>JALGPY010000003.1:302500-1661875 GCA_023055425.1 Linanthus parryae
ACTCTATTTGGGAACATTTATATGTAAGTCGTGTGTTTAATTGACATATCATTTATAAAGAGATTGTATTACTTATGACGTGTTGTGGTAAACAAAAATGTTACACGAGAAATTGACATTATGACACTGTTACTTGTTCTCGAGTTTTACGATGTTATACTCGTTCGCTGTTACTCCTGAAAATGTTTTGAAACATGTAACCCCATTGCCTTTCTTAGCTTTCATGCTTTACATGCTAAGGTGTATCTCACTCAGCATTTCTTGCTGACTTTCGGAAAACTGCGGTCTTTGTTCCATTCCCCCGCAGGTCTAGGAGCTGGGAGCTGGGAATAATGGAATCGCAAACTTATCTAGTAGTCGGTAGCACTATTATTAATCGAACTCTTAGTTAAATTTCACCCTGTGTAATAGTAAGCATCATGTTGAAGACAAATTTTATCAGTTTGTAATATATAATTGTGGAATGTTTTGTTCACGATTTCCACCGCATCATTTTGAGTAGCACCCTCCTGGGCTCTCCGGTCCGGAACGGAAAGCTCGGGAACCTAGGGGTGTTGCAGCTAAACTATGTCATTTGCGTGGAGAAGCATTCATGAGGGCATTAAGGTGTTAAATCTAGGACTAAGAAAGAACCTGGGTTATGGTAGAGATATCAAAATCTTTGAAGATCAATGGCTGCACCGCCCTCCATCTTTCAAAGTGTATTCTGCAAAACCTGAAGGGGCAGATATATATGTCAGAGATTACATCAACGAAGAAACCAGCAGTTGGAATGTGGATAAACTAAGAGCTAACTTATCTGATGTGGATGTGGAAGAAATACTGCGTATATCAATTCCTAACCAAGGTGAAGACAGCTGGACCCGGTATTTTGAAGATAGTGGCAATTATTCAGTAAGAACTGGATATTTGCAGACTGTAATCCAACCCCCCCCCTATTGGCACTTCAGGGGTATCAGAGAGTTACAAGTTCAAATGGATCAATCAGCTCTGGAAATTACTTATCCAAAAGAAGATATGCTTCTTCCTATGGAGGGCCTACCAGAACATAATCCCCCACGAGAGATAATTTAGCCAAAAGAGGAATAACAATTGTCTTTAAATTCCCGTTTTGCGAAGAAAAAGAAACAACCCAACACATATTCTCACAGTGTTATACCGCAAACCAATTCTGGGATTTGTTTCTTCACCCAGAGGCGAAGGAAGTGTTTCAAAAGCTCTTCAAATCTCCAAATTGGATTGCAGAAATATTTACCAGATTGGGAAAGGAAGACAAGCAGGCCTTCGCAATCGGAATCTGGACTCTTTGGAACAATATAAATTCAAAAGTTTTCCGTGGGCATTCAACAGAGGCACATCACCTGAAAGCGGAAGCTAATTACCATCTGTCGGAAACCACTCTCTCCCGCAAGGAAATCAACTTGCACTCAGAGCACTACTCTACAAATCCATGCTCGCAACCTCCGGAAGCAGATGCAGCAAGAATATGTTTTGACGGCTCCTGGTCTTACACTTGGAGAGTTGCCGGCGACGGAGTTGCAATCTATAATCATCATGGTGCCTTGGTTTATGCGGCAACAAAGAGACTTGCGTGGAGCAATCGAGCAAAAGAAGCTGAGGCATTAGCGATGGAACTCGCTGTAGATCTGGCAATTGAACGGGATCTCCGAAACATAGCTGTTCTCGGAGACGCCCAAGTCCTTATTGACCAAATCTCCGGCAAGAACAACATTCAGGTGGAAGATCGAACTTTTGCAAGAGTGGTTTGTGACCGAATTAATGCAAAGGCTGCAAATTTCAATTGTATTTCATGGATCTGGACTCCTCGAGAAGGCAACGAGTCTGCTCACCGTCTCTCAAAATTGGGAATGGAACTCGGGGAATTGGAAATGAAGACTTGGACCGACAGCTTTCCACGAGACATTATTTAATTGTAGTCCAGTTTCCTATGCCGCGTTTGCAACAACCCCCTTATCCGGCTCGGGACGAGACCGGGAGGGCGATGCTTAATAGAAGTGGCGGAGATCAAAAGCAATACATTTCACAACACATCGTTATAATATTAAACAAAGACTTTAGGTCTTACAAACTAGATGATTACTATTACACAACAGCTTAACTATCATTACTAGATACTAAGTGACATAGACCGTCTAGGTGTGTCTCGCGCCCCTTCTACTTTACAGTCCCAGCTCCTAGACCTGCGGTGGGAAGAAAAACAAGAACCGCAGTTTCCAAAATCAGCTTGAAATGCTGAGTGAGATACACCTTAGCATGTAAAACAAGGAAGATGAAATAGTTGATGATTCACGAGTTAATTAAAACAGTAACAGAGTACGAGTAAAACATCATCAGAGTCTGCAGCAGAAATAAGTATTTATGAACGTTTCAGAAACAAATCCATTTGTCGAAATTCTGTTCCATTGCACATTTCCAAACACAAAAGCAAAGATGTTCAGTTATAATCTCTTCTCGCTGTACCAGGGTAGACCAGTGACCACGGCAGACATACTAGACCTAAAGTGTTGCAACACCCTCCTAAGAGCGTCAATCAAAGGAGTGTTATCTAGATGCTGGACCCTAGCCAATAAGGTGTAGAGCCGGGGAACTCGAAGTCCCGCATTTTAGGGATAAAACCCAAGGGATCTAAACCCATAAAAGTAACTTCGGGGATCTAACCCGAATATATCTTTAGGGACTAAGCCCAGGGAATCATCACCCAATATAAGTAATTCCGGGGATCGAACCCGAATATATCTTTAGGGACTAAGCCCAGGGAATCATCACCCAATGTAACTGGTTTCGGTACAAGCGAATATTTACACTTTGCATTACGAACGGGTTATCTTTGCGTGACGATTTCAAAGAATCATTTTGAAATGTATTCAAACTCAAATAAAGCATGACAAGCACAAAACACGTTTTGAGACAGTATTAAAATAAGATATTGACACGAAGGAAGCTAAGGCTCAAGGCTAAGCATGTGAACTCACCTGAAGTCAACTCAGCAATCGTACAACGGATGTTCGACGAAACCTACTTCCACGTATCCGTCTCCCACACCAAGAATTGCAAGAAACAGCGAAGAAACGAAGCGGGTCGGGTTGTCGAAAACTCGCCGGAAAGTGGAGCTCGACCGGACGGTTTCCGGTGGTTCTTGGCCGCGGCTGAGAGTTCCAACAGCTTAGTCGGACCCTAGGGAGTTTAGAGAGACCACCAAAATGGCCTGGGTGTCTCTGATTTGGGTTGGCCGAAGCTTCGGCCGGCAAAAATGGTGTTCGCCGGAAAATTGGCGTCGGTTGTTGCTTGCAGCTTGTTGTGGCCTGTTGTTTCAGCTCTTTTTGATGCTACTGAGGTCAGGACAGGGAGGAAATTGATAGGGAGGAGATGGACAGAGGAGAAACAGAGGGTGGAGATGGCTTCAGTGGCTCCCCGACGGCAACGGCGGCGGCAGCGGCTCTGTTGCCGCTGCTGCTTCTTGCTCTGTTCTGGGGAAGAGAAACAGAGAGAGATGGAGGGAGAGAGAGATAAGGTAAGGTCGTGATAGAAAGGGGAAGGGAAGAAACAGAGTGGTTGGAGGTGGGGGCTTCGGGCCTCTCGGGTCTCTTTCCCGACGGCGGCAGCGGCGGTGGTGGCTGGGTTGTCCCCGCTGCTTGCTGCTGCTGCTGATTACGTCCAGAGGCAGAGAGAGAGAGATGGGGAGGGAGAAGAGAAGGGGCAGAGATGGAGGTAGAAGGTGGAGGTGGAGCTCTCGGTGGTGGTTATGGCGGACGGAGAGGAGGAAGGAGATGAAGGTGAAGATGGTGGTGATGATAGTGATGTTGGTCATCAGCTTGTGAGGGAAGAGATGTTCTTAAATAGGTGGATGAAGGAAGCTTTTGGGGGAAGATTGGGTGAAGTCTTCTTGGAGAAGATGAGATTTTTGGTGGCTTTTGGTGGAAGGATGGTGAAGACTTGCTGGAGAAAATTTGAAGTTGTTTGAAGGTGATTGGGAGAAATATTAAGGTGTGGGTGGCACACCGACGAGTAGTGTACTCTAGTGCAATTCACACACTAAATCTCGCGGTGAATTAACACGCGTTAAAACTTAAAATAAATAAAATAATCATGTTTTAACTTACAATTAATAACTTAATGTTTCTTTAAAATTTCACACAATATTAATATGGTAAACTACCCAAATATTATATATATATATACATATATATTTATTTATCTATCCAAATTACTATTTTACCCTTAGATTTTAGACGGGGTATTACATCCTCCCCCCCTAGACTAAGCTTCGTCCTCGAAGCTTGGACAGGTTTCTAGGGTCTCACGGGTTTCGTAAATGAGACGCACCGAGATTAAAGTCAGTGTGCTTACCTTTTTTATTGTTCAGTGCTTGAGCCTCCGTTTTACTTAACACAAAAATTCTTCCAGGTGGCCTCTGGTCGTTTCCCTGAGTGGTGTTCCCTCCATTCATGTTCCTATTGTTTCCAGTCTCATCGTTTTCCTATGTGACTGCATTCCTATTCTGACCTCCATTCCTGTTGCCATTTCCATTGTTGTTATTGTTGCGAAACTGGTTTCCCCCATTCTGATTCTGACGCTGTCCTTGCCCGTTGCTTCCTTGCTCATTCTCAGCTGCCATCCTCCTCCTACAATCACAAGCTATGTGGCCTTTGATGCCACAAAACCTGCAAGTCAGGGCCGAGCCTTCACAAGTGTATCCTCTATGATTATAGCCACACCTGTTGCAATTGAGGTTGCGTTGCTGGTTTCGATTGTCTCCATTTCCCCAATTCTGATTACCTCCAACATTGACTAGCTTGGGACGCTTGTCTGCCCTTTGGTTGTTCCTGCCTTGTCGATAATTGTCATCCTCTTGGCCTTCCGCTTTTCTCTTCTTTTGTTGTGTCATCACCTGATCGACTCTCCAAATGTTAGCAGCTATCCCATACGCCTCAGACAGCGTGTCGTAGGTTCTGGTGAGCATGGTCCTCTGAATCTCAAGCTTCAGACCTCCGATGAAACGAGTGACCAAGCGCCTTTCGGTAGGTACAGTATCTTCTGCGAAACGAGCTAACTCCACGAACTTGTCGTAGTATTCAGTCACCGAATCGTTTCCTTGCTTTAGTGCAATGAACTCCTGATACTTATGCTCCTTCACATGCTCCGGATAAAAGGAAACTCTCATCGCAGTTTTCAGCGCCTCCCAGTTGAAACCTTCTTGAGCCATGAACCTCGCTCTATTGGCAGTCCACCAGTTGTCAGCTTTTCCCTTGAAGTAGAACGCTGCCTCCATAACCATTCTAGCTTCGGGGCATTCCATGGCCTGGAAAATCTTATTGAATTCCCTAATCCAATTCTCAAGTAGCACAGGATCTTCTTGCCCAAAGAAGCAACTCGGGTTTCGACGAGCTATCTTTTTAGCCCAATCAGGTTCTTGTTCAACAGCAACATTGTTATTGTTGTTCTTGTTGTTGTTGTTCATTGCCTGAACAAACTGGTCCATATGGCCGATCAACTGGGCCACTTGTGGGTGTAGGGCTTCTTCTCCTTCCATTTCTTACTTTCGAGAAGTAACGGTACTCCTAGTGATGACGTATCCCAAACGTTTCCTTACCGCAACACACGTACTTCACCAAATAGCAGGTCACAACTAATAAGTATTCAATACCAACTAATCACACGATATATCTCAGCGAGATATACAAAATAACACACACATAAAGGATACTAGAGATACGGTTTCATAACCATATACCGTATTGGTATTAGGGTCTCAACACGAAACAACTTAAATTCAGATAACACGTAGCAACTTGTCAAGAAAGAGGAAGTAACCAGGAACTCCCCAAATACCCGGTGTTTCCGTATTTTATCTTTCCCTAAGTTCATTTTAGGTTACCCTACAGGTTTTAATCCCGTGTTGGAACGAACTGCTCTGATACCACCTGCAACAACCCCCTTATCCGGCTCGGGACGAGACCGGGAGGGCGATGCTTAATAGAAGTGGCGGAGATCAAAAGCAATACATTTCACAACACATCGTTATAATATTAAACAAAGACTTTAGGTCTTACAAACTAGATGATTACTATTACACAACAGCTTAACTATCATTACTAGATACTAAGTGACATAGACCGTCTAGGTGTGTCTCGCGCCCCTTCTACTTTACAGTCCCAGCTCCTAGACCTGCGGTGGGAAGAAAAACAAGAACCGCAGTTTCCAAAATCAGCTTGAAATGCTGAGTGAGATACACCTTAGCATGTAAAACAAGGAAGATGAAATAGTTGATGATTCACGAGTTAATTAAAACAGTAACAGAGTACGAGTAAAACATCATCAGAGTCTGCAGCAGAAATAAGTATTTATGAACGTTTTAGAAACAAATCCATTTGTCGAAATTCTGTTCCATTACACATTTCCAAACACAGAAGCAAAGATGTTCAGTTATAATCTCTTCTCGCTGTACCAGGGTAGACCAGTGACCACGGCAGACATACTAGACCTTAAGTGTTGCAACACCCTCCTAAGAGCGTCAATCAAAGGAGTGTTATCTAGATGCTGGACCCTAGCCAATAAGGCGTAGAGCCAGGGCACTCGAAGTCCCGCATTTTAGGGATAAAACCCAAGGGATCTAAACCCATAAAAGTAACTTCGGGGATCTAACCCGAATATATCTTTAGGGACTAAGCCCAGGGAATCATCACCCAATATAAGTAATTCCGGGGATCGAACCCGAATATATCTTTAGGGACTAAGCCCAGGGAATCATCACCCAATGTAACTGGTTCCGGTACAAGCGAATATTTACACTTTGCATTACGAACGGGTTATCTTTGCGTGACGATTTCAAAGAATCATTTGAAATGTAGTAAAACTCAAATAAAGCATGACAAGCACAAAACACGTTTTGAGACAGTATTAAAATCAGATATTGACACGAAGGAAGCTAAGGCTCAAGGCTAAGCATGTGAACTCACCTGAAGTCAACTCAGCAATCGTACAACGGATGTTCGACGAAACCTACGTCCACGTATCCGTCTCCCACACCAAGAATTGCAAGAAACGGCGAAGAAACGAAGCGGGTCAGTTTGTCGAAAACTCGCCGGAAAGTGGAGCTCGACCGGACGGTTTCCGGTGGTTCTTGGCCGCGGCTGAGAGTTCCAACAGCTTAGTAGGACCCTAGGGAGTTGAGAGAGACCACCAAAATGGCCTGGGTGTCTCTGATTTGGGTTGGCCGAAGCTTCGGCCGGCAAAAATGGTGTTCGCCGGAAAATTGGCGTCGGTTGTTGCTTGCAGCTTGTTGTGGCCTGTTGTTTTAGCTCTTTTTGATGCTACTGAGGTCAGGACAGGGAGGAAATTGATATAGGGAGGAGATGGACAGAGGAGAAACAGAGGGTGGTGATGGCTACGGTGGCTTCCCGACGGCAACGGCGGCGGCAACGGCTCTGTTGCCGCTGCTGCTTCTTCCTCTGTTCTGGGGAAGAGAAACAGAGAGAGATGGAGGGAGAGAGAGAGAAGGTAAGGTCGTGATAGAAAGGGGAAGGGAAGAAACAGAGTGGTTGGAGGTGGGGGCTTCGGGCCTCTCGGGTCTCTTTCCCGACGGCGGCAGCGGCGGTGGTGGCTGGGTTGTCCCCGCTGCTTGCTGTTGCTGCTGATTTCGTCAGAGGCAGAGAGAGAGAGAGATGGGGAGGGAGAAGAGAAGGGGCAGAGATGGAGGTTGAAGGTGGAGGTGGAGCTCTCGGTGGTGGTTATGGCGGACGGAGAGGAGGAAGGAGATGAAGGTGAAGATGGTGGTGATGATAGTGATGTTGGTCATCAGCTTGTGAGGGAAGAGATGTTCTTAAATAGGTGGATGAAGAAAGCTTTTGGGGGAAGATTGGGTGAAGTCTTCTTGGAGAAGATGAGATTTTTGGTGGCTTTTGGTGGAAGGATGGTGAAGACTTGCTGGAGAAAATTTGAAGTTGTTTGAAGGTGATTGGGAGAAATATTAAGGTGTGGGTGGCACACCGACGGGTAGTGTACTCTAGTGCAATTCACACACTAAATCTCGCGGTGAATTAACACGCGTTAAAACTTAAAATAAATAAAATAATCATGTTTTAACTTACAATTAATAACTTAATGTTTCTTTAAAATTTCACACAATATTAATACGGTAAACTACCCAAATATTATATATATACATATATATTTATTTATCTATCCAAATTACTATTTTACCCTTAGATTTTAGACGGGGTATTACATCGTTTGGCTTTGCTTTAATACAAGTTAGTTTCTAAAAAAAGGAATGAATTTTGTATGAATATAGGTTATAATGATGAGAAGAGAAGTGTAAATCATGCATAGAGTAAAGGAGCAAGAGTTCCTCCTTCGCTTTTAGCTTTTTATTAAGTTCAGAGGAAATTAAGTGGTAAATTTTTTCCCACATAGCTGCTTCCGCTCTTCATATTATTTCATTTTCATCATAAAAGAGGTGGGTAGGCTAGGTATTATTAAATAAAAAACCTCGATAGATTCTAAATGCACCGGAGGTACCTATATTTTGCAGAAAACCGACAAGTGAGTACCCAAATTTTCAAAATTGTCCACAGGAGGTACCCTTCCGCCAACTTTCCGTTGATATTGGACGGAAAACTATAAAAAGACTATTGTGCCCCTTATTTTCACATTCATTTTTAAAGAAAATATAAGTATTACTTACAAATATCAAAAAATTAAAATAATAAAATATAAATTTAATAATTTGATATATGTAAGATAATACAATATTTTTCATCAAAATTACTCACTTTTACATCATTTCAAGATATGAAATGTGTTTTTATTAACATATACCCGTCAATCTTAAAGTCTTTATATTTTAACAGTTTTTTAAAAAAATATCAAAATTTCATAATTTCACGCGTAATGTTGTAATAAAACAATAAAATAAAAATATCTTTGAAAATGTCATACCCTTCCATTAACTTTCCTTTTCGAGATTTTTTTTAAATACACAATGATACTTGTATGTTATTATTTTATTAAAAAAACATGTTAAATTATGAAATTTTGAGATTTTTTTTTAAAAATTATTAAAAAAGTTAAAGACTTTAAAATTGACGGATATATGTTAAGAAAAACATATTTCATATATTGAAATGAAGTAAAAATATGTAATTTTGATGAAATATATTACATCATCTTACACATATCAAATTATTATATCAAAATTTATTATTTTAATTTTTTTAGATTTGTTAGTAGAACTTGTATTTTAAAAAAAGTTAGAGGTGAAAATAAGGGGCACAATAGTCTGTTTATAGTATTCCGTCAAATACTAACGGAAAGTTAACGGAAGGGTATCTCCGGTGCACAATTCTGAAAATTTGGGTATCTGTGGGGCCCAATTTTAAAATTTGAATACCTACTTACCTTTTTTTTGCAAACTATGAGTACCTCCGGTGCAATTTAGCCTTCTAAATAAACAACAGGCTGATAGCTTAAATATTATTACATTTTGACACGTGGGCCTATTTATTAGGCTAAAATTTAAAGTTTTGTGGTTGGCAGGTTCTTTCGACTCAAATTATTAGCAATATTAGTTTAATGTTTCAAAAACATTGTTTCTGAAGTGGGCTACACTACCAAATTGTAACAATAATTAAGATACTCTATGACGGCTCCCACCATCTACACCTTCTTAGCCTACAATATTGAATTATATATACAATTTTTTGACAATTTTTCCATGGTGTTGTAGAGTAAAGTTTAGTCTACGATATCTTGAAAAGATTATCATATTTTTGCATCGTATTATTAATCAAATTGGCGGGTCAATATAGTCTGATAAATAGTGGTAAAAGTGGGACCAAGAAGAAAGAGAGAAAACAGAGGAAGTACTTAAAAAGCAGCAACAGATTGGCCACATCAAGAAGAATAATTTCTTTGATGAGTAATGCTATATGGACAGAATTTTAGACATAAACATAGACATAATTTTTGAATGTAGTAAAATCAATCTCAACTATCAAACACTTTGGAAACATTGACACATAATCAAAATCACTAAAAATATAAATTATGTCTAAAATTCTGTCCAAAATTATGTCCGTTTACAATTATTCTTCTTTGATACCCTCAGATTTAAGGTTGTGGATACATAGGCAATTGCATAAATTGAAGATAAACCTGCATATCTACTTCTGCAACCCTTAAAAATAAATCGAGGAACAAATGTTAAGGAAAGTATGTTGGTCTCAGGTAACTAATGCTTTGTTGAATAAACTACATCGCATGACATAGACAAGCATTTTAAAACTCTTGCAAGGGGCAAATCTTTAAGTTTCCTGTCATCTTTCCTTCTCATACTGCGATTGTTAGTTTAATTTTGACAAATTCAGTGTTATTTATCTCTTTTTGAAATGTAAATGTAGAGGATGTAAATCGTCCCTTACGATTAGCAGCCACATAGGTAAGACACGTCTTTTCACAAACATGTTCTTTACTTTCCTTCCCGTGCAATCTCAGTGGTAAGATGTAAATCGTTGAACCCAAGTGCAGTGGCTGTCAAAGGACTACAAAATATATCCACACAGCAATGCGCCATGATGTAATTAGTTATAATTTGGTCCCCTTGATTGAGATCTAAACACTTTTATTTTATAAAAAAATTAACAATTGACATTGGAAATCTACCCCCTATAATGAATTTAATTTCGAGAAAAATGATAAATTTGATTTTCATTAAGTACACATATTTCGTCAAAGTCAAGATATTAGCTACACTTGTAATGCAGTTTTGATATACCGAAATGGCAGAATAACATATCTAAAAAATTGTTGATTCTTTTTGTCTTCCTTTCATTATCTTTTAAAATTAGAATCCATGGGTTCAAGAATTTATTTAAGTTCTCTGTGATATGTATCTCTCCATAGAATTTTACATATTTTATGTTCAATTTCATGTAAATCTCAAAGCTTTCTCCAGGATAAAAAGTTATTAACCAGTGAATGAAGGCAAACACGCAAACGGGCTTTCAAAAAAAACACTTTTAAGTGTGTTTTGTTCAAAACCCAACTGATATCAAAAGACTCAAGAATACAAGCCATTAGAGTCACTGGTACTTTACCTACATATACAACCTGGTGAAAATGAAAAGTATAATGGTCATGAGAAATTATGCAAGATTCGTGGAAAATGAAGAAATTGCGGAGTTATTTGTATTTTTCATAAGTAGTTTGCTAAACCTCAGGGTGTTTTTGTGTATTTTTTGTATTTCTTGTGTTCTGTTGGTACAGTCACTTCTTAGGGTGTCATGATGGATGATGTGGCTAGTCCTGATTGGTCTCTTGGAATGCTAACTGTACATGTTCTAGGTCTTAATTGTTCACTTTCCGAATTTGTAAGATCAGTTCTTCATCAATGAAATTGAGAGGTTTTCCCTCCAAATCTTCATCTTCTTCTTCCTTCTGTGAATCAGCTCTGTGATGGAGCTTCTTGTTGGAATTGTGCCCTAGAGGCAATCAATTAATTGTGACATTATGGATTTACGATTCATTATGTTATCGATATGGAGATATGTTAACATGAATGAAGTCCTTAGAATATAAGTGTTATATTCTTAAATATCCCTAGTCGATTATAATGATTAATAGGACAATCATCTATAGACTAGTATGGGGTTTGATTGATATGGAGATATCATGATCCAACACATGGGTATGCATTAGGAGTAATGGCATACTGGATTGACCCATCTCCGAGAAGGCTACATACGTGTTATGTTAAGTCACAAGCGCTTCTCGCGGTGCAATGGTATTGTCATCCTTAGACTTGAGGTCGCTAGATATTCTAGTTGTGGATTATTGTGATCTTGGTAGCGTCGAACGCTACACCGTAACTGGATAGCTATAAAGGCGTGTACTGGATACAATAAGAAGCAAGCTTAGAGATCGTAGTGGACGTAGATAGAATTTGTCCCTCCCACATAACGGGAGAAAATATCCTAGGCCACTCGAGGGATAGTGCTTATAAAATGTCTAGCCAAACTCAAATAAATCAATATGGGATATTGATGTTATTTGCACGAATAAGGCTATTCCCAGGATCGAGAAACTATGGATTGGATATACGAGTGTGACTTGTATGTCTCGTGTCCAATCCGGATATTGGGACAAAGGGATGAGACAATTACTTGCACAAGGTTTGTCATGATGACTATTCTATTTGTTGGCTAGAATGGATGTCTTGCTAGAGGCCGCTCCATATTAGTAAATAGTTACTACCAACTAAACAGAACCTATGGGGTCACACGCCATATAGGGGTGAACTAGACATGGGAATTAATTAATTAATATGATTAATTAATTAATAGGATCAAATCGCAACAACTTGCTAACTTAGTAGGACTAATATGCAAGTTGGCCTAATTCATGTAGAGACATGATTAGGAGTAATTGGCAAATAGAACTAATCCATGTATGGACATGATTAGGACTAATTTGCAAAAGGGGACTAATCCGAATTCTAGTAGGACTAGAATAGGGCCTTTAGGTAGTTAACAAGGAGTTGTTGGACTATATAATGGATGCTCCTTCCTTCCTTCCCACACTAATGCTCATAACATAAGTGAGTGGGAGATAAAAGGAGAGAGAGAGAGAAAATCCCACAAGGGGCCGAACCCCTTGGGATTGCCGCCCCTACCCGTCGGCCCTAAAGGAGGCTGAGTCCTCCTTGGTTTGTATCGTTTTGCGTGATTCTTCTTCCTCTTCCTCTTTCCGGGCTAGCACCAAGGATTGGAAGATCTAGATCTCACCTCTAGGCGTGGATCAAAGGTATAGACGTTACACAATTCGCGTTTGAAGTCATCAAAGGAGAACCCTAAGGTGTGTTATTGATTTCTTCCCTTACCATCATTATGTCTCTTGACTTGTGATCCTTGGAGGGTTTTGCATGGTTAATTATTGTTTCCGTTGCGCATCCATGAATCAAAACCCTACAGTGGTATCAGAGCCACAGGTCGTAGAGCATAAACGTGGTTTATGTGTTACGTTTTAGTTGTTTTACACCTTAAATTGATTGTTTATCGCGTAAAACAAGACAAATCAAGCATGGGATGCAATTTGTCAATAATCTATCATAACAAGATCTAATTTTTGCATTTGATGCATGAACTAGTGAGTTTAAGAAATTTTAGGATTTTAGATCTAGGGTTTGGGCATCCTTGGGGAAGAAGGAGTTCTTCCAAAACAAGGAAACAACCAAACTTGGGCACCAAGCAAGGGAGTTGTTTTGGAAACAACTCCCTATAGAGGTTCGGCCCCCTAGGGGACCGCCCCTCTTGCTTGCCGCCCAAGTTTTAGCCGCCCTAGGGGCCGGGCGGCCCTAGCCCCAGGCCTAGTCGCGTGGGTTATGGGCCGGGCCGGCCCTAGGGCCTTGCGGTTCACCTTTTTGGGCCCGGGCAATTTGATTGTTGGACCCATGGACCGTTTTAACCCTAGAAATCATAAAATCAATTAAAATTGACCAACCGTGTTAAAATTGGATTTTAACTGTTTATGTGCAATTCGCATGGTGATTGGATATGGCCTTAGGATGTGGTTTGATGGATGTTTAATTTTGTGGTTTGGTTTACGGCCTGTGAGCTGATCAATTAATTGTAATAATTAATTAGGATTTTATGGCCTGCGTGCCATTTTTTTCCTCAACTTGTGAGATTTATTTTATTTAGTATAGAAATTAGCTAGTGCTAGATAAAGTAGATTGTTAGCCAAGATTGAAGAAAAGAAGCCCAAAGCCAAAAGGAGCCACAAAAGATGGAGCATGGAGCATTCCACAAGACTATGAAGGATGGACCAAAAGATCAAGACGCATGGAGATGTGTTTGCTTTTAGGGTTCATAGCTAATTCCATTGACTTGGAATTATCTTAGTCTAGAAAAGGCCATATCCACATCACGTTTATTTTATTGTTATGTGGTTGTTTACTTTATTGTCTTATTATTTTGTGGTTGGTGTATGGATGATGCATGCAATTCGGATAATAAGATAATTAGACAACCCGGATCTATTATTTAGAGTTGTGCCCAAACTCAAATAGATAGATTAGTTGATATTGATCAACAAAACAGTTAAAATTGAATTTTAAAAATCCCTCAAAATTCAAATATTGTGTTCTTGCCTTCTCGTTATTTAAACACTCATTATCATCATTATTTATCAAGTTCGTGCGTGCCAAAGCAGGACGACTTGGTTCATAATGATGGAATGCGATGGCATACCTCGTGTGCAATTGTTTAAGTAAGAGGTTGAACACAACTAGGCAATTAATATGATTAAGAAACCTAGAGGTAATCAATTGGGATTATCCATATGGATGGATAAATAAGGAGTTATTTGCCCAATTGAACCAAGAGTTGCATAAGGGATGCAATTGGAATTGTTCCTACCTAAATTAGTCAAATTATGGGTGACTTGCCAAAGCAAGCTCATAAGGAGATGAAACATGGATCTTGGCCCACTAGAAAATATAAGGATATTTTCCGCATTAATATCTTGAGGGTTATTAATCCGTAGAAAAATAGTGGGAGCTATGTTTAACAATTTAAATCCTTGTTAAATATAGTTAAACGTCACAAACTTTGCATAATCCTATTATGATCATGGCATTAAACAATCAAAAGCACAACTTTATCTATTTCGTAGACTGGTATAAAATTGAGAATTGTTCTCAAATAAAAGAGAATTTGTTGTACTTCGTAGAACATAAAGCTCTCTTCCACCAAACTACAAAAACACACTAAAACCTATGAAAGGAACACCAAAGAATGGTTCTTTGGTTATGACTTGCCTCATGTTAGCTGCCATGAACTCTGAGCTTTGGAAGCAAGAAGAGAAACATGGAGAAGTATGATATGATCATACATTGAAAGAAGCTCTTTCAAAAGAGCGAGCTAAACATGAAAGGTTTGAAGTGTTGCTCCACTTTGCGTTATGAAAATAAGCTAATTCAATATGATTGAAACTTTAGTCAATGGGCATTATATATGAGATAGATAAAGAATAAACGGTTATTCACCCAAGTGGACCAAGAATTGCATTGGATGCAATTATAGTTTTGTTTTAAAGTTGACTTACTCAATATGATTGAAAAATCACTAAACAAAACACTAATAATGGGCATGGGCAAAGTTGCTAATGGATAACAACATGGGTAATGACAAATAGTCTGCGCCGACCCCATGGGTATAAAGCAAGCCTGTTGCTAAAACCAAGTTGCCCTGGAGTCCCATAGGTGGTGCAGAGGAAGAGAGACTACCCAAAGTACCTGGAAGTAAGTAAATAAGGAATTATGAATTCCAATATAGGTATTTTGTTATAGAAATCAATGTGTCTATCTCATCATCATAAGTATATGATACTAGATGAGGATCTCACATTTATAGAAATGTGGAGGATCTCAAGAGACGAAGACAATTCGATAAGAAAGAAATAATCCTACACGTGGGGCTATGAAGCAAAGGGTTGCTGAATAAGTCGTAGGGAATTATTTCAACCTTTATGAAAATGTTCATGAATTAGAAAAAAGTGATTATGTCCCTGCTATGAGTAGGATCATTATCGTAGTTTCTTGTTTGGAGAAGAAAGCTCTCTATCATAATAAAGGACAAATGTTGTTCCATTTATTCTGATATGCATTATTGTAATGCAATTTTGTCTAAGAGGATTGTATATCCTTGATCATGATAATTTCATCTATAACATTAATACCAAGAAGTTTTCATATTATGATATGAACTTCACTTATCTTAATTGGCATTATTGTTTAGGCCCCATAAATAAGAGATACATATCTAGAACTACATGAGGATGGATTTCTGGAACTGATTTGATTATTGAATCGTATAAGACATGTAAGACTTATCAGGGAAAGATATGATCTTTTGGGAATCATACATATTGATGTATGAAGGCCGCTAAGCACAAATGCTAAAGATGGTTTTCAGTACTTCGTCATATTTACTGATGGGATCAGGGAAATATGGATTTGTGTATCTTAGGAAGAAACAAATCATAATCCTTTGAATTGTTCAAAATATTCAGAAATGAAGTAGAGAACCAGCTTGACAAAAGTATCAGGGCTCTACGATTGGATCATAGAGGAGAGTACTTGAGTCAAGAGTTTGGCAAGAATCTATGGGAGTATTGGATATGATCCAAAACCCGCTCCCCCTAGCACGCCACATGGGTTTGGCATGTCTAAAAGGAGAGTTCGAACCTTGTAGGACACGGTTCGGTCCGTGATGAATCAAACAGAACTTCCAGTTTACTTTTAGGGGCTATGTTCTAGTTACAACAAGTTTAGCCCTTAACCTTGTTCCATCAAAAACAGATTATGAAAAACACCATATGAGATATGGACTAGGAAGTGTCCTAGTATGTCATTCATTAAGATTTGGGGTTATGAAGTTTATGTAAAAGAGTTTACAAATAAACTTGGACCCAAGACGGATAAATGGTTTGTGGGATATCCTGATAAGGATATTATTTCTACAACCTAATCAAGAACAAACTGTTTGTTTCTCAAACCACAATGTTTCTAGGTAGAGATTGTCTCTAAAAGAAACAGTGGGAGGACAGTACAACTTGAAGAAGTTCAATAACTACAACATAACATTGATCCTTTTGATGGAACATGAGCAGGATCACAAGGTGTTGTGGAGCAACCTACTCAGATAACACAAGAACCTCGTAGGTCAGGTAGGATATGTCAAGGGACTAGAGAAATAAGGATTTCTCATAACCTGCGATATATTGCTCATCAAGATGAGCCTACAACCCATTAGATGGCCACATGTGGGCCATACTCTCAGAAATGGCTAGGAGTCATGGGATACAAAATGGAATCCATGTATACCAACAAAGTATGGACTTTGGTGGAACCACCTAAAAGGTGCAAGTGGGTTATGAGGAAACCAACATGGATGGTAATATGATTACCTTTAAGGGACGATTGGTTGAGTAAGAATTTCCTGTGAGTTTATAGTATAGACTATGACGAAATCTTTCCCAGTTGTGATGCTTGAATCCATTCGCATCTTGCTTATAGCAATCTATTTATATATTGGATCAAGCTTCTAGGAGTTGGACTCTTCAAATTGATGATGCAATCAAAGGAGTTTGATTCCATCAAAATTGAAGATGAGACTTGTGTTTACAAGAAGGTTAGTGGGAGCATAGTTATGTTTCTGGTCTTGTATGTGGAGACATACTTAATCATTAGAAATATTGCCCCTACTTGGCAGTCTTACGCAGATTGACTAGGGAGTTGACTTTCTAATGGTAGACTTAAGCGAAGCAACTTGTGAAGATCTATTGAGGTTGATCAATATGGCTGTATAGATTAGGTCATAGTACATAAATTGACAAAGGTATTGAAAAGAATATTGATTCTTACCCATGTCACATGGAATTAGTCTTTGGAAGGCTAACTGTCTTTCCAATTAGATTGGGAAGGGACCGTATGAATAAGATTCATGAGATACGCCATGTTATGTACTAGGCCAGATGTGTCATATGGTATAACACAAAGATACCAGTCAAATCCGGGTGAGATTCACTGGATAAATTATCAAGACTATCCTTTAGTACTTGAGAAGCACTAAGGATGAATTTTTGATAAATGGAGGATACAAAGAGTTTACTGTAAGGGGTTACAGTGATGCGAACTTCAAATATGAAAAGAAGATTCAGATTATAAGTCGAGTTTTGAGTTTTGCCCTAGTGGGAGCGATTGTGAGTTGGAAAGGTTCCAGGCAAGATTCAGTCACTGATTCTAACATAGAGGACTGAGTAAATTAATGCATAAGATGCATTTACTCAGAATGTTCAATCTCAATCAAATTGTTGATGGAGGAGATGTGAATATATATATGCAAGGTAACAACAGATGTCTCGCCCCTACGCAGTGTAAGTATGGAGGGCCGCGCTAGATCAATAGGCATATAATGCAGGAGATTGACTCTAGTGCAAGTGGGAGACTATTGGAATTGTGCCCTAGAGGCAATCAATTAATTGTGATATTTATGGATTTACGATTCATTATGTTATCGATATGGAGATATGTTAACATGAATGAAGTCCTTAGAATATAAGTGTTATATTCTTAAATATCCCTAGTCGGTTATAATGATTAATAGGACAATCATCTATAGACTAGTATGGGGTTGGATTGATATGGAGATATCATGATCCAACACATGGGTATGCATTAGGAGTAATGGCATACTGGATTGACCCATCTCCGAGAAGGCTACATACATGTTATGTTAAGTCACAAGCGCTTCTCGCGGTGCAATGGTATTGTCATCCGTAGACTTGAGGTCGCTAGATATTCTAGTTGTGGATTATTGTGATCTTGGTAGCGTCAAACGCTACACCGTAACTGGGTAGCTATAAAGGCGTGTACTGGATACAATAAGAAGCAAGCTTAGAGATCGTAGTGGACGTAGATAGAATTTGTCCCTCCCACATAGCGGGAGCCAATATCCTAGGCCACTCGAGGGATAGTGCTTATAAAATGTCTGGCCAGACTCAAATAAATCAATATGGGATATTGATGTTATTTGCACGAATAAGGCTATTCCCAGGATCGAGAAACTATGGATTGGATATACGAGTGTGACTTGTATGTCTCGTGTCCAATCCGGATATCGGGACAAAGGGATAAGACAATTACTTGCACAAGGTTTGTCATGATGACTATTCTATTTGTTGGCTAGAATGGATGTCTTGCTAGAGGCCGCTCCATATTAGTAAATAGTTACTACCAACTAAATAGAACCTATGGGGTCACACGCCATATAGGGGTGAACTAGACATGGGAATTAATTAATTAATATGATTAATTAATTAAAAGGATCAAATCGCAACAACTTGCTAACTTAGTAGGACTAATATGTAAGTTGGCCTAATTCATGTAGAGACATGATTAGGATTAATGAGCAAATAGAACTAATCCATGTATGGACATGATTAGGACTAGTTAGCAAAATGGGACTAATCCGAATTCTAGTAGGACTAGAATAGTGCCTTTAGGTAGTTAACAAGGAGTTGTTGGACTATATAAAGGATGCTCCTTCCTTCCTTCCCACACTAATGCTCATAACATAAGTGAGTGGGAGAGAAAAAGAGAGAGAGAGAAAATCCCACAAGGGGCCGAACCCCTTGGGATTGCCGCCCCTAACCGTCGGCCCTAAAGGAGGCCGAGTCCTCCTTGGTTTGTATCGTTTTGCGTGATTCTTCTTTCTCTTCCTCTTTCCGGGCTAGCACCAAGGATTGGAAGATCTAGATCTCACCTCTAGGCGTGGATCAACCGTAGAGACGTGACACAATTCGCGTTTGAAGTCATCAAAGGAGAACCCTAAGGCGTGTTATTGATTTCTTCCCTTACCATCGTTATGTCTCTTGACTTGTGATCCTTGGAGGGTTTTGCATGGTTAATTATTGTTTCCGTTGCGCATCCATGAATCAAAACCCTACACTTCTCTGATATGGTATCAGAGCAGCGACTCCTTCCAGGTCGTTCTCCATCTATTTTGTGTTGATTTCTCCTTCTCTATCGGCGTTTCTTCGCTGATTTCTCTTTCTTCCTTCGATGGCGATTACGGATGATTCTTCGTCTCCGATTGGTTCCGGCTTGTCTCCGGCGGTTGTTGATTCTTCTTCACCATATTTTCTCACCAATTCTGACAATCCAGGTGCTACTCTGGTTTCTCAACCTCTTGTTGGTGATAATTTCAACACTTGGTATATATCGATGACTCTTGCGCTTGAGGCGAAGAATAAACTCGATTTCGTTACTGGATCGCTTCCTACTCCTCCTCTTACGAGTCCGTTCTTTTCTCTCTAGCGTCGCTGTGACAGTATGGTCATCTCTTGGATCCTAAATTCGGTATCCAAAGAGATCGCTGCTAGTGTCGTTTATCGACATTCTTCTGCTGATATTTGGCAAGATCTTCTTGAGCGTTTCTCTCAAAAGAACAGGCCTCACATCTACCAATTACGTAAGGCTATTTCTCTTTTTCGGCAAGATGCTCTCTCTGTTACATCTTACTTTAGTGCTTTTCGTTCTCTTTGGGATGAGTCTAGCAATCACAAATGCATAGCTGTTTGTTCTTGTGGGGGCTGTGGTACATGTACTTGTCAAGTATTGTCACATATACTTCTTGAGCAGCAAGAGGAGATTGTAATGCAGTTTCTCATGGGACTTAATGACTGCTACGCATCTATTAGAGAATAAATCCTTTTAATCGAGCCATTACCTTCAATGAATAAAGTTTTCTCTCGAATTTTACAACAAGAAAAACAGAGAGAGATTAGTCATAATGTGGCTTCTTCTCCCATGGCAATGTATTCTAAGTTTATGAATCTTCAACCTCCTAATACTGGCTCACATTCTTCTGAACATTTGGTTAATGCTGCACAAGGTTTTCACAAAAATGGTGGAAGACCTAGACCTATTTGTACTCATTGTGGAGGTACTGGGCATATTAGAGAAAAGTGTTGGAAACTCAATGGCTATCCACCTGGTTTCAAAGGCAAGTTTTCTACTAACTACAAGTCAACTCCACAGGCTAATAGTGTTGTACATCATCCACATTCTTCTTCAAGCGATTCCATGCCTTCTCAGCTCTCTCAATCACAGTGTGAGCAAGTGATGCAATATATTCAGCACCATCAGTCTAGTAATAGTGGTGGTTTACTCTCAGATGCTCATTCCATGGTGGATTCTTCTACATCACTTTCTCATTCAGCACACATGGTGCAGCTGGATTCACCCCTACAACACTATGCTGCTGACAAATTCTCTCATTCTTTTGTAGCAGGTGTTGTCGATTCATATTCTTTCCAGTCCAGTATCTCTCCCACTTAGGAGTAAAGGCTACTGGGAGTGATCAAGCTCCTGAATTGAAATTAGTGGATTTCTTTGCAACCAAGGGTATTGTACATCAGTTGAGTTGTGTGGAGACTCCTGAACAAAATTCAGTAGTTGAAAGTCATCAGCACTTGCTCAATGTTGCTAGATCTTTGAGGTTTCAATCCAACCTCCCTTTAAAATTCTGGGGAGATTGTGTGATGACAGCTGCTTATATCATTAATAGACTACCAGCTGAACTGTTGAAGTACAAGACTCCTTTTGAAGTTCTTTTTCACAGACCTCCAACTTATGACCTTTTTAAGGTTTTTGGGTGTTTGTGTTTTGTTTCTACTTTGCAGCAAGGAAGAACTAAATTTGACAGCAGGGAAAATATGTCTGTTTTTGTTGGTTATGTCTATGGGATGAAAGGTTACAAGACTTACAGTCTTGGGACAGGCAAGATTGTTATTTCCAGAAATGTGGTATTTCATGAAGATGTGTTCCCTTACAAAGCTGATACTACTCCATCATATTTTGATGATTTTTCTCTACCTGCTATTATAAATGAACATGATGATAGCTCTTTCTTGAATGGTGCTGATTCTGCTTCTTCACATTCAAGTGATTCTTCACCAACATCACTAACAGATCCCATTGTGAATGATGTGTTGATATCTTCTAGACCAACAAGAACCATCAGGCCACCTAGATATTTACTAGATTATGTTGTGAATGTGCCTAGATTGGCTTCTATGGCTCTATTTAATTCCAGATACCAGCATTTTCTAGCTTCTGTTGGCAGTATTAAAGAGCCATCAACATATTATGAAGCTTCTCAAAGTCCTGTTTGGGTAAAAGCTATGGAACAGAGTTGCAAGCTCTAACTGCAAATGACACATGGGAAATTACTCTTTTACCCTCAGGTCATGACACAGTAGGATGCAGATGGGTGTATAAGGTGAAATATAAGTCAAATGACTCTGTTGAGAGGTGTAAGGCAATATTGGTGGCAAAAGGGTATACTCAGACACAAGAAATTGATTACAATGAAACTTTCTCCCCAGTAGCTAAGTTACCCACTTTAAAGTGTCTCTTAGCATTAGTTGCTATACATGGCTGGCATTTGCATCAAATGGATGTGAACAATGCTTTCTTACATGGAGACTTGATTGAAGAAGTTTACATGGATCTTCCTCCTGGATACAAGATGGATAAATGTTCTCTTCATGATACTTCTGTATGTGACAACAATTCAGCAATTTACATTGCACAAAATCCATTCTTTCATGAAAGGACTAAGCACATTGAGTGTGATTGTCATCTTGTGAGAGATTTGGTTAATGCTGGCGTATTGCAGCTGGCTCATGTTCCTTCTTCTAATCAGCTTGCAGATCTCCTGACAAAACCTCTTTCTTCTTCTGTGTTTCACTTCCTCAAATCCAAGTTAGGAGTGTTAAATCTAGACACTCTAACTTGAGGGGGCGTATTGAAGAAATCGGGGAGTTATTTGTATTTTTCATAAGTAGTTTTCTAAACCTCAGGGTGCCTCTGTGTATTTTTTGTATTTCTTGTGTACTGTTGGTACAGTCACTTCTTAGGGTGTCATGATGGATGATGTGGCTAGTCCTGATTGGTCTCTTGGAATGCTGATTGTACATGTTCTAAGTCTTAATTGTTCACTTTCCCAATTTGTAAGATCAGTTCTTCATCAATGAAATTGAGAGGTTTTCCCTCCAAATCTTCATCTTCTTCTTCATTCTGTGAATCAGCTCTGTGATGGAGCTTTTCTGATAATATAAATGAAAACGTGAGCACTGGTTAACTATGCAAGATGCTACATGGGCAGAAGTTCTAGCTCTAAACGACTGGAGTCCATTCACCCTACAAAAATAACATAGGGGAAAATGTTACGACCAGGAGGTAAAAGAGAACTAATAAGAGAACTTATAGTTGGGGACTGCAAGAAACAATGATTATGAAGGCATATAAATAGATGAAGTTGCATGTATCTAAAGATTAACTGAAAAGTCTACTAATTAAGAGGTCACAGTTCACAATTATCAGTAATTATATTTTTCATGGCCTTAAATTGATTTAATGGAACATTTTGAAATGTCCAACAGGTCATGACTCTTGTAACTAAAATGAACACATTGAACAAAACATTGAATCAGTATACATACATGTTTTAATTAATAATTTATATTCTCAATGAAAATTATATGTCACAAAAAACAATGTTATCATTTATAAGGATTACATGTAACTTGATTCTAATTTGGCAACACTTAATTGGTACACATAAGCAAGAGTTATGCCACTTGGAGAGGGAAGCTTGACAAATGGCATTTCAAGAATGATTTTCAAATCACATGTGGCGAATAGAGAAGGCAATTCCCCTGCTTTTATATATATATCTAGATGTTGACGATAACACTCCATCCTTTATCAACTTTAACTCGAAGCTCCTCTTTGCATGTTTCTCAGTAATGTATGTCACACTGCAACGTAAATTTCCACTGATATGGGAAACAAAATGCAAAAAAAAAAGTAGACGATGATCAATCTGAAATGTATTAAGCTTCATCTGTGTAGTTGAATTTAAGGAAAACTGACATGAGCACATGTTGGTCATAGTAGTAGTCAATTACCTTGTGGAAAGCATTGTCATCCTTGATCCTGCATGCGCCCTCTGGTTGTACTGGCAACAAGAACCTCACGACAGTGCTTGCACCAATGAAAAGTTTCATGACGTTACGACTACAGAACCTCCCATGCAGGCCAACAAGCGATGATCAGAAACATGCAACACCAGACATTACGTACGCATTCTACCACGTGAAGATTGGAGTAGGCTTGTACCAGCTGTTTCATCGGAGCGTTTAATAAGATAAACCAAACACCAATATGATTAAAAAAAAATTGTCTAGAAGCTCCAACACACACACACACACTATCCATCTATGCTTACAGCAGCAGCCTGATACCATGAACACTTCTACTGACCACCTTATTTGTGAGCTATTTGTCGTCCAAGAGAAGAGTTACAAAGAAGTAGTTTAGTGCGAAACCATTTGAGCAGGCAATGTTTCTCACGAGCGGGGGGACACAAAGTGAAATAATTCAACATATCTTCTTTTTTGTCAACAAAATCTTATGTATGTTTAGGAATACTTATCTCTTGTAAAAGAAAGAGTAGAGTTATTGGGAAGAATCTAATACTCTTGTCTGAATTAATTTCGAATGATACCAAACAACCAAAGCCCTTGTTTTCTTCAAATGAAAACTCCTGTCAATACATAATTTTTCTCTTGTATGCTTCGATTTTTCAAAATTCTTACTATTTCTTTCCTCCCACAGGAGATAAGAAATCATATTTGGCACACCAATCTCATGAAACCAAATTTCATAACCATAAAACGTGATGTTGTTAACTAGAGGATCTGGAACGGAATAACTTAGCCTCTAGACCCTGCTTTGCCAAAAATTAGCATTAATATTCTTTCCTCTTTTCTTCTATTGGGGTTAATTTATATCCATGCTAGGCGTAATCTCGATTATCACTGTTTTAAGATGATGATGATTTTCAAGCACAATATGATTAGTGATTTTAATCGAAGATGGGATATGTCTCCTCAAATATGTATTGCGACGTTTATAAGACTCTTAAGAAATAAGGTCATGCAAATCCCATAAAGTTTCACTTATCCAGTACTCGTTGGATTTTCAGTAACGGTTGAATTTCCGTTTTTTTTTTTAATTTCTTTTTTAATTTTTTTTATGAGAATTGATGTCCATTCATCTTTATTAAAACTTCTGTTTTTTTTTTTTTTTTTTTTTTTTTTTTTTTTTTTTTTTAAATGTCAGTGATTGGAGAAGAAAGATGTTGGCTTCAGAACTATGCAAGACATTGATTTCTAAGAAGGTCATTATACTTGTCTTTTGATTGAAGGGTTCTAAAGAAACTCTTTGATGTTTCCCATCTACTTCAGCAAAGCCGTTCAACATTAGCATCTTCTTAAGTAGACTTCAAACTGAACAATGTTCATTAATTGTTTTTTCATGTTGATATCAGATTATGTACCGGTTGGGGAACAGTTAACGCCGCATCGTCACAATGTTTATAGTCCACAGACTAAACACCACTTAACTCCACTCAACTGGCTAAATCCCATCAATGCAACACAATGCAAGCAATGTGCGATCGACATAATGCCGATAGTCGTCAGACTAAACACCACTCAACTGCCTAAACTCCTACAGAGAAAGGTAATGCAAGCAATGTGCGATCTCTCATAAACAACTATCCTTATGAACCAATTGGAACTAAAAGCTATCAACAAAGACACTCGATGTCGAAATCAGACAAGCAAAGGGGAACTAAGACACTTGGAACTTGGAAGAATAAGAATAAAACTTCAAAGGTGTGGCACATGTAGATATCTCCAATATTCGCATAAAATATCAATATTTGTGAACATTCTGAACATACAAAACATGTATCTTCAAATCAAATTCAACGTCCTGCTAAACTTCTCAATTTTTTTTTGTGATTCACAAAATCTATATATTTAATAAGTTAACGAATCAAGTGGGTTAGACGAACCTTTTTTCGATCTCCTAATTTCTTTTGTCTTCTGGTCATCACATTGTTGGAGTGATTCGAAGCAAACTGAGAACTGATCTGGGAACTTGAAACCACATCGACTGTAGGAAGGACAAAATCGTACTGCACTTTGGCTTGCAAGTGAGACATCGTCATTGAGTTTGAGATCTCCAGTTTCGCGAACCGGCGTGGCTCTTCGTTGGGTATGAGAGAATGGTTTAATTGTAATTTTTATGTTTTACAGGGCTAAAAACAATGCTGAAACACCGAAACAACCCTCACATTTTTAGAGAGTAGAATAGAATATGGATAAATTTAATGAAAAAAAGAAAAACAACATCTAGCCTTCTTGTTAACATAAAAAACTTCATTGAAGCTGTTCAAGGAAGTACCATCCGAGCCACCCAGGAGATTCCAGGATATCGGATCTGATACGAAAATTCTTTCATAATTTTTGTTGAGTTGGTGCCTTGATTTAGTCAAAGGCGGCCAAACACTTTGTTTCTAACTTTGATTAAGAAACATTGGAAGTCAAAGGCGGTGGAAGATTAGTTAGGAAACAAGTTGTTTCCAAATCAGATTCGGAATTTTTTAGGAATTTCCTAGCACTATATAAAGAACCTAGTAGTCACATTATTAGGTATGTAAAAACATTCTTGTAGTCTTGTTCCTCTTAAGTGAATAAAGAGTGCTTTTCCGCCATGGAGTTAGTTAGCAAATATTTTGCTTGCGAACCACGTAAAATAATCGTGTTCTTCTTTATTCGTTCATTGTTCGTGAGGTGGTTTGTCATAACAAACTGGTATCAGAGCCAAGGATGACAGTGGTTCGAGATCAAGGCGGAGCAAAGCTAGGGTTTCACAACTTGGTGAAATCAAAGCTAGGGTTTTGCGATCTAGGTGGAGCACGCGACTAGGGTTCAAGATCCACCAAGAACGATGTCCGGATCAGTGTTGAAGATCGACAGGTTCACAGGAGGGAACAACTTCAGTCTGTGGAAGATAAAGATGGAGGCTTTGCTCAAATCGCAGGGCTTGTGGGCACCTTTGACCGCGAACAAGGGAGGCATGAATGTTGCATCATCGAAGTTCAAGATATTGGAGGAGAAGGCACACACAACGATTATGTTGTGCTTATCGGATGACGTGATCATCGAGGTCGCAGATCACAAGAAAGCAGCGAAGCTCTGGCTCAAGTTGGAGAATCTCTACATGACGAAGAGTCTCACTAGCAAGTTGATGCTAAAGCAAAGGCTCTTCACTTTGCGGATGCTCGAAGGTATGGCTCTCAAAGACCATCTTGATCAATTGAACACAATTCTCCTTGATTTGCGTAATATTGGCGAGAAGGTGGGTGATGAGGATGCCGCACTATTGTTGTTGATCTCGTTACCTCCATCGTATGAGAACTTCGTGCAGTCATTCATTGTGAACAAGGATGACTTATCTCTAGAGAAGGTCAGATCGGCACTCCATGCTAGAGAATTGCACCATAAGGGTGCAGGCATAGGTACAGAGGGCCATGCTTCCGGATTGATGGCGACAGGAGGAAGCAAGAAGGGTAAGAAGAACAAGAAGAAACAGTTCTCAGGTTCTAAGTTACCCAAGGATGTTTGTGCCTTTTGCAAGGAAAAGGGGCACTGGAAGAGAGATTGCACGAAACGAGGTCAACAGGGGTAGAATGTATCCGCAGCCGTAGCAGAACAAGGTAACTCGTCCGAGGATGATTACGTTCTAATGGCGGATGTTTTCACACACTCTCAAGATGCGTGGGTCCTTGATTCCGGAGCTTCCTATCATATTTGCTCTAACAGGGAGCTATTCTCGACGTATGACCAAACTGATGGAGGGTCTGTCTGTAAGGAAAACGGAGCCATCTGTAAGGTGATTGGGAGCGGCTCAGTTAGATTGAAGACGAATGAAGGGAAGTTATGTACCTTGGAGCAAGTCAGACATGTACCACTTATTAAGAAGAATCTGATCTCCTTGAGTCTACTCGACAGCAAGGGATACTGTTTCAAAGGTGAAGGTGGAGATCTACAAGTCTGCAAGGGTTCTAAGGTGATTCTCAGGGGATTCAAGAGTGGGACTTTGAACATGTTGCAAGGTTCGACGATCACAAATTCTGCTGGAGTTGTCTCAGCCGAGATTAAGGAAGCTGATCTAACTAAGCTGTGGCATATGAGGCTCGGTCATATGAGTGAACGTGAAATGCAGGAACTTAACAAGAAAGGCTATCTCATAGGGCATGCGCCCAAGAGCCTAGGGTTTTGTGAGCACTGCGTGTATGGGAAGCTACAGCGTAGCAAGTTCCCTAAGGCGCTTCATAGAACGAAAGGTACTCTTGATTATATCCATTCGGATTGCTGGGTCCATCTCGAGTAGAGGCGATTGGAGGGTACATGTATTTCCCTAGAATCATAGACGACTACTCCAGGATGACTTGGATATTCGTGATGAAGCACAAGAGTGAAGCCTTCGCAAGATTTAAGGAGTGGAAAACACTAGTAGAGAATCAGGTGGGAAAGAAGGTGAAGAGGATGCGCACGGAAAACGGCTTAGAGTTTTGTTCATCAGAGTTTGATGGATTCTACAAGGATCAGGGAATAGCACGCCATCGCACCGTTCGGCACACACCGCAGCAGAACGGTGTATCCGAGAGAATGAATCAGACACTTTTGGCGAAATCAAGGTGCATGCTTTCGAATGCAGGTCTTTCTAGAGGTTTCTGGGGAGAGGCAGTTTCCATGGCATGCTATCTCATAAATCGAAGCCCGCACACAGGTATAGGATGCAAGATTCCTATGGAAGTCTGGTCCGGTAATGCAGTGGATTACTCGGATTTGAGAGTTTTTGGTTGTGTTACTTATTATCATGTTGATGATGGAAAACTAGAACCAAGAGCTAAGAAGGGAGTATTCATGGGTTTCGGAACAGGTGTGAAGGGATACAAGATATGGGCAAACAACAAGATTATACTTAGCAGAAGTGTAGTCTTTGATGAGACTCATATGTTGAAGAACTCCGTGGAGGTGGAGCTTGGAGGTACAAAGAAGAAGGGGGAGGGAGATTCGGATCCTACTGATCATAAGGATTCCGAAATCCCTACACCTCCGCCAGAAGCAGAAGAGGAAGAAGCAGAAGAGTCTGATAGTGAGGATGCGTCTACACCAGAGGAACCGGTTCATCAAAGTATTGCTGAAGGAAGACCAAGGAGAGTCATAAAGCCTCCGGCGAGATACAAAGATGATGGTATGGTGGGATATGCATTACAGGTAGCGGAAGAGGTAGAGGACGAGCCATCCTCCTACAAGGCCGCTATATCTAGTTCTGAGTCAGCACAATGGATTGCCGCGATGGGAGAAGAGATGGAGTCTCTTAGCAAGAACTCGACTTGGGAGCTTGTTAAATTACATGCGGGAAGGAAGATAGTCAGTTGCAAGTGGGTTTTCAGAAGAAAGGAAGGAACTGCATCTGGAGAGGGCATCAAGTATAAGGCAAGGCTAGTTGCAAGAGGGTTCAGTCAGAAAGAGGGAGTTGACTACAACGAGATCTTCTCACCGGTGGTCAGACATACTTCTATCCGGGTGTTACTAGCTTTAGTTGCACACCACGACTTAGAGCTTGAGCAATTGGATGTCAAGACAGCTTTCCTGCACGGAGAGTTGGAGGAGGAAATATACATGAGCCAACCGGAGGGGTTCCAAGTTCCGTAAGAGAGAACCACGTGTGCAAGATGAAGAGATCTCTCTACGGACTTAAGCAGTCACCGAGGCAATGGTACAAGAGATTTGACAGCTTCATGTTGAAGATTGGTTACCACAAGTGCGAGTATGATTGTTGCGTGTATCACAAAGACTTTCATAATGGATCACGTATTTACCTAGTTCTGTATGTGGATGATATTCTGATAGCAACTCGGGATACCAAGGACATCAAGAACTTAAGAGGTCCCTTAGCGCGGAATTCGAGATGAAGGATCTGGGAGCTGCTCGGAAGATATTGGGAGTTGAGATCTATAGAGACAGGAAGAAGAAGAAGCTTTTCTTGTCACAGCAGGGATACATCAAGAAGCTCTTGGCAAGATTCGAGATGTTATCAGCTAAAGCTATAGATACTCCTATGGCAACTAATAGCAAGCTAGGAATGTACACCGTTCAGACTGAGGAGGAGAAGGAGTACATGTCCAAGGTTCCATATGCTAGCGCAGTTGGAAGTATCATGTATGCTATGGTCTGTACTCGACCGGACATAGCATTCGCTGTTAGTGTGGTTAGTCGTTTTATGGCTCATCCGGGTAGGGACCATTGGCAGGCGGTGAAGCGGATATTCAGGTACCTTAAGGGTACGTCAGACATTGGCCTATGTTATGGGGCTAGTGAAGACATCTTGGTAGCTGGTTTCTCGGATGCGGACTATGCAGGGGATATTAATAGTAGAAGACCAATGACAGCCTATGTATTTGCTCTGGGAGCATCTGTTGTGGGTTGGAAGGCGACGCTACAGCCGACGGTGACTTTGTCCACCACGGAGGCGGAGTCTATGGCTCTAACAGAAGCAGCAAAGGAGGCAATTTAGCTTAAGGGAATGGTCAATGATCTAGGGCTACATCAAGATCAGGCGATAGTCTACTGTGATAGCTTGAATGAAATCTTCTTGACTAAGGACCAGGTTCATCATGAAAGAACCAAGCATATTGACGTTAGATATCATTTTCTGAGAAGTTAAAGCAGGATCAAGGTGAAGAAGGTGGGGACAGCTGACAACCCCGCGGATATGTTCTCCAAGCCGGTTCCGAAGAGCAAGTTCCAGCATTGTCTAATTTCTCAGCATCTTGAGCCAGTGAGGCCCTTGGGGCATGTCGGACCCGGTGGGGGTCCAGTGAGTCTCTGTGACGAGAGACATTGGGTGCGGAGAAGACGTAGCTTTATTTACGAGTAGAGGAGCAGCTGCTATTGACGAGACAATTCAAGTCAAGGTGGAGATTTGTTGAGTTGGTGCCTTGAATTAGTCAAAGGCGGCCAAACACTTTGTTTCCAACTTTGATTAAGAAACATTGGAAGTCAAAGGTGGTGGAGGATTAGTTAGGAAACAAGTTGTTTCCAAATCGGATTTGGAAACTTTAGGGATTTCCAAGCACTATATAAAGAATCTAGTAGTCACATTATTAGGTAGCACAAAACATTCTTGTAGTCTTGTTCCTCTTAAGTGATTAAAGAGTGCTTTTCCGCCGTGGAAGTAGTTAGCAAATATTTTGCTAGCGAACCACGTAAAATACTCGTGTTCTTCTTTATTCGTTCATTGTTCGTGAGGTGGTTTGTCATAACAATTTTGCTAACTAAATCGCCAAACAAAAACCCTAAATTCTTAAAGAAGTGAAGAATTCCTAAATCTATCACCAAACAAAAGCCCATTCAGGAGGCACTAACCCATTTCGAACCATTTCAATTCACTCTCTTTCAGCTCTTAGAGACCCCATTTGCCATTACAGAGATGTCTTCTTTGTCGCGTCTTCTCCACCAGAACTTCTCCACTGCAGCAGACACAGCCAATACCATCTCCATCAAATCCATATCTTTCGACCTCTCCACAGAACCCGACATCAACAAAGTCGTCCAACTATTCCAAAACTCCTCCGAGTTTGAATGCTTCAGAGCCAACTCCGCAATCTACAAATCCACCGTCCGCCGTCTCGCCGCCGAGAAGCAGTCCCGGCCGGTCGAAGAGTAGAGGTCCTTAACTTGGAGTCGAGGTCCGTCTGATTTACTTTTAAGGATAAATTTTCTCTCTTAGAGTACGGTTATGACACAACGAGGGGTGCAACTGTTCTGAAGTTTGGCACACTGAAGTAGTGAAAGTGTCATTTCCTGAACCTGAAGGGGTGAAAGTGGTTTTGTGTCAAGCCTGAGGGGGTGAAAGTGTCTTTTATCCGTACAACACGGTTAAAACTGAATACTACCTCTGTTTCTTATGAAGCAGCAGAGACAAAATGAGCACGTGTTTTAATAAACTTGCACTTTTTACAAACTTTCCCGTGCCTTATCCAATATTTACAGTCTCTCTCACTCCCTCCTCTCTCTCATTGCATACACCACAATCCCCACGACCACCACCACCACCACAACTTATTGATCTAAACCTAAAGGGCAGGAAGGATCTATCACATACAGATTTACAACATGAATTATAGCTAAAGATTCATGTGTTTAACTTGTCTTCCTTAGCTCCTAAGCGCAGCGGATGATCGTAGGTTGCTTGCTTTCACGTTCCTTCTTCTTGATACCACCTCTTTGGATGTAGTTGGAGAGAGACTAGGGTTCTCTACAACTAGAGAGTGAATCTGGACAGAATAACTTTTCTCTATGGAATAGCATTATTGCTCTCCATAATGTGTAGGAGGCTACCTCTTTATATAGGCAAAACTTCTCCTAGGTTTGCACATAAACTCCTAGGGTTTTAGCCTTAGCTACTAACCCCTCTAGGTTTGTGTATTAGTGCAACTAATCCCATAAGGTTATGATTATTGCATTGGGCACCCCACATGGGCGCACCAATTGCTAACAAAACCAAAATAGAAAATAAGAAGGTGTCTAGTCATATAAACAAGCCAAGAAACATAGAAACATAGATCCATGACTCTAACTAGATATGAAATGTGTTTCAATCATTACAAATAGATAGATCAAAACCCAGTAAGAAACAACATTCAATCAGACCAAAACACAAATCCATCAACATAACTGTGTTTGAATCCAAAGAAAAAAAGTTGACTTTTATATGGATTGAAATGGAAAGGCAAACATGCCCCAAACCCTAATATTGTAATACACAAATAGATAGATCAAACCCATGAGAGGGATCATGATTAGACCAAATAGAGGGTAACCTAGAAAACAAAGTAGATGATGAAGCATTGATTCAATCAATCAAGAAGAGAAGATGCGAAAGACTACCGGCAACGTCGCCTCGCCATCGGAAACTTCCGGACGACCACAGTCACCGTCCGATATTTTCCCTCTTCTTCTTCTTCTTCTTCTTCTTCTTCTTCTTCTTCTTCTTCTTCCACCACCAATCTAACCGCCTCCTCCGCCGAAAACGAGCCAACGCCTCCGACCCTGAAAACCGATGGACGACTCAATATATTCAGTCGTGGTCTTAATGTGAAGAGGAAGACGACCTAAGAGAGGAAATCACCACCAAATATCATATTAATCAATGAACGTAAATAGATAGGCTTTTGAAGATTCATGAGGGTTGGGGTTACCCATTTCTCTTTCCTTTATCTGGAGATTGCTTCAGTACACCCCAAACGTCCCATCCCCCAAAAAATTGCCCACGCGCAGGGGGCCTAACCCAGCTTTATGTTAACGATTTTAACCTCCCCGTAGTTTCTGCTTCTATTTATTCACCCCTAACTTCTGCATTCTATTTATTAGGCCCCCATTTTCATGTAACCGAATGCATTTCCTCAGTTAACGCAATAATTGCGAGCATACCCTTATGTAGGGAATACATGGGTAAATTGACGTTTAGGGCTGCCTCCTTCAAATTAAATGGGAATTTTTTGTGGTATAAGTTTGGTTGTGTGAGTGTTTGAGTTACACGTTTGGGTGACAAAAATTGCCTCGGTTACTACAACATCCAACCCAAAATATAGAAAACAACTTCATTTTTTTCATACTGGAAATAGATTTCCTGATTACACTTTTGTTTTTGCAATGTGAAAATTATATGAACCAACTTCGGTTGCATGTATCTGAGAAGATGGTTCATATGGGTTCATATGACTTTTCCGTCCCGGATGAATGTGAGTTAATCTAAAACAAAGGACGTCTTAATTTAAATAAAAGGAAAACGGATGGCATTTCATTAACACGAATTAAAAAATGCGATTACAGTACTTCCATAACCAACATTCTAACACTATTTATTTTTTTCGTCGGGGATCCATGCCCGTTATTTAATTTTACATGTTTTCCAATGTAATCATAAGGTTTAGGGTGACTTTAGGTAGTTGTGTATTTGAATGCTACGGTCAAAAAAATAAATAGTGTACATCATTGTATTCGGATGCGACTGTCAAGAAAATGACCAGCAAACAAAAATTCACGAGATGTTAAAACATTGATAATTTCATTAACAATTATTAAAAAAAAAAAGTGATTAAAAAACTACTACAGTACTTCCATAACCGAAATTCTAACACTAATTTTTTTAGTCGGGGATCGCTCGCACAAAAGTGCTCACATCATGTTCCCATTCACCTCTTGTGTGTTTTCTGGGCTGAACGGCTGGATCTTCCGGAGGAGACGTCTTTTTTTCTTCAGGAGGGGACAATTCTTCTTCACGCCAGGAGACCCAGTATTCTTCTGCAAGGGCTTCTTGGCACAGTTCTACTTCACCCTTGTCTTCTTCTTCTGGGCTCCCGTCTTCTTTTTCAGGGCTCCAGTATTCTTCTTTGGTTTCTTCGAATTCTTGGTTTTCGTCTTCTTCATCTTTGTTCGGCATGTCTTCGCTGGTTACTTGTTTTTCTTATTTGAAAGCCTTTGTTTCTTCTTTGGATGGACTGTCCATCTTCTTTGTTGCCTCTGTTGTTGCACTGATTTGGGTGGGGATGTTTTGTGCTTTTAAAGAGTGTAGAAAGCATGGGGAATACCAACATGCGGCAGTTTATTGTGCTGCTATTTAATTTTGCATGTTTTCCAATGTACTTATTAGGATTAGGGTATTCATTGATAGACAATATCATCACAAGCGTTGGTTGTTGTGTATTCATTGACAATAGCATCACAACTGTCAAAAAAATGATCAATTTGTTTTTACGAAGCAACAATAAGTAATATATAACATGAAAATGTATAAGCAATTGTAAGATCGATTTTATGATTAAATACAACGTTTCAATCCACTAGAGGGCTGTCAAGAGACACCAATCTCGGTTGCATGTATGTGAGAAGATGGTTCGTATGAATTGACGTTTCAGGTGTACTCACACACATGCAATCGAGACACCAACCGAGAAACAGATGCATTTAGCATTAAGACATTGCTAAAAAACGAAAGTATGTTGAAAGAGAAGAAACTGTTCGTTTAGGAAAGTCTTCTAAAAGAGAAGAAACAGTAGTACACATACTACCTCTGTTTCTTCTCTTTCAACTTACTTCACTTTTTGACACTATTCACTAAGTCACTTTGATTCGGTGATTTGGTTAGCAAAATATACACGAACTTGGTATATTTTACATGATCTTGTAGAATAAACTTTACTTTGTAATAGTATGAAACAATTGCCAAAGTTTTACATCATTTTGCTATCCAAATCACCGAGTCAAAGTGACTCACTTACGGGTTAAAAAGTCAATAGAAGTTGAAAGAGAAGAAACATAGGTTGTACGTGACTAATTCTACTTGCCAGGCCAGGCAATATCCAATACAACACGACAACCCCACACGAACCCGCAGCGAGTCCGAACGGGTCAGCCCGAAAATTATACTCGAAAAAAGCTGGTATGATAGTGTCAACCCACACAAACCGAAAATGAACAGTATCAACACGCCTAACACAATAATAACCATATTTTTTACCATTAACTACTCTAAAAATATGTATGCACAATCATAACAATATCGGGGTCAACACGACGACATGTCACGAACCCAACATGAAGTTAGCTTGTTTTGATCGACACGAACAACGGCCAAAAACTAATCGACCCAAAAGTGACACGAGATAAACGTGTCGAATTCAGATTGATCTATCGAATTATCATACTTTCTTTTCTGATTGTGCCCTCAGACAAGATATATGCACTAGTATATTAAAGGAGAAGGCACTTCTTCTATTTATTGTAGTCATGTGGTGCATTTACACCCGTTAGATTTGATGAACATCAACAATTTAGAAATAGATCAAGATGTCTTTTAATTTTGGAGTGGGCTAAGGCTACGGGGTGTCAGGTGTGGCCTAGTACTATTATATATTAGAGTATCCATATCTATAATAAATCAGCTAGATGTTTTCTTCTAAAAAATAGTCAATGGGGACATTCTAGTCATTCAAAGTCTAAGATATTTTAATACGTTGATCTTCAATTCTTTATTATTAGAAATGATAAGTTATTCCATCAAAAAAATGATAAGATATTGTTTTATCTTAAAACTAGGGGATTGCCCGTGCCTGAGGGCACTACTCCACTGAGAAATTCATTACACTTGCGACGTAAAAAGTGAATGACAACACAAGAAGGATGAAATTAGTAGAAATTGATTTTTTTTTCGAGCCACCATGTGAAAAGTTTGGGTGAAAAAGAGTGAAAATTGGGAGAGTTAAAAAATATGTGGAGGAAGTGGGGAGGAGTTACAAAAGTGGTGGTTGCACCATCTCCAATTTTTAAGAAATTCTAACTATAAGTGGGTAGTAGGTGAGATCTAAGGGGTGAGGCTGTTTTAATCTAAGTCGGAAAAGAAGTCAACCGTTCTATTTTATAGAATAGACTAGCTAATTACCCGTGCCCGTAGGGCACTATATGTAGTACCCAAGTAATTTCTAACAAAACAAAAAATTCAAGTAAAACCTTTACATAAAATAACTCAACTAAAAATATATTTTCAATTAGAAAATAAAATTTTTAAAAAAACATACACAATTACATACAAAATTCCCCCAAATTAGAACTTACCAATTGCTTATCCCTTCCATCAACATTGTTGGGAAGGATCTGCTAAATAAAATCATGTCATATTATTACTCTTTATCTAACATGTGGTTTGCATTTTGAATTGTGCTTATATTAATTACATTCCTTTTCCAAGATAATGATTGATTTCAAATTTTTCTCTAATTAAGTTTTATAAGAATATATCTCTAATCAATTTTTATATATATTACTATAACGTAATATTCCACATTCCTCTTCAAGACAGCAAATGAAGGATGTATTGATTGGTAAAATAAATATAGTTATGTATTTATGGAAATTCGATTTCAAATTCAATGGCACTATTGTAATTTGGTTTTAGATTGATGGTTGATTATAAAATAGACTTAATTACTTAATGCATACCCCCAGTTTACCGAAACTATCACATTGCAACCTCCAGTTCTAAAACTAGCTGATTGCATCCCCCATTTGTAAAAAATACGTCAATGTGCAAATGGGAACGAAATGCAACCATCAAATTCAAACACAACGAATATATTTTCATAAAATTCACATCGTCTATGATACAATCGCATCACATTGTTTCAGGTAATGCCCTTCGAGTACGTTAATTTTGCGATGAAATTTCGTTCCCAGTTGCACGTTTACGTATTTTTTGCAAATGGGGGATGCAATCAGCTAGTTTTAGAACTGGGGGTTGCAATGTGATAGTTTCGATAAACTGGGGGTATGCATTAAGTAATTAAGCCTATAAAATATATCAAGAGACAAAGAGCGGTCGAGATTGAAAGTTCAGAAAATCAACGATAAAGATTGCTCGGTTGAATTAGTTTTGGGGGGAAACACCTTTCTATTTTATTATATAGATTCTCTTTCATCTATTTAACTATTTCAAAATTCTATTTTAGCTTGGATATTTTTTTTGAAATGTATCTTAGATATAAAAGAACATGTCTTTATCTAATTAATTATTAATCGTCTATTAACGTAAAAATAATAATTGTATATAAATTTTATAGAAATCAAATATGAGTCAAATAACATCTAACTAACTTACTGTCGTGGTTCGATTTTGACATTAGCCTGGCTTGATTTTTCTTAGCGGGACCCCAATTTTCAGCAAGACGTTTGCATTTTTCAAATCGTTCACTTTTTAACACTAATTAAACAACCACCTAGTCCGGTCAGTTATCATCTAGGAGGCTTTGATCTGTTCTTTATGTAAATCTATTATGTTGCTTCTTAATGTTGTTAGACTTTGTTCTCCAGCATAATTAACCAAATGCTGTCACCTGAACCGAGAAAAGTCTACAGAGATGGACGAGTTCGCGAGGTCGTTGGAAGCAATCGACGCAAAGAAGGTGACACATCACATAAAAACCAGATTAGGAGGTGCTGTTGGAGAACAATCGAAACTAGACGAAAAGAAGAAGATGGAGAAGAAGCAGAAACAGAATTGTATGATAGAAAGTACGAAGTAAAGACGAATTGAAATACTTACAAAAGTCGCCGAATATGAATAGTAATTAGAAACGATCTCGAGCATTGGCTCGATGTCCTTAAGGCTTTATTTGCTCCCTTTGGTACTGCTTGATCCGGAACAAACCGCCTCCCAGGATAATCGTCTCTCACCGTGCAAGAAGTCAGTACACCGCTTACACCCTACGAACCGCAATGGCATGGCATCTCTCTTGAAGGAATTGAATTGGAATATAGGAATTCGAAATTATGAAAGTTGTAGGTTCTACAAAGTTTAGGAAGACTTTGTAGGGAATTAGGAGAGTAGAAGAGAATGTTGGAATGCTTCAAATGGGTGGAGAAGCCCTCTATTTATAATAGAGTAGGTGACTCTTCAAAGGGGTGCAAATGAATAGATGTGTCTATTCATGGTAATAACTAACTCTGGACGTTAGTAACTAACAATAACTAACTTTGGTCGATAACTAATAAAATTTATTAGCGATTCCAACAATTATTAATTTTCGACTTTAATTAATAACGCACCCAAAGTTAAATTGCGTCCATCAAATGACCTATTTGTACACCCATAATTTACAATAATTTTCATTCACCCATAACTTATTTTGGACAACTCTCAATTGTAGATTTAACATCTCTAAATGAAAATTAAATTCTACATATTTTACCGTCCAAAATTTAAAGTTTTCCAACAATCCCCCACATGAATGACAAATTGGCATAAGAGTCGGAATAATCAAAGAGGAGATTTAGAGAAGCGCCAAACGAACGATAATCGCATCGAGAAGGTGGCCAAGGACCTTGAACCTCCCCTAGTGGAATACTATCGGATATACTGGATTGTCAGTGGTGAAACACCTTGAACTGCTTTCCGTAGTGTATACCTAGACAATAGTACCCACACGGTTATCATCCTTCCATATTAAGTTCTCATTGTCGTGTCCGTTTTGGCCATGGAACACTTAATCCTGGTTTCGTGAGTGGTCTTAGAGAATTTAGCCTCTTCATTCTCCTAGAACCGGCCGCCAGCTCCCACTCATATAGGTGAGTCTCATAAAGAGTATCTTGCCATACTCCACTTGTTTTTATCCCCAAGGTATGAGCTCATTAAAAGCTAATTGCTTATCCTTACCAATGCAAGCGTCACTCGGTGTCGCCCTAGGAATGGTTAGGAAATAATAATTTCCGACAGTGACTATATTTGCACAGTAGTTTGGTTGTCCCTTTTGAACCTAGTTCTTGGGATCTCCAGTCATCTAGGTTGGGTTTTCCGTTACGTGCAACTCAGAGAGATAGGCTTTTATTCCATTCCCCTTGACGACGTAAACAATTTCTCTCTTGTTAACCCTATGGGCAGCGGATCCGCTAGTTTTTACTTACTTTTCACACGATCGATCGATATAATTATGTTCGAGAGCAAATGTCCAATGGTTTTATGTCTACGACGTATATGTCTATACTTGCCATTGTCGATGGTGCTTTGGGCCCTTCCGATTGCCGATTGACTATCGCAATGAATGCAGATAGCTAGCACTGGTCTTGGCCACATCGGAAGTTCTTCTAAAAATTGACGAAGCCATTCGGCTTCCTCTCCTGTCTTATCCGAAGCAATGAATTCCGATTCCATTGTAGATCTTGCGATGCAAGTTTGTTTAGAAGACTTCCAAGACACAGCTGCACCTCCAAGGGTAAAGACATACCCGCTTGTGGACTTAGAGTCCAAAGTGTCCGATATCTAGTTGGCATCACTATACCCTTCCAGTACCGCAGGATACATAGTATAGTGTAGTCCATATGCTAAAGTATATCTTAAATATTTTAGCATTCGAGTCACTCCTTTCCAATGTTTATCACTTCGATTACTAGTGAATCGACTTAACTTTCCAACAGCTTGAGCAATATCGGGCCCTGTACAATTCATGAGGTTCATTAAACAGCCGATTACTTGAGCATATTCGACTTGTCTTACACTTGAACCATGGTTCTTGGCGAAATGTAAATTAAGATCCACGGGAGTCTTAACTATCTTGCAATCGTTCTTGTCGAATTTCTCAAGAATCTTCCCAGCATAGTGCGATTGAGATAATGAGTATCCATTCGTCGTTCTAGTGATTTTCATCCCTAAAATAACGTCAGCAATACCCATATCCTTCATATCGAACTTTGTTGTCAACATTTTCTTAGTTGTTTTAATGATAGTTGAATTACTTCCCATAATTAACATATCATCAACGTACAAGCACACGATGACATATCCATCACGAGTGGTTTTACTATAAACACACTTGTCACATTCATTAATATGAAATCCATTTGATAACATGGTATTATAAAATTTGATATGCCATTGTTTCGGAGTTTGTTTGAGACTATAAAGAGATTTTATCAAACGACATACCTTATTTTTCTTGCCCATGAGCAATAAAAACCTCAGGTTGTTCCATGTAAATCTCTTCGTCTAATTCACCATTTAAGAATGCAGTCTTAACGTCCATTTGGTGAATTTAAAGATTATTTATAGCTGATAGCTATAAGCATGCGAATGGACGTTATCCTTGTAACTGGTGAGTAGGTATCGAAATAATCAATACTTTCCTTTTGTTTATAACCTTTTGCGACAAGTCTAGCCTTATACTTGTCAATTGAACCGCCAGGCTTAAGCTTCCGCTTAAAAACCCACTTACAGCCTAACGCTTTACTTCCTGGTGGAAGACTCACCAATTCCCAAGTATGATTTTGAAGTATGGATTCAATTTCCATATTCAATACTTCTTTCCAATATGATACCTCGGTACTAGACATCTCTTCCTTGTAGGTTTGAGGCTCATTTTCTACAGAGTAGGTTAGAAAATCCGGGCCAAATGTTGTAGCAACTTTTGCCCGCTTGATACGGCTATGTTTGTTTTCCATTTCGGACTCTTGGGACGTTGATTCCCGTGTTCTTTTATTATAACTTTGTTCATTCTTCTCTTTGTATGGAAATACATCTTCGAAGAATGATGCGTTGCATGACTCAAAAATAGTATTTTCGTGTATGTTTTCGATTTCTGATTTGATAACCAAAAATTGATATGCACTACTATTATGAGCATACCGATAAAGAACCAATCTACTTCCTTCGGTCCAAGTTTCACCTTTTTAGGTAATGGTATTGCCACCTTTGCGAGACACCCCCACACTTTGAGGTATTTGTAAGATGGCGGCTTTCCTTTCCATAATTCATATGGGGTTTTGCCAACACTTTTCCAAGGTATCCTATTAAGGATATGGTTGGCCGTTAGTAGGGCTTCCCCCCACAAGTTTTGTGGTAATCACGAACTTAGGAGTAATGCATTTAGCATCTCTTTTAGTCCTATTCTTCCTCTCGGCTACGCCATTTTGTTCAGGCGAATAGGGTGCCGTAGTTTGGTAGATAATTCCACTTTCTAGACATATGTCCTTAAGTGGTGCCTCGTATTCTCCACCACGATCGCTACACACCATTTTGATTTTCTTTCCCAATTGATTTTCCACTTCATTTTTATAATGTTTGAACATGTCAATTGCTTCATCTAAACTTCGTAGAGGATAGACATAGCAATATCGTGTACAATCATCAATAAACGTAATGAAGTACTTCTTTCCACCTCTTGTTTGAAGAAACTTCAAATCACAAATAACCGAGTGGATTAATTCAAGACGCATAGTAGTTTTTGTTCTCAATTGGTCGAAAGGATGCCGAAATATAAGTGGTTCCATTTGTATGCCTAATTCAAATACATATACACATTGATTAAATAAATCATAAATGCTATGAAGCACTTGATTTATTTACCAATGTCCATGAGTACTTTGAAACTCTTGATATATGTACTCTACCAAATGACGTCGTGATTAAGTTTAATAACAAACCATAAGTACTATAAAAACTCTTGATTTGCAAGAAATTAAATCGACAACCCATGAGTACTTTGAAACTCTTGGATTTCCATGAGTACTTGAAACTCTTGGTACGTCCAATAATTGATCTATTGATAAAGAGACTGTTGGAATAGATGCCCTAGAGGCAATCTAGTTTAGTATGAATTTGTATTTGGCTAGAAAAATTCATTTATTATTTATTGGATATTTAATATAATGAAGTCCTTAGATTTACAATCGTGTTGTTTATCTTAAATATCCCTAGTCAAGTATAATGATTAATGGGACAATCATCTATAGACTAGTATGGGGTTGGATTGATATGGAGATATCACGATCCAACACATAGGTGTGCATTAACGGAATGTTGTACTGGATTGACCCATCACCGAGAAGGCTACATACATGTTATGTTAAGTCACAAGTGCTTCTCGAGTGCAATGGTATTGTCATCCTTAGACTTGAAGTCACTAGATATTCTAGTTGTGGATCATTGTGATCTTGGTAGCGTTAAACGCTACACCGTGACTGGGTAGTTATAAAGGCGTGTACTGGATACAATGAGAAGCAAGCTTAGAAATCGTAGTGGATGTAGAGAGGATTTGCCCCTCCCACATAACGGGAGCAAATATCCTAGGCCACTCGAAGGATAGTGCTTATAGAATGTCTGGCCAGACTCAAATAAATCAATATATGGGATATTGATGTTATTTGCACGAATAAGGCTATTCCATGAATCGAGAAACTAGGGATTGGATATACGAGTGTGACTTGTATGTCTCGTGTCCAATCCGGATATGGAGGCAAAGGGATGAGACAATTACTTGTACAAGGTTGTCTAGATGACTATTCTATTAGTTGGCTAGAATGGATGTTTTGCTAGAAACCGCTCCATATTAGCAAAGAGTTGCTACCAACTAGATAGAACCTATGGGGTCACACGCTATATAGAGTTGTACTAGATTTGGGAATTAATTAATTGGATTAATTAATTAGAAGGATCACTTTGCAAACCCTTGCAAACTTAGTAGGGACTAATTTGCAAGGAAGGGACTAAATTGAATTCTAGTAGGACTAGAATAAGTCCTTTAGGTAGTTAACAAGGAGTTGTTGGACCATATAAAGGACCCTACTTCCTTCCTTCCTCATAACTTATGCTCTAAAGAGAACATAACAAGAGTGGGAGAGAACAAAGGAGAGAGAGCAAGCCACAAAGGAGGCCGACGCCCCCCTTGCCGCCGCCCTCGTCCCCGTCGGCAAAAAGAAGGGTCGAGCCCCTTCCCTTTTGTCTCGTTTTGCGTGATTCCTTCACCCTCCTCTCATTCCGGGCTAGCACCAAGGAGATTGGAGATCTAGGATCAACTCTAGGCGTGGATCAACTATAGAGAACGTGACAATATTCGCGTTTGAAGTCATCAAGGAGAACCCAAAGGTGTGTTTATGATTTCTTACCTTCACTATCGTTATGCATCTAGACTTGTGATCCTTGGAGGGTTTTGCATGGTTGTTTGTTTGATTATGCTTCCGTTTGCGCGATCCATGAATCAAAACCCTACAGTGGTATCAGAGCCACAGGTCATAGAGCATAAACGTAGTTTATGTGTTACATTCTTGTTGTTTTACACCTTAAATTGTTGTTTATCGCGTAAAACAAGACAAATCAAGCATGGGATGCAATTTGTCAATAATAAGATCATAACAAGACCCAATTTTGCATTGGATGCATGAATTGGTGAGTTTGAGAAATTTTAGGATCTTAGATCTAGGGTTTGGGCATCCTTGGGGAAGAAGGAGTTCTCCCAAAACAAGGAAACAACCAAACTTGGGCTCCAAGCAAGGAGGTTTTTTTGGAAACAACCTCCATAAGGAGGTTCGGCCCCCTAGGGGACCGCCCCCTTGCTTGCCGCCCAAGATTGGCGCCCTAAGGGGCCGGGCGGCCCTAACCCGCGGGCCTAGCTTGCGGGTTTTGGGCCGGGCCGGCCCTAGGGCCTTATGGTTCACTTTATTTGGGCCCGAGCAATTGGATTGTTGGGCCCATGGACCGTTTTAACCCTAGAAATCCTAAAATCAATTAAAATTGACCAAGCGCGTTAAAATTGGATTTTAACTGTTTATGTGCAAATCGCATGGTGATTGGATATGGCCTTAGGATGTGGTTTGATGTGGATGTTTAATTTTGTGGTTTGGTTTTACGGCCTGCGAGCTGATCAATTAATTGTAATAATTAATTAGGGTTTTATGGCCTGCGTGCCATTTTTTTTCTCAACTTGTGAGATTTATTTTATTTAGTATAGATATTAGCTAGTGCTAGATAAAGTAGATTGTTAGCCAAGATTGAAGAAAAGAAGCCCAAAGCCAAAGAAGCCACAAAAGATGGAGCATGGAGCATGGAGCATACCACATGACTATGAAGGATGGACCGAAAGACCAAGACGCACGGAGATGTGTTTGCTTAGGGTTCATAGATAATTCCATTGGCTTGGAATTATCTTAGTCTAGAAAAGGCCATATCCACATCACGTTTAATTTCTGTTTTGTGGTTGTTTATTTATTTTCTTATTATTTGTGTGGTTGGTGTATGGATGATGCATGCAATTAGGATAATAAGATAATTAGACAACCCGGATCTATTATTTGGAGTTGTGCCCAAACTCAAATAGATAGATTAGTTGATATTGATCAACAAAATAATTAAAATTGAAAATCCCTCAAATTTTAAATATTGTGTTCTTGCCTTCTCGTTATTTAAACACTCATTATCATCATTATTTATCAAGATCGTGCGTGCCAAAGCATGGCGACTTGGTTCATAATGATGGAATGCGATGGCACGTAACAATGTGCAATTGTTTAGATAAGAGGTTGAACACAACTAGGCTATTAATTTGATTAAGAAACCTAGAGGCAATCAATTGGGATTATCCATATGGATGGATAAATAAGGAGTTATTTGCCCGATTGAACCAAGAGTTGCATATGGGATGCAATTGGAATTGTTCCTACCTAAGAAGTAATCGAATTATGGGTGACTTGCCAAAGCAAGCTCATAAGGAGATGAAAAAGATGGATCTTGGCCCACTAGAAAATATAATGATATTTTCCGCATTAATATCTTGAGGGTTATTAATCCGTAGAAAAATAGTGGGAGCTATATTTAATAAACTAGCCATTATTAAATATAGTCATAAATTCACAAATACTAAAACTTGCGTATTTTCCTTTTGTAGAATTCCAAATGGCAAACAACTCATCGAGTTCACAACATTCCCTACGATCTGTCCTTGAGAAGGACAAGCTCTCTGGAACCAACTTTCTTGATTGGTACAGAAACTTGAGAATTGTTCTCAAGCAAGAGAAGAAACTGTACGCAATAGAGGAGCAAGTTCCAGAAGGTCCAGAGAATCAGACACCTGCTGCCTTAAAGGCGTATCAAAAGCGTGTTGATGACGCTAATGATGCGGCCTGCCTAATGCTTTGCACCATGACCTCTGAGCTTCAGAAGCAACATGAGAACATGAATGCTGTCGATATGATCGAACATCTAAAGCAGCTCTTCCAAGAGCAGGCGAGGGTAGAGAGGTATGAGGTCTCAAAGGCACTGTTCAAATGTCATCTGGCAGAAGGGAACCCGGTGGGACCCCATGTACTCCGAATGATCGGGTACTTGGAGAATCTCGCCCGGCTTGGGTTCCCGGTCGGCCAAGAGTTGGCAACCGATCTCGTGTTGCAATCGTTGCCTGAGAGTTATGGACAGTTCATTATGAACTATAACATGAACGAGATCGTTAAACCACTGCCACATTTGCTCAACATGTTGAGGACGGCTGAACAGAGCATCAACAAGGGTAAGGGCAAGGCCATTATGATGGTGCATAAAGGAAAGGGCAAAAAGTTTTCCTCTTCCTCCAAGGGCAAAGGCAAGTCAGTTGCCAAGTCCAAGGAACAAGCCCTTAAGCCTGTTGGTGGCATTGCCAAGGTTGTGACTAAGGGTGAGTGTCACTACTGCAGTCAACCAGGACACTGGAGGAGGAACTGCCCAAAATATCTGGAGGACAAGAGGCTTGGAATAGTGATTCCACCACCACCAGGTATTTTTGTTGTAGATGTCAATTTAACTGTCTCTACATCATGGGTATTAGATACTGGATGTGGATCTCATATTTGTCGAAATATGCAGGATCTAAAGAGAAGTAAAAGATTGGCTAAAGGGGAGGTAGATCTGCGCGTTGGGAATGGAGCAAAGGTTGCTGCGTTGGCCATAGGCGTGTGCGAGCTATCTCTGCCTTCATGATTAGTTTTAGAATTAAATAATTGCTATTTTGTGCCTGCTATGAGCAGAAACATTATTTCTATTTCTTGTTTGGACAAGGAAGGTTTTATTATTTCAATAAAGAACAATTGTTGTTCCTTTTATTTGAATAATATTCACTATTTTAGTGCGCAATTATTTAATGGACTTTATGTCCTTGATCTAAGCAATCCTGTCTACAACATTAATACCAAGCGGATTAAAATAAATGATTTAAATCTTGCTTATTTATGGCATTGTCGTTTAGGCCACATAAATGAGAAACGTGTATCTAGACTCCATAAAGATGGATTACTAGACTCATTTGATTTTGAATCATATGAGACATGTGAGGCTTGTTTATTGGGAAAAATGACAAAGTCCCCTTTCAATAAGAAAGGTGAGAGGACTAGTGAGCAATTGGCGCTCATACATACCGATGTGTGTGGGCCATTTGGCACACCTGCCAGGGGTGGTTATGTCTACTTCATTACATTTACTGATGATTACAGTAGATATGGATTTGTGTACCTTATGAGGGCAAAATCCGAATCCTTTGAAGTGTTCAAAGAATTCAAGAATGAAGTAGAGAAGCAACTTGGCAAAAGTATCAAGGCTCTACGATCGGATCGTGGAGGAGAATACTTGAGCCAAGAGTTTGACGACTATCTTAGAGAGTGCGGGATCGTGTCCCAACTCACTCCACCCGGAACGCCACAATGGAATGGCGTGTCCGAGAGGAGGAATCGAACCCTATTGGATATGGTTCTGTCTATGATGTGTCAAACCGATCTTCCATTATCATTTTGGGGCTACGCTCTATTAAGTGCAGCTTTCACCATTAACCGTGTTCCATCTAAATCAGTCATGAAGACACCATATGAGATATGGAATGGGAGGCGTCCCACACTGTCGTTCATGAGGATTTGGGGCTGCGATGTCTATGTAAAGCGTTTACAATCAGACAAGCTAGGGCCTAAATCGGATAAGTGTAAATTTGTGGGGTACCCTAAGGAAACTAAGGGATACTACTTCGACAATCCAACCGAGAACAAAGTGTTTGTTGCTCGGACCGGCGTGTTTCTAGAAAGAGAGTTTGTCTCTAAAGAAGCAAGTGGGAGGAATGTAGAACTTGAAGAAGTTCAAGAACCACAAATCACTGAACCGATTATGGAACATGAACAGGAATCACAAGCAGTTGTGGAGCCACCTGTTCAGGTAACACAAGAGCTTCGTAGATCTAGTAGAGTGCGCCAGGAACCCGAGAGGTACGGACTTCTCGTAACTGATTCCGGTGACACGATGCTCATAGATGATGAGCCTACTACCTATGAGGAGGCCATGAATGGCCCAGACTCGCAGAAGTGGCTTGAAGCCATGAGATCCGAGATGGAATCCATGTATACCAACAAAGTATGGACTTTGGTGGAACCACCCGATGGGGCACGGCCCATAGGGTGCAAGTGGGTCTTCAAGAAGAAGATCGACATGGATGGTAATGTGATTACCTATAAGGGCCGATTGGTGGCTAAAGGATTCAGACAGATTCATAGTATTGACTATGATGAAACCTTTTCACCAGTCGCTATGACCAAATCCATCCGAATCCTACTTACGATTGCAGCATACTACGACTATGAGATTTGGCAGATGGATGTCAAAACAGTATTCCTTTATGGGAATCTCCTCGAGGACGTGTATATGATACAGCCGGAGGGTTTTGAGGATCCAAAGCAAGCCAACAAAGTCTGTAAGCTGCAACGATCCATTTATGGATTGAAGCAAGCTTCAGGGAGTTGGAATCGACGTTTTGATGAAGTGGTCAAAGAGTTTGGCTTCATCAGAAACGAAGATGAGTCTTGTGTCTACAAGAAGGTTAGTGGGAGCTCTGTAGCTTTTCTGGTCTTTTATGTGGATGACATACTACTCATTGGAAACGACATTCCCATGCTGCAATCTGTGAAAGATTGGCTAGGAAAGTGTTTCTCAATGAAGGACTTAGGGGAAGCAGCCTATATACTCGGTATAAAGATCTATAGAGATAGATCTAGGAGGTTGCTAGGCCTAAGTCAAAGTACATATATTGACAAGGTGTTGAAACGGTTCAACATGCAAGATTCCAAGAAGGGATTCTTGCCCATGTCACATGGAATCACTCTTTCGAAGAGTGGTTGTCCTTCCAATGAGATTGAGAAGGAACGCATGAGTAGGATTCCTTATGCCTCGGCCATAGGATCTATCATGTACGCCATGTTATGTACTAGACCAGATGTGTCATATGCCTTGAGTATGACAAGCAGATACCAATCCAATCCGGGTGAGAGTCACTGGATTGCTGTCAAGAACATCCTAAAGTACTTGAGAAGAACTAAGGATGCCTTCTTGATGTTTGGCGGTGAGGAAGAGTTGCGTGTAAGGGGTTACACTGATGCAAGCTTCCAAACCGATAGAGATGACTTTAGATCACAGTCGGGATATGTGTTTTGCCTGAATGGAGCAGCGGTGAGCTGGAAGAGTTCCAAGCAAGAGACGGTGGCTGATTCTACAACAGAGGCTGAGTACATTGCTGCAAATGGCGCAGCAAAGGAGGGTGTTTGGATCAGAAAGTTTGTTTCTGAACTTGGTGTGGTCCCTAGCATTGCGGATCCAGTGGAGTTTTTCTGTGACAACACTGGGGCGATCGCGCAATCAAAGGAACCCAGATCGCACCAGAAGTCCAAGCATGTGCTCAGGAAGTTTCATCTGATTCGAGATATTATCGATAGAGGAGACGTTCGGATATGCAAGATTCCTACAGATGATAATCTGTCAGACCCGCTTACAAAGCCTCTCACGCAGTGGAAGCATGAAGGGCACACTAGGAGTATGGGCATACGAGATGCGCCAGATTAGCTCTAGTGCAAGTGGGAGACTGTTGGAATAGATGCCCTAGAGGCAATCTAGTTTAGTATGAATTTGTATTTGGCTAGAAAAATTCATTTATTATTTATTGGATATTTAATATAATGAAATCCTTAGATTTACAATCGTGTTGTTTATCTTAAATATCCCTAGTCAAGTATAATGATTAATGGGACAATCATCTATAGACTAGTATGGGGTTGGATTGATATGGAGATATCACGATCCAACACATAGGTGTGCATTAACGGAATGTTGCACTGGATTGACCCATCACCGAGAAGGCTACATACATGTTATGTTAAGTCACAAGTGCTTCTCGGGTGCAATGGTATTGTCATCCTTAGACTTGAAGTCACTAGATATTCTAGTTGTGGATCATTGTGATCTTGGTAGCGTTAAACGCTACACCGTGACTGGGTAGTTATAAAGGCGTGTACTGGATACAATGAGAAGCAAGCTTAGAAATCGTAGTGGATGTAGAGAGGATTTGCCCCTCCCACATAACGGGAGCAAATATCCTAGGCCACTCGAAGGATAGTGCTTATAGAATGTCTGGCCAGACTCAAATAAATCAATATATGGGATATTGATGTTATTTGCACGAATAAGGCTATTCCATGGATCGAGAAACTAGGGATTGGATATACGAGTGTGACTTGTATGTCTCGTGTCCAATCCGGATATGGAGGCAAAGGGATGAGACAATTACTTGTACAAGGTTGTCTAGATGACTATTCTATTAGTTGGCTAGAATGGATGTTTTGCTAGAAACCGCTCCATATTAGCAAAGAGTTGCTACCAACTAGATAGAACCTATGGGGTCACACGCTATATAGAGTTGTACTAGATTTGGGAATTAGTAATTGGATTAATTAATTAGAAGGATCACTTTGCAAACCCTTGCAAACTTAGTAGGGACTAATTTGCAAGGAAGGGACTAAATTGAATTCTAGTAGGACTAGAATAAGTCCTTTAGGTAGTTAACAAGGAGTTGTTGGACTATATAAAGGACCCTCCTTCCTTCCTTCCTCATAACTTATGCTCTAAAGAGATCATAACAAGAGTGGGAGAGAACAAAGGAGAGAGAGCAAGCCACAAAGGAGGCCGACGCCCCCCTTGCCGCCGCCCTCGTCCCCGTCGGCAAAAAGAAGGGCCGAGCCCCTTCCCATTTGTCTCGTTTTGCGTGATTCCTTCACCCTCCTCTCATTCCGGGCTAGCACCAAGGAGATTGGAGATCTAGGATCAACTCTAGGCGTGGATCAACTATAGAGAACGTGACAATATTCGCGTTTGAAGTCATCAAGGAGAACCCAAAGGTGTGTTTATGATTTCTTACCTTCACTATCGTTATGCATCTAGACTTGTGATCCTTGGAGGGTTTTGCATGGTTGTTTGTTTGATTATGCTTCCGTTTGCGCGATCCATGAATCAAAACCCTACAGAGACCCCCACAAGGCATACGAGTTGTTTCCGTTTCACAACGAAAATATTTGAATACGTAAATATTCAAGATCAACATGCTTTAAACTAACGGATGACAACACCGTACTTATGTTAGTTTAAAATAATCTCATACGAAACTTTTATTTCGACATATCCCAAAACATTGAATAATCACATTCAATGAATTCGAGAATTAAATCAAAATTAACATGACGTGACCTACTCTATTATAGAGTATCAGGTTCATTTTCTTAATTTTGAACGTTCCATTGCCCACACACATGTCGTGCGTAACAACTACTGAAACTTTATTTTTTTTTCCGGATTCAAGACTAAGTTTGGATCCTTTTTAAGATGTCACATATGAAGAAACCAAATTCTTACGTTTCAAAATATGGCTTACACTTTTAGACGTGACAACTTTCCGAAATCTAATTGCATAGACTATTCGGCTTGGTACGATATCATTTTTCAGAAACTTTGACCATGATTTTGGAAACTTTCTTTTATGAATCTGACATCAAGACCATATCCATTAGATTTTTCTCGTCGAGATACACAATTTTCATATATGACTCGCCTTGATCCGAGGTCTATAGCTCCAGATATACTTCGAAAACCGAACTCGGAATTTGTACAAAATTCTGTTACGAACCAGCAGCTTTGAACAACGATATCTTGAGTTTTACAACTCCGATTGATGCACCGTTGTCACCCAGAGCTTCATTTTTTCGTTATCTACAATTTTCATGTTTTACGAAAACTGATCCGAGATCGTTATCAATGTCTAAACGACAAAATACAATTCTGCCCCCAACTTATGCATGCTGATTTTTTTTTTTTTTTTTTTTTTTTTTGCGTAGCAAAATTCACTCTCCAATGATACAAATCGGTAAACCATAATTTTCATGCAATGAGTACTATAAAAACTCTTTGCAATCCGTTGTATTAATGAGTGCTATAAAAACTCTTTGATACAACAATCTGTGAGTACTATGAAACTCTCAGATTTACAAGAAAATTAATTAAACCCGACTTGAAAACCAAAGAGGCGGTAAAAACCAGTTTCGTCAAATAAAGCCTTAAGATTGTTGGAGAAAAATCGAAACTAGACGAAAAGAAGAAGATGGAGAAGAAGCAGAAACAGAATTGTATGATAGAAAGTACGAAGTAAAGACGAATTGAAATACTTACAAAAGTCGCCGAATATGAATAGTAATTAGAAACGATCTCGAGCATTGGCTCGATGTCCTTAAGGCTTTATTTGCTCCCTTTGGTACTGCTTGATCCGGAACAAACCGCCTCCCAGGATAATCGTCTCTCACCGTGCAAGAAGTCAGTACACCGCTTACACCCTACGAACCGCAATGGCATGGCATCTCTCTTGAAGGAATTGAATTGGAATATAGGAATTCGAAATTCTGAAAGTTGTAGGTTCTACAAAGTTTAGGAAGACTTTGTAGGGAATTAGGAGAGTAGAAGAGAATGTTGGAATGCTTCAAATGGGTGGAGAAGCCCTCTATTTATAATAGAGTAGGTGACTCTTCAAAGGGGTGCAAATGAATAGATGTGTCTATTCATGGTAATAAAACTAACTCTGGACGTTAGTAACTAACAATAACTAACTTTGGTCGATAACAAATAAAATTTATTAGCGATTCCAACTATTATTAATTTTCGACTTTAATTAATAACGCACCCAAAGTTAAATTGCGTCCATCAAAGGACCTATTTGTACACCCATAATTTACAATAATTTTCATTCACCCATAACTTATTTTGGACAACTCTCAATTGTAGATTTAACATCTCTAAATGAAAATTAAATTCTACATATTTTACCATCCAAAATATAAAGTTTTCCAACAGGTGCTGCGTGCAAAGGTGCTCCAACTGATTGGGAGCAATTCGGGCTAAAAATGAGACGCTATCTAAAAGGTACGACAAGATTTAGGCCTTAAATGAGAATTGGTAGCGTAGCCCACAGTTGCAAGCCCACTTCACAAACATTAAACTAATGCTTTTTGAACCAAACGAACCTGCCTACCTCAAAAATTTAAATTTTAGCCTAACAAATAGGACCATCTGTCAAAATGTAAAAAAAAATAAACTATCAGCCTGTTCATTTAGAATCTACCCAAATTAGATCTACTCAACAATATCTAGCCTACCCACCTCTTTTATCATCTCTACTATTTAAATGTTTGTACGGGGTTGGGATGATGCCTAAGTTCCTTATTGAAATATATAGCTAATGTGGAGGGTCTTTTTTGTCTTTTTGTTTCCTCTTTTCCCTAAGGCTGATATATAGCCATTGTAACTTTTTCTTTTTCTTCAACTTATTCGTTAATCAATTTTTCATTCTTCTACTTCATCTTCGTCGATTTCTTCTGCTTAATCTTCGATTTCTATGGTTTCTTAATATGGTATCAGAGCCATGGTTGGAGCTCTATCTTCCTTTCGATTTTCTTTCTCTGAGAGTGGCGGGAAGCAGGGCTTCGATTCTCCTTGTTCTTCATCAATCCATCTCTGATTAATGTTGATTACTGTTTCCAATTGTCCATTTCTGGCTTCGGTGTGAAGATTTTGGTTCTCTGGTCGATTTCTCTGTTGTTCTCCGATGACTGATTCTACATCGTCTACCATGGCAGAAGACGACGATGACGAAGATAGGATTACAGGCCAAGAATTGTTTATCCACCAGATCCTAGGCTCGTATTGCTCGACGAGTTTCTGTAGTGAATCGTCATCTTCGGCTGCTCTCTATCGGAACCCTAGGCAAATTGGAGATTCGATCTCAAAAAAGGACGAATTAGTTCAATTCTCAGGTCTCAGGTTATTGCAGGTGATTGTTTCTAGCGCTCAGTTTAGGAGCTCAGGTGTTGCTAGTTGTTTGAGTCGGCTTTTGATGTTACATTTATGGAGTTTAGATCTGGTTTTGAGAAGAATGTCTCTCGCGGATGATTCTGGTGTTGAAGTTCTGATTTCAGTCTCTGCTAACTCTCCGGTCACATCTGATTTGGTGGTTTCTTGTTCCAGTGCGTCAGGCATGGATCTTTCTTCATCTATTCTTGGTTTGTTGAGGGTTGAGAGCTCTGCTATCTCTCAGGTAACCTCCGATTTACATCAGTTCCTTCATGTTTTTAGTTTGTTTCCACAATTTGTGGTTGTTATCGAAGCTTTTGTGCTTCTTCTTTTGATGGGGTTGGAGAGCTCTGCTATCTCTCGGGTCGCCTCTTGTACACATCAGTTTTATGCTGATTTGTGTTTGTTTCCACCATTTGTGGATGTTATTGAAGCTTTTGTGCTTCTTCTTTTGATGGGGTTGGAGAGCTCTGCTATCTCTCGGGTCGCCTCTTGTACACATCAGTTTTATGCTGATTTGTGTTTGTTTCCACCATTTGTGGATGTTATTGAAGCTTTTGTGCTTCTTCTTTTGATGGGGTTGGAGAGCTCTGCTATATCTCGGGTCGCCTCTTGTACACATCAGTTTTATGCTGATTTGTGTTTGTTTCCACCATTTGTGGATGTTATTGAAGCTTTTGTGCTTCTTCATTTGATGGCATTAGAGAGTTCTGCTATCTCTCAGGTCGCCGTTTGTTTACAGCTTGATTGGTTGCTGAATGTCGTTTGTTATGCGTTCTTGTTGTGCTTCTGTATTGAAGCATTCTATGGGTGTGGTTATCCTGACACCTCTAGCGATTTCTTGATGCAACTTGTTCTAAAGAAGATTCAGGACTTGGCCGGTTCTTGTATTAGTTTGAGCTCTTTGATGAGTTTGTTACTGATTAATGTTTGTTACACTTTTGTGTTCTACTTCGATATTGAAGTTCTTTGTGGAGGGTGTGGTGATCCCTATTTGTGCAGCTATTTGTTGCTGATTCGTTACACTTTTGTGTTCTACTTCGATATTGAAGTGCTTTGTGGAGGGTGTGCTGATCCCTATTTGTGCAGCTATTGTTTGATTCGAGTTAGTTCGATGATAATTGAGGATTTGGCTGGTTATGGCACTGCACTCATTTGGTGTTTCATGTTTGTTATTTTTCTAGAAGACTCTGTTGTTTATGGATTTTCTATCAATTCAGAGATTGCTGGATGTTTCATATTGATGATTCTGCTGATGGATTTGGGTGTTTCAGAACATGATGGCGATTCGGTGAAAACGCTCGAGTATTTAGAAGGTTCCAACACTTATTTGATTTCAATTGCAGTGTTCGTTCATTATTTTGAGTTTGTGATGTTATTGGAGGATTCATATTTTTTTGAAGTCTTCGAAAGTTTGGAAATGGCTGCTCATGCTTCATCAACATGTTACCTCAGAAATTCACATAATCTTGCTTAGTGTACTGGACTTTTGTTGGCCTATTGTGTCTTGAAAACACTTGAAATGGATGAGGAATATGAAGGCACTGTTGAGGCTACCAGCCCAAGGAGGTCATTTTATGCTATTCTTCATGCTAGTCTTCTTAGAATAATCAAAAAGAATAGTCACTTTGGTGCATTTGATATCCATCACAGTGAGAAGAGCTTTGCTGGGTTTGCACAACATTCTAAGCAGCTGAATGCTGATGTTCGCCGCGATTTCTCTGGTTCCTTTGTGGCTGACTTATTCGTAGCAAATGGAGATCCTGCTACTGATAAATGTGAACAGAAAATTAATAAAGTCATGGCATCTAGCACTGAGTTTGCTAATGATTTGATGGACCAGGGACACAAAGGTTTTTTAAGGGGATGGGTTCCCATTATGTTTGGATATAGTAATCAAAGTTCCTGTAAGTTTGGTGTCGTCGATTTCTCTCAATCTTGGTTTATGAGCTCAAAGGGGAAGCCAATTCTTGGTGGTACGCGGATTAAGAGCCGCAAGCAGAATATTTCAACCCCATTGGATCCCTCAACATGTGCTGATGCAGTAGTCCAGATTTATCTACATAATGCTGGTGATTTGGAACTTATAGCTAAGAGCATCAAGCCCACAGATCTTAATTTGTCCAGATATGGTGACACCTTCTTTGAGGTTGTCTTAACTGGTTGCAGGACAGAGCTTGGCACTACAAAACCTGATGAAGGGAAGTGCTATTCTTACTCTATACTGGACTGTGAGTCTACACGTGATGCCATTTTGTTTTTGGTAATGTACATGCAAAAATTTTTGCGAAGAAAGCCTTACCTCACAAAGAACTTCGAAACTGTCATGTGGAGATTCCTTAAGTATTTGGAGTTTTTTGACAAAGATGGAAGGACAGAGCTGGCTATACACACGTCACTAGTTTTCTCGCAGAAACTTTCTGATCTTCCCAGTTTTATCTTCGAAAGTCTCCTTCTTTTTCTCTCTGTCGACACTTTGCTCATCTGCAGATGCATCTGTAAAACATGGTGCAGTACATTCTCCAGCCCTGAATTTGCCAAATTGCATTTCGCCAGATCAGAGGTTAGTTCTCTGGTTCGATCCTGGTCTACAGGTAACGTCTCGAGAAACCTTTACTGGAATGAACCACGCCATTATAATGTCACTGCTTATGAAGATGGACACCAAATTAAGATCAAGTTATGCAGCAAATTGATGATTCCATTTCGCAATTTTGATGTGGCTGTTCGCGATGGCGATATTGATCCTAGTATCTTGTGTTCTAGTGTTGGCTCTAAAAGGAATCGATGTGCCAAACTGATGCCTACTTATCAAAGCTTATGTATGGTGAATACTTATAATGGTTTGGATTGGTTATCTGAACCCTTTCGGAATGAGCAACTTGCTGTGTGTAATTCCATCACACGCGAGTTTATAAAACTCCCCACTCCAGGAGAGGAGGATATGCGGATGTTAGTTGATTGTGCTTTGGGTTATTGTCCGCAAACTAACCAGTATACTGTGATTAGGATGTTTGCTAACTTTGCCACTGACCAGCTGCGACCAATTCTGCCACCGATTGATGAACATAACATGTTTCGCTTGAGTTGTGGTCATGATATCTCATTGGAAACCTTAATAGGCTATTTTTGCTTATACCTTTCTGTGAAAGGCGCGATTCTGATTTATATGATGCAAGATTATGGTGTTAAAGGATCATGGACACCTGAGATTAATTTTACGACAAGAACTCCAGCTGGTAGCTCGCTTTGGAGAAGATGCGCACCATTGAGTGTTTTGAGTAAAGGATGTCTCTTGGTTTCCCATCTTTTGAACAACTCTCTGTTTTATTGCAACTTTGTTGGACCAGGTTTCAAAGTTTCTAAGCTCTGTGGGGTTGTTTCAATGTTTGAAATTGGAAGAGGGGACTACACCATTGTTCTTGGAAGAAATGACGCAGATTCGGACACATGCTTAGAGTTCTATCTGGTTGATGGTTTGACAGTGATGAGCAGTGGAGTAATATTTGATATTTTCCCAAGTTCACTTTTTCCTAATCTTCTGCAGTTTTTCATTTCTTCTTTTTCAAGTTGGGTGTGAGATCCCACACACTCCAACTTGAGGGGGGATATTGAAATATATAGCTAATGTGGAGGGTCTTTTTTGTCTTTTTGTTTCCTCTTTTTCCTAAGGCTGATATATAGCCATTGTAACTTTTTCTTCAACTTATTCGATAATCAATTTTTCATTCTTCTACTTCATCTTCGTCGATTTCTTCTGCTTAATCTTCGATTTCTATGGTTTCTTAATATTCCTAATGTGGTATAACGATCCTATCCCCATACCTTATTTTAATTACTAAAAACCATTGAAAACCCTAATAAAAAGGAGTCCTATTAACCTCAGAGGACTGACTTATCAATGTGGAACAACATTGTCTTTCGAGGGATGTTGTGAACGTGATAGCGTGCGAGGGCCCGGTTCGTCGCGGTTCAGAATGGCGGGGTTTGTGCCTTGTTCCATGAGCTCGCTGGTTAATGCAATCATAAAGACTCTGCTTGATAAATACTCTGGTAGATATAGACTTGAAGAAAAGGATGGAGCCCTTCATCTCGGTTGGATAGAAAGAGATTTAGTTGCATGCTGTGCTTGGAAGTAGAACGCAGGGTTTATAATAAAGAGTAGGAAACTTTTACATAACAACGGAACAATGAGGTAAATGGTTTGATCGGGCTATTAACCGTTGTTAGCAATGGATTTCCAGAATTTTCAAATTGTTAATCAAAGTGGTTAGTCTTACCTTAGAGGATTATCAAAGGAAGAAACACAGCAGATACGATCCTCAAAGATTCAATTGCTTTCATGTGCATTCGCGTTCGTCTTGCTCCCACCGGTCTAATGTGAATTTCGAGGACGAACACTTTATTTCACCCCACGTTCCACATTCGGATGCAAGTTAGAGAAAAGGACTAAGGTTCTCTACAACTGATTATGATTCAGTTTCAGCTTTAAAAATGGTAGGAGACTGTCTCCTTAGATAGACAAAGTTTCCAGCTAGTTTGCAACATTTCTCCCCTAGAATTCGTGACTTATTACATGTGCACCTCACTTGGGCGCTACACGTAATTTACCAACAAGATGGATTTTTACATGCATGTTAATAAAAGTAGTGGAGTTTAAATAATTTTTTTTAAACTTCAATTTATCCATGTAAATGTCCTAATGTACTTTAAAAGTGATTAAAAAAGAACAGCGCTACACCATGATATGGGGAGGGTAGTGTACACATATCGAGTATACATGTTTAGGACACTTACATTCCAAAACTAACTCCAGAGACCTAACAATCCTAACCCGCAACGCAACATTTGGTGAGCCAACTATCATATTCCAAAACCTAACAAACCTGATATATTCCAAAATCTAACAAACCTAACACGAGGACAGTATTGTAATTTTCAATTTGCGAAATGACACTCTCACCTGTTTCCACTAATTTGGCGAGCCTACTTTCAGGACACGTACACCCTTCCTAGTGTCATTTTGTACTTTAAGAAGGCAAATTTATCCCCTAGTGTCATTTCGTACTTTAAGAAGGCAAATTTATCCCCGCAGATTAGTAACATCACAATTAAGGAAATGTGGGTATCTTGAAATGTGACACAACAATGGGATAGAATTTTAATTTCCGTAAACTAAACGGAGTGGAAGTGCTGTACATCATACTTTTTTGTGATCGCCCGAAGTAAACGAGAAAGCACTTCTTCTATTCAAGGTAGTCATGTGGTGCATTCAAGCGCGTTAGATTTGATGAACATCAATAGTTAAGAAATAGATGTTGATGTCTCTTAATTTTGGAGTGGTCCAAGGCTACGGGGAGTGGCCTAACACTACTATATATTAGAGTATACATGTTGATCGATGAAGCACAAAATTTTCATCGAAAATCAATCAACCAAGTAAATTTTCTATTTTGGCAATCTCCCTACGCAATCTAAGACCACCAAAACACTATCCGGTATGGGTTCGTAGTCTTAATATCCTGACCGATGTGTGTTCTTGATCATTGCTTGTTTACAAAATTGTGTGGTTAGATTTGCATTTCATTCCTGGATTATTATTTTTTTTTTTTCATTTTTTTGCTGTTAATGATGAGAAGGAACGTCATGGGTATATCGGGGGCGATTGTGAAGCATCCTGATGGTTTCTATCCGTTGATGAAGCTGAAGATGGCGGCTAGGCATGCCAAGAAGCAGATCCCCCGCCGCATGCAAATGAAATCCTGTCGCAGCTTTGGACTTTCAGTTCAGCAACTTGGACGTCAAATTGCTGTAAGTTTAATTTGGATCTGCAAAGAGACATATTTACCTCACTACTACTCCCCTCTGTTTGGGTGGATTTTTACATGCATATTAATAAAAGTAGCGGAGTTTAACTTTTTCAAGCTTCATTTTATCCATGTAAATGCATTGATGTACTATAATAGTGATTAAAAAAGAACAGCGTTACACCATGATATGTGAAGGATAGTGTACTAAAATCGAGTAAAAAAAAGTTTAGGACACTTATATTTCAAAACTAACTCCTCACAAACCTAATACGTAACGTTAATTGTTCGGCCACTATCCTAATAAGTCATACCAAACTCAACATTTTTTTTGTACCAATTCTACACTACAACTTGAAAATCTAAAATCCAAAATCTACTGAGAAAAAGTGCATACCAAACCATTACAAAAAGTCTAAAAAGTAAAAAAAGTGATATTTTGGATTAAAAATCACACAAAAAATCGACACCAAACCCACCCTATAGCAACAACGCTCACTCAACTATTTAAGATTTGTATTTCTCCCATCTTTTTCTTGTTATTTCTAGTTTAGCCCCCACAAAAACTGTAATATAGCATTATATCTTTGTTTATTTCATTTTTTAGCCCCACTCTTTGACGAATTCTTGGATCTGCCCCTGCCCGTATTGGAATTTGACTTTTAATGACATGTGTCTGTTTATGCTATAACTATCTTGGCTCGTGGTCGTGGATGTTTGTTCTGGATCAATTCATTACACAATTTATGTGGTCCGATTTGAGTTTGCTTGTTGCTGATGTAATCAGAAAGGAATGGGCGCCGTGGGAGAGAATTTGAAGAACCTGGATGATTTCTACCCGTTGGTGAAGATGAAGATGGCGAAGAGGCATGCCGAGAAGCAGATTCCTCCTCAACCACACTGGGGATTCTGTTACACCATGCTTCTCAAGATCTCTCGAAGCTTTGGACTCTTAATTCGACAACTCAGACCTGAGATATGTGACGCTGTAAGCTTGGATCCATATAGATAAACATACATGGGATCAAAATAACAGTCAAATAAAAGAGTGATTCTTAAGTACCAAATGAGATGCTCGTACTCCAATCTATAAATCACATGACACGTGTGGAATTTCCCAAACCTTTTTTATGAGCGCATAATAGTTTTTTCGCTGCAGAGCTCCTGGCTAAACTAGCTCATGTTTTCACTTTCTTGCAGGCATGCATTCTTTATTTGGTCCTTCGAGCCCTTGACACCGTCGGTATACTTTTTTTTATCACTACCATTTTACATTGTAAAATTCGGTCGCTCTATAGTACGTTATTCACTGTGTGTTCTACCGTGTTAATTTTGGGAGACTTTCGCGACAACGTTGTTGAGTTTTAAGTGCAATAACGGAAGCGATTGCACCCAAGGTATCAATAATAGGCTGTCACCGTTACGTTATGGACAACACGCAACGGAATCAGTATTTGCAGTCCGATTCACCCGATATATTGTACGTGAATGGGAATTACAGTCGTAATGGCTGATACGCACCATTATAAGTGAGAATCGAATGATAGCTCCGTTATCAGAGATATATAATCGGAGGCTAAATTGCGCCGGAGGTACCCATAGTTTGAAAAAACCGTCGATTAGATACCCGTAGTTTCAATTTCAGCGCTGAAGGTCCCCAACTTTAAAATCCGCGATTTTTAGATTTTTAAAGTTAGGGACCGTGAGCGCTGAAATTGAAACTACGAGTATCTAATCCACGGTTTTTTCAAACTATGGGTACCTCCAGTGCAATTGTACAAGCAGAGTCTGGTATTCTTCATTCATATTTGTTAAAGATAATGTACAATTGTTTGCATCTGAATCCAATTAAAAGATAATGTACAATTGTTCTCAGATGCGAATTGGTCACAAATAGGAGATTATTTGTAAAATGCGGTGAATATAAAATAGCGGACATATGGAATGAGCGAGGATGGAGAGAAATAGTTCCAGATCCAGTGTACTGAATAGGAATCTCAGAACCATCACTTGTTTGAACTTTATCAGCACCAATGTATGGCTGAGGGTAGTGCATTGTGTTGATGTTGGGAGACACATGGTGAGTGGAACCTGAGTCTAACAGCCAGCAAGGCTGGTATTGTTGACGCTGAGAATAATTCACATGTGGATAGGATCCTTGAGCTGAAGCTTGAGGAAATGGAGCTTGAGAACCATAGTAGGTGTGATAAGCTTTCTTGGGTAGTTGATTAGCTGCATATCGGGTGGTGTCTAATCTGTACCAACATTCTCTTTCACTATGCTTTGTTCTGCCACAAATTTGGCAAGATAGTGAACTTGGAGCAGAAGGAAAACCAAGAGGTTTGTGGTTTCCAGTTCCACCAGAGAGAGAACCATTGTAAGGGCCAAGCACTGAACCAGAAGAAATAGCATTGGATTTCTTGTACTGTTGTTTGGAATTATTGTATTTCTGAGGTTTTTAGGTGAGTTAATAAGCTGTCATAACTTCAGAAGATGCAGAAGAAGGCAATGGTGATACAAAGACAGGTGGTGCATCAATAGACATTTGAGACATTTGGCTTTGAACATGAAGTCCTCCAGAGATTAAAAGAGTACTTGGCTCATGAACTATAAGAGGTAGACCCTAAATGTTAATATTAGACTTGAAATGATCAAAATCATATGGCAAACCTTAAGAATGTACATTACCATATCTTCTTCAGCAATGAACTCATTAACTTGAGCCAATTGATTAGATATGTGTTTAATTTTGTCCGAATAGGCAGTCAAAGCTATATCCTTTTGTAATTGAACACAGAAGAATGTCAATTGATGAACATGAGTGTTGTAGGGTTTTGATGCAGGTTACGCAGCGGAAATACAATAAATATTATGCTCAAAACCCTCCATGAGTCGCAGATGAAGCATCATAACATGATGAAAGAGAAAGATTACCTCAGTCATACCAGACTGGGACGATCACATACGCAGATCAAAAGAACGACATCTCTATGGTATCCACACAAATAGAGCTCAACTGAACTTCTTCTCCAATGGTGCTAGCAATCTTGAGAAGAAGGATAAGCTTGTCATACAAGAAGATCAATTGGACTAACACGGGAGCTGAATCACATTGAAGAAGCGACAAGGAGAGACACGACATCACCATGTCGTAGGCAGCAGAGAGGGATGCACCAAGGGGAAGCCGACGGCTCCTAGAGAGCGGCTAGGGTTTGGCCGAACCCATCATGGAGAAAAACTGTATTTTTCTCTTTCTCTCTAGCTCTCTAGTATACTATGTGGAGTAGGAATGAATCTAGACTGAATTTCTTAGCCTACAAATCTTATTTATAGCTAGAGAAATTCATCTTTGCCCATAAGTCCAATAGTTTGGATTAGTTTACATTCTAGTCCATAATTGCTCTTCAGTCCAACTGATGAGCACATTTTAGACTTTAGTCCAATCAATTCATTATTGCTATTTAGTCCAACTAATTGGCAATAACACCAGTTTGATCTATTATTGTGTGTGACCCTATAGGATCCTAATTACGTTGGCAGTAATAAAAATTATTAACAACAATGGGCGGCATCTAGGAATACATCAATGCTACCCAAGTAATAGGAATGTTAGTGATCTGACTAACCTTTGTGACCAATGTTACCGTGTTGTATAATCCCTTTTTCACATCTATCCAGATTGGACACAAGACATGGAGTGTCACACAGGTATATCCAATCCATAATTTCTCCATATGTGAGTAGACCTAGATAAACAAATAACATCAATATCTCATATTGGTTTATTCGAGCATGGCCATCCATTTCCCTAAGTCTCACTCATCGAGTGGCCTTGGATATTTACTCACGTTATGTGAGAGGGACAAATCCTCTCTACATCACTACCATCTCTCATCTTGCTTCGTATCATGTCCGATAAAGCCTTTATAGTTACCCATTTACGGTGTAACGTTTGACGATATCAAAACATGATAAATCACAACTAAAGTATCTAGTGACTTCAAGTCTAAGGATCACAACACCATTGTCAATATGAGAAGCGTTTGTGACATTAACATAACTCCCATGTAGCCTTCTCATGCGGGACAATCCAGTACGGCATTACTCCTAATGCATACCCATGTGTTAGCTTTGATATATCCATACCAATCTACCCACATACTAGTCTCGATGCAATACAATCGTCTTATTAACTGTAGTACTCGACTAGGGTTATTTAAGAATATTACATTTATATTCTAAGGACTTCATCTATGTTAACATATCTCCATATCGATCATAATGAATAGTAAGTCCATATAAATGTCACGATAAATTGATTGCCTCGAGGGCACAATTCCAACAAGTGCGTGACAGAGACGCAAAACGAGATTCAAGACCATGCCAAATCAGATGAGAATTTGCAAGATGTAAAATAACTGGAAGAACAGAGGCAGATATCGAAGCAAGAAAAGCACTCTTAAGGCGTTGATCAATAGAAAACCATTCAATATAAGCTGGATTGACAATTGAAGAAGATAGAGAGGAGATTTCACCAGAATCTGAAGAATTAGGGTTTGCTGGTAAAAATTGGGGCGGAATGTTCCGTCCAAGAACTTGATCCAGTAAACCATTTGCCTTGAGATTGTTTTCATATGTGCTTTCCATAACATGTCACTAGAGCCATCGAGCTTCACTTGAACCAGAGAATTCAGATTAGTGATGAAGAATTTGAGACCATGAGGAAGATCATTTGGCGAAGGAGAATCATAACGGGCCATGGCGATCAGAGAAGCGAAGTGCTCATGAAGGAGCGGAAACAATCTATCGACGAGTGCGACGAGAATAGAAGGCTCTGATACCATGAAGAAGAAGGAGATCTAAAACTCCATTAGAGAGAAACAAATCATAGAGGAAGAAGAAGAGAGAGAGACGGAAAGAGAGAGAAAATGTTAAACTGTTTCATTGATTAATCTTGGCGCCTAATTATACTTAAGTAGGATGTTACACAATTACTTATTATAATACAAACATCCACATAGGAGGTGAATCTAAAGGGTGAAGACAAAATGGCGACATTTAGCATTTTCCATAAAAACATCACCAAATATTAGGAAATTCCGCCAATTAAGAATAATAGAAAATTCTGGATACGGTAAAAGCCTAAATTGGAAATTCCTAATATTAGCAAATCTAAAGAATCAAGACAATAGCAAACAGTTAATACTTGACAATATAGATGTGCTTCTCATTTCATGTCTTCGGAATCAGCTCCTCCGAGCAAGTGTAATATCTTCGTAATATCTTCCGACAATGTTTTTTTTGGGGTCATTTAGAGTTAATTCATTTTGCTGCATATGTGTTTGATCCTTCCTTTTAGTGCCCTGAGGCCAAGATATTGATCTCTTTTAGAAGATCCATCTATTTAAGGGAAGATGTTAGTGGCATAGACATGAACTAACCGGCAAGGGGGAACAATTTCCTTAACAAAGTCAAGTTGTGAAACTCTATTTACATAAGAGTATGCAAAGGAATTCAGACTATATACATAAGCAATTTCATAGATTTGGGGATACATTTGTAAATTTAAGGACCTAAAGCTATTTAGTAACATCTTTGAAGGCTTTTATGCATGAACATTTTAGAAGGACACAATCACAAATTTTTGGGTGCACATCTATGGTAAATTATGGGCACAAAGAATTACACTTCAAAAAAATGGGGTAAATATGTGGTTTTTAAAAAGTTTGGGGAGGGGGCACTTGACCCTATATGACATGTCTCTGCCACTGGAAGATGTAGTGATTATTTAAGTTCTAGAAAGAGGTGTAGAGTACCAAGTGCAAATCTTTTCATATAGTGACATACCAAGTGCAAATCTTTTCTGCTACAATACTTGCAGCTTATCCAATTCGACCATTTGAACTTATTTAGTGTGTTTTTATGTGTAAACTATAGAGGATGATACAAGCATCCCAACTGAGGTTAAAGTACCTATTCTGGTAGCTTTCCATCGTCATCTATATGATCGCAACTGGACATTTTCATGTGAGTTTCTCTATCATACTCCTTTTTCTTCTCTTGCTCATAATTTAGCATTATCTTTCATCTCCTAGTTGTCAATACGTAGCATTGTTTCTTATTAAGTGTGTTCAAAGAATGAAATCACTTTTGAGTGGTGATTGTTGTTGTTGTTGTTGTTGTTGTTGTTGTTCGGTTTAGGTGGTACAAAGCACTGCAAGGTTCTCATGGACGAGTTCCATCATGTTTCAACTGCATTTCAGGAGCTCGAAATACGGTTAGTCACACTTATTCCGCACTTCTTTGTGCTCGTTTCAAATGTCTGAGAATTATTTACCTTTCACGTTACGATTATCCAGTTATCAGGAGGTGATTGAGGATGTCACTATGAGAATGGGTGCTGGAATGGCAAAATTTATTTCGAAGGGGGTATGTATGTACTTACTGAAGCACTAAGCTCGCAGGGCCAATGTTATATATTTTCTATATGTCAGATCAAAATTGATTTCTAGATGATATACTTATATGATTTGGATATGAAAGTGAAAATGTGTAAAAACTGACCAGACAACAACATTGTATATGTTTGTAGGAGGTTGAAACAATGGATGATTACGAAGAATATTGTCACTACGTATCAGGAATTTGGAAGACTGGATTAACAAAGCTTTTCCATGCTTCCGGATTAGAAGATTTGGCCCCCGAGTCCCTCTCCAACTCTTGGGGTTTATTTCTTCAGGTTTTTTCTTTTCTTTTCTTTTCTTTATTTATGTGCATTTGCGCGAGTACTTGTCTTCCTTTTAATTTGTCGGACGTATCAATATTTGTTTATGACATTTTGTTTGAAAAAACCATCACAGAAAAATAACATCATCAAAGACTATCTGGAGGATATGAACGAGATACCAAAGTGTCGTATGTTCTGGCCTCGTGAGATTTGGAGTAAATATGTAACCAAACTTGAGGTTAGTCTGGTTCGCGCTTATTCATTTATGTTGTATGAAATATTACTAGTAGTATTTATTTTTTGGCTAGCCTTATTTTTTTTTCCTTTTTCTTTGAATTTAAGACCTCCATTGATTAACAAATGTTAAAAAATGCGTTGTTGTTGCTTCACCAGGACTTGAAATATGAGGAGAACTCTACGAAAGCTGTGCAATGCTTGAATGAAATGGTTACTGACGCTTTAATACATGTCGAGGACTGTCTGGAAAATATGTCTTACTTGCGTGATCTTTCCATCTTCCGATACTGTGCCATTCCTCAGGTCTCTCTCTCTCTCTCTTTAAAATTGTTCTGATTTTTCGAATTATTTTGAATTTTATTTTATTGCGTCTGTTCCAGTTTCTGAGTACTTTCCAAATCACATACTTTCTCTGTTAGGTCATGGCAATGGGGACATTGGTTTTATGCTACAACAACGTTGAAGTCTTCAGAGGCGAGATAAACCTGAGGATTGGTAAGACAACTTTCCTTTACATCAGCTTGCGGCATAGCCAGTAAAGCCATTTTAGGCATTCCAAATTGGAATATGCATGTTCATATCCTTATTTGTTTCATGGAATCATCCGCAATTAATAGAAAACCACCCTTTTGTTTTGCTAGGTCTTGCCGCTAAGGTTTTTGACCAGACAAAGACAATGGCAGATGTCTACGGTGCTTTCTTCGACTTTTCTAGTATTCTCAAGTCTAAGGTAGTGTGCTTGATAATATATATATATATATATATATATATTATTTAATTATTTACACTAACTACAACTTGATGTGTGTTATATAATTAGGTTGAGGATAGCGACCCCAATGCTAAACAGACATTGAGAAGGATAGAAGCCATTCAGAGAGCTTGCAGGGAATCTGGAACATTAGACAAAAGGTATGTCATCCAAGTCTCTGGTATGCTTAGCACGGAGGATACGGTATCCTCAGTTAGTACACTAAAAGTTATTTATCTAAATCCTAGCAGGAGATCTTACATAATCAAGACCGGGTCAAGACCCAACTCCGCTCTCGTGAGTTTTTTTTTTTTTTTTTTTTTTTTTTTTTTTTTTTTTTTTTGTATCAGCTTTTACATTATTTGCTAGTACCTTTTTACAATTTTATTGAACTGCTGATGATATTCCCTAACTCAGTTGTCATTTGAATGCAGATGTTTCTATCTTTTATCATACTTACTATTCTCTTGGCAAACCGAACGACTAGTTCCTGTAAGTACAACCTCCTATATGGGATAAAAATGGATATGGCTTCTAGTAAAAGTGATTCAGTTGGGAGATAATTTCTTCGTGATGGTTGTTTTGCAGTTGCGGGAGTCATGAGTGGCCGTCAAGCAAGCTTATATGCAGCAAAAGCACACGCATGTCTACATACGCATGGAGATTCCAAGTTTTAAAGCGCATGCAATACGAGCTATAAACTTGAAACAGCGGTACACAAAGCAGAAATAATTTGAATAAATAATCCATTGTTGTTTCTTTCTATCTCTTGGAACACCTGGAGGAAATCGTGTTGAAATTAGTGTGGGTATGTAGAATAATGGAGCATTTTGCTCTCATGATTGTATTGCATTTTCCAATTTTTGTGGGTTCTGCTCTCTCTCTTTCTCAATACTAGTCGGGTGCACGTGTGTTGCAAGTGAGTCTCTTTATTTGTTAATTTGTTGATTGGAATTCATAGACTTATTAGTAAATTATATATTTCGTTACAACTGGGTTCATAACATCATTAAATGTCAAAGCAGTTTCAAAAACGAAACTTGAAATGTCATTGCCGTTTCATAGATCATCACATTTTTCACATGTTCCTATGCCATTGTCCCCTCATATCACATTGATTGGGCTTCTTGACCAGTTTTGATAGCCTGCAGATTCGGTATTTGAGCTACTTCCCTACTCTATTCTTTTTTCTGGTTGTGTACGTTTGTTTTGTGATGTGATAGCCTTTGTTTCCAATGAAAAGTTTTAGTTTATGTAGAAGGAAATAAGCATTTTTGTTCAATTTAGTAGAGATAATATTGAGAGTTCTGGTGCTCAATAGAAGATATTATTGTTTTCCTAGATGTTGGTTCTACCTCAATATTACAACGTATGGAACAAATGCGGGAAAGAAAATAAGAGTATTGTTGAGGAAGTGCCTTGAATTGACTTGAGTTGAAAGTCAAGGCGGTGGTTAGTGTTTTGGTAACAGTTGAACTGGCAGTTAATTTGGAAACAACTAATGGGTCAGTGGGTTTCCTTGCCACAAAGTGAGTCGGTGATGCCTTCATGGTCAAAGGCTAGTATGAGTAAAAGGAGGCCACAAGTTGTTTCCCAATCTCAGTTGAAAACCACTGTGTAGGGCGGTGGATTTATCATAGTCACAAACGTGAGGTTTTTCTCTTGTTCATAGAAGTACAAAAGGGATCATAGGGGTCACTAGCTATTCATGCAAAAATGTGTAATTGTTCCTCTTAAGTGAATAAATGGTGTTTTTTTCGCCGTGGAGGTAGTTAGCAAATATTTCGCTAGCGAACTACGTAAAATCTTCTGTTTTTCTTTATTCGTTCATTGTTCGTAAGGTGGGTTGTCCTAACAAACTGGTATCAGAGCCTAGGTTGGCGGTGTTTCAAGATCAAGATTAAGGCGGAGCAAAGCTAGGGTTTCACAACTTGGATAAAAACAAAGCTAGGGCTTTGCGATCTAGGTGGAGCACGCGACTAGGGTTCAAGATCCACCAAAGAACGATGTCCGGGTCGATGTTGAAGATCGACAGATTCACGGGAGGGAACAGCTTCAGTCTGTGGAAGATAAAGATGGAGGCTTTGCTCAAATTGCAAGGCATATGGGCACCTTTGACTGCAGACAAAGGAGGCATGAATGTTGCATCAACAGAGTTCAAGGCGATGGAGGAGAAGACACATTCAAACATTATGATGTGCTTAGTAGATGACGTGATCATCGAGGTCGCAAATGAGAAGGAAGCAGCGAAGCTCTAGCTCAAGTTGGAGAGTCTCTACATAACGAAGAGTCTCACTAGCAAGTTGATGCTAAAGCAAATGCTCTTCACTTTGCGGATGCAAGAGGAACGGCTCTCAAGGACCATTTTGATCAATTGAATACAATTCTTTTAGATTTGCGTAATATTGGCGAGAAGGTGGGCGATAAGGATTCTACACTTTTGTTATTGATCTCGTTACCTCCATCATATGAGAACTTCGTTTAGTCTTTCATTGTGAACAAGGACGACTTATCCCTAGAGGAGGTCATATTGGCGCTCCATGCTAGGGAAGTGCGCCAAAGAGTGCAAGCACAGGTACGGAGGACCATGCTTCCGGACTGATGGCGACGGGGGGAAGCAAGAAGGGTAAGAAGAACAAGAAAAAATATTTTTCTGGTTCTAAGTTACCCAAGGATGTCTGTGCTCGGTGCAAGGAAAAGGGGCACTGGAAGAGAGATTACGTTCTAATGGTGGATGTTGTCACGCACTCTCTGAATGCAGGAAAGGAAAACGAGGTCAACAAGGGCAGAGGATCCGCAACCGTAGTTGAACAGGGAAATTCGTCTGAGGACGATTACGTTCTAATGGTGGATGTTGTCACGCACTCTCTGAATGCGTGGGTCCTTGATTCTGGAGCTTCCTATCATATTTGCTCTAACAGGGAGCTATTCTCGACGTACAACCAAACAGATGGAGGGTCTGTCTATATGACAAACAAAGCCGTCTATAAGGTGATTGGGAGCGGCTCAATTAGATTGAAGACGAATGAAGGGAAATTATGTACTTTGGTTTAAGTCAGACATGTACCACTTATTAAGAAGAATCCGATCTCCTTGAGTCTACTCGACAGCAAGGGATACAGTTTCAAATGTGAAGGTGGAGATCTACAAGTCTGCAAGGGTTCTAAGGTGATTCTCAAGGGAGTCAAGAGCGGGACTTTGTACATGTTGCAAGGTTCAATGATCACAGGTTCTGCTGGAGTTGTCTCAGCCGAGATTAAGGAAGTTGATCTAACAAAGCTGTAGCATATGAGGTTCAGTCATATGAGTGAACGTGGAATGCAGAAACTTCACAGGAAGGGGTATCTCACCTGGCAGGCCCCCGAGAGCCTAGGGTTTTGTGAGCACTGCGTGCATGGGAAGCTATAGCGTAGAAATTTCCCTAAGGAAGTTCATAGAACGAAAGGTACTCTTGACTATATTCATTCGTATTTCTTGGGTCAATCTCAAGTCGAGGCGATTGGCGGGCACAAGTATTTTCTGAGCATCATAGACGATTACTCCAGGATGACTTGGATTTTCGTATTGAAGCACAAGAGTGAAGTCTTCGCAAGATTCAAGGAATGGAAGGTCCTAATAGAGAATTAGGTGGGAAAGAAGGTGAAGAGGTTGCGCACGAACAACGGCTTGGAGTTTCGTTCATCGGAGTTCGATGGATTCTGCAAGGATCATGGTATAGCACGCCACCGCACCGTTCGACACACACCACAGCAGAACGGTGTAGCCGATAGAATGAATTAGACACTTTTAGCGAAAGCAAGGTGCAAGCTTTAGAATGCAATTCTTTCTAGAGATTTCTGGGGAGAAGCTGTTTCCATGGCGTGCTATCTCATAAATTGGAGCCCGCACACAGGTATAGGATGCAAGATTCCTATGGAAGTCTGGTCGGGTAGAGCAGTTGATTACTCGGATTTGAGAGTTTTTGGTTGCATTGCCTATTATCACATTGGCTATGGCAAACTAGAAACAAGAGCTAAGAAGGGAGTATTCATGGGTTTCGGAACAGGTGTGAAGGGATACAAGATATGGACATACAACGAGTTTATACTTAGTCGAAGTGTAGTCTTTGATGAGAGTCATATGTTGATGAACTCCGTGGAGGTGGAGCTTGGAGATGCAGAGAAGAAGGTGGATGGAGAGTCGGATCCCACAGATCCTAAGGATTCTGGAATCTCTACATGGCCGCCTGAAGCAGAAGAGGAAGAAGTAGAAGAGTCTGATAGTGAGGATGCGTCTCTATCAGAGGAACCAGATCATCAGGGTATTGCTGTGGGAAGACCAAGGAGATTCATAAATCCTATGATGAGATACAGTGATGAAGGTGTGGTAGGATATGCATTGCTAGTAGCGGAAGAGGTGAAGGATGAGTTGTCCACCTACAAGGCCGCCATAACTAGTTCTGAGTTAGCACAATGGATTGCCGCGATGGGAGAAGAGATGGAGTCTCTTAGCAGGAACTCGACTTGGGAGCTTGTAAAAATGCCAGCAGGAAGGACGATAGTCAGTTGCAAGTGGGTCTTTAGAAGAAAGGAAGGAACTACAGCTGGGGAGGGCATCAAATATAAAGCAAGGTTAGTTGCAAGAGGGTTCAGTCAGAAAGAAGGAGTTGACTACAACGAGATATTTTCACCGATGGTCAGACATACTTCGATCAGGGTGCTACTAGCGATGGTGGCACACACGACTTAGAGCTTGAACAACTCGACGCAAAAACAGCTTTCCTGCACAGAGAGTTGGAGGACGAAATATACATGAGCCAACCGGAGGGGTTCCAAGTTCCCGGAAAAGAAGAACACGTCTGCAATCTGAAGAGATCTCTCTATGGACTTAAGCAGTCGCCAAGGCAATGGTACAAGAGGTTTAACAGCTTCATGATGAAGATTGGTCACCACAAGTGCGAGTATGATTGCTGCGTGTATTGCAAGTTGTTGCAAAGTGGATCACATATCTACCTAGTTCTATATGTGGATGATATTTTGATCGCAACTCATAATATCAAGGACATTAGAGAACTGAAGAGGTCTCTCAGTGCGAAATTTGAGATGAAGGATCTGGGGACTGCTCGGAAGCTATTAGGAGTTGAGATCAATAGAGACAGAAAGAAGAAGAAGCTTTTCTCGTCACATCAGGCATACATCAAGAAGATATTGGCAAAATTCGAAATGCTATCAGCTAAAGCTATAGATACTCCTATAACAACTAACATCAAGCTAGGAATGTACACCGTTGAGACTGAGGAGGAGAAGGAGTACATGTCCAAGGTTCCATAAGCCAGCGCAGTTAGAAGCCTCATGTATGCTATGGTCTGTTCTCGACCGGACATATCATTCACTATTAGTGTGGTTAGTCGTTTTATGGCTCATCCAGGTAGGGACCATTGGGAGGCGGTGAAGCGGATATTCAGGTACCTTAAGAGTACCTCAGACATTGGCCTATGCTATGGGGCTAGTGAAGACATGCTATGTATTTGCTCTGGGAGCATCTGTTGTGAGTTGGAAGGCGACGTTACAACCGACGGTGACTTTGTCCACCACGGAGGCGGAGTATATTGCTCTAACGGAAGCTGCAAAGGGGAAATTTGGCTTAAGGTAATGGTCAATGATCTAGGGATACTTCAAGATCAGGCGATAGTTTATTGTGACAGCTTAAGTGCAATTTTCTTGACTAAGGACCAGGTTCATCATGAGAGGACCAAGCATATTGGCGTCAGGTATCACTTTCTGAGAAGCGAAAGCAGGATCAAGGTAATGAAGGTGGGGACTGCTGACAACCCCGCATATATGTTCCCCAATCCGGTTCCAAAGCAAGTTCCAGTATTGTCTGGAATTGCTCAATATCTTGAGCCAGTGAGGCCCTTAGGGGCATGTCGGACCCGGTGGGGGTCCAGTGAGTCTCTGTGACGAGATATATCTGATGCGGAGAAGATGTAACTTTGTTTACAAGAAGAGGAGCAACTGCTGTTGACGAGACAATTCAAGTCAAGGTGGAAATTTATTGAGGCAGTGCCTTGAATTGGCTTGAGTTGAAAGTCAAGGCGTTGGTTAGTGTTTTGGTAACAATTGAACTGACAATTGATTTGGAAACAACTAATGGGTCAGTGGGTTTCGTTGCCACAAAGTGAGTTCGGTGATGCCTTCATGGTCAAAGGCTGGTATTAGTAAAAGGAGACCACAAGTTGTTTCTTAATCTTAGTTGGAAACTATTGTGTAGGGCGGTGGATTTGTCATAGTCACAAACGTGAAGTTTTTCTCTTGTTCATAGCATTATAAAAGGAATCATAGGGGTCACTAGCTATTTATGCAAAAATGCTTAATTGTTTTTCTTAAGTTAATAAATGGTGTTTTTTTTGCCGTGGAGGTAGTTAAGGAATATTTCACTAGCGAAACACGTAAAATATCGTACTCTTCTTTATTCGTTCATTGTTCGTGAGGTGGTGTATCATAACAAGTACATATAAGAATAAAGACATGAGTTCATACAGTGTGGCTGGCCAGGATTTTTTTTGGGGGGGGGGGGACAATTTCGAAAATCTTTATTCACATACAAACGTCGTAAAAAAATTATATATCATTTGAAATTTTAAGTAATTCTATTTATATGGTGGAAATTTATGTATTTGTAAGAGGTTGTGGGGTAATCTTGTTTTCTTTCACGGGCCAGAAAGAGAAGTTATAGGACATATGTGTCAAATAAAGGAGGCACATATGTATTTTTTGAGGGGACATAACTGAGTATCTATTAAAAAACGAGGGTACTCTTGTACCCCTTAATGGCTTCTCCCCTAATTAGAGTGGTGCTCACTCGTAGTAGCCTATACATCATAAGTTTGTTTGTTTGTTTGTTTTTTTTTTTTTTTCTTTTGAAGAAAGACATAAGTTATCATATCCAAATGCGAGGGTTGCAGAAATAGATGAATCATTACTAATGTATTTTAGATTTAATTTCTTCTCTCGTACTTATCTTTTTTCGCCATTGACTACTAGCTAACTTCTTTTTTATTTTTTATTTATTTATTTATTTTTTTTTTTTTTTGCTGTTGCGTAATTTCTTTGAGGTAGAAGAAGTTTGTGCCATTTCTATCTATTTGGCTTGCCATTGGTGCCCTATGGTGGAAGAAATTACATCCATTGTCTTGAACTACTTGTTTCATTAGTAAGCAATTCCATGCATAATAAGGTAAGAGTAGAACAGTTGCAAGTTCAGCAGGTTGTCCAGCTGCGCAAATTTAACATCTCACCTACAAGTTCAAATTGTATCATCTTAAGTACTCGAATGGTGCAATGGTTTTGCTTCATACATGATGGGTCATAGGTGAATGAACTACTGAAACTTGACTTTGAACATCCAACTTAACTACTCAAAAAACAATTAGAACAAGTAGCAGGGTCAAATAAGGTATGCATCACAAGTTCAGTCTAGCAGTGTCTAGGCATAGGGAGGCTAGTTTATATGCCTAGGGGTAAGTCATCGCGAGAGAATTACACCAAAACAAACTTTAATTTTGTATAATGAGAAATACCATCAGCGAACAATTGGACATCCATGCTTCCATAGGAATTAGGATTAAGGATACAGGGTTTTTTCATGACCTGATACTAATTAGTGATTCTAGTATTTTACTGCATGTTAAATATTGCAAATCATTTTATCAGTAAATGCCCTGCTACAATTGTTTAAAACATTCGAAACCATGAGAAAGTGGTTCAGAAGATGGAAATAATATTTGAAAGAATAATGATACATGGAGAAGAGATAATTCATAGAAAATAAACTTTGTCTAATCCATGAGAACATACTAAATTAATAATTTAGAGAGCTTTTTTTTTTTTTTCTATTTGAGAAACAAGGGACTGCATACTGTAAATGCAGGAGTCAAAATTATAAATCACTAATTTATTGAAAGATTTATCGAAGTTCATAACTTCTTAGAAAAGTATCTTGGCACATCCCGAAATCACTAATAATTTAAAGATTAAAATGTTGTTGACACAAATGAACATAAGCTTACACACAACTACTGGCAGATTGCCGTGAATAAACCCACCTCAGTATCAATAGATTATTACACTAAGCTTAATCCGGTTGTGACCGCTATAAACAAGCAAATACTGACACAACATACCAAGTTCTTTCTCAAACAAATAGCAACTAAACAATCAATGGAATTTTCACTCCTATCCTGTTTGGCCGAAAAAATCAGAACTCATCCCCATACGGGACAAAGGGTGAGTTTGGGAATGCTTCTGCTGGCAGCACAGCTGCTTTCCGACAGCAGAAGCAGTTTTATTGTGTTTGGTAAAAATAAATTTTTTGCTTTTTCGGACAGTTTCTGCTGTCCCACAGCAGTTTTCAGGAAGCAAGGGGGGAGTTGTTTTTCCAGAAAGTGCTTTTGATTAATTTATCTACAACCGATTTTAACCTTATAAAATTTTAAAATACCAATAGTTATCTTTATAGAAATGACACGTGACATATATTTTTGTCATTTTAGCCTCTCACAGCAACTTTACAATTGATTTTACTAAACAAAAAATTACTATATCAGTATTTCACAGCAGATTTTACGTAATATTTACCAAAAAACATTTCATCAAGAATTCACAGCAGCTTTTCCACAATGTTCTCACACAGCAGCTTTCTAGCACCGCACAGCATTCTCAAACTAGCCCAAAATACCGAAATAGGCGTGTCTAAAACTGAGACCTGGAGAACCGAATTGAAAAGTTGAAACCGAGTCTCTAACTATCGGTTTTGATTTACACCGATATATCTAGTCTCAATTCTACGGTTTTGAACAGCCCCAGCAAATCCAAGTTCGTTCCATAATCAAAATCGTTGGAGGGAGAGACAGATGCATAGAGAAAGCGAAGTACAGACAGTGGACGCATTAGAAGTCATATGTATAAGTTATCGGAACAATGTGTAGCAATGCAGATGTTTGGTTCAATTATTAATCGATACTATTTTAGGTATTAGAGGATCATTCCGTTAGTTCATTGTTCAAATTCTTAAGATCCTAAGCGGTGTACAAATGCAGACGTTTGGTTCCGTTAGTAATCGAGGTTATCTCAGGTATCAGGCATTGGAGGACCCTTCTGTTAGTTCATTGTCAAATTGATCCATTTGAGCAATCTTTAATTGCGAGATCGAAATCGGCCAACTTCTCCATCCATCTTACTATATTAAACTAAATAGCTTTGAGGATTATTTATACCTAATGTCTGGGAACTTAAAGTACTATAGATTGAAATTGAAGTGGAAGTCGACATCCATAAAACAACAGAAGCGGACACATACCTTCCAATGTGTTTTTCACGGATCAGACATCGATCATGCAACAACTGATACAGCTAAAGACACGCGCTCGACGAATTCCTCCAACGGTGATACAATAGTTATTTGGATTAGAAAACTCCTCACGATTTGAGTACGGACTATATGCAACAGCAGCGATCTTAGATTGGTGATGATTCAACAGCTCGAAGAAGAATGCACCGACTAAATATACTGCGTGATGCGAAGCTAACCCCGCGGCCCGTTCCAAAACTTTAAGAAACTACAATTTTACCCTATAATGTATTAAAAGTTTAAATTGTGCCCTTGTCAAAATTACGATGGTGTCCTAAGTATTTTGAGTGTCTTGCAGAAGTGCCCTAGGTGTTTCGAGTACCTGGCTCCGCTCCTAGATGCAACAGTGGATGATACGCAGAAACCAGCTGCTTTGTTATGTAGGCTAATCGTTTGTAATCATTGCTAATGAAAGAATCGTTCGATAATCCTTGCCCTGCCTAGTATGGAGGAATCGTTGCGACTGCTTCTCAGGGTCGTCACGGCTGGGTATATGAATAGGCGAGATGAAGAGTCGCCACGGAGAGATTGTATAACTTCTTTTTTCAGAGGTATTTCCGTTCATCCAAAAGTATTAGGAACAAATCAGGTTAGGAAAATTGAAAGATTAGGAACACTACAGACTTTTTAGTAGTATAGATAGAGATATATATTGGAAATATGTCACAACCCTGCCGGATTTGGGCTTGTTCTAATCACCGGAAAAGTCGTTAAAACCGACTAAATCAAGCCAGAAGGACTAGAAAACGAAATCAACAACTAATTGACAAAATGGAGAACGAAATCTATTCAAATTGAAAGGGAATTCAATACAAGAAATATAGCAAAAGACTATCTTGACCTTCCAATTCTGCTCCTAGTTTCATTATTGTCCTCCCCTAATTTGGGAGTTACCACAAAGCCCTCCATAACCATTGGGAATTATTTCCTGAACCCGAGGATCATGACATTCCCGCCCCCTTAGAAACGCCCATGTCCTCATTGGTGGCTGTTGCACCATACTTCTCGTGGACGTAAAGAAGTGGCCTAAGAAAGTAGTGTAACACCTTGGTGAGGTTGGTTGACTCAAAACTTCTTTCCCAGTGTGCTGAATTCTTGTACCACATAGTTTTGCTTGTGGAGGCCATGAAGGTAGAAAAGCTTCTTGTAGCTCCCATAATTTTATAATGTATTTATAAAATCTTTTAGGAGAATTCAAAAAAATAGTGAAGACCGAACACATGTGAGGAGAGAAACCACAAGAACATAGCACTAGCAATGTATTCAGTTCCCATCCAGTCTTCAGCTCTGTGTCAGCCTCGCATGATTTCTTTGCTTCAAAGGTAGAGAACCTGGAGCTATATATTGAGTGCTTCTGACAGTACTCTTGATAGCATCACCTTCCATCTTTTACCCCATTTATCTATGAGAGGGTACTCCTCTATTGGATCACTAAAGGCTCTAAGTCGTTCCGCATGGACTGCCTTGAACTCATAGTGATCATTTGCATCAAGGATAATATCCACACTAGTTTAAATTACAAAACAATAGTTCATTTCCTCATCAGCATCATTTACCCCCTCTAATGGGTTTCTACAAATCTCATCTAAAGCAATACGGAGACTGAAATAGCAAGAAAGAAGTTCCGTAATATATTTTGGTATGAATTTTCTCCAGATGCCCAAAAAAAACATAATTGAAGTCCATTTATTGCACTGTACCTTGATTTCAAATGCTGCAAGAGAGAATTCCCCAGTTGCTAACAGGACTGATCCTTCCACATCATGTTTCAGTTCGGTTTTGGCAGTCACCCAAGAGGAAAGATGTCTAGAATGTTCCCAGAGCAATATGAAGTGCAACAAAAACGTGAAGCAACCCTTTCGTCGGACAATAAAATGGCTCCAAGACTACCAAGCCATCAATAGTAACTTAGGAAAAATTCATAGAAATACATCTCAGCATGGCTTAAATTAGGAAAAGATAATTCAGGCATGCCATGACTGCCCATATCGTGGAAAACATTGGTGTCCTCATCAATTATTATGTAGGATAAGGTTAAAGGTAAACATGGGGTGAGTAACCAACTTCAGCAACTATGAACATTTTTGTCCTTCTATTTTCAGAGGTAACTCCCTGAATGACCAAGTAATCCTAGATTCTTGCGCATTTAAGTAAACAGCAGTCAATTGCCAACTTATCACAATTCATCAAAAAACTAATTTTTGGTACCTTGGCAAGTTGAATGGTCGGCTCCCAAACAAACAACTCCAGATTGACAAGGTCAAGATGAAATAGGGCAGCAAGGTGCTCTTGCTTCTTCACATAACTTTGTAATGTCTTGTACTTTGAAGCAAACTCAACCAAATTCAATTAAATCCGAACAGTTATAGTCCACTTGCCTATCCTGAATCCTTGTGAAAGTCGAAAACAAGCCCCATTCAGCAGCTCCAATAAGCAAAGTGACAAAATGTATCAAGGACGGCATATCATGTTCACTACAAAATCAAAACAAATGGAGAAATAACTTCGTAACTGCACAGGGAAGGTTTAGGAAAGTCACTACCCTCACCGCAGTCATTTTGTTATCAGACGTCCACCGTTTTCACTTCCACCAAGTATTTAATAACCAATCAGGTCTTCCCTGACGCGATTTCTTAACGCGTATGCGCAAGTGCACGGTCAAGTAATATAGGGGTGGTATTTCAACCCCGAGTTATCGATCCCACGAGAACAAGCTTTAGATTATCTAATTAGTTATTTAATTTAGAGTACGGTGCAGGAGGAAAGATTTGATTGATTTTAGAAATTTAAATAACAACTAAGCTACTATTTTTGTATGATTTTTCAATTTAAAAGAAAATAATTGTGTTTGATACGATTAATAAGGAAGAACTAGGCAATTGATGGTCCCTAGGGTTGTTAACGATTTCCGGGTTGTGCTTGAAACACTCTACGCACGTTCTAATTATACCGGGTAATACTCATCACGATCTTCTCTCAATCTCACGTGAATTTGTGCAATAAATAGCCTTCGGGTCCTCTCGGTCCACCTCCGTCTACAATTACACTCTAGTTGATTTGTTAGGCTCGCTCACCGGGTCCTGTTGGTCCACCGAATTCACTAAGTTCTAACAAAATCAACCGAAACTACCCTCACACGATTAATCAAGTTTCTATCTCCTCTCGGTCTCAAGAAACTACAAGATCACCTAAACTATTCTTTAACACGTCTCAATGAGCTCACTTTCGTGCAACCCTATCAACAAGTAATATTCTACGGGTGATCAAGCCAAGAACATTAATAAATAAGTACAAGAATAGATAAGCTAACAAGAACGTTCATAGAATTTAAGCAAAAGCATGCATTAAGTCCAAAATCCGGGAAATCATCCAACAAACCCTAGTTTTCCATCTATCACCTAGCTTAAAGTGTTTAGCTAGGCATAATATTGTTCAACATGATCAAAATCATAGATTTCATGAAGAAAAGATGAAGAAACGAAGATCAAACGCTAAAATCTTCAATGTAATTGATGATCCTTGCTCCAATCTTGTTCTCCCATCTTCTCCAGCTCTCTAGACTCCAAATATGTGTGTATACCCCTTTTGGATCGTCCCCCAACATTAGAATAAGGCTGGGGTCTCTAAAGTTTCACAAAATCACCAAAAAACCCACAAAATTTCCGTCTGGCCCAGGTGTTCGCACGAACACTCGAGTGTTCGTGCGAACAGTGTTCGTGCGAACACAGTTTGGTGTTCTTAATATCCAGCAGAATGTTTTTCTTCTATTTTGGCATCTTTGACGGACCATATCTTTCTCGTCCGATCTTCGTTTTAGCTCCGTGACCTATCGTTGGAAAGCTCTTTGAGTCTACTTTCATTTGCCACTGGTCTCACTCAAAATTCATTGTAGAACTCGAGATACAATCAAAATAGTGGAGATTGGTCACTTTTTCTCCTCCGACTTTGCTTCTCTTGCTTCCTCTTGAGTTTGCTTTGCTTCCGAAGTTCGTTTCATGCCTCCTAAACATCGTTTAGCATCCGTTCCTGTCAAGACAACATGAACAACCATACCAAGCGCTTATATTTGAAAAATAACATCCAAATATGCATCGAAACGCCCGGATTAACAATAAAGTGCTAGAAACTCAACTTTCTACGTTTTCTCAACATTCATAGTGTAAAACTCATATTTCAAACCCGGAATCACGCAAAACGATATAAATTATGCAAGAAATATAACTCTAATAGAGAGTTATCAAATTCCCCCACACTACCCTTTTGCGCATCCCGAGCAAAATGAATCCTCACACTACGTTTTAATCCACCGAATTGCATAAAACTTTACTAGCCATGTGACACAAACAACCTACACACGCAATGCAATCTACATGACTATAGAAAATGCAACTCGATTTTACACAATGCAAGTAATAAAATAATGCAATTTTTTTCTTTTTCTTTAGAGATTGGGCAATCTCGCTATCACTAACCAAAATCATCAAGCTCTCACAAGTCTTTTTCGAAGTTTCACAACCAATAGCAAGAAATTGAGATAAGATGATCATACGCACAAGTTCACTAAGGGGTCCCCAAACATCCACCATAAACAATCCAAGACTTGGGCACGTCCTTTAGCTCAGAGGGTCTAGGCATCTCAAATTCTAAGATAGTCTTTCGTCGGCAAGTCATTTGAGGTTTTCAGACCCTCTTAGCCGTTATTGCATTTGAATGCAAATTTTCCCAGTGACGGGAGACACAACTCCGTGTAATACGGCTTAACTTTAATTTTCCTTAGACGCTCTAATTGGATTGAATCCAAATTCCCCGCGCGAACGGAGGTACATTAGGTCGTTCACCGTATCTAATCCAAGAGAAGATTTTGATTTTTTTTTTTCTTTTTCATTCTCTTCTAATTTTTCAACCGTGCATTTAGAGAAACTAAGCGTGGGCTTTTTCGGTTAGCTCTTGAAACCGCCTTAAGGGATGGTGGTGTACACTCCCCAACTTCACTTAGGCTAGAGCAATGTACCACATGGAACCAACTCAACACGAAGGTCCACCCCAGATTTACAAGAAGCCACAAGTTTCCACTCAAAAACAGACTATTCAACTCCTTAAGACTAAATCCTCCTAGCACAATAAAGGAACTAAATGTATGCCCTCGTCTACTTTTCACTTTTCCTGAATACACGGGACATCCTTTCATGAAACAGGTGCGTAAAATACTAAAATTTAGAACATTCCGACTACGGTGTTTTCTATTCTCAGAGACTCTTTCACTGAACTCTCTTCGGTTTCTAGCTTCATCAATTGCCCTTAACTCCAAAAATTTTATATTTTTGTGGATTTTTCTCTTTTCTATTTTTTCTATTTTTTTTCAAAATAATTAATTTTTTTTTAACTCTATATGCATTGGCCAACTCTACTAATCACATAACATTGGGTAGGGTGACTCAATAATATAAAAGTGCTAACAATGCAGAAAAAATCTAGCACAATACGACAATATATTTAAAACACACTACACTAATCACACTACTCACAATACTAACACATTCTACATGTAACTGGCAATGCAAACAGACATGGCTAGCAAAATATACACAAACCCCCCCACACTTAAGCGTTTCGTTGTCCTCAACGAATTTAGAGATATAATAAGAGGACTCATCGCTTAAATGTGTAGGCGGTGGATCTCCACAATTACCGCTCAAAACGGAGACGCTGAGAGAGAAAGAAATACCTGAGGTGCCCGGAACTACATGGGCACCGTGTCCGCGAAACTGCAACAAGAAGGGGTCTTGTGGACCGTTGATAGTTTCCCACTGATGAAGATGACCTGAGCAATCCCCAAGCTACACCATGCTACAATGTAACTCCCCTAAGGTCGTGTGTGCCTCGCACACCGGGGTAGATTGCTCCATCCTGCAAAAATGCACGAAAAATCCCCAACTCCCTCAAGAGTCCCCATGTGGGTCAAATGTGCCATGGCACACTGGGGTAGATTCTTCGCTAACATTACCTGCAAAACTAGACAACTCATCAGTCCCTCTCTCTCACTTCTCAAAATCAGGTATGGAGAACTAAAACAGAAATAAAAGAAATAACATCCTACTCTACATTGAGTTGCCTCCCAACTAGCGCTTGTGATTTAAGGTCGACAACCCGACCCGGTTACCTCAACCGAAAAGGATAGTGGAGGCTGCTTTTTCCCTCCACTTCTTCTTCTTCCACCATCTCTTCTCAAGAACTTCATGTGCACCCTTGTGCTCTGAAGAAGGTGGACAATTGTGGAAGCAGACTCCTTTCATTTTGCAATTGATCTTCTTGAGAAACTTCCACCCAGTACCACTGGGCTCAAATGAATCTCTGGCCATAAAATCATCCCAGTAGTACTTCCTTGATGCTATATGCTCTTCAAATGACCCATGAAAATTACCCACACCCCCACACTTGCTAACTTCAAACTCCTTAACTATGGCATATGGATGATCAATAGAATCGCCCATAAAACAAGAGAATGGAAGTTGCTCATCACATTCTTCCCCATAAGAATCCCCATAAAGTAATTTTTCCAGCTCGTCGCAGACTTGCGTGACATAGGATATGGAGAATTCATCATTAATCAGAGTTGGGGCTTTTACCTCAATATCACTGAGCATAAGTGTTTCACCAGCTTCATCGTCGGCACACCACAGGCTTCCAATGTCGGTTTCTTCCCATTCATGCCAAGGATGTGAGGGTGCCTGCAGTTTTGGCTCGCAATACGGCAGATCTTCCCATCTTCGGCACACAGGTCCACCCCAGTCTGAATCAGAGTCTGAGTCCTCATAAATGGCAGAGTCCACCAATGGTTCCTGGACATTGCAGTCTTCACTCGGCTCAGGTATCTCTTCTTCCACTTGTGGTGGGGATGATGAAGGTTTAATTTTTGGCTCACTGTCATATGGCAAGGTCTCTTCTTGTGGCTCTTGAATACTAGATTCCCCTGTTGTTGACAGTTTTTCTATTATTTTCTTTATCCTCTCCAACATCTCCCTCGCGTATTCCCTACCTGTGGCTAAATCCTCTTGTGGTAATTGTGCATCTATGGACAAAAATTTTGGCTCACACTTCGATGTCATTCATAATACTACGCCGTTCTGCCATATCCGCTGATGAGTCTTCTTGGTGCTGATGAAACTGGGGGGCATGTACTCGACATGAGTCTCTACGGTCATGCCAAATGCCGCATACGTAGCACCAAGTTATGCATGCATCCTCTTCTTCATGGTTACCCCTGCAGTGGAAACAGTAGGGGGGACCCGAATAACACTCTTCCCTCCACATGCTTATATTGTCTCTTGCTTCCTGCGTTCCTGAAAAACAGATTCACAAGACACCCGTGAAGCAAAGAGATATAGAATACAAACTAATATTAAGTACTCTAAACTAACTACTAACTAAATAATCTACCGTTGTCCCCGGCAACGGCGCCAAAAACTTGACGCGATTTCTTAACGCGTATGCGCAAGTGCACAGTCAAGTAATATAGGGGTGGTATCTCAACCCCGAGTTATCGATCCCACGAGGACAAGCTTTAGATTATCTAATTAGTTATTTAATTTAGAGTACGGTGCAGGAGGAAAGATTTGATTGATTTTAGAAATTTAAATAACAACTAAGCTACTATTTTTGTATGATTTTTCAATTTAAAAGAAAATAATTGTGTTTGATACGATTAATAAGGAAGAACTAGGCCATTGATGGTCCCTAGGGTTGTTAACGATTTCCGGGTTGTGCTTGAAACACTCTACGCACGTTCTAATTATACCGGGTAATACTCATCACGATCTTCTCTCAATCTCACGTGAATTTGTGCAATAAATAGCCTTCGGGTCCTCTCGGTCCACCTCCGTCTACAATTACACTCTAGTTGATTTGTTAGGATCGCTCACCGGGTCCTGTTGGTCCACCGAATTCACTAAGTTCTAAAAAAATTAACCGAAACTACCCTCACACGATTAATCAAGTTTCTATCTCCTCTCGGTCTCAAGAAACTACAAGATCACATAAACTATTCTTTAACACGTCTCAATGAGCTCACTTCGTGCAACCCTATCAACAAGTAATATTCTACGGGTGATCAAGCCAAGAACATTAATAAATAAGTACAAGAATAGATAAGCTAACAAGAACGTTCATAGAATTTAAGCAAAAGCATGCATTAAGTCCAAAATCCGGAAAATCATCCAACAAACCCTAGTTTTCCATCTATCACCTAGCTTAAAGTGTTTAGCTAGGCATAATATTGTTCAACATGATCAAAATCATAGATTTCATGAAGAGAAGATGAAGAAACGAAGATCGAACGCTAAAATCTTCAATGTAATTGATGATCCTTGTTCCAATCTTGTTTTCCCATCTTCTCCAGCTCTCTAGACTCCAAATATGTGTGTATACCCCTTTTGGATCGTCCCCCAACATTAGAATAGGGCTGGGGTCTCTAAAGTTTCACAAAATCACCAAAAAACCCACAAAATTTCCGTCTGGCCCAGGTGTTCGCACGAACACTCGAGTGTTCGTGCGAACAGTGTTCGTGCGAACACAGTTTAATGTTCTTAATATCCAGCAGAATGTTTTTCTTCCATTTTAGCATCTTTGACGGACCATATCTTTCTCGTCCGATCTTCGTTTTAGCTCCGTGACCTATCGTTGGAAAGCTCTTTGAGTCTACTTTCATTTGCCACTAGTCTCACTCCAAAATTCATTGTAGAACTCGAGATACAATCAAAATAGTGGAGATTGGTCACTTTTGCTCCTCCGCCTTTGCTTCTCTTGCTTCCTCTTGAGTTTGCTTTGCTTCCGAAGTTCGTTTCATGCCTCCTAAACATCGTTTAGCATCCGTTCCTGTCAAGACAACATGAAAAACCATACCAAGCGATTATATTTGAAAAATAACATCCAAATATGCATCGAAACGCCCGGATTAACAATAAAGTGCTAGAAACTCAACTTTCTACGTTTTCTCAACATTCATAGTGTAAAACTCATATTTCAAACCCGGAATTACGCAAAACGATATAAATTATGCAAGAAATATAACTCTAATAGAGAGTTATCATTCCCCGACTAGAATCTCGTAACCCAACTTTCTATCTCCTTTGCAATTGCTATAAGAGAAGATATCTCAATATCACAGTCACTGGTGAAGTAAATGTGTTCTTGTAGAAAGAAGAGCATGTTTTCTTTGGTCCTTCACAGATGATACTTACATAACCTTCAATTCTTAGCAATGACACCATCATTGGTGGTTCAATCTGAATACCTCGCTGAATCTCAGCAAGGATGCAAGCACGTGTACTCACCTCTATGTATAGCCAGAAAGTGATTATCTTGATCCCTAGGATTTGGCCCTCTATACCACACCCAATGAAATTTATCTTGATCGCCAGGGTTCTCTATAACTGAGTATGGTTCAGTTTCAGCACTACAAACGGTAGGAGGCTGTCTCTTATATAGACAAAACTTCCAGCTAGTTTGAAACATTCTCCCCAGTGTTTGTGACTTATTACATGTCCGCCCCACTTGGTCGCTCCATATAATTTACTAACAGCGTGGATTTTACATGCATATTAATAAAAGTAGTGGGGTTTAAGTAATTTTTTCAAACCACAAACCTAAGATATTCCAAAACCTAACAAACATAACACGAGGATAGTATCGTAATTTTCAGTTTGAGAAATGACACTTTTCACCAATTTCTACCATTTTGGTGAGCCAACGTTTAGGTCACTTTCACCCCTCCTAGTGTCATTTCGTACTTTAAGAGGGAAAATGTGTCCCCACAACTACTATTAGTGACGGGTCACATGTTTTAGACTAGCAACATCACAATTAAAGACATATTGATATCCTGAAATGTAACACAACAATGGGGTAAAATTGTAATTTTCCTAAATTAAACGGAGTGGAAGTGCGGTGTTAGTATCGTATAACACTTTTGGGTAACGATATTTAACATTCCAAATCACTCTAATACAACATGATAAAATCCGCACAAGGAGTGGCGGATCTATGTAGTGGCAAGGGGGCAGTTTCCTCCCCTGAAATTTGAATATTTCTACTAGTACCCGTAGTTTTATAGATTTTTGATGACTATATGGTAAGGAATATAGAATTCCCCCATCTAAATTTCTAAATTGCCCACTTTTTTTTTGATATCGTGGGAACCCGCAGCCACTACCCTTCGGGTGCGCACTGGGTAAACCCCCGCTCTAGTGCAATAGCCTGCAAACCACACTAGAGACGTAAATCAACCTGAGAAAACCCGAGCTGACAGGCTCGCAGTTGAGAAGGCTAATAGGCTGCCCTTGGGTTGCCCAAGGTTTGAACTCAAGACTTCAATGCAAATTCCCAAATTCTTAAGTGGTTAGTTGTTTTAGTAGCCAATTCCCATTACTCGGGTTCGAATCTCCTCCCAGTAAACATTTTTGTTTTTAGCATTTTGACTGTTGACTTTGACTTTTAACTCTGACTTTGCGATCTTGCCCCGGCGGACATCATTTCCTAGCTCCGCCTCTGCGCACAAGAAAAAGGAGAAGTTGTATTAATGTTTTTTTCATTGTCCATAACTAAGTGACGCGTTGTCATGTGAAGCACTACAACACTACACTATACAACACAGCACAACCTGTATTATTTTGCTGTTGTGTTGCTCTGCAAACATCATTTGGTTAACATGTATTGAAATATATATTTTTAAACACGTGTTCATAGTGTATACTTTTTGTGTGTGTGCGCCAGACGGTGTCCTCCGTCAATAGTAAGAGAGATCAATTCTTGTGAGGTGTCCGTAAACCAAGTGAGTTTTACATCGACATAGTTATTTTAAACGTCAAGATTCAATTTTTGTATCTCAAACTTAAAAGACTCAATCATCTGTTAGTTATACTAGTCTTTGACTCTTGTTATGTCAAACCACCTCACGAACGAAGAACGAATAAAAGAAGAACACGAGTATTTTACGTGGTTCGCTAGCAAAATATTTGCTAACTACCTCCACGGCGGAAAAGCACTCTTTATTCACTTAAGAGGAACAATTACAATGTTTTTGCATACCTAGTAGAGAGACTACTAGCTTCTTTATATAGTACCCTAGAGGAAACCCACAGGCCAAAACTTGCTGCCCATAAGTTTCCATCTTTGATATGGAAACAATTCCTTACAATTGCTACCTCATTATTCCACTGCCTTTGACTAATTCAACACATTCAAGGCACATCCTCAACAAATCTCCATCTTGACTTGAATTCTCTTGTCAACAGCAGCTGCTCCTCTTCTCGTAAACAAAGCTACGTCTTCTCCGCTCCCAATTGTCTCTCGTCACAGAGACTCACTGGACCCCCACTGGGTCCGACATGGCCCCTAAGGGCCTCACTGGCTCAAGATGTTGAGCAATTCCAGACAATGCTGGAACTTGCTTTCTGGAACCGGCTTGGTGAACATATCCGCGGGGTTTTCAGCAGTCCCCACCTTCATCACCTTGATCCTGCTCTCGTTTCTCATAAAATGATACCTGACGTCGATATGCTTGGTCCTTTCATGATGAACCTGGTCCTTAGTCAAGCAAATCGCACTCAAGCTATCATAGTATACTATCGCCTGATCTTGAAGTAGCCCTAGATCATTGACCATTCCCTTAAGCCAAATTGCCTCCTTTGCTGCTTCCGTTAGAGCAATATACTCCGCCTCCGTGGTGGAAAAAGTCACCGTCGGCTGTAGCGTCGCCTTCCAACTCACAAAAGATGCTCCCAAAGCAAATACGTAGCCTGTCATTGATCTTCTACTGTCAATATCCCCTGCATAGTCCGCATCCGAGAAACCAGATACCAAGATGTTTTCACGTGACCCATAACATAGGCCAATGTCTGACGTACCCTTAAGGTACCTGAATATGCGCTTCACCGCCTGCCAATGGTCCCTACCTGGATAAGCCATAAAACGACTAACCACACTAAAACCGAATGCTATGTCCGGTCGAGTACAGACCATAGCATGCATGAGACTTCCTACTGCGCTAGCATAGGGAACCTTGGACATGTACTCCTTCTCCTACTCAGTCTGAACGGTGTACATTCCTAGCTTGCTGTTAGTTGCCATAGGAGTATCTATAGCTTTAGCTGATAACATCCCGAATCTTGCCAAGATCTTCTTGATGTATCCCTGTTGTGATAAGAAAAGCTTCTTCTTCTTCCTATCTCTATAGATCTCAACTCCCAATATCTTCCGAGCAGCTCCCAGATCCTTCATCTCGAATTCCGCACTAAGGGACCTCTTCAGTTCTCTAATGTCCTTGATATTTCGAGTTGAAATCAAAATATCATCCACATATAGAACTAGGTAAATACGTGATCCACTATGCAACTCTTTGTGATACACGCAGCAATCATACTCGCACTTGTGGTAACCAATCTTCAACATGAAGCTGTCAAACCTCTTGTACCATTGCCTCGGTGACAGCTTAAGTCCGTAGAGAGATCTCTTCCTTGCACACGTGGTTCTCTCTTCCGGGAACTTGGAACCCCTCCGGTTGGCTCATGTATATTTCCTCCTCCAACTCTCCGTGCAGGAAAGCTGTCTTGACATCCAATTGCTCAAGCTCTAGGTCGTGGTGTGCCACTAAATCTAGTAACACCCGGATAGAAGTATGTCTGACCACCGGTGAGAAGATCTCGTTGTAGTCAACTCCCTCTTTCTGACTGAACCCTCTTGCAACTAGCCTTGCCTTATACTTGACGCCCTCTCCATATGTAGTTCCTTCCTTTCTTCTGAAAACCCACTTGCAGCTGACTATCTTCCTTCCCGCTGGCAATTTAACAAGCTCCCAAGTCGAGTTCTTGCTAAGAGACTCCATCTCTTCTCCCATCGCGGCAATCCACTGTGCTGACTCAGAACTAGATATAGCGGCCTTGTAGGAGGATGGCTCGTCCTCTACCTCTTCCGCTACCTGTAATGCATATCCCACCATACCGTCATCTCTGTATCTCGCTGGAGGCTTTATGACTCTCCTTGGTCTTCCTTCAGCAATACTTTGATGAAACGGTTCCTCTGGTGTAGACGCATCCTCACTATCAGACTCTTCTGCTTCTTCCTCTTCGGCTTCCGGCGGCGGTGTAAGGATTTAGGAATCCTTAGGATCAATAGGATCCGACTCTCCCTCCACATTCTTCTTTGCATCCCCAAGCTCCACCTCCGCGAATTTTTTTTAACATATGAGACTCATCAAAGACTACACTTTTGCTAAGTATAATCTTGTTGTCTGCCCATATCTTGTATCCCTTCACACCTGTTCCGAAACCCATGAATACTCCCTTCTTAGATCTTGGTTCTAGTTTGCCATCATCAACGTGATAATAGGAAACACAACCAAATACTCTCAAATCCGAGTAATCCACTGCATTACCGTTCCAGACTTCCATAGGAATCTTGCATCCTATACCTGTGTGCGGGCTCCGATTTATGAGATAGCATGCTATGGAAACTGCCTCTCCCCAGAAACCTCTAGAAAGACCTGCATTCGAAAGCATGCACCTTGCTTTCTCTAAAAGTGTCTGATTCATTCTCTCGGCTACACAGTTCTGCTGCGGTGTGTGCCGAGCGGTGCGATGGCGTGCTATTCCCTGATCCTTGCAGAATTCATCAAACTCTGATGAACATAACTCTAGGTCGTTGTCCGTGCGCAACCTCTTCACCTTCTTTCCCACCTGATTTTCTACTAGTGTCTTCCACTCCTTGAATCTTGCGAAGGCTTCACTCTTGTGCTTCATCACGAATATCCAAGACATCCTGGAGTAGTCGTCTATGATGCTTAGGAAATACCTGTATCCGCCAATCGCCTCGACTCGAGATGGACCCCAGCAATCCGAATGGATATAATCAAGAGTACCTTTCGTTCTATGAACCGCATTAGGGAACTTACTACGCAGTAGCTTCCCATACACGCAGTGCTCACAAAACCCTAGGCTCTTGGGCGCATGCCCGGTGAGATATCCTTTCTTGTGAAGTTCCTGCATTCCACATTCACTCATATGACCGAGCCTCATATGCCACAACTTAGTTAGATCAGCTTCCTTAATCTCGGCTGAGACAACTCCAGCAGAACCTGTGATCGTTGAACCTTGCAACATGTACACAGTCCCACTCTTGACTCCCCTGAGAATCACCTTAGAACCCTTGGAGACTTGTAGATCTCCACCTTCACCTTTGAAACTGTATCCCTTGCTGTCAAGTAAACTCAAGGAGATCAGATTCTTCTTAATAAGTGGTACATGCCTGACTTGCTCTAAAGTACATAACTTCCCTTCATTCGTCTTCAATCTAACTGAGTCGCTCCCAATCACCTTACAGACGGCTCCGTTTTCCATGTAGACAGACCCTCCATCCGTTTGGTTGTACGTCGAGAATAGCTCCCTGTTAGAGCAAATATGATAGGAAGCTCCGGAATCAAGGACCCACGCATCCTGAGAGTGCGTGACAACATCCGCCATTAGAACGTAATCATCCTCAGACGAGTTACCTTGTTCTGCTACGGCTGCGGATCCATTCTGCCCCTGTTGACCTCGTTTCGGGCAATCTCTCTTCCAGTGCCCCTTTTCCTTGCAAAAGGCACATACATCCTTGGGTAAATTAGAACCTGAGAACTGCTTCTTCTTGTTCTTCTTACCCTTCTTGCTTCCCCCCGTTGCCATCAGTCCGGAAGCATGGTCCTTTATACATGTGCCTGCACCCTTATGGCGCAGTTCCCTAGCATGGAGTGCCGATCTCACCTCCTCTAGGGATAAGTCGTCCTTGTTCACAATGAACGACTGCACGAAGTTCTCATATGATGGAGGTAACGAGATCAATAACAAAAGTGCAGCATCCTCATCCTCCACCTTCTCGCCAATATTACGCAAATCTAACAGAATTGTGTTCAATTGATCAAGATGGTCCTTGAGAGCCGTACCTTCGAGCATCCGCAGGGTGAAGAGCCTTTGCTTTAGCATCAACTTACTAGTGAGACTCTTTGTCATGTAGAGACTCTCCAACTTGAGCCAGAGCTTCGCTGCTTCCTTCTGATCTGCGATCTCGATGATCACGTCATCCGATAAACACAACATAATCGTTGCGTGTGCCTTCTCCTCCATTGCCTTGAACTCCGCTGATGCAACATTCATGCCTCCCTTGTCCGCGGTCAAAGGTGCCCACAAGCCTTGCGATTTGAGCAAAGCCTCCATCTTTATCTTCCACAGACTGAAGTTGTTCCCTCCTGTGAACCTGTCGATCTTCAACATCGATCCGGACATCGTTGTTGGTGGATCTTGAACTCTAGTCGCGTGCTCCACCTAGATCAAAAAACCCTAGCTTTGATTTCACCAAGTTGTGAAACTCTACCTTTGCTCCGCCTTGATCTTGATCTTGAAACACCGTCAACCTTGGCTCTGATACCAGTTTTTTATGTCAAACCACCTCACGAACGAAGAACGAATAAAAGAAGAACACGAGTATTTTACGTGGTTCGCTAGCAAAATATTTGTTATCTACCTCCACGGCGGAAAAAAACTCTTTATTCACTTAAGAGGAACAATTACAATGTTTTTGCATACCTAGTAGAGAGACTACTAGCTTCTTTATATAGTACCATAGAGGAAACCCACAGGCCAAAACTTGCTGCCCATAAGTTTCCATCTTCGATATGGAAACAATTTCTAACAATTGCTACCTCATTATTCCACCGCCTTTGACTAATTCAACACATTCAAGGCACCTCCTGAACAACTATTAACATGAATTAGGAAAGCAAAAATTAGAAGACAAGAAACCTTGCTCAGAAGGAATAAGGGTGGTCGTAGATCCGTTTTTCTAAAAGGAGAGGGGGCAAGAGCGAAATAGAGTCTCGGGTTCAAGCCTCCATCTAAGAGTAGGAGGATCGAATACAGTTCATACGAAGTACAGTACTACCTTGTAGTAGCATAAAATCTTGAAATAAACAAAAGAAGGAAAATGAGACAAAAAGAAGAAAATTCAGTGAAGAGTGAGGAGCTTTCCTCTTTTACTACTATCCGGTATGGTTTTGTAGTCTAAATATCATGACCGATGACCGATGTGTGTTCTTGAGCACTGCTTGTTTACAAGCTGTTATGGGGATTAAGTCATTCTCAATAAGTGACATATGGACTAACTTATCTCCACTATATCCTAAGAATCAGATACTTCATAGTAAGTCAATCTCAGTCATTCAAACTTATAGAATTATCATACCTCTGACACGGAATATGCACTAGTATACTAAAGGAGAAAACGCTTCTTCTATTCATTGTAGTCATGCGGTGCATTTAAAACCGTTAGATTTGATGAACAACAATATTTAAGAAACATATCAAGATGCATGTCTTTCAAATTTGGAGTGGTCCAAGGCTACAGGGAGTGGCCAAGTACTACTATATATTAGAGTATACATGTTGATCGATGAAGCACAAAATTTCCATCGAAAATCAATCCACCAAGCAATTTTTCTATTTCGGCGATCTCCCTACGCCATCTAAGACCACCAAAACACTATCCGGTATGGTTTCATAGTCTTGATATCCTGACCGATGTGTGTTATTGATCATTGCTTGTTTACAACTTGTGTGGTTAGATTTGCATTTCATCCCTCGATTCCTTTTTTTTTTTTTTTTTTGTCTTTCTTTTTGCTGTTAATGATGAGAAGGAAGGGCATGGGTATATCGGGGGCGATTTTGAAGCATCCTGATGGTTTCTATCCGTTGGTGAAGCAGAAGATAGCGGCTCGGCATGCCAAGAAGCAGATTCCCTGCAGCATGCATCTGAAATCCTCTCACAGCTTTGGACTTTCAGTTCAGCAACTTGAGCGTGAAATCGCTGTAAGTTTAATTTGGATCTGCAAAGAGAAATGTTTACCACTATCACTATTCACTACTACTCCCCTCTGTTTGGGTGGATTTTTACAAGCGTATGAATAAAAGTAGAGGATTTTAAGTAATTTTTTCAAACTTCATTTTATCCATGTATATGTCCTGATGTACTTTAAAAGTGATTAATAAAAGAACAGCGCTACACCATGATATGTGAAGGTAGCTCAAGTGGTAGAGCGTTGGAAGCCCATGCATGAGGTTCCGAGTTCAAACCTGATTAACGACTAAATAATTTCTCGAAAAAAAAATAATAACGTTTGGTGAGCCAACTTTTATATTCCAAAACCTAACGAACCAAACACGAGGACCAGTATTGTAATTTTTAATTTAAGAAATGACACTTTCACCCCTTTCCACCAATTTGGTGAGCCAACTTACACACCGCTCCTAGTGTCATTTTGTACTTTAAGAGGGCAAATTTCTCCCAACTATTATTAGTGACGGATCACATATTTTAGACTAGCAACGTTACAATTAACGGAATTTTGATATCTTGAAATGTGTCACAAATTTAACACGTAATGTTTGTCCTAAACTTTTATATTCCAAAACTAACTCTTAAGTCCTAACAATCCTAACAAACTAGCGCTAAAAAAAAAAAAAAAAAAAAAAAAAAAAAAAAAAAAAAAAAACTAGTTATTTAAAATTATGATATTGTCCTTTAACTTTGCAACACATTACATAAGTGCCTGACACTGTGCTGTGACAACTTAAGATTGAAGGGAAGACACATTTTAAATTCTACAGCAGGGAGTACCACACAACAATATTCATGGGCAGATCCAAATTAGGACAAGTGGTGGCTATAAATATAGTGCTCACTCAACTTTTCAAGATTTGTATTTTTCCTTTTTTCTGAATATCTCTAGTTTAGCCCCCACAAAAACTGTACTGTAGCATTATAGCACCTATTGGAAAAAATATGTGACACAAATGTTCAAAAAAAAAAAATATGTATGTTTGATTAAAAAAATATTGTGCTCGTAAAAATATCAGTGATGTATCAGGTGTGTTCTTTAGTAAGAGTTATCACTACACTCTTTCCTGTCTATATCTTGACTTACTATTTATCTTAATGAACGTCAGCGATGTGACGGTTTTATTGTGTAGCGAGGACATTATGATCATTCTCATGATTTGAAGGAAAAAACACAAAAATCCACTTAAACTCAACATTTTCTTCCACCAATTCTACACTACAACTTGAAAATCTAAAATTCAAAATCTACTCAAAAAAGTGCAGCCAAACCTTTACAAAAAGTCTAAAAAGAAAAAAATATACTTTGGATTAAAATCCACAAAAAAATCCACACCAAACCCACCCTATCACTACAACGATCACTCAACTTTTTATGATTTGTATTTCTCCCAAATTTTTCTTGGTATTTCTAGTTAGCCCCCACAAAAACTATAATATAGCGTTATATCCCCTACTGAACCTTTTAAAAATCAAAATATACATTTTGTTTATTTCATTTTTTAGCCCCACACTTTGACGAATTCTTGGATCCGCCCCTGCCCGTATTGGAATTTGACTTTTTAATAACATGTGTCTGGTTATGCTATAACTACCTTGGCTCGTGGTCGTGGATGTTTGTTCTGGGTCGATTGATTACACAGTTTATGTGGTTAGATTTGAGTTTGCTTGTTACTGATGTTAATCAGAAAGGAATGGGCGCCGTGGGAGAGAATTTGAAGAACCTGGATGATTTCTACCCGTTGGTGAAGATGAAGATGGCGAAGAGGCATGCCGAGAAGCATATTCCTCCTCAACCACACTGGGGATTCTGTCACAGCATGCTTCTCAAGATCTCTCGAAGCTTTGGACTCTTAATTCGACAACTCAGACCTGAGATATGTGACGCTGTAAGCTTGGATCCGCATAGATAAAATTTGTTGCTGCTACTACTACTACTGCTACGCAACTGGTATTGAAATTTGAACATATATGGGATCAAAATAACAGTCAAATAAAAGAGTGATTCTTAATTACCAAATGAGATGCCCGTACTCCAATCTATAAATCGCATGACACGTGTGGAGCTTCCCAAACTTTTTTCATGAGCGCATAATAGTTTTTTTCATTGCAGAGCTCCCGGCTTAACTAGCTCATGTTTTCACTTTCTTGCAGGCATGTATTCTTTATTTGGTCCTTCGAGCCCTTGACACCGTCGGTATGGTTTTTATTTTTATAATTACCATTTTACATTGTAAAATTCGGGTCGCTCTATAGTACATTATTCACTGTGTGTTCTGACCGTGTTCATTTTGGGGACTTTTGTTGGAGAATAATCGAAACTGGACCGAAAATAAGAAGATGGAGAAGAAGTAGAAACATAATCGCATGATAAAAAGTAACTAAATAAAGACGAATTGAAATACTTACGTCGTCGAATATAAATAGTTTTAGAAACGATCTCGAGCATTGCCTCGATGTCCGTAAGGCTTTATTTGCTCCCTTTGGTACTGCTTGATCCGGAACAAACCGTCTCCCAGGATAATCGTCTCTCACCGTGCAAGAAGTCAGTACACCACTTACACCCTACGAACCGCAATGGCATGGTACCTCTCTTGAAGAAATTGAATTAGAATATAGGAATTCAAATTCTGAAAATTGAAGGTTCTACAAAGTCTAGGAGGACTTTGTAGGGAATTAGGAGAGTAGAAGGAAATGTTGGAATACACAAATGGGTGGAGAAGCCCTCTATTTATAATAGAGTAGGTGATCCTTCAAAGGGGTGCAAATGAATAGATGTGTCTATTCATGGTAATAACTAACTCTAGACGTTAGTAACTAATAATAACTAACTTTGTTCGATAACTAATAAACTTATTAGCAATTCCAACAATTATTAATTTGCGACTTTAATTAATAACGGACCTAAAGTTAAATTGCATCCATCAAAGGACCTATTTGTACACCCATAATTTACAATAATTTTCATTCACCCGTAACTTATTTTGGACAACTCTCAATTGCAGATTTAACATCTCAGAGTGAGAATTAAAGTCTACATATTTTATTATCCAAAATTCAAAGTTTTCCAACAATCCCCACATGAATGACAAATTGGCATAAGAGCCGGAATAATCAAAGAGGAGATTTAGAGAGATACCAAACGAGCGATAATCGCATCGAGAAGGTGGCCAAGGACCTTGAACCTCTCTTAGTGGAATACTATCGGATATACTGGATTGTCAGTGGTGAAACACCTTGAACTGCTTTCCGTGGTGTATACCTAGACAATAGTACCCACACGGTTATCATCCCTCCATATTAAGTTCTCATTGTCATGTCCGTTTTGGCCTTGGAGCACTTAATCCTGGTTTCGTGAGTGGTCTTAGAGAATTTAGCCTCTTCATTCTCCTAGAACCGGCCGCCAGTTCCCACTCATATAGGTGAGTCTCGTAAAGAGTATCTTGCCATACCCCACTTGGTTTTATCCACCAATGTATGAGCTCATTAAAAGCTAATCGCTTATCCTTACCAATGCAAGCGTCACTCGGTGTCGTCCTAAGAATGGGTTTGGAAATAAAATTTCCTACAATGACTATATTTGCATAGAAATTAGGTTGTCCCTTTTGAACCTAGATCTTGGGATCTCCAATCATCTAGGTTGGGTTTTCCCTTACGTGCAACTCAGAGAGATAGGCTTTTGTCCCATTCCCCTTGACGACGTAAACAATTGCTCTCTTGTTAACCCTATGGGCAGCGGATCCGCTAATTTTTACTTACTTTTCACACGATCGATCGATATAATTATGTTCGAGAGCAATTGTTTAATGGTATTATGTCTACGACGTATATGTCTATGTCTAGACTTACCATTGTAAATGGTGCTTTGGGCCCTTCCAATTGTCGATTGACTATCGCAATGAATGCAGATAGCTGGCACCGGTTTCGGCCACATAGGAAGTTCTTCTAAAAGTTGACGAAGCCACTCGGCTTCCTCTCCAGTCTTATCCAACGCAATGAATTTCGATTCCATTGTGGACCTTGCAATGCAAGTTTTTTTAGAAGATTTCCAAGACACGGCTGCTCCTCCAAGGGTAAAAACATACCCGATTGTGGAATTAGAGTCCAATGTGTCCGATATCCAGTTGGCATCACTATACCCTTCCAGTACCGCAGGATACCTAGTATAGTGTAGTCCATATGCTAAGTATATCTTAAATATTTTAGCACTCGAGTCACTCCTTTCCAATGTTTATCACTTGGATTACTAGTGAATCGACTTAACTTTCCAACTGCTTGAGCAATATCGGGCCTTGTACATTTCATGAGGTACATTAAACAGCCAATTACTCGAGCATATTCGACTTGTCTTACACTTGCACCATGGTTCTTGGCGAGATGTAAATTAAGATCCATGGGAGTCTTAACTATCTTGCCATCGTTCTTGTCGAATTTCTCAAGAATCTTCCCAACATAGTGCGATTGAGATAATGAGTATCCATTCGTCGTTCTAGTGATTTTCATCCCTAAAATAACGTCAGCAATACCCATATCCTTCATATCGAACTTTGTTGTCAACATTTTCTTAGTTGTTTTAATGATAGTTGAATTACTTCCCATAATTAACATATCATCAACGTACAAGCACACGATGACATATCCATCACGAGTGGTTTTACTATAAACACATTTGTCACACTCATTAATATGAAATCCATTTGATAACATGGTATTATAAAATTTGATATGCCATTGTTTCGGAGTTTGTTTGAGATCATAAAGAGATTTTACCAAACGACATACCTTATTTTCTTTCCCATGAGCAATAAAACCCTCAGGTTGTTCCATGTAAATCTCTTCGTCTAATTCACCATTTAAGAATGCAGTCTTAACGTCCATTTGGTGAATTTCAAGATTATTTATAGCTGCAATAGCTATAAGCATGCGAATGGACGTTATCCTTGTAACTGGTGAGTAGGTATCGAAATAATCAATATCTTCCTTTTGTTTATGACCTTTTGCGACAAGTCTAGCCTTATACTTGTCAATTGAACCGTCAACTTTAAGCTTCCTCTTAAAAACCCACTTACATCCTAACGCTTTACTTCCTGGTGGAAGACTCACCAATTCCCAAGTATGATTTTGAAGTATGGATTCAATTTCCATATTCACTGCTTCTTTCCAATATGATGCCTCGGTACTAGACATAACTTCCATGTAGGTTTGAGGCTCATTTTCTACCAAGTAGATTATAAAATTCGGGCCAAATGTTGTAGCAACTTTTGCCCGCTTGCTACGTCTAGGTTCGTCCATTTCGAACTCTTGGGATGTTGATTCCCGGGTTCTTTTATTAGAGCTTTGTTCATTCTTCTCTTTGTATGGAAATACATCGTCGAGAATGATGCGTTGCATGACTCAAAAATAGTATTTTCGTGTATGTCTTCGATTTCTGATTTGATAACCAAAAATCGATACCCCCACACTTTGAGGTATTTGTAAGATGGCGGCTTTCCTTTCCATAATTCATATGGGGTTTTGCCAACACTTTTCTGAGGTATCCTATTAAGGATACGGTTGGCCGTTAATAGGGCTTCCCCCCACAAGTTCTGTGGTAATCCTAAACTTAGGAGTAATGCATTTAGCATCTCTTTTAAAGTCATATTCTTCCTCTCGGCTATGCCATTTTGTTCAGGCGAATAGGGTGCCGTAGTTTGGTGGATAATTTCACTTTCTAGACATATGTCCTTAAGTGGTGCCTCGTATTCTTCACCATTTTGATTTTCTTTCCCATTTGATTTTCCACTTCATTTTTATAATGTTTGAACATGTCAATTGCTTCATCTTAACTTCGTAGAGGATAGACATAACAATATCGTGTACAATCATCTATAAACGTAATGAAGTACTTCTTTCCACCTCTTGTTTGAAGATACTTCAAATCACAAATATCCGAGTGGATTAATTTAAGAGGGGTAGTAGTTTTTGTTTTCAATTGGTCGAAAGGATGCCGAAATATAAGTTATTCCAAAATTTATTATTTTGTATGCCTAATTCAAGCACATATACCCATTGAATAAATAAATCATACGTGCTATAAAACTCTTGATTTATTTTCTTATGCCCATGAGTACTTTGAAACTCTTGAATTTCCATGAGTGCTTGAAACTCTTGGTACGTCAAATAATTGATCTGTTGATAAATAGACCCCCCACAAGGCATACGACATGTTTTTGTTTTACAACAAAAATATTTCAATATGTAAATATTCAAGATCAATATGGTTTTAAACTAACGGATGACACCACCGTACTTACGTTAGTTTAAAACATCTCATACGAAGTTTTTTTTTCGACATATCCCAAAACATTGAATAATCATATTCAATGAATTAGCGAATTAAATCAAAATTAACATGACGCGACCTACTATACTATATAGTATCACGTTCATTTACTTAATTTTGAACGCTTTGTTGCCCACACTTGTCGTGCGTAACAACTACAACTTTTGGATTCAAGATCAAGTTTGAATCCTTTCTAAGTTGTCACATATTAAGAAACCAAATTCTTACGTTTCAAAATATGACATACACGTTTAAACGTGATAATTTTCCGAAAACTAATTGCATAGACTATTCGGCTTGGTACGGTATTATTTTCAGAAACTTTGACCATAATTCTGGAGGCATTCTGATGTGAATCTGATATCAAGACCATATCCAATAGATTCCTCTCGTCGAGATACCCATATATGACTTGCCTTGATCCGAGATCTATAGCTCCAGTTATCCTTCAAAAATCGAAGTCAGAATTTGTATAAAATTATGTTGCGAACCAGAAACTTTAACCAACGATATCTAGAGTTTTACAACTCCGATGGACTCACCGTTTCTCCCCACTGCTTCATTTTTCCGTTCTATACAACTTTCATGTTTTACAAAAATTGATCCGAGATTGTTATTAATGTCTAAACGATAAAATACAATTCGGTCCCAACTTATGATGCCGAATTTTGCGTAGAAAAATTCATTCTCCAATGATACAAATCGGTAAACCATAATTTTCATGCAATGAGTACTATAAAAACTCTTTGCAATCCGTTGTATTAATGAGTGCTATAAAAACTCTTTGATACAACAATCTGTGAGTACTATGAAACTCTCAGATTTACAAGAAAATTAATTAAACCCGACTTGAAAACCAAAGAGACGGAAAAAACCAGTTTCACAAATAAAGCCTTAAGATTGTTGGAGAATAATCGAAACTGGACCGAAAATAAGAAGATGGAGAAGAATCAGAAACATAATCGCATGATAAAAAATAACTTAATAAAGACGAATTGAAATACTTACAAATGTCGTCGAATATAAATAGTTTTAGAAACGATCTCGAGCATTGGCTCGATGTCCTTAAGGCTTTATTTGCTCCCTTTGGTACTGCTTGATCCGGAACAAACCGCCTCCCAGGATAATCGTCTCTCACCGTGCAAGAAGTCAGTACACCACTTACACCCTACGAACCGCAATGGCACGGTACCTCTCTTGAAGAAATTGAATTAGAATATAGGAATTCAAATTCTGAAAGTTGAAGGTTCTACAAAGTCTAGGAGGACTTTGTAGGGAATTAGGAGAGTAGAAGAAAATGTTGGAATACACAAATGGGTGGAGAAGCCCTCTATTTATAATCGAGTAGGTGACCCTTCAAAGGGGTGCAAATGAATAGATGTGTCTATTCATGATAATAACTAACTCTAGACGTTAGTAACTAATAATAACTAACTTTGGTCGATAACTAATAAACTTATTAGCAATTCCAACAATTATTAATTTGCGACTTTAATTAATAACACACCCAAAGTTAAATTGCATCCATCGAAGGACCCATTTGTACACCCATAATTTACAATAATTTTCAATCACCCGTAACTTATTTTGGACAACTCTCAATTGCAGATTTAACATCTCAGAGTGAGAATTAAAGTCTACATATTTTATTATCGAAAATTCAAAGTTTTCCAACAACTTTAACGACGACGTTGTTGAGTTTTAAGTGTAATAACGGAAGCGAATGCACCCATGGTTTAAAAAAAAGGCCGTCACCGTAACGTTACAGACAACACGTAACGGATACGGTATTTGCAGTCCGATTCACCTGATATATTGCACGTGAATGGGAATCACAGTCGTAATGGCTGATACGCACCATTATAAGTGAGAATCGAATGATAGCTCCGGTATCAGTGATATATAATCGGACAATATAACTACCGAGAAGCTCTATTTATATAGCTATGTATTATGGATTATTTCTATAACAATAAGTAAAATAACCATGCCCTTTAAGAGTTAAGACATGCACGGTCCACTAATTTTTAGAAGAGATTATCAAAGATATATTTTGTCTAATTATGCAATATCAAGTGATGGATGATAAAGTGTACACGGGTGAAACAATTTTTTTTAGAAAAAAGAGATATATTAAAACTGAGGAGTCACACCCAAATAATCCGACTGATATACATCAATTCCCCAATCCGAAATTTCAGAATAATAAGTAATGTCATCATCTGAAACTCCTTTTTAACAAATATATTAGCTAGCTCATTTGCCTCACAACCAACCAAGAGATTGTTGCTTCGGTGAAGTTCCTTAGCAAATTATGGCATCGATGAACTGAGTCACGAAGCTCACCCAATGCAAGTAGTACTTTGATTCTGCAAGATTCTCCTTTTGAACTAATTGACAAGTCACTTTACGATCTGTATACATCTCCACTGTTGTGTAGCGAAGCTCTACTGCTAGCTTGAGGTCTTCCTCTATGGCGGCAAGATCCACCATTAACGCACTCCGAAGCCATGGTAGCCTTCTACTTCTCCCGGCTATGAAATTACCCCGATCATCACACAAAGCGCACCTTGTGCCCACCGCTAGATGATTCTTCCCCCATGCACCATCATGGGAATTGTTATGATCTGGGCGAGCTCAAGAACGATGATAAACGAAACAAGAACACAAGATGTAATGTGGTTCATTTTCAATGAGCTAGCTACCTCCAAGACCCAAAAACCCTTTTTATTGGATAGAAACACCACAAATACAACCCACAATGTAAGTCACGACCTATAGCCTATATATAGGCTTAGTATACAGCTTGTTCCCAAAGAAATACCGAAACCGAGCTAAGCGAACAAGGAAATAACTTTCTGATCGCCTCCAGGATCTGTTCGTACGAACAACCGTGGTGTTCGTAAGAACATGTTCGTACGAACACCTGGGTTTTTCTCACCAACACCTGCTATTCCACGGTTTGTCCTCTTCGTCTTGCTCCTCCGTTTGGTCTGTTTCTTTGCCCCTCTTCGTCACCAATTCCTCGCCAAGCCTAATTCCATTCAAGGAACCCTTGCTTCCCAACAAATCTCCACCTTGCCTTGAATCCTCTCATCCTCTTGCTCTTGAATTAGCCGATACTCTCCAATAGCCCCAATATCACAAGTTGCTCCAACTTTACCAAGTTCCTACAACGTGTGCCCTCAGCGAGGCTCCAACTCCCGTCAAGTTCCTGCAATCGAACCCTATCGATTCTCCAAATACGGCCGAGTTCCTGCAATCGAAACCCCTGCTTGCTGTTCCAACTCCCACTGAGTTCCTACTACAAGTTCGTTTGTTGTTCCGATTCCCACAGAGTCTCTACAATAAAACCCCCAATACGTGTCCCCTTCACGTGTCGTGCTCTCGTCAGAGACTCCCCTATTCCACCATCCGCCTCCTCATCAAGAGTACATATTCACCTTTCCCCCCAACGGGGCCTAGAGCGCGAAGTTATCCGTCGCGCCTGCAGCCAAGTCTGCAAACGCCTTCCCCTTCGGACACTCCCTCTTTCAATGACCCTTCTATTTACACAATGCACAGATGTCGTGTTGGGGTTTCACTTGCATTCAAATTCGGTAAAAAAAGATACCAAGTGGTCAAAGGTTTCCTAAGCTTCCTAGTCTTTTTTGGTAATGTTTTGGACGAACTTGTTTTTTCTTTGGCAACAATTCTTGTACTATGGCTATTTAAGTGGGCTGATGGTTTACAAAACAGTACATAGTAGTTTTTAGCTCGTGATTTGAGAGTCTTTGTTTGTGTGTTCCGGGTGGGTGTTTATCGGGGTGGCTGATGTGGCCGTTGTGGCCACGGCGTGCATTGTAATCGGGTTCTCTTCTCAATAAAATATCGGGTTCTCGCCGTGGAGGTAGCTAGCGGGTTCGTTGCGAATTCGTTAGTGAACCACGTTAAATATATGTCTCGTTGTTTTTTCATTACATCATTCTTGCTCGAATACCCCCAGGTTATAGCATGTCGCTTGGCAACTTAGAACCCTTATTCTTCCTTTTATCATAACTCCCATTGGAGTCCATGAATGCAGCCAACCCTAGAACGTTTGAACCCCCTTATGCGGCCCTCTTCCGCATAACCCTTGTGTGAGGAGATGGTCTTCCCTCCTCCAATGTGAGAGTCTCCTTTCTAGCATAGGCAGACTGCACGAACCCCTCATAAGACATTGGTAGCAACACCAACAAAATGAGTGCTACATCTTCATCACCTATCTTCTCATTACTATTTTGCAACTCACGCAAAATAGTATTAAGATGATGCAAGTGATCCCATAGATCCGTACCTTCCCCCATGTGTAGACCAAAGAGTTGTTGGTTTAACACCTACTTTTTGTTGAGAGACTTCTTCTTGTAGAGGCTCTCCAACTTGCTCCATAGTTTCTCAGCCGTCTCTTGATCCGTAACCTCCGTGATCATGTCGTCCGCCAAACACAAATGATCGTTGAGTGCGCTCTTTCCTCCATCGTCTTGAACTCCTTGGTGGTTGTAGAAGCCCCCTCTTTATCTTCCGCCAATGGAAACCACGGGCATTGTTGCTTCAACAAAGCACATACCTTGATCTGCCATAAGCTAAAGTTGTTTCTCTTCGTGAACTTGTCGATCTTGGTTATCCCCCGGTCATCTTCTCTGCAGCTCCCTTTCCAGACCCGTAACCGTCGAACGCGTGCTCCATCTTGATCACGAAACCGTAGCTATGAATCTCATGATTGTGAAACCCTAGCTCTTTAGCTCCACCTTGATTTTGGAACACCGCAACCTAATCTCTGATACAAGTTTTTCATGATTTGGGCAGAGCTCAAGAATGATGATAAACGACGAAACAAGAACACAAGATGTAACGTGGTTCACTAGCGATGAGCTAGCTACCTCCACGACCCGAATAACCCATTTTATTGGAGAGAAACACCACGAATACACCCCCACACAATGTAAAGCACGACATATAGCCTTCACATAGGCCTACTATGCAACTTTTTCCCAAATAAATACAAAAACTGAGCTAAACGAACAAGGAAATAACTTTCTGGCCGCCTCCTGGATATGTTTGTACGAACACCGGGGCAGTTCGCACGAACACCTGCTACTCCCCGATTTGTCCCTTCGTCTTGCTCCTCCGTTTGGTCCGTTTCTTTTTCCTTTTTGGCCACCAATTCCTCGCCAAGCCTAAGTCCATTGAGGCACCCATGATTCCCAACAGGAACAATGTCATCCCCAAGGATGCCTTAGCTTGGAATTCTTGTAGTTGTAGACATAGTCACAACCAAAAGCGACAACAGATTCTGGGAGCTTCAAATCTTGATCAAAGTGGACTCCATTGCGAGGTTTACACAATGCCCAAGCTACTCTAGTGAATACTTCGCAGTTAGGTACAGATTGTGAAGAAAAAATTTGAAAATCAATTATTTAATACATCTAGTAAATTGAAAAATAAATTCCATCTCCTTGACACTACGCCACGTCTGTTTAGCAAATTCACATTGAAGAAAAACATGGCCCTGTGTCTCGATGCGCATATATGACAAGTGGGATTAATCTCCATCCCTCGACTCCGTAATCTTGATGCAACCAGCAGGGAATTGTTGCAGAAGCGCCAAAATGGATAAATAAGTTTCTTCAAAACCTTCATCTTCCACATCTTCTGTAAGCAAGGTCTATTAATTGGACCGGCTAATGAGGAGGCCTCCCCTTTCGTGCGAATCCTTTGAGTTTTATATACGGAAGAAAATGAGTAGAGCCCGTCATCCGTATTGGACCAAATAAACTCGTCATCTATGGAACCAGGGGCAGAGGGATATTCTAATCGTAGCAACATCAATGGGCCACAACAACTGGTTTAGCTTGTCTTCATCCCACCTTCTTGTACTTGGGTCGACTAGGCTATCGACAATGGTGCTTTTTTGTTCAAACTGGCATGGAGTAATAGGTCTGAGTGTGCTATTTTGAGGGATCCAAATATCCTTAAAAATCTTCACCTGCTCCCCTTTTCCAATCTTCCATATTACACCCGATTTCATCAGATTCCTTCCTTCAAGAATGCTTCTAAAAGCATAGGAGACTTGGCTACTTTTTTAAATTTTGAAATAAAAAAACAAATGATTTGGGGAAGTACTTTGCCTTGAGCACATTGTTAACTAAGCCATTCAGGTTTCTGATGAACCGCAAATTTTGTTTTGCCAAGATTGCAACATTAAAGTCGCAAAAATCCCTAAAACCGAGCCTGCCACCTTATTTCGATTGCTTCATTTTATCCCATGCAACCCAATGAACTTTTCTACTATCTCCATCGCCCCACCAGAATTGTCAGAAAATTCTCTCCATATCTTGACAAAATTTCGGAGGTAAGAGAAAGCAACCCATTGCGTAGTTCCGGACAACTTGAACTACTGATTTAATTAAGATCTCTTTACTAGCCACTGGTAATTCTTTACCTTTCCAAAATTTAAACTTTTTGTTCACTCTCTCAGTGAGATAGCCGAATGTAGTGGTCCTTCTTCTCCCTACAGCAGTCGGCAAACCGAGATAAGTGTTGTGCTCATCAAATTTTTGAACACCGCATTGTTGACTGAGCTGTACTTTGGCATCCTCGTCTGAGATAAGTGTTGTGCTCACAGTGAAGAAAAAGACTAATGATTTTTCAAGATTCAAAACTTGACCAGAGGAAATCTCGTAATCATGAAGAATTTGTCTCAGAACGTTAATTTCTTCACTAGTCGCTTTAGTGAAAAGTAATGAATCCTTGGTGAAAACATGTGTGAAATGATGGGGCCCCTTCTAAAGGCTGACTAACCTGAAAGACGCCCTTCATGTACAAATAAAGTTAAGCTGCGAAATAGAGTTCCATTGCGAAGGAGAAAAATATAGGGCGACAAAAGACAACCCTATCTCAAACCCCATTCAAGAACAATCAAACCTTGGACTTCGTTAGTGTTAATCAAGTTGTAAGAAGCCATGGAGACAGATTGCATAACGTGAACAATCCAAAGGTGTCTGAAGCCCATTCGTTCCGTAACTGCACGAAGAATATCCCACTCAACTCGATCATACGCCTTGCTCATGTCTGTTATGATTGCTTGATTACCTGTCTTTCCTTTCTTCCTGTTCTTCATAGTGTGCAGCAACTCGAAAGCTATCAGCGTATTATCCGATATCAATTTTCCTGGGACAAAGGCACTCTAATAATCTGAAATAAGAGAGTCCAAAATGATCTTGGCCTGTTAGCCATAACTTTAGTAATCAGTTTGTAAAAATTGTATTGCACAAGCTAATAGGCTGCAAATTAGTTGATTTTCTGACTCTCTTAACCTTCAGAATAAGGGCTATTAAAGTATGATTAAACCTGGAGATATCCCGCAACCATTAAGGATGCTCAAGCACACCTCTTCGACTTCAGACCCTACTATACTCCAGTTTTTCTGATAAAAGATAGCCGGGAAGTCATCCAGACTTGGAGCCTTGATAGGAAACAACTAACGAATAGCTACACGAATATCTTCCCTCGTAAGATCTTGATTCATAAAAGCTCTCTTTTAAGGAGAAACAATCAATTCAATCCCAGGCATCATGGGTTCCATCTATCACCTGTCAGGATCATTTGACGTAAATATTTCCTGAAAATAATTCTCAAGGATTGAAACTACCTTAGAATGTTGATCCAGCCAGTTGCCATGAGCATCCATATTCCGCTGATCAGATTTCTTGTTCCGCGTATTGAGGTTTTCCAATGAAAAAATCCTGTGTTTTGATCTCCTTTGTGCATCCAAACTTCCCTCGACCTTTGATGCCACATCTCCTCTTCTCTTAATACGATTTGGAGAATCATGTCACGTACTTGTCTTGTTTTTCTAATAACTGCATAAAGTTGAACTCCTGCCAATAAAGTTGGTAACCTTGTTCTCAGTTGTTTCAGCTGAATTTTGACGTGGCCAAAAGTTGACCAATCCCACTGCCTCAATGTCGTAGCTACCGCAAAGATTTTCTTCTGTGGCGGTGTTGTCGTATTGACCCAAGTATCACTCACCAGGTTGTACAACCATCATGATGCAGCCACATAGACTCGAAGTGAAAGCGTCTAGTGATTTTCTTCAAATGAAAAGGACTGGTAGACCAACTAACCTGAAAAGAATGTGATCTGAAACTTCAGCGATCTGATGTTGCACTCTCCCCTGCCAAACAAATCAGACCAATTATCTGTTGTAAGACATGGATCTAGCGTCTCGCGAATGGATGCTTCATCCCCCCAATTGTTTGTCCATGTGAATTAGGTGCCTGAAAATCCCAAATATCTAAGTTGTAGGCGCTGAATGACATTACAAAAACATTATATCTGACTGAAGGAGACTGATCTTCCTCCTTCTCTTTCAAGTACAGATGAGAACGCGTTGAATTCGCCAACTACACACCAAGGTGAATCTCCCGTACACAAACGCTCGAGCAAACGCCAAGAATGATGTCTTTCTTCTCTCCCAGGATCACTGTAGAACCCGGTCAGATAACCCTGTTGAGGGGAATTGTCAAAAATCATATACCCGTAAATATGATATTTTGACCACGTACATAGGCTGAAATCGACTATATCATCCCATAACATCGCAAGTCCTCCTTTCATGTTTCCCCTTCTTCCAGTCCTTTCGTAGTCTCTGAACAACCCATTACTGACGCCCAATGTTCTGTTCACACGATCCATCTCCTTTGCATAAATTTTTGTCTCCATAAGGAAGACAATATTGGCTTGCTTCTCCTCACAAGATTGCGAAGAGAAGCTACGTTGCGGGGGTTGTCAAACCCCCACGTTCCATCTTAGGAGAATCATTGTGCCAGGCTAGGCTGTCTAACAGCCTTAGCCAATATTGCATTTGGGATTTTTGAGGCGGCCCCTTCCTGTATCGGAATCTCAGCTACAAAAACTTGGGTACCCTCTGTCAGACCTTGTATCTCCTTTGTCTTTACTGCAGAAAAGCTCACTGGTAATTCTTGATTACTTACACTAGTTACATTAACATGGGCATTATGCCTAGCTTGCACCTTACGACCTCTATTGTTTCTTGTACCCTTTCCACGCAAAGACTTATCTTCCTTTGAAGATTCGTCGAGCAGATTACCGGATTAATGAGAACGCGATCCTCTACCGGCATATTGTGCAACAACTCCCTTTATCATGCTCGAGACAAGACCGAGAGGGCGATGCTTAATAAAAGCGGCATAAATCAAAAGCAATACAATTCACAACATAAAATTATAATATTAACATTAAGATCTGAGTCTTACACATAGATGATTACTATTACACACTAGCATTACTAGATACCACTTGTGACACTGACTGTCTACATGAGTCTCGCGCTCCTCTATCCCTTAATTCTAGCTCTTGACCTGCGGTGGGAAGGATAACGAAATCGCAGTTTTGAAAGTCAGCAATAAATACTGAGTGAGATAAACCTTAGCATGTAAAAATAGGAAGATGATATAGATTGCTGGGTCATGAGTTAAATAAAATAAAATTGGAAGAGTATAAGTAAAATATTATCAGCGTTTGCAATGGAGTAAATAGCAGAGCTAATAAGAAACATCCCGATATTCAACAACATTTCCAATTAAATATTTCACAAGTGTCATTGTCCATCTAGTATACGAGTGAAATTACCAGTTTTCCAATATATAGTCATATAAGCCAATTATTATGCACAGTAACCGGATATAGTAATGGTCAACGAAGAACCTCCCAAATAGTAATGGTCATCGAAGGACCTCCCAAAAAAAGGGTGATGTTTAGCATTTCCCAAAAAAAACATCACCAAATATTAGGAAGTTCCACCAACTAGGAATAATAGAAAATTCTGGATACGGTAAAAACCTAAGTTGGAAATCTCTAATATTAGCAAATTTAAAGAATCAAGACAAAAACAAACAGTTAATACTTGACAATATAGATGTGCTTCTCATTTCGTGTCTTCGGAATCAGCTTCTCCGGACAAGTGTAATATCTTCCCGACAATGGATTTTATTTTTTGGGGGGTCATTTAGAGTTACTTCATTTTGTTGCATCTGCGTTTGATCATTCATTTTAGTGCCCTGAGGCCAAGATATTGGTCCCTTTCGCAAGATCCACCTATTTAAGGGAAATGTCAGTGGCGTAGACATGCACTAACCGGTGAGGGAGAACAATTTCCTTAAACAAAGTCACATTGTGAAACTCCGTATGTTACATAAGACTATTCAAAGAAATTCAGACTATATACATGAGCAATTACATAGATTTGGGGATACATTTGTAACTTTAAGGACCTAAAGCTATTTAGTAACATCTTTAAAGGCTTTTCTGCATGAACATTTCAGAAGGACACAATCATAAATTTTTTGATGCACATCTATGGTAAATTAGGGGCACAAATGAATTACACTTAAATATATGGGGTAAATATGTAGTTTTTGAAAAGTTTTGGGAGGGAGCACTTGACCCTGCATGACATGTCTCCGCCACTGGAAGATGTACTACATTTGGTTCTTCTCTTTCAGCTTACTTCATTTTTTGACACTATTCACTGGGTTACACGAATTTGGTAATCTATGCATGGTCTTGTAGAGTAAAGTTTACTCTAAAATACTATATATGAAAAAAATGTCAAAAAATTACATTGTATTGCTACCCAAATCACCGAGTCAAAGTGACCCAGTTACGGATAATAAAGTCAACCGAAGTTGAAAGAGAAAAAACAAATGTAGTATTGTTTAAATTCTAGAAAGAGGTGCAGAGTATATCTTCTAGTGACATACCAAGTGCAAATCTTTTCTGTTCAATACTTACAGCTTACCCAATTCGACCATTTGAACTTATTTAGTGTGTTTTTATGTGTAAACTATAGAGGATGATACAAGCATCCCAACTGAGGTTAAAGTACCTATTCTGATAGCTTTCCATCGTCATATATATGATCGCAACTGGAAATTTTCATGTGAGTTTCTCTATCATACTCTTTTTTCGTCTCTTACTCCGAATTTAGCATTATCTTTCATCTCCTGGTTGTCATCAACACGTAGCATTGTTTCTTACTAAGCGTGTTCAAAGAATGAAAATACTTTTGAGTGGTGATTGTTGTTGTTGTCGTTGTTGTTCGGTTTAGGTGGTACAAAGCACAGCAAGGTTCTCATGGACGAGTTCCGTCATGTTTCAACTGCATTTCTGGAGCTCAAAATACGGTTAGTCACACTTCATTCCGCACTTCTTTGTGATCATGTTAAATATCTGAGAATTATTTACCTTACATGTTACGATTATTTATCCAGTTATCAGGAGGTGATTGAGGATACTACTATGAGAATGGGTGCGGGAATGGCAAAATTTATTTCGAAGGGGGTATGTATGTACTTACTAAATCACTAATTAGCTCGCAGTGAATATGTTATTTTCTATAAATCGGATCAAAATTGATTTCTAGATGATATATATGGTTTGGATACATGAAAGTGAAAATGTGTAAAAACTGACCAGACAACAACATTATATATCTTTGTAGGAGATTGAAACAATGGATGATTACGAAGAATATTGTCACTACGTGGCAGGAATTTGGGCCCTTGGATTATCAAAGCTTTTCCATGCTTCCGGATTTGAAGATTTGGCCCCGGATTCCCTCTACAACTCTCGGGGTTTATTTCTTCAGGTTCTTTTTTCTTTCCGTTCTTTATTTTTTTCATGTGTATTTGCACGAGTACTTATCCTCCTTTTGTCGGATGTATCAATATTTGTTTATGAAATTTTGTTTGAAAAACATCACAGAAATCAGACATCATCAAAGATTATCTGGAGGATATAAACGAGATACCAAAGTGTCGTATGTTCTGGCCTCGTGAGATTTGGAGTAAATATGTAACCAAACTTGAGGTTAGTCTTTTCAAAAAAAAAGAAAGAAAAGAAAAATGATGTTAGTCTGGTTCGGGCTTATGCATTTTTGTTGTATGAAATACTACTAGTAGTATTTATTTTTTTCCTTTTTCTTTCAATTTTAGACCAGCATTGATTGACAACGGTTAAAAACTGCGTTGTTGTTACTTCATCAGGACTTCAAATATGAGGAGAACTCAATGAAAGCTGTGCAATGCTTGAATGAAATGGTTACTGACGCTTTATTGCATGTCGAGGAATGTCTAGAAAACATGTCTAATTTGCGTGATCTCTCCATCTTCCGATACGTTGCCATTCCCCAGGTATATATCCCTCTAAAAAGATGGTTCTTATTTTTTAGTATTATTTTGAATTGTATTTTATTGCGCCAAATCCAGTTTCAGAGTCCTTTCAAATCACATCTTTTCTCTGTTAGATCATGGCAATAGGGACATTAGCTTTATGCTACAACACCGTTGAAGTATTCAGAGGCGAGGTAAAAATGAGGACTGGTAAGAAAACTTTCCTTTACATCAGCTTGCGGCATAGCCATATGGTGCACGGGTGCTTCTGATTGGTCGCGCACCCACACCGGGTGCTTCTGCGTGTTTCATGGTATCACTAATAATATCAGATAAAAATATAAATAATGTGGCCGCACTCGGCCGCATCTACACCCTTGATTTTTGGGAATTTGCTCGCACCCGCACCCACTTCTTGAACCAGCACCCCCACACTAATGCATGTTCATATCCTCATTTGTTTCATGGAATCATCCGCAATTAATACAGAACCACCTTTTTGTTCTTCCTTTTTGCTAGGTCTTGCCGCTAAGGTTTTTGACCAAACAAAGACAATGGCAGATGTTTATGGTGCTTTCTTCGACTTTTCTAGTATTCTGAAGTCTAAGGTAGGGGGCTTGATAAATATATTTATATATATACACATTGAAATATAATTTTTTACACTAGCTAACTACAACTTGATGTGTGTAACATAATTAGGTTGAGGATAGTGACCCCAATGCTGAAAAGACATTGAGTAGGATAGAAGCCATTCTGAGAGCTTGTAAGGAATCTCGAACACTAGACAAAAGGTATGTGGACATCCAAGTCTCTCTCTAGTACTACCACTCCAGCTCTTTATATTCAATTTGACTTTTGCCATTATTCACTGGGTCAATTTGACCCGTTAATCTGAATGTCAAAATAATTCTATTTGTTGACATTTTTTTTATGGTGTTGTAGAATAAAAGTTGTATAACACAGTGAAAAAATTATTAAAAAATCGCATGATTTTTTTGTCCAAATCACCCGGTCAAAATGATCCAGATACGAGTTAAAAAGCCAGATTAAGTACAAAGAGCTGGGACGGAGTGGTATGCTTAACACGGAGGATACGGTTTCCTCAATTAGTACACTAAAAGTTATTTATCTAAATCCAACCAGGAGATCTTACATAATCAAGACCGGGTCAACACCCAACTCAGCTCTCGTGAGTTTTTTTTTTTTTTTTTTTTTTTTCTGTATCAGCTTTCACACTATTTGCTAGTACATTTTTACAGTTTCATTGAACTGATGATGATATTCCCTAACTCAGTTGTCATTTGAATGCAGATGTTTCTATCTTTTTTCATACTTGCTATCCTCTTGGGAAACCGAACGAGTAGTTCCTGTAAGTAGACCCTCCTCCGTATGGAATAAAAATGGATATGGCTTCTAGTAAAAGTGATTGATCAGTTGGGAGATAATTTCTTCGTAATGGTTGTTTTGTTGGAGTCGTGAGTGGCCGTCAAGCAAGCTTATACGCAGCAAAAGCACACGCATGTCTACATACGCATGGAGGTTCCAAGTTTTAAGGCGCATGCAATGCGAGCTATAAGCTTGAAACTGCGGTACACAAAGCAGAAGAAATTTGCATTAATAATCAATTGTTATATATTTTCTATCTCTTGGAACAACTGGAGGAAATCGTCTTGAAATAAGTGTGGGTATGTAGAATAATGAAGCATTTTGCTCTGATCGTATTGCAATATTTTCCATTTTTTCTGGGTTCTTCTCTCTCTTTCTCAATATATATATTGGAAATATGAATAGATGATAGAACTATTGTCATTGTCGCAAGTCTTAAATGACTCGGAAATTTCTTTTGGTACGGAGATGAAAATAGCAGATGTAATTTACAGGGCTTTCGATCCGCTGGTCATGAATGCATGTACAAATAGGTAAAGAGGTTGTTTATGCAGAATTTATATACACTTATGCTACCCGGGGCACCTTATGCCTTTAAATACTCCATCCATTTTTTCCTACAACCTTATACTACTGGTGGACATGATAAGAGGAGATGTGAATAAAGTGGGACATGATAAGAGGAGATGTGAATAAAGTGGGTGTTTAGAAAAAGACAATATATATGTTCAGGTTTATTCCATAATGTTATAAACTTCCAAGTTGTTTTAAAAAAAATCGAGGTCTAAACTTATAGTATTTTATATATATATATATATATATATATATATATATATATATATATATATATATATATTGCTGAAACAGTGATTTCTCATATATCATCCAAATTTACATCAATCATATTGACACTTCAAGAGCCAGTTTTGAAATGTGTGACAGGTCTTGTAAACTGTTTTGTGAGAATTACAGTGAGAAAGCTGTCGGAATTTTAGATAAAACTAAACGTCATCCCGCGCTAAAACACGGATTTATGAATTATTCAGCGATGATTTATTTTATACTATTATTGACATTAATTGTTAGAGTTTTCCATTTTTTCAAAAAGCTACTGTCTATTCTGTTATCCAAAAAGAGTATTGTCAGTGATGATTCTAAAAAAATGCATTGTCAATGCTTCTGCTCTTTATAGATCATTTTCGTATATAAGCTTTGATTAAATGAGCATGATCCATTACTATTAGCAAACCTAGACAGTGTAATGTTTTTAAGTTTTCAGAATTCTTTCAATTGACATGTGATTAATGTATGTACGATTCAACTCAACTGGCACATACCACTCCGTCCCACTCCGTCCCAGCTCTTTCTACCCAAACTGACTTTTGTCACTACTCACTTGGTCACTTTGACCCGTTAATTTGAATAGCAAACCAATGCAATTTTTCGATAATTTTTTCATGATATTGTAGAGTAAAAGTTTCTCTATAATACGGTGAAAAAATATCAAAAAAATCATATTATTTTGCTATCTAAATCACCCGGTCAAAGAGACCCATATATGAGTCAAAAAGTCAATTTGGATAGAAAGAGCTGAGACCGAGCGGTATGCTTTAGCAAAAAAAAAAATCACATTTTAACACGTCAAAAGACATATTGGTAAAAGTAAGATATATTTTTTTTAGAAATTAAAAGTAGATAATTTGTGAAAGAAGAGAATATAAACAGGAAAACACGTAATAGCCTAGAGAGTAAGTTGCATTTCATTATGTAGTCACTCTGATCTCTCTCTCTCTCACACACCTGATTTTAATCTATGCTTTAATTTTTTTCATCGTATGCTTTCCTATTTCGTATTTACTTTGTTAGGATCGTCTCTGGAGCGATTCAACAACGCAACGAAAAGCAAAAACGAAAAATAATTGCACGAACAAGACGCGACGATTTACGTGGTTCACCAAATTGGCTACATCCACGGTCCACACCCACTTCACTATGATGAACGAATGAAAAGTACAAAATAATCTCTCAGCCTCTCTCTGTGATGTGATACCCTAACCCTAGAGCTAGGTTAATATATATAGAGATAACTACGGTGAAATTGCTTGTAAGCCCCTCTACTTTAGACTAGGTTACAAAAGCAGTCTTCACACTTAACAATCTCCCACTTGAAGACTGATTAATTATGAGTGTACTTCTCCCAGCTTCAATTCAACATCTTCCATGAGTGTGGACTTGACATCTCATCATGCAACTAGGTCAACCGAAGCCGAGCAGGTTATCAGCTTCTCCAAGGTCACAACATTGGTGAACATATCCGCAGGATTCTGGCTTGTGTCGATCTTCTCCAACTTAATCACATCTTTCTCCAATAATGAACGAATGAAGTGAAACCTGACGTCAATGTGTTTCGTCCTTGCATAAAAGGTGGAATTCTTCGCCAGATGAATTGCACTCTGATTGTCACTATACAGCTTGCAACTCTTCAGCTTCTTCCCAAGTTCCCTCAAGAAACTCTGTAGCCAAACCATCTCTTTGCACGCTTCCGTAGCTGCTACATATTCGGCTTCAGTAGTAGATAGGGCAACAATTTTCTGCAACCTCGAAACCGATTTGACTGCTCCACTACCAAGTGTAAACACATAGCATGTAGTGCTTTTTCTTCTGTCCACATCACCAGCCATGTCTGAATCAACATACCCTTTCAAACTAATCTCCGACCCACCATAAGACAAAGCTACATCATGTGTACCTCTCAGATACCTGAAAATCCACTTCACAGCTCTCCAATGCTCCTTACCGGGATTTCTCATGAATCTGCTAACAACTCTTGCTGCTTGGGAAATATAGCATACATCAAGCTTCCCACACAAGATGCATAAGGAAATTTAGCCATGTAGTTCTTCTCCTCATCGGTAGCTGGACTCTGGTCTTTCGAAAGTTTGAAGTGACTCGCCAACGGAGTACTCACTGGTTTAGCATCATGCATGTTAAACCTCTTCAAGACTTTTCGAACGTAATCAGCTTGTGACAAAACTAGCTTCTTTCCAATTCTATACCTGTTGATTCTCGTGCCAATGATTTGCTTTGCAGGCCCAAATACTTCATTGAGAACTCCTTAGATAAGCTCTCTTTCAGCTTCTGAATTTCCCCCATGCTTGATCCTGCAACAAGCATATCATCCACATATAACAAGAGAATAATGTAAGAACTCTTCAACCTCTTGAAGTAGCAACAGTGATCCCCGTGACACTTCTTGTATCCTTGCCTAGACAAGAAGTTATCAAACTTCTTGTACGACTACCTCGGCGCTTGCTTCAAGCCATACAAACTCTTCCTTAGTTTGCACACCATATTCTCTTTACCTGCTGCTTTTTACCCTTGTGGCTGTACCACGTACATGTTTTCTTCTAAATCCCCGTGTAGAAAGGCTGTCTTGACATCTAGCTGCTCAAGGTGAAAATCTTCTACTGCCACAATGCTAAGCACTATGCGGATGGTGGAAATATTCACAACTGGAAAGAAGATTTCAGTGAAGTATACGCCTGCTTTCTGCTGAAATCCTCTCACCACCAGTATAGCCTTGTACCTCTTTGATCCATCATGCTCCTCCTAAGTCTGTAAACCCACTTTTTTTGCAAAGCCTTCTTCCCTCGGGGCAACTCCACAAGATACCATGTCTTATTGGAGTAGAGAGACTGCATCTCATCATTCATTGCATGCTCCCACTTAACTCTGGCTTCACTCTAAACTGCTTCCTCGAAGCTCTCGGGTTCACCACTATCTATGAGAAAAAGATATGACAATGATGATAAATAACGAGCTGGAGTCTGACCTTTAGTCGACCTTCCTGAAACTCTTCTTGTTGGAGCAACCGCTTCAACTTCCGAACTTTGTACTGGAGCAGGGGCTTCAACTTGCGGCTGGACATCTTCAATCTCAAGCTCAACTGTTTCCTTCTGTTCAGAAACATGTCCCTGTTCCCAATTCTTGTACATAACTGACTCGTTAAATACCACATCCATACTTGTAACAACCTTGTGCTTAGCGAAATCCTAAAATCGATAGCCAAAACTGTTAACGCCATATCCGATAAATGTGCACTTCTTCGACTTAGGATCTAACTTGGACCTATGTTCTGCATGAACATGAACATAAGCGGTACATCCAAATGTTCTCAAATGCGACAAACATACCTGTTTTCCTGTCCAAGCCTCCTGCGGCAATCCAACATCTAGTGCTGTCGATGGACCTCTGTTAATTAAGTATGCAGCTGTATTCACTGCCTCAGTTCAAAATGACTTAGGCAATCCAGCGTGTATCCTCATGCACCTTGCACGCTCTGTGAGTGTTCTATTCAAGCGCTCTGCAACTCCATTCTGTCTAAGATTTTTTGGAATTGTCTTCTGTCTCTTGATGTTGTTCTCAGCGCAGAACTCCTCAAACTCATTACTGTAATACTCGCCACCATTGTCAGATCTCAAACACTTAAGTTTCTGACCTGTCTCATTCTCGACAGTAGCCTTCCACTTCTTGAACACATGAAACACATCTGATTTGTTCTTTGAGAAATAACACATAGTTTTCTAGTGGCATCATCAATAAAACTAACAAAGTAAGACGCACCTCCATTAGAAGCTTCCTTTGTTGGACCCCATACATATGTATGCACCAACTCCAACCTGTTGAGCTTTCTACCGCGACTAACTTTGGTAAAGCTGACTCTCTTCTGCTTCCCGTAAACACAATCCTCGCAAAAATCCAAATCAAGTTCCTTCAGACCTTTGAGCTTGCCTGTTTTGAGCATTATCTGCATGCCCTTCTCACTCATGTGTCCTAGCCTGTGGTGCCAGGTACTTGCGCCAATATCAGAAGACGCGAAAGCTATGGTATTATCTGTTCCTGAAGTCACATACAAGGTACCTTCTTTCTTACCATGAGCGATCACCATAGATCCTCTTGTTACTTTCCAGGAATCAACTCCAAAAGCAGTTTTGCAACCTGATGCTGCAAGCTGGCCTACTGAGATGAGATTCCTCTTCAACATCGGGACATGTCTGACATCAGTCAACTGCAAAGCTGTTCCATTATCCAAGTTCAACTGGATTTCTCCCTTCCCAACAATCTTACATACCTCATCATCTCTGTGATAAACCTTCCCGAAGTCACCCTTCACGTAATTATGAAGAATATCCTTTCTACCTATCGCATGGAACGAAGTACCAAAATCGACCACCCACACATCCTCCTTTGAGGATAAAAATAATATTAATGTTTCTGGATCACTTTCAGAAATATTAATCGTTACCTTTGTGGTTTTCTGACTTTTTCTTGCTCGGATTCTTGCAAGTGCTTGCAAATTGTCCGCTTTCACCGCAGTTGTAGCACTCGATGTCCTTAATTTCCTTTTTCTTCCACCTTGAATTTGACTTAGATCGGCCTCGACCCTTGTTTCCGCTCTTCCTGTCTGCTGATCTCCCTCCTGCTCGACATACAGCGCACCATCGGAGGATTTGCTAGATCCACTGCTCTTCCTGCGAATCTCTTCACAGAGTACCGTGCTCACACGTTATCGTACCCTAGCTTGTATTTTCCAGCAGAATTGCTCACAGCAGTCACTACGCCACCCCCACTCTTGGGTAACCCGGACAGAACCAACAGTTCCTTCATCTCATCATCAAAGCATGTAATCCCGACGGATTCCAGCTGGCTTATGACGATGTTCAACTCATTCAGGTACTGAGAAACATTACCACTCTCGGCCATCCTCATGTCAAAGAGCTTCTGAATGAGAAACACCTTCTTCTCTGCTGAAGCTTTCTGATACATCTTTGAGAGAGAATTCATCAAACCCTTTGTCGTCGTTTCTTCGACACATTGAGCAGAACTGACGATACGAGACTCAATCCTAGAGCTTTTCTTTCCAGTCTTCCACTTTTCGTCTGTAATTTCGCTTGGTTTCCACTTTTCGACTTTGTCTTCTTCCTACTCACACAAGGCACAACAGGTCGGTGACGAACAAACCCACAAAAGATAGATAAACTAATGCACCGGCAGTTAATTAAAAGCTTTGTTGTGGGTTGCCTCACCTGGTTCGCCGATCTGAATTTGACAAAGCTACGACTGCTGATTTGCAACGATTTGACGTGGCTCTGATACCAGTTGTTAGGATCGTCTCTGGAGCAATTCAACAACGCAATGAAAAGCAAAACGAAAATAACTGCACGAACAAGACACGATGATTTACGTGGTTCACCAAATTGGCTACATCCACGATCCACACCCACTTCACTATGATGTACGAATGAAAAGTACAAAAATAATCTCTCAGCCTCTCTCTGTGATGTGATACCCTAACCCTAGATCTAGGTTAATACCTATAGAGATAACTAAAGTGAAATTGCTTGTAAATCCTTCTTCTTTAGACTAGGTTACAAAAGCAGTCTTCACACTTAACATACTTTCCCACTTGTTATAACAAATGTGATTTTTTTTGGGGCAATCAGAAAAAGAGTACAATTAAAAGGGAAGAAGACACTTATGTCATTGCAAATGAAAAAGATGGGACCATAATTCAGATATGGGGAGTAAAACATTAGATCATAGATAGGACAAACCCGGATATTATTGGTGAGAATTCTTATGCATAAATATAAATAATTTTTCACCAAGTTCCTCTAAAATGGCGTCCCTCATCCCACCATCTTTTATTGCGTACAGTGGTCTTGTTTCGAGCTACGTTTGCATGCTAAAAACGAGATAATATTACATTTTTTTTGAGAAAAAAATGGATCCGTACATTTGTTCAACGTCTTGGTGTTCTACTGACATGTATTTAATAAATAGACAAGCACGTGAGTTGAACGTGATAAGATTCTTGTATATGAAAGAAATAGAGGTACACGAAACTAAACATAATATTGGCACTCCGGTGTCACTAAATTCCACCTTGCATGCTGTCACATATAGCTACCTTCACCCATTCTGCCTCTAGCCTGTGCTTTAGTGTCCCCGTTGTTTAGCCCTTTGGCATGATGTAGTGTTGGTAGTACTAATGGAATAAGGTAACGGTGGAAGATGGAAAAGAAGTTTATATGTCTTTTTCAGAAAGTATTGTGGGTTGTTTACAATATCTCCATACCTTATTGTAATCTATCTTACATTAGATGAGCTTTAGTTGTATTATTAGATCTTGTGATCTGATCTAACGGCTCACAATGAGACCGTTGGGTTACATGTATTATTAGACTGTTAAATTTCCGTTAACTTTTTTTTTTTTTTTAGAATTGATTTCCATTCATCTTTATTAAAATTTCCAGCGAGTGTTTTTTTTTAAAGTCAGTGATTGGAGAAGAAAGATGTTGCCTTCAGAACTATGCAAGACATTGATTTCTAAGAAGTTCATTATACTTGTCTTATGATCGAAGGGTTCTAAAGAAACTCTTTGATGTTTCCCATCTACTTCAGCAAAGCCGTGCAACATTAGCATCTTCTTAAGTAAACTTCAACCTGAACTATGTTCATTAGTTTTTCGAGTTGATATCAGATTATGTACCGATTGGGGAACAGTTAACGCTGCATCGTCACAATGTTTATAGTCCACAAACTAAACACCACTTAACACCACTCAACTGGCTAAATCCCATCAATGCAACGCAATGCAAGCAGGGCCGTCTCTAGCATTTCAGGGGCTCAAGGCGACTTCGATTTTCGGGGCCCTACCACTAGAAAATACACGACAAATGCAACAAAACGCATGCTAATCTATCTGCTAGAATAAGCAGCAAACCATGACATTCAACATAACAACATCAAATTCAGTTGAAAAAGAAACCTAGGAAGATATTCAAATATTTAAAAAATATGTAAAAAAAGATACCCACAAAAATTCCATAAAGTACACCTTAAGTACTCAAAAGTACCAAAATATGACCCAGCCGCAGTGGATTGGAACACTTTTTGTGTAGTTTTCCTATCAAAAAGAGTGTATATCGGCTATCAACCTACTTGCTATCCTCTTGGCAAACCGAACGATTAGTTCCTGTAAGTAAAGCCTCCTCCATATGGGATAAAAAATGGATATGGATTCAAGTAAAAGTAATTATAGCCAAGATCTCTAAGTTGCTGAGCAATCCATAACACTTGTAAACAGCAAGCACCAGCTGCAATATATTCAGCTTCTGCAGTTGATATGCTACAGAATTTTGCTTTTTGGAATGCCAAATGATCAATGAAGATCCAAGAAATTGACAGCATCCAGAAGTACTTTTCCTGTCTACTTTATATCATGCAAAATCTGCATCTGAATAGCCACTCAACATAAAATTAGATCTTCTTGGATACCAAAGCCCTAAGTCTCTGGTTCCATTCAAATATCTAAAAAAAAATTTGACTGCAGTTAAATGACTTTCCTTAGGATCTGCTTGAAATCTAGCACACATACAGACACTTAACATAATATCAGGTCTGCTAGCAGTTAAATACAATAGTGATCCAATCATACATCTGTATTCCTTTTGGTTCACACTCTTACCATTTGAATCTTTGTTTAAAGAGTGTGATGAACTCATAGGGGTCTTAAGCACCTTGGACTGTGAAATATTGTACTTATTCAATAAGTCCTTGGTATACTTTCTTTGATGCACAAAAAATCCTTTCTTCATTTGTAAGATATGAAGTCCAAGAAAGAAATTCACTTCACCCATTAGGCTCATCTCAAACTCCCTGCACATTAGGCTAGAAAACTCTTTTGAAAGAGCATCATTCGTAGCACCAAATAGAATATCATCTACATAAATCTGAACTACTAAAAGATCACTTTGATGGTGTTTAATGAAAAGAGTTTTGTCAACTAAGCCTCTTTTAAAATTGTTTTCAAGTAAAAATTTTGAAAGTCTGTCATACCAAGCCCTTGGAGCTTGTTTTAAACCATAAAGACCTTTATCCAGTTTATAAACATGATCAGGAAAATTTGCATCTCCAAAACCAGGAGGTTGTGCTACAAAAACATCTTCTTCTAAATATCCATTCAGAAAAGCACATTTAACATCCATTTGATAAAGCTTTATGTGATTGTGAGATGCAAATGCAAGAAGTATTTTAATAGCTTCTAACCTGGCAACAGGAGCAAAAGTCTCCTCATAATCTATACCTTCTTCCTGATTATATCCTTGAGCTACCAGTCTCGCTTTATTTCTTACCACTTTGCCATTCTCATCAAGCTTGTTTCTGAATACCCATATGGTTCCAATAATTGATTTCTCTTTAGGTTTGGGGACCAGATTCCAAACCTTGTTCCTTTCAAAATCAGTCAGCTCACTCTGCATCGCAATGATCCATTCTGCACCTTCTAGTGCTTCCTTGGTAATCTTAGGCTCAATCAAAGATACAAATGCACTAAAAGCACACAAGTTCTTTAACTGTCCTCTTGTCTGAGTTCCAGTTGATGGATCTGATATAATGTTATCAGCTGGATGGTCTGCAAGGTACTTAAACTTTTTTCTTGGTACCCAGGAGTATTCTCCTTCAAGGCTTTGAGTCCTTGAAACAGTAGAGGGAGCATCATAGAAAGTATCAGCTTCTGTCTCAAGGCTTTGAGATTTTGGTTCAGCAGGAGGTTCAAGGCCTTGAGATTCTGCTGATTGATTCTGCACATTAGTTTTGCCTTTGTGTTCTTTCACAGCATCATCATCTGATTCAAGCTTGTTCAAATCTAGATCTGCAAAACTTTCACTCAGAGAATCCTTAGTACTTTCATCAAAAATTACATGAATGCTCTCTTCCACAATCTTGGTTTTTCTATTATAAACTCTATAGGCTTTGCTAGTTTGAGAATATCCAAGAAATACACCTTCATCACTTCTAGCATCAAACTTACCAAGATTGTCTCAACCATTATTATGCACAAAACAGTTGCAACCAAAAGGTTTGAAATAAGAAACAGTAGGCTTTCTACCTTTAAACAGTTCATAGGGGGTCTTTTTCAAAATAGGTCTAATCAAGCATCTATTCAGCACATTATTGGCAGTTTTAACAGCTTCTTCCCATAAAAACTTTGGCAAATTACTTTGAAGAAGCATGGTTCTGGACATATCCTCAAGTGTCCTATTCTTCCTTTCAACTACTCCATTTTGATGTGGAGTTCTAGGTGAAGAGAAGTTGTGTGAAATGCCATGCTTTGCACAAAACAAATTAAATTCAAGTTGATCAAACTCCCTACCATGATCACTTCTAATGGATGCAACAGGTAAATTTTTCAAAGTTTGAAGCTCTTTGCACAGTCTAGAAAATTCAGATAAAAATTCAGTTTTGTCTCTAATAAACATCACCCAAGTAAATCTAGAATAATCATCAATTATAACAAGCATATACCTCTTACCTTTTGGGGTCTGAACTCTCATAGGACCACACAAGTCCATATGAAGAAATTCTAAGGGTCTAGAAGTACTTACAAAGTTCTTTGGCTTGAATGAGCTTCTGGTTTGTTTACCTTGTACACATGCCTCGCAAACCTCATCATCTGAAAATTTATGTGATGGTAAACCTCTTACCAAGTCTTTTGAGATGAGTTTATTCAATGTATGTATACTAATATGCCCAAGCTTTCTGTTCCAAAGTTTTGAATCTTCCTTCAAGGCCTTGAGACATTTTAGCTTGTCACCTGCAACACTGTTAGTATTCATAGCATATAGATTATATGATCTAGGAGCAGTGAGTATGCAATCACCTGATTTATCATCTTGCACCACACATTTCTCCTTGTCAAAAATAGCCTTATAACCTTTATCACATAACTGAGAGATACTAAGCAGATTATACTTAAAACCATCTACCAGATAAACATCAGATATAGAATTTGTAGATCCATTACCAATACTACCTATACCAATAATATTGCATTTTGCTTTGTCACCAAGTGTGATTGTTCCTCTATATTTTTCTGTAAGTTCAGTGAAGAGAGACTTCTTTACACTCATATGTATTGAACATCTACTTTCTAATATCCATTCCTGATCTTTCAAGGCCTTTGTGACATCCTGCAAAAAACAAATCATTGCCTCAACAGGCTATTAGACCAAGTGCAGAACTTTGAGTCATACTCAGAATCAGCCATATTTGGTGGCCTAATTCCTTTTGGAACCCAAATCTGCCTAACATGTCCCTTAAGCTGATAAGGATAAGTATTCCTCATAATATGAGGTTCTGATCTTCTAAAGGGACAAGTTAATCTGACATGACCAATTTTTTCACAGTAATGACTTTTTGGAGAATGTCTGCTACCAGATTTGACAAAAGTAGTTTGGCCTTTCTTTGAAAAATTTGGATTATAGCCAATCCCACTTTTATGCATTGATTTCAGACTTCCTCCAAGAATGAGATTCAGATTATGTTTTCAGCCTGTAAACCTAGCTAGGACCTTCTTGGACTCTTGAAGTTTCTCAGTCAAAGAACATATGTGTTGTTCTAAATTCTCAGAATGAGTCTTTAGATCAGCATATCTTTCAGTCAAAAGGGTGTTTTGATCAACAACATCTTTTATCTGTGCCTTCAAGGCTTTGAACCTGCTGTGCAAGGCCTTCAAGTCCTTTTCAAGCTTTGTCTTAGAAACTTCAACAATTTTGTTTGAAAAAACTAGGTCCAGTTTTTCTTTTACCTGCTCATGAATCTTAATCTTTAAAGCAGAAATCTCATTTCTATAACTTTACTCATTTAAAAACATACTTTTGAGAATTTCAAGAAGTACATCAGAAGGACTAGCAAGTAATTTTTTTACCATATCCTCAATATGTATGTCTGATGAATTTTCCTCATCATGCTTTGCCATGAAGCATAAGTTTGCTTGCTCTTCTTCTGTGTCTGAGTCACTTGATGAATCATAATCACTCCAAGAAGCCATCATGGCTTTCTTCCTTCTGTTGTCATTGTCTTTCTTCTGAAAGTTCCTGTTCTTCTTCTTTTGTGGACAGTCCCTTACTAAATGATCTGCATCACCACACTCAAAACAATTCATTACTTTAGTTTTATGTGACTGTGATGAAGAGTTACATTTGTAGTCCTTGCTGCCTGAGGGTCTTGATCTCTCTCTATTGTAATCCCTGTTACCAGAGTTTCTTTTCTTTTTTAGAATCCTGGCCAAGGCCTTGGAGATCAATGCTAAAGCCTCTTCATCATCAGGCTCATCCTCAGTCTCAAGGCTTTGAGACTATTCATTGTCTTTTGCCTTACGTGCTAGGTTCCTGATGTTTTCACTCAAATCACCTTCCACATCCTTCATAGACATTTCATGAGTGAGCAGCTTTCCTTGTAGATCATCTAGCTGAAGAAGACTCAAGTCCAGAGCTTCCTCAATGGCTGTTGTCTTTGGCTCCCACTTGGCTTTTGGCAAGCTTCTCAGAATCTTTCTGACCTTCTCTTCATTTGAGAACTTATTTCCCAATGACTCATGATTGTTCACCACATCAGTGAATCTTTTAAACATCTCCTTGATGGTCTCATCTGAGTTCATCTTGAATAACTCATATTGTCTCAGAAGTATGTTGATTTTGGCCTGCTTAACATGGCTAGTTCCTTCATATGTCACCACCAGTTTATCCCATACTTCTTTGGCACTCTTTCAATTTGACACTCTGTTGAACTCATCTGCATTAAGAGCACAGTATAACAGATTCATAGCCTTGTAATTTTTTGATACCTTTTCCAGTTCAGTAAGTGAAAGATTTTCCTCAGACTTGATACATCTGACTCCATCCATTGTAGTGTAGTACTCATGAGGATCATTCTGAACTATTGAACATAGTTCCATGTCTTGATCTATGATGAACATCTTCATCAATGTCTTCCAGTGCATGAAGTTATCACCACTTAACAATGGAGGTCTGTTGGCTGCCCTTCCTTGTGAGAATCCACCATCTCCTACATTACACATAGTCACCAGATTGTTAGATCTAAAACAGTGACACATGCTCTGATACCAATTGAAAGTGTGTAATGTCACAGGACCTAAATACTCTAGAAGGGGGTTGAATAGAGTATGGAAACTTTTTTGCAAAATTCAAAGTTTAACAGAATAACTTTGTGTGAAACTCAAATCTCAAGGCCTTGAGATTTTAGTAAACTGTCTGAAACTTTCCAAGTCAAAATAGAAAGCTTCAAGGCCTTGAACTGTAAACAATTCGAAACAGCTTTTGAACCCTAGTTTGATTTGAGTTGTGTGCAACAGATAGTAATCAAACATAAAAGTAAAGAACACAAAGCAATTTACAGAGTTCAGTCCCAATGGACCTAATCTCTGCCTGAGGGATCTAATCCCACAATCTCTGCCTGAGGGATCTAATCCCACCAGGATTGGGCAAACACTTCTTATTAATCACACAAAAACAGCCCTAGATCTTCAAGGCTAAGTGATTTCCCTTACACCTATACAGCTTGTGGTTCCAAACCTATCTTGTTCTAGATACTAACTGTTGAGCTAAAAAGAACCTCTTGTTGTTCACTTGAACATCCAACCACTAGGTTAAGTGAGGTTTAAGATAATCTAAAGATACACAGATTAAAGTCCAAATGAAGAACACAGTAAAAAGATAAGCTGTTGAAGCCTGGATGTGTTCTTCTGGAAAACTGGAATGATTTGATCTTCTAGAATCTGGATTGAAGCTTGAATGTTTGTGTGTTTGAATGAATGATTTTGTAGGGTTTTGATTCATGGATGCGCAACGGAAACACAAACAATCATAAAACCATGCAAAACCCTCCAAGGATCACAAGTCAAGATACATAACGATGGTAAAGGAAGAAATCAATAACACACCTTAGGGTTCTCCTTTGATGACTTCAAACGCGAATTGTGTCACGTTCTCTATGGTTGATCGACGCCTAGATTTGATCCTAGAATCTCCCAAGTCCTTGGTGCTAGCCCAGAAAAGGAAGAGGAAGAAGAATCACGCAAAACGAGACCCAAAAGGAGGGTCTCGGCCTCCTTTGTGGCCGACGGGATGGGCGGCGGCAAGAGGGGCGGTCGGCTCCTCTTGTTGCTTGCTCTCTCTCCTTTTGTTCTCTCCCACTCTTTGTTATGTTCAATAATGAGCATACGTTGTGGGAAGGAAGGAAGGAAGGTCCTTTATATAGTCCAACAACTCCTTGCCAACTATCTTAAGGACTTATTCTAGTCCTACTAGAATTCAATTTAGTCCCTTCCTTGCAAATTAGTGTTGGAATAGATGCCCTAGAGGCAATCGTAGATTTAGTATGAACAATGTTTTGGCTAGAATATTCATTTATTATTTATGGCGATATTTAATATAATGAAGTTCTTAGATAAATTGTGTTATTTATCTTAAATATCCCTAGTCCATTATATTGATTAATAGGACAATCAAGTATAGACTAGTATGTGGGTAGATTGATATGGAGATATCAAGTCTAACACATGGGTATGCATTAGGAGTAATGGCATACTGGATTGACCCACGACGAAAAGGATACATTAGATTATGTGAAGTCACAATCGCTTTTCATAGTGCTAATATTATTGCAATCCTTGGACTTGAAGTCACTAGATACTCTAGTTGTGAAATATTGCGCTTTGATGTTATCAAACGTTACACCGTAACTGGGTAATCATAAAGGTGGTTATCGGGCGTGATAGGAAGCAAGCTTAGAGATCGTAGTGATGTAGATAGGATTTGTCCCTCCCACATAATGGGGGTAAATATCCACGGCCACTCGAGGGATGAGGCTTATTGAATGTCTGGCCAGACTCAGATAAATTAATATCGAGATATTAATGTTATCTGCAAGTATAAGCATATTCTCAGGATCGAGGAACTATGGATTGGATATACGAGTGTGACTATTTATGTCTCGTGTCCAATCCGGATATGGAGACAAAGGGATAATGCAATATGACATATTGGGCACAAAAGTTTGTCGGGATCACTGACTATTTCTATTGGTTGGGTTTCATGAATGTGTTGCTAGACACCGCTCCATGTTAGTAATAGTTACTACCAACTATATAGAAACCTATGGGGTCACACGTCAAATAGAGTAGAGCTAGATTTGGGATTAATTAATAAAGATTAATTAATAGAAGGATCGTTGTTCAACACCTTGCAAACTTAGTAGGACTAATTTGCAATGAAGGGAATAGTTCTAGTCCTACTAGAATAAGAAAACTCTAATATGGAAACAACAAGGAGTTGTTGGAGTATATATAAGAGGCTCTAGCTTCCTTCCCACATGAGTTATTATTAGACATAACACAAAGAGTGGGAGAGAGCAAAAGAGAGAGCAAGACAAAGAGCTAGGGCCGAAACCCTAGCCCCCGTCCGCCCCCTCTACCCGACGGCAAAGAGGAGGCCGCCCCTCCCTTGTGCCTTTGTTGCTTTGTTTCTTTGATCTTCATCCCTCTTCCTCCGGGTTCAAGCTAGCACTTGTGGAGAAGGAAGAATCTAGATCTCACCTCTAGACGTGGATCAACCGTAGAGACGAGGACATCATTCTTCGTGTGATCTCACAAATCAAAAGTTACACATCTTCTATGACCTTAATCATGTTATGATGTCTCTTCCTGTGATCCTTGGTGGGCTTTGAGTAGGAGTAATTTTTTTATTCCGCTGCGTTACCTACTTCAAAACCCAACAGTGGTATCAGAGCCACAGGTCGTAGAGCATAACATGATATTATGTGTTTACGATTTCAGTTCATACACCGTATTATTGTTTATTACGCAAAAACTGAAAAATTGGCATAGTAGATGCAATATTGAATTTGGTTCAATCAAACAAGACCCAATTTAACATTGGATGTTAGAATTGGTGAGTTTAATCACATAGGATGTGAATAATTGGGTTCTTGAAAAATTAGGGTTCATGGACACATGATTGAAAAGGGGTTTTCAATTATGGAAACAAAGTTATGGAAATAATTCCATAAGGAAACAACCTTGCTTGGGAAACAAGGAAGGAGGAAGGGGACTAGGGCCGAAACCCTAGCCGCCCGCCCCTCCCTTGCGCGCCAAGCAAGGCCGCGGGCCTCTAGGCGTGCGGCGGTCCTAGGGTTCGGGCCACTTGTTGGCTTGGGCCCTTTGGACCGTTGTAAAACCCTAGTTACCCAATTTCATTAAAATTAAACAAGCGCGCTAAAAAATGGTTTTAACTGTATTATGTGCTTTATTGCATGGTGGATGGATATGGCCTAGGATTGTGGATGTTTATTGTTTTGTGGTTTGGTTTACGGCCTGCGAGCTGATCAAATTAATGTAATAATTAATTAAGTTTTACGGCCTGCGAGTCGTCTTTTTCTCCTCGACATGTGAGGCTTTTGTTAGTTATTTATTCTAGATGTTAGGATAGAATTAGAAGTATTTAGATGATAGCCAAGAACATGGAGAAGAAGACCGGAGAACCAAAGGAGCCAAAAGACATCCCTAGGCGCGCAGCTATGGTGGAGCACATGGAGATGAGCTCGGCACTTTAGGGCAATTAGATATTATCATTGGCTTGATAATATCATTAGTCTGGGGGCCATATCCATGCCACGTTTTTTTTATTTTGTGGATGTTTATTATTCATGCCTTGTTATTTATTTTGTGTGTATGGCGCTACAAGCAAAACGATAACAAGATAATAATAAACAAGGTTGGTCTTTTATTATGGATGGCCCAATCCAAATAAGTAGACCATGTTGATAAGACCAACCAAACAACTTAAAAGAAATCCCTCAATTAAATATTGTGTTTTGCCTTCTCTTGCCAAAACACCCTTCATGATCATGGCCTATTAAAATTCGGGCTTGCCAAAGCAAGGCGATTTTAATTTTTCATGATGTGTTGCGGACGACGCAAGCTAGTAATGCGTGTATGTTGAAAGCAAGAGGTTGGACGCAACTAGGCAAGAGTCAATTAGATTGATGAGCTTAGAGGCATGACAATTAGGAGTTATCCAATTGGATAAAGAATAAAAGGAATTTATTCACCTAATTGGACCAAGAGTTGCATGGGATGCAATTGGAATGGTTCCTACCTAAATAACCAATTCTTGGGTGACTTGCCAAAGCAAGCTCAAGAAGAAGTGAAAAAGGGATCTTGGACCCACTAGAAAGTATAAAGATATTTTCCGCTTTAATAGTAAGGGCTATTAATCCGAGAAAAATAGTGGGAGCTATATTTAATGATCTAGCCATTGTTAAATATAGTTAAATTGTTCAAAATACTAAATTGCATATTTCTCGTTTTGTAGAATTCCAAATGGCAAACAACAACGCATCGAGTTCATCCCTACGATCTGTCCTTGAGAAGGATAAATTGTCTGGAACAAATTTCCTTGACTGGTACAGAAACTTGAGGATTGTCCTCAAGCAAGAAAAGAAGTTGTACGTCTTGGACACTCCAATTCCAGACCCACCACAAGATGAGTCTCTACTAGCGGAAGTAAGGGCACGTCAGAAACATATTGATGATTCTAATGACGTGACTTGCCTTATGCTTTGCACCATGACTGGTGAGCTTCAGAAGCAACACGAGAACATGGAAGCCTATGATATGATCAGACACTTGAAACAATTGTTTCAGGAACAGGCAAGGCATGAGCGCTATGAGGTGTCTAAAGCGTTGTTCAAAAGCAGTCTTGCAGAAGGGAATCCAGTAGGCCCTCATGTACTCCGAATGATCGGGTACATAGAGAACCTTGAGAGACTGGGATTCCCACTCGGCCAGGACTTGGCGACTGATCTCGTCTTGCAATCGTTGCCTGACAGTTATAATCAGTTCATTATGAACTATAATATGAATGAGATCAACAAGTCTTTGCCAAACCTGTTGAACATGCTAAAGACAGCTGAGCAAAGCATCAATAAAGGCAAGGGCAAGGCCATAATGATGGTACACAAGAAGAAGGGCAAGTCAGTTGCATCTACTTCAAAAGGAAAACGCAAGAAAGTTGCGAAATCCAAGGATGCCCTAAAGCCTAGTGGAGGCGTGGATAAAGGTGAATGTCACTACTGCAGCCAGCCGGGTCACTGGAGGAGGAATTGCCCTAAATATCTGGAGGATAAGAAGCTTGGAATAGTGATTCCACCACCACCAGGTATTTATGTTATAGACGTCAATCTCTCTATTTCATCATCCTGGGTATTAGATACCGGATGTGGTTCTCACATTTGTCGTAATGTGCAGGATTTGAAAAAAGTAGAAGATTACGAAAAGGGGAGATAGACTTGCGCGTCGGGAATGGAGCAAAGGTTGCTGCATTGGCTGTAGGCGTTTATGAGCTATCTTTGCCTTCTGGACTTATTTTAGAATTAGACAATTGCTTTTATGTGCCTGCTATGAGCAGAAACATTATTTCCGTTTCTTGTTTGGACGAGAAAGGTTTTTCTATTTCAATAAAGGACAAGTGTTGCTCCATTTATTTTGATAGTATGCACTATTGTAGTGCGCATTTGTCTAATGGATTGTATATCCTTGATCTAAAAAATCCAATCTATAACATAAATACTAAAAGGATTAAAACTAATTATTTAAATCCTACATATCTATGGACTGTCGTTTAGGCCATATAAATGAGAAACGCATATCTAGACTCCATAAGGATGGACTTCTAGACTCATTTGATTTGGAATCATATGAGACATGTGAATCTTGTTTATTAGGAAAAATGACAAAGTCCCCTTTCAATAAGAAAGGCGAGCGGACTAGTGAGTTATTGGAACTCATACATACAGATGTATGCGGACCATTCCCCACGCCTGCCAGAGGTGGTTATACCTACTTCAACACATTTACTGATGATTTCAGTAGATATGGATTTGTATACCTTATGAAGGCCAAATCAGAATCCTTTGAATTGTTCAAGGAATTCAAGAATGAAGTAGAGAAGCAACTTGGCAAGAGTATTAAAGCTCTACGATCGGATCGCGGAGGAGAATACTTAAGCCAAGAGTTTGATGAGTATCTTAGACAGTGTGGGATAGTATCCCAGCTCACTCCACCCGGAACACCACAATGGAATGGTGTATCTGAGAGGAGGAATCGCACTCTATTAGATATGGTGCGATCTATGATGTCTCAAACAGATCTTCCGATATCCTTTTGGGGACATGCTCTAATGACGGCAGCTTTTACCATTAACCGTGTTCCATCCAAATCAGTCATGAAGACGCCATATGAGATATGGACTGGGAGGCGTCCCATAGTGTCGTTTATGAAGATTTGGGGCTGCGACGTTTACAGACAGACAAGATCGGGCCTAAGGCGGATAAGTGTAAGTTTGTGGGATATCCTAAAGAGACTAAACGATATTATTTCTATAACCCTACCGAGAACAAAGTGTTTGTTGCTCGGACCGGCGTGTTTCTGGAAAGAGAACTAGTCTCTAAAGAAGCAAGTGGGAGGGTTGTAGAACTTGAAGAAATTCATGAACCACAAACCACTGAACTGTTGGAATAGATGCCCTAGAGGCAATCTAGTTTAGTATGAATTTGTAATTGGCTAGAAAATTCATTTATTATTTATTGGATATTTAATATAATGAAGTCCTTAGATTTACAATCGTGTTGTTTATCTTAAATATCCCTAGTCGAGTATAATGATTAAATGGGACAATCATCTATAGACTAGTATGGGGTTGGATTGATATGGAGATATCACGATCCAACACATAGGTGTGCATTACGGAATGTTGCACTGGATTGACCCATTACCGAGAAGGCTACATACACGTTATGTTGAGTCACAAGTTCTTCTCGGGTACAATGGTATTGTCATCCTTAGACTTGAAGTCACTAGATATTCTAGTTGTGGATCATTGTGATCTTGGTAGCGTTAAACGCTACACCGTAACTGGGTAGTTATAAAGGCGTGTACTGGATACAATGAGAAGCAAGCTTAGAGATCGTAGTGGACGTAGAGAGGATTTGCCCCTCCCACATAACGGGAGCAAATATCCAAGGCCACTCGAGGATAGTGCTTATAGAATGTCTGGCCAGACTCAAATAAATCAATATATGAGATATTGATGTTATTTGCACGAATAAGGCTATTCCATGAATCGAGAAACTAGGGATTGGATATACGAGTGTGACTTGTATGTCTCGTGTCCAATCCGGATATGGAGGCAAAGGGATGAGACAATTACTTGTACAAGGTTGTCTAGATGACTATTCTATTAGTTGGCTAGAATGGATGTTTTGCTAGAAACCGCTCCATATTAGCAAAGAGTTGCTACCAACTAGATAGAACCTATGGGGTCACACGCTATATAGAGTTGTACTAGATTGTGGAATTAATTAATTGGATTAATTAATTAGAAGGATCACTTTGCAAACCCTTGCAAACTTAGTAGGGACTAATTTGCAAGGAAGGGACTAAATTGAATTCTAGTAGGACTAGAATAAGTCCTTTAGGTAGTTAACAAGGAGTTGTTGGACTATATAAAGGACCCTTCTCCTTCCTTCCCTACACACTTTATGCTCTAGAGAGAACATAACAAGAGTAGGAGAGAACAAAGGAGAGAGAGAGCAAGCCACAAAGAGGGACGCCGCCCCCTTTGCCGCCGCCCCTTATCCCCGACGCCACAAAGGGCCGAGCCCCTTTTGGTGCTTCGTTTTGCGTGATTCCTTCACCCTCCTTTCAATCCGGGCTAGCACCAAGGTGATTGGAGATCTAGGAACAACTCTAGGCGTGGATCAACCATAGAGAACGTGACACTATTCGCGTTTGAAGTCATCAAGGAGAACCCAAAGGTGTGTTTATGATTTCTTACCTTCACTATCGTTATGCATCTAGACTTGTGATCCTTGGAGGGTTTTGCATGGTTGTTTGTTTGATTATGCTTCCGTTTGCGCGATCCATGAATCAAAACCCTACAGTGGTATCAGAGCCACAGGTCATAGAGCATAAACGTAGTTTATGTGTTACCTTCTTGTTGTTTTACACCTTAATTTGTTGTTTATCGCGTAAAACAAGACAAATCAAGCATTGGATGCAATTTGTCAAAGAATTAATCATAACAAGACCCAATTATTGCATTGGATGCATGAATTGGTGAGTTTGAGAAATTTTAGGATCTTAGATCTAGGGTTTGGGCATCCTTGGGGAAGAAGGAGTTCTCCCACAACAAGGAAACAACCAAACTTGGGCTCCAAGCAAGGAGGTTGTTTTGGAAACAACCTCCACAAGGAGGTTCGGCCCCCTAGGGGACCGCCCCCTTGCTTGCCGCCCAAGCTTGGAGCCCTAAGGGGCCGGGCGGCCCTAACCCGCGGGCCTAGCTTGCGGGTTTTGGGCCGGGCCGGCCCTAGGGCTTTATGGTTCACTTATTTGGGCCCGGGCAATTGGATTGTTAGGCCCATGGACCGTTTTAACCCTAGAAATCCTAAAATCAATTAAAATTGACCAAGCGCGTTAAAATTGGATTTTAACTGTTTATGTGCAAATCGCATGGTGAATTGATATGGCCTTAGGATGTGGTTTGATGTGGATGTTTAATTTTGTGGTTTGGTTTTACGGCCTGCGAGCTGATCAATTAATTGTAATAATTAATTAGGGTTTTATGGCCTGCGTGCCATTTTTTTTTCTCAACTTGTGAGATTTATTTTATTTAGTATAGATATTAGCTAGTGCTAGATAAAGTAGATTGTTAGCCAAGATTGGAGAAAAGAAGCCCAAAAGCCAAAGAAGCCACAAAAGATGGAGCATGGAGCATGGAGCACACCACGTGACTATGAAGAATGGACCAAAAGATCAAGACGCATGGAGATGTGTTTGTTTAGGGTTCATAGATAATTCCATTGGCTTGGAATTATCTTAGTCTAGAAAAGGCCATATCCACATCACGTTTAATTTCTGTTTTGTGGTTGTTTATTTATTGTCTTATTATTTGTGTGGTTGGTGTATGGATGATGCATGCAATTAGGATAATAAGATAATTAGACAACCCGGATCTATTATTTGGAGTTGTGCCCAAACTCAAATAGATAGATTAGTTGATATTGATCAACAAAATAATTAAAATTGAATTGAAAATCCCTCAAATTTTAAAATATTGTGTTCTTGCCTTCTCGTTATTTAAACACTCATTATCATCATTATTTATCAAGTTCGTGCGTGCCAAAGCATGGCGACTTGGTTCATAATGATGGAATGCGATGGCACGTAACAATGTGCAATTGTTTAGATAAGAGGTTGAACACAACTAGGCTATTAATTTGATTAAGAAACCTAGAGGCAATCAATTGGGATTATCCATATGGATGGATAAATAAGGAGTTATTTGCCCGGTTGAACCAAGAGTTGCATATGGGATGCAATTGGAATCGTTCCTACCTAAGAAGTAGTCGAATTATGGGTGACTTGCCAAAGCAAGCTCATAAGGAGATGGAAAAGATGGATCTTGGCCCACTAGAAAATATAAGGATATTTTCCGCATTAATATCTTGAGGGTTATTAATCCGTAGTAAAATAGTGGGAGCTATATTTAATAAACTAGCCATTATTAAATATAGTCAAAAATTCACAAATACTAAAACTTGCGTATTTTCCTTTTTGTAGAATTCCAAATGGCAAACAACTCATCGAGTTCACAACATTCCCTACGATCTGTCCTTGAGAAGGACAAGCTCTCAGGAACCAACTTTCTCGATTGGTACAGAAACTTGAGAATTGTTCTCAAGCAAGAAAAGAAGCTGTACGCAATAGAGGAGGAACTGCCCAAAGTATCTGGAGGACAAGAGGCTTGGAATAGTGATTCCACCACCACCAGGTATTTTTGTTGTAGATGTCAATTTAACTATCTCTACATCATGGGTATTAGATACTGGATGTGGATCTCATATTTGTCGAAATATGCAGGATCTAAAGAGAAGTAAAAGATTGGCTAAAGGGGAGGTAGATCTGCGCGTTGGGAATGGAGCAAAGGTTGCTGCGTTGGCCATAGGCGTTTGCGAGCTATCTCTGCCTTCAGGATTAGTTTTAGAATTAAATAATTGCTATTTTGTGCCTGCTATGAGCAGAAACATTATTTCTATTTCTTGTTTGGACAAGGAAGGTTTTATTATTTCAATAAAGAACAACTGTTGTTCCTTTTATTTGAATAATATTCACTATTTTAGTGCGCAATTATTTAATGGACTTTATGTCCTTGATCTAAGTAACCCTGTCTACAACATTAATACCAAGCGGATTAAAATAAATGATTTAAATCCTGCTTATTTATGGCACTGTCGTTTAGGCCACATAAATGAGAAACGTGTATCTAGACTCCATAAGGATGGATTGCTAGACTCATTTGATTTTGAATCATATGAGACATGTGAGGCTTGTTTATTGGGAAAAATGACAAAGTCCCCTTTCAATAAGAAAGGTGAGAGGACTAGTGAGCAATTGGCGCTCATACATACCGATGTGTTTGGCCATTTGCCACGCCTGCCAGGGGTGGTTACGTCTACTTCATTACGTTTACTGATGATTACAGTAGATATGGATTTGTGTACCTTATGAGGGCAAAATCCGAATCCTTTGAAGTGTTCAAAGAATTCAAGAATGAAGTAGAGAAGCAACTTGGCAAAAGTATCAAGGCTCTACGATCGGATCGTGGAGGAGAATACTTAAGCCAAGAGTTTGACGACTATCTTAGAGAGTGTGGGATCGTGTCCCAACTCACTCCACCCGGAACGCCACAATGGAATGGCGTGTCCGAGAGGAGGAATCGAACCCTATTGGATATGGTTCGGTCTATGATGTGTCAAACCGATCTTCCATTATCATTTTGGGGCTACGCTCTATTAAGTGCAGCTTTTACCATTAACCGTGTTCCATCTAAATCAGTCATGAAGACACCATATGAGATGTGGAGTGGGAGGCGTCCCACACTGTCGTTCATGAGGATTTGGGGTTGCGATGTCTATGTAAAACGTTTACAATCAGACAAGCTAGGGCCTAAATCGGATAAGTGTAAGTTTGTGGGGTACCCTAAGGAAACTAAGGGATACTATTTCTACAATCCAACCGAGAACAAAGTGTTTGTTGCTCGGACCGGCGTGTTTCTAGAAAGAGAGTTTGTCTCTAAAGAAACAAGTGGGAGGAATGTAGAACTTGAAGAAGTTCAAGAACCACAAATTACTGAACCGATTATGGAACATGAACAGGAATCACAAGTAGTTGTGGATCCACCTGTTCAGGTAACACAAGAGCTTCGTAGATCTAGTAGAGTGCGCCAGGAACCCGAGAGGTACGGACTTCTCGTAACTGATTCCGGTGACACGATGCTCATAGATGATGAGCCTACTACCTATGAGGAGGCCATGAATGGCCCAGACTCGCAGAAGTGGCTTGAAGCCATGAGATCCGAGATGGAATCCATGTATACCAACAAAGTATGTACTTTGGTGGAACCACCTGATGGGGCGCGACCCATAGGGTGCAAGTGGGTCTTCAAGAAGAAGATCAACATGGATGGTAATGTGATTACCTATAAGGGCCGATTGGTGGCTAAAGGATTCAGACAGATTCATGGTATTGACTATGATGAAACCTTTTCACCAGTCGCAATGACCAAATCCATCCGAATCCTACTTGAGATTACAGCATACTACGACTATGAGATTTGGCAGATGGATGTCAAAACAGCATTCCTTTATGGGAATCTCCTCGAGGACGTGTATATGATACAGCCGGAGGGTTTTGAGGATCCAAAGCAAGCCAACAAAGTCTGTAAGCTGCAACGATCCATTTATGGATTGAAGCAAGCTTCTAGGAGTTGGAATCAACGTTTTGATGAAGTGGTCAAAGAGTTTGGCTTCATCAGAAACGAAGATGAGTCTTGTGTCTACAAGAAGGTTAGTGGGAGCTCTGTAGCTTTTCTGGTCTTGTATGTGGATGACATACTACTCATTGGAAACGACATTCCCATGCTGCAATCTGTGAAAGATTGGCTAGGAAAGTGTTTCTCAATGAAGGACTTAGGGGAAGCAGCCTATATACTCGGTATAAAGATCTATAGAGATAGATCTAAGAGGTTGCTAGGCCTAAGTCAAAGTACATATATTGACAAGGTGTTGAAACGGTTCAACATGCAAGATTCCAAGAAGGGATTCTTGCCCATGTCACATGGAATCACTCTTTCGAAGAGTGGTTGTCCTTCCAATGAGATTGAGAAGGAACGCATGAGTAGGATTCCCTATGCCTCGGCCATAGGATCCATCATGTACGCCATGTTATGTACTAGACCAGATGTGTCATATGCCTTGAGTATGACAAGCAGATACCAATCCAATCCAGGTGAGAGTCACTGGATTGCTGTCAAGAACATCCTAAAGTACTTGAGAAGAACTAAGGATGCTTTCTTGATGTTTGGCGGTGAGGAAGAGTTGCGTGTAAGGGGTTACACTGATGCAAGCTTCCAAACCGATAGAGATGATTTTAGATCACAGTCGGGATATGTGTTTTGCCTGAATGGAGCAACGGTGAGCTGGAAGAGTTCCAAGCAAGAGACGGTAGCTGATTCTACAACAGAGGCTGAGTACATTGCTGCAAATGGCGCAGCAAAGGAGGCTGTTTGGATCAGAAAGTTTGTTTCTGAACTTGGTGTGGTCCCTAGCATTGCGGATCCAGTGGAGTTGTTCTGTGACAACACTGGGGCGATCGCGCAATCAAAGGAACCAAGATCGCACCAGAAGTCCAAGCATGTGCTCAGGAAGTTTCATCTGATTCGAGATATTATCGATAGAGGAGACGTTCGGATATGCAAGATTCCTACAGATGATAATCTGTCAGACCCGCTTACAAAGCCTCTCACGCAGTGGAAGCATGAAGGGCACACTAGGAGTATGGGCATACGAGATGCGCCAGATTGGCTCTAGTGCAAGTGGGAGACTGTTGGAATAGATGCCCTAGAGGCAATCTAGTTTAGTATGAATTTGTAATTGGCTAGAAAATTCATTTATTATTTATTGGATATTTAATATAATGAAGTCCTTAGATTTACAATCGTGTTGTTTATCTTAAATATCCCTAGTCGAGTATAATGATTAAATGGGACAATCATCTATAGACTAGTATGGGGTTGGATTGATATGGAGATATCACGATCCAACACATATGTGTGCATTACGGAATGTTGCACTGGATTGACCCATTACCGAGAAGGCTACATACACGTTATGTTGAGTCACAAGTTCTTCTCGGGTACAATGGTATTGTCATCCTTAGACTTGAAGTCACTAGATATTCTAGTTGTGGATCATTGTGATCTTGGTAGCGTTAAACGCTACACCGTAACTGGGTAGTTATAAAGGCGTGTACTGGATACAATGAGAAGCAAGCTTAGAGATCGTAGTGGACGTAGAGAGGATTTGCCCCTCCCACATAACGGGAGCAAATATCCAAGGCCACTCGAGGATAGTGCTTATAGAATGTCTGGCCAGACTCAAATAAATCAATATATGAGATATTGATGTTATTTGCACGAATAAGGCTATTCCATGAATCGAGAAACTAGGGATTGGATATACGAGTGTGACTTGTATGTCTCGTGTCCAATCCGGATATGGAGGCAAAGGGATGAGACAATTACTTGTACAAGGTTGTCTAGATGACTATTCTATTAGTTGGCTAGAATGGATGTTTTGCTAGAAACCGCTCCATATTAGCAAAGAGTTGCTACCAACTAGATAGAACCTATGGGGTCACACGCTATATAGAGTTGTACTAGATTGTGGAATTAATTAATTGGATTAATTAATTAGAAGGATCACTTTGCAAACCCTTGCAAACTTAGTAGGGACTAATTTGCAAGGAAGGGACTAAATTGAATTCTAGTAGGACTAGAATAAGTCCTTTAGGTAGTTAACAAGGAGTTGTTGGACTATATAAAGGACCCTCCTCCTTCCTTCCCTACACACTTTATGCTCTAGAGAGAACATAACAAGAGTAGGAGAGAACAAAGGAGAGAGAGAGCAAGCCACAAAGAGGGACGCCGCCCCCTTTGCCGCCGCCCCTTATCCCCGACGCCACAAAGGGCCGAGCCCCTTTTGGTGCTTCGTTTTGCGTGATTCCTTCACCCTCCTTTCAATCCGGGCTAGCACCAAGGTGATTGGAGATCTAGGAACAACTCTAGGCGTGGATCAACCATAGAGAACGTGACACTATTCGCGTTTGAAGTCATCAAGGAGAACCCAAAGGTGTGTTTATGATTTCTTACCTTCACTATCGTTATGCATCTAGACTTGTGATCCTTGGAGGGTTTTGCATGGTTGTTTGTTTGATTATGCTTCCGTTTGCGCGATCCATGAATCAAAACCCTACATGAACCAATAATGGAACATGAACAGGAACCACAAGAAGTTGTGGAAGAACCTGTTCAGGTAACACAGGAACTCTGTAGATCAGGAAGAGTGCGTCATGAGCCAGAGAGGTATGGACTTCTCGTGACTGAGCCCGATGACGTACCACTCATGGAAGATGAGCCTGCAAACTATGGAGAAGCCATGAGTGGCCCAGACTCTAAGAAGTGGCTAGAAGCCATGAGATCCGAAATGGATTCCATGTACACCAACAAAGTATGGACTTTGGTGGAACCACCCGAAGGGGCTCGACCCATAGGGTGCAAGTGGGTCTTCAAGAAGAAGACAGACATGGATGGCAAGGTAGTTGCCTATAAGGGCCGATTGGTGGCCGAAGGTTATAGACAAATTCATGGTATTGACTATGATAAGACATTTTCACCAGTCGCCATGACTAAATCCATTCGAATCTTACTTGCTATTGCAGCATACTACGACTATGAGATTTGGAAAATGGATGTCAAAACAGCGTTCCTTTATGGGAACCTCCTTGAGGATGTGTACATGACACAACCAGAGGGTTTTGAGGATCCAGAGAATGCCAATAAAGTCTGTAAGCTGCAAAAGGTCCATTTATGGATTAAAGCAAGCTTCTAGGAGCTGGAATCGACGTTTTGATGACGCAGTCAAAGAGTTTGGCTTCATCAAGAACGAAGATGAGCCTTGTGTTTACAAGAAGGTTAGTGGGAGCTCTATAGTATTTCTGGTCATACTAATCATTGGCAATGATATTCCTACTCTGCAATCTGTTAAAGATTGGCTAGGAAAGTGCTTTGCGATGAAAGACTTAGGAGACGCAGCCTATATACTTGGTATAAAGATCTATAGAGATAGATCTAAAAGGTTGCTTGGCCTAAGTCAGAGTACATATATTGACAAGGTGTTGAAGAGGTTCAACATGCAAGATTCCAAGAAGGGATTCTTGCCCATGTCACACGGAGTCACGCTTTCCAAGAATGACTGCCCTTCCAATGAGATGGAGAAGGACCGCATGAGCAGGATACCCTATGCTTCGGCCATAGGATCCATCATGTATGCCATGCTATGTACTAGACCAGACGTATCATACGCGTTGAGTATGGTGAGCAGATATCAGTCCAATCCGGGTGAGAGTCACTGGATTGCTGTCAAGAACATCCTAAAGTACTTGAGAAGAACTAAGGATGTATTCTTGATATTTGGAGGAATGGAAGAGCTAAGTGTAAAGGGTTACACTGACGCAAGCTTCCAAACCGACAAGGATGATTACAGATCGCAGTCTGGATACGTGTTTTGCCTGAATGGAGGAGCTGTCAGCTGGAAGAGTTCCAAGCAAGGCACAGTTGCTGATTCTACAACAGAAGGTGAGTACATTGCTGCTGCGGAAGCGGCAAAAGAGGCAGTATGGATAAAGAAGTTTATCGCTGAGCTCGGTGTGGTCCCTAGCATAGTGGATCCCATAGAGTTGTACTGTGACAACTCTGGGGCAATCGCACAGGCGAAGGAACCAAGATCGCACCAAAAGTCAAAGCATGTACTTAGGAGATTCCATCTTATTCGTGATATGATCGATCGAGGAGATGTGAAGATGTGCAAGATTCCGACGGATGACAACGTGTCAGATCCGCTCACGAAACCTCTTGCGCAGCGAAAGCATGAAGGGCACGCCAGATCTATAGGCATACGAGAAGCGCCAGATTGGCTCTACTTCAAGTGGGAGACTGTTGGAATAGATGCCCTAGAGGCAATCGTAGATTTAGTATGACCAATGTTTTGGCTAGAATATTCATTTATTATTTATGGCGATATTTAATATAATGAAGTCCTTAGATAAATTGTGTTATTTATCTTAAATATCCCTAGTCCATTATATTGATTAATAGGACAATCAAGTATAGACTAGTATGTGGGTAGATTGATATGGAGATATCAAGTCTAACACATGGGTATGCATTAGGAGTAATGGCATACTGGATTGACCCACGACGAAAAGGATACATTAGATTATGTGAAGTCACAATCGCTTTTCGTAGTGCTAATATTATTGCAATCCTTGGACTTGAAGTCACTAGATACTCTAGTTGTGAAATATTGCGCTTTGATGTTATCAAACGTTACACCGTAACTGGGTAATCATAAAGGTGGCTATCGGGCGTGATAGGAAGCAAGCTTAGAGATCGTAGTGATGTAGATATCCCTCCCACATAATGGGGGTAAATATCCACGGCCACTCGAGTGATGAGGCTTATTGAATGTCTGGCCAGACTCAGATAAATTAATATAGAGATATTAATGTTATCTGCAAGTATAAGCATATTCCCAGGATCGAGGAACTATGGATTGGATATACGAGGGTGACTATTTATGTCTCGTGTCCAATCCGGATATGGAGACAAAGGGATAATGCAATATTACATATTGGGCACAAAGGTTTGTCGGGATCACTGACTATTTCTATTGGTTGGGTTGCATGGATGTGTTGCTAGACACCGCTCCATGTTAGTAATAGTTACTACCAACTATATAGAAACCTATGGGGTCACACGTCAAATAGAGTAGAGCTAGATTTGGGATTAACTAATAAAGATTAATTAATATAAGGATCGTTGTGCAACACCTTGCAAACTTAGTAGGACTAATTTGCAAGGAAGGGAATAGTTCTAGTCCTACTAGAATAAGAAAACTCTAATATGGAAACAACAAGGAGTTGTTGGAGTATATATATAAGAGGCTCTAGCTTCCTTCCCACATGAGTTATTATTAGACATAACACAAAGAGTGGGAGAGAGCAAAAGAGAGAGCAAGACAAAGAGCTAGGGCCGAAACCCTAGCCCCCGTCCGCCCCCTCTACCCGACGGCAAAGAGGAGGCCGCCCCTCCCTTGTGCCTTTGTTGCTTTGTTGCTTTGATCTTCATCCCTCTTCCTCCGGGTTCAAGCTAGCACTTGTGGAGAAGGAAGAATCTAGATCTCACCTCTAGACGTGGATCAACCGTAGAGACGAGGACATCATTCTTCGTGTGATCTCACAAATCAAAAGGTACACATCTTCTATGACCTTAATCATGTTATGATGTCTCTTCCTGTGATCCTTGGTGGGCTTTGAGTAGGATTAATTGTTATTCCGCTGCGTTACCTACGTCAAAACCCAACAATTAGTCCCTACTAAGTTTGCAAGGTTTTGCAAAGTGATCCTTCTAATTAATTAATCCAATTAATTAATTCTCAAATCTAGTTCAACTCTATATAGCGTGTGACCCCATAGGTTCTATCTAGTTGGTAGCAACTATTTGCTAATATGGAGCGGTTTCTAGCAAAACATCTATTCTAGCCAACTAATAGAATAGTCATCTTGACAACCTTTGTACAAGTAATTGTCTCATCCGTTTGTCTCTATATCCGGATTGGACACGAGACATACAAGTCACACTCGTATATCCAATCCATAGTTTCTCGATCCATGGGAATAGCCTTATTCGTGCAAATAACATCAATATCCCATATTGATTTATTTGAGTCTGGCCAGACATTCTATAAGCACTATCCCTCGAGTGGCCTAGGATATTTGCTCCCGTTATGTGGGAGGGACAAATTCTATCTACGTCCACTACGATCTCTAAGCTTGCTTCTTATTGTATCCAGTACACGCCTTTATAACTACCCGGTTACGGTGTAGCGTTTAACGCTATCAAAATCACAATAATTCACAACTAGAATATCTAGTGACTTCAAGTCTAAGGATGACAATACCATTGCACCGCGAGAAGCGCTTGTGACTCAACATAACATGTATGTAGCCTTCTCGGAGATGGGTCAATCCAGTGCAACATTCCCTAATGCACACCTATGTGTTGGATCGTGATATCTCCATATCAATCCAACCCCATACTAGTCTATAGATGATTGTCCCATTAATCATTATACTGGACTAGGGATATTTAAGATAAACAACACAATTGTAAATCTATGTACTTCATTATATTAAATATCCAATAAATAATAAATGAATTTCTAGCCACAAATAATTCATACTAAACTAGATTGCCTCTAGGGCATCTATTCCAATAGTCTCCCACTTGCACTAGAGCCAATCTGGCGCATCTCGTATGCCCATACTCCTAGTGTGCCCTTCATGCTTCCACTACGTGAGCGGCTTTGTAAGCGGGTCTGACAGATTCTCATCTGTAGGAATCTTGCATATCCGAACGTCTCCTCTATCGATAATATCTCGAATCAGATGAAACTTCCTGAGCACGTGTTTGGACTTCTGGTGAGATCTTGGTTCCTTTGATTGCGCGATCGCTCCAGTGTTGTCACAAAACAACTCGACTGGATCCGCAATGCTAGGGACCACACCAAGTTCAGAAACAAACTTTCTGATCCAAACAGCTTCCTTTGCTGCGCCATTTGCAGCAATGTACTCAGCCTCTATTGTAGAATCAGCCACCGTCTCTTGCTTGGATCTCTTCCAGCTCACCGCTGCTCCATTCAGGCAAATCACATATCCTGATTGTGATCTAAATTCATCTCTGTCGGTTTGGAAGCTTGCATCAGTGTAACCCCTTACACGCAACTCTTCCTCACCGCCAAATATCAAGAAAGCATCCTTAGTTCTTCTCAAGTACTTCAGGATGTTCTTGACTGCAATCCAGTGACTCTCACCCAGATTGGACTGATATCTGCTCACCATACTCAACGCGTATGATACGTCTGGTCTAGTACATAGCATGGCATACATGATGGATCCTATGGCCGAAGCATAGGGTATCCTGCTCATGCGGTCCTTCTCCATCTCATTGGAAGGACAACCACTCTTCGAAAGAGTGATTCCACGTGACATGGGCAAGAATCCCTTCTTGGAATCTTGCATGTTGAACCGTTTCAACACCTTGTCAATATATGTACTTTGACTTAGGCCTAGCAACCTCTTAGATCTATCTCTATAGATCTTTATACCGAGTATATAGGCTGCTTCCCCTAAGTCCTTCATTGAGAAACACTTCCCTAGCCAATCTTTAACAGATTGTAGCATGGGAACGTCGTTTCCAATGAGTAGTATGTCATCCACATACAAGACCAGAAAAGCTACAGAGCTCCCACTAACCTTCTTGTAGACACAAGACTCATCTTCGTTTCTGATGAAGCCAAACTCTGTGACCACTTCATCAAAACGTCGATTCCAACTCCTAGAAGCTTGCTTCAATCCATAAATGGATCGTTGCAACTTACAGACTTTGTTGGCTTGCTTTGGATCCTCAAAACCCTCCGGTTGTATCATATACACGTCCTCGAGGAGATTCCCATAAAGGAATGCTGTTTTGATATCCATCTGCCAAATCTCATAGTCGTAGTATGCTGCAATTGCAAGTAGGATTCGGATGGATTTGGTCATAGCGACTGGTGAAAAGGTTTCATCATAGTCAATACCATGAATCTGTCTGAATCATTTAGCCACCAATCGACCCTTATAGGTAATCACATTACCATCCATGTCGATCTTCTTCTTGAAGACCCACTTGCACCCTATGGGCCGCGCCCCTTCGGGTGGTTCCACCAAAGTCCATACTTTGTTGGTATACATGGATTCCATCTCGGATCTCATGGCTTCTAGCCACTTCTGAGAGTCTGGGCCATTCATGGCCTCCTCATAGGTAGTAGGCTCATCATCTATGAGCATCGTGTCACCGGAATCGGTCACGAGAAGTCCATACCTCTCGGGTTCCTGGCGCACTCTACTAGATCTACGAAGCTCTTGTGTTACCTGAACAGGTTGTTCCACAACTGCTTGTGGTTCCTGTTCATGTTCCATTATCGGTTCAGTGATTTGTGGTTCTTGAACCTCTTCAAGTTCTACATTCCTCCCACTTGCTTCTTTATAGAGAAACTCTCTTTCTAGAAACACGCCGGTCCGAGCAACAAACACTTTGTTCTCGGTTGGAATGTAGAAGTAGTATCCCTTAGTTTCCTTAGGGTACCCCACAAATTTACACTTATCCGATTTTGGCCCTAGCTTGTCTCATTGTAAACGTTTTACATAGACATCGCAGCCCCAAATCCTCATGAACGATAGTGTGGGACGCCTCACACTCCACATCTCATATGGTGTCTTCATGACTGATTTAGATGGAACACGGTTAATGGTGAAAGCTGCACTTAATAGAGCGTAGCCCCAAAATGATAATGGAAGATCGGTTTGACACATCATAGATCGAACCATATCCAATAGGGTTTGATTCCTCCTCTCGGACACGCCGTTCCATTTTGGCGTTCCGGGTGGAGTGAGTTGGGACACGATCCCACACTCTCTAAGATAGTCGTCAAACTCTTGGCTCAAGTATTCTCCTCCACGATCCGATCGTAGAGCCTTGATACTTTTGCCAAGTTGCTTCTCTACTTCATTCTTGAATTCTTTGAACACTTCAAAGGATTCGGATTTTGCCCTCATTAGGTACACAAATTCATATCTACTGTAATCATCAGTAAATGTAATGAAGTAGACATAACCACCCCTGGCAGGCATGGCAAATGGCCCACACACATCGGTATGTATGAGCGCCAATTGCTCACTAGTCCTCTCACCTTTCTTATTGAAAGGGGATTTAGTCTTTTTTTCCCAATAAACAAGCCTCACATGTCTCATATGATTCAAAATCAAATGAGTATAGTAATCCATCCTTATGGAGTCTAGATACACGTTTCTCATTTATGTGGCCTAAACGACAGTGCCATAAATAAGCAGGATTTAAGTCATTTATTTTAATCCGCTTGGTATTAATGTTGTAGACAGGATTGCTTAGATCAAGGACATAAAGTCCATTAAATAATTGCGCACTAAAATAGTGAATATTATTTAAATAAAAGGAACAACAATTGTTCTTTATTGAAATAATAAAACCATCCTTGTCCAAACAAGAAATAGAAATAATGTTTCTGCTCATAGCAGGCACAAATTAGCAATTATATAATTCTAAAACTAAACCTGAAGGCAGAGATAGCTCGCACACGCCTATGGCCAACGCAACAACCTTTGCTCCATTCCCAACGCGCAGATCTACCTCTCCTTTAGCCAATCTTCTACTTCTCTTTAGATCCTGCATATTTCGACAAATATGAGATCCACATCCAGTATCTAATACCCATGTTGTAGAGACAGTTAAATTGACATCTACAACAAAAATACCTGGTGGTGGTGGAATCACTATTCCAAGCCTCTTGTCCTCCAGATATTTTGGGCAGTTCCTCCTCCAGTGTCCAGGCTGACTGCAGTAGTGACACTCACCTTTAGTCACATCTTTTGCAATGCCACCAACAGGCTTAAGGGCAGGTTCCTTGGACTTGGCAACTGACTTGCCTTTACCCTTGGAGGAAGAGGCAAACCGTTTGCCCTTTCCTTTCTGTACCATCATAATGGCCTTACCCTTACCCTTTTTGATGCTCTGTTCAGCCGTCCTCAACATATTGAGTAAATCTGGCAGGGGTTTCACGATCTCGTTCATGTTATAGTTCATGATGAACTGTCCATAACTCTCGGGAAACGATTGCAACACGAGATCGGTTTCCAACTCTTGGCCGACCGGGAACCCTAGTCGGGCGAGATTCTCCAAGTACCCGATCATACGGAGTACATGGGGTCCCACCGGGTTCCCTTCTGCCAGATGACACTTGAAAAGTGCCTTAGAGACCTCATACCTCTCTACCCTTGCCTGCTCTTGGAAGAGCTGCTTCAGATGCTCGATCATATCGATAGCATTCATGTTTTCGTGTTGCTTCTGAAGCTCAGAAGTCATGGTGCATAGCATAAGGCAGGCTGCATCATTAGCGTCATCAACACGCTTTTGATACGCCTTTAGGGCAGCAAGTGTTTGGTTCTCTGGACCTTCTAGAACATGCTCCTCTATTGCGTACAGTTTCTTCTCTTGCTTGAGAACAATTCTCAAGTTTCTGTACCAATCAAGAAAGTTGGTTCCAGAGAGCTAGTCCTTCTCAACGACAGATCGTAGGGAATGTTGTGAACTCGATGAGTTGTTTGCCATTTGGAATTCTACAAAAAGGAAAATACGCAAGTTTTAGTATTTGTGAATTTTTTACTATATTCAATAATGGCTAGTTTATCAAATATAGCTCCCACTATTTTTCTACGGATTAATAACCCTCAAGATATTAATGCGGAATATATCCTTATATTTTCTAGTGGGCCAAGATCCATCTTTCATCTCCTTATGAGCTTGCTTCGGCAAGTCACCCATAATTTGACTACTTTAGGTAGGAACAATTCCAATTGCATCCCATATGCAACTCTTGGTTCAATTGGGCAAATAACTCCTTATTTATCCATCCATATGGATAATCCCAATTGATTGCCTCTTGGTTTCTTAATCAAATTAATAGCCCAGTTGTGTTCAACCTCTTATCTAAACAATTGCACATTGTTACATGCCATCGCATTCCATCATTATGAACCAAGTCGCCATGCTTTGGCACGCACGAACTTGATAAATAATGATGATAATGAGTGTTTAAATAACGAGAAGGCAAGAACACAAGATTTGAATTTTGAGGGATTTTAAATTCAATTTTAATTGTTTTTGTTGATCAATATCAACTAATCTATCTATTTGAGTTTGGGCACAACTCCAAATAATAGATCCGGGTTGTCTAATTATCTTATTATCCTAATTGCATGCATCATCCATACACCAACCACACAATAATAAGACAATAAAATAAACAACCACAAAACAGAAATTAAACGTGATGTGGATATGGCCTTTTCTAGACTAAGATAATTCCAAGCCCATGGAATTATCTATGAACCCTAAAACAAACACATCTCCATGCGTCTTGATCTTTTGGTCCATCCTTCATAGTCATGTGGAATGCTCCATGCTCCATCTTTTGTGGCTTCTTTGGCTTTGGGCTTCTTTTCTTCAATCTTGGCTAACAATCTACTTTATCTAGCACTAGCTAACTTCTATACTAAATAAAATAAATCTCACAAGTTGAGAAAAAAAATGGCACGCAGGCGATAAAACCCTAATTAATTATTACAATTAATTGATCAGCTCGCAGGCCGTAAAACCAAACCACAAAATTAAACATTCACGTCAAACCACATCCTAAGGTCATATCTAATCACCATGCGATTTGCACATAAACAGTTAAAATCCAATTTTAACGCGCTTGGTCAATTTTAATCGATTTTAGGATTTCTAGGGTTAAAACGGTCCATGGGCCCAACAATCAAATTGCCCGGGCCCAATAAGGTGAACCACAAGGCCCTAGGGCCGGGCCGGCCCAAAACCCACAAGCCTAGGCCGCGGGTTAGGGCCGTCCGGCCCCTAGGGCGGCCAAGCTTGGGCGGCAAGCAAGAGGGGGCGGTCCCCTAGGGGGGCCGAACCTCCTTGAGGGAGTTGTTTCCAAAACAACTCCCTTGCTTGGTGCCCAATTTTGGTTGTTTTCTTGTTTTGGAAGAACTCCTTCTTCCCCAAGGATGCCCAAACCCTAAATCTAAGATCCTCAAATTTCTCAAACTCACCAATTCATGCATCCAATGCAAAAAATTAGATCTTGTTATGATAAATTATTGACAAATTGCATTCCATGCTTGATTTGTCTTGTTTTACGCGATAAACAATCAAATTAAGGTGTAAAACAACTAAAACGTAACACATCAACCACGTTTATGCTCTACGACATGTGGCTCTGATACCACTGTTGGGTTTTGATTCATGGATACACAACGGAAACACAAACAATCATAAAACCATGCAAAACCCTCCAAGGATCACAAGTCAAGAGACATAACGATGGTAAAGGAAGAAATCAATAACACACCTTAGGGTTCTCCTTCGATGACTTCAAACGCGAATTGTGTCACGTTCTCTATGGTTGATCCACGCCTAGAGTTGATCCTAGAATCTCCCAAGTCCTTGGTGCTAGCCCGGAAGAGGAAGAGGAAGAAGAATCACGCAAAACGAGACCCAAAAAGAGGGTCTCGGCCTCCTTTGTGGCCGACGGGATGGGCGGCGGCAAGAGGGGCGGTCGGCTCCTCTTGTTGCTTGCTCTCTCTCCTTTTTTTCTCTCCCACTCTTTGTTATGTTCAATAATGAGCATAATTTGTGGGAAGGAAGGAAGGAAGGAAGGTCCTTTATATAGTCCAACAACTCCTTGCCAACTACCTAAAGGACTTATTCTAGTCCTACTAGAATTCAATTTAGTCCCTTCCTTGCAAATTAGTCCCTACTAAGTTTGCAAGGTTTTGCAAAGTGATCCTTCTAATTAATTAATCCAATTAATTAATTCCCAAATCTAGTTCAACTCTATATAGCGTGTGACCCCATAGGTTCTATCTAGTTGGTAGCAACTATTTGCTAATATGGAGCGGTTTCTAGCAAAACATCCATTCTAGCCAACTAATAGAATAGTCATCTTGACAACCTTTGTACAAGTAATTGTCTCATCCCTTTGTCTCTATATCCGGATTGGAAACGAGACATACAAGATACACTCGTATATCCAATCCATAGTTTCTCGATCCATGGGAATAGCCTTATTTGTGCAAATAACATCAATATCCCATATTGATTTATTTGAGTCTGGCCAGACATTCTATAAGCACTATCCCTCGAGTGGCCTAGGATATTTTCTCCCGTTATGTGGGAGAGACAAATTCTATCTACGTCCACTACGATCTCTAAGCTTGCTTCTTATTGTATCCAGTACACGCCTCTATAACTACCCGGTTACGGTGTAGCGTTTAACGCTACCAAAATCACAATAATCCACAACTAGAATATCTAGTGACTTCAAGTCTAAGAATGACAATACCACTGCACCGCGAGAAGCGCTTGTGGCTCAACATAACATGTATGTAGCCTTCTCGGAGATGTGTCAATCCAGTGAAACATTCCCTAATGCACACCTATGTGTTGGATCGTGATATCTCCATATCAATCCAACCCCATACTAGTCTATAGATGATTGTCCCATTAATCATTATACTGGACTAGGGATATTTAAGATAAACAACACAATTGTAAATCTAAGGACTTCATTATTAAATATCCAATAAATAATAAATGAATTTCTAGCCACAAATAATTCATACTAAACTAGATTGCCTCTAGGCATCTATTCCAACAGATTTCCCACGAATTTGTCACACCTCTATGAGTATTCTGCAAGCCTCTCTATCTTCAAAATTCAAACCAGTCTCTTTTATCCACAGCTGGAACTGATTGAGAGATTTTAGGATCTCAGTTCCTACAAATCCTCTTTCTGTTTTCAAGATAAATTCAAACAGCTCTAAGTGGATATCCGTTCAAGTTTGTTGAGATTGCTCCTGCACGCTTAACAGCCCTGCAACAACATTGAAACACAGCAACAACACAATCCAGAAAGATAACAGTGCTATGACTGTTTGGTTATCCAGTTTCTGATAAAACTGTTTAACAGATTAGAACAATAACCTGTATAACTTCTAATACATATGAATCATGAAAAACAAGTTTAAGACACTTAGAAGTGAGTAAATAATCACAATACTAAGAATCACAACCTGCAAGAAAGAATCAACTTAGTTCTGTAAAAACTGTTAGCAGCTCAAGACACATCTCAAGGCCTTGGAGCTCTGAACCTTCTTCACCGATATTCAAAGTTAAACCCAGATAACTTTGATTCTTCCTGTTCTGATCATCTACAATTGTGTTAGATATATAAATAGTATAATCCATAAGTATATGCAGTAAATCCCTGATCTGTACAATCAGATATCCAATCTGCAACACAAAACTGTTAGAACATATAGCATAATAGAATAACTCTCAAGGCTTTGAAGTTCAGTCAATATCTCATGGCCTTGGAGTATCTGAAATGCTTTGCTGCTTATGTCTTAGTCTTTGTCTTTCAGCACTCAAAAAAATTACCAACCAAAACACATTCAAGGGTCTTTGACTCAACACAAACAACTCCAGATTGACAAGGTCTGGATGAAATAGGGAAACAAGGTATGAGTAATTTACTACCAAGTTTAGTAAATTTATAAATTATATGTACGAGTAACTTATCTTTTTAGATTTCTTCAGGAATTGGCCCGTCAAGGTCAAGTAAGATAACAACAAACATGTACCAGGATGGCTGGCGGATCCATCGAATAGTTCCAAATAAATCCTACCTAAGTAATTTTTCATTAGAGGGATCTTCTACTCTACCACATTTCCTCAAATGAGGCTTCCAATAGAAGAGAAAATCTCTTTACAGTCTCTTTCCAATATGAACCTAAACCCGTCCAACTTAGAAATCAAATCCATTTATCTTTACAAAAAAATCAAATCCATTTTCAAGAAGTCAAATCCGCCAAATTTATACGAATAACTTGAATTTAAAACAGTTCTGAAGAAGTCAAATCCTACGAACGTAAAAATCACATTCCTAAAGGTATGGCCATTAAATTACCTAACTATCATCTTCTTTCTCTCTCTCTATATCTATCTACCCTTATCTTATCTGTAACATATATCTCTCCCTATCAAGTCTCAACCCATCTCTCTGTAGGGTTTTGATGCAGGTTACTAAGCGGAATAACATAAAAAAAATCCTGATCAAATCCCTCCACGGATCGCAGGGAAACATTCATAACGTGATAAGGGATAAACATTTATGTACCTTGTTTGTCTGAATGATCACGATACACAGAATGATGTCCGCGTCTCTACGAGTATCCACACCTAGGATTGTGCTGGAATCTCATTCACATCTTTGTGCCAGCTACACGAAGAAGGAGGTAGAAAATGATCACGCAAATCGAGGCATCAAAGGGACGCGTGCCACGCGAAGCTGACGGCGCAGTTGGGGGAGGACGGATGAGGGTTTCGGCCTTCACTTGTCTTGCTCTCTTTGCTTTGTTATTTCTCACAATGATGACTCTTGTGAAATAATAAAGCTAGGATTGCCTTTATATAGTTAATATGTAATATACCTAGTTTTTAGAAAGTCAGAAATATTTGTTTTTACTATGAATTTGTGTTTTTCACATAACTTGTTAGCATGCTTAATTGCTATTGTATGCAGTCCAGTTGTTTCATGATGTAGCGTTTGTGTTTCTGAAGCTTATATTACTTTAGTGAATTTTATGTTATATAGTATCCTGATAGATGAGCTCATAAATGTGAAACTATGATAGTTATGCTCCTCCAGAAATACAAAGGAAATATTAATATCTTCTTTAATCGCTAAATTCAGGATAAAAATAGTTAAGGAATAATTAGTACTAATCATTCGTTTATGTGTTAATTAGCTTAGTTAATCCTGATTAGTACATAATGACAGGTATTATAGAATATGTATAGCTTGTATGGGTGTAAGTGTAACAGGGGACACGTAGGGTGACACGTGTCACTGCCGTAGCCCATGTCCCATATGCTTGACACACGCCCCTGCTGCGTGTCGCCGTGTGGCAGCTTTCGTCACATGTGCGAAACGTGTCATACTACAAGTCAGATGCTTCTGACACATAACCCTGATGTGTGTCATCATGTGGCACCCTCTCTCTGTGCATGCGACATATGTCTGCCATGTGTCGCGTCCTAACCAATCCTTCCCTGCATGCCTGCCACGTGTCCCTATGACACATCGCGGCATGATTGGTCAATTAATTCTATAAATAGGTTGTTTTGCTTTAGTTTTCATCATCGAATTTAGTAAGAATTTCTTTTATTTAGTAGAAACCCTAGTTTTGGAGATTTCAGCATCTTGAATTTCTGAGCCAAAGATCGTAGCTTCTCAAACTGCTACAATATTGATAGCTAGTGCTATCAAATGGTGCTTTCATGACGAACATGAAGATGACAATTGAAGACTTAGGCGAACAATTGGGAAAAAAATTCAGCGAACAAATTCAACAATTGACAGAGAGTATGAAGGAACAGTTCAAGAAATTGGACTCTCGGTTTACTGACCTGGAGAACTGTGCGACCTCGGTGGAAAATTTACCGGAGACTCGTCCACAGGGTTCGTCGCCGCTGGGTTCCTTGCCACAGTCGGCGAACCAGCTATTGTTGTAGTCTCAGGACCTCCAGGAAACCCTGGCACCACTCCCAAATCTGCCGACCCTGGCACCGTCATCGCTAGCCCTAGCGCCGTCTAACCATATGGATCAGAGGCAGCCCCCACCATCGCAGAACCTCCAAGCGGTGGCCGCGTTGTTCCTCAGCGCCCTTCAGGCGATGGCCCAGCAATCGCCAGCTCAAGCTATAACCTCCCATCCGTCAGCTACCCCCTAGGTTGGCCAACTAGTGTCGGTTCTTCGGGTTTATTTTAGCCGCCATCAACACAACATGTGTAGTCAAACGGGTTTGACCAACCCTGGGTCCGACCCGCATACTACTCTGACCTAACCCGGGTTCAGACCCGGACCCAAGGACAACCCGGGTCTGGGTTTGATCCACCAGCCCCATATGGTTCGACTGCACCTGGCCACCGGTCGTACAGTTCGCAACCAGCTTACCAGCAGCCCTACCGTCCACCAACTCAACCAGCCGGCTTGGATTACCAACCAAATTATTTAGGAACGGATGTCCGTAACCACAAGTTACGCGTTGACGCACCCAAATTTTCAGGTAACGATCCTCACACTTGGATTTTTAAAGTTGAGCAATATTTTTAGTAATTTCAGATTCTGCCGGATGATCGGCTTTAGTTAGTGGGCGTACTGTTCGACGGTGAAGCAGCCGATTGGTTTTAGTATCGCCGTAATAACTACGGATTTCACCTCCTGGACTGCTTTTCTGGATGAGGTAACAGTCCTTTTTGACCATAATTATTACCATGATTATTTTGGTATCGACGGTTATTGCATACCAAGCAGAGTTTGAGAAAATTTTGAACAAGATTGGGCCAGCAGCAGCTTTTTTCTATATTCTCTTATGGTCTCAAACCATCGTTGGGCCGTGAGTTAGGATATGCAAGCCCCAGTTGCTGGCTTCAGCATTTTCGCTAGCCCGGGAGTTAGAAGCCATCCGGTTGTGACACCAGTTTCCGTTGCACCAATAATAGCGTCCTCCTGTAGTAATTCGGTGGATACGCCTATGGAACCGCAAGTACGGAAGCTAACGGTTTCAGAACAACAAGAACGCATGGCCAAGGGTTTATGTTACCGTTGTGATCAAAAGTTTGCACCCGGTCATAAGTGCGATAGTCAACTACTACTCATGGATGCCGAGGACGAGGAACCCACAACTGATGACATCCTCGTCACTGGCGATGCTTCCACCCTTTATAGCATGAATGTTGCGCTCTCCACGCTTCGTATGGCTGGGCAAATCAAGGGCCACGATGTCTCTGTGCTTATCGACGGTGGGTCCACTCATAGTTTCATCCATCCTAAAGTGGTGGAGCAACTGCAGTTGCCGGTTCAAAATAGAGCGCCCTTTCGAGTTTACGAGGGCAACGGAGAATATATGAATTGCAATGCTAAGTATGATGCGTTCGAGTAACAAATCCAGGGTCATCACTTTACGGTGGATTTGTTTGCATTAGCGATCCCTGGGACGCAGGTTGTTCTTGGTGTTCAATGGCTTGAACAGGCCAAGTTTCGATGAATTATACGTCTTTGACAATGAAATTTCAGCATGGCGACACCCCCGTAGTGTTAGAGGGGCTAACGGACGCGGCACTTCGCACAATTATTCCATGTTCCGCCTTGAGTTCAAGGCTATTGTCAACAGGGGGAGGTTGATACGAGCACACAACCATATCTAGAACGCAAGGATCGGAAGCGTAATCCACCTCCACATCTTAAAGACTATGTGCGCAAGTATCTTATTTGCTTTATTGTTAGTTCAGGGGTTTTAGTTATATTAATTAATTGTTTGAGGGTCTTTAGGTAATTCCATATTAGTAGTATTCGGACAAGGAAACGTTTCTAAAGTCCAGGATTGTGTAGTAGTATTTATAGGTTGTTTTGTTTCAGTTTTTCATCATTGAATTGAATAAGAATTTCTTTTATTTCGTAAAAACACTGGTTTTTGAGATTTCAGCGTCTCGAATTGCTGAGCCAGAGATCGTAGCTTCTCAAACTGAAACAATATTGATAGCTACTGCTATCACACTATGTATGTACTAAGTTAAAATGAATTTCATACAACATATGACCACCATACAGTTTACATTTCGATAGCCAAACTTATGGTATGTTCTGTTAGGATGACTTGAATCATCCAATAAGTTTGGCAAGACAACAAGTCAATGAAGGAGTAGGAAACCAAATCAGCAGCAGGTCAGTGTGCAGGAGCTCGCACGAGCATGTTTAGGAACTCGTGCAAGCAAGTTTGGGCTGGGCTGCCAATTTTGGTTCGGGCTGAAATTAGGGTTTACTTATGCCTAGTTTGTGCCTTAGACGTGCACGGCATATCGTGCATGGTTGTATTCGGGGTTTCTCCCTCTTAATAAACTTATGGTTTTCTCTCGTGGAGGTAGCTAATGTGAACCACGTTAAATTTGTATATGTGTTTCGTTCTTGATTCTTGTTCATCGTTCTTGTTCTTCGTGCCCTCGTCACAACAAACTGGTATCAGAGCCAGGTTTCCCCAACTAGGGTTTCACGATCCAGTTACAGAAAATGTATTCATATACACCATTAGAAATGCATAACAAAGTGAAAATGAAATAGAACGGAAATTAACCAATTGTTTATAAGATGGCCAATCAATATATGCCACATATACCGAGAGAGCTGACTCACTCTTTCTTAGCCAAAACCACGTCGTGGCTCTAATAGAGCTTATTTAGATACTAAAATTAACTGAAATTGGACTGACTAAGAAGACACCGAAGCTGTCGTCCTATTAAAAACTTTGAATTCTAATTTCATAACGTTCCTCAAAGATCAACGGCTATTGCTGCTGCTTGAGTTCTTGATCCTTTGGCTGCTGCTGCATTCTTCTATGTATACCAAATGAACAGAAACCTTGATCAGATACTGAACGAAATATCATTATAAAGCGACATTATTATGGAGTAGTGACTTTGTGAATTCCTCAAGGATGGGAAGCTTATGATTGTCATCATAGCTGTACATGAGAGGAACCATCCTTGCAATGTTGAGGCAACCAATTCTGAATGTTGCTGGGAATTGATGTGGAGATAAGCATTCCTTGTTAAGGTTTTTCCAGGCCTTTGAAATCAGATCAACGGTTTGTTTTTTAGCACATTCTGCCGAAACACCCTCGTTTTCCTTCATGTAGCACTCTAAATAGGATCCGTCACGACCTTCTTGATTCTCATCCTGTGAGATCAAGTTTCAGTTTCATTACATGTCAAATTACTACATCTAGTTCATACTACTACTTCATAGCATGTGCGCGTTTTAGTAAACACGTACGGTTGTAAAGTAATAGATTGGCAAGAAAGTAGTGATCTTCACCTTGGCCCTTCCCAAGTCATCCCAAAGTCGAAGGATTGTTGCCAATGAGGTTGCAAATCCTGGATTACCATCAATTAGATTGATGGTTTCTTCGTTAATGCCTTGACCTAAGAGGAAGAACATGTGAACTAACAGCACTTTAACCCCTGAAGTAACTACACCGTTCTTCAAGTCTTCCTCGGCTTTTGGCAACTGTCCTGAAGCTAACCATTTTGCTTCAATGAGGAACCCATTGCACAGACTTGCCCACTACAAGAATCATAGAACTTTTTTCAAGGGCAGTAAACTTGAAACACTCAGCATGCATACTAGTTTTCAGTACTGTAGTACTCTGTTGCGTTTTTCATTTAAAAATTCATGACATACCGATCTTCGCAGAGAATATATAGGGTTCCATCCATGTTTTTTGTGAACCTTGTAGCCAATCTCATTTGTGATATCGTCAAGAGCCTTAAAACAGATCTTCATGCAGTTCGGTAGTTGCTCAGTTGCAGAAATGTCCCATCTGCATATAGATCATTGTCTGTTACATATACCGGGAATTTTAAACAGAGAGGAAAGAAGAAATGAGAAAATTGTTGATACTTACTTATCAACTGCTTCAGTGAACCGAGTGAGCTGTTGTACTGTTCCATAAAAATCAAATATGTCATCTATTATGTATATTAAAGATATGGGTTTAGTGAGCTCGACTCTTTCATCCGAGTAGGTTGGGTTGGTGAGGGCTGCTACGGGCCACATGTACCACTTAAGTGGTTGGTATCTAGCGAACGTCAGCTCTTTGGCCAAACCTTTGTCCTCCCACCACCTAATAAGAAGCGGAAATTAATGGATCTCCGAATTATGGGTTAAGAAAGTAGGAAAGTAAAATAACATGTGAAATCACGGTTTTATGATTGAAACTAAAATGTTTATTTTTTCTTTGCTTTCTAGGCTTTCTTGATGAATGAACCAACAATGGTAAGCTTACTTGGAAACTTGATGTAATTCCTTTTGGTAAGTTGATTGAACCAGACTAAATTCAATAGCTGCTAGTTCTTTCAGGACATTATCCCATCGAGATAGGCCCTCGTAATTGCTTATTGTCCTATGAAATATTAGCCTTGGGAGGCTCTTGTGGCGAGGAAACCTCAAAGTGTTGTCGATAACTCTGGCACGGTTCTGATCGATTCTCGTCATCCACCTGTTGAGTAGCGGAGCACTGAACTCTGCTGCTTGGTCAAGTATGTCTTCTCCTTCAAAGCTCAAATGTGAAGCTTCATATAAACTCATCAAGCCTCTAATATTTGATCTCAATTCTGCTTTGAACCCGCCCTTCTGGTCTTTGAAGTTGTCAAATACATCTGTAACAGTGCCATTTGATTAATTATGCTTGGAAATGACCAACTTTTAGTTTTTAAATCAAAGTGAGGGAGTTGTTGCATGAAAAACACGGTCCCTAAACTAGTGTACTATTTCCATGCTGTTCCCCACATATTTGAATCTCAAAGAGGTCAACCCTGTAAATTCCGTTCTGATCGCCGTTCCTTTTTGCTCTAGTGAGAAGGAACAATCCGGGATTCGGAGGGAACAGCGATCCGTTCCGGATTAACCAAACTTTTACTATATTATATATAGATACAATATACATAATATGTATTTTAAAAAAATAAATTTAATTAAACTATAATATGAAGTCTAGATGTGACAGATGGTGTTGGTTTCCATGACCTGATTTTTCTTTAATAAAGCTTTGTTAGGCAGACAATTCTGGAGACTACTTCAAAGCCCAATTCTCTTCATGCCAGAATTTTAAAGCACAAATATTACAGTAACATAGGCCTCTTAAAATCAGAAGAAGTAAGCAGGAGCTCTTATCTATGGAAGAGTGTTCACTCCAGCAAAGACTTGGTCATCAGTGGCTGTAGATGGAGATTGGGGAATGGTGACAATCTGAATGCTTATTCAGATCCGTGGCTTTCAGGCCACATTTTTTTCGCCCTTTCACCCAAAATCGCAGTGGCAGGGAAGTAAAAGTTGCTGATCTGATAACATAAAGTCGAGAATGGAACGAACAGTTGCTTCAAAGTTTGTTTTGGCAAGAAGATATCGAAGAAATTAGAATAATTGCAATCCCCAATTTTAATGTCCCAGACAGACTGATCTGGCACTATTCAGCAAAAGGGGAGTATAGGGTGAAATCAGCATATCAGTTGTTGTGTCAACAAACATATCAACAAACAAAAAACCCACTTGGGGGGGGGGGGGGGGCTTTTCAGCACCAGGACGGGTGGATTCTCTTTTGGAATCAAAAGTTACCAAAGAGAACGCTTTACCCAATTTGGAGAGTCGTCAACAGAGACTTCCAGTCCGAAGAAATCTCAGTCGAAGAGGGATTGAAATTGATCCAACGTGTGCGGTTTGTAAACAAAATTTTGAAACAGAAACTCATCTTTTAACATCTTGCAAATTTACCAAAGACTGATGGAATTTGATGATGGGTCAAGATTTTACCCAACAAATCCAAGGTGAGTTCCAGATCTAGTTCCCCCATTTCTTTCTGAAAGCAAGCAAAAAGGAAAGAGAGAAGAATTTTGATCTGGAAATTGTGGCAAAACAGAAACGACCAGATCTTTTGGAACAAGTTTTCGAGCTCCGAAAGATTAGTGGAAGAAGTTAATGAATACTTGAGAGAGAGATCGAAGACCACATGCAAGACGATTCCTTGTCTCCTCCAGCTCCGATCGGAAACAAACACTGGGAAACATCAAGACAGATGCCTCAAGCAGGGTAGTTATCGATCAACACCGATGCCGCTTGGAATAAGAAGAATAGAAAAGCAGCGATTGGTGTTGTTATTAAAGATCCGTCCGATAACTTCATCACCGGAAGATACCGGTCCCTTTATTCATTCCTGCCATCGCTGCCGAAGCCGAAGCATTAACGGAAGAGGTAAAGATGGTATTGGAGATGAGCCTAGATAAAATTCATTTCGAAACTGATTCTCTCTCTCTCGCAAAGCAGATGAAGAAAAAATAAATGGGGAAAGATCCATATATACCACACAGAGTTAGAGAGAAGCATTGAAGAATGTGAAAGCCTACTCTGGAACATAACCGACTACAAGGTCATTCATTGTCCTCGTAATTTCAAACGGCGTGCTCACCTGTTTGCTGCTCATGGCATTGGGCTTTTGGGTATGAAGGAGTGGAAAGTCCAACCTCCAAATTGGGCTATCTCAGAGTTATCAAATGATGTATTGGGCCATGAGGCCATTTCCTCTTCTTAATGATAAGGTTACCTTAAGAAAAACCCATCAATAATATTACATATGTGATGAAAACGAATGATTACTAAATTTACCGATTGAATTATGGTAAGGAAAATAGAATAACAAGATGCATGGGTAGTTATAAACAAAATAAATTAATTAATTTTACTTAATATGAACTTTAAGTTTTATACAAAATTGATTATGTCATTATGACTAGTTGTGTTAAATAAAAAGAAAAAAGTCATATATTCGATGCATGAATACAGTCATATCTAATATAATAAATCAGCTAGGTTTCCCTCCGAAAAAATAACAAGAACATCCTAGCCATTCAATAAGAGTCTCATGACATTTGAGCCATTGATTATCATTTCTCTTCTGTTAAACAAAAATTTGTTAAAGAGAATAAAGGATAAGATACAGTTTCAAAAAGATTTATCTTATCTAACTAATTTAAAATATCTCTCTTATCTAAATAATTATTCAAACTTAATCTTCATCATTTATCTATTTATACTTAAAAGTTATAAATGTATAGGTGAATAATTAAGTATATGTCAGTAATAAAATCATACTTAGAGTCTGTTTGATAATGTTTTTGCTTTCTATAGCGCTGCTTTTCAAATCCAAAACAGAATTCATGTGCTTGGCAAATTTTTGTTTTTCTGCTTTCTAGAAAGCAACTGCTTCCCCACAACAGCTTTTGGAAAGCAGGGGAGGGGTTGCTTTCTATGACCTGCTTTTTGATTAATTTATTATTTTACATCATTATCCATTAATAAATATTAATAATATATTATTGTAATAGTAATACTTATTATATTATGTCTGAAATGATCGTTTCGACATTTACAACAAGTCCAAAGCACTAATTACCAAACAAAAAATGTCAAATTGCATTTCCACAGCAGGTTATACACGGAGTTTATCGAACACTTTTTGTGCAGATTCTCACACCAGCTTTCTCACTGTACTTCCTACACAGCAGCTTTCGGAACCGCCACAGCATTACGAGATTAGCCCTTAAAACCGTATTTAAAACAACATTCATTTACGATTTTAATTTTATTTAAAAACTATAATATATGTAGAATGATATATTTTCGGTCAATTTATACATTTGATTTCGTAGTGTCCTATGGACACGTGTCATTTTCTAGTCTATATAATAAATCAGGTATGTATTTTCCTACAAAAAAAATGTCAACAAAAACATACTAGCCATTCAATCTTAAGAAATGTCTTTGATCCGTTTTTTATCATTTCATTTTTTTGTTAAACAAAAATCAGTTAAAAAATTTGTGAAAGAGAACAAAAGATAACATACCGCTAAAATCTTCAAAAAAGCTGCAGCTTATATGATTGATCTAGAATCTCTCTTATCTTATTAATTATTCAAAATCAATATCCATTATTTATATTTTATACATAAAAGTTACAATATATATGTATGAATAAATGATTAATTATATGTCAATGATAAAATCTTACTTAAAAATATATTTAGAACAATATTTATTTAAATTCTTTTATTTATTTAAAAAATAAAATACAGATAGAACGATATCTCTTCTTTCAATTTATACATTTGTTTCCATAGTGTCTGTGACGACCTGGTCACACTTTTAATAAAAAAATAAATATTGAATATTCGATAAAAATCACGATTTTCTATCAACCAAGTCTGACACTTTCAGACGTCCAAAACTCCACCAACATGACACACAGTCATCCGAAAATAATTTTTATAAAATATCTAAAAATTGGTACGTGACTGAATTATTTAAAAAGTTACACCAACTCATCAAAAATAATATTTTTTATAAATTATCGCGATTCGACTAAAAAAAATTACAACTTTCAGTAAAAACAGCTAAAAACAAAAAAAAATACAACTTCCATTAACAATTTATTATTAAATCAAGTCATCAAGGAATTGTCTTAGTAGAACTCAAAGACAAGGAGGTACGAGCCTATAGAACATATCATGTTCAAGTAAGGTCGTAATCATCAAGGAATTGTCACAGCTATTTTCTCCGCTTTAGCCACAAACAACCACGTATCTCCTCTCTCATGAGCAGATGACAAAGCTTAGAAAACTTCACATGGAAGTAAATTGATATAACATGAAGAGTTACTCCAATGACTACATGGTAGAATAATAAATGTCTACTTACTATTTCGATTAATGAAAATTGACTTTATTATTCAAGTAGGCAAGTTGATAAAGACATTTATATACTAACATCACAGGGAAGGAACATACCAATGTGTGTATACATAATACACAAATCCTTAAAAAATATCACAAATACAATGTAATCGGATTATGTAATCAGATTCTCACAGTGCCCTACGGGCACGAGTCATTTTCTAGTCATATTGTATATTAAAATGTGAAATCCATAATAAAACTAAGATTTGGGTCAGTAGTCAATTGTTGGCTTGTTGATGCTGATTTCTTGAGTTTGACCCCTCCTCAAGCGATTTAATTTTGAAAATCAAAAATTTAAATATGATACCGGAACAGAACCAATGGAAATTATCGAACGCCCCGAAACTCTCGACACACGCCGGATCCGGGTGGAATAGACCGGAATTCGAACCGGTACATATCCACCCCAGTTTCGTGCCGTTTTACCAACGAAATGGAACGTTTCGACCGTTCCCAAACGGAATGAAATTAGCAACTATTGTCACATTCTTCATAAATTGCGGTAACTCTTTCTAGAGAATTTAGTGCTCCATTAGAGCACCACGTGATGCTCTATTTCCAATCAAAGTGTACCGCTTATGTTAACTGTCAGTGGTTGACACACCCTCATTGATTGTGGAGAATTGTTGGATCACATTTTTTCTCTTGTACATTTTACAGTGAATCAGCTTGATCGTCACCTTCCTTGCTCCAATCGCACCCACCCACTCTAAAATCCCTAACTATAAAGCACCAAAACTCATCCTCATATGTCCACCCAAATCAACCTCAAATCGAACGCATAAAATAAGTTATAGAGGTTTTGATGGGTTTGTAATTTATGTTATGAACAAATGAAATATGCAGAATGTAAGGAAATCAGGCGCACACAATTACGTGTTTAGCAAAATAACATTTTCTTATCCATGGGTTGCATATATTCCACTTAAACACGTCTCAAGGAGAATTACAAGCAAAATAAAATAACGCTCGACATACTTTCTATAATCTCTAATAATTCTATGAATAGACGACCTACTAAACAAGGTCGTACACAAGCACAGACCGGGTCAAAAGCCTTAGCTCCACGAGTCACGTCTCCTTTGTTGTGTCGTAGCAAAAAATGCAATCCGCTTTTGTTTAAAAAATGGTTCACAAAATTAGGCTCCACTCCAACATGCAATTAATTCGTTATTGAAGGTTATAAATGGCTTTTACAAACCCCTAAGAGCATCTCCAACAATAAAATTATTGTTTAGCTAAATTTTAACTAGTATGAACTCAAGTTAACATGATTTTTTATTGTTTGCTCCAATGGTGTTATGTATTTTACATAAGTTTGTGAGTATTGAATTATAAATAAAATATTTTATTAAATTAAAGTAGGAGAGAGATAGACACAAAAAATTTAACTACCTACATTCTAGCTAGCTACTTCTATTGAGTGGGATACATAATATGTAAAATATTGAGTCATTTAGTTAGCCTATTGGAGCTCATTATTTCTTCTAGTTATGTAAATTATAACTAAACTAATTCTTTTACATAACCATTGGAGATGCTCTAAGGGCAAAACGCTCAAGAAAATGTGAGCAGTTGTCGGCCCACTCCAACATGACTTTATTTTGTTTCCTTGGACCAAATTTGGTCCTCGGCAAAATCCGATCAAGCACTTTGTTCCTTGAGCTCCTTGGACCACATGTCTACACCCATCATAAAATTATATACTACATAATTGTCATACATTAAATATACAATATTTATTTTAAATGAAAATAGAGTGGACTAATTGCGAACAAAATCTATATTATTATTTATAAAACTAGAAAAGTGCACTATAGTAAAGACATGTGTCATGCTTAATAAAGGTGAATAAATATGTCATATTTCTTTGGACTCTCTAACCAATAGTTATAAAACAAGTGTAAATTCCTTCAAATTAATCTCAACATAGCATATTAGTCATTAGATAACATCCATTATAATTGTCAACAACTCCTATTTGTATGATTACTTTATTAGCACAATTAACTAGTTTATTTGATAATATGAGTTACATGATTTTTTTTGACAAAAACATGAGTTAAGATTAATTAGTACATTAATTAGTATGTTTAGTACTCCATAAATTCAAAACCATTTTTTTTCTCTAAGAAAATGTACAAGATTTACTGAAGACATATGTCATACTTATTAGACTCTCTAACGAATGGTTGTTAGGCAAGTATAAATTCCTTCAAACTAATGTGCAACATGCCATATTAGTCATCACATAACCTCACCCATAATTGTCAACAACTCCTATTTGTATGATTACTTTATTAGCATATTTTTTTAGTGCATTTGATAACATGACTTATCAAAAATTTATTACTACATAAGTTCAAAAGCTACTTTTTTCTCTACGAAAAATGTATAAGATTTACTAAAATCAAGTTGTAAAAAGTACATTTCTCAAAAAAAATGTTACAAGTTTAATTTGATTTTTTTTGCTGCTGAAGAAAATTGGAGTATTATACTATTAGAAATTATGGAAGTTGTAAACACAGAAAATATTATAACAAATATTCTAACAAAAAAGTATAACAAACATTATTTAGCTGTATGTCATTTCAATGATCTATTTGTACTCCTAATTTATTTATTTATTTGACATGAAGTCCAAGTCTGCTACTTTTTACTATCATTTACCTCATGTAAGCAGAATCCCCAGCTAATCTAATTATTTCTATAGCTATTTACCTTCAATTACTTTTTGTATATTTATATAATATGTATGTTACAACCATGAATTTAGCTAATTAATAGCAACAAATAATAATTTAACAAAACATCATTTACAAAAATAAACTAAAAAGTCACTTTATGGGATCAAATTCGATTATTAAAAATATTTGTGCTCATTATTTACCTTTAATTTTTCTATAGTGAAATACTATGCTTTGATCATTTTTTCCAGCACTAAATTCACATCTTACATGGATGCATAGTTGGTTGATTAGTCAATCAGAAAAATATTATGACGTTATGATACATTCATTTTGTATGGTTTTCTATCCATACTTAATTATACTTATGGTCGAATCTATAAGTTTTGCTCAGTCAATAATCATTCATATTGATTTTGATTTAACACTTTATGCGTAGTTATGGCGAAGAAGTCAAGAAAGAAAACACCAATCTTCAAGTATGTTGGTTTAACAAGCAATATTATCACTAAGTTTCTTATCACATTTTATTAGTTTTGTTTACGCACTAATTTGAGAGGAAGATAGATGTGGGTTCTCTGGTATTTTTCATTTAAATTTAACTAAGCAATTAGTAATTTTTGTCTCTAATAAAATGATAAAAAAAACTACTTTGACCTAATTTTTCATTTTTAACTATTTATGAAAGTAAGCCATATTTCTTTTTATAACATTAAGAAAAGTCGATAGTAAAACCATAAAGGTGATGTTTAGCACCTGAGTACAATAGTCTCTTGGTAAATTTCACACAAACAGACATACCTTTATGAGGGTCAATTCTTCTTACTTTGAATATATTCCTTCAGTTTATTAATTTTATGAATATTGTTTGTGAGGTATTTTGGAAGAAACCATTATCCAGAATACTGTAGTAGTTCTCTCAAAAAAAATACTATAGTAGTTTTAAATTATAAATAAATGAATACCATTTTTAATTATTAATTAAGAATATAAATAACGTTTACTTAGTAGCACAGTACTATAACGAATGCATATACCTGGTTTTCGTTGCAAAAATACGACTTTGTAATGTCCGAAATAACACAAAACTCAACATTTGTAAAGTTGCAGTAAGAAAGAAAGAGGAGAAACTAGACGACCTACCCGCAGATACATAATAACCTTGTTGCCTCAACAGACGGAAGCGAGTAGAAACCTCATAAAGATCGGCTTGGTGATTAAGAAGACGACGACTACTACTGCTAAAGTTATCGTATTGGTTGTGTAAGACATGTCCGAGCTCCTCCTTGAAGTGGTAGTCTATACATAGACGTTGTAGATTATCGATAATTACTAGACTCTCTATTGGATTTTTTCCTACCTTCCGCAGCAAATTTCTCACTTCTTCCAACTTCTTTTCGTGCTTCCTGAGAAATGCATCCTACAGAGAGCTCAGAGCCATTTATCAGCTTGGAAACACACACACAAGCACAAACACAAACAATGGTGAGCGAGAGACAGACAGAGTTACCGTGATGTTGCGAGGCGAGATTCGAAGACGCTGAGCATTGGGGATACAGGCTGTTGTAGGATGGGTGGTGAGGCGACAAGTACTTGAACGACCCACTAGTAGCAACATGGTCGAGAAACTGTTATTGTTACCCAGGTGTTATGGATGATTAGGCTGTGCCAATTAAAGGACTATTTATGTAGCTGATCAGATGATTAGGAATCAATCACATTTTTTAATTCGGCCACAGAAAAGATAAATTACACCCCCATGTTCCCAGAATACAACCCAACCTACATAAATTTTTGAGTTGTCTAATGGCAATGGCAATCCTGAGTGGTGTTCGGTTTTGTCTTGAATTTCGCAAGACGAATCGGTATAACCGATGCGTCTGAGGAGGTGATAGCTAGGGTTTGGTGGGCTTTTCCACCTCCTCTATATTAGTATAAATAAATAGATGTGCAAGCTATTGTTTTAGAGAAGTGAGTTGAGTAGACTTAGAGATATCTTTCAGCGGATGTGTGCGGTTAGGGTTTCATAGATGTAGTCTATGAGGATGAGAGTACCGCGCCGACGTGGTCTGCGGATTGTGCCGTCTCTCCCCTACGATGTATTCCCTCATTGATATAGTGAAATTCTTCTCCTCCCGTAGATGTAGACGGTGTTGCCAAACCACGTTTAATTCTGGCGTGTCGCTTTTCTTCTCCTAAATTGTGTGTGTTGAGTGTGTAATTGTGTGGCGTTGTTTTTGTTGCGACGGAAATTCGTGTTGACGAATAATTCCCAACAAGTGGTCCTGGCTGGTTCGAGTGGGGGGGTTAGGTGTTGGGTGTTAGATCCGCGTCGATGGAGAAAGAGAGGGAGAGAGGTACAGGTCTATTTGTGATCCGAATAGTGGTGTCATGGCATTTTCACCATCTAACTTCGTTTCGTGAGACCGATATTACTTAATTCCTTGATTAGTGAACTGGCTACTTTATTTAATGAGCTTCAATCCACACATGGACCGGGCTTCAAGAGCAGAACTTCCAGCGAAACGGCTGAATTTGTCATCAGAATAATCAAAAAATGTAGAAGCTAGCAACTACGTAAGCTACTCCCCCTACATCAAAAGCTCTTTGGCCGAAACCTCTGCATATATATTAAGAAGAGGAAAATTGGATCCCCAAATATATCTATAGATCTATACACGATAAAGAGACGATGAACACAATAACAGTCTCATGGCGGTTATAAGTTGATACGGTTGCAGTATGTTAAGACTAATACAAACTAGCAAGAACGATAGTAACAATCAAGAACGAAGACAAACGGTGTAACCTGGTTCATTAGTATTGAGTCTAGCTACATTTGTGGGCGTACAAGAAACTGCTTGATCCATCTAAATAAGCTTATCCAACCCATTTAATCCACTTTTATTTGTTTGAAATGATTTAGATGAAACACTGGATCGACTTGATCTGTTTCGAGCTTGCAAGTGGTTCTCTATTTAAAGGTGTGGCGAAGCGCAGCAAGTTGTCTCCGCCATTGTCTAGCTGGGACCTTGTTACCGTAAAGGTAACGGGTTGACGATTTTGCGAAAATCGACAAAACTTGACCACGTAGCTTTTAGCCTACGGCGTTTTTCCTAACAACTACTATTGACCGAACAAAGATTTTTCTCAATAATCAATTCATTCGATGCAAATAAACAAAGACTTACAAGTGCTTAAATAATAAAACACAAACTAACCCTAGACTCTTACGGGCTTGACAAGGCCCGGCCCCTACTAAATAACATAATTAACCTAATTAACTTTTAATTAAATAAACACATAATTAAATAACTAATTGACTGAATACGAAATAAATAATACGGGCGACAACGTTACGGTTTACCCGTATCAGACCTAGAGGGGGGCAACATTGTTCCACGATATATCTCTGTTAAGGTCTCAATAAAGCGTTGATATAAGATAACATGAATACAGAAGTGAATATCCTTACAGCACGAAACCACCGTAATCTCTAGGCTCTTTGATGTCCTTGGTGACACAGCTATTACCGGCTAGCCGTACCTGCATTTAACGAATGTAATCACATGGTATAAATTTTTTCATATGTCCAAGTCTTTGTCATCAGCTTTGGAGTCATAACTGAGTGACTCAACCATAATCATAAACTCTGTGTTAAGCATGTTTAGAGTCATAACTGAGTGACTCAACCATAATCATACACTCTGTGTTAAGCATGTTACTTAGACTTTCTTAGTAGTTATCTTTATCACAAGCTATGGTGTGTTATTTGTATTTTCTAAAACCTTGTAACAGCACTTCCCCTATCTGTGAAGAGAAGGATGCTGATATATGTGTGTGCTTGTGTTAATTCTGTATGAATGAATTAATTAATTGATTCTCTTCTTCCCTCTATTCGTCTTCCTTCTCTTCTTCCATCCTCTTTCTCTTCTGTAAACCCTAAGTTTACAGTGTTCAACATGGTATCAGAGCCTGCAAGGCTCGTCGCCGCCAGCTCCATTCACTCCGGTGTCTTCTCCGGTTGCTAATTGCTTCTCCGGTGGCTTTCGGTGTTTCGTCGCTGCTCATTTCCGTCTTCTGCGTCGAATTGGTCTCTTCGAGGAGCTTTAATTGGCTCTCTTGTGTCTGGATTTGCCATTAATAGCTTTGATCTTTCAAATCGTCGCTTCACCTGGTTTCTGAGTCATTTCTCGAGTTATTCAACCGAGTTTTACCGAGTTGTGGCCTATTTCATCCGAGTTTTGCCGAGTTGCTGCTATCTTGACTGAGTTTCTCCGAGTTTGTTCTCTCCTCCTCATGGCTGAGCTGATTCCTCCTGGTTTGAAGTTTGTTATTGGAAATCTCAGTGCTCTGGTGCCTATTAAGATTGACGGCACCAACTACATTGTCTGGCGTACTCAGATTTCTACTATGTTGCAAGCGAATGATCTTCTCTCAATTGTTACTGGTCCTGTTTCTGCTCCTCCTGAGTTCTTGACTGAAGATTCAGGTTATGTCATTCCTAATCATCAATATCTCATTTGAAAATTTGTTGATCGACATCTCAAAAGTTGTCTCATAGCTTCTATTTCACAGTCTGTTATTCTAGTTATTCTTAATCTTCATCATGCTCATGATATTTGGCATGCTTTAGAAGTGAAATTTGCATCCCTGTCTAGGTCACACATTCATCAACTCAAGATGCAACTGCTTACAATTCATCAGCACGATCAATATGTTGATGCCTATTTAGCTCAGATCAAGTCTATTACATATAAGCTCAAGTGAATGAGTTTGTCTCTGAGGAAGATCTAGTTCCTTACATTTTAAAAGGCCTCTCTCCACATTATGATCAACTGAAATCCAATATCGAGATCAGGAGTACTTCTGTGTTTCTGTGTCTGTTGCTGAGTTATCTGCTTTGCTTCTTTCTGAGGAGCTTAACTGCAACGTCAATAAACTAAGTATTCACAGCACACCTGCTTCTATACTTCATTCCTTGCTAGATGTTGCCACTGCATATTTTGGAGCTAAAACTTCTCAACCTAAGTATCCTTCCTATTCCAAGAGCTATGGTTCTTCAAATGGACAAGGGCAATTGAAAGGCAAAATGTCATCAACTGGCTCTTCTTATGGGAACACTTACTCTAAACAATCTCATACTGACAATGTCTCAGTTGTTTGCCAAATTTGTGGCAGGTCTAAGCACTCTGCCTTGGACTGTTGGTATAGGCTTAACACCACAAAGTTTACCTCTACAAGGCCTACTTCTCAGAGGTATCCTAGACCTCAAGCTTATTCAGCTACCTATTCTGGTCCTGGTGTTCCTTCAAGTGATGATGCTTCTAATGGTTTTTGGGATAATACCCCTCTTCTCCAAGAGCACCCTGGTTAATGGATAGTGGAGCTAACCATCACATGACCAACAATGCTAGTGTCTACTCTTCAGCTCCAGCTCCTTATGCTGGTTCAAATATGATTCAGATTGGCAATGGTTCACAAATGCCAATTACAGGGGTTGGCACCGGTACTATTCACACTCCCTCTCATATTTTTCATCTCCATGATTTGCTTCACACTCCCTCTGTTGCTTCCAACCTTGTGTCAGTTTCCAAGTTCACTGCTGATAGTAATTGTACAATAAGTTTTAATTCCTCTGGTTTTGTTGTACAGGACAACAATACTCATTTTGAAGGGCCCTTGTACTAATGGGCTCTATCATCTTCCTGCATCACCCATTCCTCAGTATTCTCCTTCAACACTTCTAGCTGTTACCAACACTCTACCTCCCGCTTCAGTTTGGCATCTTAGCCTTGGCCATCCTTCTACAGCTTCATATAATGTGATGGCTTCTCATCTTCAGTTCAAGACTATTTCTTCACACACCTTATGTACACATTGTCAAGTGTCAAAATGTCATAAGCTGACCTTCAATGTATCTAAATCTCATGCTTCTAAGTGTTTTGATCTAGTACACTCGGATGTATGGGGTCCTTCCCCTCTTTCTTCTTTTAAACATTATAAGTACTATCTCATCTTCATTGATGATCACTCTAGGTTTTGCTGGTTTTATCCTCTTAAGCTTAAGTCTGATGCTTTTGTTGCTTATAATGCCTTTACTGCTTTTATTAAGACCTAGTTTGGTGCCACAATCAAAACATTTAGGACTAATAATGGTACTGGGTTTCTTAATCAAACAATTGGTTCTTATCTAGAATCACAAGGTACGTTGCACCAAACTTCATGTCCTCACTCACTAGAAAAGAATGAGAGGGTAGAAAGAAAGCACAGGCACCTGATTGAAACAGCTCTTTGTCCACTTCATCAATCTAATATCCCTTCCACCTACTGGCTTGAATCTCTTGTAACTTCTAATTTTTTTGATCAATAAACTTCCAAAGAATCTTTTACACAATAAATCCCCCTTCTCTTGTCTTTATAACACTCTACCTGATTATAGTGTTCTAAAAGTGTTTGGATGTCTGTGTTACTCATGGACCAGACCATATAACACTCATAAACTACAATTTAGGTATGTTCCTTGTGTGTTTCTAGGCTATTGTGCTACTAGTAAAGGATATATATGTCTTAATCCTTCTACTCACAAACTCTATATTTCTAGACATGTACAATTTTTTGAACATGTTTTTCCTTATCAGCAGCTCACTACTTCTCCTACTCTCATAAGTCCTACACATAAATCTCTTTTACCTCCTATCTTCATGTCCACCACTACAGTTTCCCCCATCTCTTTGGACTTTTCTCCTCCTGTTTCATTATCCCCTCCATCTATTTCCTCATCTCTTCCTTCATCTCCAACTTCTGTAGCTCCATCTTTGTCTCCTTCTCCACCTGTGTCAACCCATCCTATGGTCACAAGACTCAGGTCTGGCATTGTCAAGCCTAATCCCAAGTATCAGGCTAATGTGTGCTACTACCTACAAAGCAGCTTCTTCTTTATCTTGCTGGTAGCAAGCCATGTCTCCTGAATATCAGGCTCTCATGACTCAGGCTACATGGTCTCTTGTGCCTTTTCCTCCTAACAGACAGCCTATTGGCTGCAAGTGGGTCTACAAAATCAAAAGGAATGTTGATGGTTCTATAGATAGGTACAAAGCTAGGCTTGTGGCTAAGGGGTTTCTTCAAACTTATGGCCTTGACTACAATGAAACCTTCAGTCCTGTTGCTAAACACCACACTATCAGGATTTTGTTAGCTCTGGCTCTTCATTACAAATGGCCTCTCAAGAAATTAGACATTAGCAATTCCTTTCTTCATGGTACTGTTCAAGAAGAATTATTCATTACACAACCTCCAGGATTTGTTGACTCTAGAAGGGGGGTTGAATAGAGTATGGAAACTTTTGCTCAAAATCAGCCTTTTAAAACTTTAAGTAATTGTGCAGTTAATATCTCAAAGCTTTGAAAATGGTCTGAGAAGCTAGAGATATAACAGACACTCACAGAAGCTTCAAAGCTTTGAGATTGGAAATCCTAATGAAAAAGCAACAAAATAAATAACAGGAACACATGGATTTTTACGGAGTTCAGTCACAATTGGACCTAGTCTCTGCCTGAGGGATCTAATCCCTCCAGGATTTCAACACAACTTCTTATTAATCACCCAGATTAAGCCCTTGATCTCAAGCCTAAGTGATCTACCTTACACTTATACAACTTATGGTTCTCAACCTATCTAGTTACCAACTACAACTTGTTGAAAAAAATAAGAACCTCTTGTTGTTCACTTGAAAAACTAAACTATTAGGTTTTGTGAGGTTTTGAAAATATATAATGAATAATACAATTCAGTACAAGTAGAATAAATCATAAAAAGATAAGCTAATGAAGCTTGGAAGAGTTCTTCTGATCAGGTGAAGCTTATGAAAGTGAAGCCTCAGGTATGGAAATTAACCTAAAAAAGTCGGGATATTATTCTCTCTCAACACAAAAGTGGAGCTTATGAATTATATTATAGCGATGTGACCTCAAAACAGTTAACCTTGGTCTACTTTCTTTCTGGGGTAAATCAAAATCCCAAGCTCTACATTTTATTATACAAAGAATCATAGAGGTGCTTCAGGGATGGAGAAAGAAGAACCTCTCTTTTGCTGGTAGAGAGGTGATTTTAAAATCTATAGCATTTGCAATCCCCTACTATGCTATGTCTTGTGTTGAATTTCCAATGGCCACTTTTAAGAAGATAGCTCAGCTGATTAAAAGTTTTTTTGTGGGGAGGTAGTATCAATGAGACAAAGATGAAGTGGGTAAGCTGGGACAGAGTCACTCAAAATAAATGCAAAGGTGGTATTGGCTTTAGAAATGTAAGATTTGTTGGAATAGGTTCCCTAGAGGCAATCTATATTTAGTATGAATAATGTTTGGCTAGAACATTCATTTATTATTTATTGTGATATTTAATATAATGAAGTCCTTAGATACAATGTATTGTTTATCTTAAATATCCCTAATCCATTATATTGATTAACGGGACGATCAACTATATACTAGCATGTGGATATATTGATATGGAGATATCAAGTCTAACACATGGGTATGCATTAGAAGTAATGTCATACTGGATTGACCCACGACGAGAAGGATGCATTAGATTATTTCAAAGTCACAATCGCTTCTCGTAGTGCTAATGGTATTGTATACCTTAGACTTGAAGTCACTAGATACTCTAGTTGTGAAATATCGTGCATTGATATTATCAAACGTTGCGCCTTAACCGGGTAACTATAAAGATAGTTCTCGGGCATGATAGGAAGCAAGCTTAGCAATCGTAGTGACGTAGAGAGGATTTTTCCCTCCCACATAATGGGAGAAAATATACATGGGCCACTCGAACAATGGTGCTTATAGAATGTATGGCCAGACTCAGATAAATCAATATGGAGATATTGATGTTATCTGCTCGCATAAGCATATTCTCAGGATCGAGAAACTATGGATTGGATATACGAGTGTGACTATTATTTCTTGTGTCCAATCCGGATATGGAGACAAAGGGATAACACAATACGTGAACATTGGGCACAAGGTTTGTTGGATCACTGACTTATTTCTATTAGTTGGGTGGCATGGATGTGTTGCTAGACACCGCTCCATGTTAGTAAATAGTTACTACCAACTAAGTAGAAACCTATGGGGTCACACACCGGATGGATTGAATTGGATATGAGTGTTAATTAGCTGGACTAATTAATAAAAGGATCATAACGCAACCACTAGCAAACTAAGTAGGACTAATTTGCAAGTGGACTAATCCATGTAAGGACATGATTAGTATTGGGGCTTTTATGTAGTTAATAAAGAGTTATTACTGTATAAAGGAACTCTAGCTTGTTATTTTCTCACTAGTATCAATATTGAGAGAAATATAACAAAGCAAGAGAGAGAGAGCAACAATAAGGAGGGCGAAGCCCCCTATTGCCGTCCCTCACCCCGTCGGCCACCAAGGAGGACCGCCCCTCATTGCCTCGTTTTGAGTGATCTTCCTCCTTCTTCCATTGCTAGCACTACACGGTGGGAAGGAATCCAATCAAGAATCCAAGGTGTGGATACTTGTGGAGACGAAGACACTAGTCTTCGCGTGATCTCTCAAACTAAGGTACACATCTATTATGCCCTTATCATGTTATGATGGCTTTCCTGTGATCCTTGGAGGGATTTGAGGAGGATTAATTTTTGTTATTCCGCTGCGTAACCCGCATCAAAACCCTACAGTGGTATCAGAGCCACATGTCGTAGCGCATAACATGATCATATGTGTTACAGTTTTTCAGTTTATACACCGTCTTGTCAATATTACGCGAAAACTTAAATTAATTGGCATATTACATGCAAATTGAATTTGATTCAAGACAAACAAGACCTAATTTAACATGGGATGTAAAGATTGGTGAGTTTGATCACATAGGATGTGAATAATTTTGGATTTAGAAACTAGGGTTTGGGCACAAGCTTGGAAAAGGGGTTTTTCAAACATGGAAACAACTAAGCTTGGGCAACAAGGCAAGGAATTGTTTTGAAAACAATTCCATAGGGAGGTTTGGCCCCTATAGGGACCGCCCCCTTGCCTTGCCGCCCAAGCTAGGGCACGGCCAAGGGGTTGGGACGGCCTAGTCGCGCGTGCGGCTCGGCCGACCGCCCCAAGGCCTTGCATTGGTCCTTGGGAGGTTCGGCCATGGGGGATGGTGAACTCCTTGGATTATTTTGACCCTAGTTGCCTAATTTCAAACTAAAATTGAACAAGCGCGTTAAAAATTGGTTTTAACTGTATTATGTGCTTTGTTGCATGGTGGATGGATATGGCCTAGGTTGACGATGTTTACTTTTTGTGGTTTGGATTACGGTCTGCGAGCTGATCAAATTAATGTAATAGTTAGTTAATTTTATGGCCTGCGAGCTGATCATCTTCTCAACATGTGAGGTTTTATTTATTTATTTATTTATTCTATATGTTAGGCTAGAATTAGAATATTTAGATGATATCCAAGAGCATGGAGAAGAAGACCGGAGGACCAAGAAGCCACAAAGACAATGAGGACTCCCATCCTAAGCGTGCGAATATGGTGGAGCACATGGAGATGAGCTTGCCACTTTAGGGAATATAGATATTATCATTGGTTTGTAATACCTTAGTCTAGGGGCCATATTCATGTCACGTTAAATTTTCTTTTGTGTATGTTTATTATTTATGTCTACTTATTTATTTTGTGTGTATGGATGATACAAGCAAAACGTAACAAGATAATAATAAACAAATTTGATCTTTTATTGTGGATTGCCCAATCCAAATAAGTATATCATGTTGATGAGATCAACCAAAAAATTAGATGATGACTATTATATCCATCAATGGAAATATTGTGTTTTGCCTTCTCTTGCCTAAACACCCTTCATGATCACGGTCCATTAAATTTGGGCTTGCCAAAGAAAGGCGTTTTAATTCATATTGGTATGTTGCGGCAAGTAATGTGTGATTGTTGAAGCAAGAGGTTGGACGCAACTGGGCAAAGTCAATTGGATTGATGAGCCTAGAGGCATGAAAATTAGGTGTTATCTAAAGGATAAGGAATAAGGGGTTATTCGCCTAATTGGACCAAGAGTTGCATGGGATGGAATTGGAAGGTTTCCTACCTAAATAACCAATTCTTGCGTGACTTGCTAAAGCAAGCTCAAGAAGAAGTGAAATATGGATCTTGAACTCACTAGAAAATAAATATGATATTTTTGGCATTAATGGTGTGGGCTATTAATCCGAGAAAAATAGTGGGAGCTATATCTAATGATCTAGCCAATGTTGAATATAGTTAAACTGTTCAAAATACTAAAATTATATATTTCTCGTTTTTGTAGAATTCCAATGGCAAACAATCATGAACCGACTTCATCCCTACGATCTGTCCTTGAGAATGACAAGTTGTCTGGAACAAATTTCCTTGACTGGTACAGAAACTTAAGAATCGTTCTTAAGCAAGAAAAGAAACTGTACATCTTAGACAATCCTATTCCATAACCACCCCAGGATGAGTCCGTTCTAGCTTCCGTGAGAGCACATCAGAAATATTTGGATGATTCTAATGATGTGACTTGTCTCATGCTTTGCACCATGACCTCTGAGCTTCAGAAGCAACACGAGAATATGGAAGCCTACGATATGATCGAACACTTGAAACAAATGTTTCAAGAACAGGCAAGGCATGAGCGGTATGAGGTGTCCAAGGCACTGTTCAAAAGCAATCTTGTAGAAGGGAACCCAGTCGGGCCTCATGTGCTCCGTATGATCAGATACATTGAGAACCTCGAGAGGTTAGGCTTCCCATTCGGCCAAGAGTTGGCAACAGATCTCATTTTGTAATTGTTGCCTGATAGTTATAATAAGTTCATCATGAACTATAACATGAATGAGATCAACAAAGCTCTGCCAGACTTGCCGAATATGGTATGGACAGCTGAACAGAGCATCAATAAAGGCAAAATCAAGGCCATACTGATGGTCAATAAAAGGAAGGGCAAGGGAGTTGCCTCTACTTCCAAAGGAAAGCGCAAGAAAGCTGCAAAGTCCAAGGAAGCCTTGAAGCCTAGTGGAGGCGTGGCTAAAGGTGATTGTCACTACTGTAGCCAGCCGGGTCACTGGAGGAGGAACTGCCCCAAGTATCTGGAGGATAAAAGGCTTGGAATAGTGATTCCACCACCACCAGGTTTTTTTGTTATAGACGTCAATCTATTTATTTCTTCATATTGGGTATTGGTGTGACACCCCGTACTTCGTCGTGGGAGAAATACAGAAATGCCACTCCACACCTAAGATCGCTCTCGGGTGCAAGGAACAATGGTTATCAAAAACAAACATCATCATAATTATATATTACAAACCATAATGTCTTCAAAAGTGAAATAACACATACTATTAAACAAGATGAACAAACTCTAGGTGTTCTATTTATTTATTACTAGCACAACTAGGTGAGTCCGCGATCCCTTAAGTCGAGCTTCCTTCACCTAGACCTGCGAGGGAAAGAAACAAGACCACAGTTTTTCCAAAGTCAGTACAAAAGCTGAGCAAGTAAACACCCCCCAACATGTAAATAGGAAAGAGACATATTTTCATTTTAATAAAAGAGGAATAGTGAGGAAGTAAGCCGACATATTATTTCAAATGACCAAATATAAATTATCCAACTAATCATTTAATATTCTCAACCAATTTCCATATTTTCCCAAAATATCAATTCCTTCCATTTTCCACATGAAAAATCCACAATTATTATTTAGTTGTAGCGGGGAACAAACCAATCCAATAGTATAGAACCAACCATCTCGCATGCATCCAAGACTTTAAGTGTCGACAACCCCTTAAGACTCTAGCGGCCAGAAGGGTGAGTACATGGTGCGACTCGGGGCAATGGCAACCGAGGCAAATATGATAATCACAATGTATGTAAGAATTTGAATAGGGTTCCACCGCACAACTGTTTCCACTTTACGTTATTACTCGTTATTACTTCATGTGACAGTTTGAAAGAATCGTTTGCACGCGTAATTGAAATATCAAGTTAAGCACGTAAATCACAAATCACATTTGAGACGTAAAAATCATAAAAATATTTGGACACGAAAGAAGGACGGGCACATTAGGTTAGGCATATTTACTCACCTCAATTAGCACATCGATTATCACGATAAAGCTCCCACGGATACGCGTAGCCCTCGTCTACGAATTCGTCACCTACAATTCATAATTCCTAAATTAATTAGAAGTTTAATTGTGCAAGTATGATATGCAAAATGCTATGAATTCTAATGTGTCATTTGAAATTATCCCCTTTACCCCGTTAATTGTTAGCATGCAACATTTATTTAATACAGTTGCGACATTAACACTTATATTTTTCTAATAAAAATATCATAACTCATATAAATACTAATTCGTAAAGTTATTGAGTAATAAATCCAATAAGTTTATACACTCTTTTATTTAGGAAATAATAATTTATTAGACAACATATTTATTCATAAGTGACTACAAAAATTTAATTCAAACTAATCCAATTAAAGATTTTTATTTATTAGAAAGTATATATACTATAAAAGAATTAAATACACAAATAATATTCACAAAATGTGTATTCCAATAAAAACAAGTCATATATATTTATAAACTTATGGTTGAAATAATTTCTAGTATCCAGAAAAATAATCAAGTAATATCAAATAATAGAAATATGGATTTTTATTAAAGATTCCACTTATTAGTTATTTCATAAATTAACTTCCAAATAATCTATTTTACTCAAAACTCTACTTTACAAGCACTTAAAGTTATTTAGTTAACCAAACTAAAATTATATGATTAAGCCAAATTGTACATTTTAATCTTTCTTATTTTCAATAGAAACAACAATATTTCATATAAATAAATTCCTATGTAATTTTAACAACCAATTTACTTTTATATAGTAAAATTAATATCTATAAATATTAGAATATACCTTTAATCCAAAAATTGTATTTTAATTTCATGTATTCTACGCAGTTTACATAAACAACAACTAGATCCTCCAAACTTATCATAAAGGACAATTAGTTACACCCCCACTATAAGCAGTTTCATATTATACACAAATCACCCCCAACTTTTCAGAAAGTATACATGTAGTTCACATCTCACACCTAATTTTTCATAAACTACATAAACAACCCCCCTTCAAGAACATACACATACAACTTCAACCCAACATACCCGATTCAATTTAGAGCTAACAAGATGAGATGAGATTTTGATGATTAAAAATGAACTAGAGGGTGATTTAGGACTCACCTACGCAAAAAATCATGAGAAATGGTAAAGAAACGGAGCGGGTCTCGTCTCCGAAGGTGGTGGTCGGCAGTGATGAACAACGACGATGAATCCGACGTTCTTGGTTCTGTTTGATGTTGCTAAAGGAATCCTCGGATCTCCAGGAGTTGATTGGTACCAATGGGAGAGGGTGGGTCGCTCCGGTTAACTCGGTTGAGCTTCTCGCCGGAAAATATGGTGGCCGGCGGCGGTTGTGGTGGTTCGGTGTGTTCCGCAGCGAACTGCTGCTGCCCTTTCTTCTCCTTGTGTCGAAATAGAGAGGAGAAGAGGGTCGGGGTTCAAAACAGAGTGGGAGAGAGAAGAAAGAGAGAGTTGGCGGTGGTTTCCCGTCGGGGTTGGTTCCGCCGGCGGTGGTTGGCAGCCTCCTCGACGGGGAGCTGTTGCTGATGTGTGACAGATAGAGAGAAGGAGGGAAGAGGTGAGGAGGAGGTGGCTGTGGTGGTGAAGGTGGAGGTGCCGGTGGTGATGGAGGGTACGGTGGTGGTGGTGGGTTTTGTGTTTCTCGTGGGTTTGATGAGAGAGAGAGAGAGAGAAAATTCTTTGGTCTGATTTGTTTTGGTGTGAGAGAAAGAGAGAGAGAAGATAAATATTAAATAGAAATTGTTGCTTGGAGAAGTCATTCTCCTCAACCGACTTTGCCCTTTTTTTTCTCCTCTACTAGTTAGTTATGTTAGGGTGCTTTAGGAGTACCAATTGGTTGGGTCGATCTAGTGGGTTGGGTACACACTATGTTATATTTAAATATACTACATAAAATGCTAAGTAGAATACGCAATAAAATATCTTTTTCTATAGAATTATTATATAAACTTCCCGAATATATTTCAAACCAAAAAATTACCCAACTCGTCAATCGAAATAAAATAAAAAAATCATGCCTCAATTACCAATTTACCCTTCAAAATTAAACGGGGTATTACATCCTTCCCCCCTTAAAGAGAGCTTCGTCCTCGAAGCTAAATTTACTCAATAAGCAAGTCATTCCTATATAAGGCGAATATACGTCTACGTGATGGTACACAAATTATATCATGAAATGTACTAGGGTTAACATGAATGTTAAGATTTATTTTATTTTAAAAACGTAAGGGTATTAAAGCGAAAGGATACAATTGGATGATGGATGTGGATCCCACGTTTGTCGAAATGTGCAGGATTTCAAAAGAAGTAGAAGATTGGCTAAAGGGGAGATAGATTTGCGCGTCGGGAATGGAGCAAGAGTTGTTGAATTAGCAATAGGCGTGTATGAGCTATCTTTGCCTTCTGGACTTGTTTTAGAATTAGACAATTGCTATTATGTGCCTGCTATGAGCAGAAATATTATTTCCGTTTCTTGTTTGGACGAGAAGGTTTTTCTATTTCAATAAAGGACAAGTGTTGCTCCATTAATTTGATAGTATGCACTATTGTAGTGCGCATTTGTCTAATGGATTGTATATCCTTGATCTAAATAAGTCCGTCTATAACGTAAATACCAAAAGAATTAAAACTAATTATTTGAATCCTACTTATCTATGGCACTGCCGTTTAGGCCATATAAACGAGAAACGCATATCCAAACTCCATAAGGATGGATTTCTAGACTCATTTGATTTGGAATCATATGAGACATGCGAGTCTTGTTTATTGTGAAAAATGACGAAGTCGCCTTTCAATAAGAAAGGTGAGAGGACTAGTGAGTTACTCGCACTCATATATACTGATGTATGTGGGCCGTTTCCCACGCCTGCCAGAGCTGGTTACACCTACTTCATTACGTTTACTGATGACTTCAGTAGATATGGATTTGTATACCTTATGAAGGCAAAATCTGAATCCTTTGAATTGTTCAAAGAATTCAAGAATGAAGTAGATAAGCAACTTGGTAAGAGTATTAAGGCTTTTGCGATCGGATCGTGGAGGAGAATACTTGAGCCAAGAGTTTGACGAATATCTTAGAGAGTGTGGGATAGTATCCCAACTCACTCCACATGGAGCGCCACAGTGGAATGGCGTGTCCGATAGGAGGAATCGCACACTATTGGATATGGTGCGATCTATGATGTGTCAAATGGAACTTCCAGTATCATTTTGGGTACATGCTCTATTGACTGCAGCTTTCACCATTAGCTGTGTTCCATTCAAATTAGTCATGAAGACACCATATGAGATATGGACTCGGAAGCGTCCCATAGTGTCATTTATGAAGATTTGGGGTTGCGATGTCTATGTAAAGCGTTTACAAACAGACAAGCTCGGACCCAAAGCGGATAAGTATAAAATTTTGGGATATCCTAAGGAAACGAAAGGATATTATTTCTACAATCCAACCGAGAACAAAGTGTTTGTAGCTCGGACCGGCGTGTTTCTAGAAAGAGAGTTTGTCTCTAAAGAAGCAAGTGGGAAAGACTGTAGAACTTGAAGAAATCCAAGAACCACAAACCAATGAACTGATGATGGAACATGAACAGGAATCGCAAATTGTTATGGAAGAACATGTCCAGGTAACACAGGAAATTTGTAGGTCAGGTAGGGTACGTCATGAGCCAGAGAGATACGGACTTCTCGTGACTGAGCCCAATGACAAACCACTCATGGATGATGAGCCTGCTACCTATGGGGAGGCCATGAAGGGGCCAGACTCTAATAAGTGGCTAGAAGCCATGAGATCCGAAATGGAATCCATGTATACCAACAAAGTATGGACTTTGGTGGAACCACCTGAAGGGGCTCGGCCCATAGGGTGCAAGTGGGTCTTCAAGAAGAAGAATGACATGGATAGCAAGGTAGTTGCCTATAAGGGACGACTGGTGGCAAAAGGGTATAGACAGATTCATGGTATCGACTATGATAAAACCTTTTCTCCAGTCGCTATGACAAAATCCATTCGAATCCTACTTGCTATTGCAGCTTACAATGAATGTGAGATTTGCCAGCTGGATGTCAAAACGGCGTTCCTTTATAAGAACCTCCTTCAGGATGTGTATATGACACAACCAGAGGGTTTTGAGGATCCATTGCATGCAAATAAAGTTTGTAAGCTACAACGATCCATTTATGGATTAAAGAAAGCTTCTAGGAGTTGGAATCGACGTTTTGATGGCGCGGTCAAAGAGTTTGGCTTCATCAAGAACGAAGATGAGCATTGTGTTTACAAGAAGGTTAGTGGGAGCTCTGTTGTGTTTCTGGTCTTGTATGTGGATGACATACTGCTCATTGGAAATGACATTCCTACTTTGAAATTTGTTAAAGATTAGTTAGGAAAGTGTTTCGCAATGAAAGACCTAGGGGATGCAGCTTATATACTTGGTATCAAGATCTATAGGGATAGATCTAGGAAGCTTCTCGGCCTAAGCCAAAGTACATATATAGACAAGGTGTTGAATCGGTTCAACATGCAAGATTCCAAGAAGAGATTCTTTCCCATGTCGCATGGAGTCACTCTCTTTAAGACGGACTGTCCTTCCAATGAGATTGAGAGGGACCGCATGAGTAGGATACCCTATGCTTTGGCCATAGGATCCATCATGTACGTCATGTTGTGTACTAGACCAAACGTATCATACGCGTTGAGTATGGTAAGAAAATATTAGTCTAATCCAGGTGAGAGACACTGAATTGCTGTCAAGAACATTCTCAAGTACTTGATAAGAACTAAGGATGCGTTCTTTATATTGGTGGGGAAGAGCTTAATGTAATTGGTTACACTGATGCGATCTTCCAAACCGACAAAGATGACTATAGATCGCAGTCGGGGTATGTGTTCTGCCCGAATGGAGGAGTTGTGAGCTGGAAGAGTTCCAAGCAAGAGACAGTTGTTGATTCTACAACTGAAGCTGAGTACATTGCTGTTGTAGGCGCAGCAAAAGAGGCTGTTTGGATAAAGACATTATCACTGAGCTCGGTGTGGTCCCTAGCGTGGATCCCATGACGTTGTACCGTGACAACTCTGGAGCGATCGCACAAGCCAAGGAACCTAAATAACACCAGAAATCGAAGCATGTACTTAGGAGATTCCATCTTATTCGTGATATGATCGATAGAGGAGATGTGAAGATATGTGCAAGATTCCAAAGGATGATAATCTTTCAGATCAACTCACAAAGCCGCTGGTTCAGCTAAAGCATGAAGGGCACACTAGATCCATAGGCATACGAGATGCAGCAACTTGGCTCTAGTGCAAGTGGGAGACTGTTGGAATAGGTGCCCTAGAGGAAATCTATATTTAGTATGAACAATGTTTGGCGAGAACATTCATTCATTATTTATTGTGATACTTAATATAATGAAGTCCTTAGATACAATGTGTTGTTTATCTGAAATATCCCTAGTCCATTATATTGATTAACGGGATGATCAACTATGGACTAGTATGTGGGTAGATTGATATGGAGATATTAAGTCTAACACATGCGTATGCATTAGGAGTAATGTCATACTGGATTGACCCACGACAAGAAGGATGCATTAGATTATGTCAAAGTCACAGTCGCTTCTCGTAGTGCTAATGGTATTGTAATCCTTAGACTTGAAGTCACTAGATACTGTAGTTGTGAAATATCGTGCTTTGATATTATCAAACATTGCGCCTTAACTAGGTAACCATAAAGATAGTTATCGGGCATGATAGGAAACAAGCTTAGAGATCGTAGTGACGTAGAGAGGATTTCTTCCTCCCACACAATGGGAGCAAATATCCATGGGCCACTCGAGGGATGGTTCTTATAGAATGTATGGCCAGACTCAGATAAATCAATATGGAGATATTGATGTTATCTGCTCGCATAAGCATATTCGCAGGATCGAGAAACTATGGATTGGATATACGAGTGTGACTATTATGTCTCTTGTCCAATCCAGATATGGAGACAAAGGGATAACACAATACGTGAACATTGGGCACAAGGTTTGTCGGATCACTGACTTATTTCTATTAGTTGGGTAGCATGGATGTGTTGCTACACACCGCTCCATGTTAGTAAATAGTTACTACCAACTAAGTAGAAACAAATGGGGTCACACACCGGATGGATTGAATTGGATATGGGTATTAATTAGTTGGACTAATTAATAAATAGATCATAACACAACCACAAACAAACTTAGTAGGACTAATTTGCAAGTGAACTAATCCATGTAAGGACATGATTAGTATTGGGGCTTTTATGTAGTTAATAAAGATTTATTACTATATAAAGGAACTCTAGCTTGTTATTTTTTCACTAGTGTCATTATTGAGAGAAAAACAAAGCAAGAGAGAGAGAGAGAGAGAGATAGAGAGAGAGAGAGCAACAATAAGGAGGCCGAAGCCCCCTATTGCCGTCCCTCACCCCGTCAGCCACCAAGGAGGACCGCCCCTCCTTGCCTCGTTTTGCGTGATCTTCCTCCTTCTTTCGTTGCTAGCACTACATGGCGGGAAGGAATCCAATCAAGAATCCAAGGTGTGGATACTCGTAGAGACGAAGACACTATTTTTCGTGTGATCTCCCAAACTAAGGTACACATCTATTATGTTATGATGGCTTGCATGTGATCCTTGGAGGGATTTGAGTAGGATTAATTTTTGTTATTCCGCTACGTAACCTGCATCAAAAACCTAACTTTTAATCTCCCTCGATTGGCTAAGCAAAGTTGGAGGCTGTCTGCCCAAACAAAGCCTCTAATGGCCAAAATCCTCAATGCTACTCACTTTCTGGGAGCTTTATGGATGCTAAATTGGGTAATGACATAAGGAAGATTATTTGGTGTGGCATGCAGAAAAGAATGAGATTTTCTTAGTAAGATCAGAGATGGAATTGGCAAATAACTTTCTCAAAGATGCCAAGAATACCAAAGAAAACTGTAAGTTAAAACCCTCTTGCTCTTTAGTGTTATCTGAAGATTATTGGAATTTCCTTTGACATCATGACTTAACTCGAAAGTTGAATTTACTCTGGTGGAGAATTAGTAATGAAGCTCTTGTTGTGAAAGAGAACTTGTTCAAAAGAAAATGTGGTGCTTCAAATGTCTGGTATTTGTGGGGAAGATATTGAAACAATGGAACATTGCTTCTTCCAATGTAATTGGACTATTCCTATCTGATTTGGTCTGGGAATTCTACACCCATATCAGTGCAAAAGTATGGGTAACATAAAAGCTTGGTTGCAAGAAATGGTGCTGAAGATTGTTGAGGAGCAGTTCGCAAAATTAAGACTGAGTTTGATTATATTTACTTTGTGGAATATATGGATAAGTAGGATTAACTTTTTATTTAATCAGAGAAAGATCAATCCAGTAGCTGTTATGAGAAAAAGTGAAGCCCAGCTTTATGAGTTCTTAGCTGCTGCAAAAGAAGACTTCTCAAGAAAAATGTGCAATCAACCATTCTACAAAGAAGCTAAGAATATTAAAGGGAATCCACCTCCTAGAAACTGGCTAAACTGGCTAAAGTGCAATTTAGATGCTGGTTGGAACATGCAGAATCAAATGACTACTCTGGGTTGGGTGTTAAGAGATGAAGGAGGTGAGTTAATCAAGTTTAGTTGGGCTTTTGAAGTTGCTTCTTCTGCTAGAATGACACACAGTGTCTGGATATGAGATTAGCAATCTGGAAGACAAGAAAATACAATTCTTAGCAAAATTGTTTTTGAAAGTGACATTCTCCAAGTTGTGGATAGCATCAAGGGGAAGAACAATTTCTGAGAGATTGCTAATGTTGTACTTGACTAATACTTGCTACGCCCGAAAAATATCCGACCCAAACAACGACACGACATGAACCTGACACAAGGTTAGCGGGTTTGGGTCAACAAGAATCCACAACGGGTCAAAAACGGGTCGACCTAAATTTTACACAGGAATAAAGGGGTCAGATTAGTATCACCCGAAAACGATCCGTTTCACCGACCTAACACAATAATAACCCTCTTTTCCACTGTTGACCATTCTTACAGAAAAATACATAGGTATAATCCTAAAAATATAGGAGTTGACACAATGAAACAACACGAGCCCGTCACAAAGTTAGTGAGTTTTGGTTGACGCGAGTCCGCAACGGGCCAGATGTTGACAGATGGTAGACCCTTATAGTTACACAAAATAAACTGGTCAAGTTCAGATCGACCCGTTTATGACCTGACACGGTTCTACCCAATCCGCCGACGCGTGGGCCTAGTACTTGCTATTAGAATCTGGGTCCCAACTTGTACTAATTTACAAAAACCACCCTTCTCTACTCCGTCTCCTTCACTGCTAAAACCCTAAAACCTCCAACGAAAAGAAAGTACCCCAAATCTCTGCAGCCACCGAACAAAACCCATCAGACCTCAACCCATTTCGCTTCTCTCCCTCTGATCTCTCAGTTATCACCGCAACAATGTCTTCTCTCTCGCGTCTCCTCCGCCGAACCTTCTCCACATCACCACCCAAACCCACCACCGTCAAATCCATACCCGACGCCATCTTCCAAGAGCCCAACCTCAAGAAAGTAGTCTCACTATTCAAAAAATCCTCCGAGAGCAGCCACTTCAGGAGAAACATCGCCGTGTACAAATCCACAATCCGCCGTCTCGCCGCCGCGAACCGCTTCCGATCAATCGAAGAAATCCTCGAAGACCAGAAGAAGTATAAGGAGATAACCCATGAAGGATTCGCTGTTCGGATCATTTCCCTTTATGGGAAATCTGGTATGTTTGATCATGCCTATAAGGTGTTCGATGAAATGCCTGAACTAAAATGTGACCGTACAGTTCAGTCTTTTAATGCCCTTCTTGGTGCCTGTGTGAACTCGAAGAGATTCGATGAGGTTGAGGGGTATTTCCGGGATTTGCCGGGGAAGATAGATGTTAAACCCAACAGCATATCATATAACACAATTATTAAAGCCTTTTGTGAGATGGGTTCTTTGGATGAAGCTGTTTTAGCGTTTGATGAGATGGAGAAGAAGGGTTTGGAACCCAATTTGACCACATTCAACACACTGGTTGTTGGATTCTATGAGAAGAATCGGTTCGCCGATGGCGAGAAGTGGTGGGCTAGAATGGAGAAGAAGAACATTGTTCCTGATATTACGAGCCACAATGCGAAATTAGTCGGATTGGTTTCGGAGAAGAAATTGTTAGAAGCGGTTGAGTTAATAGATGGATTGGATGCTAAAGGGCTGAAACCTGATGCTTTTAGTTATAATGCTTTGATTAAGGGCTATTGTGAGGATGGAAATCTGGAGGAGGTCAAGAGGTGGTATGGCGAATTCGGAAAAAACGAATGTACCCCAATCAAAGAAACTTTTGCAATAGTAATTCCATTTGCTTGCGAGAAAGGTGAATTCTCTTGGGCTTTTGAGCTCTGTAAGGAGTGTTTTGATAAGCGATGTCTACTTGATGCGGCTGTGTTGCAGCTTGTGGTAGATGGGTTGGTTAAGGAATCGAAAACCAGAGAAGCGAAGAGGCTTGTGCAGCTGGGGTTGTCAAATAGATGCACTCGCAAGGATCTAAAGATACAGTTAGAGCCAACACAAGAGACTTCCATCGGTACCGAGTAATTTGGTAAACCTTCCTTGGTTTTGTATGCTCAATGAAATGTGACTGTTGAAGTAGCATATGGTTTCATGTAGCCTGGAACTTCAATTATTTGTTTTAGTGTTTCTTTCCGTTGCTGCTCATTTGGCTGCTTAATACCTAACTGTTGACATTCAAGTCTCAGATTTGCTTTAGTATGATTTAGTCTTGTTCTTTCACACACTTGAATTCAACAACTTATATTTAGTAGTCTTGGGCTGTGAACATTGTTACTACCCTATCTGCGACCAATGTTGGACATATGTAACTCACCCTCCATTTTTGGAACTTGAAAGTATCGTATCTGTGGATTATTGTGGATTCTGGAGAGACGAACCAGGACTCTACCATGAATGTTGGAGACCCATTGTGCCGCGTCCGTAATGTCTCATGTTGGTGATTAACAGTTTACCAGGTATGAAAGAGTTAAGTTACGCATCAAAAGGTTTATGCACTTGGTATTTAGTTGTCTGGTAATTAAATTGTGTAAGCTGGTCATTGTCCAAATTAATCTCCCCTGGAGTTTAATGATTTTGTTCTAAGAAAGAATTATTGCATTTTGTTTCAGTTGGTTTGCTATGCATTAAATTTAGCTCATCTCATGAAATCTGTACGTATTGTAGAGAATCCTTATTTTTATGAACCTCTTGGTCCAAATCTTGTTGGGTAACATATGATGGTGTTCAGTGTTCACTTCTGTAGTTCTTGTTAAAATGCTTGACGTCCAATAGTGTTTGAAGCAAGTTTTGGAGAGATGAGACGAATTTCCCTATTGGTTTGATTACCGGAAATCCAGAATGATGGTACTTTGTATTAGCTCTATCTCATCTTCTCAAGTTGCTCGCTCATTTTTTAACTGGTTCCAGCTTGTACTTGATATTGATTTATGCTTAGAAATCTCTAAATATGTTAACAGTATTTGCACATATCGAAGGCTTTCAGGCCTCTTTTTCATGAAGCCTGTTGAGCTCAATGCTTGTGCTAAATTGCGTGTCAACATAACTTCTCTATAACCTTGTTAGCTCTTTGGCTAAGAAGATTCATAGTTGACATAGATTTAACATCTAAGTTTCACTTTGTGTTACCTCATTTGTAGTTTATACATCTAAGTTTTCTACATAATTTTTTTTTTTTAGATTACGCTTCTTGGTATTGCTGTTTGGTTGCAGCCAAAATAGCCCCTGCTGCCACACCATGCTGGAATTCTAGTCCATTGTTATGCTCTGCAGGGTTTTGTGATCAGGGCATCTGCAGACAGCATCGTGTTAACTTTTAAATATCATATCAATTGAAGTGACTTGTATTGACTGTGCTGATAAGAATCGGTTGCTAGTGACACCCATTGAACCTGTTAGATTCAGATTGAAGTAGTGAAAGCTAGAAGGATCTCATCAAGTTACTGATTCACCTCGCCCCACAAGAAGCTCATCAAGGGCAAGTGCAATTCGAAACAAAATATGGGAACTTCGGAAGGAATTAGCAGAACATGCTTGTCTTCTTCGATGTTCCACCATTAATTATTCTCAGCATTCTTGTGACGGAGTTTGCTAATGTTTCGTGATGTTCTGTAAAGCTTCTGTGAACTCTCTGGGCTTGTTTTTGTTTCCGTACGATTAAGACAAAGGAAAAACAAAAGAAGCAAAGTTGTTCTCGTTGATGAAGTTTGAAAATGAACAATCAAACAGCTAAACTCGAACATGTAGCTATTGCATGTGCTTGAGCTTAGAGCTTCTTTGGTATCCGTTTAAAAACAAGAAAAAAAAAATGTGCTGAAAAAACACGCTTAAAAACATAATTAAAAAACTGTTTGGTATCCGTTTAAAAACAGTGCTTAAAATCAAAAACACATTTGGCAACATTACTAAATATTATTGTTAATTTGCTTGAATATTACTCTTACGTATAATACCGACATATAATTGATATTCTTTGCATCTAATCATAGTTGAAATGTTATTAAACACCAATAGTATGAAGAAGAAAAAAAAAACAAAAAAACACCACATTTGTTTTTTTAACAGCTATTTTTCAGTATGTTTTGGTTTTTAAACAGATAAAAAAATAGGCATGCCAAATGTGTTTAACAAAAAAACCCTATTTTTAATCAAATTTGATTAAAAACAGAGATGCCAAACATGCACTTAGTGAATTGATAAATAAGTCTTAGGTAGGTTTGACATAATGGGTAGATAGATCGGCTACTAGGAGTGAGTTTGGGAATGCTTCTGCTGCCAGCAAAGCTGCTTTTCGACAGCAGAAACAGCTTTAGTGTGTTTGGTATATTAAAATTTGTGCTTTTTCGGACAGTTTCTGCTGTCCCACAGCAGTTTTTAGGAAATGGGAAGAGGCTTTTTCAGAAAGTGTTTTTTGATTAATTTATTTACAGTCAATTTTGACCTTACAATTTTTTAAAATATTAATAGCTATCTTTCTGGAAATGACACGTGTCATATATTTTTGTCATTTTACCCTCTCATAGCAACTTCACAGTTGATTTTACCAAACACAAAATTACTATATCAATATTTCATAGCAGCTTTTACGTAATATTTACCAAACAACATTTTATCAAGAATTCACAAAAGCTTTCTACTGTATTTTTACATAACAATTTTCTACCACCGCCACAACATTCCCAAACTCGCCCTGGATCGATCTCCTTTTGTGGTCCCCACATTTCGTCCGAATGATTGGTTGTTGTAAAAGGACAAAAGACACTTTTACGCATAGTTTTAAAAACCGGACCGGACCGGCCGGTTCGGCCGGTTGAACCGGTGAACCGGTGCCCAGCCGGTCTGGTTTGATGTTTAGACCGCTTATGCAAAGAACCGGTCAAAACCGGCCGGTTTTTACAAAACCATTGAACCGGCCGGTTTTTACCGGTTTGGCCGGTTTTTTCATTAATATTGGAAGTTCCAAAAATGCCCCTGATTTTAAATTAAATTTAAGGTCAAAATTGTACTTTCAAATAAATATTGCTTCCTTCCTAACCCTAAGTGACTAAAACTCAATCTCCTGGAAGAATATATCACGTTTGAAGCGGCCACAGCCGCACAAGTCAGCAACATAGCTCGTCGCTGTCTCCGGCAGCTTGGGGCTTGTCTCTGCGGTCTCCGGCAGCTCGTCTTTGCGTTCTCTCACCGGTCTCAAGCTCTCAAGATCTCATGCTCTCAAGGTCTCAAGTAAGTTACGAATCTTAACACCCTTCAACAAAAATCATGGATTTCTTGCAATTAGTCTACAAACTTAACTTCTTTGATGTTTATTGTTGCGTATCAGTGTATTTGAACTGTGAAACCATTGAATTTCAATTTCATTTGTGTCAATTTCAACTGGCTGGTTGTTTGGTTAATCAAGCCGACATGTCATTGAGTTCGTTGTTGAATATGGAGATGGAAATTGATTGTAAAACAATATTAATTTTCATCTTGTCATCAAAGATCGAAGGCATTTTCTCTGTAAAAAGTTGGTATGTTTTGGATTTTTGTATTAGGCAGAGGCTTTATTTTGGCCTTGTTGGAGCCGAGTAAAACGAAAGAAATCCCCAGTTTACTATTTTGTGACATAAAACTTACCTGCAGTATTACATTTGTGACACAAAACCCTCTGCACTATCAATTTTTCGCACCAACCCCCTCCAGTTTACTATTTTGTGACACTTAATCCAAAATCAGTAACGCCGTTAAGGAATTGGATGGAACAAAGTCACGTGACCAACACATGATGGACTTATTGGTAATTTCTTACTTTGGCCTTGTTGGAGTCGTTTAACGTGAAATACTCATTCTTGAGCAAAGAGACTATGCAATCTACCTCTAACCCTCTAATTGGAGAAATTTTTGTTTGCTCTAAGAGCAAATGATGAGGATTTTCTCTAATCATACATGACAGGACACGTAGGAACGAAAGAGAATGAGACCAACTCCAATGGTGGAGGTCTCCCCCACCCCCTGACCCCACTGTTTAACTTCTTAATATTCACAAAATTGCTATTTAGCCTCCAATAGTGGAGGTCTCTCCCCCCCCCCCCCCCCCCCCTCCCCCTCCACCTAACATAATTTATTATAGAACTATTGACACTTAACTACCTTGCAGTTTGACAATACTGACATTTTGGTGCTCGCAGTTTCAAAATAGATACTTAAATACCATGCAGTTTGACATTATTGACACTTGGTGCACACAGTTTCAAAAGTGACACTTAAGTGCACGCAGTATGCAAATTACTGACATCGCGCTCCAATTTTGATGATGTTTCATTGATGTCAGTTGATTTCTAAGTGATAGTCGTCATCGAAATTGGAGCGGGATGTCAGTAATTTGCATACTGCGTGCACTTAAGTGTCACTTTTGAAACTGTGTGCACCAAAGTGTCAATAATGTCAAACTGCATGGTACTTAAGTGTCTATTTTAAAACTGCGAGTACCAAAATGTCAGTGTTATCAAACTGCAAGGTAGTTAAGTGTCAATTGTTCTTTATTTATTTTTTTGCGGAACATTGAGAACTTCAGATTAAATCCAAGAAGTAGTATAGATATTTTCAGACGAATACATCTAACGAAATAACTAAGAACTCAACCTACCACCATACTAACAAGACATACCCTATATGTTATTACAAAGCAAGCCAATACTAATACAATACAAAGACATCCTACTGAACAACCCAAGCTACAATACCTAGGAAAACAAGCAAACAAACAGAAGCAACATCATACAGTAGGCAACCCAAGCTGCAATCCTGAGAACAGAGGAAACACCACCTGAAGCAAACGACAAGAAATCAAAGACACTAAAAGTGGCAAACACATAATATAAGACTATAGATTAAGGGTTAGGGAGGTAGAGATGGGTGAATCCTCGAATCTGGTGGTGACCGAAACTTAGAGCTCAGCCCAAGGTTTTTGTTAAGATGGTGCGACGGAGAGTGCGACCGAAGCCAAAAAGCATCCTGCGAATTGACCCACCTTGAAACAGAAGATCCTGATAGACTAGATGCCTCCTCTCGAACTTCCATAATTGTGTCCTGCTGAAAAGAGCTAGATGTATATTCAGAGGATTGCGGATCCTCTGTTTTACGTGGCTCTGAGCGATCCTCCGGTTTGCTAGGCTCGGTTGGAGTGAGAAAACGCCGACGGAAAAGGGAATAAGGAACATGAGTGGTTCCTCGTCCCTCACCATCCATATGAGCTGAGCGCTTCACCGCTTTCCAATACCAGTCTCGATCAACAAGAATCTCCTGATTAGTTCTCGGATTGACGAATCTGAACTTGGCTTTGTGGGTATCCGCATAGGAGCTGGACAAGATGCTTGCAATCTCCTTGCATGTGTGTTCAGGCAGTGAAATTCGATGAAGAGATGAGCGAAGATGTAAAAGATCGGCCCGACTGTACTGAAACTTTTTCAGTTTAACCTCTTTGAGATTCTGATGAAACTCCCCTTGTTGTCGAATTCGCTTTCTCTGGGAACAAGGTTCAGCCCAAAGTCTAAGCCTTTTTAAACAAAATCTTCTTTTTTTCCTTGTGGGTTCCCGCAGATCAGATCGGAACAAGTTTTCTAGGAGACGCGGTTGTTCCTGGCAGTTTAAAGCCCACACTTTTGTTAAGGCTGTCGATCTAACCCTTTTCATGCTAGCTAATGACATGATAAAACAGACACAACACACAAGGACGAACAGAGACTCAACAGCTTGTGATGGAAGAGAGATAGAGACGAAAAAAACTTGAGCAAGATGAATGTAAAAGACACTGTAAAGTAAACACTATGTGGACCTGTCCAACAGACTATGATGTAAGAAGATGGAGGAAAGAAAAGCAACCGAAAATAGGATATGAAGAAAAAGGTCAAAAAGATAAAAACCTGAAGTAAAGGAGAGCAGTAAATGGAAGAAAAGAGGGCTAAAAGCTTAGATCGTAGACGAAACAAGCAAAGTGTAACAGAGGTTCAAAAGCAATGACGCAGACCAAATAGATGAGTAAATACTGAAAATAGGAGCTGAAAGTAGAATAGAGCCAAATGATGAGTACCTGATGAAGAGGCCGAAAACTAAGAAATAAACACCACCGAACTGTGGTGGCAGAAGAAAACAAAAAGAAAAAAACAAACTGAGCAAGCAAATCAGAAAAGAGGATGGAAGGATTCCTCACAACAACAACAGAAACAATGTTTGATTTTGACGATTGTGATGGCTCGGTGGCCGAGGTGATAGCCAAAAAGAGCCAAGTGAAAGCAAGACACAGAAACAACACTTCGATTAATGAAGACGAGGACCGAGGATAAGATTTCAGGAACAGGAAAACAACGATTTGTGTTTTGATTTCAGGAACTAAAACAGACCAGAGGACCTGCAACAAGCTTGAGAAAACAGAGTGTGCTAACCCCTGAAAGCCAGAGCAAGCGGAGAGTGGGTAAAAATCTACCCACGAGAACCAGAGCTGAAAGGTAAAACGGATCTGAGGAAAACAGATAACAAAACGCAAATGAAAAGTGATAACTCTCGGCGGCGAGAGGCAGGTGAAAATTAGGGTTTGAAAGAGAAAGGGTTGTTTTCTAGAGAGTGGAGAGAGCGTTTTCTCTCTCTAAACGCCCCAACCCGACGATCAAAGTTAATTGTTCTTTATTATACTATTCAACTACTTCAATTACATTATCATTTTATATTTTTATAATTAATTAATTAGTTATATTTCAGAACACTTACCCCGCTTAATGTGTCATGTCATCTTTAAGAGAGCAAATTTATACGCAAAACTACAATATTGACGGACAACCTGCCCAAAACTACGATGGCACAATTGGAGAGTACAAACATTCTGAAATTTGACAAACAAAAGGAGTTAAAGTGCCATATTCTAAACTATATGGGGTGAAAGTGTCCGCAAGAAACTTGATGTGATGAAAATTGAAAACGTCTTTTACTTGTGTGTCTTGAAATTCTGCACAGTAAAAGGGGTGAAATTATCATTTTCCAAACTAAAACGGATGAATGTGTCTTTACGTCAAGGCTGATGAATGTGAAATCTGAAATGCATTTCGAATAAACTAACAAATCTCTACCTATCGGATCTGTCTCATCTCTCCGACTGCATACGGCGGCGCTAAGTCCTCCACATCCGGTGAAAGATGTCTTCTGCTGCCGCTTGTCGCCGTCTTCACGATCTCTTCAAATCCGCCAAAACCACCACCACCACCACCACAACCACCACGTTGCACTACAAACCTCCAAACTCCACCACCACCACAACCAGTCTTCACGAACTCTCCAAATCCGCCAAACCCACCACCACTTCGCTCAACAAAACACCAAACTCCACCACCAAAACCACCACTTCCAAAACTTCCGAAGAAAAACACCTGAGACAATTAGTCCTAAAATCGAAGAAACTCACCAATTCCAACAAGGACGGAAAACGCTATCACAAACGCGACGAAAAAACCGTACGCCGCCTCGCTTCCGCCGGAAAGTTCAATTACACCGAAGTGATCATCGCACACCAAACGAACCACCAAGACATCACCTCCGAAGGCTTCAACGTCCATCTCATATCTCTCTACGGCAGAGCTGGCATGTTTAAAACTGCACGAAAGGTGTTCGACGAAATGCCCCAACGAAACTGCATACGCACAGTCGTGTCATTCAATGCGTTGCTCTCTGCCTGCGTGAAATCTAAGAAGTATGATCAAGTTGAGGAGATTTTCAGAGTGTTGCCTGAGAAATTGTCCATGAAGCTTGACATTTGCTCTTACAATACCCTGCTAAAAGCATATTGTGACATGGGTTCGTTTGATTTGGCATTTTCACTGGTTGGTGAAATGGAGGTGATTGGGCTGGAACCGAATACTATTACATTCAACACGCTTCTGGGTGGTCTTCTTCGCGATGGCAACGTTAGCGATTTAGAGAAGGCATGGAAGATGATGGAAGACAAAAATGTGGTTCCGAACGCGAAAGCGTATAATCCGAAGTTGAGAGCGTTGGTTGAAGAGAATCGCGTATCGCAAGCAGTTGAGTTGTTCGAAGAAATGGGTTCGAAGGGTGTCAAACCAAATGTCTTTACATTCAATTCGTTGATGGAAGGATTCCGGAAGGAAGGAAATTTGGAGCTGGCGAAGGGATTCTACAAAGAAATTAGTGAAGTAGGTTGTTCCTCGAATTATGTGACGTTTGATATTCTTCTTAAGCTTGCTTGTGAGAAGTGTGATTTTGATTTTGGTGGGGAGATCTGCAAAGAGGCTATCGCTCGTCGTTGTAATCTCAAGAAATCGATGATGCAAGTGGTTATAGATGGATTGATTAAGGAGTCGAAGACAGAGGAAGCGAATGAGCTTGTTGAGCTCGCCAAGGCATATAACTTCAATGCTGACAGAAAAGATATGGTTTCAGTTTAGTAGTACAAAAGGTTTTCTGTGGCATGGTGACATTACAGGTAGACTTTGAGCATTCATGCGTTTTGCTACTTTCATAATTCCATAGAGTCATTAGTCATTATCTCGTGTAGCTTCCAGTCAAATACATTTGGGCAATACAAACTGAAAGTATGCTCAATACGAGCTTCCATTTCTGCTAATCTAAGAATACTCAAAAAACCAAAAGAAGTGCAGAAGTATATAAGTCAGAAAGGATTTTCTGTTTGGCTCATATCCTTGTATGTGAAGTCTGGGATGTTAGATCACATATTCATGCCTCAAAGATGTTAGATGAATTGCCTCAACTTAAATGTGATTAAATCCTTTGATTCCCTTCTTGGTGCCCACGTGGAGTGTGAATTCGAAGAAATTCAATAAGCTTGATGGGTTTTTTCTGGGATTTCTTGAGAAGCTTGATGTTCAAGGCTTCGACCGGACGTCGTATCTTAGAACCTGGTGATCAAGGCATTTTGTGAGATGGGTTTGTTAGATACTGCTGTTCCAATTGTTTGTTGATGAGATGGAGATTGGTCGGAGCCAGATTTGATCACATTCAAAACACTGCTTCATGCATTTTATGAGAAAAAATACGATTTGAGGATGCTGAGAAATTGTGGGAAAAGCATAGTTCATGATATTAGGACTTAGGAGGAACAATGCGAAGTTTATTGCCTTGGTTTCCCAGAAAAAAATGTTTGAAACAGTTGATGAGTTGGTGTTGAGCTGTCTGGCTATATACTACGTTGTGAAGATTGGTGGTGGTGGTGGTGGGGGGGGGGGGGGGGGGGGGGGGGTGGGAGGCACTCTAGATGCTCTTCTGGGAGTCACAAATTGCTAATGTAATGATATTCTGATTCAGTTCGATGTTTGTAATGCCATGTCATTTACCAGTTGTGGGCTTCGGGTTCCAAACGTGATCATTCACGATAAAAAGCTTGTTGATCCTGGCAAGTGCCATGAGGTTTTCTGTACGAAACTGGAAACACCTTCGACGGAGTACTCCAACTCTAATGTTGCATGTTTACCATATAGGTAATGCGATCTTATGCAGTGAAAACAATGTGAAGTTATACTCTTATTTGGCTTAGTTTTGAATAAGCGCAGATGCAAGGTGAACTACTACTTGTCTCCATCCGATGATAGATTTCCTCAAGTTGATAATACCTTCAGCGGAGTGATCTGGCAGTTAACTTTGTGGCTTCACCAAACAGGCGCTGTTATCTACAAAGAGATGTATGAGAATATGTAGCACTTTGCTAAAGTTTTAAGGTGATATATTCATCCTATTGCTAAATGAACGTCGGATTACAGTGCATTTATGTATGAATTATTATTGATTTGTTGCTCTAATTCACCTTGTAGTGGTGTTCCTCTCTTGCCTCTCAGTTCTTCTTTCTATGTTGGCTTGATTTAAATGAATTAACCTTTTTTTATAAAATATTGGAGAGTTTGGTATAGCTTTTTTTAATGACTTCTAGCTCATATGGACTGAAAGTTAGAAGTCATATTTGATACTTGACCTTTTCTGTTTAAACTGTTAGCTACGAGAACCTTCAACATGTTGATTATCATGTTGCTTGAAACATACAGAGTAAAAACTATAATTGCGCTCTAGTAAAAAAATATAATTGCAATCTCCATAGTATTTGTATCTCTTAGTTCTATCTCGTCTTTGAGTTCATAAGAATATTTTAATTACTCATTATATGGTGGAGGGTTGTTTTGATATATCACGTAGAGATTGTTTTTACAAAAGTAGCAGTAAGTAAGTCTATAATTTTTTAGAAGTACTTAAGTATGATTTTTAGAGTACATTTGTTGTGAAATTAATGCAAATCATAAATTCTTGTAAAACATGAAATTAAGTGATGTTTGATATTCTTATTTTTTTTTCAAAAACATTGTTTCTTTTTATTAAATCACGTTTGGAAGTATCAATGTGGTCAACCTGAGTGCCCATATACACTTGTTTTCTGCATGGTTTTTCAGCTGTCTTTAAGGCAGCCTGAGTGCCCATATACGTGTGTTAACTTGTATCCCCTTCTTGGCCACATGTCACTCTCACTCTCACTCTTTCCTCCCCCAAACAACACCTAAATACCAGGCCCTGAGTTCTCTCAACCCACTTCTCACTCAAAATTTCTCAAAGCAGCCTGCAATTCCATGTGATTTCTTCTTCCAACTATTTGAAGAATCTTAGAAAATCTCAAGATCCTACACAAATATTGTGGTAAGAATTCAGCTGATTCAATGTTATCATGCTTTTTTATGACTAAATACCATACATGATGCATGTATGTAACTATTCATAGCCTTGGTCATTGTGGTTTGCAGTTATTGATTGTACAACAAGTAGCTAGTCCATATCCTTATGCATGGATTTGGTCTCAGATCTGTTGTGGTGGTAGGGGGAGACTCTTGCATGCAACTTTTTTTTTTGAAGTAGACTGAGCTCTCTGGTATTATACCCCAAGTATTCTGGCTGGCCAATTAACTTTTCTAATGAGCAGAAGTTTTAACGGTTTTGATTTAATAAAAGTTGCGACATTTGGTTAGTTAGCTTTTTCTTCTTGCATTTGTGTCGCATCAGTTGCCGGATCCGTTTCCAAAAACCACAAAAAAAATGTTTTGTAAACTCAAAACAGCAAAAAAAAAAAAAAGTAGGTCCATATGCGTATGTAGTGTGAAAATGTGTGTGATACGGAGCACTGCGTGTAATGTACTCTAACAACACCTTTAAGATGACGTACATTTTGCACATTGGAGATGTGTAGTAGGATAGTTTTGAAATTGAGAGGTGCAATGTGCTAGTTTCAGTTAACTGAGTAAACGGCAATGCGCTAATTTTAGGAAGAGTTATGCTAGAAGAACAGAGAAAGACAGAGAAAATGGTGGAGGAAAATTCCATGCATCTGTAACAATATTTACAAAATAATGCCCTCTCTGTGTGTGTAGTATTGTGGTTATAATTCATTCAATAATAATATGTATGAAATTAGACCGTTGGTTACAGAAGTGAGTATCCTAAAATTCTGAAGTTAATTGATTGCCTCAGTTCTACCCTAAACCCGAATTATAAAATCATGAACCTAAGACACCAAAAACCCAAAAAAAAAATCTTAAATCCTAAACCCTTAAATCTTAAACCCTGACTTGAAAGCATGGACTTTTATCTTTAATAACTTAAAATAAATAAGTCTAATACCAAACCTTGAGTTCTAAGTAATAAACCCATAAATCCAAAACCAAACACTAGACTTCTAAATAACTTGAACTTCTTTTGGTTTACTATAAACCAAGCTTGTGATATATGTGTGTGTAAACATGGAGAAATAGCGGGTTTTCTAATTTTGGTCCAAGTTCCAGTGTATTATTTCTGTCCACTTGCTAGTTGCTACTAGTATTTACCTCTTGGAGGGGATCTAGCGAATTACTACCTCTGTTTCTTCCCTTTCAATGGCGCTTGACTTTTTTAACAGTAACTGGGTCACTTTGACTCGGTGATTTAGATAGCAAAACGATGTAATTTTTTAGTACTTTTTTTATAGTATTGTAAAGTAAAGTTTACTCTACAAGATCATGCAAAAAATACCAAATTTGTGAATTGTTTTGCTAATCAAATCACCGATTCAAAGGGACCCAGTGAATAGTGTCAAAAAACGAAGTAAGCTGAAAGAGAAGAAACAGAGGTAGTACATTATATAGAGATTACTCACCTCCTATTCATTGAATTAATTCTATGCGCTTATAGCTGCAGCCAAGCTTCATGGAAAACCAACAAAAAAACCCAGACGTTTACATGTCTGCTTTAAGGTTGCCGAGGTTGATCCTCGTTCAAATGGCACTGCGGGCAGCCATTGAACTCCAAGTGTTTGATATCATTTCCCAGTCAGGCCCTCAGGCAAAGCTCTCTGCTTCTGACATTGTATCAAAACTGCCCACAAAGAACCCAAATGCTGCACATGTCCTGAATCGCATCCTAAGAATGCTAAGCACCAACTCCATCCTATCGGCATCGTCCAGACCCTGTGGCGGCGGCAATCAGTCAGAGACAGTGTACGGTTTGACTGAAGTCTCGCATTACCTAGTGAGCAGCGGGGGGAAATATCTGAGCTCTATGGTGCTTTTGTGCTCCGAAAAAGAGTCGGTAGATTGTCTGTATGGGCTCAAGGATTCCGTTCTTGAACCGGGTCGGTTGCCTTTATATGATTCCCACCATGGGGTCAGCTTCTTTGAACATGCGAAAGAGAACCCTAGGCTTAACAAGCTGTTCAATGAGGGAGGGAAGGATTATAACAGCATTTTGATGGACCAAGTTCTCAAGGCTTACAATGGTTTTCAAGATTTGGTTGAGGTTATGGATGTGGGAGGTGGTAATGGGACAACACTTGAGAAGATTCTTTCTTTTTACCCACATCTTCATGGGATTAACTTCGACAATCCTCATGTTGTCGCTCATGCTCCTAATTATCCTGGTAAGTTACTTAGTTTGCTTCTGTTGTTTGATCGATCGATCAACTGAGTGTAGTTTAGTTTCACATGTTCCATTCTTCGGTGATCTAAAAGCAGCACTCTTATGCTAAGAGCATCTCCAACAACAAAACATTCTCTAGACTAAATATGTTCCTGCCTTAAATTTTATTCCATCACTTTTTGAGCTGTTGTTCCAGCAACAGGCCTAGATATAGGCCACCGGCATTATTTTATTACTTTCTAATTTCCATTATTAAACAATCAACAACAGTTCTCGATTAAAGTTGAACTTTTATTTTATTTTTCCACCATGAATAGTAGTATCCAGTTTCGTCCAAAATTTAGGCCTGATGGAGCTGGGTTTTTGGGCAAAACTGGCCTAAGTTTAGGCCAAAGACTGTTATCCTCCATCTGTCGGGGATGCTCTAAGGTTGGTGCTGCCATGTCTCGATGTGTTTATATATATCCCGCTAAATTTATTATTGTTGTGACAGGTATTGACAATGTTGGGGGAGATATGCTTGAGTTCATACCAAAAGCACAATCCATTTTTCTCAAGGTTTGTCCGTCTTTCTAGGATTTTTTCAGATACTTATGTAGTATATCCCACTTAGGATTAAATGGTTTGCAGGGCATACTCCACAACTGGGATGATGCGAAGTGCGTGAAGCTATTGAAAAACTGTTGGGCGGCGTTGCCTGAAAATGGGAAGGTGATGGTTGCGGAGTATGTTATCCCAGAGCAGGTGGGAAACAACCCCGAGTCCTCAGAAGTGATTCAGATGGACTTTGTCATGATGTTATACTTCAGTGGTAAAGAGCGGACGGAAGCAGAATATGATGCCCTCGCGACAGCAGCAGGTTTTCAGGAGACAAAAATGTTTCCAGTTTCAGCCCATGGATTTCACATCGTGGAGTTCATCAAGAAAAACTAGCTCTCGCTCAAGAGACAAAAATTCTTGCTAGATCCATGCTATGTCTCTTCTCTAATGCCCCGTGCTTGCCTCTGTTGTTTTTGGTTGTTTTGTTGGTCCACTCTATGAGACTCCGACTTGTTTTGGGTTTGGTTGTTGTGTATTAGTAAGGCTCATCTGCCTCTTTGAGACTCCAGCTTCTTTTGGGTTTGGTAGTTGTGTATTTGTAAGACTCATCTGCCTCTACTTGTTGATTGAAGTTCTATGTTGAAGGACTATTTATCAGTTCCTGTTAACTTGTTGATTGAAGTTCTATGTTGAAGGACTATTTATCAGTTCCTGTTAACAGCATTTGCTAAGATCCCTGTATGGTAAGTATCTGTTTAAAAAAGTAAAAATAATGAAATAAAAAACATGTTGAAAAAATAATTTTAAAACAGAATAAAAAACTGTTTGGTTTTAGTTAGAAAATAGTTTGCCTCTTTGAGACTCAAGCTCCTTTTGGGTTTCGCGGTTGTGTACTCCCTCCGTTCCCCTAAAATCTTAACAAAATTTGAAATCTGCTTTATTAAAGAGCAAGCGGGAAAGATCCGCCCTTGGTATGACTCACCACAGTTTGTGAGTGCTACATATCAGGAAATTGTGAGAATTTAGGGGAACGTTCAAGTAAGGAAGTATGAATAATTTGGATGAACGGACAGAGTATTAGTAAGGCTCATATGCCTCTTTGAGACTCTAGCTCCTTTTCGGTTTTGTTGTTGTGTATTAGTAAGACTCACATAGTTTTTCCGAGTTATCAAAAAAAAAGTAAGACTCACATGCCTCTTTGAGACTGGCTCCTTTTGAGTTTGGTTGTTGTGTACTTGTAAGGCTCATGTGCAGGTAAGAAATCCCATCTATCATTGTTAGGGGGAGGTCTGAGCTCAAGACCTCAATGAACTAGCTCAATAGCGGGCTAAACGGCGAGTGCCCTCTATTTTTTATTTTTTTTTTTTTTATATATGAAAGAGTTACCTCTACTTGTTGATTGAAGTTCTATTTACAATCTTCTTCCTCCCAGGGGTAGATTGCAAAGACGAATCACACCAGCCTGAAATTTGTTACCCAACTTTTTAGTTGGAGAGAACACCACTCTGCCTGGAGAAAGATTTTCCCAACTGTTGCAGGCTAAAACCCTGACAAAACCCTCAAGACTTACAAATATCATTTCCTCGGCGATGTCATCTTCGGCGATTGGCCGCCTCCGCAGCCTCTTCAAAACCACCACCACTCCGCCGACCAAACCCACAAAACCCAGACCAAAACCCAACGCTCTCCCTCACCTCCAAAACTCACCGCCGAAGAATCCAAGGACAAACCCTTCAAAACCCTCGTCGCCAAATTCAAGAACTCCTCCCATTCACCCCGCTTCCGCAACAATAGCTTCAGAGTCTACCACAAAACCGTCCTCCCATTGAAGGATTCACCGTCTGTCTCATTTCACTCTATGGGAAATCCGGCTTGTTTAAACGTGCCCGTAACCTGTTCGACGAAATGCCGCAGCTAAACTGCCCGGGAACAGTCATGGCATTCAACGCCCTTCTCGACGCCTCTGTCAACTCTGGCGAATTCGAAGAGACCCACAAGCTGTTATTAAGGCATTATGCAAAAAGGGTTCGTTCGAATCGGCTCTTTCGGTTCTTGATAAGATGGAGGAGAACGGGTTGAAACCGGACGTGATTTCGTTCAATACGGTTTTGGATTTTTGTTACGTGAATCGGATGTTTGCGGAGGCTGATAAGGTGAAGACGTTGATGAAAGAAAGCAATGTTGTTCCCAACTCGAGGAGTTTTAATCCGATGTTAAGGCGTTTGGTTGCTGATGATCGCTTACATGAACCAGTTGAGTCGTATGAACAAATGATTAGCAAAGACATCAAGCCAGATACATTAACTTACAATGCATTGATCAAAGGATTCTGCGAGAAATGCAATTTGGAGGAGGTGAGGAGGTGGTACAGGACAATGGAAAAGGAAGGAGTTAGCCCCAATCTGCAGACATTTACATTGCTTGTTCAACTTGCTTGTGAGGAATGTGATTTTGTGTTTGGGTTGGAGTTGTGCAAAGAGGCGATGAGGAGGCGCTGTGTTCTTCAAACGCGTATGCTGCAACTCGTGGTAAATGGATTAGTGAAGGATTCCAAGATGGAAGAAGCGAAAGAGCTTGTTGAGCTGGGAAAGTCCATTAAGATGTTCCGGCACGACCTGCAAATACCTTCAGCGGTGTGATCCTGGTGCTGTTATTTATTGATTATGTTGTTACTCATTTCTCCTCAATCATGCACTTGAACTTATCCTGCTTCTCAACATATAAAGTTGTAATGTTTCTTTAGAAAGCTGTTTTCCGAATAGAGAGCTGATCTGCAAGCTTAACAAGGTGATTGAAACCTATTTGAAAAAGGTTCCTTTAAGCACGTTTTGTAAACCATATGCAACTCCCATTCACTGTAGTTCATGACTCACCAATGCATTTGACCTTGTCATCTTCAGTATAGTCATGACCATGAAATTGGTCATTTTCTAGGATAGGGACTACCTATGTTGTCAATAACCCTAGGTTGAAGATGAGTAGTATGTTTCATCCATTCACTAGTTGAGTTTCCGATAAATTTTGCAATTAATCAAATATGTATTATCCTACTATATCAAAGGCCATTTTAGTCTACCGACAGTTCTAGTGGGATTGTTCTCTTCCTTATCCCTGACATTGGGTAACAAGTAAACACATATTTTAATTTCTCATGCTCGTATTTCATTAATTTCTGAAAATATCATTAACTATGGAGTAATAAGCTTATCTAGTAGTCCCAAACTATGAAGTAATATTCCCTACGGAAGTGTGAAATTATGGTTACTAACTAGCGACCGACAGTTCAAAACTGAAATCCGAGCTGTATTCAAATTCTGAAATCATGGGACAGGAAGCGGTGAAATAAGTAATCATTTCCATCTTCAAAATGTTGTCCCAAGTCCAAGGTCGTAAACATGACCTAACTTCTACGGAGTATCCATTAAACCTATGAAGCAGATACATGGAGATTAGACGAAGCGGATACATGAGAACACCCATTTTGAGAAAATGAGGAGATCCTGAAATGGCAGGGAATGGTACAATGTATATACCCGAACTCTATTCCCCGTTTTGTTAACATTTAGGATAAAGAAAGGTGTGGGATACTCCTGGAGTAGTTTCCTACTGTCTCCCTGGTGCTGGTGCCACCTGGCATTTAGTCTTCTAAAAAATCTCAATGTTCGACATGCGAAGGAGAGTTGGTGGCACTTGTGTTTGGCCTAGTGTAACCCAACAATTGAAGGAATGATGAGAAAAGAAATGAGGATGAGAAGAGAAGAGACAGAAAACCAATGCACCTGTGTGATTTTTATGCTACCTGGGTTTTTGAATTATCAAACAGGTGCTGTTATTTATTGATCTATGTTGTTACTCGTTTCTCCTCAATCATGCATTTGAATTATCCTGCTTCTTAAAGCTGTTTTATGAACAGATAGCTGATCTGCAAGCTTGACAAGGTGATTGAAACCTATTTGAAAATGTTCCCTTTGAGCATGTTTTGTAAACCATATGCCTCTCCGTTCACTTCTAGTTCATGACTCGCCAATGCATTTGACCCTTGTCATCTTCAGTATATGCATGACCATGAAATTGGTCATTTTCTAGCATAGGGACTACCTATGTTGTCAATAACCCTAGGTTGAAGATGATTAGGATGTTTCATCCATTCACTTCCGATAAATTTGCAATTAATCAAATATGTATTCTCGTACTATATCAAGGCCATCTTAATCTGCTGCCAGTTCTTGTGGGATTTCTCTCCTCCTTATCCCTGACATTGGGAACGAGTGAACAATTTTTTCATGTCTTAAGTTGGACTCAAATTCTGAAATCATGCTCAAAACTCAAATCTAAGCTTTAGTCAAATTCTAAAATCATGGTACAGGAAGTGGTGAAATAATTAATCATTTCCTTGTTCAAATTTTTGTCCCAAGTCCAAGGTCGTAAACATGAATTAACTTCACCAGGGAGTACCCATTGAACCTATGAAGCAGAAACATGGAGACTAAACGAAATGTATACGCGGAAAGTTGGTGGCACTTGGGTTGGGCCTAGTGTAGCTCAACAATGGGAGGAATGAAGAGAACAGAAATGAGGATGAGAAGAGAGGAGAAAACCCATGAACCGATGTGATTTTTATGCTACCTGGTTTTTGTTTTGTCTGAATTTCAGTCTTCTGTATATCTGTGTATAGTGTTACAAATCAGAAAAAGCTCGTGTCAAGGTTTTTTTGTTGCTTAAACATATTTCTAATGAAACTTCCTGCTACTTCAAATTATGCTTCATAAGTATCCAATTGTACTGCATAGTGCATACTACACTTAATAGTTCTAGATGTATATGTGCACCCACCCTTACTTTTGTAACCTGACTAGAGACTAAAGTTTTAATGAAACATGCACCCTTTCACCGTGACTGTAGATGAAATTTTCACTGGAACAGGCTCATTTGGGCCAAAAATCACTTAAATGATCCCCATCTAGTGATAATACCAAAATAGGCTCGCTTAGAAACTGATACTTCAAGTATACCAAAATAAGATCGTTTAGAAACTGATGTTTCAAGTATAGGTCTTAAGGCTTGAAACCAGAATAAGCTCGTTTAGAAACTGATATTTCAAAATAAGGTCATTATGGTGTTTTTTGGCCCAGAGAGGCCAATCCGGTGAAAACAACGGTAGATGATGTAACCAGGTGAATTAGGTTTCGAGTATTTTGCAGGATTTTGTAGCTATTGAAGGATGAGGAGACGAATAACAAATTGTGGAATATTGGTGTGATCTTGATTACTTCTGACAGGAAGTTGATCATTGATGGCATAACTTATTCAGTAGGTGTGATCTTGATTAGTTGATCATTGATGGCATAACTTATTCGGTATATTGAAGTAGACAAAGGTTCATGTTTAGAGGATACCTGCGCCATGCTCCATTCTTGTAGGGATTTTGTTCTATGTTAGCTGAATTCATTTGTTGTAACTCATCCTCAGCTGTTGCTGAAACTGGAAAATGTAACCGGATTCTTTTCCTGCTTGTTTTCCTTTCAAGTTGGACTGATTTAGAGATGATTAAACTGAGAAATTGTTTTACCTTCAAGTTGGAAAATGTAACATTCATCCGTCAAGACATTCATTCATCAGAAGCATTCACCTGACAAATAACACTCATCAGGTCGTTCATCAAGTCATTTGTCAGAAAAAAGCAATCCTCAACCATTTTTTCGGACGAATAACATTCATCAAATCATTACCAGTGACGGATAATCTGACGAATGGACAGAGAACACCAAGAACAAAGTGTGTCATGGAGACAATGAAACAAAAAAATATTGGCCAAAAATACAGAATACTGTGGCCAAAATTGTTCAAATAACAGTTACATATGAAAAATGAAAGATGCAACAACATTTTACCTAATTATAGATGAAGTTCTATGTCTTCGACCAAAAAAAAACACTTGTTTTGATCGCCTTGAACCTCAGTCGGACTATTGTGTCTTGGCGCCACACCCGTGTTTCAAGGTGGCAATAATGCCGGCCCGTGGTGAACACCGGCCCAGCTCACCCCCCCCCCAGACCACCGGCCCGGCCTCCTTCCACCCTAAGGCCCGCACCGCCCCCGGACCGCCCCCCTACGAAGAACCCGGCCCCGAAACCGGTCCAGATAATGTTTCTGCCCCTAGCCCCCCCCCCCCCCCCCCCCCCCCCCCCCCCACCCTCCCTAAAAACCCTTAAATTGACCATCTTAATTTGGCCCGGCCCAGCCCCCTCATGGTCCCAAACCGCCCCCCCTCCGGATCACTTTCCTCCCCCTAAAAGCCCGGCCCCCTCCCCTCCCAGCCCGGCCCCATGCCAGCCCGGACCGGCCCAGCCCTTTGACACCATGGCCCATGTTTGCCGCTTTATTGAATACACAAGTGTCCCCTAACCTTACACTAGAGTTTACAGTGGTTTTGATTCTACTTTGATACTTACTCCAGTTTAATGTCAATTTGTCATAAACTGTTGAACCCACCTAATCCAGTTGCATTATATTTACTCCAGGTGTGCTATTGGCTTTAACAGGTCACAGCAACTGTATTTCAAAACCATGAGAGTTTTGCATTTGAACAGTTCTGTTATACAAAGAGCCAAAGGAAATGGATTATTTGAAGTCAATAGCTAAAGCGGCTTTGGATTATGAACGATCATACGACATCTGCTAGTGGTATTCCAAATATTACTGTATGTCTCGAATACCAGGTATAAAAAAACTTGCAGTAATCGTTGTATTGGGATAACATTGTTTAATATAAAAATATGTTTTCACTAAGATGCATGCCAGCGTCCAAATGCGTAAACACTTCAAATTTCATGGTGTTTTAGGGATTTTCTTGCTTTTTCATTTTGAATCTAGTCACCCAGCACGCGCGTACACAACCCAACCTTATCCACATTTTTGGGTTTGTGATTCTTGAATGTAATTTTTGGATAACTTTGAACCAACCCAGTCATGTTAACTCACTGTTCTTGCAGTAGCAAATTTCAAATGCTTCAAATCCCTATAATAGTATAGTTCTAGGCATAAAAACATTTTATGGAACTTAGTAGCAAGTGAAGAGAACTTTCTTGACTTTGTTCATATCATAAATGCACTCTTCTTCCGATAAACCAGAACCCAAAAACAAAATCACTCTCATAAAAAATGTACTCTTCTGTTGGTTTGGTTCTTATTTCAAGAATGTTGGTCTACATCACTTGGAAAACCCTCCATTACATTCCAGGACAAAAACTGGCATTTATTAGTTTTTCCTACCAAGAAAACATGCTATTTTGGAAACCCCCACTTCTTTCAAATCACCACAAAAAAATTTCCTCCAAGATTTTCAAAAACATGTCTTAGGTTCTTCTGAAGTTATAAGCTATTTTCTAATGCGCCGTATCAGAGCCTTAGGCGCAGTTTCTGATGGAGCAGTCTCTCCTTCTTAGTTTCTGCAAAACATTCATTGATTATCTTAATACCCATTTGAGAATTAAGATTCTTGGTTAAAAAGACGACAAAGATGCCACGACAGATATAGTTAATCAATTCAACAAAAAACCCTTAAATTAGTACCAGAGAAGTTTAGTACCAGAGAAGTTTCTTTGAGTATTGGAAGGATTACTTCTGAATCTTGGGAAGTTCACTTTTTCTTTTTTTCTAACTTTCTAGAAAGTCATCTTCCTTTGTTTACTGCTTGGATGCTGCATCGTGCATCTCAATCGGGCTTTTCTAAGTTGACCCTGCATCTCTTTTACAATCGTGGAATGAAGAAAGGTAAATGAAACAACTAAACTAAGCAATCTTTCGATTTTCCGAAATTTATGTGAAAATTCTGAAGTATAGGACCAGGACATTAACATGAGAATAGGTTACAGCGTTGTATTTTTCTCTGGTACGTTTGGTTTTCCAGGATTAGCAGTATTAGCTGGGATTTGACTAATTATAGTCCTATTAATACTGTGTATTGTTCTTCAGGACTGATTTTAATTCCAGTACGAAATTAATCCTCTCTTACATGAGGGATTAGCTGCATTTGACTATTTTGTACCTTAGTACAGAGTTAATACTGTATAAAATCAAATACAGTATTAATTATAATTCAGCTAAGCCAATCCAATCCGACTAAACTAATCCTGTCCAAACCAATCCAACTAGTCCGGCAAAATAAACGTGTAAAGGTTGTCGATAGCCTAGCATCAGATTAACTATAGAAGATAACTTGAGTCGTATCGTGAAAACAAGAAATCAAAACTTTTAATTACATTGCCAAATTTCTCAAAATGTACAACACTGAACCTCCTTTTTTTCTGAGGACAACCTCCTAAGGGTTTGAAATTGCTTTCACTATGTCATCTAAATTTCTTGATTTCCTCCATGTCAATCTACCATTTACCATAAATTTCTCTCCACTCCCACAATTCTGCATTTTCGCTTGTCCCAATTCTGATGCAGACTTCTCCTTTCGTCTTGGCAAGTCGAGTTCTTTGGCATAGAGAATGATATGAGCTGCGTATACATCATCGCTTTTGCATCCATGGAGAAAATTCTTTAGCCTAAACTGCCTCGTGATGTTTGAATCAAACGCCGCGCCATTTGGGAGCTTAAAACTCTTATCTTTCCCACCTTTTGCTATGAACTCATTATTACTATTTAATACAGAACACACTCTAATCTTCTCCAATGGATGCATATTTCTGTGTACCTGAAAAATAACACAAAGCAAATTCAGTGGGCGGTTACACGATCAAATGACTAATTTAGCCAACCAAAATGTACGATAATCTTCATTACATACCTTAAGATATGTGTCAATGGCAAGGCTAATTCTGTCAAATGAGTCCCTTGCGAATCCTGGAAGCGCCATCGCTAGTTTCAAGAACTTGGAAGGTCTCAGGTGGGGATCCGGCGCTACTTCCATGAGGTAAAAGTCCGTCAACAACGCGACTTTCTTTAACCGATACGGATAAAAGCTATTTTCTGCAAGGAATGCTTTCAATAGCCTCATGACAAAGTTCACATCATACATATATTTCTTCCCATGAGGAGATGGCAATAGGAGATCATTTATTGTAGCTTTATCTAGTTTAGAACCAACCAAAACTTCCAACTTCTTCCTGACAGTTATGCTTATTTTCAAGCTCAAAGCCAAACCAAATGTGTGAAATAAACCTCTTGAGGACACTGAGCTCGTATCGAGTTGTGAAAGCAGGTTGATGACGACGCTAACTACTTTGCGCTTCTTGGATGTGGAAGCAGTTTGAAGTTTTGATCTTTGGTACCGGAAGAGAAAGGCGCAAACTATTTTGTGGTCAAACTTTTGCTTAACCATCGCCTGAATGACTCTTTCCAAAAGATCAGTATTCATGAAAAGTATATCTTCGAGAAAATGCAAGAACTTGTCACTAGAAAGACGACTAGTACTGGAGGTCTGAGAGGAAGAGAAAGAGTAGGGGGTTGAAACATTGAGCAAAGCAAGTCTTTCAACAAACAAGTCCAAGAAGTTCTGAAGCAGACTTGAGGAATTCAAAGCTACCCAAAACTCCTGGCACTGTTTCAGACATAAAAGCATTTCAGACCAAGTCCAAGATTGGATCTGTTCCAAACACTTCTCTGTTCTGTCTACCAAATCTGTTGTTTTCATTTCCATGAAATCGGCGGCACAATGCAGAAGCAGTGCATTGCAGGGAGTCACTTCAATCCTGCCATTGTTGTAGCAATATCTAACGATGAGCTCAAAGCCCTTTGCGCCTCCTGGAAAGTTACTGAATATAACTTTCAAACGGCTCTTTTTACACATTGTTTTACCGAAGAGTTTGCTTAATCTGTTCGAAAAAGATGCAAGAACTTCCTGCAAAAGAGAATGTTGCAAAGCAAAAAATTGTGTCAACTTCTAGGACTAAAGACATGGTAAAAGTGAGTTCTTAGATACCAAGAAATGGACAGGGTTAAATGAAAAGTTACCTTGTCGACGAAAAAATTCTCTTGGCCATTTACATCCACTTCAAGATCACAGGTGAATGTTCTTCCCATGGCTCAAAGGGCTAAAGAACCATGAAACTCAGCACCAAGAAACACTATACACATCCAGAGAAATAACACATTGAAAAGACTGGTAATGAGAAGAGAAGTGAAAAAGAATGGGGATATGAAGAAGTAGAACTTCAAGAAGATTGTTATTAGGTCTCTTTCAAGTTCCCCTTTGCTTCTTAGTCAATGCAAGAGGTGGTGGAGAAGGGGAATTAAGAAGCATCCAGCATTGAAATTGGGGATCCAAACATATAAAACAATTAGCAACAGTTCTTGGAATCATATGGCTTCCACACCACTTATATTTCCATCTCATAGACCATAGTAGTTGTGATTCATGACACTTTATACATTGGCAGTCACAACTCTTTCCCCTTTTTCCCACTAATTTTGGTTAGTGCCTTCAGTTGACTAGTGCCATATTAGGTGAAATAAGTTTTTGTGTGCATTGATGTGTCTACACAACATACCACATTCTGCTTATAGGTGCTAGCTCAAATGGTAGAGCGTTTAAAACACATTCTTATTTTCGTCTAAAAACTAGAGTTCATCTTGGATATCCCAAAAGAAATTGTTCATTTTCATTTTAGTTGTCGCATTCTTTTTTCCCTGAAAAGGAAGCTCTTATTTATCTTCATTCAAGTGAAAAAGTAGGGACAAAACATTAAATACCACATGAAAAAGTGAGTCGGAGCGCAATCACGACATGTTAGGAATGTATGTCAATCACTCACAGTGTAATTTAGGTGTTGCACTTTAATTGGTTGTAGAGCACCACATGATGCTCTTTTGGAGCACTAAAAAAATTTTCGACATGTTATCTTACAAAGTTGGATGTTCAAAGCAGAACTCTAATTTATGAACATGGAGGAAGTATATTGTTTCCTTAATTGGTACATATGGTAAATAAATCAGATCACCTAGGATGCTAGTCTCTCCTGTGAAAAGAAGGAAACATCAAATTGATGATTGGCACCTTTTTTACCTGCCTTTTGCAGACCAAATCTTATGTTGCTGGAAAAGAAACAGAATTTCAACTTCTAACAATGAAAAAAAAAGGTAAAAGACATTTTCAACCCCTCTAGTTTGTTTGAAGGACACTTTCACCTCTCCAGTGTGACCAACTTCAGGAAACATACACCCCGTATTGTTACACCGTTGATCTGGAGTTGGGATATGGCACTAGAAATAGTTTTTGGGATAATTTGTGCCCCCACATTTTTCAAAATGCAGGGGTTACCAAGGATATAACAGGCTTTTTTGCATGATATGGGTTGCAGATTTGTCGCTAAAACTATGTTTAATGACATACCTGCCTTCAGACTAACAACTTCACAATGAGAAGGTATAAAGACTATAAGTTACTTGAAGTTCAGCACACAAAAGTACAAGTGTATTTTCCAAACTGAAAGGGGTAAAAGTGTCATTCAATGAAACTAGAGGGGGTGAAGAGTCTTCATCCATGAAAAAAGCAAAATCAATTGGGTGAAATTTCCTTATTCATCTTGTTCTAAGAAGTCCATCTTTTAAGTATTTATCACATCAAGTAGAAATGAGAAAGAAAAAAATTACTTGAGCGTTCCCATTAATTTCATCATACGCAAACAATTAGAAGGGCTTAACCAGAGTTAGATATCTCAACTCAAACTATTACATCCTACTGCAGACATGCATGGTTTTTTTAGAACTTTAGCCCCCACTCAACTTTACAAATCGTAATTTATTATATATTTTGTGAATCATATTAGCTTTACTTCCCACAAAAACTACACAATAACTCCTAGTAGTACTACTTAGGGTTATTCATCAAAAAATGCTCTGACAACAACTTAGTCCCCACTGTAGCGAAATCTTGAATTCGATTCCTACTATCAAAGTTTAATTGGTGTTTAAGAAATGTCTCATACAGTATATATCATGTGCTTCACATGATATATTTATACAATTATTATAGGTCTTAACTTTAGATTTTCTTTACTTTAATTGGTCACTAATCTGCTCTTTTAATGGATATGGAAATCATCAAATAGAAAGCTCCACCAATTAGCTATCAGCTTGCCTTGTCGTTTGACTAAACAATCCCTGGTATGCAGCATAATTGCAACAAAACCAGACCTGCTTTTCTAAGTGTGTTCCACATTTATATTAGTCCATTTTGAAAGACAAAAATCATTAGGAGTAGATTTGGAAATGGAAAGAAAAAGAGAGAAAGATTAAATAAATATTGCAGCAGGATTGTTTTTAGCATTATTATTGCATGACTTCATATATATATGCGCACAGGCGAAGTGTCACTCAATATCTTTGTTTCTCCTACTGCAGTTCACTGTTATGGGGTTTTTTCTCTTGGATCTCCTGCTTTGCTATCCCTGGACCAATCGTTCCATGGCGGCAGCACCACCACTTCCGCCGCCGCTTATTGTGCATCGCTGTAGCGACCTCAAGGAGGCTCCATGGCGGCCGTCGCTGTGCACTATATCTGAAAATGATGTCATTCCAGGAGAGAAAGCAAAAGCCTGCGCCGGATTTGTAAGCAAACCAAAGGGAGATCACCCAAGATTGCTGGCCGGTTTTCAGAACTCCAGGTATGATCCATCTCCTAAATGCTTTCTTATGAAAACAGGATTTAGAAATCATGCTTTCTTTTTTCTGTGTTGGGTTGCAGCTATGAATTGCCTAACGAGATGAACCTGCCGCCACTGACACCATTTGGATTCTTGCTTTGAAATCTTCATTGTTGTTCGGTAGCGGAGTGACAAAATATTCAACATTGGTTTTGTACCAGTTTGTCATTGGTTTCCAAATTTGCAGATACTGATGGTGTAAAAGGTTAATCATAGTCTATTTTCCGCAGTTTACATATCTTCAGAAAAAGAACTCTTCTGGTTCTTGCTTTAATTAAACAATAAACACCATCACATCTAAAGAGGAGTATAAAAATCCAATCCGTCGGGGTGTAGTTGAGTTGGTCGGGTGAGTATTCTTAAGACTTTGGGTATTTGCCTTGAGGTCTTGAGTTCAAATCTTAGGGCAACCCAAGGGCAGCCTATTTGCATTCTCAACTGCGAGCCTGCTAGCTCAGGTTTTCTCTGGCTGGTTTACCTCTCTAGTGTGGTTGGCAGGCTATTGCACTAGAGCGGGGGTTTACCCAGTGCACACCCGAAGGGTAGTAGCTGTAGGTTCCCACGATGTCAAAAAGAAGAGAATAAAAATCCATTGCATGTTGCATGTTCAGAAAATCAAAACCATAAGAATTGTTTTCTACAAGATTCCAACAATGAAGGTGTATCACTCCGGCCAAATGACACAGATGCTTAATTTACCATTTGGCCAAATAACAATGCAAAGACTTGTGTCCCAGAAGGTGAGTTTTTTTCTCATCAACAGTTAAATTGATGAAAGATGTAATCAAAACACAAGCAAATTTGCATCGGCTAGCATAAGGAAAACACGGGCAGCTATCAAAATCACATGGTTCACAAACTGATCTTATAAATTCAACCAAAGCAGGCTGCAGTTCAAATCCAGCCAACAACATATTAGATCCTATTCATCTCCTCTGAAAAAGTAGAGAAAGATTTCAAACGTCTACAGACGGGTTTTTTTATTTCATTTTTTCCATCTCTGGGCAGAGAGCAGCCACCAAATCTGGGGAAAGCACCATCCAGATGAGTTATATGTATAGCAGCAGCAAGATGAACAAATGAATCATGATGTGTCTGCAATTCTTCTTCTTCAGGCAAAGAATATTCTGGAACAACTTCCTCCAACGCCATTATCTCCTTCCCATCAACTCTTGAACCACAATGACACTGTATGTGTATAACACACCACGCAGCAATTAGTAACCATTAATCCGAGGTCTCGAATTCTGATCCATCAAACGAGAGAAAGGCACCGGACCCCCTCCTGGAACAATGGGCCTTGGGCCGGGAAAGCGCTCGGCTAATTTCGGGTCCGATGCGGGTCTTGAGAAAGCCTGGGCAAGTTCAACTGCTGAAGCTGCTTTTCCGTAACGTGGGGCTGAACCACCAGAAGACCCTGGTCTGGTGGGTTGCTGCTCAGATGGCGGCTTGCGCCAGGTCTCTGGAGAAGGAGGTCTCTCCTGTTGCTGCTGCTGTTGCTGTTGCTGGTGATGCCTTTCGGTTTCCTTGTTTCTCCAGTTTTCGTTTCGCCAGTTCCTCCTCTGGATGTCAGTCTTTTCAGCTTCCACACGGTTATCCCTTCTATCGTCGTTCTTTCTGATCCTATTATCACTGCTTATGTTTTCTGTCCTTTCGTTGTAGCGGATGGGAGTTGAATGAGTAGGAGCTGTTTCAGTTCTGGGACCATCTTGTTTCACCCTTCATAGAAAAAACAAAAGCAGTCTAAGTTGAATGACGATTACATAGATATATAGCCCACTTCCATAAATTTATCTATAAGATAGTGGCTTTGTTCCAATTAATGTACCTGAATGTTCTAAATTTATTGGCAACCTAGTTGGAACAAAATTCACAGTTCTCACTACTGAAACTCAAATGTCAGGATTTCTTCATTTCTCCCCTTCCTCTATATATCTATATAGATATATATATCTTACATAGATATATAGCCCATTGGTTAAATTTCTGAGTCAGGTAATTTCCTTAAGGTTGCGTTTGGCTACCATGATTTCAATTTTGATTTGGATTTGAAATCCAAAATTTCAAATTCTAAGATTTAACGGATGGATTTGAATTTATTAGATGGATTATTGAATGAGTGGTTGAGATGGAGTGTTTTTGTCTCTCTCCTCATCTCAACCACTCATTCAATAATCTATCTTTCCCAAACTAGGCCGTTATTATTGATCTAGAATTTAATTTTTCTTTTCAATATCCAATGTGAAAAAAGTGGCCAAGTGTGGTCATGGCTCTGTGACACGCGGTTAACCCATAAGATTTTGATGTGTGCGTGAGGGAGAGGTGCAGGTTCGAGTCCTTGATTAAGCAATATTTTATTAAATCCCATGAAACCTACAGATCTAAACTTGATTTCATATGCTGAAGGCTCATAATTGTTATTCGGCTTTTCCGCACCGTTATTATTGATCTAGAATTTAATTTTTCTTTTCAATATCCAATGTGAAAAAAGTAGCCAAGTGTGGTCATGGCTCAGTGACACGTGGTTAACCCTTGAGATTTTGATGTGTGCGTGAGGGAGAGGTGCAGGTTCGAGTCCTTGATTAAGCAATTTTATTAAATCCCATCAAACCGACAGATCTAAACTTGATTTCATATGCTGAAGCCTCATAATTGTTATTCGGCTTTTCCGCACCGTTATTATTGATCTAGAATTCAACTTTTCTTTCCAATATCCAATGTGAAAAAAGTAGCCAAGTGTGGTCATGGCTCAGTGACACGTGGTTAACCCATAAGATTTTGATGTGTGCGTGAGGGAGAGGTGCAGGTTCGAGTCCTTGATTAAGCAATATTTTATTAAATCCCATCAAACCTACAGATCTAAACTTGATTTCATATGCTGAAGCCTCGTAATTGTTATTCGGCTTTACCACTTACCGGACATGCTTCCGCGTAGGATTTCAAATGACATCTTATCAGTTGGAATTTGAAATTATTCACAGTTTGGGGGATTACATTTGTTCCAAATCAAACCCAAGACCCTACAATGTATCCAAACATTGAATTTCATCCGAAATCACTTACAAATCCAAATCCACCTCCAAATCCAATGTTATCCAAACAGACCGTAACTGAAAAGGTACGGTTGACTAATCTGTGCCTACTCATGCAGGTATATATAACGACCATTTTTGTTCATTTTGCAAGAGAAACTAACACGTATACTGATAGAGGGTCGAGATAATTCCTATGGACATATGTATAACAATTCTTGTAAGATATCAGATCCAAGAGAAAATACCTATTTGGAGGTTGAACTCTGTCTTGGTTGCTGAGAGCAACATCATCCACACCGCGTTCCTTAAGAACCTGCAACAAAGATAAGCAATGCCATGAGCCAGAGATTAATCTTCTAGCTAAAAGGTACAGACAGATTTTGAAGAGGCACAAATTACAGACTAAATGAGACTTACGAGTTCTCGGGGGCGAGCAGCACCAAAAACTGTGTTACTGCATCAGTTGAAGGTAGCGTTATGGTTAGTACAAATGCGAAGATAAGTAAAGAGCGGAAAAAGAAGCAAAGAAATAGTATAATATATTAAAGATAGCGAACAATGATGAGTGAAGCAAGTTATACCAAATTTCACCTGAAGAACATTAATCACAAATCAAGAGGACATGTTGCTTTTCTATACTATTCCTTCAGCAATTTGTTTACGCTGTCTTTCTACCAGGAACATTATAGAGGGACAGGAATTACAAAAACCTATCATTTTGAAATCGTTAAAAGAGACTCAAGTAACAAGTCAAATTTAGCTCATCTCGGCTGATTTAAAAAAGGCATCACGGTAACACGTTTTCAGGTTTCAGATGATGAAAGTAGCTTTCCTGGATTTTCTGAACCATTATAAAGTCCAAGCTTTGAGAAGGATGTAGCCCCTCACACCGTCTGTTCCACACTAAAATTTCAAATGGATTTCAGAGTTCTGATCCCCCCCCCCCCCAACAAATACACACACACAACCACCACCACCAATTTATACACATAAAACTTAACTACGGTACCTAAGACTTTAGATAACCAAGTAAACAGAACTGACCATCTTCTTCAGCCATTATCCTTCCTAATCTGCACTTCCACAAAACAGACACCACATCACATGCTAGACTTACTAATCGACGTAGGGACAGGAGTAAAACTATTGAACAGTATGGGAGAAGACAGATCTCTTAATATATTGTCCCGAGTGTGTGGCTGTTAAAATCAGCATTACGGCCTCAAAATAAACTTTCTTCAACTGGAATGTTCCTTGAAAATCATATTGCACAGGTCGCATCTCTGTTCTCGTGGAGCTTGTTTGAATCAAGTCATTCCAGCACCCCGCCGACAACAATAACAGCTTCCAGGCGAAGAAAGTGTGATGCATCTAAATCATTCCTCCCAAATGCCACCAGCCACACTCTGCAGAGCTAGCGACCAGCATTCCTTCTCCCAAAACTCCCTCCAAAAATACCACAGCGGCCTTTGGGTATGGGAATTATAAGTTGCTATCGGAGGCAACCTAGGAAATTAGTGGTTATTTACTGATGTATGAAGTTAGTCAACAAATTTATGCAAGACAGCAAGAGAGAATGATCCCCCAAAATCTGAATACCCACCATCCTCATCCCGCAACGCACCAGAATAGTTCATCCAAACAGGATACATCTTTTCAACTGATCGATATCAAGATATCCAGATTTTGGTTCGGAACAATATAGCATCAAAGTTGATAGGAGCTTCGTCGAACTACCAATTCAGTTTTGGATAGGATAGCAGTTCCAATCTGTGGAGGCGCTTCTACAGTGGAAGTTCAATTAATTTTGTTTTCTTCACAGATACCTAAGAGGAGGTTTATTTCATAATTTTATGGAGATCTGATGATTGCTTCATGGCCATTGGCTGAGCTAAAATAAATCTGACAAGGAAAGAAAGAAAGAAACACTGAAGTTCTCTGAAGAAAATTTATAACTTACACAGTGGACCTAGAATATCTCAGACACCTCTATGGTAAATTACCAAACATTTAGGATGTAACGACATTCAATATGTTATATATGAACATATGGCACCATGAACATATGGTGGATAATATCTTCCTCTGCTGTTCCTTATTGTCACAGTTACAGAAGAATTGAGTAGGGTGACAGAGAGAGCAGGCAAGGGTGAGTGTATTCATGATTTTGCGGCTGGTATGGATGATGAAGCTGTCCATTTTCAATCTTTTAGTTGCACTAGATATTCTTGCATTTTTAACCTGATATCTTGTAGTTTCAGCTATCTGAGAGGTGTGTTATTCCAAGTAGTTTCAAGCTTGCAAAAAAAAGTTACTAAGTCAAACTTCTGTTTAGTAAAACCTAACAAGTGAAATGGGACTCCTAACAAGTGAAATGGGACTCAGGGAATTGGTGAGGAGTCTAATTCGATCCTGCAACTACACACCACCTGAAATAGTGCTCTCACGCCAAACCCGAGAGCTATTTAACTGCTATATAATCCCATAGCAGCTTCATAAGATAGATGAATGTAACTATGCAATTAAGAAAAGAGACTTCACACAAAAAGCAGTAAGGCAATGACATAAATCGTGTACCTCCTATCAATGTTTCTTTCAAACTGTTCGATCGGCTGGGACCGAGGCTTTATGTTCAATTTAGGGCGTTCAACTGCCTGACTTCCACCCTCAGATCCAGCTAGCACAGATTTTGTTGGATTGATTATTGCATTAGCTTCATGAACAATTTCCATGTGGTCAAAATTACGGGGCTGCTGATACACCTACAACACAGAGAAAGAGTTAAAAATGCATAAGCAATATTGCACCAAAGTAGAACCCAGGAGGGTATAATTACTTCTGATGATATTGATATCATACCTGCTTATGGTCTACAAATGATCCAGAACTCTCCAATGGCTTGGACCTTGGAAGCAATTTCAACTTAGGCCTTTCCGAATGATCTACAGGAACAGGTGAGCGAGACTCTGATCTGCCAAACTGGGCATCACTCCGATCACCTTGAGCCCCATCAACATAAACAAGAGGACTGTTATCAACTGCTTTCAATAGCACGGGAGACTTGGGTTGTTGCTCATAGGTCGGGAACTCCCTACCACCACCACCTCGAGCTCCATCAACCACATTCAAGCTCCGTTCCACATGCCTCACCAGAGCCGCCTCTTGATAGACCACATCACCCGCCCTATTGGGTGCATTGTAACTACCTCTATTGTTAAACCGATCAACCTCGGGGCGAATTTCACTTTCTACTACAGTGTGCTTAATGACCTCAACATCAGTCTGAGTCTGAGGATGGCCTAACTTAGACTGCCATCTTCCCGAAGAGATCTTATCAAGCGCACTAGCATGAGCTAGCTTGAACGGATCATTCACACTAGCTTTAACAACAGGTACCGGTTCAGGAGCTGTTACAACTTCCTTCCTTATCCCCCACGCGTTAGGATACGCAGCGGACGACGACGAATGCCCTCTAATGTGAGAATTATTATTATTAGCCCCAACACGAGACACTTCAGCAATCCTCCCCGCATACGAAGACGGCGACGAAATCGGTCGACTAGGTTTCAACTCCACGTGCACCGGAAACGGGCCATCACTGACCATCCGCCGCGGGCCGGAGGCACCATCTAGAGGTGTTCTCTCATCTTCATCGAAGTTCCTCCCAATGTGAGTGCTGGGACTCATAAACGGAGCCTTGTCATCGAAGTTTCGGATCGAACCGGCCGAACCGGGACGCAGCGGCCTGTAATCGGATCTCCCGATCGGATTCAACACTGGACGGTCAATCGGCTTTGTGATTCTGCCAGATAAAATAAATCAAATATAATAATTTCGTTAATTCAACACTGGACGGTTCGATTTGTGATTCTGCCAGATTAAATAAATAAAATATGATAATTTCGTTAGGGTTTCTAATACCAGATCTACCTAATTGAGTTATTTGAAACTGATTGATTACTGATCTGTGTTCAGATCTGATGCGTGGCGATTAGAATTCAGATAATTGAGATTGATATCATGAGTTTCAGTGTTTGGAGAATCAATTTAGCTAGGGTTTGATTGAAGATTAGATGTGTAAAAAGTGGAGTAAGTTGCGAATACGAAGAACTTACACTCCGGGAGCTGAAGGAAGACGAAGATCGGAAGGGATGGAACCGCCATGGAAGTCCTTGAGCGTCATGGTGCTTCCAGATATCTTCTTCTTCGACATTTTCTCTCTCGAATATGTTCCTGCAAAATCTATGGCTATCGATACGGGAAAGAGAGAAAGATACAAAATTGATATGTATGTATGTATGTATCCTAACGTATCTACTCGGAGCCCTAACCTCTCTTAGTATCTTCTTCTTCGTCTTCTCTCTTCGTCCTCTCTCTAGAAATCTGGAGAACAGAGGCAAACCTGGAGAAGAGAGAGAAACTAAAAGGGGAGAAGAAGGTTTGCCGTTCACGGCTTTAAGCTTTTGTAAGACTCTTACAAATTTGTCGCCCGGATCTTTGTTATATTACGTAAATGCCTCTAAGCTTTTCAATATCATCAAAAGAACCCCGTTGCTTAACCGCCCTGGATTTGGCCGCTCACGGCTTTAAGCTATGTAAGACTCTTACGAATTTCTCCAGATACTCCCCTAGTTTCTTTGTTATATTACGTAAATACATCTAAACTTCTCAGTATCAACAAAATAACCCATTTGCTTAACCGCCCTGAGTTTGGGTAATATTTGTAATATAAATTCAATTGTGCCTCAATAGAAAATAAAAAAAAAAAACTACATTGGCCATGTTTGGCAAAGCTAGATTTTAGGATAGATTAATGAAAATTTGAAAAATAATCAGACCCGTTTGGATGAGCGAGATAGATTTTAGGATTTTTTGGACTACCCGGATCCGGGTACTTTAAAATCCGGATCCGGTTATTTTAAAAATATTTTTCGTTGCCCAACCACATAACCGGATCCGGGTAGAGACTAACCGGATCCGGATAGGACCCATCCGAACACAAATTAACCAATTAGGAAGTGACACGTAAGCTAACCACCCATCAGGATCCGGGTAGGAACCATCAGGATCCGGGTCATGCCAAACAGGATCCGGGTCGTGCCAAACAGGATCCGGTTCTTCTTTTACAAAAATCCGATTTTTTTGCTAGATTTTTGATAATCTATCTATCCATTAATCTAGCTTACCCAAACGAGGCCATTATTGACATTTGATCACCACAACATTGAAAAAGAAGAAATCACCCCACAACTTGTTGAAACATACAAATTACCCATTAGAGTTCTAGGCACCACTACACAAATTTCATCGGAGTTGATTTTGACATAATTCTTTTATGTTGGTTCCGATTTTAACTTTCCATATGGAATTGTGCCCCCTTGATTGGATTCGTAACTCCAACTCCGTCACTGAGTATATCACGTGTTCATGTAACTATGGTTAATTAAGTTATTACCTTTCTGAAGCAAAGGTCTCATGTATCTATGGTCAATTAAGTTAGTACCTTTCTGAAGCAAAGGTCGGTAAGATGAGGCATAGTGGCCTTCTTGTGATTTGGCGAGCAATGATCTAGGGAAAGCACCTAGTGCAATAGAGCGTTGGTTACTCTTTAAAACTTATGGGATAGATTAGTTGACATGAACTCCATTCATTGATAGATTCGTTATATGAGCATGCTCCAATAAGTGTTGAAATCATTATACAACATTATGTACCATTCATTGATAGATTCGTTATATGAGCATGCTCCGATAAGTGCTGAAATCATTATACAACATTATGTAGCGATAGATAGGCCGACCAAATCCAAATGCAAATTGCACAATAAAAATATTTTCTTATCCATCTTTAGTAACACCCACCCTGTCAATTATGAATATAATCAAAACTTGTTTAGATGACTCATTGATTATCAACTATTAATGTCGCTATAACGTAAGAGATCATATTCTACCCTACACATATTGAGAGTCTTGAACCCGAGACCTGATGAGTTGCCTCACAAGGCCCTTACCACTGGGCCAAAAAGGAATTCTATTAATGTCATTTTCAAAGTCACAAATATCACTGTTAATCCTAATATATTTTGGATGTGCATAGTCCCACGAAAGCAACAAGCGTGCTTTCATAAATCCATTAGGCACATTCCATATAGAATTGTTGCACATTCCATTAGGCACATTCCATTAGGCACATTCCATCTTGATAAATAATCCACATTCTAAGCAACCGAACAGTGTTGTACAGATTGATTTACTCATGGGTCCAACTTAATGAACCACATTATTCATTTTGACAGTTCTTCACATCCAAAGTAAACATAAGATTCCATAGCAAGAGCATCATGGACAGATACTACTACTCTGGGTCAGTGACTTCATCTCTTCAAAATGCCTTCAGATTTGAAGTATGCCACACATTGTTCATAAATCTCTTCAATCCCGTACTTGAATTCGAATCCCTCCTTGATCAGCTTCTCGGATGACAGCGCCAACTTTGCCTTGGACGGGAAATCTCCAAAGCTACCGCAATTTGTTCAAAAGCCTCAATCAGTAAAAACAGAATCCAAATTCAATAACTCGAAAAGAAAAAAAGTAAAAAATCATATCTTACTTGGTAGGAACATTGTATTGTGGGTATCTTTTGTTAAGAAAATCTGCAAGCTCCGAGACACTAGTGTTAACAGCACAACAAATGTACCTCCCAGACGCCGATTCTTTTTCTGCCAAGAATACGTGGGCGCGACACACATCCTCCACGTGAGTGATGGAAATAGAACCAGATAGCATCTGCATCCCTTTCAGACTATTTACAAGGAATTCATTTCCTGCACACAAGTACGAGATCCTGAAGTTGCAGTCTTTATGTCTTACACTATTTATGTCGGTGTCAAAAACAAAATATGATTGTTTTCCTGGAGTAGTCTATATATAGTAACTACCTGTGATCAACGACATGGCAAGACAGACGCTACTAGGAACATCCGAGGTCAGAGAAGGACCGGCCATCAGAGTAGGGATAACAGTTACCAGATCAATGCCATTTTTCTCGGAAAATTTCCAAGCTGCTCTTTCAGCTAGGGTTTTGGACACAGGATAGCCCTACAAGTGGAGGAATGCAAAATGCAAATCTGGTTTAACTCACTTGATCTCATTGTACCTAAAATTTGGAAGAAACCGAAGAATTTTTAGGGGGTTACCCATGTGGGAGGCTTGACAGAAGATAGAAACTCCACATCAGTCCAGTGACTCTCATCCATGACCAAGTTTGTTCCATTGAGCTGATTGATAGTCACGGTAGCCGCTGAGGAAGTGAGAATGACGCGCTTAACTGTTCCTGATTTTGAGCACGCCTTGAGCACATTGATCACTCCTTCAGTAGCCGGCTTTATCATGTCGTTCTGTTAAAAAAAATCAGCAGTTTCAGTACAGCATCGACTGCATATTCAATATCAAGAATACCAGATGTGGGAATTTGAATTTTTTATGTTTTGAATACCTCGGGATCTTGAGAAGCAAAGTTGACTGGTGTGGCGACATGGAAGACCAAGTCACATCCTGCAATAGGAGCGTCGAATGTGTCCTCATCGGTCAAGTCTGCCTGGAAGATTTTTAGGTTGCCAGAGTTCTGTAGCTGTAGGAGGTGAGATACCCTTCTCTGGTTGTCTGCAACCACAATGTTTTAAAAAAAAGTTCATATTCAAGAGACTCGTATAATTTTGTGAAGTTCAATGAATAAAGAGTGGATGGCGAGAAAATTGAAAATGACTGATATCATACCAGGGTCTCTCACAGTTGTGTTAACAGCATAGCCTTTCTCTAGGAGGAGCTTGACGAGGGTCCCGGCGACGTAACCGGTACCGCCGACGACGCATGCCATCTTTGATTGGATCGGTTGGGATGCCATTGATGGTCAACAAGTATGATTTCACAGCAAAGATGGATTATGGCTTTATGTAGCAGAAATGAGTGAAGTTTGATGAGAAGGAGAGCTGTCAGTTTCAATGTAATTAAATTTGTAGTAATGAGGGAGAAGGTAAGGAAATAACCACGTGAAATCCACACAACAACCACTCAAATAGCTATCGATCCTTCTTCTTCTTGTTCTGGTATTAGTATTATGTAATGCTACTGAAGGATCCAAATTACTAATACTACTACTTGTAGTTGTTGAGCTGCTCAACAGCTTCAGCTCAAAATATTATTGAAAGATTATATTATTTGGGTTTCAGATCATGATTAGTGCCCACCTAATGTGATACTTCGTAATGGAACCATTTATTTTTCTCCTTGTCACAATACGATTTTATTTTATAGTAATGCTTGGATACCCTTGATGGGTGTGTATTCAAAAAAAAAAAAAAAAAAGTTTTATGATTGTAGTTAAGCTGCTCTCCCTATAATCCAAACTTACAATTTCTTAAAGACTTTATTATGTTAATCCGTCTCAAATTAAGGCGGTCTTCCATCCCTCATTAGTCTTTCATTCTTTTACAGTAGTAGTATCATACAGTAAAAGAACATATCTACTCAAGACATACTTATTCAAGAAATATGAGTTGGCTGTTGGCAGTATTTGATTTGAACAGTTAACTGCTTGTATCAGAGGTCAGTCATGAAAGTCACTAACTAGGTAGGTGAAAGTGTCCTAGGAACACTGGTTCCTGTCTGGAAATTGAAATTAAATGATGTGGTTGGACTTGCAGACCTACCACCAATTTGTTCATTCAGATTTTAGACTGATTGATTGATTGATTTTCCATTTTCTTGGGTCCAGTATAAGACTCATTCCTAGACTGGTTATTTTTTGGTCCATTATCAGAAACCACAGTTCATTTTAGTATTCTAGATTCCTAATGCTTCCACTCTTCGCAAGACCTGACTTAGCTAAGAGATGAGCAGGTTCAACTTCTAATCAAAAACTCTTATTTGACACAACTCCAGAGAGATTAAGCAAGATCATCAATCCCTGGAGGCTCTCTGCTTGTCTTTCTTGGCCGGTTCATCAGCAGAATCATCAATATAACACATGTTCAGTTAGATTTAAACACAAGCTTCCAAAACATATTGGTTCTCATTATAGGTCCCTGGTTTTGACCCCTTGCATCGCTCTCAGCTGTGGGACTCAATAATTAGAGCAGCGGGACGCGAGATGATAATTCCGTCCCATTTCCATCTTTCGGGTTATCCATCTTTTGGATACAAGATTTTTAAGCTTTTGAGTTTTTTAGAACCAGTGTCAGAGTCTTCCGTCCCATTTCCATCTTTCGGGTTATCCATCTTTTGGATACAAGATTTTTAAGCTTTTGAGTTTTTTAGAACCAGTGTCAGAGTCTTCCGTCCCATTTCCATCTTTCGGGTTATCCATCTTTTGGATACAAGATTTTTAAGCTTTTGAGTTTTTTAGAACCAGTGTCAGAGTCTCGTAGGTGACGGGAGAGAATTTAACCCACATTATCTCTGCATCTCAAGCATTCATTCGAAAACAAAACTAAATAAAACATTTAACGGCAGTCCCGCACTATCTATTTTGGGTAAAAGACACTTTCACCCCTCAAATTTGACATAGACACTTTCACCCCTTCCAGTTTGGTAAATGACACTTCCACCACTTCATCGTGCGGAAATCCGTCAGTGACAGCAGTTTTGGGTACAAAATTGCCTTGGGAAATCCGTCACTGACATCAGTTTTGGGTACAAAATTGCCTTGTTAGAGTATGAGACGACAGTCACGGGTTTAAGTGTTGGCACACATAAGGGGTAAGAGTCATTTCCCAAACTGGAAGGGGTGAAAATGCCTGTGTCAAACCTGAGGGGGTTAAAAGTGTCTTTTACCCTATATAATTTGGTAGAGGTGGTAGAGTTGTGCAGTTATGACAGATGAGATAGATCATGTGCCAGACTACTGGTCCTGTGGAACGTAAACAACAGGTAGGTGCATACACCTTAAAAGTTATTTACCTTCAAAAACTACCAGTATTATACTTAACAGTTCCAGCACAGGCTAGTAGGGTACTAGAAGGTTAGGTCCCATCAATAACTAAATAACAGTTTCAATCAGCACACCAACACAAATGCACATCATATCAACTTTAGCGGAATTACAAATCAGTTCAGGTACACAGTTGTAATCACACAGAGTAACAGAAGTTATTCCATACACTTATCATTTCATACATGCGACACTAACCCTAGGGAATGGTTCAGAAGCAACTACTAGATCATAGAAGCATTATCTCAGACAGAATTACAAACCCACAACTTCCAGATGCACATCTACAATCTCTGTTCACAGCAGAAAATAGGAAGAGCCGAGAACCGATCTGTTGTCTTTACCGACGTTGTACCCGCGAAGGCACTCCAGATCCATCACCTGAGAGTGATCCACGAAAAGATTCACCTGAAAAATCACATGTGATGCATGGGAGGGTGTTACTAACACATGATCAGAAGAATAAAAAGAATGGTGGAGGCTGGACAAAAAGGGAAGATAATACCTTAGGACCGTATTGTTTAATGAACCACTCGGAAGTTTGGGCATTTGATGCTTCAAACATGATCTTCTCCAGTCCAAGGCGTCCAACAACCTTGGCAATGATATCAGCTCGGATGGAGTCCGCGTATTTGCTGACGTCGTCAGCATCAATCATGATGATATCTGCTCCAGCTTCTAAGCATCTTTCAGCCCTTCTGATCAAGAGATCAACATCCTCCACTGTTTCTGTTGCAAAAGAAGCAACTTAATTGTAAGATTTCAACTTGGAGGTATCTACCGCGATCGCAAGGTTCCTCGAATTTGACATTTACTCCATCACAACAATCCTAAACATGGTCGATAACAATTTGGTCATCAAATTTGATTTTTTTTATGCCTAACATTTCAAGGGCAAACCCTGGTGACCTTAGCTTTAGTGGTACAGACTACAGACCCAAGTGTTCTCACTACTTGGTATAAATAAGCTTTTATGGGTTCTGAGTGATAGCTGCAAAACAAGGTTTTACTGCAACGGTAAAAGTATATAATATTTGCTGAAATCAGAGTAATAGTGTCCATCAGAACAAAGTTGGATAAGTAACCAGGCTACTTTTGATTTAAATAAGGTTATATGCACCATCATTTACTACGCTTAAGTAATTACTACGCTCAAGTAAACTTCTAATGAAGACATGACGCTGAGATTGAAGGAAACAATGTCATATAAATTTGAGTTTCTAGCGTGATTGTGCTCGACAGTTCCTTTCATGGAACCATGGCACATGCTAACAGCGCTGTTCCAATCAAAGTAAGCAAATGCCATTTAAAACATTGCACAATAGAGAGATCATGACAACATACCAGTTGTTTGTGGCGCTGGGACTACATATGCTCCAAATGCTCTATCTCCAGGCGCGGGGATGTCAGACTTGTTAATCTTGACAGCAAACTGAGGTTTAGCTCTCAGGCCACTACTCTTAATCAACCGAATGAACCTCAGGACTGTTTCTTCTGGAACTCCGAGCGATCCAACATTCAACTCAATAGTATCGAAACCCAGTTGCTTACACTCCTGAAAGAACAATAATGAGGATGTTTAAAGTGAGCATAACTTGTTCAAGGCTATCATTACTATCTCAAAGAAACGGGAGGAAGAGATAATACTTAACACAAACCTCTAAATATTCTTTGAAAGCAGACGGACCTCTGCGAAGCAAATGTTCAGCCCAGTCACCAGTGCTAACATATACATTGTGTTTGTGAGCCATGTTAGTAACTTCTTTGATGTACGTTCTCGGCATCAAGCTATGAGAACCCCCTGAAAACTTTAACCCATCTACAAAGTGTCCCATAGACTCAAACATATCCTGAACAAGACATCATCTTAATCAAGTTAGGAAAACCCCTCAAACAAGTACCTCTGTATCATCCATGCAACAATCTTTCTAAAATTGAAGTGTCCGGGTACCATGCCTTACTTTGGTAAATATAATGATCCTAATGCAAGCGGAAAACTAGGCATGGAGCTGAAAACTCTAACTATCTCATAAACTAGTCAAAATAACGAAATGAAAACCACGTGCCCCACAGCCTATGACTGCCGTACCCCACGTGCCCTATAGATAAGGGTATAAATAAACCTTCATCAACATAGCAGAAAATTCATATGATGAGTTGAACGACTCCAAGGAAGATATGTATAATTTAAATACTGGGCAAAAAGAATGTGTTTAGGAGAGCAAAGTAGCACAACTCTTTATGGAAGAGGTATTGAGGGCTGTTCCGGAAAAATTATATTCAAACAGAATGTGAGTTTCATCACCATCATTAATGACAAACGCAAGTGTTGTAGATTATAAGGCAAAAAACGAGAGAATCACTTTCATTCTTTGCAAAGTTTTATGGACCAGAAGTATGCAACTCAGTTCGAGTGGCCAATCTCTCAATCTACATCATTGTCAAGAAACAAGTTCCTCAGGACACCCAAGAAGCCTATAGTCTAAGACGAAATTATCCATAGCACCATAGTTCACATCTAAGAAAATTCCACTGCCACAACAATTGTTCATCCGTTGGATCTGTAGAAAACAAAGTCTGTTGTTTACCCTCACAACACTTCCCTTCACATTTCTCCCATAACTTTTTTTTAGGAACATTTTTCCCATAATTGACAAGCTCAAGTCATACACATTAGTGTTAGCCCTTGCATTGTTGCTGATTACAACCCAATGACTGACGATAATCGGTAATGTACACCACCACTAATCAATCTCAATTTTAACATGCCATGGGATTTTATCTCCAACACTCCTAACCCCTTGTCAACCTATCTTCTCCATAACATCAGTCCTAAGACGCGTAAAAAATATTCATGTAAAGCATTTCCAAATGGACAAAACCCGATATGTTCCTAAGGTACTACCAGATACTAGAAGATTAAAGGCAAATTTGCATTTCATTACAAGCATCTCCAGATAGTATAATTTCATTACAAGCAAATTTGAATTTCTATTCCACACCTATCTCCCACCAAAATGCAAAATTGGCAAGGTCATAACTAATTTGGCATGATTTCATAGTTGTTGAAGGAATGTGTGAGATATATAACAGTTAGTTCTCTGGCATTTTTTCAATTTCATTCATAACCTAAACCAGAGAATCAACAGATCAGATAATAGGTAAAAGAGCACATAGAATAAGATTACACGCATTGAGATGAAATTAATAGAGCATTCACATGATTCAACGCAGTGTTCTTCATGATTGTGAAACAGATTCAACAAAAAAAGCCCTAAGTAGCGAAAACTAGGCGAATTTGGGGAAATGAAGAATCAACCGGACCTGGAGGAGGTTGTGGCTGAGGAAGGTGTGGTTCGGGCTTCGCATCTCAGTGACGCCGTACCGGCGAGGCTTCTCCGGACGATCTTCGTCGTCGTAGAAGCTCTTCCATCGGTACACTGTTGACATCTTTCCTTCCACCGGAAAATCACCGAATAGAGAGAGAGAGAGAGAGAAGAACCGTCGATGATGATGATGATTCTACGGTTATCAGGTGAGTTAGTGATGATAGGTTGTGATGAAAATGGAGGAGAGGATTGTTTCTCTCTGGTGGTAATCGGAAACTGGGAGAAGAAGAAGAAGGAGGAGGAGGAAGTGTCGAGCAACTTCTGGAGAGGTATGGGCCCCATGTGATGATCATCGCACCGTCGCATGCCGCGTAATACTGATGGGTCCACATGATTTGGACAAGTGTAATCATCTTTTGTAAATTACACTATTAGCTCACTTCTTTTGATTATTCCATTCCGGCCCTAAGCTTTCCTTTTTGGTTACGTTCATTTGTCATGAAAGTGAGGTGAAGTGAAAGAAAATGAAAACTGGGCCGGCACTTTCAGGGGCCTAGGCGAGGGTTGAAAGTGAGACCCCTTTTACTATAAACATAAGTGTGAATAAAAAAATATACTCAACGGGTAGGGCGGCATATACTCCGCATTTTAATTAATAATTCAAAAGGTTATTTATTGTATTTTTTTTATTTTCATTGTATTATAAATTTACGATATTACCTCCACTCTTGAAAAATACTACAGGGTCCCTTTGAAATTGAGGGCCCTAGACAAACACCTAATTTATCTAGCAAATGGGCCGGACGGGCCTGGTAACAGTTCTACTTTTATTGCATTTGTGAATATGTGAAACCTGATAAAACCTACGGAGACGAAAAACCCTAGGGCTATGGAGGAACCGACGGCGGAAGCAGGGAGTTCTACGACGGCGGCCTTCGAAACACTGAGATTAACGGAGAAAGAGTTAGCAGAGATCGAGTTTGATGAAGAATTCTGTTCCGAAGCGGAGAAAGGCTTTGAATGGTGTTTAATCGCCAAACTTATGACCGGAGAAGAAATCAATCCGCGAGCGGTAAAGGCTTTCTTCCGGCGAATATGGACCAAAGTAGAACAGGTAGAGTTTCTCTATGTTAGTCGCAACACCTTCTTACTTAAGTTTCCAAACAAAAGTCAGAGGGATCGCATAGCATCTGGGGGACCGTGGGTTTTTGAAGGAGCTATGATGGCAATCAAACCTTGGGTGCTAGGGGAGGAAACTGAAAACCCAAGCTTTGAGACAATGGATGTGTGGGTTCAGGTCCACCATCTACCAGTTCACCTAACTACCGAAGCCGCGGGTAGAAAGGCAGTAACAAATATTGGCGAAATCCTTGAATCTGACCCGAGAGCTGACAGTGATGGTGTGGGGAATTATGTAAGGGTTAGGGTGAGAATGCCAATGTTCGAGGCCATGCCAAGGGGAGTCTATGTCAACATCAAAAAGGAGAGAGTGTGGATTGACTTCAAGTATGAAAGAATTCCGGCCATCTGCAAATGGTGTGGGTATCTCGATCATCATAGCAATCAATGCAATCATCTTGCGGAGGGCATCGACTCGGAAGAGGAACCAGGTTACGGGGAATGGATGCTTTTTCAACCCCCCAACAAAGGAAGACAAGCATCGGGTAAAGGGATGGGTACAAAACCTACACCGCATGCAGGAGTAAAGCAAAGTAGAGGAGATGGTCGGGTTGGAAGTTTTGATCTAAATAAAAATGTAGAAGAAGTAATGGCTGAAGATGTTCAAGTCGGATCGGGAACTGAAGCTCAACAGGAGGATCAGCAGTCCAGCGTGCCAAACGGGGGACAAGGCAACCCAGAAGACAATGGGCAGGGTAAAAGGGCGGTACCACATAACACGAATGGGGGCATTCAAGCTGGTATAAGCAAAGGGGCTGAAAACAAGGCCGTAAACGAAACAGAACAAGATGAGACAGTAGAAGCTCACGGGACAAAGGAGAGGACGAAAGGCAATAAAGGGGAGACCGGAGCAGTTTTGGGGGGAGCCAGACCCGTATCCCCGAAGAGGAAGTTGGCGCCGGAGCTAAGTCCGGCATCACTGCAGAAGGTGGAAACCTCAAAGAGAAATAAGCAACTCGAATTAGAGAGACGATACCTTGGAGCAATAAGGGGAGGAACGGATAAAGGAGAAGGACAGAATGCAGCAGGAAACAAGGTTTTGAGTTCCTCAAAAACTCTAAATGCACGATTGGCGGAGGCTGCTAAGCAGCCCCGCCAAGCACAATGAGTCTCCTAAGTTGGAACGTGCGCGGGTTGGGGAAACCGCGTGCGGTCCGAGCTTTAAAGGAGCAGTTGAGGCTCCTCTCCACAAATATAGTCTTCCTTATGGAGACTAAACTCAACAACTTCGAGATGGAAAAGGTACGTGAAAAAGTTAAGTATGCAAGTGGTGTTTTTTCTGAAGCTCAAGACCGGAAGGGTGGACTAGCGCTGCTTTGGGATTCCAAAGTCAAAGTTAAGCTAATCAAAATCTCTATCCATCACATTGATGCTTTAGTTACGGAAGATGACGGGTTTGAATGGAGGTTAACGGGTGTGTACGGTGATCCCGAAAGAGAACAGAGGCACAATACGTGGGACTTGCTCAGAAGAATAGCCCCAATGAGTGATCGCCCCTGGTGCCTTTGTGGTGATTTTAATGAGATTAGGTCAGCCACGGAGAAAGAAGGAGGTAATGAAAGGAGATATGGTCAAATGCAAGCTTTCAATTCGGTGTTACAAAAGTTATGTTTGGTGGATCTCGGCTATGCAGGGCCAGATTTTACGTGGACAAACAATCAAGAAGAAGAAACACATATCAAAGTCCGCCTTGATAGAGTGGTTGCGACTATTGATTGGATGTCTAAATTTGTTGGAGCAAGGGTTACACATACCACGGGATTGAGATCGGACCATAAACCAATTCAATTGGAGTGGGAAATCAGTGAGAAGAAGAGGAATAAAAGGCGCAGGTTTCACTATGAAAAGATGTGGAATCTCCACAACAATTTCCCTGAAGTGGTGGCAGAATGTTGGACCCAAACTCAGAATCAACCGTTGCAAACAAAACTGAGGAGACTTGCGAGCTGCTGCACGCAATGGAATAAAACAGTGTTTGGAAACGTGAAGCAACAAATCAAGGCTCTAAGAGCCCGAAAGGAGCTTTTAGAGCGTGAACCACAAACCAGTGGGGTAGTTGAGGAGTTGAAGTTCTTAACGACGCAATATGATGAGCTATTGCGAAAAGAAGAAGTGATGTGGGAGCAAAGAGCACGTACACAGTGGCTCAAGTTCGGGGATCGTAACACAAGGTTTTTTCACCAAAGAGCGTCGGTGCGAAGAGCAAGGAACGGTTTTAAAGGCATAGAGGATGAAGTTGGAAATTGGGTGCAATCGGATATAGAGGTAACTGCTTGTCTCGAAAATCATTTTCAATCTATCTTCACATCTACAAACCCGTCTGTTCAGGACATTCATGCGGCAACGGAAGGTCTAACATACGGGGCATTAGACGATGAGAAAGCAGCAGCATTAGAGAGACCTTTTACAGCTCAGGAGGTCACGCATGCCCTATTTCAAATGTTCCCAGATAAGGCTCCGGGTAAGGACGATTTTTCAGCAGGTTTTTATCAAAAACACTGGGGTGTAGTAGGGAAAGATACGATTGAAACCTGTCTTAAAGTGTTGAACTCAGGGGAGGAATTGGGAACCTTTAATCAAACAATTATAGCGTTGATTCCCAAAACAAAGCAACCCAGAAAACCAGTGGATTACAGACCAATTAGCTTATGCTCTACCATCTATAAGGTGATTGCCAAGGCAGTGGCAAACAGGATAAAAGAAGTTTTGGACGATATTATCTCTGAAAGTCAATCGACTTTTGTCCCGGGTCGATTAATAACCGACAACATTTTGACAGCTTTTGAAGTCATTCATACAATCAAGACGAGGAAGAAGGGTAAGAAAGGAGCCCTAGCCATCAAAGTTGATATGTCAAAAGCTTATGATCGTGTGGAGTGGAGTTTTATGCAGATTGTCATGCAAAAGCTCGGTTTCGGACCTAAGATTATTTCTATCATAATGCGGTGCATAACTACGGTGCAATATGAATTCATACGGGATGGAGCACTAACGGGAAACGTTATTCCCGAAAGGGGCCTGAGGCAGGGCTGTCCCCTATCACCGTACCTTTTTGTGCTTTGTTCGGAAGCATTATCGAGTGCTATCACTTCTGCAATTGAAAGTAGAAGTCTCACAGGAGTGACAGCCTCTCGGGGAGGACCAGTGGTCTCCCACTTATTTTTTGCTGACGATTCTATTTTCTTTATACAGGCTACAATACAGGAAATAATAAAATTACAAGACATAATGGAGGCTTATTGTAAAGGCTCTGCACAGCTCATAAACTTCGAGAAGTCGGCAATTGTTTTCTCCCCGAACGTACCAGCAATGACCAAGGATGAAATCAAGCAAAGATGCGGTATTCCTGAAACGGAGAAGCACGAAAAGTATATGGGCTTACCGACAACAATTGGTAAACAAAAGTTCACTACTTTCTCGTACATTCTTGATAGAATCGATAGCAAGCTTAAGGGTTGGAAGGAGAAGTCTTTATCAATTGGTGGAAAAGAATTTCTTATCGAAGCCGTAGCAAATGCGATACCATGTTATGCCATGTCTTGTTTTAAACTACCTGATGGGGTGTGTAGTAAAATTGAAGCCAAAATAAGACAATTCTGGTGGAGCAACTCGGTTAAGGAGCGTGGTATTAACTGGTTAAGTTGGAACAAAATGCAGGAGCCTAAAGAGATGGGTGGATTAGCCTTTAGAGATTTTAAAGTGTTCAACCAGGCAATGCTTGCGAAACAGGCCTGGCGAATTATGAAGAAGCCACAATCATTAATGAGTAAGGTGATAAAGGCAAAGTACTTTGCAGAACAGAATTTCTGGGAAGCAAAAGAAGGTAACGCACCTAGCTACGCGTGGCGAAGCATCTGCCATGGCAAAAAATTACTAGCAAGAGGCTCCCGCTGGCAAATTGGGGACGGCAAAAAAGTACACATGATGGCACCGTGGATTCCAAGAGAACCAAGCTTCAAACTAATCACGGACAACAGTATGCTAGGAACTCTCAAAGTGGCGGATTTTATTGACCAATCTACCAGAACCTGGAATTGAAGGAAGCTAGAAGAGTACCTTACAGAAGTGGACTGCAAAGAAATAATAAGAATCCAGTTACCACAACAACAACAACAAGATGAAATCAGATGGCACTACAACGATACTGGATCTTATACTGTCAAATCAGGCTACTGCTTGGGTATGAAGGAGAAACGAGAGCAGGAAAAGCTGGGAGAATGTTCAAAACGGGTGAAGAGTTGCTTCGCAAAGTTGTGGAAATTGAAAATTGAAAAGAAAATCAGTCACCTGATCTGGAGGGCTGGCAGAGACGTCCTTCCCACCGCGGAGAACCTCAACAAACGTGGCATCAAAATGGAACGACAATGTTGCTTTTGCAGGTCAGGGGCAGAAACAACCGATCATGTCCTATTTACTTGCCCCATCTTCAAAGAAGTGTGGAACTCAGCAGAAGGAAGAGGCCTCCTGTTAGAAACAAGCACAAATGGGTCAGAGAGGATACAAGCAGATATCTTGCGATTAAAAGAAATAGATCTAACTCGCTACAGTGTCATAATGTGGGCTATTTGGCAAGAAAGAAATCACCGGAGATTCAAAGATAAACAAACAAGCCCGGAGACCATTCTCTCATTAGCACGCCGAAAAATTCAAGAGCAGAGATTTCGAAGAGGAGAGATACTTAGCTTAGAGATCCAGAATCCGCAAAGCTCCAAGATGCAAATTGAAGAAGAACACTTGCTGCTCCAATTCGATGGTAGTTGGGATCCAGCAACAGGGGAGGCTTCTGCCGGTTATGTGATGAGAAGGGTTCAAGGAGAGTGTTTGATGGCAGGGGCAAATCAATTACCCAGATGCGAGAGTGCCAGACAAGCAGAGAAACACGCCTGTCTCCAAGCTCTCCGAGCTAGTCTACGATGGAAACACAGAAGGATTTGGCTTATCGGAGATTCGAGTGGAGTCATCGGAGAGATGGAAGAAGCCAGACTTGGTAGAAACAGAGAAGAGGAAAGGGGGATGAATGAGGTCATGCAGGAGACGGTACAATTATTAAAGAGATTTGATGACATCGAAACACGTTTTTGGGGAAGAGAGTTCAACCGGGTGGCAGATCAATTGGCGAGGCACGCGGCACGAGGTGATGAAGGTGTGTGGACTGATGAGCTTCCCACGTGGCTATACCGATGTCTAGGAAAAGATGTATTTCCCTCCCAGTTCTTGAATGATAATTAATGAAAGTTGAAGTTTTTCTCAAAAAAAAAAAAAAAATATATATATATATGTGAAACCTACTGTGAATTTATAGAATATTTAAGCGATGTCATGTAAAAAGTAATATACCTTGTAGGAAAGTTTTAGAGTAATAATTTATTGATCACCTCCAGATTTGAAACCATCATGTTGTCAATTTCAATTGTTGATTGCAAGTATCGATAACTGGATGAATGTTCTATCCAATTTTTCTGCCAGAAGACGATATTTAGGGGTAAATTGGTCATATCATCTCCACCGTCGCACCACCACCGCTAGGCTTCTCTGAATGATCTTCGTCCACTCCACAGCCAACGGAAAATCATATAAGATAGAGAAGAATTGGAGATGATGACAATGACGACTATGATGATTCCAACTTATTAAATCCACTAAAGAGGGGTATTGCTGTCTTTTCAGTAAAAAAATAGTAAAAAAAACTACAACTATTAAAAAAAAATGAATAATTCTTTTTAACTGTTATTATTGATATAAAAGAATTATGCTAGTTATTTTTCTTTTTAAATAATGTCGGTTCAGGTTTAGATCAGAACCGAACCGGCCCGGTTATAGAGGTCAGCTCCCGTGGGTCGGGTCAGTTAGAGGATATTGAAACATTTTACTGAACAATAACCGGCCTGAATGAGTCCCGAAACAAGACAACTGGAGGAAGACCCGTGGTTTTCAATAAGCCGGTTCGGTAACAGGCCGGTTAAAATCGCTTAATAGCTCGTAATAAACATTTATGTTGTTCTGATCTTAGTTGAACGTGCCCCTACTTACGGAGCAGTCCCATCATCCTGTCCCAAAATATTTGTCACCGATGAAGCTTATCAGCTAGCAAGTAGCAACATGCAACGGAAATCAAGTATAGCGTTCTACATATCGTAATCTTGAAATAACAGTCAAATAGCTCAACCGTAAGATTCAACCACCTTCTCCTGCCACTCGTGATGCCATTCTTTCCTTCTTCTTCGTTAAAGGAATCAGTTCCTATATAAATCATAGCAGAAACAAAAGTAGAGTGAAGAATAAAACTTTGATGGCAAAGGAAGCTTTTTGCTCCAACAAGCATAGTTAATTCCCTTTCGTACATATGATAGAGTAGTAGTATTAAACTCATCATGCACTATTCTTCTTTATTCACATTCTCCTCTCCAACCTTAGCTCCCAAGTATATATAATGCTACTGATTAAACAAATCAAAAGTCGTCGCTACGTTTACTAAAATGGATGATAACACAGTCGGCCCTATCGTTTGTCTCCTGATCATGGTTATGGACATTGTAGCCGGCGTTCTTGGTATCGTAGCTGAAGAAGCCCAGAAAAAGGTATGCATTTCCTTCACTAAACTGATTGTTTCACTTCCATCCTGGTTTTACGCAGAGGTTGCAGGGGTGGCACTTGAGTTTTTAGAAACTCTACTAGCATCCCTAATTTTAAGTATTAGTAAAGGGGTATCCTTTTATTAATTATGAAAGTACTCGGGTGACTCCTAACTCTTACAATAGTGTATCTTATTATTAACTTATAATTTTATCTCTGTTGTTCTTAAATCCTGGCTCCGTCACTTATTTTACGGTTATTGTTTCTGGGACAGGGGAAACACATGAGGGTATGGATATTTGAATGCAGAGAGCCGAGTCACGTGGCATACAAGCTAGGGCTGACTGCTGCGATACTAATGGCTCTCGTCCAGCTAACCGCTAACTTGATCGGTGGGTGGTTTTGCTTCAAGTCCAGGCAAGAGACGGTCAAGGCATCGGCTAACAAGCAAATGACAGTGATCACACTCGTATTCTCCTGGTAAGTATCTACCTCCGTATGTAAAGTAACTGAGCAAACAATATTACGTACGTTTAACAACTATGTTATTTCCATAAACAAAATTGGCAGTACACTTTTCATGCTGGTCTGAAAACAAAAAGCAAACTAAAAAACTGCTATTAAGAAAAACGTCAACTATGGTATCTTTTGAGTGTTTTTTTTATACGTTCAGTTGTAAAAGTCATTCAATCCTGATTGAATGCATAAAGTAACAAATATATGTAGGTATTGTACGTAAAATAAGATTTGAAATTTATAAACACGATTTTTCCAACACATGCCGCACAATTTTTTCATTTTGTTTTTCAAACGTGTTTTTTCACAGCCTGTTTTTTCCCATGTTTTTTAACAGATACCAAATAGGCTCTAAGATGGTTTCATCAAAGTAGTACTGACACGAGTCGTTCTCTGATGCATCAGGGTGATATTTGCAGTTGGGTTTTCGATGCTGATTATAGGTGCATTGGCAAACTCCAAGCCCAGGAAATCGTGTGGATTTGCACAGCATCGTTTACTATTTATAGGAGGGATCCTTTGCTTCATACATGGACTCTTTACACTCGCATACTATGTTTCAGCAGCTGCCACAGACCGAGAAAGGGGAAGGACGAACCAAGAACGCCACAATTGACTTCTTGGGTCAAGTAGAAAACCTATTTTTAATATATATAGCTCGGGTTATAGATGTGGAAACTGCTTCGTTTTGCACTAAAACGGAAAATTTAAGTACCACTTTTCTTTTTTTTTCTTTTTGGCCTCTCGCGTAAGAAACCAAAAGAACAAAATGAATAAAGGAAAAAGACTTTCCGATGCCCAGATCTGGAAACTAATATTAGAAAATAACATGCCCGGTTTGGGTGGCCAATTCAGCGGAGATGATCGAAACTAAAATGAAAAAGATAAACCTTCCTATCCAAACAACTCGGCTTTTATAGGTAATTAACAACAGACTGCATTTTCACATTTTGCCCGAACTTGTCTCCTTTGTAGGATCGCAGCCATGCACCACCAGAGAACCACCACTAACACCGACCGCTCTTGATCCTTGCAACACCGCCGGCTTTTGAAACCCCAATGGCCCTTTATCCACACTTGGCTGTTCTCAACCCTATAATGTAGAGACAAAGAGTGACAGACCTAGTCTTTTTGTCAATAAAATTACCAAACAGGAGATGAATTCACTACTTCTCTCATTTAATGAGACGCCTTTGATCCCCTGAGCTTCCGCACAAAGATAATACTGTGCTGGTGACGGCATTAGTGATGAAACACCAAAAGATGGTGAATGCATCACTACTTCTCTCATTTACATTACTCAGAGATTCATGAGTTGAAAACAAATTTGAACATGTTATACTAAGGACAATCTCCACTATTACTACCTTCGTTCGCCCGGTTTTTCTAACTGCACTATTCACTGTCCTTCCTACTGCACCATTCTCCGGGTCACTTTGTCTGTAATTTGATTAGCAAAATGATGTAAGAAATTGATAATCTTTTCATCGTGGATGAACTTGGCGAAACGGAGGTAGTACTAGTACTCATTATCTCTGAAGCCATCAAGCACTGGACAATGGCTCCTTTTTTTCGGTCTTTGTAAGATTGTTTTTTGCCAAAGGTCTTTATAAGAATAGTGGCCAGTGATTTCAAAATGAACTGGGTATGGATAGACTCCTGCTCTTAGAAATTGCTCTGATGTAGGTGCAAGTCTCCCTCTTGTCTCCTCCATAACCATCGTCCCCACAAGATCCCAAACCCACCTAAGTCCAACCAAACATCGACTCCAGAACCAACTCACAGAACCAACCACCAGCGATACCTCCAATTAACAGCTCTCTCTCTCTCTCTGGGAAATTAAGTCGACTTTGGTGGATTCAGAGATGACGGTCAGAGAGAAAATCAATCGGCATAAATGCGTTGATTGGGATAAGAGGGAAAGGTCAATGGTGTCAAGTAGGCCTGTCAATGGGTCGGGTCTGGGTAGACCCGAACCGGACCCAAAAGACCCGAATAATTGGAGACCCATGTAGAACCGGACCGTGAAACCCAAACCCAAAAGTGATAGAACCGGACCAGAACCATGAACCCGTCGGGTGACCCGTGACCCGTAGTTCTGCATCTTTGAGAGATCGAAACACAAATTTTTGCATCCCCAAATCCGAATCGCAATCGCAATCCATGACATCCCTCCAAAATCCTGCAAGATCGAATTGCACCATGGTGACGAGAGAGATCAAAGAGCAACATAGTTCGTAATCTACGAACAGGTTACGGCCTTGAGGTAAACCCAACTTCGGAATTACGATCTGAGAGAGACAAAGGGAGAAATCACAGTAGCGGGAGAAATCTGACATGAGGTCACGATAAAGATCGATCTACAGAGAGGAAGACGAATGATTCGGCGATGAGAACAGAGGGAGTGAAGAAGAGAGAGAGAGAGAGAGAGAGAGAGAGAGAGAGAGAGAGAGAGAGAGAGAGAGAGAGAGAGAGAGAGAGAGTGAACAAGTTTTGGATCTGCGCGATTGAGTTCCCAATGGGTTTCAAAGTGATCCCTTGGGTTTATGGTCCAAACCCAGCGGTTACATGGTTTCGCGGGTTTAGATCCATTAGGGTCTGGGTCAGATTTTATTTGGGTGGGTCGGGTCATATGTGGTCGGGGTCCGGGTCGGGGTCCGGGTCTGGGTCCAACCCATTGACAGGTCTAGTGTCAAGAGAGAGTTGGGCACGGTGGTCTAATGGCTGTGATGGTTGTTGGTAGCAACAATGGTGGTGGTGATGGCAGTTGATCGCAATAAATGAGCACATGAACAAATAGATGAGGGAGAGAAAGAACCAGAAACAGAGATGATTCATCCATCTTAGGGGGGTTGATCATTTTTGGTACTTCTGATTCTGAATAGTTGAAGAGCCCCAAAGCACAAACAAACAGCAGTTCACAGTTATACAACATAGAGAGTTGTCCTAACAACAAGTAACAATCCTCATAACAGTTAAAACATACTACTAACGTAGTCCAGGTTCGTGTTCCAACTAGGAGATCAACAAGCTGCCTTCAAGAAGACCAGACCAACCGTACCATAACGAATACATCACTAAGAAGATCCCAAAATAGCAGAAGCATAGGCAAACTATCAGAATCCTAACACATCTGACATTTTAAGCTTCCAAATCAAGAGGTGAACTTCAATGCTTTGTCGGGTGTAATTCATGCACTGAATATTCCTATTACCTCTCGGCTTAAATGCAACATGAACATATAGCACGATAACAGTACTAACGTAAAGGTAATCAGGAAAGGAAGTTCAGCAGTTAACTCTTTCAAACTGCAATTCAGTTACCACATTGATGTCCCATCAATTTGCTATCTAAAGTGTAAGAAACCAGGTCATAAATAGTCATCGTAACAGTACGACACTCCATCCAAGTGTTTTCAAATGAAAAAAATGAAGATGGAAGTGTTTATACGTAAGCTGTCTGAAATGATGAGTAACAAGGCCATTTGCAAGTTCCATAAATGACCAAGGAAACCAAAATAGAAACTAAGGAAACCAAAATCTACTAACAAAGAAACCAACTTCCACCAAAAAGAAAGAACTATCACATGCAAATCTACTTATTTGCAAGTTCCATAAATGACCAAGGCCTCCAAGATGCAGGAGAAAGCAGTAAGATTATAAACCTATCACAACTACTTCCCAGTATTTGCAGTATCATCTTTGATGCCACGAGTAAGAGCAATGTACTACTCTGGTGAGCTGTGATCGTAAATCTGCCTGTTTAGGCAGGGCTATACAACCTGTGGAGAACCGGTACGAAGATCAATAAATCTCAGGAGCTTGAAGTCTTGCGGTGATTAACATCCTAGTATTTCTCTTCCTTTCACTCCCAAGTCCTAACTGGTTCTTTCTTTTATCCTCCACTCCAGGCAATAGACAAGTAAATCCGACATCACATGCACAATGTTCAAGCTAACAAAATAAGTTTCCTATGGCTACAGATTACACCGACTCCTTTCTTAAAAAAAAAAAAAAAAAAAAAAAAAAAAGAGATTACACCGACTCAGCTGAGACGAGAAATGCTTGTTAGAGTAACCCATTTAGGTCATGTTAGGCTTCCATTTCAAGCAACATCAATTCAATGTAGGGGAAAGGTGCAATTTAATGCCATTCCGTAACTAATTATTGCTCTACCCTCATATGCAACAAAACCAAACCACAAAAACCCCGTAGACGGATCAGGTTCAACCCCATTCAGTGCTTATTACTATAGGTGCTGTACGAGCTAGTGAAGGGGTAAGTAACATCTCAACCAAGACATAACTAGATTAAAGTACTTTAGCATTAAATTTCGAAAGGGTTCAAACATGGCGCCGGGGCATATCCATTTACCGACCACAGCCATATATTTACTAGTTAAATCCATAGCTACCAAACTGAAACATAAACAAAACCACACATTTCTCGTATCTCATCAAATTCGCATCAATATCCCATAATCCAGGAGTTACCTGAGTAAAAACCTAATACAGTATTGCCCCAGTCCTTCCAATTCACGAAGACCAATTCAGTCTGCTCTTAAATCAACCACAGCCACTTCAAGTAAAGCTCCATCCTTGATCTTCTCAGCCTGTGGCTGTTTCCATTTCTCCTGCAACTCCAGCTTCTTCCTCAAATCCATCCTCAAGAACCAGCTCTTCTACACTGTTTCTTCCACCACAACTAGTCACCGGCACAGCCAGAATAGGTAGAGACCGCTGCGTCTGAAGCAAAGGCATCAGCTCTATTGTAACTAACTAAATAACACCGACTAAGTAAATAGAAACTGAGTATTAGAACTAATTGAGGTCATGTAAAATATCGATATCAAGTATCCATATCAGACCACAGGAAAGGTGGACTTAAACAAAACAATAACATGACATCCCTTCAACGAATCAGGTGTTGTTTGGCTTCAACTTATCTAGGAAAAACGGGATCCTATTCCATATAGGAAATGGAGTCGCCGCCTCTGAAAGTCCATTGCCACCAGACCCAATATATAACTTTAGAGCAGCGAAAGAGGCAAAGCCTTGGCCAAGTATCTGGATGCTCACGGCCATTTCCACATAAACTCATAATTCCTTTTGTAATTCCTTTACATCCTCGGGAAGAAACATAAATTAACAATACCAAAGTATCTAGAATAATCCCCCCAGGCAACAAGCAAGACTTGCAATATTACATTCGCAAAATATATTTCAAGCTAATGAAGGAAAATTTCCGACACCACCGATAGTTTAACCCTTTAAATCAAGACAGGTCAACTTCAATGCTTTGTCGTATATAATTTAATGCACTGAAATCCTATTACATCTTGGCTTACATGCAGTAGGAAGATTAATAAGTCCCCTAACGCTCTTTGGTTTATGGTTAGAAAAAATTAAACCGCTTGTAAAATCCCCTGACACAAATTCTACAAGAGGTTCCATTTTTTCGCCAAATATGCTTTTGGTACTTCACTTTCTTCCATAATATTCTTGGAAACAATATTGGCCTTTAACCCCCATGGCTTCTAGATGTATTTCTGCATTCATATGATATAAAAATACATCTATTATTCTTGTATAGTGTATGTACTCAGCTAATCAATGGTTTTGCTGTGCTTGCTACCCCTCATAAGGTATGCTTTTCATAAAGCACATGCTATAATCATCACTGTCACCATCTTTAACTAAAGTGCATTAATGTGCTATGAATCATTACTATTATTCTTGTATAGTGTATTTACTCTGCTAAAAAGGTTGCAGTTTCATGCTCTGTTTATAATTTCCTAATTATAAATTATTGTGATTTTTTCTTTGTCAAACTAAAAGCTGACAAGCTTTCAGAGAGGGATGAAGTTGCGTATGTGGTATTGGATTACTCTATTAGAACAGCGACCACTCACACGCCGCAGTTCTTGGGTCTTCCAGAAGGTGCTTGGGCTCAAGAAGGTGGATATGCTTCTGCCAGAAAAAGGGTAGTAATTGGGTTCATTGATACTGGAATAGATCCAACTCACTCTAGTTTCTCCGATAACCTATCTGAAAGTCCATATCCAGTTCCAGGACACTTCTATGGCATTTGTGAAGTCACAAGGGATTTCCCATCTGGTTCTTGCAACAGAAAGCTTATTGGGGCCCGGCATTTCGCAGCATCGGCTATAACCAGAGGAATTTCTAATGCGAGTCAAGACTATGCATCACCATTTGATGGGGATGGTCACGGAACGTGAGTAATTCTCTTATTTGTACATCATCTTTCATAAAGTTGGTTGTGCTGTTTATCTCTTTTCGACCAACTCTTAAAATGCTTAATTGACTATGTATTCTTACACTTGCTAGTTGCTATTCCTTTTCATCTGTTAACTTACTCAGATTGTTGTTAAAAACTTTGTGAGGTGAAGGTCTTACATTGAACTATTACTTGAGTTTAGAATGATAGAACCATTTGGAAGGAGCTTATTTTCCTATTTCAAGAGAGTGATGACTGTAGAAGGAAATTAGAGAATAGTTGTGAGTGTTACACCATAACTGAAGTCATAGGGTGAAGCTGGGGTGGGGAGAGTGCATAATCAACCACTGAATACCTTATGCAAACACAACAACTTGCCATAATATGGAAAATGGCGAATGTTCTGAATTTGTTTCCTAGCTTATTGGAAGAGCACCTATACTACTTTAGTGGGGATCTCCAACGCCTAGAAACAAGTCATCCTGAATCTGTCAAAATGAGCCCATTACTCTCCCTCCAGAAAGCACGGCCGGTAAAGCCTATTTGAAGCCGGGTTGTGTTTACCTACAGTTCTACAATAATGATTAAAGCTGCTACTGTCTATTCCTCTGTTAGAGTATGAGCATATGAGCAAATACTACAGAAATAGATGATATTAGTAAAAGACTAAAGGCATCTCCAATGGTTTATTGTTCTTAGATCTCTTTAGCAACCAGATTTATGATGCCCATGGTATTACAAAATACTTGCCAAACCCTATATGGTCTGAGTAATGTTGAGCATGTCAAAAGTGGGGAGATCTTCTGGAACCTTTTCCACTGCATCGTGTCATCGAGTTGTAAGGGAATATCAAATGTGTTGGTTTGCAACAGTTAGGAGGCTGTTCCACTTTTACAAGTTGGATTCCATAGAGGAAGCAAAATTTCTCTTTTGGAATATTGTTTTCTTCTAAGGTTAATTAATGCTAGTGACATGATTGTTACTTTTCCCCTTATATGCAACGAAACCATAACAGAGCCTCCCATTCATCAGTAACTAATCCCCAAACAATTCACATACCACATATGGAGTTGAACATCTTCAAGTTTGCAGTGTGTATTATATGTTCCGAATGAGCTAGTGAAGGAGAATACATAACATTTCCAATCGAGAAATTATTAGAGACTGGACTAGAATGGCACAAAATTCCAAAGAGTTCAAACAACCTTTCCAACCAAACTGCGCCGTGAACAATAACATCATTGCCAGCTTGTACTCCTCCCTACTCAAATCTCTCTTGTCCACAAATTTAGCCTCCACTACCCCTTCTTCCTTCTATTTGCCCCTTTTTCCTTCTATTTATGCTTAAAAGTTTCTTTTAACACTTGAGACTTATTAGCCCATGTACTTAGAAGTATGAACTCCAAGCACCACAATATTTCAAGCTAACAAACAAATTTATTTTCTTTGATACTAAGAATACGACGACTGAGTCGAAGAGCATGCCTACTTCTTGCACCGACTAATTGAGGTCATGTTAAATTCCCATTTATATAAAAGGAATGGTGTACTTAAATGCCATCTCGCCAACAATTAATGTTGCGATATGATAACTACCTTCCCCTAAGCAAGACAACCATTTCACCGGGTGCATCAATAACTCAACCCACAAGCAATACATATGCCATATAATCATACATTTCACAACACAAGCATGTGTGCTATATAAGCTAGGAAAGGAGATAAATAGTTTCTCAAATCAAGAACAAATGAGATTAAAGTACACTAACATTAACATTAACATTAAAGAGTTCAAAACATGGCATGAATAGTATATTCACTCACTGACCAGCCATAAATTAACAGCTAATATCCATAACTAACAGCCAGAAACATAAACATAACAACACCATTAACCGTTCTTACTCCTCTTCAACTAAAATCGCATTAATGTTTCCCGAATTCAAGAGTTACCTTGAAGTGCAAGAAGCACTGCTTCAGCCTGCTCTTGCATCAACCGCACCCTCTTCAAGTAAACCTTGATCTCCTCTGCCTTCAGCTGCTTCCATTTCTCCTGCAACTCTAACTTCTTTGCTCCATCAATAAGCTCCAACCCATCATCAAGAATCATCTCTTCAACACTCTTCCTTCCTCCATAACTACTAGCCGGCTGCGCCAGAAGAGGCAGAGATACCATTGCATCAGAATCTACTTCCATCTTTGTCACTTCCTCCGATTTCGCCTTTTTCTTTGGTGTGGCATCACCAACCTTTGAACCATCAACTTCAACACTCCAAACTTTTTTCGACAATTCAAACATTTTCTGCTCATGAGGATTGGAGATTTTCTTCTCTTTGCCCCTCTTTGTTAGGACACTGTTTTTCATGAGCTTCTTCTTGAACCTACGCACTTTCTCACTGATTTGACCCTTGCTAACCTCAACATGCAAATCATTCTTGATAAACTCATGAAAACCAGTCAAATCATTAATAGGGTCAATTCCTTTCATCTCTTTATACTTAATCAAACCCTCCAAAATCGCGATTTCGTCCTCTTCACTGAATAGCCTCTGAAACAACTTCTTTGAATCTTCACCAACCTTCTTCGGCGTCGCATCAGCAATACCCACACACACATCCTCCTTTTCCTTCTTCTTCTTCGGCGTCGTATCAGCAATACCAACATCGCCTTCCTTCTTCTTCTTCGGCTTCGCATCAGCAATACCCACATCGCCTTCCTTCTTCTTCTTCGGCTTCTTCGACGCTCGATCTCCGTTATTGTCGCCGTCAACTGATCTTTTCGTGGCGGCGCTGGGCTTAGTCGGTTGAGGAGTGGCTGGAATAGGCTTAGAACTTGATTTCTTTGAAACCTTCGCTTGGTCTCCCTTGATTGATTTCAGACTCTTTTCGGGTCGGGTCGGGGGGGTGTCTTCGCCGGAACTTGAATCTGAATCCGAATACTCACCCGAAGAAGAAGATTGTGGAGCTTTAAGATTCTTATCAGCAGCAGAGGGTTTGATGGCGAATTGTTGTTCAGGTTCGGACTCCGATTCGGTGTCCGAGTCTTCTTCGTTGATGTTTTCTTCCTCGTCGGAAGAAGAGGATTCATGTTGTTTTGGTTCCGGCTGACGATTCTTCTTCGCCATTGGAGAGCAAGAGAACAGAGAGAGACTTAGGGTTAGGGTTTGCAGAGAAGTGTTTACAGAGACGGAGAGGGTTTATGTCTTTATGAGGCGCCGATTACAAAATTTGGTAAAGGTACGTTGCAAAATGCCAACAGTCGTTTACCATCTAGCATTATCACCCTTTTCCTTTTTTTCTTTTTTTTTTTTCTTTTTTTTTTTCGATCAATCTTAGCATTATCAACTGATTTCAAAAAATAAAATTCAGTCGACTCAGATACAATTCTGTTACGGGAAGCTCGTATTTAACATCATAAAGAAAATGTATCTCCTAAAAAACAACATTAAATTTAGTACTAGTTAACATTATCATCTTCTCTGTAGGGTGGGGTTCTGTTAGAGTCAACTGATCATAGAAATTGGAATTCACTTTGATGAGCATGGTTTGTTAGGTCATCCATGTTCTTATAAACGACTTGGGGCTAACTGCTGGAGCGGCTCAATCTATTCTTGAAGTCATTCCGACGACATGGGCTAATTGATGATATGTAAAACGTTGCAAGGATGTAGTTGGAGGCTAACAGATGGAATGGCTAAACCTATTCTTGAAGTCATTCCTAAGAGAAGGGCTAATTGATGATATAAACGAGTTGTTAGGTGCATTGTAAAGGTAGGGGTTTTGTGTCATTCCAGTTGTTAAGCCCCCAAGTCGAATTTACACGTTGTTGGATGGCTTTAAGCTGTGTGTTGTTATGTGATTCATGCGTTGGGCCAATTGACTCATCCGTTTAGTGGGAGAGCCAGAATTTGATAAGTGGAGAGTAGAGATGGCCATCGGTCCAGTGGCCCAACTGACTCCACCAAACCAGCCCGAAAATTTATGGACTTGAGCTCCAAAAAAGTTGGCCCGTCAGGTCTTGAGCTTCAAATTAAGTTGGGTTGTGGGTCATGTAACTTTGACCCAAGCTCAACCTAATCCGACCCAAACTCTCGATTACGCTTTATTATTTATGTGTAAGTCTACTTTATATACGCATGCATATTCATTCAAACATGTATGCTATATAAAAAAACATTCAATATGCTATGTTAAATAATTAAAAACATAAATTAGAAAATGTTATTGAAAAAATCCGAATTATAATTTGTAAGAATTGACGTTTTTTAAGGTTCTTAAACGTAAGTTACATTATTAGTATGGTTCTTTTTCTTAACAGTACTCCATATTCCATTAATTAGCAATGACTTGTGTTGCAAAAATAAATCTACACATTAATCGAGTTCAAAATTATAGTGTCATGTCCTAACTCCCAAAAAACAATCTACGTAGTCCCTAGTAGAGAGAATCATTGGAATATTATTATTATTTTTTTTTTAAACAATCTAGCATTATCACCCCCAATGTGATGTCTTACACTATACAGCAAAAGTTTGATCAACTGATTTCAAAAAATAAAATTCGGTCGATTGAGATACAATTCTGTTACGGGAAGCTCGTGTTTAACATCATAAAGAAAATGTATCTCCTAAAAAACAACATTAAATTTAGTACTAGTTAACATTATCATCTTCTCTGTAGGGTGGGAATTCTGTTAGAGTCAATTGATCATAGAAATTGGAACTCACTTTGATGGACGTGGTTTGTTAGGTCATTCATGTTCTTGTAAACGACTTGGGGGCTAACTATTGCAATTGCTCAACCTATTCTTGAAGTCATTCCGACGAGAAGGGCTAATTGATGATATATAGAACGTTGCAAGAGTGTAGTTGGAATGACTTGGAGGCTAACAGCGAGAATGGCTCAACTTATTCTTGAAGTCATTCAAGAGAGAAGGGCTAATTGATTATATACACAAGTTAATAAGTACATTACAAAGGTGGGGGGTTTTGTGCCACTCCAGTTGTTAGCCCCCAAGTCGAATTTACACGTTGCTGAATGGTTTAAGCTGTGTGTTGCTCTGTAATTCATGTGTTGGGTCAATTGACTCGTCAGTTTAGTGGCAGAGCCAGAATTTGACAAGTGGGGCGTAGGGCTGGCCATTAGTCCAGTGGCCCAACTGACCGCCCAAATCAGCCCAAAAATATACCGGCTTGAGTTCAAAAAAAATGGCACATCGTGGTTTTGGGCTTGAAATTTAAGCCCAACTAACATATGGGTTGTGGGATGTAACTTAGGCCTAAGCTCCGCCATATCCGGCCCGAACTCTCGATTACACTTTATTATTTATGTGTAAGTATACTTAAATACGCATGCATTCTTATTCATATATGTATACTATATAAATTAAGTATTACATATGTTGTGTTAAATATTTAGAAACACGAAATAGAAAATATTATTGAAAAATGTAAAAGTCGCCCAACTTTATGATTGACATTCTTTCTAGAATAATATCAAATGTCTTATATTTTTTTTAAGTTTTAATTTTATTTTTTAACTAAGTTGAATTAATATTTTGGCACATAGGTTGGGTTAGATTTAGATTTTTTAGAATGTTAGGAACTTGGGTTTAGTCTTGGCTCGGTAGGCGAATAGGGTTGGCCTTTGGTTCAACCTTTTAGACATTCCGTCCAGTTCAAGCCCAACCCACTCCGACCCACCACCAGGCCTATTGGGTGGGGCGATTTCACAAAACTGCTAGGATACAAGATAAAATTTGTTGGAGAGCACAAATGCAAACTACTGAAAGGCACTCTTGAAAAATATTATCAAATCCACCTATTTTTTTTTTTGAATAGCTTGTTAAAGTACTTCGTTTCCTCTCTCTAAAAGCTCTCTGAGAAACCCTAAACCCACCCTCAGGCGGCGGCGGCTCCTCTCCTCCATGGAGCTGCCGCCCGCCTCCCACTTCCAGTGACCCTCCTTCGCCCCTCCAACCACGCCGCCACCTCTTTATCAGACTTCGCCGCTCCCCACCGGCTTATTTTGTGGCAAATCTCTTAGACCTCGCCGGCTTTGCTCCAGATCCGCGCAGCACCGGCCCTCCCGCCGGTATCGGAGTCGGGAGCGCCCCTCTCCGATGTCCCAATGGACTCCAGTGATGGCTTTCAACTACCCCGACCCTCTCTTGTCGCCGCCGCCGCCGCTGCCACGGCCTGATGCTCCGCCGCCCTGATCCACGGTCGCCGCTGCGTGCTCTAGGGCCCCTGCCGCCGCCCTCCTTTCTGCTGCCGCCGCCTCCTCCGCCCCCCCCCCCCCACCAGCCATCCCCTTGTCTCGGCTTCAACCCTCGGCGGAGGTACTCCTGATCTATCCCCTCCCCCTTCCCCTGTTCTGGATCTGGCATTTAGTGACTGTCCCCCCTTCCCCCGGTTGTGGGGCTGCTCTCTCCCCCTCCCCCTTGGCTAGGCTGACACACGGCCTGGTTAAGCCTCCCGGAGTGGTCCCCTCACCGCCCACCGACACCACTAACGCCGGCCCTAAAACAGCTCTCCGGGAGATGATCACGACACCCTCTTGTTTCTCGGGTCACCGACACTTGAGCCGGCTGCTGGCCCTTGCTTGGTGGCACTCCGCGGTTTGGCCGCCTTGAGGCGTAGCACCTCTGCACCACCCTCTGGATTAGGTCACGGATGGTTTTGTTTTGGGCCGTTTCTTTGGGCTTGTTCTTTTGGCGTCTAAGGGGATTGGAGGCTCTTGGGCCTTACTGGGCCGGATCGTTTGCATAGGGTAGTTTATAGGGGCCTTTGAGCATCTATCCCAATAGGTGTAGTTTGTTTCTTAGTAGTGGCTAGTTTATGGTAGGAGACTTGGCTCGTCTTTTCTTTCTAGGGGTTTGCCCCTTTGTGTTGTGTAATCGTTTTCCTTCAATGATATCTTTCGTTGCCGGTGAAAAAAAAAATTATTCATTTTAGTCAGTATTTATGCATAAAGTGCAGAATTTCATTAAAGTAAAAGGGGTACAAACGAAAATACAAAGCCTGCAAGAGATCTTGCAGCATATATTAGATAAACATGAAAATAAAAAGAAAAAGGAAAACCCTGCAACAGAGACGTGTCTATCGGATACCACCGCAATAGAAATTGATGAGGCGGTGGCTAACATCAGACGATTCTGTCGGTGGGCGGTGGGAGGTGCCGGAGACACGGACGACCAAGCGGCAACGTGGTGGCAATTGCAGCAGCGTTGGCTGGGGCCAGCTGCGACGACGATGAAGCATAGGCAGCGCCGGAGTCACTGCGCCGGGAAGGGGGAGGGTCGCTGCTCCGGACAGAGGAGAAGAGGAGCTCTTGGTAGTATTGAGTGGCGGCAAGAGGACTGCTCCGGAAAACTCAGATCTGGTCGGAGAACCACCAAATTGAGGGGGAGGGGGAGAGAACAGCCTCCTAGCCGGGGAAGGGGGGAATAGCCACCAAGAGCTAAACCCAGATCTGGCCGGCGAGAACCCTCAGCAACGGACCTGCGGCAGCGGCACGCCGGAGCAAAGCATCACCAGAGCTGGAAGAAGGCCCTCCGAGAGAGCACCCAGATCCAAAAACAGAGCCGACTCTCTCTCTCTCTAGAGTTGTTCTCTAGTTGTTCTTAATGGAAAATTAGTCAGTATTTATGTAGTTATTTGAAACTTGAGTTGTGCATGTGCAGCCGCATCTGCCATAGGTACATGGTATATTCAATGTAAATTTGTATTTGTTGTTCTATGTTGTTGCAAGTAGGGATACTGGGAAAATAGACATGGCTCTTTTTTATGATTGTGTTTAACTCTTTGTAATTAATTTATCTATTTAAGCAGAAATATGTAACTAAACGACAGATACAGATTTTCTACTGCTTTAGTTGTAGCCTAGTAGGAGTTTCTTTTCTTCTTCTTTTATCTTTTTTTTTTTTTTTTTGCACAAACACCCAAACTTGTATTACATCCAAAACATATTTACAAGAAAGTACATGGGTAAAGACCGGCTTTTGCCTTAGTATGTGGCAGAAATTTAGTGGTTAACGTGGGAAGTAAAATTAGACATGTCTATTTGAATTGATACTAATTGAAATTAAATTCATTGTGCTCAATTCAAATATACAAATTTTAAGTAAAATATTAAATCCTAAACCATGAGCTGTAGTGTTTTCTCTCTCACTTGAGATTCATACAAATCGAGAATCGCTAAGCAAATAAACCCATGTGTTATTTCTAATCCACCTAGTGTAACTTGCGAACATTCCACCACTTCTTTTATCACACTGAATTGATTCTTTTCTTTGAAATCAAGAGAATATTAGACTCCATGTCATGTTATCTTGGGTCATTATTATTAAATGCTGTTGTAATGTGTATCTTCGTGCCCACATCCATTATTATTTTTCCGATCATATTTAATGTGTGTTCTCCAAAAAGATGACCTTAATACTCCCAAATGAATTACGAAGCTCAACTTGCAGCTTGCATATATGTATATATAAGTATAAGGTTAGATGTACTTAAATTTATTTTAATTTATTTCACACTTTCAGAATACTATACGTAGTAGCAATGCAATTATCTCTGGCGCAATTTAGACGATTAAAATTAGCATCAATAATTTATTTTGCGCCGTGGTAGCATCTTTTGCAATCAACGTAACAAGGCATTTGTGTGACTCAGTTCGTCTGGGTAAGTGTCTTTATGCATACAAATTAATCATGCATTACCTTATAGTTAGGTTTTTTTTCCAGAAAACTTAAGCTTCCATTAATGAAAAAAAATAAAACAGAATTACAAAGCATAGGAGCAAACTCCATCAGCATCCAGCAATGAACTCTTAGCCATATCATGAGCTAAAACATTCCAACGTCTGGGAACATAAACAAAAACACGAGAAGAAAAAACTGCCCTGAGATTGAGACAATTCTTAATGATGGTTGCTAAGTTGGATGGAGGCTCAATATCTGCATTCAAACATTTCACAACACATTCACAATATGAAAAAATGCATATATCATTCCATACTATCTTATACTAACTACCTTATAATTAGTATGAGATGATAATATAAGAAACATATAATTTACTTTGTTATATAGTGCATAATCTCATACTAACTACCTTATAGTTAGTATGAGATGATAAAATAAGAAACATATAATTTACTTTGTTATATAGTGCATAATTCCAACCATGTTTGAAAGCTTTATTATGGAATATGTTTGGAAAAAGAACAAATGTATAGCAATTACATTGGGGGTTAATTCGTATGGGATTTATATGTGTGTAGTGATTGGGCCACATTATGGGCGAGTAAATGATTGGTGTAGGTAAGGGAGAACTAATAAATGAATTGAGAAACCATATAAGTTAGAAGAAAATGGTGATTTGAGTTAAATTGAAGGTCAAAATATGTATAAGGGTGTTACTTAGCTAAATAGCTACCATGCTTTTTTATAAAGTAGGTAAAATTAATATCAATTTAAATAGATGAGTTCTAGTTTGTGTGCCACGAAACCAAGCTCGGCATAGAGCTTCGGTTCGTGTTATGGCTGCTCAGTGTTGGCGTCCACCCGAGTCGGGTTCGTCAAGCTCAACTCGGATGGCGTCTGGGTCGAGAAAAACACGACAGCAACAACTGGTGTCGTTGCTCGCGATCATGCTTGCAATTTCTTCGCAGGATTATCCACCCCCTTACCCACGGTATCCTCTGTCTTCGAAATCAAAACTTCGGCTATTCGAGAAGGATTACAATTGGGGTTCGAAATGGGGAAGTTGAAGATAATGATTTATTTAATCCTAAGGTCTAAAAGCTATTTCAGGTTCTTGGAAAATTGAACCATCATAATTTGTTACAGGGTTAAAGACAATTTGCTCTCTCGTGGTTTGAGTTATATACAAAAATAACCCTACTGATAGTGGATATACAAAAACAACCCCTGCCAAAGATAAAAAGCCACCTGTCAGTGACCGACGTTGGATAAATGCCACCAATCTGTTAATGTCAGCTGAGATAGGGGTGCAATCTGACCCTTTTTATGATCATTTTGTCCTTATTTGTGTTTTTTGTGTTTATTTTGTCTTGTTCTAGGTGTTCTTGGTGTTCTTGGCCACCACCACATCCCCACCACCACTGTCACCTCCACCGGCACCGCCACCGAACCTACAACCTACAAACTAAGGACTCAAACAACTGTATATTTTTACCAAACCTCCAACACAACAATCCTTTCACCATCTACAACCCACCAAAAGAACAATCCAAGCCTCTGTAAACCCAATTCAAGCCTATGTATCCCTCTATGAATTACACACAGCCACGACCAAACCCACTGAACCTCCTTACACCCAAAATCGATTCACCTTTCAACTCCTAATCATCACCAAAACAGCCCCAACTCTACAACTTGTCCATCTCTATTCCACATAATCCAACCAACAACTCCACCACCACCACCATTACTAAACCGACACAGAGAGGACCCAATTCCACCCAGAAAACCCGGCCGAAACTCACCTTGACCACCACCATAATCAGCCCTCTTCAACCACTGTTTAGACATCCAAACTACCAGCAAATATACAACCCTAACACCTCTGCTCCATATATCTTCAGAACCCAGTAGCCAGTCCGGATGAGGACCACCTACCTTCTCTGAATTCGATCAACAAGCAAGAGAAGCCAAAAACAGCCGCAAGAACCTAGAGGCCAAAACACAGAATCAGCATCGTCCAATCACCACTGATCAGACCCAATATCGCGAAACAGAGAAGAGAAAAATAGAGCAGCAAAGCAATATCCAGTGGCTTCGCAAAAAGAAGAAGAAGCGGTACCTGGGGTACGAGCCCCAATTTTTGGTCTTCCTCCCTCACTTCGGTCGAGCCCCAATTTCTGATCAGTCGAGCCCGATTTCTGATCTAATCGGTCGAGCCCCATGGAAGAGGACGCCGCCCAGAATCTTCTGTAAATCGCTGGCGCTTCATCGGTTCAGTTCTCCAGATGGCTCTGTCAATTTGGAGAGAGGCGAAACTAGAGAGAGATTAAGGGATTGATGGCTCTTCGGACGGTGATGGAGGTACGCATGGGGTGGCTCCGGATGGGTCTGGTGGTCCAACGGGGAGAGAGAGAGAGAGAGGTGGTGGTGGTGGTGGTGGTGTGTGTTGTTGTGCCGTGAGTGAGAGAAGAGAGAGAGGGGAAGATATAAGGTTGGTTTGGGGTTAGGAAATGGAGAGGAGAAGGGAAGGAAATTGTATTTTATAGTAGTGGGTAATTTCCTAAAATTTCAGGGGTAGTTTTGTCTTTTAACCCCTCCATTAGTGCGCCGTTAGATGCTAATAGAGACAAGAATGATTTTTGTATATTCCCAAACTATAGGGTTATTTTTGTATATAGTCCAAACCACGAGGGTGCAAAATGTCTTTAACCCTTTGTTATATACTTTTATGGATTGACCATCATGGGATGGAGCTTACGCTGTATGGGTAAAAGTGTCATATCTCAAATTGGAAGAGGTGAAAAAGTATTTGTAGCAAACCTGATGGGAGTGGGAGTGTCTTTTACCCCCAATTAAGTCATCCAATTATCAAAAAAAAAAAGTACGGCATCCGCGTAGCAATTTCGTTCATTCAGATATATCCATCGATCGATCGATCTAGGGCTTGAGAGAGGAGGGAGGAGAAGAATTTTTCGTCTCGATCCGCTCTCTGTGTGTTGTTGTCCTTCCTGAAAGTCAGGTATGGGCTCGCAATCTCTGCTTTGTACTACTTGTAATTTCATCTTTCTCCGAGACTCAATTCTAAGATACTGAGATCGAAAAAGACGAATTAATAATCTGCAGGAAGATGGAACCAAGGGTGATGAATCAGATGTCTGCTTCTTTTGAAAATATGTATATCGAACCAAGGATGACCACAGGAGGTAAGTATTTGCTTAATCTCCACTCAGCTGATGATTTGTGGTTCAAATATCTCCCCAATTTCCTCTTCAACCTTGAAAAGTTAATATTTTGACCTCTGTTTTGCAGTGGTCACTGCCCCTTCTGGTCAAGGTCTGGGGAAAGAAGAGGAGTTCAAGGTAGCTATTATTTTTTCTTCTTCTTCTTCTTTTCATGTCTATTGTTTTTCTTCTCATAATAGTGCTATTATTAAGAGTTTATCTTTGATACATGTTGCTTGGCTGCGTTATGATCGTCAATTGTTGTATCATTCCCTGCTTTTACCAATTTCAATCTATATGTACACCCCTTAATGGGGTAAGTGATAATAGTATGATAAACCTTAGCTTCTAAATAATACGTACTACGTCTCTCACACCGGTTTGACTTTTGTCACTATTCACTGGGTCACCTTGACCTGGTGATTTTTGTAGCAAAACGATGCAGTTTTTGGATAAATTTTTTTATAGTGTTGTAGCGTAAAAGTTGCTCTATAACATCGTGCATGAATTATCAAAAAATCGCATCGCTTTGCTATACAAATCACCCGGTCAAAGTGACCCAGATACGAGTCAAAAAGTCAAACCGGTGTGATAGGCAAGAAACGGAGGTAGTATATGATACACACTTGCTAATAATTGGCCAGCTAGTAATAGGTACACATCATATATGGCAATTCAGAGAACAGGTTCCTTCTAGCAGAGAGCATGCATGCTGGCCAATGGGTCATATACTGTAGAGAGTTCACTGTGTCTTTGATATTTTTCTTTCTACACACCTCATATTTTGAATTACACATAAAGAATATAGTTCTACCGATGAAGGTGATCCCTGAGGCGGCTGTAGAGAGTTTCTCAGTGTCTTTGATATTTTCCTTCAATCTCTCTAAAAGCGGTGTAGAGCCCGAGTTCTAGTTACTAAGGGTCACATTGGCCATCCTACGCATTGGAGAGACTTTTTGCAATTAGATTCGTGTTGGAATTGTTGATTTTGTGCTCCCGGTATAACTATAGTCGATGATTCTTTCCAAGTCTCAAATAGGTAAGTAGTAAGGCCTTTTGATTTTACTCTTTTTTGTGTGGGGGGTCATGTACATGTCCAGCAGTCAGGTTCTGGGTCAGCACTGTTTCTTTGACGCACATAGTTCTTCTTCCTGATGGAGCCTCTTGCTAATTGAAGAGTAGCAAACAGGCATAGGGGTGTTATTCTCGGGCTGTCATATTCTATCTGCATGCATGCATCTATACCTAAAATCCATCCTCCATATTCTCTTATCTATATCTTTTCTTCCGTATAAGCGTGCTGCACCTGTTACTACTTGTGGTGGCAGGTTGTATGATGATAGAGTTAGTCGAGATTGAGGTGGATTTTGGACAGATGCTAATTGTATCTATACTAATATAGAAAGGGAATAAGCAATTTGGTAAAGCCTTTTTTGTTTCCACTTATACCCTCCAATGCACACTAACGACTAACTAAAGTGAGCGGGCAAAAAAAGACCCACCACCATCCATCTACTTCTCACACGTTTACAGACAAATGCCCACTAACACACTCATCCACATCCATTAATCACATTTGTAACTGTTGAAGTAACTGCTTCAAATCTTTTCTTTGGTGTGTGTTGATCGTGTACACACATTGTGTGTGTGCCATATATTCTAGTAACTCATGATGTCTATAGTTTCTTTCGTAACCATTTAATCGACGGGTGCTTCTCCAGCAAAGTAGTAGGTAATGCACACAGATCCTAATGGTGTGTTTGGATGCGGCATGAAAATGTGGAATTTCAGTAAACTTGGGATTTGAAATTTCAATATTGTAAATGACTCGTTTGGATGATTTGGAGTTGGAATTTTGAAAATTCCATGTCATAAAGAATTGGGATTTTGATTCTCCTATTTCGAGTTTTAGAAGACACCAAATTAGGTGTCTCAACTTCAGATTAAAAAAATTAAAACATAAATAAAGGACCCTGCGGACAACCAACAGACAAGCAAAGCACTACCATTAACACCACACCGACCACCTCAACCACAACCACCGTAGCTGGCTACCCCACCACCGTTGTCGTTGCCACCATTTCGATAAACACCACAACTCCCACTACTCTCACTCAGACCACACCCACCACTTGTATTACCTTGCTGGCAACACAACCATCACAACCACTACGACCTTGACCACTACCACGACCACTTCGACGGCCATTGACCACCACTGTTGATTTTCACCGTGTTACACCACCTCTGTTACCAACATGTTGCTGCTTTGCTTTAAACTTGCCCTACTCACTACACTTGACCACGCAACGACAATCACCACATCACTCATGCCGCCAAACCACCACACAACCCAACAACCATGTCGCAGCCGCCATTTCAACCATGTCCTTCACAACCACTTCGTCAAACACCAACCAATATCTCAACCATCGGTGCTTCATTGATCACCGCCACTAAATCGCTCGCCATCACCGCCGCACCACCAAATCTAATTCGCTCGTCAGGGTCGAAGGAAACACTACCGTAACTGCCAGAAGCATCACCACCACATGAAATTCACCGCCGACCACCACAATGACCACCACCATAAACTGATTGTACTGGCCGCAGGGTTTTGAAAGTTCGCAATATGGGCCGGAAAATAATTTAAATACTAGCCCACCTACAATATTTCTCTCAACCTTGAATATTAACTTCTGACCTCAAAAAAATACCAGTCTCATCCAAACAATGAATTATAATATCTGCTCGTCTATATCATGACAATATGAACTTGTACCGGGCTTGTCACCACCATACACTGCTTCCAATTCTTTGTTTAGGTGGTCACAGTGATCCTTGTGACTCTAGCTGCCTGAATTTGACTCCAGTCATCCTTTACATGCTGAACTCCAAATCTGCATGTTTTTAAATTGCATGGCATTGCACGTCTGGCTCTTGGATAGTTTAATGTCCTATGTAGTTTTAGTAGAAGTCTCCCCCTTGTTTTAACTTGCTGTGCATTTGAACTTGATTGAATCATTGTTGATATACTTAGTGTTGTTCCCTACTTGCCAGTTCATAACCCCAGTCAGAAATATATATATGAACTGATGTCTGAAATACTTATCGTTTCAGGAGTATGTAGTTAAGCTGAAATTAGCCCGGTGGGACAAAGATGAGGAAACTGCCAAGTTGCATCATTTTGAAGTTCTGCAAAATGCTTTACTCAATGGAGGAATCAGGCGAGATATCGAGATTGTGTCCCATACATATTCTAGTTTCAACTGTTTTATTTCAGAGGCAGAGAGAAGGATTCTGGCAGGTTAGTAAATTAATCATCCATCAGCCGTTTTTCTTTCTCTCTTCTTTCTTTTTTTTGTTGAGCTCACCATTGTAAGCAAAAATTTGGAACTGTTTCTTCTCCTTCTCAGGGAAAGAAGAGGTTAGGAGTGTTATTCCAGCCCGCAATGATCGGTATTATGTAGCTGAATTTGCAATGTCAGCGGAACTCATCAAAAGCATGGGGGGTTGTATAGTGACACCAGAGAACTCTACCCCGATTCCTTTCCCTTCCGTTCCTTACTCAAGATGATTTTTAGCTGTGTATGGTACGAGTGATGATTGGGATCAGAGGCATTTGATGATTACGACTTGTTCGTGTAAGGACTGTGTGAAGTGGAAGGCAGTAAAATCTCTTTTGTGTCGTGTGACATTCATATTAGTAGCCAATTGATGTTTTTCGTTTCCGTGCTCTTTGGTAGAAACTGGATCTCCTCCTGCAGTCTTGAAGAGAAAATTCTGATGGCGGTTTGGATTCATCTCTCTAATATCGTGTGTGGACCAGCCTTGGTGGCAATAGTGATGTTGCTCTTGGATGTGATAGCATTTGGGTGTTCAAGATGATAATGTTGATGGTGGTTGAGTAGGTGATACTGGAATTGGTGGCGGCGGCGGCGGCGGCGGTGGTGGTGGTGGTGAGAAGAACAGAGGGACCAATTTGTAACTGCATGTAAAAATGGGGGTCCTTCTGTAATAAATCGATTTTAGTTCAAAATTGAATAACAAATCTGACCGGCAATGTATTTAGAACCGCACCAGGTAGATGGGAAAAATAATTTAGAACTGCTAGTTCATAGGTGGCTACTGGCTACTGTATTTACAAAATTTGCACCAAAGTTGTAGCAGCCACATTTGCCATTTCCATATAGCATTGGTTGGGTCTTTGTTAATAAATTCCTCTTCCTTCTGACAATCGAAACAATTTGCATGAGTATTAGGCACTCTTTATCGTCATGTTAAGTCTTCGTAGGGAAAACTTCAGCTGGAATTCGTCACGGTACGGTTTTCTTCAAGTCTTCAAATTATGCCATTGTCAAAACTGCAAAAGTGCCACCGGTATTTGAATACCCGACTCTGTTACATGGCAAATTGTTATTGGCTATCTGGATCGAGCGGATACGCCCTGTGGAAATAGATACTCGGTCATCGGGTTAAATGAATCCAATGAATTGATACGGAGTAACACGTTACTCCGTACCAGGCAAGAAGTCTCCTGATAGTGATCACAACCTCTGTGAAATCACAGGCTTTTGATTTGAAATTCAATTGAACTCAAGGTAACATAAAGAATGTTAGAGTACAGAAATGAAAATGGAGGATGTTATTTGAATGCTTAATCGAGGCTTTACAAACACGAACACAAAAACATCATTTGCTTAATTTATAACACATTTATCTATTTTCGCAAGAACGTCATTGAGTGTAGAAACTGTCTCCGCATAATACTTTTCGGCTTTTGGAGTATTCTTAGTCTTCGCGGCATAATCCAGCTGGCAAAACCAAAAGACAAAATTTAACAAACTTTGTAAATATTATTATTTTCGTGAAATCCAAATAATTAGTAGACATTAATTTGAGCTGGGAAATGCTCACATTGTTGATGTCCTCGAAGAGTTTTCCGGTGATTTCTTTCAAGGACTTTTTCACTTCTTTAGGCTGCGACGACACGATGGTGTTCAGGTCATATCGAAGGTATTCTGACTTGAGTCGGAGATCGTTTTGGACGTACGGCCAAGCCTTCTTGTCGATGAACGTTTTGACATTGACGATTTCTTTAGCCGAGTCCTTCAATCTCTCGGCAGCTTCTGATGGAGGAAGTGGTTGTAGAAAGAATCGCTTCTTCAGTGGCAGCTTCAAGTCTCTTGCCTCATCAGAGTTCAATGTCCCAGCTGCCAAATGCACACATTTCGCCACCACCAACGTCGCAAAATAGTGAATTATTTACAATTTTACATGGATATATCTCGATTAATGCAACTTCTTGCAGCTTTTTTTAGTCTTTTCTCATACTTAATTGCGTGGTGATATGCAGAAGACAAGTGTTACAGTGATCGCGAAGTTTATTAGATCAGTATTTGATATGATGACATGAGATAGATTACTGGATTATGAGATTGTATATTATTGAAATGAGTGGTTGAGCTGATGAAATATAATTGTTCGAGTCAAGTTATGCTGGTATTATGAAAAATGAAGCGATAAATTGGGAACTTACGCAATCCGCCGGACGGTGGGGGAGGAGGGCCCACCTTGATCGGCACGGCATCAGCTAAAACAGCCGGTACGAATGATCCGGATGCTAACCCGGTAGCGACAAGGCTCAAGAACGACCGGCGAGTAGACTCATTCACAGAAACAGGTGATCCGTGCGGTTGTTGAGCTCTGATGGTGGCTAAATACGGCTTTGCGGCAGCAACCCTGGTGCTGAGCCTGCCTCTCAAGGCTGCTGCCGGAGAAGGGCAATTCAAGGTGATCATTGAAGCCAAAGATTGGTGTTGTTAGTTTGTTTGTGTGGTGTTGATTTGCTGCCTTATCTAGCAAAGCTTCATTGGACACATTGGACGTGGCACTACCGAATTATTAGTTGCCAAGTAGGATAATGGCTTTTTTACAGCCAATCATGTCTCGACATGTGGATAATCAATGATTTCTTTCTCCTTAATTATTTGTTTCAAAATTATTGTGTAAGCCTTTTATTTTTGAGAAGTTTGTGTAAGCCTTGAGAAGCTTCTTTCTCCGCGTGTCATATTTGCGCAGTGGTCATGGTAATTTTCTCTGTATATTTTCAATTTTATCAAATGTCTTCTACTTCCAACGTTTTTAACCTCTAAGCGTTTGCGTAGACTTTGTAGCGGTTGAGGGGTAAACGACACTTACATCTCCTCAAATTTGACGCAAGGACACTTTCATCCTTTTTAGTTTGGAAAATGACGCTTCCACCCTTCCATGTGCCCAATCAGGATACCGATACACTCTCGTTATATTGTGACGCAATTAGTCTAGGTGGAGTTTCGTCACAGATACTAGTTTTAAGAGTAAATTTCTCTTTTTGACTATGAAAGAACACAATGAGAAATATAAGTGTCCTCAAGTTTAGCACCATAAGGGATGAAATTATCATTTCTCAAACTAGAAAGTGCGAAAGGTCTTTGTGTAAACCCTGAGAGGGTGAAAGTGTATTTACTTATATATATAACACTTATTGGTCACTGTGCCCCAGTCTCGCCCACATCGAAACCTCCCCGATTAGCCTTCTCTCACTCTCTCCTTATTGAAGCTACTAATCAAAGTCGACAAATCGCTCACACCCACGGCTACGGATGGTATTAGAAGTGAATTAGTTGTTGAGAAGATACTAGCATTACAAGAAAGATTACTCGAGTCTTGGAAAAAGAGACTTCTCAATACAATTTATACGTCCTTATGAACACTTCAAAATCAAAATATTAGAGAATAACGCATTCATTTATTTCAACCAAGCTTCGCAAGAACGTTGTTGAGGGAGGACACTGCCTCCGCGTAGTACTTCTCTGCATCCGGGGAACTCTTACTCCTTGCTGCGTAATCCAACTGCAAAATAAACAAGCATATACACGCATTTTCACTAGTCAATTTATTTATCGCTAAAGATATTAATTAAAAAAGAAAGTGGACATGTATGCGATTATGCTCACTTTGTCGAGGTCCTCGAAGAGCTTCCCAGTGAGTGCCTTGAAGGCCGCCTTCTCATCTTTGGGTTTGGATGAAATGATTGTGTTGAGATCATACCGAAGGTACGACGACCTAAGACGGAGATCGTTTTGGACGAACGGCCACGCCTTCTTGTCGATGAACGATTTGACGCCCACGATTTCTTTAGCAGACTCCTTTGTTCTCTCTATTGCCGCCGCCGGAGACTGAGGCTGGAGGTAAAACCGCTCCTTCAAGGGCAAATCAAAATCTCTAGCCTCATCGGAGTTCAACGTCCCCGCTGCCAAAGTAGCAATTAGGCCAAACAAGATTATGAAATTGATCCTGAATCTTATCTCCAAATGTTATAATCAGAAATTTTCCTATTATCATATTAGTAGCCATGTTCAAGAGTCAAGACAATGCAACATTTGGAAACGTGTGATGTATGCTAACTCACTCAACAAATATTGTAATGTTTGCCTCTTGCACAACTTGTGGTAAGAGTTGATTATGATGGGTGATATATAGAAACCTTTGACATATATATAACCATTTCACGGTAAATATTCAGGATCGTAGTATTATGAGAGTTGACAGATAATTCTCATGTAGTATTGATTTTACAGACACAATTTTTTATTTTACTTACATCGCGCACCAACAATATAGTGACGGGCATCACGCATTAACAACCAAACATATATTAGCATATTATTGGTGTGTGATGTCAGTAAAATAAAAAATATTAAAAGCTGATGTAAGTATTGAGAGTATGGTGGTATGTCAATTTCATAGTGCAATTACCGCACTGTCAGCGAGCATATTCTGCATTGGCGTTATATGTCAATAGTTCTGAATTCTGATTGTATGTATCATTTCTCCTAACCGTATATTTTAACAGTAAGCGATCATAGTGACGATGTGCTAGCAGGGTAGAAACTTACGCAATCCGCCGGACGGGGCGGGAGGAGGGCCCACCTTGATGGGCACGGCATCAGCGAGCACTGCCTGAACGAAAGAACCGGACGCCAGCCCGGTGGCGACAAGGCTCAAAAGCGCCCTGCGGCTGGTTTCAGTCTCAGCAGCTGATGAACCTTGTTGGGCTCTGATGGTGGTGAAAGATGGACGTGCCACCACAACCCTGGTGGTGTTGGTGGTGGATCTTCCCTCCAAGACTACTTGAGAAGCGCCACGTAAGCCAGCCATTGAAGCCATTGCTTGAGCCATTCCCAATTTAATTGCTAGGTTTTCTCTTCTCTGGATCTTTTCAAGTGGTCTCAGGTGGAGATAGCTAGAGGCATATAACTAAATGTTTGTGTGATGTAGATGACCTGCCTTATCTGGCCTTTTGCCTTAGTGGATAATATGGATGTGGTGCCAGCCAATGGTTAATTGACAAGTGTGATGTTTTTGACAAGTTGGATAGTGTTTTGGTTTTGGCCAATGATGTGTTGACATGTGGCCTGGATCCAACATTTTCCTCAATGGGAAGATTGGAAGTTGATGATATTGTGTCCAGGTTCAGCTTCAGCTTCATATTTCTTCTTAATGTGGGTTTAAGGAGCGGCGGAGCCAGGATTTCATCGAGGGGGGCCCGATTCGGCTAGGCAGCCAGTATGTGTACTATCATAAGTTAAGTAAAATTAAATAACAAAACAAAAACTATAAGCCTTTCGGCTCAGTTGGTGAGACTCTCCTTTATTGAGTTCCGGCACGAGGGTTCAAATCTCATAAGGGGCGTTTAATTTTTTTGGTTTTTAAATTTTTTGTTAAAAAAGAATTTAAAACGCATAGCAGAGTCGAACATGTGACAGTTTAGGTTTTAAGCAGAGCATTTTACCAACTGCACTAGAGGAGCTTTGCATATAATGGGGGGCACTTTTATATTTGTACAAAGGAACAATACATTTTTTTTAACAAATTAAGGGATATCTAGCGTTTTCGGAAAATTTTGGGGGGCACGTCCCCGTCCCCCCCCCCCCCCCCCCCCCCCCCCCCCGGTGCCCCTACATGGCTCCGCCCGTGGGTTTAAGTATCAGGATCTAGTTCTATTATGCAGGAGTTTTAAATGCTCTACTACTAAACTAGCACCCATTTACAATTGAGATAGTAAATGCATGAATATGTTTTACATATTTTTTAAGCTATTAGATTTCTTCATAACAAAGTAAAATAAAATTTACTTCTAATACGAGTGCAATGTATAAGTCTATACTTAGAAATTGATTTTTTTGCAAACTTGTACAGTATAATAATACTGCTTATACGCTTGGAGAGTAGAAGACTAGTACACCACAGTGCAAATCATAAGTCGTCTAACTGTATTCTTCTGTTAAAGGCAAAATCGACTTTTAGGTTTGCTAAATTTTTGAAAAAAAGAAGGAAAAATAATCATTATCTTTTCGGCATTAATGAGACTCTTTCAATGTAAGCATGATGTGGACTATTTGACTGATGGTGGGGGAGCAACTTTTGGCTCCCCTAGCATCTCTGTTTCTATATATAGAATATAAGATTCTGAAAACCAGGATTGGCAGTTACAAGCATACGGTGATGAACATCATGGAGCTGTCTGCACGTACTATAACGAAAGTGAGCACAACACCGAGAGGCAGAAGACGTACTCCAGCCAACTCTTTTCTTCCTCTTCTTCGATTAAGACTTAACCCAAACGACAACAAAAACCAAAGCCGATTCCAAATACAAAACATCTTCCACGGCGCGATAGATGACTCTCCCCCGCTCCAGGAGTCGCTTATCGTCGACATCATCGATGGCAGAACCACCGCCATCCCCTATCCCGACAGCCAAGGGCTCACGCTCTGCTGCAAATTCGATCTTCTCCGATTTTCTCAACCGAACCATCAAAATACCTGAACTCTCTCTCCCCGACTACGTCCACCGCCCTGTTCCAGCAGACATTGATTGTCGCTCAATTGCCAATCGAGAAGGTTGTTCGGTGAAGCGGCTCCTCAAATCTGCCTCCGATTTCGGCGTATTTAAGATTACTGGGCACGAGATCAACGTTGAGGAGCTCCGATCGACATTGGCTGGGCTCGATTTGGTATTGCAGAATATTCCTGATGTTTCAGATCACCGGCGACATCGATATTGCGAGGAATATCTGTGGCCGCATTTCCAGAAGGTAGTGAAGGAGCGGGCAGATAAACTTGTTGGAGCTAAGAAATTCTGGAGTTTCAGGTGAATTCCGACATCTTATGACTGTATTTCATGTGCTTTCATGATTTCTTGACATTGGAATTTTCACAATCGTTGCTATATCACCATCTCAAAGACATTAACCAAGAAAATTATCAAGTAAATTTGTGCGGCCCGTGACGTTGGGCAACCTAACATTCTACCCAGACAGTGCACAAAATTTAGCGATAATGTCCATAATAGTATTTTTTTTCTTTCTGAAAAGCCATTTCAAAGAGTATCAATGTCATGAACAAATAGTATGTGAGGTAGACAAGGACCCATTTGGGAGATTTTGATATGTTTCCACATCTTCGTGTGGACAGTGGCCTAGATGAGGAGGGGTAGGTAATTCATAAGAAAATTCAAATTTATCACAGGTACTTCATACAGAAAATTCAAATGTATCTTGATAAGGGTTTCGCTGCCTAATGCTCTTTGAGTATAAGTACTCAAACGGATGGACACTAAGAAGGATAGTCACGCTGAGAGTGAAACTGAGGTGCATAATGAGACTGATCAGGTTGGCATGGAGGTTGAAGCGTTGGAGCACATCCTAATAAAGGTCATTCAAGGTTATGATAGGCCTTTACGGTTAAGATATATGCTTCTCAACTAATTTAGTTGTTAACCCCAATTAGATAGTAATAGGATCCATTTCAAAACAATTACTACATCACGGGATGCTAACCAAGCAGCCAACCATTTTAAATAGCCAACAAATTAGTTTGATAGGTTATGTATGCCAATGAAACGATCTATTTTTTTCTATTTGAAATGATATACTATAAATTAAATGAACCAAGATTAACACAATGCTCAAAGAAGATAGATTTAAATCCTTATAAATGTTCACGCGTAGGAGAAACATAATACATTTCAATCAACTTACCTATAATATGTAAAAGGCATAACGACAAAATTTGTGCACTTTATTAGGTGAAAGTTGAAGGTACGAATATGAAGTTCGTGAAGTGAACATCAAATGGATCAAGATTCAGATATTCGATCTTCCAGAGATGCTAATTTTTGATTTTACAGAAGATTCACTACGAGCTATTACAACAGTTAGAGGCATATAGCAAATCACGAACAATGATAATGATCTAGTGAAATAGAAAGCCCAATTTGTGGGAACAACTATGATACCAAGAAATCCCAAAAGAGAATCCTTTCTGTGGTGTGGAGAGCCCTTCAAAACAACTCAGTGAGAAAAATCTTCAAAGGTAAGGCATGGGCACACCCATCTATTTAGCCTATGCAGATAATGACATGAGCCTGTGAATCAGTTATTTATTAATTGCCTCTCATCTTTCTGTATTTGACAATTCGTTTGGGGTAAAGAAACAATGGTGAATCGGTGTATTCTGGAACTATGTCCAGTGAACCTTCAGAGATCAGAATGGAGGATAAAGATGATGAATTACTGCTGCAATTTGAGAATCTTAGACAATTCGAAATTGGAAAACTCATTCTGACAAAGTAAATATAAGTGAGAGAAAATCGGTTTCAATGCCATAGGTTAAGTAATAATAATTGATTTTTTAAGAGTGATTGTGCAATTATTAATAGTTGTACAATATACTTATGTTCGGTAACAATATTGAACGTCATTTGAGGTTCAACCGGTCAGACTGGTAGTGACCTCTTAATTGATTTTGAAGGAATAATTTTAGATAAGTAAATATTCCGTTTATGATTAATATATTACGTACTTAAATTGCGGACAAAAATTGAATTTTATGACATTTTATACAATGATGAATTGTTTGTAGACTTCAATAATTTAATGATGTCATGTATAATCGTCAATTGTTTCAGGAAGTTAGCATACAAGAGTGATGAATATAACTAACATTCTTTTCCCATTCAACTTAACAAAGTTTATTTAATTATTTTATTTTTTCTGTAATTTGAGAATAAAAAAAAAGAAGAAGCAATATGTAAAATTTATCTTTGATATGAAAATGACAAGCTATTGCCAATCCTGTTCAATAACATTTTGTTTAGCTCCACTTCTATGCTACCCTCACAAAAGTTGTCTAAACATTTTCTAACAACATTTATCTCTACATAGCCTCGATGTGTCCTTAGGCCTTGTGTCAGCCCCATCCGACACACAAACAAACAAACAAACAAACAAACAAACTAACATAATTAAGATGGAACGCAATGTGCTTACAATATGGATAAAAATGATGAGGACCGCACCCCAAATTTAGACAAATAATTTGTCATAAAATTCGCTTTCCATGTATGCATTACTATGCCGTTAACATATACACTCACATCGACTACAAGACTTTTTTATTAACAGTGTTTTTAAAACATCGCAGAAAGAAGGATATAAAAATAGTAAAAAGTGAAACCTCCAATGGTTATTGCGTAAGCAATTTTCAATCGGAATGATGTGATTGAATTATTGATTTCCTGCTATATTCGTCTATTTTTCTCCATTAACCTTGTTTTAACCTTTTCAATCCCCAATAAATGAGGGTCACACATTATGATAATCCTATTTTTTCTGAAAGACGTGCTAATCCTATTTAATGCCAGCATCAGTAAAAATATGAAAAGAAATAATAGTAGAAAAGATGGATTCAACAAAATCACAAGTGTGAAACTCGGTCGGTGCTAACTGGCTAAACTACATTAGAAAAATACAAACACACGTAATGTGAAGGCTTGAATGAAGTCTTATGTGAAAGCTTTTTAAAGATAATGAAACCCTTAGGTTTCTGCAAAACGTAAACATAGAGAATGAACAGAGAATGAAGATGAAGGAGATTCAATGTATTGATTCCATAAAGAAGAAGAGACACAGCCGTTTCACTTTAGACAGTCGCACCAACGGTTATATTCTTGACCGTTGGATTTTAGGATAAAACTTAAATACATGGATGGCACAACAATTTATACTAGATAGCAAATAAGTTTAGAGTCTCCAGTTTAGGCTATAGAGTTTGTCTAGACTTCATTTTAGTCCTCAACAATTATCTCCCAGGGTCTTGATCTTCTGCAACTGACACTTACCCCAACACTTCAATATTTCTGTTATTATTAGGTACTTACATGTCCCTCCATTAAGTTTCCGAGGCGCATATTTAGTTTCACCAACAGTTGCACTGACTTTATGTAATAGAACCAGAATAAGTGATACGATTTCAATTTTCCTTTGACTGAAAATGATTTACTAGCTAGTATCACACTTACATATTGTGTATCCTTCAAAACTACAGAGACAAGATGGAAAGTGTTAACAGAAAACTCGAAGCTATAGCAAGAGAATTGGCAAGAGTTATATCAGAAAGTGCCAATAAGAACCTGAACCACATCGCAATTCAATCAAAACAATCACTTCTAAGCTTGTACAGATACCACAAGAATGTTCCATTGGGTGGTTCTCCTCCCTTCAATTATAAAAATCGTGATTCTTGCTATGAACACGCTCTAAGCCTACATCTTCCTCTTGATCACTGTGAATTCCACGTCCAATCAGATCGTGGACCTTTTTCCTTCAGTACAGACGCAGATGCCATAGTCGTTACAATCGGAAAACAACTCCAGGTAATTAAGTTCTTTGATTTTTCGAATTTTTTGCCTCTGATTCCAAAAAAATGCGCATATCTTTGATTAATATTGAGAATGCACACTTCCGACAACAGGAATGGAGCCTTGGAGAATTCAAACCTGCGCACGGGGAAATAACCTTCCAACAAAATCTTTGTAGTAGTGGCCGAAGTTTCTCCATCCTGCTGAGGTCTTCACCTTCATATTTCAACCATGGTCTTCGTAGAGTTAGTAAAACAATTTTTTTATCTGATCAAATTTTTTTTGTGATCATGTTATGGTTTTTGTATAAGTTTGTTATGTCTTCAAAGTTTAAAAATGTATTGGAAGCAAATTAATGTTGGTTTTGATTAGAAACATTTTTTTATTTTATTTTATTTCATTTTACATGGGTAGTTTCTGTATGTTCACATTTTTTTCTTCACTTAAGTCATATTTTCGGCATAACCCCGCTTACTATTCAAAAGAAAGAAAATTTGGTTCCAAACCTGTAAAAACAACATGGGTGACAATAGACCTTATTCACTATTGCTAATGGTCTCGATGAACCTACACAAAGAGATAAAAATAGAATTCAATAAGGTATGTAGCACATAGGACCTAAAGCATCTTGCGTACGGAGATTAGTAATTGAAAGCGACAGCTATATAAGAAACTGTGAAAAGTCTTGAAAGAATGCTCATGAATTGACAAAGCGTATGCGATGAAAGTACCTTGAAGATGTGTGTGCTTGACCAGACCTCCAAACAAAAGACCACAACAAGACATAATTGTGGGAAAAATACCCAAAGGAACTATCGGAGAACCTACAACAACTTGGATCACAAGCATGGACTTACCGAATCGCAATCTACATGCAATGCACATCTGTAAGAAGAATAAGAAGAACCCATCCAAGAGGGCATTAGATTTCGTATCCAAAGAGAAAACGTACCCAAAGTTCACACAAATACTGCGATGAAGCCACCATTTTAATCTGGAAAGATCCCTCCTATCACTCCCTGAACCAAGCAGGCATACCCATTAAAATGCAAGGTGTGGATTGAGTTGAGTGACATGGATTATGATTATGACAAAGTGTTCTTGTGGCCAGCTAGTACAATACCTAGTGATCAATAGCAAACACAGAGATATTGGAGGAAATGGAGATTTGAAAGAAGTCAAGTATGTCCCAGAAGAGAGAGACAACTTGTTCAAGAGAAATCAATATCAAAAGAACAAAACATCTCTTAGGAAGGTAAGTCCCCTATAGCCAAACACGAAAAGCGAAGGTGATTTGAAGTGAAGCCATCCAACAAACCAAGCTCCCATGTTGATGCCCTCAGCCAACAATGAAGGGCAATAATAACTCCGGTGTTACTCATCGCATTATCTTAAAAGATGGCTTGATTCGAAGAATATATAGATTCCAACAAAAATTGAGGTAACTGAAAGAGATGATTTGGACAGAGTGGAGATTGAATCTGATGCCTTATGGGTTATGAGTAGCTGGAAGAACCTAGACAGGGCTAAGTGGGAATGGTGTGCAAGACTTGTAGCAGGGTTTAGCACTCTCCAAGGCAGGAATGTAAGTTTTAAAGATTGTCCTAGAATGTGTAATAGTGTTGCTCATAATTTGGCAAATTCGACTTTGAACTCCATGTTTAATGCTGGACTGGAGCGTCGTGGTGAATAAGGTGGATTGGCGGCAGTGTTGGGTCTTTAGGTTGATTCGAACAAAATCTATAGAGATTTGTTAGAATTGTGATCCAATCACAATTCATTGAAGTGGCAAAGTCCTAATTTGACTTTGCAATTGAAGCTAGCAAGGAACATTGTACTTGGACGGATGATTTGTACCTAGACGGCAGATCTGTTTCCATATGGTACTAAGAAGGTTCTTTGTGTTTCTTGGGGGCCAAGTTAGTCTTTAATATAATATAGATGCTAGGGTTAGTGGTAATTCATTGTGAGCCATAGTGTGCTTGTAATTGATTTTGGCTTTTTTCATCGATAAATTGGTTTCGGGTTTGGCCGTGGACATAGCTAGTCTCAAAACTAGTGAACCACGTCATTCGTTGTGTTCTTGATCCTACTCTTGTTATTGTTTTTGCTTTCCCTTACTTTCTCGCGTATTGGATTCCTAACAAGTGGTATCAGAGCTAGGTTCGTTGAGATTCAAAGGAGCGACGTTTCGTGATCAAGATCTGTCGGGTTTGATGGGAAATTAGGTTTCCGTTGGTTGGCCTCTGAAACAGGGGGCGCAAGCACACCAAAATTTTGTTGGGAGGCTATCGAGTTCCTTGTTTGGGGAGCTACCTGGCTCTTGTTTTGGAACATCGGAATTGTAGATCTAGTTTTAGTACATCCGACACACTTTCGGTTCCGTCATGCGTCAATCGATATTGCGTGCTCAACCCAGCGAGTGATCTGAATCTATCATTGTATTTGGCGGTTAGGAGGATTCAAGCCTAGGTGGAGGCGACTAGAATCAACTACCGAATTGAGGGAGAAACGTCATTGGAAGAGGGAGTGTTCCAAGAATCGTGCACCTGTAGATCTCGCTTCAGGTGGAGGAGGAAGGACGCTCGAGGACGATGAAACTCTCTAGGCCCCTTGGGGGCGGTTCGGGCTCCAGGCATGGAGCATGGACGCATGTTGTTGGGAACACGGATTGGTAGTGTGTTATTGTGCACACATCGGTTGGTGGCGCGATGGGATCTTGTATTGGCGTGTTTCGGTTATTGGTTTTGTGCATTGGTGCGGGTGGCGGCGCAAATTGGCATGACATCGTTTGATAGGCACTTTGTTACGAAGTGTCATTGGCGCAAAGTTGGAGTATGCATTAGTCATGGTGCATTGAAGATGCGTTTGTTGGGACGCATTGGGAGTGTGTTCAATTCTGCAAATTGGGAATACACTCGGATTGGGTTTGTGGAGTTGATGAGAAGAATTAGTTCGTTAGCTATGAAGTTTGAATCAAGGGGTAGGTTTGTTGGGTCTTTAGGTTGATTCAAACAAAAGCTATGGATATTTGTTAGAATTGTGATCCAATCACAATTCATTGAAGTGGCAAAGTCCTACTGTGACTTTGCAGTTGAAGCTAGCAAGGAACATTGTACTGGGACGGCTGATTTGTACCTAGACGGCAGATTTGTTTTCATATGGTACTAGGAAGGTTCTTTGTGTTTCCTGGGGGCGAAGTTAGTCTCTAATATAAATATAGATGCTAGGGGTAGTGGTTATTCATTGTGAACCACAGTGTGCTTGTAATTGGTTTTGACTTCTCATCAATAATTTGGTTTCGGGTTTGGCCGTGGACGTAGCTAGTCTCAAATCTAGTGAACCACGTAATTCGTCGTGTTCTTGTTCATACTCTTGTTATTGTTTTTGCTTTCTCTTGCTTTCTCGCGTATTGGATTCCTAACAGGTAGCAGTGGTGCTATTTTTATTGTATTTAACGTTCTAAATTTTTTTGAAATGTTTTTTTATGTTCTAATAATTTGAGTAAGTTTCGTTAATCATTGATTGCTTTATGTAAATACCAATACCACGACAAATGAGTGTTAACTCAAGTGATATAGCGGTTAAAAACCACGACATGAAGTTCTGAGTTTGAACCAAGTAGACAACAAATAAGTCCACAAAGGAGTAAAAAGGGGAATACAATCTTTTCTTAAACCTTTTCCCAGTGAGGAGAAAGAAAGGGAATTGAGTGGTATTGATGTACCACATTATGGACTCCCTTTAGAGGTTGGTCTTCCTGTAGGGGCTGGCTACCCCAGTTTTAGTTTTAGCTTTGGTGGTTAACTGTGGATTTGAAAATGTGGATTTGAAAGAAGACAAGTATGTCCCAAGAGAGAGAGACACAACTTGTTCAGGAGTAATCAATGGCAAAAGAATCAAACATCTCTTAAGACGGTAAGCCCCCTATATATATAGTTAGTACATAATGGTAATGGAGGGTTACCATTACATTTCCAATGGACACAACTCTCCATCCTCACTGGCGTAGCCAAACATGGAAAGCGAAGGTGAGTCAAAGTGAATTCATCCAACAAACCAAGCCCCTATGTCGATGCCCCCAGCCAGCAATGAAAGCCAATAATAACTGAGGTGTTATTCATCGCATTATCGTACAAAATGGCTTGATGTGAGGAACAAGCAATTGCAGCAGATGAAAGAGATGATATGGACAGAGTGGAGATTGAATCTGATGCATTATGAGTTGTGAGTAGCTGGAAGAACCTAGACAGGGCTAAGTGGAAATGGTGTACAAGAATTGCAGCAGGGTTGAGTATTCTCCAAGGCAGGAAAGTAAGTTTTAAACATTGTCCTATAATGTGTAATAGTGTTGTTCATAATTTGGCAAATTCGGCTTTCAACTCGAAGTTTATTGCTGGACTGGCACACTGTGGTGAAGGAGGTGGACTGGCGGCAGCATTAGTGCTGTTTTTATTGTATTTAACGGTCTTCTGAAATGATTTTTATGTTCTAATAATTTGAGGAAGTTCCATTAATAATTTATTACTTCATGTGAATACTAACACCACGGCAAATGAGTACTAGCTCAAATGGTATAGCGTTTAAAAGCCCTGACATGAGGTCCCGAGTTCGAACGGAATAGACGACAAACAAGTCCACGAAAGATTGAGGTCTTGAGTTCGAACTGAGTAGACGACAAACAAGTCCCCGAATGAGTAAAAAGGAGAAATACACTCTTTTCTTAAACCCAATGCCCTTTTCCAATGAAAAGAAGAAAGGGAATTGAGTGGTATTGATGTACCACATTGTGGACTACCTTTAAAGGTTGGTTTTGCTATAGGGCTACCCCATTTTTTTTTTCTAAGAATCAGCTACCCCAGTTTTAGTTCCAGCTTTGGTGGTTAGATATATGTCCAATTTATCAACAAAAAAAAAAACTACTAAATAAACTAGGGAGTAATTGATAGAAATAATAGGCAAGGAGTCTTTTATGACACATCTCTAAATACAGGGGGCAAAGTACAATTATTAACACTTTAACTAATTGATTAGTAAGAAAGAAAGATTAGGTAAGATTTCATCTTGGTCCACACTAGTGATGTCTGCCCCCTCCAAAATTAGAATCATCATCAGCCCACAGATAAGGCAAAGGTGGGGTCCACTTGTATATATATTCTTTGCTCTGTGTTTATCTTCTTCTTTATACCATCTGTAACCCACCCTGCTACTTGCTTATAATCGTCATTGGTGATCAAGAAAACCCAAGAAAACCAAAATGGAAGGGAACTATGATGAGGAGAGTGATCAGAAGTCCAAAGTTGTGAGCGTCGATTCATTGTCTTCTTGGAATTCGTTTCTCTCCCAAGCCACCACTCAAGGCCTCCCTGTAAGTTCAATCCTCTTCAATCTTTTGCAAAGTTTCTTGCTTTTCTAGGTCTAGACAAGAATTTAAAGAAAGAAGAAAAAGCTGGGTCTTTTGGCTAGCTATGATGTGTTTGTAGTTCATCTGTTGAGAAAAATCATATCTTTGATCAAATTTATGAGAACCCTGTATACCATCTTGGGACTGAAAAGACTGAATTTTGCAATAATATTTCAAGATTGGGGAAAAAGAGATTTCTGTGAACTAGATGCCATATCCATAGAAAGTCCTCTGAATGGGGCATCTGCGGAATTTGAATTTTTTTGTGGGTTATTAGTTGGGTTTTTCGAATTGGGTTCATAGGGCTAGTTCAGTTTAGGACACATGGGATCTTCTGTGTGTGTGACTCGTGTGTGTGTGTGTGTGTGTGTCAGTGTGTGTGTGTGTGTGTGTGTGTGTGTGACTGTGTGTTGATACTCGTTTTTGAGCAAACATAGGCAGCAGATAGGAAAGAATGCCAAAATCAGTTGAGCTAGGTAAATAGGGGCTCACCTAGCTAAAGTGGCAGAGCCAGGATTGAGGAACAACTTGAGTTAAAATTCTATGTGAAGTTAATAACAGGAGCGATACTAGTGACAGGAAGCGGTCAGGATATTTTTAATGAAAGGGTACCAATTATAAAAATACTCAAAATTAGGGGTGCTAGTCGAGTTTCTGGAAACTCGGGGTTACCATTAAGCGAAGCCACTAGTTCGTGCTGATGCGATGTCGTGGTATTGTCCTCTTGGTGAACTGCTTCAAATCGGAAGTGAGAAATATGAAAGTATGTTAAGTCTGTGTGTTAATTTATAGAAGCGAGTAAGAGGAGGCTTCGGTCTGTTTGACCTTATAACTATCTTACAATGGCTGTGCTGGCAACTCGCTCATATGACTAAGTTCAGTGCTCCTTTTGGACACCTGATCCTTCTCCAAAACGGAGAATCCTCAGAGTCCTCTTAATATGTTTAAGATACGAGGCTTTGGGCTAGTTTCCCTAAGAATTCGTAAAAAGTTCCAAACCTAGGCTTCTGCAAACTACCTAGAATTCATACCATACCATAGTGCTAAAAGGTAGCTGCTAAAATGCTTTCATTGAGAGTTGAACTCAAGACCTCCCGCTTACTAAACGGGTGCTCTAACCAACTGAGCTATGAAAGCTGTTGTGATGTCTGACTGGAGGAACATCCATATAACAGATAAATTCTCAAGAGTGATATCTTAGAGCATCTCCAATTGAGTGCTAAAAGTTCATATTCTATAATTATAGCAGTGTGGTGCTCCAATGGGGGTGTTAAAAGTTGTGGTAATTCTAAATTCTTTAGCATTATGCTATACTTGGTTTCAAATTTGAGACCAACTATAGTATTGTCCTAAAGATAGAACCAATATTCTATCCATTGATCTCTTGGTTTTTATTTACATATTGGTCATTTTGACCACGTTAAACCATCATATTAACTTTATGTCACTATAGTTACTAAGGTGGGTGTAAAATTTCGTTACATTGTAAAGAGGTTTTGTTATTATGGAGGTTTTTTTATTGGAGAATTACATTACATCCTGCGTCTAGTCGGGTTCGAACCCGGGACATCATTCATGTGCTTCAAGTAGTCTACCACTCAGCTAGCACCTATATGCATTATTATGGTAGTTGATGGAGTATATATTTAGTAGTTTAGAATAAAAGGTTAGCTTTAATTTGAAATAACATTCGAAATATAATTTCATGTTATATATACATTGGAGCATGAAATGCTATGAATGCCTAAATTCACTATTCATGTCCTAAGTTTAGCATTAGAATTGAGATCTCCATTGGAGATGCTCTTAGTTCCCCGTTTAGGAGATTCATCCGATTGAGGAAAGTTTGATAGTGATCGTATTTCTAGCACACAAAAGTAAAAAAAAAGGGGGGGGGGGATGAAGTTAAGCCAACTGAATTGGTTAGAAATCAGGTAGGCTAACCAATCTGAATTTCGTAATGAACAATGTGGTGGTGCGGTTCGTTGGGGGAATTGCATCGAGTCACAATATGTTTTATTTTTGTTCTTACTCATATATAGCTTGTAATGGTTATGTTTAATCACGACTAACTTCTTTTATCGCTCTATGTCCTAAGGTTGTGGCTCACTTCACGGCCTCGTGGTGCATGCCGTCAGTAGCAATGGAATCATTCTTCGAGGAACTGGCCTCAACTTACCAGGATGCAGTGTTCCTCACAGTTGACGTCGATGAAGTCAAGGTACTACTACTACTATCTGTATACTTGATCAATTTTCTCTTGATGAATGATATTTTTCTAAAATAAAGTTATCGTCTTAAATCGATATAACGACGTATGGTTGAATCCTATTGGCAACCCTATTCTTTTCGTATGATTTAGAAGTTACAATGTGTATTAGCAAAGAAACAGTCGGACCAATTAGGATAATCTACTTGACTTCGTCTCCTATTTCAGTCTATTTTCATCTGCTGTAGCCTCAAAGAAAGAAAGAAAGCAATGGCATAAAATTGTCTCGTAGAACTAAAGAAGGAATGAAAACAATTACTAATACACATATAGCTATCAAACGAAACGGGTTGAGCCCATTTTTAAACAGGGCTCAATCATAAATGGGCTCAACCCGCCCACCCCGTTTAACATTCATCTTCTATTTGGGCGGGTTATAACGGGTCAATGCAAACCCTTATCTGCCCGCTTAGCCAGAAACTACCATTTTGTAATTTACACCCTTGTCTTTCCATGGTTAACAAACAAGACACGACATTTTGTTATCTGCTCTTGCGCACGCTGATAGTGATTCGTTTTGATTGTTCTATCCGAATGAAAAGTTGGATACTAGTATTTTGTTGGTTGTAACAACTTGTTGATGGCATGATTAGGAGGTGGCTTCGAAATATGAGGTGAAGGCAATGCCAACATTTGTGCTGATAAAGGAAGGAGCTCAAGTAGACAAGCTAGTGGGTGCAAATCCAGATGAGGTCAAGAAAAGGGTTGATGGTCTTGTTCAGACCAGTCAAGTTTATGTGGCTTAGCCCCCCAGCTTCTTGTTACTACTATAACTATGTTTCATGTTTTCTCAGAAGTTGTGGTTGTTGTTGTTGTAAAACCTTCACTGATTTGGTTGTTGCTTGTGTAAGGGTATATTCTGTTGCACACAATGGAATGTTATCCAAGACTGTACATAGTAATCAACATTTTGTTTTCAAGGGGTTGAATTCGGATCACAATCATCTTGTAGTCGAATTAAACTTGAGCGTGAAAATGAGTTTGGCCCAACGCCAACGAATATGTTTGATCCATATAACTGAACTCGATTAAATAGAAAAAAAATGGAGTGTTTGGATACGAGGGTTTCAATGCCGTTAACCGGTTCAATTTTAACCGGTCATCGGCAATCGTTTATTTTATTTCTACAAAAAAATGTATAGCAGGGCACCAAGGGGCATTGTAACAGACTCATGATTAGGGGTGCACACGGATCGGATCGGTCCGGATTGAGGTTGAGTTAATCCGATCCGCCGGTTTACGAATCGAAACGGGTCGGATCCAATCGGATCCACGGTTTTGCGGATCGGACCGGATTAATCCGCGGATCGCAAATATTTCAAAGTATTTTTGATATGTTCAACTAAAAACGTAAATACTAATATAAAATTATTATTTAGTATAGTTTTTAGTTAACTTACAAAATATGTTACTCTTATATCATCAAAAATCAATATTATTCATCACAACAATGATAAGTAATGACATTACTAAGTGAAAGCTAGTATTAGAACAAATCATATTGATGAAATTAGTAAAAATTAACATAATAATAAGTATAAACGGATCAAACGGATGACGGATCGGGTCGGATTTATATTTTTCGATCCTAGTCCGATCCATCACGGATCGGACCGGACCCAATCCGTCACGGATCGGACGAATTTGCGGTTCGGTGCGGATTGACGGATTCTTGTGCACCTCTACTCATGATTTATGGTGTTTTTTGTGAGTGGGGAAAAAAAAAAAGAAAAAAACAGGTCGGTACCGGAAAAAAAGTGTAGGGTACCAGAGGAAGACAACAAAGGTTCAGATTTGGTTTTGGATTGCAATGCCGGAGTATCCGAACATCCACGTTGATTGTTGAATTGATATACAATTTCGAACAATTTGAAGTAATAAGGTAGTAATGACTACCGTAGTGAATATTATGGATGACGCAGTTCAAACCCCAAGGGTTGTGCTTGAAAATGTTTTACCAACCAAACTTACCACTACTATTCAATCGCATAGTCAAAATTATGACTAATTTTCGATGTTTAAAAAATCGAAGTCTCCACCCTCCTTAGAGCATGTCCAAGAGAAGTGAGATGCTTCAGTTGATCGCCATGACTTCATATTCTTTAAATTTTAACATTTTTATATACATGCTTAATGAAAGCTCACATGTATTTTCATAAGAAAAATGACACGTAACAACTAACAATGGTGAAGCACTGAAAGTACTGCTGTTGTAATATACAAACTAAGAAATTTATGAATTTCATTGTTCAATTTTCCATCGTTGGATTAATGAGAGCCCTTAGATTCGAGACAAATCAACAATTAATCGAGCAATTATATAAAAGACCCATTCGCCAAATATGGCCACTCAATGTATATCGTGTTGGATAAAATTTGATCCAAACTTGTCGATTTGGAATTCGCTAATTATAAACACATGATGTAACTAGTACTAATTCAAATTTGATCAAAACTTGTGGATTTGGAGTTGCTAATTTTAACCACACGAAGGTAATTAGTGTACTAATTCAAATTTGATCAAAATCGTTGAATGTAGACCCAATATAAAGTCCTTGTTATCACCACCACCATGATGATGATGATATATATAGCCTTTGATTGCTAGGAACAGTCAAACGACGCCTTCGACTTTTTCCCAAAAATTCCCCATTCCCTTCATCAAAACAATCTCATATTCTCATATTAATAATATTCCTACAAATCAAGATAAATAAATAAAAATCCCAACTTTCTCACTTTCCACACACAACAACAACAACAACAACTCCTCATCTCTCCGGCCGATCTCCGGCGTCCGTACCGGCGAAGATGTACTCTCCGGCGGAGAATCCCAACTGGGATTTCGATTTCAGCTTGATTGACAACATCTCTCTCCCTCCTTTTGACCCAGATTGTTTCCAATGGAACTGCGACGATCTCTCCGTTTCGAATTCTCTCAGGTTGATCTTGATCCATTTCAGTTTCTGGGTTTTGTGTTTTTGTGCAATCTGATTGGTTTTTTGAGGTCAAGTTGGTTTCTTTTGGGTGATTCTTGATTTTCTTGATTTGGTGTTGTTTGTGATTGTTTTGATAAAAATGGGTTCTTTCTTGATTTTTGCCTAGTGGGTTTTTTTGTGTGAATGTGTTCAGTGATGTGCATTGGCTGATTCTTGACTTTCTTGTGTTGGTTTCTTTTGGGCTGATTCTTGACTTTCTTGAATTGGTCATGCTGTGATTGTTTGATAAAGAATGGCTCTTGCCTTGTGGATATGTTTGTAATTGTGTGAATGTTCAGTGATGTGCATTGGGTGATATGAGTTGTTGAATCTGATGAACTTTTCATTTGGAAGACTCTCAGTTCATCTATAATCACTGGTCTCATTTCATAGTGGTGCTAATTAGGAAATTTAGTTAATAGGGAGAGAGATGTTACATTCAACAACTATCAATTCCATGTGCATTTCTGAATATGAATACAGAAAGATGAAGAAAAGTACTCCAGAGATGAAACTCCCATATGAATGCTTGTGTTATGATTTGAGGTCAATAGTAATTTGAGATAGATTATGAATTAAACAATGTTTTATTTTGTTCTGGTGGTTAGATCTTGAAACATCATCATGAATGCAGATTAATCAATCATTCTGTAATTAAGATAACATCTCCATTTTTTTATTGATTGGGAAGAAAGAATGTTCCCTTGATTGCAATTCTTCACTCTTCTATAAAAAAGCAGTGGTCCTAGAATTGTTAACAGGACCATCTATTGCAGTCTCTAGTTTACAGAAGAAATGCTTGTTTTGTACTACTAGTATTGAATATATGGTGCTGCATATAGATTTCCTTATGATATTCATCAGATATATTCTTATATTTTATCTTCATCGGGTTCTTTATTGATTTGGTTTTGATCTCGTTTGGTTGTGTTAGCAGTGTGGATGTCAGTGACTCGTCAACCTTGGATGCGAGTAAAACATGTGGCTCCAGAAAGAGGTTATTTTCAATCACTTTGTGGTCTCACATTTCGACAGTGAAATCTCATTGTCAAACATTTTGGTTCCACCTGCTGATAAATTGCGTTACAGGGGTAGAACCGGATCATGCAGCGCAGCATCTGATTCCAAAGCGTGTAAGGAGAAAAGGCGAAGGGACAATCTCAATAGCAAGTAGTGTCTCTGTCTATGTCTCTCTCAAACACTTGGTGCGTCTCTCTTTCGACCACATTCTCAAATTATTCTGACCTTTGCAGGTTCCAAGAGCTAAGTTCCATTCTGGACCCTGGAAGGGTCCCCAAAACAGACAAGTCTGCTATCCTGGATGATGCTGTTCGAGCGCTGACTCAGTTAAGGAACGAGACTCAGGAGTTGAAGTTGTCGTGCGATAGTCTTCAAGAACAGATCAGTGAACTCAAGGTAATAACACTTGATTTGATATTCATTTCTAGTCCACACCGCGATATTGTTTGAAAAAATAGTGATATATATGATTTGCCCAAAAACCAGGCTGAGAAAAGCGAACTCCGGGAAGACAAACAGAAGCTGAAGCAGGAGAAAAAGAAGCTGGAGCAGCAAGTGAAGTCCTTGAGCAACCAACCAACCTTCTTGCCTCACCCTTCTGCCGCCATTCCTCCTCCATATGCCGCCGCCGCCCCAGGCCACGTACTTGGCGGCAAGATGGTTCCCTTTGTAGGCTACCCAGGTGTGTCGATGTGGCAGTTCATGCCTCCTACTCAATACGATACCTCACAGGATCATACCCTCCGTCCTCCAGTTGCTTAAAGTAGTTTAGAGATATCTTGGTAACAATCTCGTTAACATAAGCATTGTCATAAAGATTTAGGCAAAAGACAATAGCGACAACTTCTGTTGACCAACTGCTCATTGTTTTTCTACATTACTAGTACTAAATTTACGCTTTACATCCGTTGAAAATTGAGAAAATTTGGTTTGAACATCTAGATGTGAAGCTGTTTTAACAAGGGCTTTTGAATCCCATGAATTTCCCGCTTCTGTAGTCGTTCCATACATGAAGAGCTCCAAAGCTTGTGATCAAAACTGTACTGAGAGCCATTACAGTACCTACTGAGAACACGATGAGGGAGGCTCTTCCGTGTTTTCTCACTGCTCTCTGCACTATCACCGACCCAATAAGGGAAGCGACGAAACAAACCAAGGCAAAGCTCAGAGCAATGTCGAAATCTTCCATGCCTAGTAGCAGGTACTGGACTGCTGACATAGAAGATGAGAACAAAACCATGAATGAGCAGGTTGCTGCTGTTATCTGCAAAATGAAGATTTCAGATACCGATGACTAGAGCTGTCAAACGGGCGGGTTGGAAGGGTTGAGCCCGTTTATAAACGAGTTATTATAAACGGGCCCAACCCGTTTAACGTTCATATTGATAGTTTGAAACTTATTTCTAGTTTGAAGGCCGAAGACTCACTTCTGGCGGTATTCCAACTTGGAGAAGAAGAGGACTTATGAGCATACCGCCGCCAATTCCAAAAAGTCCACCTAGAACCCCAGCCAGCAGAGCCATCACTGGGAAAATGAGTTTGTTGGATGGTCCAGGTCCATTTAGATGTTCTCCTCTTTCCTGTCATGATAAGATAAGATCATGTTTGAAACTAAAGTTACAAAAGCTAACTTTAGCCTATCCAAGTAGATATACACATAGAAACTTAGAAAGTAGTATGCAAATAATACCTGAAGGCAGGAAGCTTCATCTTTATTGGTTTCTCTTATGAAGAAGATGCAAGTGGTGAAAACTATGGCAAGAGGTAATTGCAAGGCTGAGAGAATCCAATACCCTTCTCCACAAGGCTCTATTGCTATCATACCCTGAAACCATTGAACTTAAGTACATGAGAGAAAATTAGCAACCAAAAGTTTTTTTTTTCCATATAAGACCTCATGCAGAGGCTTCAAACGCTCTATTGCAGGGGAAGTCGGGTCTCAGTTATTATTTATGAGTCTGTCAGTTATGAACAACTTTTGAAGATTTCACTGTCCTGAGGTAACATGTTGCAAGAGACGGACTGTATTACTCCCTCTGAAATATTATTAGTCCCGTTTGACTTTTCAGCATTATTTTGATTAGGGGATCTGACCAGCAAAACGAAAAACAAACTATCTCTTGCTCAAGAGCACCATTTCAAAAAAAAACTCGAACCCCCTCTATCTGGAATTATTAGTCTCGTCTGACTTTTCAATATTATTTCGATCATCAAAACGAAACACAAACTGGTATCTCTTGCTGAAGAGCACTTATTCAAAACTTCGAAGTCCCCTCTATCTGGAATTATTAGTCTCGTCTGACTTTCCAACATTATTTCGATCAGCAAAACGAAACACACAGACTATCTCTTGCTCAAGAGCACTATTTCAAAACTTCAAAACACGAAGAATGCACAAATTAGGAGGAAGAAGAAGATTACCTCTCCATAGCGGTTACCGCGAAGAATGTAGATAGAAAAGAAGGAAAGCCAGACCATAGACAGCACTCCAAGCTTCATCCATGGCAAAACCAAAGTAAACTCCCCTGTTTCTCTCCTCCTCAAAAGGGGCTCTTCCAAACAATTCCCTTCACAATCCCCACTTTTCACCAACAACCCATCTCCAATCTCCTCACACCCATTCCCATTCCCAAACTCTGATTCCAACTTCCAAAAACACACTCCTGATTTGCAAGTCTTGAAAGTGGAACAAGCAAGAAAAACAGCAAACAACACAGTGATGAGCCACTCAGGGAACATGAGATTGAACACCACTCCAACACTCACTCCCAACAACATCATTGGCTCTGACAACAGTGCTATGTCATAGTCAATCAGTGTCTTGCCACCAAACTTGGGGCTGGTGGTGAACATCTGGCACATGACATTTGCAACTGAACCACCTGTGACCATGAAGGCTGAGAAGCTTGAAGCCTTTTTGAGATCCAATCCTGCTACTATGTTGAGAATTGGTATGAATAAGCCGCCGCCACCGATACCGCCAGCGCTTGAGATTGAGGCGGCTATGAAGCAGAGGACTGCTGAGATAAGCATGGAACCAGAGAACTTCATGTTGGTGTGTTGTTGGAATAGGAGGAAGTTGAGGAGTTCTGTGATGGGTGGTTGTGTTGGTTTTGAATGGGACTAGGTTGTGGGTATGAGGAATTGAAGGAAGAGAAGAACAAAAATGAGAGAAGTGGTGGTGGAGATCTTCATGGTGGTGGTGGTGGAGGAGGTGGGGAATTGAGTTTTTGAGAGAGGTGGGGGGTGGTTTGGTATTTAAATAGGAAGGTGCTACATGGCCTTATCTGCACATATGGAGACAAAAATGAGGGTGAACATAAAACATTTATGAAGTATCAGCAAATTTTGGCAACCGACCTCTTCATTAGACCGGTTTAGTTTAGGTTTTGATTATTTTACTACGAATGCTTGATATATGGCTTCTACTCTTATGTGAATAATGAAACAAGGGTTCCAATCTTTTCACAATGTGTTGGTTTGGGAGTCTGATTCTTGCTTGAATTATGACTAGGATTCCATCTATATTCATTTTTCACATAGAGAATGACAGACCAGAGTTACCGGACCGCTTGGCGGGGTTATCCTGGTACTTTTTATTATTCTTTCTATCTTTTTTATTTGGCCATTTATATAGAACATCATAGTGCTTAAATTACAATCTAAGAGCATCCACAGTAGTGTAATCTAGAACTTAGCTATATATTTTACTAATTCTATTTTAGCCAGTGAATATATTATGTTTTGCTCCAGTAGTGTTAGCCAATTTTCATCCACATTTTTTTTTAAATTGTAGAGTCCTATACAAACTATACATGTGAGGTGTCAGAAATTCTAGGAAGTGGGAACGTGGGGAAACAATTTGGAAAATTAAATTGGATGAGAATAATATGTTTGCTAGATGTGGCTAGCAAAAAAATAGGAGACTAAAGTAGCAAGTGAATTAGGGAATCTACTGGAGTCCTAGTTCCACAAAACATGCTCTCTGTTTTAGTAATAATTTCCGTTTAGCTAGTCTACTGTGGATGCTCTAACTACATCAAGTTCTCCAATTCGCCTTTGCCAATTGGAGAATCCACTTGTTCGAACTGGTTATCATGTAAAATTAAAAAATGCTGGCCAAAATTCACGGGCATGTAGAAATTTGTTTTCACCCATTTTACTCAACCTTTCATTAGACTTCTTGTACCATTTCTTGGCCTATGGTGCCAGTCCAAGGTAAAACCCCGAGTTCTATCCCCTAAACTTTTGCATGTACTCCATTCCTTAAGCGGAGTAATTAAGAAAGATATACATGCGTAATGTTAGGTCTTCTTAGAGCTAATTAGATGTGGTGTTCTATTTTTTTTTCGCATTTTGATATATCAAAATAAAAATAGGATGAGTGGGAGAGAGAATATAGCCAAATACGAATATGATTTTTTGGAGCAATAATCAGAAGAGATTGAACCCGCCATAACTCCCATAAGATTACCTTTGTAAGAGTAGAAATTTATGATTTTTTATATATGAACAAGTTATAACAATCAAGCCATTATTTTTTCAAGAACGACATTGATTTCATTAACATCTATCAATGGTGCTAAAATTTGAGTATAAGTCTTCCGTAACACTGCATCTAGGGTGATAGCTGAAGTGGTATAATGTTGGAAGGCCCTGCACGAAATCCCGAATTCAAACTCGGTTGACGATAAAAACAATTTCTTAAAAAAAAGGAGTTTCCCATAACATTGTTACTACTTTGGTGTTCAATTTCATTTCAAAAAGTCAGATATTTCTACTATTACAAAGGCTATCTCATAGGAATTCTGACGGACTCAATCCCTTCTGCTTATCTTATTTTTTTAATAATAGTATATAGAGGTAATTGTTAATTTTAGTGAGGACATGTGTCAGTTAGTGAATGATATGAACCACCAAGTGGCATGCTTATGTGGTGTTCTGGGAGCAACTATTTTTTTATATACATAAAATATTACCATATTTCTTAATTTAGACACGGTTTCTAAATAACTACTACAGATAAACACTCCACCAGATGTTACCATTTCAGAGTGGCGCACCATAGCCAAAATAAACTAAGCAATTAACAAATTGAATGAATAAAAGAATGAAATAAAACTTACAAATAGTAAAAAACAAAGCTGAAGAGAAACCAAGTTGTCAAATGGTGCAGCCTCATGCTAGGTGTGGATCTTGGAGCTACATGGGCCATAGAGCAATTAATTTAAGGTTAAATAAACATGTCCTGCTTAGAAAAAAAGAGTTGATTCATGAAGATGATAAGATTTTAATTTTATACACCTAATCTGGGTAAAACAACATTAATAGTTGGAACTTGTACATGTATCTATATTCTATGGAGATTTGGGACCAAGATCATCTAACATGGCCAAATTAAAGCATTTCTCCTGCCCCACCTGTTTTTTTTTTCCATAAAAGATTTGAACCCAATATAGTTATGGCTACTTTCTCTCTCCGCTCAGAAATTAGAGTCTATCAGTTCATTTTTGGGATAAATTCAAGATGAAAGACATTTTAATACATTTAATGTGTCAAACTTCAAACAACTAGCATCGTTAGACCATAGTTGAGTTATGTCACTAATGGCACGTTTGGTTTTCCGGACTATTCGGACTGGACTGGACTGGACTGGACTAAATTTTTCTGATAGGATTGAACTGGATTAGCTGAGCTATAATTAATAATGTGTTTGGTTTTGTGCAGTATTAATTCAGTATTAAGATATAAATAGTCAAATCCAACTTATACCCTCATGTGAGAGGGTACTAATTTGGGGTATTAAACACCATCTTTTCACTATTTAGTACTGGTATTAAAATTAATCCAAAACAACCAAACACAGTATTAACTAATACCTGGACTATATTTAGTCCAATCCTAACTAATACCGCTAATACTGAAAAACCAAACGTACCTTAAAAGTACTTTTTAGAAAAAAAATGTGTCCTAATATTATGCAAAATATTGGGGTTAACCAAGGTTATATTAGAATTTTTTGTATGTAATGGGAAACTTTATCACCGAAACTAATTTTGGTGGTAGACGTCATATTCAGCCTAACGGGGTCGCAATCAAGTTGTGTAAGTTACTGGAAGTTCGGCACACTAGAGGGTTGGAAGGGTTATTTAAAAATTGGAAGGGGTGAAAGTGTTCTTAAGTCAAACTAGAGGGAGTGAAAGTGTTTTTTTACCCCAGCATTAAAGTGTGACAACAATTTGGACAATTTCTTTTGATATCCCACCTAAGAGCATCTCCAGCAGTGAAATGCAAAAATAATGCAAATTATGCCCAAAATCACATTTTTGCATTTTGCATAACAGTAAATTTTAGGGTAAAAGACAAAATGCACCCTCCTTAGATGAGTTATATACAAAAACAACCTCATTGTTCGGGGATATACAAAAATCCCCCTGTCAGAGAAAAAAAAAACCCCTGTCAGAGGATGGACGTTAGACAAATACCACCCTTCTGTTAATTTTAATTGAGAAGGGGTGCACTTTGACCTTTTTATGACCATTTTACCCCTATATGTATTTTTTGTTAATGTTCTTAATGTTCTTAGTGTTCTTCACCACCACCACCACCACCACCACCACCACCACCAACAACAACAACAACAACAACAACAACAACAACAACAAACAACCACCATCACCTGCCTTCACCCAAAATTCCTAGCACACGACCACCAGTTCCACCTAGCCAACACACCAATCTAATCCAACACCACCAAAATATCTTCTGCAATTCACCATTCTCCTACACCAAAACAACCCTCCACCAAACAGACACCTCACTGCCTTCATCCCTAAAAACTACAACTACATCACCATTACTAAGGGGCAATTGGAAAAATGCCATTCTCTGAATTGCAGTTTGAATTCTGCACTTGGCTGAATTGGTATTTGAAAAATGCCCTTCTTTTTAAACAGATGCTTACAAGATTCATTAACAAACAAGTGGGGCTACTGGGTGTGACATGGCTGATGACATGTACCCTAAAGTGGGTGAGAAACCATTGAATTACCCTGCTACCCTTGTCAGTGAGAGTGATATTCAAACTGAAAAACAAACCCTAACAAATGTGCAGCTCTCTCTCTCTAAAAACATTGAATGATTCCATCTACCCTAACCTACCAAAGTACAGTTGAATTAACTCCAACTGTAAACTTAATGAACCAGCTGCATTACAGCTAGGGATGGCAATGCAGTTCGATCCGATCCGAAATCCGAGTGATTCGATTCGAACGGATCAAGTCCGAATTCGATCCATATTAAAATGGATCGGATATGGATATTAAAAATCAAAATCCGATCCGTATCCGGATTCGATCCGAATATATTAGGATATCCGATGGATATCCGACCCCAAAGGATCCGAACACACATAGTTTTACGAAAATACCCATAGAGTTATAAAACATTATGTTTTACCTACATATATATAAACACATTACACAAACCACTACAAATTATGTTTCCAGGCATGAAGAAAATATTCTCTTATGGTTATGGACAATTTTAGTGTTATTTTAATTGCATTTGTAGACAATTTTAGACATTATTGGTGCATTGAACCTTTGAATGACTTGCTTATATTTCTTGGTAGATGTACGTTTGTCATATTGGTAAAATATATTTAATATATTTTTTCTTTTTTTAGGCATTTTTTTTTGTGTGGTGACCATTTTTTAAGTATTTTTATGAATTTGTTGTGTATTTTTATGAGAAGTAAAAAAATATGATCAGGATCCGAATCTGGATCCGAATCAGATCCGTATCTTGAGATTTGGATTGTCGGATCGAATACGGATATTGAAAATTAAAATCCGATCCGAATCCGATCCGAATCCGTTTAGGATCCAGCCGGATTTGGATCGAATATGGATCCACTTATTTTGATCGGATCCGGATATGGATATAGGTGGATCCGATCCGAATCCGATCCATTGCCATCCCTAATTACAGCCTCAAAACTGGTTCATTTTTAACTCTCATTTGCTCTGGTTCTCCCACTTTGTGTATAGAAGTCTCTCTCTTTCGCCATTGTTGTTGAGCTACGGTAAACCCTAAACTCTGGTGCTACTCTTGCTATGATTGTAATATTCTCGTCATAATATTGTAGAATGTGTGCTAGTCGAGTGTTTTTATTAAATTTGATCTTCAGTTGTGTTTCTGATTAAATTTAGGTTCATTATATTGATGTGGTGTTCTTCATTCTGGGTTTGATGTGTGTTGTATATTGTGTGGAGACTGGAACGAGTAGATGCTCGTCCCTGTATTGTCTGAAAGGACTGGGACGATGCATCTGCCCGTCCCAGTCTATGAAGTGCACAACTAAGTCGTGCAACCAAAACTGAGACGAGCAAATGCTCGTCTCAGTTTGATGTTCCAGTATAAACTGGTCTTAACCGGACGAGAACATTGCTCGTCCCAGTATAAACTGGTCTTAACCGAGACGAGATTCATGCTCGTCTCAGTATAAGCTGGCTTATACAGAGAGGAGCGTGGAGTTCTCGTCTCAAGACGAGTAAACTGCTCCTCGGCAGGGTCTTGCTTTATCCTCGTCCCAGTTTTATAGGTTCTCGTCTCAGTATTCATCTCGTGATACTGAGACGAGAACTACTCGTACGAGTTCCAAGATCTAGAACAGGTCATCGTCCGAGTTCTAGATCTGGATCTCGTCCGAGTTCTTGATTTGGTGGAATTATGATCAAATTTGACAGGTAACAACAGATTCAAACTATGAGTTGTTTTCTTTGATTCAAACATCGATTACAAACAGAAACCCCTTACAAACATGTACATGAAATCAAGTAAGTTACAGAATTGAGAAAGGGGGTATTTGAAAAGGCCAACCTCTTCGCCGACGGTGGGTGTGACGGGGTTGGGAAGGGGCAAGAGGGCGGCCGGAGCGGAGGAAGAAGAAGAACCAGTGGAAGCCATGGGTGCAGTTGCAGCGAGCGCCGGTGAGTGAGTTGCAGAGAGAGAGAGTGAGTTGCAGTTGCAGTTGGAGTGATAGTGAATTCGAGAGGGTGGATGATGATGTGTATAGGTTTGTTTCAAAATTTTGCCCAATTAAGTGTTAATTTAGTTGATTAAATTGTGTAACCCACGCGTGGGTTACACACGCCGAACATAAGTGAGAGACGGGTATTTTTCAAAGACCAATTCACCAGACGGGTAGGACGCCAATTCTTTCCATTACTAACCCCCAAACAATCAGACACCTCACTGCCACCATATATCCTAGAACCACAACCCAGCAAACCCACCACCACCACCAGATCCACCGCTATAAAATCCAGCAAACCACCATAATAACAAAGACCACAACAACCATGACCAGTTGTGTAGAAACAGATAGAAGAATCAACAAATGGGCTTGGACCAATTCGACCCCAGATGCTATGATTCTTGGTGGAATTCTGTCGAGAAATTGAGGAATAAGTGCTTCCCGATTCGGCGTCGTCAGCGGCGGCGATTTCGTCACAGAGATGAAAGAGGATCCATGGGTGGTTCTTCCTACTGCCGTCGCTCCAACTGGTCGATTTAACCAACAACAGTTTCACCGGCTTCGAGATCTGGAAACCCACGAGTCACGACGGCGAGATTGAGACGTCTGGTTCACAGAGCACGAGTCACAGAGCACTGGCTGCCTCAAGGCACCCAGTGGAGAGGACGACGAAGGTGAAGTGGACAACAGTGAAGAGGACGACGGTGACGATGACGGTGACGGTCGACGTGGGGGCTTCAGTGGTCGGAGAAAAGAGAAGGGGTGGTGAGAGGCGCTGGTGGTCGTGGGTGTTGTTGTGACATGAGTGAGAGAAGAGAGAGGGGAAGAGAGGTTGGTTTAGGGTTAGGAGATGGGGATAGGGGAAGGAAAATGTATTTATAGTGGGTAATTTCTCAAAATTTTAGGGGTATTTTTGTCTTTCAACTCTTCCGTTAGTTCGCCGTTAGATGCTAACGGAGACAGGGGTGGTTTTTGTATATCCCTGAACAATGTGGTTATTTTTGTATATAACCCATCTAACGAGGGTGGTTTCTGTCTTTTACCCTAAATTTTATTATGGTCTGTGACGTGTTGGTGGATGGAGTATCACATTTCTTCCGCGTGCAAGTAGAAATTGTCTATATTGTTTTTTCAACACAAATCTTCTTCTATATTATAAATTAGAACGGTTGACTTTAAAATGTCTTTTAGACCGTTATATTGAATTAATCCCAGGCCTTAGATCTCACATACCACCAACTTAACTACCCACTACTCAACTTCCCACTTAACTACCCACTCCTTTTACTATCATAATTATAAAAAATGGCTTCTTTTGTTCTTGATTATTTACTTTATTACAATTATTTATGTTGTCTTCATTTTCTGTCCATGTTTGTAGATGAAAATATTCGTATTATTTATGACATAACAATAGGTGAAAACGTATTTTTGGGATAGTTCCCTCGGACACGGGCAATCCCCTAGTTATTTTATAATTTTTCTTTTTTTCCATATAGTTTATGAACTGGAACTGATTTTGTCATGTTTCATGATATGCTTAGAAAATGCTTCAATGGGACATGACCCATAGTTGAATGTCGCAAGAGTTGCTGTCAAGACCAGGTGTAAACAAGTTGCAGAAGAAGTTATATATTTTGTAAGAGAATTGGAAATCATGGTGTTGTCGAATATTAATTGGCCTTTGAATACTATAAAAAATGTGAAAATCTCAATCGGGTTGTTATTTATATTTTTTAAATTATGAATCGACATGGACATGTGCCAGATGAGGATTTAATGGATACTATAATTCTCACCTACTTTGGAAGGCCAATGCTGTGAGTATCGAGAGCATATACTTAACTTGGTGGTCTAATCTATTTGTTAAGAGAATACAACGATATTATTATAGATTTTTTTTTTTTTTTTTTAAATGAACGATATTATTATAGATTAACAATAAAATCAATGCACAACCGAGTGAAATATCTTAAACCTACAGAAAGATGTTAAATCCATAAGGCTGGTACAAAATCGACACAACTTGACATTTGAGACTGTGTCTCTGCGGCCAACTTTGGAGTAAATTATTATTTTGATACACAGATCTTTCACAGTGTACGTTGCAATAAAAGAAGTCATTTTTTTAGTTTTTTTTGAGAATTATTTTTTATTTTTTGAGGAGAGCAATAAAAGAAGTTGAAAATTATGAACTAAATTTCTCAACGATATTATATGAAGTTGTTAGAATGCTTAATCAATAAATGATTGTGTTAGGCTTAATCTTGAATACTCTTCTTCTCCTCTTCATCCTTCTCTGTTTCTCCTCTCCCTTCTTTCTTCAGACTATGCCTATCATGTTTGTCTTATATTTTTTTTTTTTTGAGGAAAAATGCTTTCATAGAAACTAGGGCGTCACACCCGAAAAATCCTTGACGAAAACATCATGAGCCCAGTTAGGCACGAATGAAAAAAAAGACATACTATCTTCAACTAATCCTTTTCGCGCGAAACAGTGAGCTAGACCATTTCCCATTCGTCCAACAAAACTGAAGGTGACTGAATGAAAGTTCCCAATAATCTGATCGAATTCGTACTTCAAAGCTTTCATATCAGCTAAGGCATTCGTCCACTTCACCTTTCCAAACCCTCCCTCGACGCATAGACGAAAGACGGAGAGGGAGTCTGTTTCAATGACGATAGAAGAGAGTGATCTTTCACTGGCAAATTTCAACCCGTCAACAACAGCCGCTAACTCAGCCAACAAGGGGGAGCGAAGACGGGCCACGCGATTAAATCTACCCGAAACAAAGTTACCTGCCTCATCTCTGACCACACAAGCAAGAGCAGAGACAGGTCCGCTGCTAGTCCATGCCGCGTCACAATTAATTTTTAAAAATCCAGCTGGTGGCCGCTGCCATGGTTGAAATAAATTGGTGCTTCGAGTGCAAGTTTCATCGAACAGACCCTTAGTATTTGCTTCCTTGTGCCATAGGAGATAGTCAAGGCCATATCTAGCTATGGCATGGGCATCTTTGACAGCGTTGTCAAAGCGCAGTTCGTTCCGGTGACTCCATATCGACCATATTATAGCCACAAAATGCTCACAAGTATCTGGTGTTGAAGTCGCAAAAACATCGGCAATCCAATCTCTAATATCAGTTTTTCTCGCGTTATAAAAAGCTGCACCCATACCACTAATCCATACCATTCGTGTCTTCTCACAATCGCCAAAAAGGTGATCATCAGTTTCATCCGCACTATTACAGCTTGTGCAGAGGGCAGGAACGCCAAGGCCCCTCTCTCTCATTCTGGTAGCTACCGGCAAAGAGCGGTGCCAAAGCCGCCAAACTGGCATTAAAATCTTCTTTGGGACTTTTTGTAACACCCCGTATTTTTCTGAATATTTTGACGTATTTTTCGTAAAGTTTAATAAGTTATTTTTAAAATAATATAGTTTGGGGAGGTAGATGTAATTTTAGATAATAATATATAGTTGTAGTTGGGGGTATACTTTGTCTTTTACATAACTAGTAGTATTTAATACTCGTATTTTATATTTATACTATACGTATTTTATACTCTCTACCTATACGTATTAATACCGTATTTTATACCCACATATTTTAAATTATATTTTATAATACTTTTATATAATAATAATAATAATAATAATAATAATAATAATAATAATAATAATAATAATATTGTTATTATATTTGTTTCCCAATCCCCCACAAATTCTCCACCCCCAACATTCCTTCCCAAACTCCAACTCATCTGACATTTCTCAACTCCCCAACACCCTCATCTCTCCCCCTCTCACGTCTCTCTCTCTCTCCCCGTCTCTACCTCTCTTCCCCTCCCTCTATATCATCCCTCTCCCTCTTCCTCCTCCATCACCCGACACCCTCACCACCTCCCTCTCCCTTCATCTCTCCCTCTGCCTCTCTGCCACTCTCTCTTTCTCTCCTCTGTTCTGGCCAAGAGAAGACCCACCATCACCGCCGAGAACACCAAACATGACCGCCACCACCTCTAGCTATCTCTCTGTCTCCCTGACCCCTCTCCCCCTCTCGGAACAACTGCAGAAGCAGCAGCAGCAGCGGCAACAATGGCCGCCGCTGCCACCGGCGAAGTCCCCGACGAAAATGGCCGCCACCATCACGACCACCCATCTCCCCCACTTCCCCCGATATCTCCCTCTCTTACCTCTCTGATTTGCTCGACGAAACCACCGGAGGACGAGACCGCAGCAACAACAGCAGCAGCAGCCCGAGAACCCACCGGCGACCTCCATGAATTCCGGCGAGCTTCTCGCCGGAGTTCAACCAATGACACCCAACCTCCAAAACCCGCTCCAATCACCTCCTGGAGGTCCGACTAAGATGATGGAGGCCTCAACCGAGGCCAAGAACAGCCGGAGAATCCCCGGCGAAAGCTCCACCTCCGGCGACCCGACGGCGACCTTGACCCGTGCGAATTCTTGACCGTTTCTCGCGAAATTTGATATGGGTATGCTCGAAATCTTCCCCTGAGTTGTTTTTAATGATCAAAACCAAGTTTTAAGGGCTCGAATCCACGTTTTAATCGGTTAGTTTGAATATTCATGTTTAGGGGGTTAAAGTGTCTTTTTCAGAAACTTTTCAGGGGGGTTATAACGTCGTTTCAGAAACTTTGGGGGAGGCAGTTGTCATTTCAGAAACTTTTGGGTACTAAATATAATTTTTAATTTCAGTTTCGTTTATAAAATTAGTTTTTATAGATTATTATTTATAAATTATTTTTGGGGGGTTAAACAATATTAAAGAAAATGTGTTTTGGGTTTATAAATAAATTAAAATTAGTATTGACTTGAGAAAAATAAAACGAGCTAGAAATAAATATAGGTTGTGTATTTGTTGAGATCGTATTAAGTTAGAAGCTCTGATTTGTAGGTGACGGTTCCGTAGACGAGAACGAATTAGGACGTGCTTGGACTTTGGTAAGTTAATATGCCTAGCCTCGTGTGCCTTTCTTTCATTTCGCGTATCGCGTGAGTTATTTGTGACATTACTGCCGTACTTGATTTATTTGAGTTGTTTATTTGTTTTTGAAATACTCCTCTTTGAAGTCTCGTTTGAAATCGGAATCCAAATCTAAATAACAATCCGAAAGTGAAACATCTAAATGAAATACTTGTAAAAGTGATTCCCCAAGACGGACCACGTCATTGGGTTGAAACTACGAAATTTCAAATTGTTGCCTCGGTTACCAAGAGTAGCACACCGCTCACTTTTTGGTCGAATCTGAATATCTCTCAATCGTACCTCGATTATTACTTTATTTTTATGCCACACCGGCTTTTTGTTTGGAGCTCCTTACACGATTCTACACCTTGAAAGAAAATTCGTAACTATGTAAAGTGGAAAGCCGTTGTGCGTGGGTTTGTGCCATATCCCTGATACGATACATTTCTGACATATTGTGTTGGTTACTGATTATGAGATTATGAGATTATGAGGCTCTGACCTCCTGTGATTGAGTTATGGTTATGAGGCGCTGTGATGCGAACCTCCTGTGTTTGAGTTATGGTTGTGGTAGTGCTTTTGCACATATGAGAAAGAGGTTGTGGATTGGATATGGTCACGCCCCGTATCAACTAGTTGCTAAAATGAATTTCTGGACTCGATTCATATGGTTATGAGATAACTTGAGATTAAAGTAATATTGTGACTTGCTATTATCAGTGAGATCCCGGGATGGACCACATCTTCGGGTTAATAACACGAAATTTGAGATCGTTACGGAGTTTGACACACCGAATCAGCTGTGAACGCTTTTCCCGCGAGTGTTTGATATTTATTATTTATCAGCGAATTGGTTATTCCTGTCACATGCTTCATCATCTGTTTACGTGCTATGGGTGTTAGCTTACTCAGCCGTTTGCTGACTATTTTCTGTAAAAACTGCGTCGGCTTTTGCTATTTTAAAACCGCAGGTCGGCTATCGAGGTGGGGGAAACGTTCACGACACAAGGACAGGAAGGCTTGTTAGCTGAGACATCACATAGTAATTTGTTTCATATCACTGAAAATTGTATTCTTGAATTTTCAAAGGTTGTCACTTGTTTGTTTTGGAAAATTGTAATAAATTGTATTTTGAAATGTTATCGATGGTTGTACTAGCTGTGAACCGACGATCCTTATCCGTTCCCAATGAGGCTCATCACCTCGGGCGGAGGCATTTCCCTTGTTAAATAAGGGGAGTGTTGCAGTTGGTATCAGAGCCGACGGTTCTAAGTTAGTACGACCCTTCGGTTTCAACTAAAAAGATTTTTCAAAATTAAAATGAATATAGGAGAACTAAAACCGGTAATAAAATTGAACAAGCCGGGGTTTGCGGGTTAGCTTATGCTAGGTGTGCTGTTGTGAGTCCTGTTAGCTGAATTGCTATTTGGTGTGATTATATGTGATGCTTGCTTAGTTTTATCTGTCGAGACGCGATTGACTTTAGAACCTTGCCGAGACTTAGCGACCCTAGCTTCGAGGACGAAGCTCTCTTTAAGGGGGGAAGGATGTAACACCCCGTATTTTTCTGAATATTTTGACGTATTTTTCGTAAAGTTTAATAAGTTATTTTTAAAATAATATAGTTTGGGGAGGTAGATGTAATTTTAGATAATAATATATAGTTGTAGTTGGGGGTATACTTTGTCTTTTACATAACTAGTAGTATTTAATACTCGTATTTTATATTTATACTATACGTATTTTATACTCTCTACCTATACGTATTAATACCGTATTTTATACCCACATATTTTAAATTATATTTTATAATACTTTTATATAATAATAATAATAATAATAATAATAATAATAATAATAATAATAATAATAATAATAATAATAATAATATTGTTATTATATTTGTTTCCCAATCCCCCACAAATTCTCCACCCCCAACATTCCTTCCCAAACTCCAACTCATCTGACATTTCTCAACTCCCCAACACCCTCATCTCTCCCCCTCTCACGTCTCTCTCTCTCTCCCCGTCTCTACCTCTCTTCCCCTCCCTCTATATCATCCCTCTCCCTCTTCCTCCTCCATCACCCGACACCCTCACCACCTCCCTCTCCCTTCATCTCTCCCTCTGCCTCTCTGCCACTCTCTCTTTCTCTCCTCTGTTCTGGCCAAGAGAAGACCCACCATCACCGCCGAGAACACCAAACATGACCGCCACCACCTCTAGCTATCTCTCTGTCTCCCTGACCCCTCTCCCCCTCTCGGAACAACTGCAGAAGCAGCAGCAGCAGCGGCAACAATGGCCGCCGCTGCCACCGGCGAAGTCCCCGACGAAAATGGCCGCCACCATCACGACCACCCATCTCCCCCACTTCCCCCGATATCTCCCTCTCTTACCTCTCTGATTTGCTCGACGAAACCACCGGAGGACGAGACCGCAGCAACAACAGCAGCAGCAGCCCGAGAACCCACCGGCGACCTCCATGAATTCCGGCGAGCTTCTCGCCGGAGTTCAACCAATGACACCCAACCTCCAAAACCCGCTCCAATCACCTCCTGGAGGTCCGACTAAGATGATGGAGGCCTCAACCGAGGCCAAGAACAGCCGGAGAATCCCCGGCGAAAGCTCCACCTCCGGCGACCCGACGGCGACCTTGACCCGTGCGAATTCTTGACCGTTTCTCGCGAAATTTGATATGGGTATGCTCGAAATCTTCCCCTGAGTTGTTTTTAATGATCAAAACCAAGTTTTAAGGGCTCGAATCCACGTTTTAATCGGTTAGTTTGAATATTCATGTTTAGGGGGTTAAAGTGTCTTTTTCAGAAACTTTTCAGGGGGGTTATAACGTCGTTTCAGAAACTTTGGGGGAGGCAGTTGTCATTTCAGAAACTTTTGGGTACTAAATATAATTTTTAATTTCAGTTTCGTTTATAAAATTAGTTTTTATAGATTATTATTTATAAATTATTTTTGGGGGGTTAAACAATATTAAAGAAAATGTGTTTTGGGTTTATAAATAAATTAAAATTAGTATTGACTTGAGAAAAATAAAACGAGCTAGAAATAAATATAGGTTGTGTATTTGTTGAGATCGTATTAAGTTAGAAGCTCTGATTTGTAGGTGACGGTTCCGTAGACGAGAACGAATTAGGACGTGCTTGGACTTTGGTAAGTTAATATGCCTAGCCTCGTGTGCCTTTCTTTCATTTCGCGTATCGCGTGAGTTATTTGTGACATTACTGCCGTACTTGATTTATTTGAGTTGTTTATTTGTTTTTGAAATACTCCTCTTTGAAGTCTCGTTTGAAATCGGAATCCAAATCTAAATAACAATCCGAAAGTGAAACATCTAAATGAAATACTTGTAAAAGTGATTCCCCAAGACGGACCACGTCATTGGGTTGAAACTACGAAATTTCAAATCGTTGCCTCGGTTACCAAGAGTAGCACACCGCTCACTTTTTGGTCGAATCTGAATATCTCTCAATCGTACCTCGATTATTACTTTATTTTTATGCCACACCGGCTTTTTGTTTGGAGCTCCTTACACGATTCTACACCTTGAAAGAAAATTCGTAACTATGTAAAGTGGAAAGCCGTTGTGCGTGGGTTTGTGCCATATCCCTGATACGATACATTTCTGACATATTGTGTTGGTTACTGATTATGAGATTATGAGATTATGAGGCTCTGACCTCCTGTGATTGAGTTATGGTTATGAGGCGCTGTGATGCGAACCTCCTGTGTTTGAGTTATGGTTGTGGTAGTGCTTTTGCACATATGAGAAAGAGGTTGTGGATTGGATATGGTCACGCCCCGTATCAACTAGTTGCTAAAATGAATTTCTGGACTCGATTCATATGGTTATGAGATAACTTGAGATTAAAGTAATATTGTGACTTGCTATTATCAGTGAGATCCCGGGATGGACCACATCTTCGGGTTAATAACACGAAATTTGAGATCGTTACGGAGTTTGACACACCGAATCAGCTGTGAACGCTTTTCCCGCGAGTGTTTGATATTTATTATTTATCAGCGAATTGGTTATTCCTGTCACATGCTTCATCATCTGTTTACGTGCTATGGGTGTTAGCTTACTCAGCCGTTTGCTGACTATTTTCTGTAAAAACTGCGTCGGCTTTTGCTATTTTAAAACCGCAGGTCGGCTATCGAGGTGGGGGAAACGTTCACGACACAAGGACAGGAAGGCTTGTTAGCTGAGACATCACATAGTAATTTGTTTCATATCACTGAAAATTGTATTCTTGAATTTTCAAAGGTTGTCACTTGTTTGTTTTGGAAAATTGTAATAAATTGTATTTTGAAATGTTATCGATGGTTGTACTAGCTGTGAACCGACGATCCTTATCCGTTCCCAATGAGGCTCATCACCTCGGGCGGAGGCATTTCCCTTGTTAAATAAGGGGAGTGTTGCAGTTGGTATCAGAGCCGACGGTTCTAAGTTAGTACGACCCTTCGGTTTCAACTAAAAAGATTTTTCAAAATTAAAATGAATATAGGAGAACTAAAACCGGTAATAAAATTGAACAAGCCGGGGTTTGCGGGTTAGCTTATGCTAGGTGTGCTGTTGTGAGTCCTGTTAGCTGAATTGCTATTTGGTGTGATTATATGTGATGCTTGCTTAGTTTTATCTGTCGAGACGCGATTGACTTTAGAACCTTGCCGAGACTTAGCGACCCTAGCTTCGAGGACGAAGCTCTCTTTAAGGGGGGAAGGATGTAACACCCCGTATTTTTCTGAATATTTTGACGTATTTTTCGTAAAGTTTAATAAGTTATTTTTAAAATAATATAGTTTGGGGAGGTAGATGTAATTTTAGATAATAATATATAGTTGTAGTTGGGGGTATACTTTGTCTTTTACATAACTAGTAGTATTTAATACTCGTATTTTATATTTATACTATACGTATTTTATACTCTCTACCTATACGTATTAATACCGTATTTTATACCCACATATTTTAAATTACATTTTATAATACTTTTATATAATAATAATAATAATAATAATAATAATAATAATAATAATAATAATAATATTGTTATTATATTTGTTTCCCAATCCCCCACAAATTCTCCACCCCCAACATTCCTTCCCAAACTCCAACTCATCTGACATTTCTCAACTCCCCAACACCCTCATCTCTCCCCCTCTCACGTCTCTCTCTCTCTCCCCGTCTCTACCTCTCTTCCCCTCCCTCTATATCATCCCTCTCCCTCTTCCTCCTCCATCACCCGACACCCTCACCACCTCCCTCTCCCTTCATCTCTCCCTCTGCCTCTCTGCCACTCTCTCTTTCTCTCCTCTGTTCTGGCCAAGAGAAGACCCACCATCACCGCCGAGAACACCAAACATGACCGCCACCACCTCTAGCTATCTCTCTGTCTCCCTGACCCCTCTCCCCCTCTCGGAACAACTGCAGAAGCAGCAGCAGCAGCGGCAACAATGGCCGCCGCTGCCACCGGCGAAGTCCCCGACGAAAATGGCCGCCACCATCACGACCACCCATCTCCCCCACTTCCCCCGATATCTCCCTCTCTTACCTCTCTGATTTGCTCGACGAAACCACCGGAGGACGAGACCGCAGCAACAACAGCAGCAGCAGCCCGAGAACCCACCGGCGACCTCCATGAATTCCGGCGAGCTTCTCGCCGGAGTTCAACCAATGACACCCAACCTCCAAAACCCGCTCCAATCACCTCCTGGAGGTCCGACTAAGATGATGGAGGCCTCAACCGAGGCCAAGAACAGCCGGAGAATCCCCGGCGAAAGCTCCACCTCCGGCGACCCGACGGCGACCTTGACCCGTGCGAATTCTTGACCGTTTCTCGCGAAATTTGATATGGGTATGCTCGAAATCTTCCCCTGAGTTGTTTTTAATGATCAAAACCAAGTTTTAAGGGCTCGAATCCACGTTTTAATCGGTTAGTTTGAATATTCATGTTTAGGGGGTTAAAGTGTCTTTTTCAGAAACTTTTCAGGGGGGTTATAACGTCGTTTCAGAAACTTTGGGGGAGGCAGTTGTCATTTCAGAAACTTTTGGGTACTAAATATAATTTTTAATTTCAGTTTCGTTTATAAAATTAGTTTTTATAGATTATTATTTATAAATTATTTTTGGGGGGTTAAACAATATTAAAGAAAATGTGTTTTGGGTTTATAAATAAATTAAAATTAGTATTGACTTGAGAAAAATAAAACGAGCTAGAAATAAATATAGGTTGTGTATTTGTTGAGATCGTATTAAGTTAGAAGCTCTGATTTGTAGGTGACGGTTCCGTAGACGAGAACGAATTAGGACGTGCTTGGACTTTGGTAAGTTAATATGCCTAGCCTCGTGTGCCTTTCTTTCATTTCGCGTATCGCGTGAGTTATTTGTGACATTACTGCCGTACTTGATTTATTTGAGTTGTTTATTTGTTTTTGAAATACTCCTCTTTGAAGTCTCGTTTGAAATCGGAATCCAAATCTAAATAACAATCCGAAAGTGAAACATCTAAATGAAATACTTGTAAAAGTGATTCCCCAAGACGGACCACGTCATTGGGTTGAAACTACGAAATTTCAAATCGTTGCCTCGGTTACCAAGAGTAGCACACCGCTCACTTTTTGGTCGAATCTGAATATCTCTCAATCGTACCTCGATTATTACTTTATTTTTATGCCACACCGGCTTTTTGTTTGGAGCTCCTTACACGATTCTACACCTTGAAAGAAAATTCGTAACTATGTAAAGTGGAAAGCCGTTGTGCGTGGGTTTGTGCCATATCCCTGATACGATACATTTCTGACATATTGTGTTGGTTACTGATTATGAGATTATGAGATTATGAGGCTCTGACCTCCTGTGATTGAGTTATGGTTATGAGGCGCTGTGATGCGAACCTCCTGTGTTTGAGTTATGGTTGTGGTAGTGCTTTTGCACATATGAGAAAGAGGTTGTGGATTGGATATGGTCACGCCCCGTATCAACTAGTTGCTAAAATGAATTTCTGGACTCGATTCATATGGTTATGAGATAACTTGAGATTAAAGTAATATTGTGACTTGCTATTATCAGTGAGATCCCGGGATGGACCACATCTTCGGGTTAATAACACGAAATTTGAGATCGTTACGGAGTTTGACACACCGAATCAGCTGTGAACGCTTTTCCCGCGAGTGTTTGATATTTATTATTTATCAGCGAATTGGTTATTCCTGTCACATGCTTCATCATCTGTTTACGTGCTATGGGTGTTAGCTTACTCAGCCGTTTGCTGACTATTTTCTGTAAAAACTGCGTCGGCTTTTGCTATTTTAAAACCGCAGGTCGGCTATCGAGGTGGGGGAAACGTTCACGACACAAGGACAGGAAGGCTTGTTAGCTGAGACATCACATAGTAATTTGTTTCATATCACTGAAAATTGTATTCTTGAATTTTCAAAGGTTGTCACTTGTTTGTTTTGGAAAATTGTAATAAGTTGTATTTTGAAATGTTATCGATGGTTGTACTAGCTGTGAACCGACGATCCTTATCCGTTCCCAATGAGGCTCATCACCTCGGGCGGAGGCATTTCCCTTGTTAAATAAGGGGAGTGTTAAACTTTTAGTTTCCAAAGTTTCTGAATCCAGTCATAGTTATTTGCCGATATAGGAGGTTGAACCTTTTCCAGTTGAAGCTGGTATCCAGTCGAAACTGAGTAAATACCGTCGTCGGAATAAGTCCAATACCAAGAAAAGTCGTCAGATAAAGCTAGACCTGTTTTCAGAAGCTCACAGCCTGCCATAATACTTCTAAAAGCGTATGATATTGGACTGGACGGTCTAATTTCAACATCTAGAATAGACGAGTTGCGAAAATACTTACCGCGAAACACCCTACTGACCAAACAATCAGGGTACGTCAGGAAACGCCAAGATTTTTTAGCCAACATTGCAACGTTATGAGCCTGAAAATCTCTGAATGCAAGCCCCCCTTCCTCTTTACTTCGTTTCAGCTTCTCCCATGCGACCCAGCTCATCTTATTTCTTCCGTTCTGACCGCCCCACCAGAGCTGTCTGATTTGTCGCTCCATGTCGTCGCAGACCTTTTTTGGGACCAGAAAACAGCTCATCGTATAAGTAGGGACTGCCTGAACAACTGCCTTGATCAAAACTTCTTTACCAGGCGCTGATAAGGTGCTCCCCTTCCACCCTTTGAACTTGCTGCAGACCCTTTCTGAAAGGTGACCGAAAGCTGCAGTTCTGTTCCTGCTGATCGCTGTGGGTAAACCCAAATACAAATCATGCTCCTCCACCAGTTGAACTCCCAGAAGCTGGCTAAAACTCACACTATCCTCATCTGAAACATTGTCAGAAAATACTACTACTGATTTCTGTGGATTAAGAACCTGACCGGAGGCAGTTTCATAATCCTGCAAGATAGATTAAAGCACCGCAATCTCTTCATTAGTAGCCTTTGTAAAAAGAAAACAATCATCAGCAAAAAATAAGTGGGATATAATGGGGCCCCCTCTAGACGCAGACAGTCCAGTCAAACGCCCCTCATCAACAGCAAGGGACAGACTGCGAGAGAGTGTCTCCCCCACCAACAAGAAAAGATACGGAGATAAAGGACAACCCTGACGCAGCCCTCTCTCTGGCGTGATCAGCCCCTTAACCTCTCCGTTAACGATCAAACTGTAGGACACTGTGGTAACACAACGCATGACATTATTGATCCACCTATAACCGAAGCCCATTCTCTCCATCACAGCTCGCATGAAGTCCCATTCAACTCTGTCATAAGCCTTGCTCATATCTGCTTTCAGCGCAAAAAACCCCTCTCTTCCTTTCTTCCGATATTTCATTGTGTGTAAAAGCTCAAAAGCAGTCAAAGTATTATCAGAGATAAATCTACCCGGTACAAAAGCAGACTGATTTTCAGATATCAGAGCGTCTAGAATCACCTTCAGACGGTTAGCCATAGCTTTAGTAATAATCTTGTATACCGTAGAACATAAACTGATTGGACGTAAATCAGAGGCTTTACGAACCTGCTTTACCTTAGGGATAAGAGCAATCAAAGTATGGTTCAGACCTGAGATATCTGTGTCGCCATTCAGGAAACCCAAGCACAATGCAGTGACCTGAGGGCCAACTGTGCTCCAATACTTCTGAAAGAACAAAGCAGGAAAACCATCTGGACCAGGAGATTTGATCGGAGTCATCTGGAAAAGAGCCTTGCGCACATCCTCCGCAGTAAAATCCTGATTCATAAAAGCTCTCTGCTCTAAACTGACAATCTCCTCAACACCAGCCATGACCGGCTCCATCACTGCTCTGGAAGGGTCAGAGCTAGTGAAGATATTGCGAAAATAGCCCACTAAAACAGACACAATCTGATCCGGATCCTCCACCCACACACCATCAGCGTCCTCTAGGCCATCTTTCGATTCCTGGTTCTGCGAATAGATGCCTTTCGATGGAAAAAGGCTGTGTTCTGATCACCCTTCCTCATCCATAAAACACGAGACCTTTGTTTCCACATCTCCTCCTCCCTTGTAAGGACTTGGAGAATCTCATTACGAATATTTTTAGCTTCAACAAGAGCCTCAGATACTTGCGGCCCCTCTACCACAACTTTCAGTCTACACCTGAGTTGTTTCAGACGAGACTGAATATGGCCAAAGCTATTCCTGTAATACCCCGTATTTAAGTTAGGGGTTATTTGGTCATTTTGAAAAGAAAAGAATATTTGAAAATTTAAAAAAAAAAAGTTATATTTCAAACTTGTACTTGACTTATTATTTCTTTCAAAGTATAAGGGTGTCATTTGACATTTATGATTTTATAAAAGTTCATTTTTGAGTATTGTGTAGTTTTGGTTACTTGAGTAATACTATCTAAAATTTATTTGGTATACTTGGGACATTTATGTAGTTTTGTAAATGTAGAATTTAATACTTATACACATAGTAACTTGTTTGAAATGTTCTAATTTATAAAATTAACTTGTATGTGATAGTTAGTAATTGAAAATTACATTTTTACCCCCTTTACTATTGGTTTTATTATTTCAACTCCATCCATCAATTCATGTAAATGATATTTTTACATTCCAAGTACACTCTCCACAATTTTGGTCAACTCCAATAAAATAATGCTACCTAAACTCTATTTACACTCTTGTGACATCTATCTACCTCCATGTTCATCACAAACACTTCCTACACACTTTTAACTCCACCATCACATCACTTCCATTAATCCTCATGGTATAGCTTTCCCACTCTCATTTCTTGCATCTCTCTCCTCTCAACAACACTCATACTAGTTTTGTTCTCTCCCAACAAACTTCATTCCCGTTTTTGGAGTTTGACCTCCATAAAACACCATCAAAACACTATTTTGTTGCATCCAAAGCATGAAAAACTTGAGTCCAATGGTTATATGATCATGGAGGGGAGCTCTTTCATCAATCTTCTCAAGTTTTGAAGTCCATTTCACTCTTTCATCCACCATCTTCTTGAATATTTGGGTAAAGTTTTCTTTTAGCCTTCAATTCATGCTTGCATGTCTATGTCTAGCATTGATTTATGAAATTTCATCTTAGTCTTCTTCATTTTTATGCTTGATTCTTCATTTCCATGGTTAGATCATGTGTTTGACTTCAAAATTTTGACTATTTCATGAAACCCACATTAGAACCCACATGCATGTTGTGAATGTCATCTTCCTTGCATTGTTACCCAAGAGGGTTTTGATCATTTGTGTCAAGAACATGCAACTATCTTACTTAATGCCTAAAATGAAGTATTTTTTTGTGAAAATCAAGTCTCCATAAGTTGCATGTGTCATATAATTGATTTGATCATGTTTTAAGTGCTCTAGGTGAAAATTGCACATTTTTACAATCTGATCAGTTTGTGAAAAACGTACATTATCTCCAAGTTTTGTCTCTGTGAAATTTTTAACTCTTTCATATTCTGAAACTAGACTCAGAGAGGGTCATTTTGAAAAAAAATTCAACTCCATAGCATTTTTTATTAGGGAGATATGCTCATTCTAAGTTGCATGTTTTCTGAAACTCTGTTTTTGGACAAGTTTTACCATTTTTGTTAAAAATCTCATTTCCAGAAACTTATGGAACCAAATCTTTCTTGTGATGAAATTAGACACATAAGGGATTCATTCTGGAGAATATGGGTATTTTTTTCCTATTCTCCAAGTAGTAGTAATTGTTCTTCAAAGTTGAAACTTTCTTCCAAACTTGTCTCTGCATAGCAGTGTTTGTTATTTTTGTAACTTGAGTTTTATAATAGATATGCATGATTTTCTTGATTTTTCTGAAAGTAGACACATATAGGTTCATCATAAATTAATTTCAAAAGTTTAGGAGATGATTTGATATGGTAAATATGGCTCCAAAGTCAGAGCTACAATTCTGTCCAGAATTGTAGTTTCACATTTTTTAGAAAACTTGAATTTTTGAACTTCTAGGTGTTTTGTTGGAATTATTTTGATAATTAAACATGTTTATATGTTCATTAGTGACATATAGGACTATGTGACATGTAGGTTTTCATTGTTATTATGCATGTGTAAATTGGTTATAACGAGTACGTCATACGTGTGATTGTAGACATCGACCCCGTAGGAGAGAGCGGTTGTCGTCGGAGTGCTAGGCTTAGTTTCTTGATTTTGATTGTGCTTCATCTCAGTGGTAAGTACATATGTACGACCTTTACATATCAAAATGTGCGTATGTGTTCGATGTTTCAAATGAATGCTTGTTATATGAAAAAGTATGAGAACACATGTTTTCCACTCGAATGTTGTTAAACTATTTTGTTCATCTCCTTTGAGAACTCTCAGAAATTACTTGTGAAACGTTGATATTCTGATTCTGGTTATGTGAAAGAGTAGAATAAAATACCTCTAATAGACTTAGGACGATGTACAGAGTACTGTTATTAATGGGAGGCGTCAAGCGATCCTCCATTTTCTTATGGCTAAGACCATTGAAGCAATGCTTCTTATTATTGGATAGAACGTTAATGTTCACAAATCCGCCCCCGATGAGCCAAAATGTATCAAGATATTGAGGTCAAGGGGTTTATAGAACTATAGAGTGCTACTTATACTTGTAAGGGTCACTACGGTATAGGGGTGTCGACACTTAAGGCCTTTTAGCTAATGTTGTGAGCGGGGTTGACGAATGGGCTCCCTTAACGCTCGGGTGAAATAGGGTTTGATAGACCCTAGAAGGAACCCTTAGTGATTATTTCGTGATCCCTCTGTTTACATCGATCCTGCTGGTGGCTCTTGACACGCCTCAGCTAAATTAAACTGTTGATTGAAGTCAAAATTAAAAATTGACTACTTATTAATGTTGTTTGTCGCTCTTGATATGCCTTAGCGATTGAAATGAATTGTAAATCTTGGCTACTCATGATCTACTATCGTTATCAGTTCAAATGAACTTGTTTACTCTGGATATTTTACAAACTACTCGCAGTTACTCAATGTTATTAAATTGAGATGCTTTTGTTACTCGGTTACTTCCAGTTGTTCCAAATACTCCAACATGATAGTTTTACTGTTTAAATCTTCTGATTTATTTCAACTCATGCTTTCGTGTCACTCGTTGCTTTACATGTCGTAGTGTGTACTTACTCAGTTTTTACTGATCAATTTCTTCAAAACTGCGTCGTCTTTTGCCATTTTAAAATCGCAGGTCGTCAATCAAAGTGGGGGATGGGAACGCTGGAACGAGACGAAGAAGTATAACTAAAGTTAGATCACTTAGTAGATCACATAGATTATTTCAAACACATTATATTTGTAATCTTATCTTCTCAAGATTGTTGTATTTATTAAATAAAATGTAATATTGGTAACTATATTTCTACTTCTGGTTGTCGATTGTCTCTTTAACCCTGAACCGAGATCCCGGGTCGTTTCAATTCCGCTCCCAGTTTTTCAGAGATAAGGCAACAGAACTCAGCCGATCTCTGAAACATGTGGGTGCTGCATCCCAACTGTCACGAACGGTTTGCTCACACCCTGCGTGGTGGAGCCACATCGCCTCAAACTGAAACCTTCTGTTCCGACGTACGTTCCTGGAAATTTTCAAGTTCCAAGACACCTCAATGGGGGCGTGATCGGAAACCTCAGCCACCAAGTGCTGCACTCTAGCTCTTCCGAAAATGTCTGACCAGCTGTCAGTCACAAAAAAACGATCCAATCGTTCTCTGATGGCAGCCGAGTCCCCCTGATTATTGGACCATGTGAACCGAGAGCCCGAATAGCCTAAATCCCGCAGCTGCAACCTGTGAATAACGCTACAGAAGCCTTCTATCTGGGTAAAGGGTACCGGTCTGCCCCCTTCCTTTTCCATCATAGAAGTGAAAGCGTTGAAATCACCCACGACGCACCACGGTCTATTTGGCGGACAAATCTCAGCTAATAAGTCCCAAGAATTCTGCCTTTCTTCTCTAATAGGATTCCCGTAGAAACCCGTCAAAAAGCCCTGCTTTCCATCTCAAACTCAACAAAGCCATTTATATGAAAAAACGACCAATTGATCAAAGTAAATCTTACTTCATCGTCCCATAACATAGCAAGACCACCTCTTCTGTCGATACAATCTCTGAATATTCCATTGCGAAAGCCCAGCTTGTTTTTCACAACCTCCATCTCCCTTGCATACAATTTCGTCTCCCTTAAGAAAACGATGTTGGGCTTCTGCCTCCTCACAATATCGCGAAGAGAAATAACGCTACGGGGGTTCCCAAGCCCCCGCACGTTCCAGCTGAGTAGACTCATTGCGGATGGCTAGGCTGTCCCGCAGCCTTAGCCATTAAAGATTTCGGGTTATTTGAGGCGCCCCGGTCCTGTGTCGGAATCCTTACATCGGAAACCTGTTTGGGAGAGCTATTTTCCACACCAGAATCATAAGCTAACCCCCCACCATCATTGTCGCCACTCTTCGCGATATTAGACAAACCTGAAACTACTGGTGTAGTTACCTCCTTCATTGTACCTTTTGTTGTCCCATCATTGTTACCTGCCACTACACCAAACTGACCCATGGTTGGGTTTTTGTTACTCACACCCTTCTCTTGCTCAGCCTGCTTCAAATTCGAACCTGGGGCATTAGCAACTCGAGCACTGTGACCCGCTTGGACCAAGCGGCCACCCTGCACATCACGTTGTCCGGAGCCCCAGCCATTATTTGGATTAGTATTGCGCTGATTACCTTGAATCGGCCCTGGGTCTGATCTTCCTCTACCCCGTCCGCGTCCTCGACCTCTTCTACCCCCACCCCTCGATGGCTCAACAATGTCTCGAAACTTCCCGTTCGGGTTCGGCGAAAGGTTTACTTAACTGACCTTTCGCTTAGTCCCCAATACAGGAGTTTTGTCACTGTTTACCGTACCTCGTAGCTTCTGCTTAGCCGTTAATATCCCGACGGTTCCTTCACCTTCAACCTCCATTATGTCGGCAATAGGATTAGAAAATGTTCTAATACCATCTGCATGTTTAACTTTGCTAGTATCTTCATTGTCTTTGTCCATTCCTTCACTTACTTCATCAGTCTCAAAGCCCCAATCAGAGTCTTCGTCTGAATTAGCCATTGCGTCTACCCCACTGTTGGCTTTCTTGTCATTGACAACATCACCCTGTGGCCCATTCGGAATATGTCCAGTGCGTTCCATCTTTTCTCCCCCCTCAGTTTTGTTTTGTGACTGTGTAGAAACATGTGTAGATTGCCTATTAATTTCAGCATCCTCAAGAAACTTCCTCTTGGCTGGAGGACTAACACGAAGCCAATCGCCAAATAAGGGTTCTTGAGAGACCTTCAAAGCATCACTAACCACTGTGCAATCGCGACTAAAGTGTGCCACACGACCACACCAACAACACACCCCCGGTAGCCTCTCGTACTTGAACTCAATCCACCTCTTCTTACCCAGCGTTTTAATGAAGGTGCCACGCACCAATGGAGAATTGACATTGATTGATATTCTAGCACGCATATAGTCGCCTTCACTACTCGCCGAAACCCTTGAATCCGTCCGAATCACCGGGCCGAGCTGTCTAATTGCTTTTCTTAAGTCTTCGTCCGTCTGAAGGTAGAAGGGGAGATTTTTAACTTGTACCCATACCTCTACCGTGCCAAGTTCTTCCATATCGACTACCCCGTTCACTGTCCAAGGTTGGAGGAGAAGTAGGTTTTCGTCAAATAACCACGGACCGCCATGAAGAACTTCTTCCAAGGCCTCCGAAGATGAAAACTCGATCACAAACTTGTTCGGCGATGGCTCATGGAATTTAATATCTTAACCTTCCGCCCAAATGTTCTTGAAGAGGACCTTCATCGCCCACGTATTGAATTTAACCGGGTGGAGAAAAGTACCCAGTAAGCACGGACCACAGCTATTAATGGCTTCGATACAGTGCTTGTCGTCGAACTCTTCGACATGTTCCTCCTGTAGCGATAGTTTCCCCAGCGCTCTCACCAACCCTTCATCGTTACCCTCCATCGCAAGCGTAGGGAGAAAACCCTAGCCGTGAACAACTATTGAAACAACAGAGAAAAAAGCACGGAGAAGTCTACCACTGAGAAGCCCAGAAGAGAGCGAAAGATTACCCTGACCTTTCTCAAAGACAGAGCGTTGAGAGAGCTGTAGAAATCCGTCGGAGATAGTTGCCTGCGATTACCCAAGACGAAACCCTAGATGGCCCTGATACTCTCCGAACTGTTCGGAGCCTGGAGACCGTGCGTAATTTTAAAAAACACTTTGTCTTATTTTTATGTTAATGTTATGTTTATCCCCTTGATGAAAAATAAAAATAAATGATTGTGTTAAAAAAATTCACAGTTTGTGTTTAGAGTAAAATTGATTTTATAACGTTATCGCCCCCACTCCCCACACTAGAAAGAGACTTACCTTTTGGGCTGTGAGTGGTGGGTAAAAGATTCAAAGCAAGCTCATTGATTCTAGCATGTTCATGGAATCTTCATTTGCTTTTATACATTTTTGTTTTCATTCACTGAAATTGTATTATTGATACCAAACACAAAGTACTCCAAGGATTGGCTAACTACCTTTGTTTGTGACTTTGTGGTACCAATACTACAATTATTCATTGTGAAATCTTTAACTTTCAACAACATATCCAGAATTCTCAAACATCACATCATTTTTAGATAAAAATAACAGCAGTACTTGTGATTTGTGAATAGGTAGTCACTTACATAATGCATGTAGTTGAAATCTCATGTGTTCAAGTTCAACTACTCACATGTAGATTGGCAAAAAAAAAAAAAGAAAAAAAAAAGAAAAAACAATCATGTAAATAAAAGTGTAGACCAATTATTTGCAAAGTACGATAAAGTAAATTTAATGAGATCTTTCACCATCAAGTGGCTGTAGTTTAGTGGTAAGAATTCCACGTTGTGGCCGTGGAGACCTGGGCTCGAATCCCAGCAGTTACAAGACCTACACTTTTTGCTCTATTTTCCACTTTGAAGTCTTCAAATTTTCTTTTAGTATGGAAAAATAAAATTGTCAAGCCATTGTGCATAAACCCCTTGGTATATTATGTACTTGTTAGCGAACAACTGTCGCACGTTTTGGTTAAATATTGTCATAAAAAATCATACACATTGCATTAGCACACAACTATGGCGTATATCGGCGTTACTGACAGAAAACAAAAATTTTTCTAAGAGATTGCAAATATGTGCCTGTGAAGTGCTAGCTAGCGCGGATTTGTTTCCGTGATTGATGCCGTATCAACTGAAACATACTCGGTTTTATTTTCTATTTCCTCAAAAAGCAACGGCGGCATCTCTGCAAACACGCCACTGAGAAATGCAGGTCCTGAAGGCACTGGTAGGGTTAGCGACGAGCTACTAAGCATGACAACCACAGAAGCCATGGTTGGTCTTTCAGCGGCGTGTTGTTGGACGCATAGCAGCGCTATGTGGATGGACTTCATTATTTCCTGCAACGGAGCAACCTTCAGTGTCGGATCGATCAATTCTCTATCCTTTTTTTCTTGCCAACATCTCCAAGCCTGCAAGATTTCAGTAACTATAAGGAAAAACTTGTATTTGTATGGGCATTATTTGAGAAAGAAGGAGAAGAAAGAATCGTTTTAGGAGAGGAAAGCTAGGGTTCTCCAGTACTGTACATGACAGGAAAATATTTGTCTGACATTACATTGAACGAAAATGAGCTTTATATAGGCTAAAGAGCAAAAATGTTGAACTAGCCCCATACAAGTAAAATAAGAGAAATAACAGTAACACCATTCTGTTTACTGGCTTGTATAGAAATAAAATTGCACTTACATAGGACAATAGATCCTCGTTTTCCATCTTGAAGCCGCTGTTCCTTTGTCCACTTACGATTTCAAGGATCAAGACGCCAAAGCTGAAGACGTCTGTCTTCACTGACAGATGTCCGTGGATGGCGTACTCTGGAGCCATATAACCGCTGCAACATTCAAGAATACATTGGAGTTTAGCTTATAAACGCTGAAACTGGCTTAAAAAGCCAATTTTGTCTAAGAGGACAATGCATTGGAGTTCAGTTTAGTTTGCTAAACGCATAAACTAGCTTAAAAGGCCAATTTCGTCTAAAAGGACAATCCATGGAGCTCAGTTTAATTTGCTAAATGTATAAACTGGCTTGAAAAGCCAATTTAGTCTCTGATGATAATGCATTAGAGCCCAATTTAGTTTGCTAAACTGGTTTAAAAAGCCAATTAGGTCTAAGATGACGATGCGTTGGAGCTCAGTTTAGTTTGATACATGCAAAACTGGCTTAATAAGCCAATTAGGGTCTAACAATGCATAGGAATCAGTTTACCAATTTTGTCGAAGAGGAATATGCATTGGAGCTCAGTTTAGTTTGCTAGATTTAGAAACTGTCTTGAAAAGCCAGTTTAGTCTAACAAGACAATGCATAAAAGCCCAGTTTAGTTTGCCAAACACAGCATCTGGCTTGGTCTAAGATGACAATGCATTGGAGCTTAGTTTAGTTTGGTAAACGCAGAAATTGGCATGAAAAGGCAATTTAGTCTAAGAGGACAATGCATTGGAGCTCAGTTTAGTTTGCTAAACACACAAACAAGCTTAAATCGCTAACCCCTGGCTACTTAACCAATATTGGGTATCAGTGTTATGAATCCTCAAAACAAGCTAGCAATGAGGATAGTAGTCCAAGTATCTTGTTTGGCACAAGCGAAACAGACCGAATCTTGATATGGGACAAACAACAATTCTCAGAAATCAATAAGATAAGTGCATCAGAATTGGAGACTTACTAGGTGCCGACGATTCTACTTGTACTCCCCTGAGTTTCATCCAGCTCAAACAACTTCGCCATGCCAAAATCTGCAATCTTGGGGTTCATCTCAGCGTCTAACAGAACATTACTAGCTTTCAGATCTCTATGGATAATCTTAAGCCGCGAATCTTCATGAAGATACATAAGTCCTCGAGCAACACCACCTATAATCTTGCTACGCTTATCCCAATCCAAATTTGCGCGCTTTAGAGGATCTGCACATGTCACCATAAATATACAGTTCAAACCACATATATGACCTGGATGTCTACGAGAAATCTGGTTGATATTCGTACCAAATATGAAGCGATCAAGGCTAGAATTGGCAACAAACTCGTAAACAAGAAGCCTTTCTGCTCCGTGGAGGCAGAAACCCAGAAGCCTAACTAAATTCCGGTGTTGAAGCTTTGCCACTAACATGACTTCATTCTTGAACTCCAGTTCTCCTTGTCCGGAAGATCTAGAGAGCCTCTTCACTGCTATTTTCTGCCCACTTGGAAGCATACCCTGAAGAAATGAACCAGGAAAAGGAAAAGAGATTAAGATATGGATTGTTTAGCTTTGAGATGAGACGACACAGTTCATAAGTTACCCCGTAAACAGCACCAAAACCACCTTGTCCAAGCTTATTAGAATCTGAGAAGTTATCTGTTGCATTACTGATAGTTTCAAAATCATATAGCAACGATTCCACAGCATTGATCGCTTGCTCACCTTCAGAAGTGAAAGAAAAAACAGTTTATAAAATGTATGTTAACAAGGAAAAATATGCAATTTTAGAAGCAGCAAGATCTGAATTATGCTATTTTAATAAGGTTCAAAGCGAATATGAGTGAGATGTTTATGATTCTAAGCCTCCTTCATAGGCTAAGGGTTTTCATCATCTGGTGTCTACAATGTCAACAATCTTCTCCAATCCTAGGTGAAAATAGCATCAACACAATGAGACCTCACGCTGTTATCACCAGTGAAATGACTCAAATGAGCATATCCCAGTTTTAGGCTGGCCTGGTTCAGGAACATCCCTATGATTCTTTCGGAAAGCAGAATAGATAATATTATATAACAAAAAAACTTCTTTTTCTTTTGAAGTACAGAAATGTAAGCATTTCTCACTTACTTTCGCCTTTCTTGTAATTACTTGCCTTCTTTCTCTTCCTTTTCCTAATTACAAAGATGGAAACACATGTGGCGAGCATCAGCAAAGACGCAGTTAACGTGATACCAATGATAACACTCTTCCTACTTTTGTTATGATCTTTTCCTGCAAAACCCAGAAAAAATGTATCATCAATATTCCATATTCAAACACATCATACTCCTCTATTTTCCTGCTGGTGTGAGTTTACTGGCATTGTTGCTTTCTATATATATTTTTTTTTTCACAGGAAAATAGTTAAATGTGTACAGTATATTCTGCTGGTATTCATAATCTTTCAAAGATTTTCCATGACACAAAGCACATACTGCATAAGATTAGGCTTAATTTCCTTCCTCATCTATAAAGAAACATTAAGATAAAAAAAAAAAATCTATAAAGAAACAGACTGTTGACACACATTCCGTAAATAATACACAAACCAACTTCAAACTTCTGATAACAACCATGGTTGACACTGAGAAATCTTAACTAAATACACACTTAGAACAATTCAACTTCAGAAACCTGTGTCTATCTTATGAAGGGCGTGTCAGTTACTTTCAGAAATGCAAACAATAACAAAGAAAATAAAAGCAAATAAGAAGATATCATGGTGATTGGTATATTGAACCTTTTGTGGAAAAGGTCATTACATTCTGATTGATCGTAGACCATAAGCTTTATCACTTAATCTATTCTTTCTCCTTTTCACAGAAAATTCCAGTCATGAAGAGAGGAACATAAAAATAATTTGCCAGTTGAATTTTTTTACCTGATGAACTGGGAGGAGGACGCGGAGGAGCTGGTGGTGGAGTTGTGGTATTCAACCGATAGAAAGGGGCTGTATCGTACATCATTTGACAACTAGGCAAGAACAGCTGGACACGCCGAGCCCCCACACAACATCCCAAATATCTCGAAAAAGCATTCTGCAAGCATCTGTAACAACCATCTCCAGATATATCAGGAGTGCACTGCACAAGGCAGTAGATATTCTGATACAAGCTGATATTGGCTTCTCCAGTGGCATAAGTCGGAGCTGAAGAACCAAAAGCTGCCTCATTCACGAGCCTGTTCATCGTCGTCTTCACAACTTCATTCATTGTGGCAGGGTCAGTTACATTGAAGTACATGTTGTAGTAGTGAAGAAACCAGGGCACATCCTCCACAACAGAGAAAAAGGATTGGTTTGAGTAACGCAGCATACACTCCGCGTACCATATATATCCCACTTTTTGGTCAGTGCAATTATGTACCAGATTTTGTGCCGCGGCTTTGATACAGGCACTGCAAACCTCGGGAGTGACATCACCTCGGCAAAGGAAAAGTGCGTAGACTTTGTCATCGCCGTCTCCGGCAGTGGACTCTTGGAAGCTGGTGGTGGAAGCTTTGGAGGTAAGGTTAGCAAGAAGGAGGTTTCTGTTGGTCTCATAGATGCTCTTCTGCACGATATTGGTATAACCACAGGTTTGGTTGATGTACTCCACTTGGATATCAGAGACAACAAGCCTGAGAATCAGAAAAGAAGAAAGAAAGTACAGTAGAATAATCTTTGATAGATGCAGATATGAACTCATTTCGATGAGATTGAGCACGCAAAGGCGAAGAATACACACAGAAAATGGAGGCTTTCTATTTCAAAAGCATACATTTTCCAGAATTCAACACTTTGTTTTTTGTTATAGAATATTCTTTCATTATCATAAAACGGTGACTAAGGCTTTAAATATTCACAGAGAAAACCTCAACCACGATCAGAAGATGTAGTCAATTAATTATTAAAGAAGCCCAAAGGGAGAATTAGTATGTTATGCAAGAGACAAAAAATTAAGGCACCTTGATTAAGTGGTACATTATGAAGGCTTGAAATGACAATTTAGATAAAGTTAACTTTCAGGTCTACGATCCCGCTAACATTACATGGGAAGAGAAGGCCAACTTTGAAGGGCAGGAAGGATCTAACATGCTCAGATCAACAACATGAACTAAAGCGGAATATTCATGTGTTTACCTTGTCTTCCTAAGCTCCTTAGTGCAGCGGATGATCGTTGTGTTGCTTGCTTTCACGCGCCTACTCCTTGATCTTGCTCCCACCAATCGAGTGCGAATCTCGAGGACGAACACTGATTTCCACACCACGTTCCACCTCCTTGGATGAAGTTGGAGAGAGACTAGGGTTCTCTACAACTAGTATGAATCTAGACAGAGAGACTTTACTGTATGGAATAATCAATATAATATGTAGGAGGCTGCCTCCTTATATAGGCAAAACTTCTCCTAAGTTTGCACATAAACCCCTAGGGTTTGAGCCTTAGCTACTAACCCTTCTAGTTTATGTATTAGTGCAACTAACCCCATAAGGTTATGTTAATTGCATTGGGCACCCCACATGGGCGCACCAATTGCTAACATCTCCCACTCGCACAGTGGGGTTGCACAATTCATCCAGTCTCCATCAATCTCCAACTTTCTATCATCTACAAAAGAGTATTGTGTGGCCGTGGCGTGTGACCGGTGAGAGTACCTGCATTTCGGGAGATCCGTACACCAAACTCGTATAGCCAGCATGGGAAGGCACCCTCTCGGGAGATCCACATACCAAACTCGTATAGCCAGCGCAGGAAGGCACCCTTAAAACATAAAACAGTGATAATGCTCTCCGTAACTCTCGTATCCCCCAGATTCCTCCGATTGTCATCTCGTGGATCATGAGCACCTGCCTTGTCCCGTAGGCCATGCTCCAATGAGTCCACATCTCCTTTATATTTTCATATCCTACATGATCCCATAAGATCTTGCAGGTGGGCCCAATGAAAGATAATAAAGAGCGATGCAACGAGAATCTTTCCTTACATACATGTGTCACTCAGATTCGGCTCAGCTGCTTTCCCAGCAGTGTCCGGAAGGCCGAATCATCCATAGCCGTAAGGTGTCACGCCAAAGTAGCACCACCGACCCGTCTCCTCATGACACAGATGTAAGTACAAAGGGTATACAGTGTCGATCATCCTTATACGATCGACGAGGCTCACACGATGAGGAATCCCAGGGACTAATTCTACTCATCACCTCATGGTCACTCATAAGCGCGCGTTATTCAGGGGGAATATGCGCCATAGTGTTTAGACTCTGATCAGAGCGCATGTCTTATCCTTGCAAAGGACCACTATGCAGATGTCTATCCGGTAGCCCTTATGGCCACCAGCCCGAGTGCTGCGACGTCACACTATTGTGAACAATTATCAGCTCTCGCATCTGGCTTTCTCTTCTACACAGACTATACATGGTTCGGGGTAATAACCATGTTCGATTGGCCATAACCAACCTCACCTTGGAACTTATTTCCAATGCGACAATTGAATCCGTCTGACAGGCTCCTAGCTCTACGGATAGACATCTTGCTCTTATCATAGGCCATATGCTCATATGAAGAAGGCGTTTCTTATCCTATCGCAGGCTTTCAGCGCTTATCGGGATTCTGTCTCATCTTCCGCCACACCCAGACATATCCAGGATATTGCGAAGGCGGTTGCTCGTGTGAGTGAGCCAACCTGGTGTCTGCGTGACATGCTCTATGCTAGTACGGGAAATGTAACATATCATACATGTATCAAAACAACATGCTGCTTAAAACAAATCCAATTAAAATCCAGTCAATCAATGTCTCATGTGCTCATCAATCATATTGCTAGTTATCGACTACCAAGTCCCAATTCTCTAAAGCAATCCACAAAGACAATTCTTAAGTGGTTTAGGAATGGGATGAGCCAACATCCTGGCCCATAGTCGATCCACTCCAGGATTACCCTCTAGGTAGTCATTTCACCTTTTGTGAAATAGTACCCTTTACTATGTGTTCGTCTTTACCGCAATGTTATAGCCGTATGCTAACACTACTCATGGTAATAGGTTTGTTGATAGCTCATAAGCTTACTAGAAACCTTCTCAGTTAAACACATTTCTGCCCTATGGCGGAACAGGCAATCGTGCTTCGCTTCCATGGTCAATGGAGCGGTCTTATGCAACACTTATATTGCATTTGTTCCATGCGAGTCTATCATCGAGCATGGACGATAGCCTGAGTCGGATCCAAAGTGCATCTAGGTCCCCACCCTAGTTAGCATATGTGGCTAACTAGTCGAAGCATCTTCTTCGATAGTCATAGCACGTGATCCATCATATAGAGTATCCCGGTTACAATCTTGTGTCTCTAATTGGAATATCCTGAAATCCAATTCTTCCGATTGCATAGCGTTTGCTAGGTCTGAGTATACACCATAGTGCATATAAGACTCCTTCTGCATCAGGCACTCTGGTTATCTGGTCATTCTAATATGGTGTCTTTTAGGGCACATGCCTAGGCTCGTAAAGTATTGCGCTGAGCTACAGGAGTACAATTATTCCTTAGGGGAATCGAACAATTCCTAAGCTCCACTAGCCAATAGTGTGTCATCGATATCGAGTGACGTGATTATTAACTCTCTACTAGTAAGAGTAATTCACAGTGGCTTCCATTTGTTATCGTAAACATATAGTAAACGATCCCTGATGAAATACCACTATCCAGAGGACTAGCTAAGATCCCATATGGACTTAGTTAGCTTGCACACATTCTGTGCTTTTGACCTTAGTCACCTCTAGGATTTCTCCATTGAGAAATTCAGTCATCACGTTTATCGAGAATGGATCCACAACTATTGATGCTACCAAGCGAATCAACGTAACCCTTTCCACCCAAAACCTTGGGAAGGGTACCTTGTTGAACCAACACAAATTCGTCGGATCGACTCAAATTCGTCGATGTCTACTCTCAGAATGAGTGTAGACTTATTCGCTTCTACGCAAGTCATATGCCTTACCACGCTTCCGTCTGGGTCTCTGATTGACCTTGGAAATTCATTAATCTCCAATAGCCTTCCATCCAGTTGGAAATCCAACCTAGCCTTAAACTTGGTTGGCCCTTTATAGACTCTAATTTATCCTGTAAAGCTTACTATTCATTCTTCATAATTAGGGAACGATAAGGCCTAGGATTCTATCCTATCGTTTATGCAAGGTGATCCTTAAGATCATCCCTTCGATCTCAAATAGTCGATAGGGTATGCTCCTTATGAGCAATTCCTTTGCATAGGAGGATCATCATTTGCTTTCATCCCTTATGGATGGAGCACCCTGCTTGGAAAGTCACTCCCACTGTTCAAAGGATCCTTGAGGGACTAATTCCTCATAATCGATTTAATGAACGGGTATCTTCCAGCGGTATCCTCCATGCTCGTGGAGATCATCATCTCTACGAACATATCCCTTAATTATGGTCATCTCCTATGAGAAGTCATATATCTCGTGAATCCATTTATGTTACACTACTTATCGGCTATTGCGTTTCAAACACGCAACCCCTAGGATGCTCCGAATAGCATGAGAAGATACGTTATGCCCCTAGGGTCCAACTTCCAATTCCTTCTTGTCAGGTGATGAAAGATCCTGGGACAAACATCCTAGGTTCATCATCGTCTTGCGTGATGACCCTTATGGTCTTTCTTTCGATGTCAATTCATCGACGGGGTACGCTCCAAAGAACGTTCCTACGCAAAGAGGGTTCCTCCTCATAGTCATAATCTATGATGGGCTTGTTCACTAGGCAAGTTACTCCCACTGTCCTGAAGATCCGTAGGAACTATTTCCTGTTGATTATTCAGGGATGGGGTGTCATCCAGTGAAACTTTTGTTTCGTAGAGACTTATTTCTCAACGAACCTCTTCCTGACTTGAAATTTAGTTAGTACATAAGCTGCCGATCCCCATGGCCTAAGGTGACCTCATTCAGGTTGCCTTTTGGTCCACATCTCGTAGGGTGTAGTGGCTACAGACTTGGTGGACTTATGGTTGCGTATGTTGATAGTCGTTTAGCAAAGTGTTTCCTCCGAATAAGGAACTTGTACTTTGCATGCTCTATCATACATCAGACCATTTCTTACAGTAACCTATTCCTCTTATTCTCTACAGCCTTTTGCTGTAGCGTGGGAATAGCCAACTGCCTTACTTCTCTCCATCACATAGCTCTTGCTAAGATAGATACTTCCAGTCTCATTCTGGCCAAGGACATATCCTTTTATCCAGACGGTTTTCGACCTTTTGTAGAGACCTGTCTGAAGCACCCTTGTGCCTCAGATTTATGTGGCCCAAGCACACATAGTTGAGACGTGGACAATGATCTACGAATGTGATGGAACAGTAAGCACCATGTCTTAGCTTTAACAAATAATGGAACACAACAACAGAATGAATAATGTATAAAGACTCAGTAGTCCTTAATGCTCTACTGGATGATTTTGCGCTTTGCCTTTCATGTCCGGCAAGAATCACACACAGGTAAGGGTGCCTTGGGCATAATCCAAGCAGGCTTGCCCTAGCTAGCCTGAACATCCTTTCCTGTTATCGTGTGTCTTAATCTAGCGCGCCACATATCAGAATCTTAAGTCATACTCATAAGTTGACATCTAAGAATTCTGAGGCGTCACTCATGCTAGAATTTTAAGAACGCAAACACCATGATATAACCATATCCAAAGTTAAAACTGTGACCAAAACAAAATTTGGTGGCTACTCCCTCAAAGATAATCACACGGATCCTTAGACGAGAATTTATTTGCCAGATTTGGCCCTTTCTCTTGTCTTAGGAAAATTCCTTTACCCTTTTGCATTTGCCAGTCTTGGGCTATTTGGTCTTATACCAATATTGCTCCTAAATTTCCTTATCCTTGCCCCACCTGTTGCCTTGGTCCTAATACCGGGCTAGGGACTATATCTGCCTATCATACTTCACTAAGTATGATCATACTTCTCCAATAGCCTTTAGCAATCATATATTGCTTAGACATCCGAAGTATGCTGGACTAGTATTCTTAGCAAACTCTTTTTGCTTAGATCCTAGAACAGTGTGATGTTTGGCCTTATCCAAAACATCTTGACACTTACAAAATGTGTCATATAACGTTTCATGAAACGTGGCAGAGATTGCAACAAATTGCAAAACGGATAGCTTATACCTGACAACCCTTAACTCTCTTATCATACATGGCATCAATCTCAGACGTCAAAGTCGAGTGCTCAATATTATGACATGAGCCATAACTCATAGTTAAGGAAAATTTATTATGAGTCACTACTCACAATTTATGCTCTATGACATTATCTTGACTGCTGCCTCCCACGATAGGGTGAGCCTAAAGATAATGTCCATGTGCTGCTGTGACAACTTATTCATCACAGGTTCGACCATGTTTGTAGGTGGCTGACAACCTATGGCCAACGGATGGTTACATAGTACGACGGCTTATCATGTCGTTGTTGTCACCATTTTGCCTTTACAGTTTAGATTTAGACACGATTGATAGAGACATTGTGGAAGTTAATCACTAGCATTTACTTAGCTCCAAAGTAACATGTGACATTGATTAATCTCAATAGTTCCTCACAAGGACTCCACCAAAACCTAGCGTATATCCTAGGAATCAAATCTCATCACTTGTGATTTCCTACCAATTTTAATCATGTCATCATGTGAGCTCTTTTGTTTTAGTTCTTTAGCATGCGAGGTTAAACATATATAGCCAATCACACGCAGTTATAACATAAAACAAGCATAAGCATAAATAAATATGCAATGGATGTGGCCCCTAAGGTGCACTCCCACTATTGAGAGTACTTCTCGAGCAAGTCTTGAACTCCATCTCATGCCATCTCGCCTACTTGAGGACTCCAAGCTTGAGGCTCCATTAGACCGTCTAATTGCTCCATGCACCTTGCGCCATAGCTTTTGGTTTGGCCACCTCTCTTGAAGCTTCAATCTTCAATCTCTACTAACTATCTTATTTCTAATAAGAAGTAACCTCATAGAGGCGAGTGGATGAGAAGAGAAGACACTAGAGTATAGAGAGGCACGACACGCAGGCCGTATTTTGATTACATATTCAAAAAACAAAACCAAAACCAAAATATAAAACATCTATGCCACATCCATGCACCAAACACATCCATTCAACCCACAACAGCATGTATAATAACATAATAAATATACTGGAATTTTCTGGAAATTTCCGGAATTAAGCAATAATTACTGGAAATTAATAAGCAATAATCTAATCAACTAAAAAGATCGAAAATTGCTCCCTACCACTTAGGGTCTCACCACCTATGGCAAAACGTAGGGAAAAATGACCTAAGTCTCCAGAAAAAATTTGGGCTCAAAACAGTGTGTTTAAGGTCGTCAAACTGCCTCGGGAAGTGTGCTAAACACTAATTAATTAATCTGGAAATTACTAAAATTTTCCGTCGCTCCAAAAATTATGAAAAAATACCCATAAAATAGGAAATTTAATTTGGAGTCCCTAGGAAAAAACTGGACGAAAAATGACGGCGGGAGGAGGCCGCACGCGCCCTCACGCGCCGCCGCGCGTGGGCGCGTCCGCCTCCGCCACGCGCTGACGTCGGCCATGTGCCACGTCAGCATGCCACGTGGCATGCCACGTCAGCACCTATGCTGACGTCAGCTGCCACGTCAGCCCGCCACGTCATCGCCACGTCAGCTGCCCACGTCAGCTGCCACGTGGCTGCCACGTCATCGCCACGTCAGCCACTTGCTGACGTGGCACCGCCACGTCATCTGCCACGTCAGCCCTAGGGCCACGTCAGCAGCCGCCGCCACCCTTGGGCGCGTGCGGCGCGTGGCGGCGCGTGGCCGCGCGTGGGGGCGGCGTCGGTGGCGCGTGAAGCCCACGCGCCGCCTTCCCGTGCTCCGATCGCGACGAGGAAAATTTTCCCGTGATCGTCTCTTCGTCCTGATCCCGATTATGTGGTCAAAATCCAATTTTAACAAGTTTTTGAAAACCGTGTTCTAATTATTGGATCTAGCAGTCCAGATTAATACTGTTCCGAAACTTTGAAAATTCATAACTAATTCACCGTAAATCCAAAAAATATAAAATTTATATATCTGGAATCCTCGTGAAAAACCCTACCTAACCATATAGGTTTCGTCTACTGGTTATGAAATTTCAGAAACGCGATTTTTATAACAGTTTCGGGAACGCTTATCGAGGCACGAAAAGTAAGCCTATGGCTCTGACACCAATGAAGGGCAGGAAGGATCTAACATGCTCAGATCAACAACATGAACTAAAGCGGAATATTCATGTGTTTACCTTGTCTTCCTAAGCTCCTTAGTGCAGCGGATGATCGTTGTGTTGCTTGCTTTCACGCGCCTACTCCTTGATCTTGCTCCCACCAATCGAGTGCGAATCTCGAGGACGAACACTGATTTCCACACCACGTTCCACCTCCTTGGATGAAGTTGGAGAGAGACTAGGGTTCTCTACAACTAGTATGAATCTAGACAGAGAGACTTTACTGTATGGAATAATCAATATAATATGTAGGAGGCTGCCTCCTTATATAGGCAAAACTTCTCCTAAGTTTGCACATAAACCCCTAGGGTTTGAGCCTTAGCTACTAACCCTTCTAGTTTATGTATTAGTGCAACTAACCCCATAAGGTTATGTTAATTGCATTGGGCACCCCACATGGGCGCACCAATTGCTAACAAACTTGAACAAAGTAGGCAAGCTGGTTTTTCTTTATATCCTTGAAAATGAATGTTTTTTTTTTAAATTCATCTTGTTGATATTATGGGGTGATGTTACTGGTCAAGGTGTCAAAGGGCCGGCCCACGCTGAAACCCGGCTGGCCCGCACCAAAATGACCCAAACACCCCCCCCTCCCCTCCAACACCCGAACCAGCCCAGCCCCCTAACCACCATTTTGACCCTCAACCCGGTGTGGTTCGACTCGTACACAAACTTAAACCACCTCCCCCCCCCCCCCCCCCCCCCCCCCGCAGAAAAAAAAAAAAAAAAAAAAGAATTACCGTTTATCAATATATTATTAAATTGTATATATATTAATATTCAAAGTATATTATTTAATATACTAATAATATATATTGGCCAGGTCCTTCCGTCCCCTCAACCCCACGAGTATAAGGAGGGGTACAAGTTTCCCAACCCCTCAACCCAGTCCGGCCCGGCCCGCGCAGTTGACACCTTCTTCATGTACTGGGAATAATCCTAGGAGGAAAGTGAGGAATGCCAGGAATAATCCTAGGATATAGTAGGATGTCAAGGGTGCCAGAATGGAACTAACTTTTGTTTAATCTGCCAAGTCACAGAACAGATAATTCAGGATAAAGTAATAGTAGGAACGTGCATGGGTGTTTTCACGGTTGGTAGCGACTGCTTAATTCATATGCCAGGTTATCTGAGGCTTATTTCATTCTACATCTGAGATAGGAGATTGGAGATATCCTCTGTTGTTTTGATACTAAGATGAGTTCAGAATAAAAAAGAAATTAAAAAAAAAAGAACATTCGACGCATTCAAACAATTATAATCAAATTAACCAAGTTTGGCGACTCGTTCCTTCTCGTCACACAAACTACAAATTCCAATGAATAACCCCGATCATTTGTAAGAGTATAAAATTCGAACTAACAACATACGTGCAGTTGCAAGATTAGACGAAATAAATAATTCAACAGAGTTTTGAGCTCTAGGCACGTTATCTGGGATGAAGTTCTGTTATAGATGCTCCATTCACGGATAGTTGTATTTGGTTGAGATAAACGAAGGCAGGTTTTCGAGGAACTGGTAAGGTAACTGAGTCCCTATTAAGCACCAAAAGAATATTTTCCATAGACGGTCTAGCATCTGGGTCGTCTTGCACGCACAGCAATCCAATATGAACGCATCTTATTACTTCACTTTCACAATACGACCCTTCCAAGGCACGATCCATTAAACCCAACGGCCTTCCTTCCTGCCACAGTTTCCATGCCTGCATTTCAATTTCTCACATAAATCTCTACACATTTAATGAAGCAACGTACATAAGAATCGTATCTGAGAATGAAAGGAAGTGGTGGATACTAACATAGGCTTGAATGTTGCTGCAGTTTGATAGGTGAAACCTATTATTGCTCCTCTTGCCACTTATGATCTCTAAGATTAACACACCAAAGCTAAAAGCATCGGATTTCACGGAGAAGTGTCCGTGGAAATACTCAGGAGACATGTAGCCACTGCGAAATCACCACCATCCATTTCAAGTTAGCAGGGGGAAAAAAGTTCATTCTTACAACATGAAAAACAACTAAAATTAGTAAAATAAAACTCACTATGTTCCTACGAGCAGACTGGTGCTTCCATGAGTTTGATCCACACCAAAGATCCTAGCCGTTCCAAAGTCTGCAACCTTTGCATTCATATCTCCATCTAACAGAACATTGGCAGCTTTAAGATCACGGTGAATGATTCTAGGACGGGAATCTTCATGAAGATATAACATCCCCCGAGCTATCCCTGATATGATCTTGTAACGTGTCGACCAATCCAACTTTGTGCTTTCTCTCGGGTCTGTGCATTAACGACATACAGCAAAATTAAACTAATAAGACTTAGGCATGATCAGGTTTAACAAAAACAAAATAGAGAGTTGTTTAGATATATGCCAAACCAAAGAGGAAGTAGTCAAGGCTTCTGTTGGGCACAAATTCGTAGATTAGAATCTTCTCCTCTCCTTGTAAGCAAAACCCAAGAAGCCTGACAAGGTTCTTATGTTGAAGTTTGGCTACCACGACAACCTCATTCTTAAACTCTCGTGCGCCTTGTCCTGAATTCGGAGGAGATAGCCTCTTCACAGCTACCTCTAGTCCATTTGCGAGCACACCCTGTCGAAAACATATGACCACAAACAACCATTTAATTAGGGATTCTTTGGCGGTTCGAGCCTATTTAAGAACACGTAAGGATAGGAGTGTGTTGATTACCTTGTAGACGAATCCATACCCGCCTTCGCCAATTTTGTTTTCATGGGAAAAGTTGTCCGTGGCTGCTTCAATTGTGGCCAAGTCATATCGCAGGGAGTGTTCCATTGTGATATCATTCCCACCTGCTAAAAATAAAGTTTTGAAATGAATCGGTGTAAAAAGAAAAGAAAAAAGATATGGTTTCTTTTTCAAGGAAATAATGCAAGCTTCACCATCATTAGTTCCTCCAACAGAATCGTTTTTCTTTCTGATAGATCTCCTCCGAGTTAGCAAGCAGAAGCCTAAAATGAAGAGCAAAACAGATGCACCAATTGCGACAACGACAGCAACCAGGGTTATGGATGATTTTTTCTCCTTTCCTCTAACAGAAGGTGGTGGCGGTGGAGGACGAGAAAGTGAATTTGAGGGAGGTGAAGGCGGCGGCGGCGGTGGAGCTACGGCGGGGGTGTCGTAAAATTTAAAGAAATCAAATATGACGTTACAGCTGGGCATAAGAACCATAGCAGTAGGGCTTCGAACACAGCAGCTGTTCAGACTATCAATGCACATACCAAGGCAGTGACCACATTCTATTTTCGGCAAGTCTGGTGTGCACTGCGCCGATACATACACCGTCCCAGACGCCGAGTAATCACCTTGACCCACGGCATAATTCTTTCCGGACCCATCTCCATCAGCAGCCCGAGCTGTGGTATTCTTCAATGTTTCCCCCAGAACATCTTCGTAACGGCCTTTCGGGTCTGACACATTGGAGGTACCCCACTCAGTTTTACCACCCCGGGACTCATAATGTCCTATAAACTGCTGGTTGGAGTAGCGGATCATGCAGTAATTGTACCACATCGTCGCATCCTTAGATTCTGGACACCTGTTGAGTGCCTCTCCGGTAGCATTGTAAACGCAGTCGCTGCAGACATCGGTGGAGACATCCCCACGGCAGAGAAAGATACCATAAGCTGCGTCGTCATCATTGACTCCGGCGGAGGCGTTGTGGAAGCCGGTGGGGCTGTTGGTTGCGTTGGCAGAGAGAGAAGAGAGGAGGGTTTTGAGGTTGAATTGGTAAGTGCTGCCTGGAGTGAAATTGGCTGTGTTGGGACAACTCTGGAAAAGGAAAAAGGGGTCTGCTCTGGTTTGAGAGGTAGACAAACAAGCAATGAAGATGAAGATGATGATGATGATGATAAAACCAATCTTCTTCATTACTTTCTGGAAGAAAAAAAAATTAGATTTTTTCTTTTTCCTATGTTTAGAAATGCTAGGCAGCTCTGAACATATATTGAGTCTCCAATTGGAAGTTTCATCACGTAGAAATATCTTGCAGTGACATGGCAAGAATATAATCTTAGTTTCTTACAAATTTGAAAGTGACATAAACTTGGACTTGGAGCTTTTGTGACCACAACCTTGAAACTCTTTTTCACAACTTGTGGTAGTCATTCCTTTCTGGGTGTAGAAGCAGATTCAGAATTCTCTATCAGATCTACTTGCCAGCTCCATATCTTGTTCACATTCCAAGTTCAAGGAAATTATTGTCACGAAAGAGTTCATGAAAGTACAAAAGATTGAGTCCGAAAAGTGTAGTCTTTAAATAAACGATAGACTTTGGCTTCCAAGTTCCAAACGCGTTTTTCTCCAGTGAAGCTTCATCTGCTGATGTGATTGAAATTGAACTGAACTGAACTGAACGTGTTAGAAATTAGGATCCAATTCTAATGGGAGAGACTGGTAGGGCCGCACAACCCAGCATATTACACAAGATTCAAGCTGCGAACCCGTAAAGAATAATGTCGGGCATCAATGCATCATACCAGACCCGACTTCTTCAAGCAATCTCAAACTGAGAGACTATCCTTTATATATAAAACCGGAAACCACGAGGAGGTCGCAAGTGCACAAGGCTTAAGACACCATATCCTCAAAGGAATGATATACTTAATTTTCTTGGAGTTAAGAAAAAACCTAGCCTACTCATATTGGGGTCCCCAACCTGAGACTTGGTGCAATACTCTTACCTATTGACGTTATTACCTTTTTGTAACCTTTAAGTTGAATTTGAGATTTCAAGGTACTGAAATACGATCTCGAACTTGGAGAACCACAAATGTTCCAAAGACAATTTGAGGAACCTTGTTCAAATTGAGGTCTTAATATATTGAACCCCCAACCTTAACCTATTAACATTCTCGCGATTTTTTGAGTGAATATATTTGTATTTCAGTATTTTTAGTACTATTTAATATCTACATTTTGGTTCCTTTATCTCACGAAAGAGCCTGATCCTAAGAGGTGTAGAGAGAAAGAAGTTTTCAAGTCTTTGAATCAAAGTCTACCCCGATCGATGACCACAAACATAGGACTTTACAGCCATAATTGCCCCACAAAATTCAATGATCAGAAGTTTCCAAGTTTACTTTCTCTGAACCTTCCAAATCTAGGTAACGATCCACAGACTCAAGGGCATTACCTTAGAAATAGTAGTTCTCAATAGTACCCACCCACAAATGGGTACTTATTCAGTGATAGCTTAAGTTACCACTGTAAACTACACAGAAAACAAATCTGACTGTCTTCATGACACAGATAAACTTCAAGATGTAAAAGAGGGATAACAGCAACAGCCATGTGCCCTTTTTGTGAATATCCAAGTGAAACAACTCTACATGTCATTGAATCTCCAGAATCTGGATACTGTACACTGGGTGAATGCAAACAACTGAACAGTATAAGAGCATCAATGTCGGCAACTTACATGTGTGAAGCTTTTAGGTTATCTATCAGAAAGCTCAAACCAGTAGGAAGAGCCGGTACTGTTGCGATTCTGGTGGAGTTCAGAGCGGTGGACGGTGGTGGAGGTAGTGCCGTCATATCAGAGGACGACGAATGCCTCAGGTCATGGATCAATTTCAATTCAAGCTCTGATAACACGGTGAAGTTAGAATGTGTGTGTATTCCTTCCGAGTAATACTGAGGTGCTCATTCTGCAAATCAGACGTGGTGCCCAACCCTACTCACATTTTGACATCTATATTATAAAATAGCATGTTTTAACAAACTTTTGAACATCTTTAACTACCCACTCTCTTTGGATATTCCCACCATTAGATCTCACCTAGATTAAATCAACATCATCCCCACCATTAGATCTCACCTACTTATTACTACATCTCTAACTACTCACTCTTTTTGGACATGCTTAACTACCCACTCTCCTTGGACATCCATAACTAATAGGAGAGAGGTTTTTTTCAATTACATCCCTAACTTGGAAGTAGTTCTTTTTTTATTTTCTTTTTCACCACATTTGTAAATATAATTTTTGAATAACACCTATGAACTCATTTGAAAAAAAAAAAACTCCAAATTAAAAAACTATCTAATTTAGGGATAGTGCCCTCGGGCACGGGTAATACTCTAGTTTACACTGAAAGTGAAAATAATCAAGTAGAAGTTTGATTTTTTATAACCTATAAGAGCAGTGGTTACCCTAGTAAACATAGATGTCAGTTAGTGACTGGTGTAGAACACTACATGCCATACTGACGTGGTGCTCTTGGAACAAATAAAAATTTCTAATTCCTTACGTTTGCAAGTAAAACCTAGTGATAACAGTATAGTATGGTCTGATATTCGAGATCCGACCGATCCGAGCCGATGGACCGGGTTCAAAGCTGATCTAATTGAAAATGAATCGGATCTGGATTCGGAAAGCTAGATGTTGTCGGATATAAATTTAGATTTAGCTCCAAGAGGAAATTCATTGGGAATCCGATTCGGATGCTATCCGTCCTAAATGTGCTGTAAAAATATATTCTTATTTTCTCTCCACTTACACTTCCAAGAAGAATACAACAACAACTCTAATCTACAGACTTTTTCTTTTGGATTGTCAAAAAAAAAACTTTTGCATTTTAGGCTTCTTTACTTACGAACATATATGAGAGTAGACAATAATGTTTACTTTTTGTGTTACATTTTGTGTTTCGTTGCAAATCTGAGCTGGACCTGAACTGGCCACATACTATATGGATCTCTGGACCGGATTTGGATCAGCTAAATGAAACTCGATCCGATTTTATTCGAATCCGGTGATGATCCCAACATATCTGGACCGGATTAGAACCACACTCCTCCTAGTCGGATTAGGAAGGGGATGATCCGATCCGGATCCGACCCTTGCCATCCCTATATACAACTAATCCAATACTGTATTTATGCTCATACAATACTGTAACTAACTACCACCAACACTAATTTCCGTTTCGCCATCTTCTTCCTACTTCTCTATAACTAGTTCTCTCATTCTAGTGAGAGAGAAAGTCATGCTTAACATGCTCTAAGTTTCTTCCTTGCAAGAGTTACTGTTTCGTCCTTATTCTTCTCCTCTCTTTCGCCACCACTCTCCGCTCCATCTTCTCTCCATTTCCCACCTTTTCATATATCTTCGCTCCAATCTTTTCCTTCCCTAGTATCACCATGCCGGTTTTTGAGGGAAAGGAGAACTAGAAATAATGAGCAACCTTAACGCATTAGGACGATGAGGAAGACTCCGATGATGAGGAACTGGAGCTCGAGCTCGATCAGGAGCTAGTTGCAGATTGGGTGACTGAACGTGTGTTTAGCTTATTGGGCAAGCTCCTTACCCACAAGCCAGTGAATCTAATTGGGCTTCACAACACTTTAGCCAATGTCTGGGGACCCGGTTGGTTTCTTCACAAAAGAGGCCAAAAAGGAGTTTTCAAGTTCCTCTTCAAGGAAGAGGAAATGCTCAAAAAAATTCTCAATGGTTGTCCATGGACCATCAAAAACCAGCTTCTGGTCTTATCCAGTTGGAAGCCAGGTCTGGAGCTTGAAGACGGGACGTTCAATTTCTCACCACTTTGGATCCAATTCTGGGATATTCCGACACTATACTTTCCTTAAAAGGTTACCGGAAATGTGGGAGAACAAGGTGATTGTGCATGGAGGGAGGGGTGGGGAGATTGATACGTGTGAGTATCTGAAATACCCCGTTACTTAGATACGGATATTATGTGTATTTTATATAGTATTAAGTGTATTTTAGATAATATTAAGTGTTAATATGTTGAAAATGATATTTTATAAATTTATTGAGTGTTAATATAAAATTATTATAAGTATTGGGTGTTAATATGCTACTATTATATTTTAAGATATTATTTGGTGTCAATATGACATTAGTATAAGTTTTGGTATTAGTTATTATTATTTAGAAAGTTAATTTTAATTGTTATAAACCATTAGGGGGTTTTATGTAGTTTTTCCTAACTTAAAGTGTGCCTTTTAAGTGAACTTGGGGGTAGTAGTTGTATAATGACTAAACCAGTGGGGGTGAAAGTGTCTTTACCCTATAAATTAGTCATCTTCTTCCTCAAACTCTCCCATGGAGGAAGAAGACCATCTCCAACCCAAACACCACCATTACCACTCCGAATCTTCACCAAATTCGTTGATTTTTGTCCCAATTCAATCCCAATTCGATTTAATCTCATCAAAACTCGATACTTTAGCAAAAAGTAAACTAATTTCGTCCAAAACCCAACCCGATTCGAAATCGAAAACTTGAAAGTGGGTTTCCTCATGGAGGTTGAATTCTTCACCTCAAGGCTATATAAACCCATCAATTTTCAGATTTTAAACCCACAATCACAATCCCTCAACCTCTCAATCTCTCCTTCAATTTCTCTCTCTCTCTCACCCAATCTCTCTCTCTCTCTCTCACCCGACGGGCTGCCCACCGCCGCCGCAGCCGCCGCCGGCACCGCCACCGCGCCGTCGCCCTCTGCCCTCCTCACCGCCGCCACCATCGGCCTCACCATCATCAACCCGTCACTCTTTCCTCTCTCTGGTCGGGTATGAAGAGAAAACCCGTCTCTCTCTCTCTTCTTTTGTTTTGTGTTGTTTTGTTTTTTTTCACTAAACAGTCTAGCTAGTTGGTTAATAATAATAGTTGGAAGTGAGAGAGAACAATTGGGGGCCTGGCCTAGTGGTTAGTTGGTAGCACTTAAAGCTTGGGTGTATGTGGGGGATAGGTTCCAAGTTCAAATCTCTTAAGAGACAATTTTTTTTATACAAGTTTAAAATTATTTTTTTACTCATCTTCACTCAAAAATAAAATTATAGACTAAGAATGATAATAATATATTTTTCATATTTATTTTTATATGTTTGTAACAAATTATAATAAGTTATTTTCTATAAATAAATTTGTTATTTCTTTTAAATAAAAGTTAGTTAGTTTATAATTTATTCTCTACTAAGGCTTGTTTGGTTATGAGAAACTACTATTTGGATTAAACGTATTTTTGAGGTAAAATAATATGCTTCTCTACCCTAAATAATAAAAACGATAGTTTATCTAATCTTATAAGTTATATTTATATAACTATAGTTATGTTGTTACAAATAATAAACGTTAACTTATAAAGCGTATTTTATTATAAAATAGGTTGTTCGCATTAGCAAAGGTTGGGGAGAGTTAGTAAGAGATTTACTTCATTTACCTATAGGACTTTGTGTGCAATGTGTTGATTAGGATATTATTAAATTTGTAGGCGACAAATTTCGTTGACGAAGGATACGTCTAGTGTTACTAGGAAGCGATTTGCTTTTGTTTGAGATTCAAGGTAAGTAAACATGCCAGGCCTAGCGCCCATATCTTCTTTCGTGTCTAAACTGCTTTTGTGATTTATTGTCTCAAAATTTGAATATCTACTTGAGCTGTTTATTTGAAAAAGTTTACTGATTTTACAAAGGTGATTCTATCACAACTATCACATGAATTAATAAGACGTAAAGACGTAAAGTGGAATAGTTGTATCGGGGATCAATATTTTGAGCTTTGGTTGATGTGGACTACGTCTCCCGACCCACTTTATTTTATTTTGCTCGGTCGCAACAGCCCCGAGTTCGCTCCAGTACTTACCTCTCTGGCCGCAAGAAGTCTTAGGGGGGTGTCGACACTTATGGTCTGGTAGCCAGTTATTAGTAGATCTTCCCCGTGTCAACATGGTAATATATGTTTTCTAAATGATGGACCTTTATGATTGAGAATTGGAAGTCCCGATTGGACAAATGAGGAAGTTTGGGAATGTTTCCCCAATGGAGATACTAAAGTGAAAAGAGTTTGGGAATGTTTCCCCACAAGTGAAGTGATAAAGGAAAAGATTTGTGAACTCTTATTTTATACTTATACTTTTACTCGAATACTTTACTCTTCAAACTCATGTGTCATTTTTAAACTGCTTCATAATCTATTTACATGCTTGGGTGTTGCTTACTCAGTATTTTCAGCTGACTTTGGAAACTGTGGTGTTTCTTTTTAATTCTGCACCACAGGTTTAGGTGGAAGCTTGGAGTAACGGGAGCGCGACTCGACATACATAGGAAAAGTTTAGTAGATCACATTTGTTTTACTTTTTTTCTCTTCAGTTAGAATTAGAGAATTTTAGATTGGAATAATGTCCATATTTGTGGCGAGACAAGTTTAAAGTTTTAATTAAATATTTTTTTATGGATTTGGTTTGGATATTCTGTTATAAAATCTCCTTGTATCCGGGTTTAATCTCGGGTACGGAGTGACATCCCTGGGCTACCGGGTCGGCCTTTTCGGACTTCCGGCTTGGCGGTTTTGGGGGTGTTACAGTATCCGACAGAGGACACGTGAGAATCGGCTACGACTCGGTTGGACGACACGAATGAGTTAATTAAATAGTTCATTTAAAGTATTATTAGTTAAGGGGCTTTAGTGATACTAGTTAATTGTTTAGGAGATTTTTTGGTAATTAGCGATTATGCCAATTAGTATTAGATGTTGGTTCCATTCAGTATAATGAAAGAATAATTAAAGTGAGAGAAATCCTAGTTTTGGAGATCACAACCTAATAATTGATTATCGATGAAAGAATATTTAAAGTGGACATCACAACCTCTCGAAGTGCTGTAATTAGATCGTGGCTTCTCAACGTGCGACAAAATAGATCGAAACTTCTCGAATTGCTTCATTATCGATAGCTTAGGCTATCAGCAGTGCTGACCATCACTCCGATATAGCTGGCAATGGTGGTCTCATTCACAACTCTTCAGGTCAATGGATCATTGTTTTGAGTTTAAACTTAAACACAAGAACGCCATTGAAACTGAATTGCACGCTCTTCGTGATGGTGACGTATGGCTGCTCTTTTACATATCACAAAACTCATCATCGAAACTGATTCTTTAACTGCTTTTAATATTTTGCTTAGTACTCAAATAAACTCTCTGTGGCTCTCCATTTTAGTTCATGACTGTGGGCAATTCGATACGGGCCAACCATATTGTCATCATTCATATCATATCATTTATTTATTTAATTGTTAATTAGTATTATTTAATTAGTTTAATTAATTATTTATTTAATTGTCGAACCAAATTTTCTTGTCGGTTCTCTCCCGGACCTGTTAGAGGTGTCAAATGGGCGGGTTCGGGTGAACCCGACCCGTTTATAAATGGGTTCATTGTACTTCGGTCCAACCCGTTCTACCCGTTTAAATGTTACGGGTTTTCTGGGTGGGTCATAAACGGGTCAATGTGACCCGTTAACCCATTTCTAACCCGTTTTGAACCCGTATATGCTAAAATGGAAAAAGACAAATACCCATATGTTTCTATTAATAGGTTTTTTTAAACACTTTTTTGTTTTATTTTTTAAACTATCAACATAATTTTTCATTTTTCTACAAAAAGGGGGATTGAATTTAACAAATTTTCTTGTGGTTGGATATGTTCCTATTTAAACAGTTGTAATCATTTATTTTATTTATCAACTAGAAGAAATTTAAATGTATTTGTGTTTGGTGTGTTTTTTGTCTTCGTGTGGAGGTCCGAAGGTTCTCTTCCAATTGCAGCGCTCGACGCAACCAACCAGGGCGTCACATATCGCGGCCAACCACCAGAATAGTCTCCGCAACACCAACCGCCGTCGATTCCACCTTGGTATCGGCCGGCCGAACCATTCCAATCACCACCCGAACCACCAGAGGTCAGTGTTGGTATCGTGCCTGCAAATCGGCTCAGATTAGCCGCACTAGTGAAAACGGCTCCTACTCGGCTCGATCTAGCCCCTACATGGACCCCGGCTCGGCCACAACTCGAGTCAGCCGACCGCTGGAAATTGGCTTGGCTTAACCGCGACTTCCGTATGGCGCCATCCGAGCCGCTGGCTTCCTTACGACTCCAAGAGAGCCATCATCTAGTTTGTGGCTCCCTTTTAGCCACTAGCTCCAAAATTTTAAGCCGCAGACTTAAACCAAGGGTTTTTCGTCCCTACGAGTCCGATATCATAGAGTGGCGGAATCCCCTTGACAGGATCCTCCGGCCTCAAATTTGGACTCCAACATGCTGTTCTAAACATCGTCATCCGCCCATTTGATCCGGAGAAACGTATGAAACGTTACACGACGTCTTGCAGTTTTTTCGCAGATTCACCTTGAGGACAAGGTGATTTTCAACCGCAGGGGAGGTGAGCGGTACGTTCATCACCGGTATCAATTTAATTATTTAATTATTAGTTAGTATTATTTAATTAGTTTAATTAGTTAATTAGTCGAACCGGGTTTCTTGTCTGTTCTTCCCGGCCCGTTACGTCGAACCGCCTAGATTATGGTTGCATATTTTTCTATTTAAACATTTGTAATCATTCGTTTTTATATATCAATCAAGAAGAAAATTAAACGTGTTTCGTGTTCGTGTGGAGACACGGGTGTTCTCGAATTCCTCCAACGTTAGGTAAACCCTAACACAATTCTTCCACTCCCATGATCAATGGACGCTCCAGCACAGCTACAGAGAAGAAAATTTCGCAGCTGATCTAATGGCTTCCTGTGGTTGTGGTCAATCTGAAGCTTTTGTCATTCATCCCACGTCTCCTGCAACGCTTTGTCAAGTTCTACTCTCATACCAGCATGGTATTAAATATGTTCGTAGAATCCATGTCTCTTAGCCATGTAGGTGTGTTCTTTTCAACTCTTTCCTGTCTGTTGTCGTTCCTCCTGGGGTCTTGTAACATATCAGTGTCTTTGTCGTGTTAGTATGTGTCTGCTGTTTCCACAACCTTATTCTTGAATTCGCTTGCGCCTTGTCCTGAATTCTGAGATAGTCTCTTCACAGCTACGTCTAGCCCATTGGCGAGCACACCCTGTCAAAAATATATACGACCACTACCAATTAGATAGGGGATGTAACTAATGTAAAAGATTACAGTGCACGAAGAAATACTAGGGGCCACTATGGGAATGCTTCTAGTGTGCAGCACAACTGCTTTCCGAAAGCAGAAGCAGTTTTAGTGCGTTTGGTAAAGAAAATGACTTTCTATACAGTTTCTGCTACCCACATCAGTTTCCGCTAACATTACATGGGAAGAGAAGGCCAACCTTGAACAAAGTAGGCAAGCTGGTTTTTCTTTATATCCTTGAAAATGAACGTTTTTTTAAATTCATGTTGATGATATTAAGGGGTGATGTACTTGTCAACGGGGCCGGCCCACGCTTAAAAGCGGTCCGGCCCGCACCCAAAAGACCCAAACCCGCCCCCAGACCGCCCCCCACCAACACCAAAACTGGCCCAGCCCCCTAACCACCATTTTGACCACACACACACACACTCCATATATATGAATATATATTGGCCAGGTCCCCCCGGCCCCCTCAACCCCTAACCCCACGAGTTTAAGGCTGGGTTCACGTTTCCCAACCCTCAACCCAGTCCAGCCCGTCCCCCTCTTCCCCCTCAAACCGCACCCAGCACAGGCCCCTCCAACCCTGCCTTGCCTGCACCGTTTACACCTTCATGTACTGGGAATAATCTTAGGAGGAAAGTGAGGAGTGCCAGGATATAGTAGGATGTCAAGGGTGCCAGAATCGAACTTTTCTTTAGCCTGCTAAGTCACAGAACAGATAATTCAGGATAAAGTACTTGTAGGAACATGCGCGAGTGTCTTCACTGTTTAATCCATATGCCAGGTTATCTGAGGCTTATTTCATTCTTAATCTGAGATACGAGATTGGAGATATCCTCTGTTGTTTTGATGCTAAGATGAATTCAGAATAAAAAAGATTTTTGAAAAAAAAGAACATATGACACATTCAAACAATTATAATCAAATTAACAAGTTTGGCGACTTGTGCTTTCTTGTCACACAAACTATGAATTCCAATGAATAAACCCGACATGTTTGTAACAGTATAAAATTCAAGCTAACAACATACGTGCAGTTGCAAGATTATACGAAATAAATAATTTCAACAGAGTTTTGAGATCTAGGCACGTTATCTGGGATAAAGTTCTGTTATAGAAGCTTCATTCACGGATAGCGGTATTGATTGGCTTCTTGACTGATCTGAGCCTATCGTCACGTTTGGCACGGTTGGACCAGTTTGATTGAGATCAACAAGGCAGGTTTTCGAGGAATCTGTAACGTAACTGAATGCCTATTTATCCCCAAAAGAACATCTGCCATAGATGGTCTAGCATCTGGGTTGTCCTGCACGCACAACAATCCAATATGAATGCATCTTGTTACTTCACTTTCACAGTACGACCCTTCCAAGGCACGATCCATCAAATCCAATGGCCTTCCTTCCTCCCACAGTTTCCATGCCTGCATTTCAATTTCTCATTTAAAACACTCTAAACATTTAATGAAACAACGTTCATTAGAATCGTATCTGAGAATGAAGGAAAGTGGTGGATACTAACATAGGCTTGAAGGTTGCTGCAGTTTGATAGGTGAAACCTTTTATTGCTCCTCTTGCCACTTATGATCTCTAAGATTAACACACCAAAGCTAAAAGCATCCGATTTGAAGGAGAAGTGTCCAAGGATATACTCAGGAGACATGTAGCCACTGCCAAATCACCACATCCATTTCAAGTCAGCAGGGAAAAAAAATGTTTTTCTTGCAACATAAAAAAAAAAAAACTAAATTTAGTAAAAAGGAGCTCACAATGTCCCTACGAGCCGACTGGTGCTTCCATGGGTTTGATCCAAACCAAAGATCCTAGCCGTTCCAAAGTCTGCAACCTTTGCATTCATATCTCCATCTAACAGAACATTGGCAGCTTTAAGATCACTGTGAATGATAGTAGGACGGGAATCTTCATGAAGATACATCATCCCCCGAGCTATCCCTACTATGATCTTGTAACGCGTCGACCAATCCAACTTTGTGCTCTCTCTCGGGTCTGTGCATTAACGACGTACAGCAAAATTAAACAGATAAGACTTAGGCATGATCAGGTCTAACAAAAAGTAGTTAGAGAGTTGTTTAGATATATGCCAAACCAAAGAGGAAGTAGTCAAGGCTTCTGTTGGGCACAAATTCGTAGATTAGTATCTTCTCCTCTCCTTGTAAGCAAAACCCAAGAAGCCGGACAAGGTTCTTGTGTTGAAGTTTGGCTACCACGAAAACCTCATTCTTAAACTCTCTTGTGCCTTGTCCTGAATTCTGAGGAGATAGTCTCTTCACAGCTACCTCTAGCCCATCTGCGAGCACACCCTGTCGAAAACATACATGATCATAAACATGCATTTAGTTAGGGGATTCTTTGGTTGGTTCGAGCCTACTTAAGAGCACTTTATGATAGGAGTGTGTTGATTACCTTGTAGAAGGATCCATACCCGCCTTCACCAATTTTGTTTTCAGGAGAAAAGTTGTTCGTGGCTGTTCGAATTGTGGCCAAGTCATATCGCAAGGAGTGTTCCATAGTGATATCAGTCCCACCTGCTAAAAAAATATTTTGAAATAAACCGGTCTGCTAATAATTCACTGTAACAAAGAACAGAAAAAAAGAAAACGGTTTCTTCTTTAATGAAATAATGGGAGCTTTACCATCATTAGTTCCTCCAACAGAATCGTTTTTCTTTCTGATGAATCTTTTCCGAGTTAGCAAGCAGAAGCCTAAAATTAAGAGTAAAACAGATGCACCAATTGCGACAACGACAGCAACCAGGGTTATTGATGATTTTTTCTCCTTTCCTCTAGCAGAAGGTGGTGGCGGTGGAGTTGGAGGACGAGAAAGTGAATTTGAGGGAGGTGAAGAAGGCGGCGGCGGCGGTGGAGCTACAGCTGGGGTGCTGTAAAATTTAAAGGTCTCAAATTCGATGTAACAGCTGGGCATAAGAACCCTAGCAGAAGCGCTCCTTAGAGCATCTCTAATGCAGCAGCTATTCAGACTATCAATGCACAAACCAAGGCAGTGATCACAATCTATTTCCAGCAAGTCTGGTGTGCACTGTGCCATTACATACACCGTCTTAGACGGCGAGAAATCACCTTTACCCACGGCATAATTCTTGCCAGACCCATCACCAACAGAAGCCTTAGCCGCTGTATCCTTCAATGTTCTCCCCAGTACATCTTCGTAACGGCCTTCAGGGTCTGACACATTGTATGTATTCCACGCAGTTTCACCACCCCTATGTTCGGCCTGTCCTAAAAACTGTTGGTTAGAGTAGCGGATCATGCAGTAGTCGTACCACATCGTAGCATCCTTGGATTCTGGACACCTGGTGAGTGCCTCTCCGGTCGCATTGTGAACACAGTCGCTGCAGACGTCGTTGGAGACATCCCCACGGCAGAGAAAGATACCATAAGCTATGTCGTCATTATTGACTCCGGCGGAGGAGTTGTGGAAGCCGGTGGGGCTGTTGGTGGCATTGGAGGAGAGGGAAGTGAGGAGGGTTTTGAGGTTGGATTGGTAATTGATGTTTTGAGTTAAATTGTCTGTGATGGGACAATTGGCGAAAAGGTAAGAAAATGCTCTGGTTTGAGCGGTGAACAAACAGAGCAGATTACACACAATGAAAATGATGATGAAACCAATCTTCTTCATCACTTTCTGGAAAACAAATTGTGTTTTTTTCTTTTTCCTATGCTCAGAAATGCTAAGCAGCTCTGAACATATACTGAGTCTCCAATTGGAAGTTTCATCAAGTAGAAATATCTTGCGGTGACATGGCAAGAATATAATCTTAGTTTCTGACAAATTGGAAAGTGACATAAACTTGGACCTGGAGTTTCTGTGACCACAACCTTGAAACTTTTTTCACAACTTGTGGTACTCATCTTTCCTGGGTGTAGAAGCAGATTCAGAATTCTCTGTCAGATCCACTTGCCAGCTTCATATTTTGATCACATTCCAAGTTGAAGAAATTATTGTCACGAAAGAGTTCATGAAAGTACAAAAGATTGACTCGGAAAAGTGTAGTCTTGAAATAAAAGATAAAATTTTGCTTCTAAGTTCCAAACGCGTTTTTCTCAAGTCAAGCTTCATCTGCTGACGGGATTGAAATTGAACTGAACTGAACGTGTTAAAAATTAGGGTTCGCTTCTACTTGAGATAGATTGGTAGGCCGCACAATCCTGCATAGTTATTATAATTACAAGATTTGAAGGTACTGAAATCTGAAATACAGGTTAGACATTTTAATAAAAACCTTGTTCAAATTGAGGTCTTAATATATTAAACCCCGAACTATAACCTATGACATTCTTGTGATTTTGAGCGAACAGATTTATATTAAACCCCCAGCATTAACCTGGTCCTAAGCGTGTCTCAGATTTAGAGAAAAATAAGTTTGAAGTCTTTTGAGTCAAGGTCTATCCCTACCATGGTGAGTGGTGACCACCAAAATTTACTTTTCGATTTAAAGTTTTATAGGGTAGCCATCACGATTTTACATTCACAACCGGCCTCTGCATATCTTTTGAACCTTCCAAAGCTAAGCAACGATCAACAGACTCAAGGGAATTATTTTGAAATCCATATACTGAGGAAGGAAGGTGTTTTATTATTCTTATAAGTAATGGCATTTTCACTACAAACCATTATACTTGAAATATATCAATAACTAGAAATGACCCAACCTAATTTTGATTTTTTTGCATTCATCACATATTTATTTTGAGTTTTTAAACTCTTTGTTATCTCTAGTAACAGTCCTTAAAGTGACGGGTCATCATCTAGTAATAGTTCCTCTATAGTACCCAGAAGAGGTACTTATTCGGTAAAGGAAAGCATGAAGTCTAAGTAACAACTGTTAAATCATTTTACCCAACACAGGGAAGGATTCTGAGCGTATTCATCAATAGGTGACAGAGACACTTTCATCCCCAGAATGTATCATTGAATGTCCAGAATCTGGAAAGAGTTTCTTTTAGGTAAATCTGGAAAGAGTTGGTTCATCCGGATACTGCAGACTGGATATATGCATATTTCAGCCAACATGGTTGGGGTAAAAGACATTTTCAAAGACACTTCCATCCCTTCCTGGAAATGCAACTTTTACCCCTTCAGACTTCAGTATGCCAATTTCAATACACCTACACTCCTTAATTGTGACGCCGTACGGGTCTGTCACCGATAGTAGTTTTTTAGACAAATTTTCCCTTTAGAGTATGGAATGACACAATAAGGGGGTGAAAGTATCTTTGTATTAATCATGAGGGGGGTAAAAGTGTCTTTTACCCGATTTCAGCCACGTCTTAGCATTCTCCCACCTCTCTCTTCATCTGCATTGGATGATGATGAGGAGAATACTGTGATCTGATATTAGCTATTGATTCTGATGGAGGTAATGGTGTCCCCGAAAAACTTGGTTTGGTGAAGATATGGGTGAGGGCTAAATGTGCAATGTAGTGATAGATTGTTATGATTCAGTAAGATTGGGGATTTAGAGTGTCTGATTTTGTATTAGGGTTCGACCGATATGACAAAACCAAACCATGTATAAGCTGAAATAAGGTAAGATACCAACACTCCAGAGAAGGGCCAGACATCAAATGATCTCTCTTGCCGAAAACTATAAAATTCCAATCAACTACAAAAAAATAAAAACAGTTGCAAATGCACGTGCATCTAATCAAATAACTGAACCACATAAGTGCATCAAATTCAAACGTGAGATAGAGGGAATATCGGCAACTTACATGTGTAATGCAGAAAATGTAGTGTGCAGATACAAAGTTTTAACAAAATGAATGTTGAGTTCAGTCCATGAACATTATCTGGGGCGAAAAGCTTCATTGCTAGAGAACGGCATTGACTGACTCGTGGACTGATCCAGAACTATCTTCAAGTTTGCCACGGCTGAAACTGTTTGAGAAGGTGCAGCAAAGGCGGGTCGTTTAGGCACTGCCATGGTAACCGAATAGCTATTAAGCATCAGAACCACAGTTTCCATGGATGGCCTAGCATCAGGGTCGTCTTGGACACACAACAACCCTATCTGAATGCATCTTCTTACTTCACTTCCACTATACGACCCTTCCTAGGCACGATCTATCAGATCCAACGGCCTTCCTTCTCCCCACAGTTTCCAAGCCTGCATTTCAATGGCTCATAAAGGTAAGACATAACGTTCATAAGAACGATGACCACTAAGAAGGAACATGGTAGAGATACTAACATAGCCTGGAAGGTTGCTGCAGACTGATAGGTGAAAGCTGCTATTGCTCCTCACGCCACTTATGATCTCCAAGATTAACACACCAAAGCTAAAAGCATCGGATTTGACCTAGAAATGTCCATGGAAATACTCAGGAGACATGTAGCCACTGCAAAATCAACAACATCCATTTCAAGTTCATTCTTTTGGCCACTAAGAGCCTAAATAAAACCCCCAAAAAAAACATGAACTTGAAAGGCTTACAATGTTCCTACAACTTGACTGGTGCTTCCGTGAGTTTCATCCCCACCAAAGATCCTCGCCATTCCAAAGTCTGCAACTTTTGCAGTCATATCCTCGGCTAACAGAACGTTGGCAGCTTTAAGATCGCGGTGAATGATTCTAACTGGGGCATCCTCATGAAGATATAGCATTCCCCGCGCTATCCCTCCTATAATCTTGTAGCGCATCGACCAAACTAGCTTTGCACTCTTTTGTGGGTCTGCCCACAGACACACACAAAATTGTTACAATAAGCTGGAAATAGACATGGAATCGATGATGATGAACAAAACTAGTTAAGAATTGTCCCAAACCAAATAGTAAGTAGTCGAGGCTTTTGTTGGGAACAAAGGTGTAAATGAGTATCCTCTCCTCAGCTTCATAGCAGAATCCAAGTAGCCTTACAAGGTTCCTGTGTTGAAGTTTGGCTACCACCACAACCTCATTCTTAAACTCGGCTTCACCTTGCCCTGAATCCACAGATAGCCTCTTCACAGCTATTTCTTGCCCATCCGAGAGTATACCTTGTGAAAATTCACCAACTCCAGTAATGATTTTTCCAGCCCCAAACAATCATCGGATAAAATCAAATCAAGTGTCGTATCTAACCTTGTAAACTGATCCATACCCGCCTTGACCGATTTTGTTTCCAGGGGCAAAATTGTCCGTGGCAGCTTGAATCGTACCCAGATCATATTGCAAGGAGTGTTCCATGGTGATATCATGATCTTGACCACCTGCGTAACCAAACTACAAAGCATTAGCAAATTATATAAATTTCACTACTGAATTGCTTAATTAGGCCTAACAAGAGGGGATTACCAGTTTTACTATCTTCATGTGTGATGGAATTGTAGTTTCTTTTCTTTAACCAACAGGATCCAACAACAGCAATGAAGACCAAAACAGAAACACAGACTGCAACAATAATGGCGACAAGGGCGCCGGTTGAGATCATCCCCTCTTTCCTCCTTTCAGCTGCGGGTGGTGGAGGAAGAGGCGACAGAGGAGGCGGCGAAGGCACGGCGGTGGTGTTGTAAAAAGGGTAGAATTCATACCTAATACCACAGCTGAAGAACAAAACCATAGCACCACGGGCATTAGCACAGCAGACTGGGAGCTTAGAGATACCATCAAGAAGGCAGTAGTTGCATTCCTCCGGAGTCAAATCCGGCGTGCACTGCGCTAGTCCATAGAGCTTCTCGGTATCCGAATACTCCACTTCTCCGGCGGCGAATTTCTTACCGGACCCATTCGAGGCCCGGCCCGCCAAACTCTTCAACGCGCCACCCAAAACTCGCTCCAAACGGTCAGGGTCTGAAACTTTCTCCGTGGTTGTCGTACTCTTGTAATATACATTTTGATCAAGGACAGTGAAGTTTTGGCGATAAGAGTGACGGAGCATGCATTGATCCCACCAGAAGGTTCCATCCATGGATTCACATTTGTTGGGGACTTCTTTGGTGGAAGCAAAGACACAGATACTGCAAGCATCAGTGGAAAGATCGCCGCGGCAGAGGAAGAGGCCGTAGGCGATTTGGGTGGTTTTTGCACCGGCGGAGGTCCAGGCAAAACCGGTGAGGCTGGTGGCGGATTTGGCGACGAGGAGAGGGTAGAGGGCGTTGAGGTTGTCTCTGTAGGTGCTGTTTGGTAACAATGGGAGTTCTTTTGGGCAAGCCCCTATTAAGTAAGTTGGTTCATCACCTCTGGTATCAACAAGAATGCAGAAAAATGTGCACAGAAACAGAAGAGCTTGAAGATGAAATGATGTTTTCTTCATCTTGATGCAACTAGCTAATCTGGGAAATGAATTTCAACCATTCTTCGTACAAGATCAAAGAACAGTTCAGATATATACCTCGACACGACAAGTTCTTTAGTGCAACTTACACAAAAATATACCTCAACTTGTTAAGATTTATGTTTTTCTCTATAATCACTAGCATCAAACAAATGATAAGAGGCAAGACTTTTCAATTTCTTATAAAACTGTCACCAAGAAGCATTCAGAATCCAACAACCATGGACTTTTCTACCAAGTACCAATGATAATCTTTCAACTTTACAAAAAATGTAAGTTGTAACATAATATAACAATCTTGAAGAAAAGAACACATACGTTTATCTGGGATAGAGATCTGTTACAGAAACATCATTCATAGACTGCGGCAGTGATTGGCTCGTGGACTGATCCGAGTCTGAAGTCATCATCTTTGGACGCGTTTGACTAAAAGCAAAGAAGGCGGGTTTTTGAGGCACTGATAGGCTGACCGTATGACTAGTAAGCATCAGAACCACGGTTGCCATGGAAGGCCTTGCATCAGGGTCGTCTTGGACGCACAACAAACCAATCTGAATGCATCTTGTTACTTCACTTTCAGAGTAGGATCCTTTCAATGTGTGATCTACCAAATCTAACGGATGTCCTTCACCCCACAGCTTCCAAGCCTGCATTTGAGTTAGTCGTTCGTAAGACTAAGCAATCGATGAAGAAGTAATGTTCATGACTGGTTAGGTAAAATGTGATAGATACTAACATAGCTTGTAAGGTTGGTGCAATCAGGTAGGTCAAAGCTGATATTGTTCTTCTTTCCACTTATGATCTCCAAAATCAACACACCGAAGCTGAAAGTATCTGATTTGCCCGAGAACTGGCCGTGAATTACATACTCAGGAGACATGTAGCCACTGCAAATCAGCACACCATCAGTTTTATCTTTAACAGAAAAAGTTCATTCTTTCATTATCTCATCATGTAAGAGCAGAAACTAGATGATTCTAAGAACAGAAAGCTTACAATGTGCCAACAACTCGACTTGTGTTTCCTTGAGTTTGATCCCCACCAAAGATCCTAGCCATTCCAAAGTCGGCAACTTTTGCATTCATATCTCCATCTAACAGAATATTGCTAGCTTTGAGATCGCGGTGAATGATTCTAAGACGGGAATCTTCATGAAGATATAGCATCCCTCGTGCTATCCCTGAAATAATCTTGTAACGTGTTGGCCAATCCAGCCGTTTGCTCTCTTTTGGGTCTGTGCAGTTACGAAAACAAGATCAATAGATGGATTAAGATGCATGATGTTGAACATATTAGTTAGTTCAAGATGTCATTGCCATACCAAAGAGTAAGTAGTCCAGGCTTTTGTTGGGAACAAATTCATAGATGAGGATTTTTTCTTCCGCTTCCAAGCAAAATCCAAGTAGCCTGACTAGGTTACGGTGTTGAAGTTTGGCTACCAACACAACCTCGTTCGTAAACTCTGCTGAACCCTGCCCTGAATCTTGAGATAGCCTCTTTACTGCTACCTCTTGCCCATTAGAGAGCACACCCTGTGAAACAAGAAATAGATCATGGAATCAAGAATAGAAACATGGGGTGCGTTTGATCTAACTTATTTGCAGCTTAAGTTGACTTATAAGTTTATGTCAAAAAGTCTACGACAAAAAAGATGAACAAAAAAGATAGATGAGTATGGTGAAAAAGATGTTTAAGTTCAAAAGAAGTTTCCAAACTCTAATTATTTGTTGACTTAAAAGTTCTTATAAGTCATACCAAACTCTCCCATGCTTTTGGTTAAGAAACCCGGATTCCACCTCAAAACCAATGTGCAATGACTGGTGTAATTCAGAATCTTATTAAGCACAGATACAAGAGACAAAACTCTGAAGTGGAATAAATCACGATTCTCATTAACTCGAATTACCTTGTAGACTGATCCATATCCGCCTTCACCAATCTTATTTGCAGGAGAAAAATTGTTGGTGGCAGCTCGAATCGTACCCAAATCATATTGCAAGGAGTGTTCCATAGTGATATCATCAGCACCTGCTTAAAACCCAATAATCAAATCATCAAAATCAATGAATTCCTTTTTTGATTACTCACCGGAACAATCCAACAGGAACAAGAAGATGTACTCAGTTGCTCACCATTGTTATTGCTGTCTTCTCTAATAGAATCATAGTCTGTTTTCTTCTTCTTGTTCTTATTCAACAAACAATATCCACCAACAATGAAGATCAAAACAGAAATACATACTACAACAACTATAGCGGCAACGACACCGCCCGAGATTCTTTTATCCGGCGGCGGCGGCGGAGGAGACGGCGGAGTCACGTCGGCGGTGGAGGTGTTGTAAAATTGGTAGAACTCATACCTCATATTACAGCTAGGGAGATAAATACTAGAGCCACTAGCATTAGCCCAATTCTCTTGAAACTGAGAGATACAATACCGGAGACAGATGTTACAATCCGCCGGAGTCAACTCCGGCATACACTGCACTAGTCCATAAAGCTTACCCTTCTTTTCCGAGTACTCGCCTTCTCCGGCCGCGAATTTCTTGCCGGACACGCCACCAACCGAAGCTCTTTTCACCAAACCATCCAACAATTCCCCCAAAACACGCTTGAACCGAACCGTGTCGGTCACGTTCTGCGAAACCCGGGTCTTGAAATCGACGCTCAGGTCCATTACAGTGAAGTTTTGTAAATAAGAGTGACGGAGCATGCACTGGTCTAACCAGAAGGTTCCCTCCAATGACTCGCATCTCTCTGGGGCTTCTCTAGTGGCGGCGAATACGCAGTTACTGCAGTCGTCGGCGGAGAGGTCGCCGCGGCAGAGGAATAGGCCGTAAGCGAATTGGGTGGTCTCTGTTCCGGCGGAGGTCTTGTAGAAGCCGGTGGTGGTGGTGGTGGCGTTGTTGGCGAGTAAAGCGAAGAGGGTGTTGAGGTTGGCATGGTAAGAGCTGTTTGGTGTCAATGGAGGTTCACTTGGGCAGTAGTCTGATATGTAATTTGGTTCACCTCTGATGTTATCAAGAAATAGAATGCAAGAAACAGAGTAAAGAAACAGAAGAAGATTCAAACTGGGAAGGAAAGATGGAATTGTTTTGGCCATCTTGGAGGTGTTTCTTGATCCAGAGAGTAGCAATCATGTAACTTGATCCAGATTGAAAATTGAATGTTGAATCTACTTGCCAGGTCCATATAGCTCAATGATCAACATTAGTCTTATGATAGGCTGCCATCAGCCTATCATTGTCACATTGAATTCAACATAGAAAAGTCTTCTGGCTGAAATTGGTGATTTGAGTAGGTCAATATGAGGCCACTATCTTGGACTTTTTTTTTGATGCTTCGGAAATCTTATGTTTCTATCTTGGACTTTACCGACACCTCCAAGGTGGAAACTTTGCATATGGGAAAAGTCTCATAGAGCAAGTTATAAGGATTTGGATTATTCCCAAAAGACATAAGTTTGAAACCAAATGCATTAGTAGTTTTGTGGTTTGAGTCTTGTGCTTTGGAGAAGCGTATTGGATTTTAATACCACTCTGTTTTTTCTCTATGACATCATTTGACCATTTTGGACTATTCATCGGGTCACTTTTAACCTAGTGATTTGGATGGCAAAATGATGCCATTTTTGATGATTTTTTCATGGTGTTGTTACTTTGTAGAGTAAAGGTTACTTTATAACACGGTGAAAATTTATCAAAAAATCGAATAGTTTTACGGTTCAAATCATTGGGTCAAAGTGACCCAAATACGAGTCAAAAAAGTCAAATAGGGTGAAAGAGAAGAAACATATTGGTACTTAAAACAACAAAAGAAATGAGTGATTATAATATGAATGAATGATTGAATGTTATAGCCTGGATTTCTACATCAAGATATGCTCTTTGATTGGAATACATGGAAACATATACAAATACAGCACAGGTCTTTGACATTCTCTGTATTAGACAGGGAAATGTTCTCTACAACAACAACACGCTGTTCACGAGATTAACTAGGATCAGCTACATAGATCAAGCGTCTCCATTGGTATCAGTCCAAACTCATTTCTTTCTTTGTATTTGATTTTGACGAAGTCTCGTATAAGTGTTCTTCCACGGGCATAATTTTCAGGAATTAGCCTAGAAATGATGTAAACATCCGAATTTACACAGGAATCCAGGCATATTTCATTCACTGGATACCCAGATACCAATCATGTTCGTCTCCAGATACCTTGTGAAGGTGATCTGGAATCACTCAATATCTGCGAAAAATTAACAGAATTTAGTGTGGCTCTCCAGACAAATCAGACTCTACAATTTGGATCAAAAGAACAAAACAACTGAGTAAAAGTTTACTTCAACGTAAGAAAGTAAAGAGTAAACTTTTGTGTTGGACTACATGAACTGAAGCACACTAGTGAACAAGAGAGCAAAAGGCCTCCCGAGCTCACGGAACATCAACAACATCTGCGCTCTAGCTATCAGAACCCTTAGAACTCTCTCTGGTTCAATACTGAACCTAAAACAAGTACACTGTATATGATAAAGACACAGTATGCTAACGGCAGACACTTGAGATTTTTCATAATAAGAGATTTTTAAGTTCACCTAATATTAGAAACTGAGGTCAAAGAAAGTGAACCGGTAAGATTAAGGGTCAAACATCTGATTAGAGACACAGTTTATGCAAATACCATTTTGTCCACACACTCAGTTCTTTCTTGATGCATAAACTGTTTGTTTCCAATCAGGTACAGAAACAGTGTTCACGACTAGTAGTAGTACAAATAGGCAAATAACGAAAAAATCATACAACATTTTACCAAACAAATAATTCTTGCAGGGTTTTGAGATCTACTCACGTTATCTGGGAAGAAGATCTGTTATAGAAACTTCATTCATAGATGGTGTTGTCGACTGATCTGAGTTCATAATCACGTTTGGCACGGATGATCCTGATTGACCGTTAACAAAAAAGGCAGGTTTTTGAGGTACTGGCAGGTTAACTGAATGACTATTAAGCATCAGAACCACAGTTGCCATAGATGGCCTAGCATCTGGATCGTCTTGGACGCACAACAAGCCGATATGAATGCATCTTACTACTTCACTTTCACAATACAACCGTTCAAGGACATGATCTATCAAATCCAACGGCCTTCCTTCCCTCCACAGCTTCCAAACCTGCATTGGAATTAGCCACATGTAAACCTATGCATTCGACGAAGTGATGTTTGTGATTGAAAAGGAAAATGGTACTAGTACTAACATAGCTTGGAAGATTGGTGCAGCCTGATAGTTGAAAGGTGCTATTGTTCCTCTTTCCACTAATAATCTCTAAAATTAACACCCCGAAACTGAAAGTATCAGATTTGACCGAGAATTGCCCGTGAATCACATATTCAGGAGACATGTAGCCACTGCAAGTCAGAAGTATGCATTTTGAGTTAAGCATCGAAATTTTATTATTTTAGCAAGAATAGAGAATAACCAGCAAAAAAGTCAAAAAAGTCCAATAAAAAGTTTTCACTAATCTGGGTATCTGTGAAATATACACAATACATATTCATGACTAATATCTCCATATCTTCCTTTGATTGGAAGAGGTCAATTAAAAGGATTATTAACCTGTACCGTTTGCATACAAGTATATCAACCACAATTCAATCATCCCCTGTGAATTACAATTTGGATGGCAGGATCCTAAGCAAAGGCGAACATGTATGTATTCCAAAGGCAGAGAATAAGGCGATTTAAACTTCTACTTCTTTGTAAGATGGGAAAGATCAACAATATATACATCAATTACCGGAAAAATGTGACAAAATGACAAAAATGATTTTATTTTATAAATTATCATTGATACTACAACTTGGAAGTATACTGTCCCCCACTATCCTTTTTATGTAGCAATACCTATATAGTGTTCGCATTCATGTTTTAGGAACCAGAACAATTTCCACTCCAGCAATGGGTGCATTTGAGGACTTGAGGTTTCTAGTTTTCCTTTTTTTCTTTGATTTTTCTGGGCCACATCGATTACTTAACTTGTAAACACAGAAACTAGGTTGATATACCTGTGAGTTATACTTATACATGATCATTGATCAGGATTTAGGAGCAGCTAGGTGCTGCATGCAATGACAAATAGTTTTTGAGATTGCAGAAACTGAGTAAAAAGGCAAGAAAAAAGCTTACAATGTTCCTACGACCCGAGTGGTGCTTCCATGAGTTTGATCGCCACCAAAGATCCTAGCCATACCAAAGTCTGCAACTTTTGCATTCATATCTCCATCTAACAGAATATTAGCAGCTTTAAGATCACGGTGAATAATTCTAAGACGGGAATCTTCATGAAGATAAAGCATCCCTCGAGCTATCCCTCCTATAATCTTGTAACGTCTTGTCCAATCCAACTTTGCACTCTCTTGCGGGTCTGCACATTCACAAGTAACAAGTGAACAACCTCTTCAGTTAGCAATGAAGAAAGCCTAAATAAATGGATGGACTAAGGCGATGAAAAACAAAACTAGTCAAACCAAAGACTAAGTAGTCAAGGCTTTTGTTGGGCACGAATTCGTAAATGAGTATCTTCTCTTCAGCTTCCAAGCAGAATCCAAGTAGTCTGACAAGGTTCCTATGTTGAAGTTTGGCTACCACAAGAACCTCATTCTTGAACTCAGCTGCACCTTGTCCTGAACCATGAGATAGCCTCTTCACCGCTATCTCTTGCCCATTGGAGAGTATACCCTGTGAAAAATTGACTCCATCACTAAAGATTACTGAATCGATTCAAACAATTACATTGGTTGAATTAGAAAGAATCGTCATCATCTACTTACTTTGTAGACTGATCCATACCCGCCTTCCCCAATTTTGTTGTCATGGCAAAAATTGTTTGTGGCGGCTCGAATTGTGCCCAAATCACATTGCAGGAAGTGTTCTTCCATGGAGATATCGTCGTTATCTGCTTATGGCGAAACCAATGAATTTCGCTGATGAATGAACAAAAAAAAAAAAATACTATACGTCGCCACACTCATGTCCCAATAGTGGGTGTGTATGGATCAGAGGAAGTTGAGATGAACTAAATAGTCAATAATTTGAAAAAGGTGGTCAAAAATTTGCTTGAAATCCGGAATTCCGGAAGAAAAAAATTGTTACCCGGAATTCCGAATAATCTGGCGGAAATCCGGGACACACACATTCTTCCAAAATTTGAAACCACTTCAGCAACCATTTGTTCCCTTCCACTTGCACGTGTCATTCACTAATTGGAGCCCTTGGTCAAGTTTCTTTAAAATCATGAGCTGCCCTCCATATTGGCACAGTTTTAATTTCTGAATTTCCCATCGTGGTAATACATCACCATTTTAATTAATATTATATTATTAATTTTATTACAATAATTACATTAATCTACTTTTAGCTATTTTATCCAAACGCTCCAGATAAATGTAGATCTTTAGTCAAACCGCTCACTTACTTCCGCTCATTCAAACAGGCCAGTGTCCCAACTTGCCACATCTGCTAAATTGACAAATATCTTGAAAACTGTTATAGATAGTGGTGGCTTCTGCAGGTAATGTGGGTAAGTTGGGATGTTATTGGGATCTTCATTTTAACAACTTTAAGAGAAAAGAAGAGGACTTACCATTACTTGCACCTTTTCCAATGGAATCAAATTTTGTTTTCCTCTTCATGTTCCTAGTGACTACCAAATAGGACACCAAACCAATGAAGACCAAACCACAAACACCCACCGGCACAATGACGGCGATGAGGACACGATCTTTTCTCTTATCCTGCGCTGGTGGAGGCGGCGGAATAGCGGTGGTGTTGTAAAACGGGTACAATTCGTACCTAATAGTACAACTAGGGAATAAAACAGTAGCACCACGGGCATTATCACAGCAATCCGGGAAAGCCGAGATACAATCCCGAAGGCAAAAATTACAATCCGCCGGAGTTAAGTCCGGCGTGCACTGCGCTATTCCATAAAGCTTACCCTTCTCCGAGTACTCGCCTTCTCCGGCAGCAAACTTCTTACCATACCCACCACCAACAGAAGCTTTTTTCACCAAACCATCCAACAATTCCCCCAAAACTCGCCCGAATCGATCTGGATTCGTTACATTTTCCGGATCACGTGTCCTGAAGTCAACCCTCTGATCAAGAACAGTGTAGTTTTGGCGGTACGAGTGACGGAGCATGCACTCGTCGTACCAGAACGTTCCCTCCAATGATTCGCATCTCTCTGTGGCCTGTCTAGTGGCGGTGAGCACGCAGTCACTGCAGGCGTCGGCGGAGAGGTCGCCGCGGCAGAGGAAGAGGCCGTAGGCGATAACGGACGGTTTTTCACCGGCGGAGGAGTTGTGGAAGCCGGTGAGGGTGGTGGCGGCGTTGGCGGCGAGGGAGGAGAAGAGGGTTTGGAGGTTGGCTGTGTAAGTGGTGTTTGGAGTCAGAGGGGGCTCACTTGGGCAATAGTCTGATATGAAGTTGGGTTCAGCTCTGACTTGATAATGAAGAAAGCAAGAAAACAGAGACAGAAACAGAGCAAAGAGATTGGAATTTGAGACAGAGGGTCGACAAGGGGGTGATTTTTTGGTCATGTTGGTTGAATTTTCTTGATCTAGAGAGGTTGTACCAGGGTGACAAAAGGTGCATCTATGCATTATGTCAATGTTGAATCTACCTGTCACTGCCAGGTTCATTGTGAGGTGGTTGTGGAAGTGTGTGGTCATGAGGACGAGAGTCAATAGAAAAAGGCTAACATTTTCATACCGTTACCATTATTATACTAGTTTTTTCCTTTTATAATATAATAGTAGTACTGCATTGTCTGACTTCCTACCATTTATTTAACGCAATTCTGGGAGTGTTTCCGTCGTCGGCACAACTGTTTTCGGACAGTCAAATTAATTTTAGTGTGTTTGATAATTTTTTTTCCAGATTTTTCAGCTATCTTAATGCAGCTTCCAGGAAGCAATAGGGAAATGATTTCTCGGATTCCAAGTTTTCTACAACCGATTTTAACTTCACATATTTTTCAAATATTTATTTTTGAGGAACCGATACATCAATATTTTATTTTACTCACTGAAGGTAAGTTCTCATCTGATTTTACCAAACATGTTACATCAATATTTCACCGGAACTTTCACGTAATATTTATCAAATAACATTGTATCTAAAATTCACAATAGTTTTTCAATAGTGATTCTTACATAACAATTATCTAGCACCGCCACAACATTTTTAAACTGCATTGCTTATTTAGTCGGCATTCTATGTTGCGTGTGGAAGTTGACCTTGTTTGGTCACGGTTGTTTTTTTATTTGACAAAAAGTTAGAACTAGAAAAAAACTCGGGAAAGAACAGGTCCACACATAACAACAAAGAAAAGAAAAATCAACTTTCCAAACTCCTTCATATTTTTTTTTTAAAATATCTAAAAACCCACACTATCCAAAGAGTCCTACTGTGGAGGGAAAGAAGGAAGACCATTAGATTTGATAGATGATATCCTGGAAGATTCTTAACACCGGAATTGAAGCAACAAGATGCGGCATACACCTTGTCTTCTTGTTCTTGTGTGTCTAAGCGGGGTGGCCTACCCTCTTAGGCCCCAATTATGAAGAGTATTGGCCTGAAAGCTTCCAAAATCCTTGAGATAGCTTCGGACATAACTAAAAACGTTGATGGAACGAGGGAAGAGGAAAAAGAAATGAGGAAAGTTCCGGATTTTGAGTCTGTTTGGTACCAGCTGAAAATCTCAATAATCAGCTGAAAATAATTTGAAAAGAAAATCCAATTTAACTGAGAAGCACAATCTGTTTGGTATGAGCTGAAATTATATATTACTAACTTGATCTATTTAGCAAAATTTAAAGAGCTCAAAATTCAAGTAATTGAATATACCTATTAATAAATGAAGTGTAATCATGCTAATGTAAAAAAAATATTAAAATTAATATTTTAGAGATTTTCAGCTGCATAATCCCCGATTTTGGAGATCTACAATTGCACACAGACTATTTTAATCTGCAGATTATCAGATTAAAATCTGCATACATAACAAACAGAATTGTTGAAAAGAGGCTGATTGTAATCCAATTGGATTAGAATCTTGGATACCAAACATGCACTTAGGATGGAAAATCAACGTGCGAGAGTCCGGGCTCGTTAAATTAGGCTCAGCTAGTGAAGAGATCTAGGACTAAACCCAAAACTGCAAATGATGACAATTTGGAGGAGATTTCCGTAAACCTCAGGCCCATAACAAATGCTGAAGCCCATAGCCCATGTCACCCGTCCCCTAGCCATGTGAACCCTTACTGGACGTCCAACTCGCAACGATATACATTATACAACAGTCCTTTTTCACTTCGAAGAAACCCTAGAACCAAAATTGAAGAAGCATGAAGGAAATGGAGAACTGGTTGTGTGCCAGCAAATTGACGAAGGGATATCGAAAGAAGCAGTTGGAAAGGAGGAAATCACCTTGTATGCAATATGAACAGGAGATGCACATAAATTGACCAAGGACATCTCTTCTGAAGGACGAACATGATCTATCACATACAGATCTACAACATGAATTATAACGGAAGATTCATGTGTTTACCTTGTCTTCCTTAGCTCCTATGCACAACGGATGATCGTAAGATGCTTGCTTTCACGTGCCCTTCTTGCTCCCACAGTCTGGCTCGAATCACTAGGACGAAAGCTCTAATCACACCAAGTTCCACCAATGGAGGCTAGTTAGAGAGAGAGTCTAGGGTTTACTGTATTATGATCAGCACATGATCTCTACAGTAGTGTGTATAAAATAATAGGAGGCTGTCTCCTTATATAGACAGACTTATACCCAATTGCAACATTACCCCCTAGGGTTTGTCCTTGCTACTAACCCCATAACGTTTGAGCTTGTCTCACCTAAACCCATAAGTTTAGGATAATTGCATTGTGCACCCCACATGGGCGCACATAATGCTAACATCTCCCACTCGCACAGTGGGGTAGCACAAATACAGTAGGTATAGTCTCCCTCAATCTCCATTTATCATCATCTGCCAAAGTGTTATGTGGCCTTGGTGTGTGACTGTGAGAGAACCTGCATTTCGGGAGTTCCATACTCTAAACTCATACGAGACGAGCTAGCAGCAGGCGCACTCAACCTCAAGTAATAATGCAATACACACACACACACACACACACACACACACACACACACACATATATATATATATATATATATATATATCTCGTATTCCCCAGATTCTGTCAATTGTCATCTCATAGACCATGGCACACCTACCTTGTCACGAATGTCGTGCATCAATGAGTCTATATCTCCTTTATTACATTCATATCCTGCATGATCTCATAAGATCTTGTAGGTGGGCCCAATGAAAGTGATAAAGAGCGATGCAATTAGAATCTTCCTTTCCATCCATTGTCGCTTTGATTCGGAGTCAACTGCTTTCCTAGCAATGTCCTGGTAGGCCGAATCATTCATAGCCGTGAGGTGTCACGCTAAAGTAGCACCACCGAACCGTCTCTCCCCGACATGGATAAAAGTACTAAGGGTATACAGTGTCAATCATTCTTATATGATCGACGAGGCTCACACGGCGAGGAAACTCAGGGACTAGTTCTACTCGCCACCTCATGTCACTCATCAGCACACGTTATCTCATAAGATGTGCGCTATAGTGTTTGGACTCTATCAGAGCACATGTTCTATCCCATAGGGACCACTATACAGATGTAAGTCCAACAACCCATATGACTATTAACCCGAGTACTGAGTGTTGCACATATGCAATCGAAATCAGTTCTCTCATCTGGCTTTCTCTACGCAGACTATACATGGTTCGGGGTAGTAACCATGTTTGACTGGGTCTTGCACTTTTGATTGATGTCCAGCTCTTGTCATAGGCCATGCGCCTCATATGACAGGAGTCATCATATCATAGGCTTCTAGCGCTTATCGGGATTCTGTCTCATCTTCTACTCACCTAGACTATCCAGGATGTTGTAAAGGCGGTTGCTCGTGTGAGAGAGTCAACCTAGTGTCCGCGCGACATGTTCTATGCTAGTACAGGATATGTAAACGTATCATACACGTATCGAAACAACATGTAGCATAACAAATCCAATTAAAATCCAGTTATCAATGTCTTATATACTCATCAATCATATTACCAGTGATCGATTACCAAGTCCCAATATTCTAAAGCAATCCACAAAGACGACTCTTATGTGGTTTAGGAATGGGAGGGTCCTCCACTTTGGCCCGTAGTTGATCTACTCCAAGATTACTCTTCAGGTAGTTATTTCACCTTTTGTGAAACATTACCCTTTTCTATATGTTTGGCTTTATCAAAGTACTGTAGCCGTACGCTAGCACTACAGGTTGGTTGACAGCTCATAAGCTTGTCAGAAACCTTCTTCTCCAAACATATTTCTGTCCGGTGACAGAACAGGCAATCGTGCTTCGCTTCCATGATCGATGGAGCGGTCTAATACGATTGTGCAACACTTGTGTCGCAGTTCCATGCGATGTTATCTAGCATGGACAATAGCCTGAGTCGGATCTACGTGTATCTAGGTCCCCACCCTAGTCAGCATGCATAGCTGGCTAGTCGAAGCATCATCTCCGATAGTCATAGCACGTGATCCTTCGTATAGAGTATCCTTTTGGTTGCAATCCAGTGTCTTAAGTTAGATTTCCTGAAATCCACTCTTCCGATTACATGAGGTTTGTGGGGTCTCAGTATATACCATAGTATATAGCAGACTCACACTGCATCGGGCACTTTGGTCATTTGGTCAATCCTATTATGGTTTCTTCTAGGTCACATACTCAGGCTCATAAAGTCTTGCAGTAAGCTATAGGAGTATCACATGGCCTCGGGTCCATAACATGGAATCTTTCAAAGTATCTTCTTGTTGTCCGCCTTATGCGTTAATATAAGAAGTCCTTTTGAACGAACGAGAATGCATCTCGCCCTACTAATGTCCTTCGTCACAAATCGAAAGGATAACGACCCTGTAGTGGATGTGAAACAGTCCTTAGACTCTCCTGGAAAATAGTGTGTCATCGATAATAAGTGACGTAATCATCTACTCTCTAATACTGAGAGTGATATGCAACGGTTTTTCATCCATTGATAAAATACTGCTGACATAGAGGACTAATTAAGATCATACATGGACTTAATTAGCTTGCACCTATTTGTGCATTTGATCATACATCTCGAAACCCTATGGTCGAGTCATACAGATCACCTCTCTGATTTCTCTATCGAGAAATTCAGTTGTCACGTTTATCGAGAATGGAGCCTTATTTCCATCATCACAACTATTACCGATATCTCTGCAAGTCGTATGCCTTACTATGCTTCCGCCTGTGTCACTCTGACTGACCTTGGAAATCCATTCATTTCCAATAGTCTGATATCCAGTCGGAAAAGTTAATCTAGCCTTAAACTTGGTTGGTCCCTTACAGACTGTAACTTTTCCTGTAAAGGCTACTTTTCATTCTTCATAATTAGGGAACGATAAGGCACTGTATTCTCTCCTATCGTTTTATGCAAGGTGATCCTTAAGATCATCCCTTCGATCTCAAATAGTCGATGGGATATGCTCCTATGAGCAATTCCTTTGCATTGGAGGATCATAATTTGCTCTCACCCCTATGGATGGGCACCTCGCCTAGAAAGTCACACCCACTGTCCGAAAGATCCTTGAGGGACTAATTCCTCATAATGGACTAAGGAACAGGGTAATTTCCTAGCGGTTCCTCCATGCTCACGGAGATCATCATCTCTACGAACATTCCCTTAATTATGGACATCTCCTTATGAGAAATCATATATCTTGTGAATCCATTTGCGTTACACTACTAATCGCCTGTTGCGTTTCGAACACGCAACCCCCTAGAGTACTCCGAATAGTATGGGAAGATATGTTACTCCATGAAGATACACTTCTTCCATCTAGGGTCTAAGTTCCTTCTTGTCAGTTGATGGAATATCCTGGGGCGATATCCTAGGTTCATCTTCTTGCGTGGTGACATTATGTCTTCCCCTTCGATGTCAAATCGTCGACGGGGTATGCTCCAAAGAGCGCTCCTACGCAAAGAGGGTTCTTCTTCAGCATTATCTTCATATACAATAGGCTGCTCACTAGGTAAGGCACTCCCACTGTTCTCAAGATCCATAGGAACAAATTCCTCTTGAGTAGTGGTGAATTGAGTGTCATCTAGTGGTTCCTCTTACTCGTAGAGAATTCCATCTCCACGAGCTTCTCCCTGACTAGGAAAATTTAGTTAGCTCATAAGCTTCCGATCCCTATGGCCTAAGGTGACCTCATATAGGTTGCCTTTTGGTCCACATCTCGTAGGGTGTAGTGGCTACAGACTTGGTAGGTATTTGGTTGAGTACATCGACAGCCGTTTAACAAAGCGTCTCCTCAATATAGGGAACATTTACTTTGCACGAACTATCATACATCGAACCATCTCAGGCTGTATCCTATTCCTCCTATCCGCAACAGCAATCTGCTGCGGGGCATGTGAATAGCCAACTGCCTAACTACTCTCCATCACATAGTTCTTGCTAAGATATATACTCGCAGTCTCATTCTAGCCAAGGGGATACCCTTTTCTCCAGACGGTTTTCTACCTTTTGTAGATACCTGTCTGAAGCACCCTTGTGCCTCAGACTTATGTGGCCCAAGCACACATAGTTGAGATGCGTGCAATAATCTACGAATGTGATGGAACAGTAAGCACCATGTCTTTAGCTATTAACATTTAATGGAACACAAATACAACATAATGAATTGTTTGTAAAGACTCAATAATCCTTACCGCTTTACTGGATGGTTTGCCTTTCGCCTTTAGTGTAAGGCAAGAATCACACACATGTAAGGGTACCTTGGGCATATTCCAAGCAGGCCTACCTTAGCTAGCCTGAACATCCTTTCCTGACATAGTGTGTCTCAATCTAGCGCGCCACATATCATAATCTTACGGCACAACCCTAGAGGTGATATCCAAAGATCCTGAGGCGTTATTCGTGCTAGAAATCAAGAGTGCATAACCATAACATGACCAATTCCAAAGTAAAACTTTGACCAAAACAACTTTTGGTGGCTACTCCCTCAAAGATAATCTTATGGATCCTTAGACGAGAAGTTAGCGCCATGTCTGGCCTTCTAGTCTTAGGGAAACATCCTTTTCCTCCTTTGCATTTGCCTGTCTTGGGATATTGGTCATGTACCAATATTTCGCCCTTATTCCCTTATCCTTGCCCCACCTGTTCCACGGTCCTAATACCGGGCTGGGGACTACATCAGCCTATCATACTTCATTCACAGTCTTTTAGCAACCATATATTGCTTAGACTTCAAAAGTATGTTGAACTAGTATTCTAAGCAAGCACTTGGTTGCTTAGATCCTAGAACGGAGCGATGTTTGGTCTTATCCAAATATCTTGACACTCTCAAAGTGTGTCATATAACGTTTTCATGGCACTTTCATGAAACGTGGCAGAGATAGCAACAAATTGCTAATCGGATAACTTAAACATCTCATCATAACGGCATGAATCTCTGATGGTATAGTTGAGTACTAATCTCAGATACTATAGTCGAGTGCCAAAATTTTATGATTTGAGTTTGATAGTTTAAGGTGGGATTTATGAGTCATTACTCACAACTTTTAATGAGGCAAATGGCTAAGGTGGATCCAAGATTCTTCTTTGGCTCATTCCTACAATCTTTGAATCTCAAAGTGGTCTTGAACTTGCTGATGAGGTCATTTCCCCACCTTGGCATAGCACGCTTTATGAAATTATCTTGACTGCCTCCCACTTATTGGTTAGCCTAAAGATAATGTTCATGTGCTGCTGTGACAACTCTTCATCACAGGTTCGACCATTCTTGTAGGTGATTTGACAAACTATGTCCAACGATTTGGTTACATAGTACGATGACTTGTCATATCGTTTAATGTCACTATTTTAGCTTTTACAGTTTCGATTTAGACACGATTGATCTTGAGACATTGCATAGGAAATTAATACTAGCATTTACTTAGCTCCGAAATAACATGATACATAGATTAAAAATTCATAGTTCCTCATAAGGACTCCACCAAAACCTAGTAGCAATTCTAGGAATCAAATATCGTCACTTATGATTCCCTATTAGTTTCAATCATGTATAATCATGTGAGCTCTTTTGTTTTAGTTCTTTAACATGCGAGGTTATACAGTTATATCCAATCCCACGCAGTTATAACATAAAACAAGCATAAGCATAAATAAATATGAAATGGATGTGGCCCCTAAGGTGCACTCCCACTATTGATAGTACGTCTTGAGCAAGTCTTGAACTTCTCGCCTCATGGATCTCGCCAATCTCGAGTGCTCCTTGAAGCTTCCCTGTTCGTCTCTTTGCTCCATGCACCTCGCGCCATAGCTTTTGGTTTGGCCACCTCTCTTGAAGCTTCTATTCTTCAATCTTCACTAACTATCTTATTTCCAATAAGAAGTAACCTCTAATAGGCGATTTAGATGATAAGAGAAGACAATAGAGTATGTAGAGAGGCACGACACGCAGGCCGTATTTTAATTGATTACATATTCAAAACCATAACCAAATATAAAACCATCTAAGCCACATCCATGCACCAAACACATCCATTCAACCCACAACAACATGTATAATAATAAAATAAACATACTGTAATTTTCTGGAAATTTCCAAAATTAAAGAATAATTACTAGAAATTACTAAGCAATAAAACAATCAACTAATAAGATCGAAAATTGCTCCCAACTACCTAGGATCTCACCTCCTATCTCATGAGGTAGGGAAAAAAGTCCTAAGTCTCCAGAAAAAATTTGGGCTCAAAACAGTGTGTTTAAGGTCGTCTAACTGCCTCGGGAAGTGTGCTAAACACTAATTAATAAATCTGAAAAATAATAAAATTTTATGTTTTTTCAAAAATTATGAAAAAATCCCAGAAAATAGCAAATTTAATTATGAGCATATAGAAAAAAATTTGGCGAAAAATAGTGGCCGGAGGAGGGCTCACGCGCCCACACGCGCCGCTGCGCGTGGGCGAGTCCGCCTCCGTCACGCGCTGACGTCGGTTGAGTGCCACGTCAGCGTGCCACATGGCATGCCACGTCTGCCAAGTGTCGCCGTCATCTGCCGCGTCACCCCTCCATGTCATCTGCCACGTGGCTGCCACGTCATCGCCACGTCAGTCACGTGCTGACGTGGTACCGTCACGCTGTCATGCCACGTCAGCCCTAGCCACGTCAGCAAGTCCGCCGCCGCCCTTTGGCGCGTGCAGCGCGTGGCGGCGCGTGGAGGCGGCGTCGGTGGCGCGCGAAGCCCATGAGCCGCCTTCCCGGCCTCCGTTTCCGGCAATCCTTATATCGTTGGAATCGTCTTTTCACGCTGATCACGATTATGTGTTCAAAACTCAATTTGAACATGTTTTGAAAAAATCTTTTTACTGCTCAGATCTAACAGTCCAGATTTATACAGTTCCGAATCTTAAAATATTCATAACTAATTCTCTGTTCGTCCAAAAATTACAAAATTTATATTTCTGGGATCCTCGTGAAAAACCTATCTAAACATATAGGTTTCACTAACAGATTATGAAATTTCAAAAACTCGATTTTTTTTAACTGATTCGGGAACGCATACGAGGCACGAAAAACAAGCCTAAGGCTCTGATACCAATGAAGGACGAACATGATCTATCACATACAGATCTAAAACATGAATTATAGCGGAAGATTCATGTGTTTACCTTGTCTTCCTTAGCTCCTATGCACAGCGGATGATCGTAGGATACTTGCTTTCACGTTCCCTTCTTGCTCCCACAGTCTGGCTCGAATCACTAGGACGAAAGTTCTAATCCACACCAAGTTCCACCAATGGAGGCTAGTTAGAGAGAGAGTCTAGGGTTTACTGTATTATGATCAGCACATGATCTCTACAGTAGTGTGTATAAAATAATAGGAGGCTGTCTCCTTATATAGACAGACTTATACCCAATTGCAACATTACCCCCTAGGGTTTGTCCTTGCTACTAACCCCATAAAGTTTGAGCTTGTCTCACCTAAACCCATAAGTTTAGGATAATTGCATTGTGCACCCCACATGGGCGCACATAATGCTAACATCTTCTATAAGCAACCTCCCTTTATAAGTTTATATACAACACAAGAGGTTAAAACGATGAAACACCACAACCTACTACTACATATGCTGAAAAATTTACATAAAACTCGAGACCATAATGTATCACAATTTCAAAGAAGGCAATCTCAAAAGAAAATGAAGGAAAGGAAGGAAGATAGTTCAATGGGTTTTTCTTTTCCTAGTGTAGATTCATCTGGGGTAGAGTTCAGTAACAGTAACTTGGTTCACAGACGACGGTGTTGATTGATGTGTAAACTGAACCAAGTCTGTGGACGTCATATTTGGTATGCTGGAGGTTGTTCTAATACGAGGAAAGAAGGGTGGTTCTTGAGGTGCAGACAGGGTAGTAGAATTACCGCTGAGCATCATAACCACGGTTGCCATGGAAGGCCTAGCATCTGCGTCTTCTTGGACGCACAACAATCCCATATGGATGCATCTTGTGACTTCAGTTATAGAGTAACACCTTTCCAGAACAGGATCTACTAAACACAAGGGGTTTCCATCAATCCAGAGCTTCCAAGCCTACAAAAGAAACTGATTATCATGTGAACTTGATAAAATATATGATACTGACATAAGAAGGAAAATAGTTGATACTGACATAGCTTAGCAGGTCATCACGGCGGTCCGAATTGTAAAAGCTACCATTTTTCTTGCCAGTTACATAATAAGCCATATCACCAATGGGCCTGCAAGGTGGCCCATTAGACAAGTCAAGCCCACTGTCCAGTCAAGCCCACTCTCCAGTTTCAAGCCCAAGAAGACCCGTCATCAGATCCTTCTAGAACTAGGGTTAAGAGACGTTTTATTATTACCGTTGGATCGCTCTCCGTACGATCCAACGGTGCTGAAGGCCTGTATATATTCTTAGCTTTAGCGATAGGGTTTGTAACTGTTCATTTCTCTCTTCTTCTGCTGTAACGTCTCCTCTCTCTCTCAAGAACCTTCAATGGTGATTCTCTGTGTATTTTGATAAACATTTATACAAAGTCTTTCATGGTATCAGAGCATGTCGTTGATTTCGACATCTCCGGCTTCACCGCCACTCTATTTGTTGGCCAATATCCACAATCTTGTTCCTCTAAAACTTGAGAGCTCGAACTTTGTCTTATGGAGACACCAGATCCAGTCTCTTTTTCGTACACACAGCCTCTTTGGCTACCTTGATGGCTCAACACCATGTCCACCTTCTCAGATCTCGTCCGACACCGGTCCGGTTCCAAATCCGGCCTTCTCTGCCTGGATCTTACAAGATCAGGCGGTGTTGACAGTTCTAAATGCTACTCTCTCCACAGAGGCGCTCACCCTTGTGATTGGTTGTTCTACTTCGGGTGAGGCTTGGCAAACCCTACAACGCCGATATGCCTCACTCACCAGATCCAATATCCTCCAACTCAAGTCTGATCTTCACACCATCAAAAAGGGTTCCGATTCAATTGACAAGTACATGCAAAAACTTGTCTCTATTCGCAACAAACTGGCTATTTCTTCGGTTGTTATTGAGGATGAAGACATGCTGCTTTACGCCGTCAACGGCCTCCCACCCGAATACAATACCTTCCGATCTTCCCTCCGAACCCATTCCAGCCCTCTTTCTTTCGAGGACCTGCACGTCTTGCTAAAAGGCGAAGAACAGATGCACACTTCTCAGGTCCCCTTGTCCGATCCAAGCCCCTCCGCCTTCTATGGTGGCCGTAACCACGGCGGACGTCACCCTAACGGCGGCGCTCGTGGCGGGCGAGGCAGTCAACGGGGTGGTGGCCGTTTTGACTCCTCTCGGGGCGGTCGTACCACTTCGGGTTCCGGTTATGGATCCGGATCCTCTTCCGGATCTTGGTATGGATCGGGTCAAGGTGGTTCGGGTTATGGATCCGGATCTGGACCGGGTCCCGGATATGGGTCGGGGCGAGGCAGTTCGGGTCGGGGCGGTTATAACAGAGGCCGTGGTGGTTCGGGTCGGGGTGGTAATGCTGCAGTCACTTGCCAAATCTGTGGCTTCGATTACCACTCCGCCCTAGATTGCTACCACCGTATGGATTATGCATATCAGGGTCGTCACCCTCCTGAGAAATTATCTGCTATGGCTGCTTCTTCTTCATTCCAGCAAGCTCCCTCCTCTGATGTATGGTTAACTGACACTGGAGCAACAAATCATATGACCTCTGAGCTAAGCAATCTCTCTCTCTCTGAGCCATACTCTGGCAGTGAACAAGTCACTGTGGGTAATGGCTCATCACTGCCTATACAAAATTCTGGTACTGCCTTTCTCACAACTACAAATTACTCTTTTAAATTATCTGATACTCTTCATGTTCCAAATCTGTCTGTGAATTTATTATCTGTTAACAAACTGTGTAATGAACATAATGTAAGATTCATCTTTGACAAATCATCATTCTATATTCAGGACACTGCTACGGGACAAACCCTTTTTCAGGGTTTCAGTAAAAATGGCCTATACCCCATGACCTCTATGCCCTTTCAGACTGCTCCTCAAGCCCACATTGGTCAGAAAGTTCAATCAAGACTGTGGCATTCTCGTCTTGGGCATCCCTCTCATTCTGTTTTAGCTAAATGTGTTTCTTGTCCTAAACATGTTCTAACTGCTGGAAATCTATGTGAATCCTGTCTAGCAGGAAAATTTACTAAGTTACCTTTTTCTTTATCACACTCTGTTACAAAAACTCCCCTTGAATTAATACATAGTGATGTTTGGGGGCCTTCCTCCACAGTTTCTCTTAATGGTTACAAATATTATGTCATATTTATTGATGATTATTCACGCTTTACATGGTTATTTCCTCTTAAACTTAAATCTGAAGTCAGTTCTAAGTTTATTGTATATAAACAGTTTATTGAAAAACTGTTAGGGCACTCTATCAAAATTCTACGCTCTGATGGAGGAGGTGAATTTATTGCTTATACATTTCAAAATTTTTTACAAGACAATGGAATTTCTCATCAAAAGTGTTGCCCTCACACCCCCCAACAAAATGGGGTTGCTGAGCGCAAACACCGTCACATTGTAGAAACTGCTGTTACATTACTTAATTCAGCTTCTTTACCAAAAAAATTCTGGTTTCATGCCGTGGCAACAGCCACCTATCTCATTAATCGTATGCCAAGCAAGAACACTCATGATAAATCTCCCTTTGAACTTTTGTTTGGCAATAAACCTGATTATACTACTTTACGGGTTTTTGGCTGTGCTTGTTTCCCTTGCTTAAAACCTTATATGCACTCTAAACTTGATCCTAAAACCACTAAATGTGTGTTTTTGGGGTATGCTGCTGGCTATAAAGGATATCTCTGCTACGATATTAATACTCACAAATGCTATATCAGTCGTGATGTTATTTTTGACGAATTTCAGTTTCCATATCTCTCTCAATCCACTACTGATTCTACTACTGCTGCTTCTACTACCTCTGCACCTTCCTCACATTTTGAACCTGTTGTGCTTTCAGGTCCTTGGCATCATTCTGGAGATGAATCTCCACCTCATGTTACTGCTGGTTCGATAAGTACAGATTCTACACCAAGAACAGAAACTACACCGAGGTCTGAGGGTCTAGGTCAGGAGCAGCCTACTGGTTCTGGGCTCACCACCAGAACAGATACTACTAGCTTGATTGTGGATTCACCACCCACTGCTACTGGTGAGCCCTCCAGCTATGGTATGGCACCTGACCCTAACCCAGTGATGATATCCCTCCCCCCCTCTCCTCCTCCCCCTATCTCTGGTTCTAGACACCCTATGCAAACCAGAAGTAAATCTGGTATTCACAAAAGGAAACTGCATTTTCACACCTCTGTGATTTCTCCTTCTCATACTGGTTTTGCTGCTACTGTTTCTAATACTAGTAACACTGACCCTACTTGCTACACTCAAGCTGTCAAACAAGGCGTTTGGCGAAATGCCATGGCCGATGAATTTGACAGTTTAACTAAACAAAACACTTGGACTTTGGTTCCACCTCCCCCTTATGCCAATATAATTGGCAACAAATGGGTGTATAAAACCAAGTTCAACACGGATGGGTCGGTTTCTCGTTACAAGGCTCGTCTAGTAGCCAAAGGGTTCCATCAAACCCCAGGCCTTGACTACGACGAGACCTTTAGTCCCGTTGTAAAACACAGTACTGTTCGCACTATTTTAGCTCTAGCCGCTAGCTTTTCTTGGCCTTTGCAGCAATTAGACGTCAAGAATGCTTTTTTGCATGGTTACCTTCGTGAAACCGTTTATATGAAACAACCTGCTGGGTTTGTGGATTCTCGGTATCCAGGTCATGTTTGTCACTTACATAAATCCATTTACGGCCTAAAACAGGCCCCTCGTGCATGGTTTGAACGCTTTACAAGTTATTTGTTATCTTTAGGCTTTATTGCCTCTCTCGCTGATTCATCTTTGTTTATTCGACATAATAACAGTAAACTAACTATTTTACTGTTATACGTTGATGACATAATATTAACCGGAAATGATATTTCCTATATTTCTACTCTTACTACTACTTTGGGCAAGGAATTTCAAATGACAGATTTAGGCCCGCTTACTTATTTTCTTGGTCTTCAAATACATCGTACCTCTCATGGAATTTTAATAAATCAGGAAAAATACATCATCGATTTACTTGCTCGTTTCAACATGTCTTCTTGCAAGCCATGTCCAACCCCCTTAGCATCTGGTGTTAAATATCATATTCATCAAGGTGATCTCTTAACAGATCCTACCATCTATCGCCAGTTACTTGGGGCTTTACAATATTTAACTTTTAGTCGACCCGATTTAGCTTTTGCGGTTAACCATCTTTGTCAGTTTATGCATTCGCCTACTTCTCTTCACTTAAGTGGTGCCAAGCGTATCCTTCGCTACTTACAAGGCACCAAGACAATGGGTTTGTTTTACCAACATGGTCACTTACCGATCCAAGTCTTCACCGATTCAGATTGGGCTGGTGACCCAACTGATCGGCGAAGTACTACGGGCCTTATTATTTTTCTTGGGCCCAATCCTATACATTGGGTATCCAAGAAGCAGCCCACTGTGGCCCGGTCTTCTACCGAGGCTGAATACCGGGCCCTCGCTACGGGCGCCGCGGATTTATCTTGGTTTCGTTATCTTTTTCGCGATCTGGGTTTTCGTATACCCACACCGCCTTGTATTTGGACTGATAACTTTTCTGCGCTCTCCCTTACTGCTAATCCACTATTCCATGCTCGCACTAAACACATCGAACTTGATTACCACTATGTTCGTGAAAAAGTACTTCGTAAAGAACTTACTGTTTCCTTTGTTTCAGGAAAAGATCAAGTCGCCGATATATTCACCAAATCACTTCCTGCAGCTCAATTTCATCGCCTCAAAGGTAAACTGATGGTTTCAGCAAACCCATCAGTTTAAGGGGGACTAATAAGCCATATCACCAATGGGCCTGCAAGGTGGCCCATTAGACAAGTCAAGCCCACTGTCCAGTCAAGCCCACTCTCCAGTTTCAAGCCCAAGAAGACCCGTCATCAGATCCTTCTAGAACTAGGGTTAAGAGACGTTTTATTATTACCGTTGGATCGCTCTCCGTACGATCCAACGGTGCTGAAGGCCTGTATATATTCTTAGCTTTAGCGATAGGGTTTGTAACTGTTCATTTCTCTCTTCTTCTGCTGTAACGTCTCCTCTCTCTCTCAAGAACCTTCAATGGTGATTCTCTGTGTATTTTGATAAACATTTATACAAAGTCTTTCATTACAATCTCCAAAAGCAACACACCAAAGCTGTAAACATCCGACTTTACCGAGAAGTGTCCGTGAATTGCATATTCGGGTGACATGTAGCCCCTGCAGAATCAGCAACATCCACTCAGTATCCATAGAAAACTAACTTTTTTGACAGGTGAATCAATTTGGGTTGGAAACAGTAATTCAGATAGGATATCTTTGAGGATATTATATGCAAACTTAAGCCTAGTCTTAAGGAACAATCTCCTTACTTCAGAAAATCTGAAAAGCAATCTGTTTTTAGTGGATTAAAGCTTACAGTGTGCCAACAACTCGACTCGTGCTTCCATGACTTTGATCACCGCCAAATATCTTAGCCATTCCAAAATCGGAAACTTTGGCATTCATATCACCATCTAAGAGAACATTGCTAGCTTTGAGATCACGATGAATGATTCTCAGACGAGAATCTTCATGAAGATACAGCATTCCACGAGCTATCCCGCCTATGATCTTGTAACGTCTTGACCAATCCAACTTTGCGCTCTCCTTCGGATCTGCACATTAACAAGAACACATTAAGGAAATAGCTACTATAAGAGAGGAGCCTAAATTTAACAAACTAGCTAGGTAGTGCTGTTGTTAGATTTGACGAACCAAATATTATATAGTCAAGGCTTTTGTTGGGTAAATATTCGTAAATGAGAATCTTCTCTTCCCTTTCCGAGCAAAATCCACGCAACCTCACAAGGTTTCTGTGTTGAAGTTTGGCTACCACGACAACCTCATTTTTAAACTCTAGTGCGCCTTGTCCTGAACTCTGCGATAGCCTCTTCACTGCTATATCTTGCCCATTGGAGAGGACACCCTGTTGAAAAATTAGACCACAACCATAAACAAATTGACCGCAAAAGAAATATCAAGAGATGCTAACAACTCGAATCAAACATCTTCAGAAGAATAAGTAGGAGTTGATTACCTTGTAGACGGATCCATACCCGCCTTCACCAATTTTGTTTTCAAGAGAAAAGTTGTCTGTGGCTGTTTGAATTGTGGCTAAATCATATTGCAATGAGTGTTCGGTAGTGATGTCAATGTTACCTGCACAGACCGAGAATTGAAATGATTCAATCTGTAAATAAGTTACTGTAAACGGAAAGTTGTTTCTTCAATGAAAAAATGGAAGCTTAACCATCATTAATTGCTCCAACAGAATCGGATTTCTTTAGGATGGTTCTCGTCCGAGTTAGCAAGCAGAAGCCTAAAATGAAGATCAAAACAGAGGCACCTATTGAGACTACTATGGGAATCAGGACCTTAGATGATCTTCTATCCTTTCCTTTAACAGGCGGCGGTGGCAGTGCAATTGGAGGACGAGAAACTGGTCTCTGGGGAGGTGAAGGCGGTGGTGGAGCTATAGCGGAGGTGTTATAAAACCGAAAGGTATCATATCTCATATTACAGCTGGGGAACATAAATCTAGAACCAGGGCTTCGCTCACAGCACTTGGACATACTAGAGATGCCAAGATTAAGGCACTCATCGCAATGTGATCTAGTCAGGTCCGGTGTGCACTGCGCCAATGCATACACCGTTTGAAGCGCCGAGAAATTACCATCGCCCACTGCAAACTTCTTATCTCCACCAGCAGCAGCCCAAATCACTACATCATTCAATGTTTTCCCCAAAACATCTTCGAAAAGCCCTTTTGGGTCTGTCACATTCGACGCATACCACCTAGTTGAACCATCAGATATCTCTGACTAGTCCAAAAAAACGCAGGCTGGAATATCGGACCATGCACTCCTCATAATATATGATCCCATCCTTGGATTCAGGACACTTGTTGAGTACCTCTTCAGTAGCAGTGGAGACGCAGTCACTGCAGACATCAGAGGAGACATCACCACGGCAGAGAAAGATACCATAAGCTACGTCCTCACTGATTCCCGCGGAGGAGTTGTGGAAGCCGGTGGGGCTGTTGGTGGCGTTGGCGGAGAGAGAAGATAAGAGGGTTACAAGGTTGAATTGATAAGTGCTGTTTGGAGTGAAATTGTTTGTGTGGGGACAATTCTGTTGAAGGAGACCAGGGGCTGCTCTGGTTTGAGCGGTAAACAAACAAAGCAAAGTACAAAAAAAGACGACGATAGAACTAACCTTCTTCATTTCTGAACACTTTTTTTCACAATTCTAGAAAGGGAACCAGTTCGTCTGGATGTGGATCAAGGATGTGATCGTCTCTAGCAAGCAATCAGACTATCTTCTTAAAACTGTCTAATTAGAGAAGGGTAGTTCTTAAATAGTTAAATGTTCCAAAATTCGTTGACAAGTGATGAGTAGTGTATATCACCATTTGTTCCAGGGCTCTCATTGATCACATTTTGCTCCAATAACAAGAAGTGGGTTGAAAATATAAATTTTTGTCGACGTCAAGCACTTAAGTTATCGAACTAATTAATTTGTCTAGGTACAAGTTACATATATTATATCTTCATAGGTTATAATGTTCCCTCAAAGAATAGTAAAAAAATTGGCGAGACTTCTTCAATTAATCCTAAAATGACCACATAGGATTCAGAAATACACAACAATGTTTGATCTCAACACCCAACAATTTTTTATTGCAAATTACATTAAATGTATTGAATTTGTGACAATTGGTGTCATATTATAATTACCAACATCAATTAATGAAGACCAACTTTTACTAACTTCTAAACATCTCACTGTTGATTCCTGAATTTCCACAAATAATTAATCTTTAGATATGATGAAATGTACAGTGGATGACATTTAGAAGCAGTAATTCTTCTTTTTTTCGTTGAATGAGTCTACTAGACAGGTAGGGCGGCATGACCTTGCATATTATGAAATGCCAAAATATCGAATCACAATCTGTAAACTGACTATGGGAGGTAGGATCACGCGTAACCCACTATAGATAGTCCAAAATACAACGTTGGTCCTCAGCCATGTGGACCCATCACAGCAAACACGTGGTAACCCAACAGTACTCAATGCACACCATAACATGAGATGTCACCTCATTGCGCCCATGGACAGGGTCACTTCTCAGACATCAGCTCGCACGGGAACCAGGGGTGGTTTGGAGGCTAGAATAAGGCTCGTCGCAGGTGGTTCATGTCCCATCTGCGACCCTTGTATGTCATAGAGAAGACTAGCGCACCACTCCGTATACACAACCAGTTCTAAACGGTTATCTGACGTGACCATGACCATGATCTCCCTTGATATGCACCATGACTGCTTAGTGGCATTAATGCTTAATGGGGAGTCGTGATAAGCTCCAAATCCACGTAGCTCCCCACAATTGTCACTACTGGACTTGTATATATAGAGAGGTCATCATCTTTCTAAAGATTTGGATTCATTGTGATTCTAAAACCCCTTATAGCAAGATGTCTCTCATTTCTGTGACATGCTTGGCTTATATCCATTCCTCACCATCACCATCTATGTGGTTCGATTCTTGGATACTTGTATTGTTGTTGTTTTACAACGTGTTATAGGTACACGCAATAATCGGCCCTATCAGCATACCCTTGTCTACATTGGTGAACCCGACGTGAAAAGCTTCAACAGTCATCAAGTCATCATGGCTCATCATGAAGACGGCGAAATTGGCGACAGATCTCTCGGGAACAGGATCCCCAACCAACCAGTTCAACAACACACTGCCTTCAAATCAACAAACAATTGCAGCTGATCCTGCAATTGTTGCAGTGGAGAGGCTTGCAGCCACCATGCAAACTGAGATGTCTCAGATGATGCAGCTCATCAAACAGCTGATCCTGCATCCACACAAAGGAGCGATGCCCATGCCAGAGGAATTCAACAATGCAAGTGCCCTAAATTTGCAACCTCCAGCACCACTGAGGCATAGTGTACAACATGAACATGTTCTTAGAAGCTCCCAGGCTTCACCAATTGTAATCAGAAGAAATTAATCTGGATCTTCTGCAATTCATGTCCCTAGAACAACTTCCAGCCTCATTCGAGAGAATCAGAACCACACCCTATGATCCTCTTGCACCATACATTTAAGGTACCAATCCTTAGTCACTGGGTGGAGCAACATGAACTGCGCCAACACCAACACCAATACATGCCATTACAACACTGGAGCAAAGGTTGGAAAGCTTCATGACCAGTCAAGGCACCAGCAGGAACATAATGCTAAGCACATAATGCATTTCACCCATTCCCATGGAGGTGTACCATATTCCCAACCCTGCAGGCTACAAGGCTCCAAAGTGAGACAAATTTGATGAGGTGAATATGAATGATAACGAACATGTGATGAGATTCAGTGATCTACTAAGCCCTTACGGAGCAGACAAGAACCTAAGGAAGCGAGAATTTTACAAATCCTTGGGACATGTAGCATACAAGTGGTACAGGCTCCTTGAACTTAAATTCCATTTGCACCTTGGAGGACATTGTGAAGAAGCTCTACACCAAGTTATTTCAAGTTGAAGAGATGTTACGACGATTCATCTGTCTCGCATAGCTCATAAGGATGAGGATGGCGCCGCATTCATCATGAAGTTTCATATGGAGTCGCTGGACGAAGTCTGATTGGTAGAGATTTTCCTTCAAGGAATGCTCATCAACCACCACCTGCCAACATTCTCCAAATTAAAGGAGATTTGACGCTTGAACTACAAGAGGGGCAAGGAAACTAAAATACACGTTGTTGCCTCCTCGCATAGTTCCAAAAGACTGCGAAGACAACTCCAACTCCGCCAATTCCATGCACAATTGGAGAAGTTGTGAAGCCATTCAATCAATGCAGGCAAGATGGAGTATTACCTGCTTTGGAGAAGCCACCCGTTGGAGAACAATGGCGAGATCCAAAGTGGTGTGAGCCATGTGGGAAGATTTCTCACCCCACCAACGAATGCATAAAGCTCATGTTCCTGATCAACGAGAAAGTGAAATGAGAGACGGTGGTTGAAGGACTAGCAAAGGACGTGCGAGACAACCCTCTCCCTTCACATTTAGCTGAAGAATCTAAGGGAAAAGAGTTTGTTGTAATGTCTTATGTGGAAGAACCTGAGGATGCAACAACTGTAGCAGAAGTCCATGAAGAATAGGACTACAACAGACACAGAGGAAACGCCCGCAGCCAGATGGGGCACGTGTCCAAATTTCGATCCTTCTATGACCCGATAAGATTCTCAAAGGCCTGTCGCGTGGAGATGACCAAGGCCATATTGCGAGTAGCCAATGAGTTCAAAGAAAGTTGTGGCTCCATCAGTGGCTTTGTGGTCAAAGTTGTTCGCACGCTTCTACAACATTGTGCATCTTTGAAGTCGACAAGAAGGAGGAAGGATAGCACAACAAGCCCATGTACATGTCTGATGTCAATGGAACAGAATTCAAAAGAGCCCTAGTTAATGGGGGAGCACAAGTCAATGTGCTTACCCATGAACAGGTTGAAGATCACAGGAATTCTAGAGAGGAGGGTTGTCAGACGTCCAACACCCCTTTCTGATTTTGGAAATGATTCCAAAATGACATTAGGATTCGTTTGCGTGAACCTGCAAGTTGGAAAGATAAATTGCTAGGCCAAATTCCATGTCATAGATGCAAAAACAACCTACCATATGATTCTAGGACGCACATTTATCCACATGTTTGACACAGTTCCATGCATTGCACACCAACTTATGAAAGCCATCTGGCAAGGAAGAATGGTGGATATCCAGCATCCACCTACCCTGTCAATATGAACGAGGCTCACAGGAGCAGTTTGCTGGAATGAGCTTGGTAAGATGAAAGCTCAAGGACCCTTCAACCCCGCACCTCTACCAAAGTGGTAAAGCATTAAAGATTAATTTCAGGTCTGATATGCGGTCTTCATTGAGGGAGATACGCAACAGGAGTATCTCAAAACCAAATGGATACCCAGAGAGATAGTAGGGTCATCCGTCGGTACAACTAGATGAATTAACCTTTACATGAAACCCCCCACTTTGATGGGCAACTAGGGTAACCATATGTGTGTGTGCCAAGGAAAGAAACGAATTGGTGACAAAGCAGAGGCGGGAAAGATTTCACTGAAAAAATCCCGGTCAGACTAAATTAGGCGGGTATCATTATGTATACTGTAACACAACAACATGCCTTGGCCGGGTCGGCGGGCTTTTGGCATCATGAAGTGAGGGGGAGTGTTCTTGTTTGTTCATCTTGTCAAATATATCATGAGTGAAAAGTAAAGATTGTAGAGACCCCATCTTACCGCAACAGCCCTGGAAAGCCAGTGAGGTCCCAACGGAAGAAAAGAGGGTTCTTTTTACAGTTCCTGTGATTGGAAGAAGACAGGTGAGGGAGAGCAAATCCATTTCAAGTGTCTACATAAAGAATGTTCAAATAAATAATAGAGTGACTCCTTCCAGTCTGCTCCTATTTCAAATTGTTGCCAGGCGTGAAAATTAATCTGGTCTGCTCCTGATCCTGAAAGAAGTCACACCATTATGTTTTGAACTTTCTGTTTGTAGTCAACAATTCTTCCCCTTATCCTTGAAGTATTTCCTTTCAAAGGTCAAATGCCTAAAAGCAAATTTATGATAAGTTCACCACTTACATAAAGGCAAATAACGAACATGGATCGATATTAGGCAGACCTTCGAGAGGAGACTGAACACCATCAATCCTAATCGTGCCTTCTCGCTAAAAGTGGTTATTGACTAATTTAGTTGATTTCACAGACAAAACTGAACACCATCAAATTTTAGTCGTGCCTTCTCACTGAAGTGGCTGCTGATTTATTTTCTTGATCTCATAAACAATCTGGGTTGGGAACAAAAGAAAAACAATTTTTGAACTCCACAAATGAAAGTATGAAGTTCTAGAAATAGAAGGTTACTGAAAATGAAACAATTCAGTAATATCCTTGCAAAGTCACAACACATATGAATAGAGCATAGGACTTAATTTTCCACAAACGAAATTGAAAAGGCAGACACCATTAACAAGAGAAGTTAACTAACCCTGCGCAGTCCTGCTTGATGTTTGCCCGATATTGAGTCAACATAAGCCCGTGCTGAAATTGAGCACAGTATCTCTCCATGCCTTTGTCATCTGCATTGGGGGTACTCTTTTAGCAAAGAACCATGAAAGTTGTTTAAGCTAAAAATTCTCTTGTCTCTAACTGCATAGCTTTAAAATGATTGGATTCATTGATACTTAGGTCCTAGTTCACTAGTGATGAACTGAAAAAAATATTACTATAATACATGAAAAAATTAAGTAACCTGCCCAATATTGAGTGCTGCTACTGAGGTTGTGTCACTGGAATGCCATGTTAAAGCCGCAAACAATCAATCTTTGAGTACTGCAAGTCCTTCGATAAAAGACCGTGAATATTGCACGGCCGTAATTCCCTTGCTCTGGCTGCATAGAGTTGATACTCATTTGTGAAACACAGTACTGCCTAGCAAGTAAAAAAGATATCTAGGTGAAGCAGCAGATCTTAGCACCAGAAGCTAGAAACACAAGAGTGCGTAAGAGAGAAGTAAGCCAAACCGTATCTTCCAAAATAATTTGCGCTAACATATTTATATCTCCTAGAACACTCTTAACATTTTAAATGCATTTGGAACAGGTCAATGTAATTTTTAAATAGCACCAATAATGTCACAAGTGCTAATCAGGATTGGTATCAATCCTAAGAAAAACAGTTTTATATGTAGAGAAACTTTCCAAACAGGTTCAGCAGATGCAGACAGTACAAAACACAAGAAAAGACAACTTTGACACTGATTCTAATATCCCAATATGCTGAATTAGTTAACCCAGATAGCAAACTATTTGTGCAACCACATCATGACTCATTCACCACAGTGTCTTGGGAAGCAAACAAAAATATAACATTGATTAAGGATAATCATGAGATTAGAGAATTTGGTCAATACCTGAAGTTACGGAATCTAAGATTCTTATGTTCACACCGGGTGAAGCAAGAAGCTGCATCCACCTCACATCTTATTGCGCGCCCAAGATGTCCTGGATGCTACACTCTACATGGAAACCGCGGTTATTCTGTGAAGCTTACCTGAGCCTCAAGAACCTGCCCTTTGTTGATCATAGTGAAAAAGGATCAAGCACACCTGACATTGCACTGGACTCAGATCAATTTACGAGCCAATCTATCTCGTGGTCTCTGAAATGAAATTTCTGCTACAGATTTCTTTATCATATAATGTGCATAGAACTTTACATCTCTAGACAAATTAGTAAGTCTTAACTAAATTTACAGATTTACAGAACAATTTATGCAATAGGAAAAAGAAACTGCACAGAAATTGAACGAGGACATCTCCCAAGTAAGAAAGCAAGCAAACAAAGCTACACTGTAATGAAGCTTCTGTACTGACAATCAATCAACGATTTTAGTTTTCCCCCAACTAGATTCATCTGGGGTTGAGATTTGTAGCGTGAACATCGTTCAAAGACGACGGTGTTGATTGGTATGTACTAAATTGAGTCTGTTGTCATATATGGTATGCTCAAACTTGACCCACCACGAGGAAAGAAGGGTGGTTCTTGTGGTGCCGATAGGTTAACAGATGACTCACTACTGTTGAGCATCATAACCACAGTTGCCATGGAAGGCCTAGCAACTGCATCTTCTTGGACACACAACAACCCAATATGGATACATCTCGTTACTTCACTGTTGGAATATGATCCTTCCAAAACAGGATCTACCAAATCCAAGTGGTTTCCTTCCATCCACAGCTTCCAAGCCTACAAAAAGATTTGATAATCATGTGAACTTACAGGCAATAGATGAAGTATTCTTCACAAGAAGGAAGATATGTAGTAGTTGATACTGACATAGCTTAGAAGGTCTTCGCCGCGGTCCGAATTGTAAAAGCTACCATTGTTCTTGCCAGTTACAATCTCCAAAAGTAACACTCCAAAGCTGAAAACATCAGACTTCACAGAGAAGTGTCCGTGAATTGCATATTCCGGGGGCATGTAGCCACTGAAGAGAGAGCACCATCCACTTAGCATCGACAGAAAAATACAATTTTTTTTGGGCAAGGCAGAGAGCAAGAGTGTGAAAAAAACAAAAAAAGGATATGTAATTACTGTCAAACATAAGTTTGGATATGTTTAATTGTTTGAGTTCCCAATTAATTGCAGGTTTAATTCAGACAGGAAACAATTGAAGTCATAATATGCGAAGTTAAGTCCAGCCTCCATCTCTAGGAACATTAAAGGACCATACTTGATAAATGACAATGCAATAAACTCGGCATCCACAAAATAGAAGTATGTTAATATGATGCAATGTATTTAAGGTTGCAAATTAAGCTTACAATGTGCCAACAACTCGACTCGTGCTTCCTTGAGTTTGATCACTACCAAATATCTTAGCCATTCCAAAATCTGAAACTTTGGCATTCATATCTGCATCTAACAGAACATTGCTAGCTTTGAGATCACGGTGAATGATTCGCAGACGCGAATCTTCATGAAGATATAGCATCCCCCGAGCTATCCCTCTTAGGATCTTGTAACGTATTGACCAATCCAACTTTGAGCTTCTTTGTGGGTCTACGCATTAACGAGATCAAAATATTATGCTGTTAGGATTGTGCAAATAGAGACATAGGAGGACGTAAAACTAGCAAGTGTTGTTAGATACTATTTGACAGACCAAATATTATGTAGTCAAGGCTTTTGTTGGGCAAGAACTCGTAAACTAGAATCTTCTCTTCCCCTTCTAAGCAAAATCCACGCAACCTCACTAGGTTTCGGTGGTGAAGTTTGGCTACCACGACAACCTCATTCTTAAACTCTTGTGTGCCTTGTCCTGAACTCTGCGATAGCCTCTTCACTGCTATTTCTTGCCCATTGGAGAGTACACCCTGTTGAAAAATTAGACTACAAACTGACTGCAAAACCAATATATATGAAGGGAAGCTAATATAAGCTGGATCAAAAACATCTTCACAAGAATCAGTAGGAAGTCTTTAATTACCTTGTAGACAGATCCATATCCACCTTCACCAATCTTGTTTTCAATTGAAAAATTGTTTGTCGCAGCTTGAATCGTACCCAAATCATATTGCAGGGAGTGTTCGGTAGTGATATCATTCCCACCTGCGTAAAACAATAATATTTGAAATGCAATGAATCAATCTATTTATACGAGTAATTCAGTACTGTGAAAAAAATTGATTCTTCAATCTTTACTGAAAGACTGGAAATTAGCCATAATTACACACCATCATTGTCTGCAGTAACAGAATTGTCAGTCTTAGTGATGAATTTCCTTTTCCGAATTAGCAAGCAGAAGCCTATAATGAAGAGCAAAAGAGAGGCCCCAACTGGAACAATGATAGCAATCAGGATCTTCGATGGCATTCCCGGCCGCTTCCCTTTAGCAGGAGGTGGTGGTGGTGGGGGAGGAAGACGAGGTGAAGGTGGTGAAGCTACGGCGGGGACGGAGTTGTAAAATGGATAGATCTCGTACCTGAGATTGCAACTCGGAAACATAAGATAGGCACCAAGGCGGTCACTACAGCAATCACCAATATCATTGATGAACTGACGTAGACACTGATCGCATAGAAGAGGACTCAGGTCCGGCGTGCACTGCACCATTGAATACAGATTTTGAAATGCCTGGACATTAACTTCACGGACGGCGAACTTCTTACCGGACAGATCATCAGCGGCACGTTCCGTTACATCATCCAATGTCTTGGCCAAAACATCTTTGAAATGTGCTGGGTCTGTCGCATTTTTCATATCCCAAAGATAAACACCATTTGATGCATACTTGTAGCCTACAAACGATACATTTCTGTAGTGGATCATGCACTCATCGTACCAGAACGTGGCAGCTTTTGCTAAACCGCATCTCTTGGCTGCATCTTGAGTAGTTGTTTTGACGCAGTCACTGCACACGTCGCTGGAGACATCGCCGCGGCAGAGAAAAGCACCGTAGACTACGTCCGGGGGGTTAATGCCGGCGGAGGAGCTGAAGAAGCCAGTGGGGCTGTTGGTGGCGTTGGAGGAAAGGGAAGTGAGGAGGGTTTTGAGGTTCAATTGGTAATTGCTGTTTGGGATGAATTTGGTTGTGTCTTGATCACACCGATGAGCAATGTAAGATGGATCTGCTTTGGTTTGAATGGCAAACGAGCAAATCAGAGTATAAAGAAAGAAGATGATGAAACCAATCTTCTTCCTCATTCTCTGGAACTTTTTTCTTATGTTCAGGGACGTGACAGCTCCTGCCGGCGACGGCGAAGAATACTACACCAAAAAAGGAAGACCTTTCGATTTGTCCTAAGAAAGTCCAAAAGAACCATTCAGGTACGCAGTTTATGCCCCGCCTTAATGATCTTTAAATTAACATATTAAAAAGGTCTCGTTGAAGTTATGGTTACCAACAAAAAAAAGTGTTTTCCCAAAAAAAACAAATTCAGTGTTAAGTCCTGCTACAGTTATGGTTACCAACAAATTGGAGAACCTTTTTTTAAGAGAAATTAAGGTGAGAACATTTCAAGTTTTGATAAGGAGGTTATGATAATAAACTCTTAAAAAGAGAAATGGTAGCAAAATTTCGTAGGCTCTTCCAAAACTATGCTGTAGACAAAATTGTGTGATAATCGATAGAAACAAGAGTTTCTGTTGAATTATTCTATATCTCTCATCTTCATGCACCGATTTGTTGAGTGGTTCAACCATCCAATTTCTCTCCCACAAAATTGCTAACCGGGAGCCCTTTTCTTTTCAGCGACGAAAGAAATACTAACGAGAGACCTATTGACTAGCTTTACGCAAGCATCGATTATCAAAACAGTTACATGACCATTTTGCTGAAAATAGAGATTTAAACGAGTGAGCCAAACATGGCCTGGATTAAGCTACGCTCCGCAATAATGTAACTTGTTGAGCTCCAATGGGGGTTGGCTCGTGAGTAGTATGAATGAGAACTTAAGCTTGAGCCTCCAAGCTCCAAATGCTCAGAGTATTTTTCTTTTCTTTAGAACGTGAGAGCTATTCTCTTACGAATCAATTATCACCTAATTTTTTACCCCCCAAAAAACAAACAATAATCCAATCAAAATCGGAATCAACATAAAAGATAAAAAATGTAAGCACTTTTTTAAATAAATAAAATATGTAACAGCACTTCATTATTATTATAAACAACATATTATATAACAATACACCTATGTAGGCGAGTCGAGCTTCACCATGTTGGGGCTTGATTAGATAACAGAATGAGCCTAAATTCAAGCTCTAGCTCGGCTCTTTTAGCACGGGAGCTGAGATTTGTTAGACAACCTTGCTTTTAAGCAGAATTTTTTAAGAACGTGTTTAGAATTCAGATTCTTTCTTCAACTGTTTTTTCTGTGTTTAAACGAGTAGCAAACATGTTCTAAAAGTAGGTGAGAATCCTCGTGACCTATGTAGCACTGAAACGGGAACGGGGAAGGGGACGCCGGACAATTTTCAGAAATTGGGGAAACGAAATGCCGGGGGATCGACAGTGAGTACCAACCGAAGAAAAGAGGGCTCTTTGTTTAAGTTCACTATGATTGGAGAGCAAATACAGTTCAAGGGCAGGTTGTATTCTTTCTGTCTAGTCCTATTTAAACAAACAAGTGTAAAATGAACCTTGCATGTTCATCATGCCTGTTCCTAATCGTGAAAGAAGTCAGTACCATTTGTTTGAACATTCTGTTTGTAGTCGACAATTCTTCCTACGATCCTTCAAGTATTTCCTTTCAAAGGTCAAATGCCTAAAATCAAACTAAAATCAACATTTTCAAATGTTCACAATCCCCAAAAGGATATAAAAAAGAAGAGATTGATATTGTAAAGACAATCAAGACCAAGCTAAACGCCATCAGACTGTACTTGTTCCTTCTCACTACAATGGCCATTTATTTACTATTTTGTAAGCAGCTTGAATTGGGGACAAAATATCAACAAAATTCAATATCCACAACTGAAAAGTGTGAAGTTTTAGAAATAAAAGTTAACGGAAAAGAGACACTGCAGTAATATCATTGCAAGTTGCAACACATGTGAATAGAAGCATAGGATAAAATGTTCTCCACACGAATTGTAAAGGCAGGTACCCATTCAGCAAGAAAAGTTAACTAACCTAGCAGTCTTGATTGATGTTTGCCTGAATCGAGTCAACATAAGCCCGTGATTAGATCACCAACTTTTGTCTGCGGTATAATGTTTAATTCACAGTCTGCCTCACTGCCTTTGTCATGCATCGGGTAGTCATTTAGCAACCAACCATGAGAGTTGTTCACACAAGCAATTCCGATGTCTCTAACTACATAGCTTTGAAACAATTGGAATAACTGAAACTTGGGTCCTAGTCCAGTAGTCCTCTAGTGATGATGAAATTTTAAAGATGAAAAATGAAGTAACCGCCCATTCTTGAGTAAAGCTGCTGAGATTGCGCCACTGGAATGCCGTGTCCGACCCGCGAAAAAATTGATCTTTGTGTACTGCTAGTCCTTTGAAAAAAGACCATGAATATTGCACACCCATAATTTTCTTGCGCTGGTTGCATAGAGTTGGTACACAACCGTGAAACCCAAAGTACTCCTTCAAAGTAAATTGAAACTTTCTAAGTCGGTAACCACAGGTTCAACAATCCCGCCTCCTGGAGCACAAACAAGTGACAAGATATAAAGGTGAAGCAGCTGATGTTATCGCCAAAGTTAGAAGAACGAGGGCAAGTAAAAGAGAAGTGGGCCAAACAGTATCTTCCAAATAGTTAACGCCAACATATGTGTATCTTCAAGAACACTCTTAACTTTTGCACTAATTGAAATAAGTCAAAGTAATTTTTACATGGCATCCAATAGTGTTACAACTACGGCCATAGCTGAAAATTGGACGAATTGGACGGTATCAATCCTACTGATTGATTCTTTGATAGAACAAGGTATGTTGGGATTTGGAAGGCCACGTACTACACCTATGCTTGAGAAGTTTGCCATAAATTTCAGTGATACTGATACGGGATAGAATATTAATACTATTTAGTATTCAATTAATAGTCAGTTTATTTATTTAATTAGTTTAGTTTGATATTTATTTATTTAGTTAGTAGATCGGGCCGAGCCCATTAGGTCAAGCTATCTAGCTAGGGTTAGGAGTTTATCTATTTAAGCAGTGTACCAGTTTATTATTATTCAATAAATGAAATATATTCTTCTGATTCATAATCTCTCCTTAGTCTCTCTCGTCTTTCAATCCGATCTCTCTTTAATTTCTCTTCTTCTCCTAATTTCTTCATCTGATTTATCAATTTCTTCGTTATCGAAATACTTCTTCGTATCATTGGTGCTTTCATCGAGTTCGCCGGACGCCTTCGCGACGAACACGAACTCAAACGCCGCCGTCACCATGGATAACACCCCGCACATTCGCCCAACTGCTCCGCGATTTACAGGTGACGATCCCGTTGGGTGGATTCACAAAATCCAAAAATACTTTGATTATTTTTGTACCGCAAAAAACGATCGATTTCTGTTCGTAACAATGTTTATTGATAGTCCCGCATCCGAGTGGTGGCGTTCTTACTTGTACAATAACAAGTCCTCGTCATGGATGGAATTTCTGATAGCTGTCCGGCAGCAATTTGATCCGGACTATTACGAAGATGCTGAACAGCCGGCGGTTATACCCTCGCCGCCGCCGCAGGCACAAAACCAGCAGCTCTCACCGCAATCACCGCCACTGCCACAACAACAGCCGCAACATCATCAAGAACAAACACCGCCGCTGCCGCCAACGCAAGAGCAGCAGCAGCCGCTGGAATCCGCAAAGTTGCCGCAAGATCAACCACAACCACCATCGAGCCCCAACCTCACAAACACAGATGTGATAAAGCCGCCACCGTGGATCTTACAGCATCAACAGCAGGTATGGAGGAATCCTGCTTCTTCCGGCCACCAACCACCGCCACATGAACCGGCCAGATCACTAGCAACCCCGCCACAAAACACACTCAGCAACCTGAACCAGTCGTCGCCGACTCTTACCACGGCCCAGGAAGACGAACTCAAAGCACTCAACCGGCCTCAGCCACTCACCGAACGTGACCCAATCGCCGGAGAAGACGACCTGGAAAACCCAGCTCGCACCGACGGTCGATCAGCCACCGCCTCCTGCAACCTCCCTTTGATCCAGTCACCGTACGGCGAAATTACGGCACCCAAGGGATCAGACGACCTCACTCCGACCACCACAAGCCTCCATCGCCACCAAGCTGTCGCCTCCAAGCGGCCAGATCCGCCGCCGCCACCAACACGAACGGGTCCTCATCTCCAACCAGTTCTTAGGGCATCAGTCAATTGGGAGAATTTCAGCAGATGGCTCCAATAGCAAATTGGGGTAATTTTTTGTTTGGGGCCGCTGAAACTGGATCTCATTTGTCACATGGCCTCAAGACTTTAAGTGGGCCTGAATTTTCTTGTGGGCCTATTTCTTTTAGGTTCTTTGTGGGGCAGAAAATAAGTGTGCCTGGTGCTCATTTGAAACTGCAATGTGAGCTTCTTAAGCTGGTTCGACGACAATTTGACCCGGACAAGAAAATTGAGCATTTTTTTTTCAATATCCACCTTGAGGGCAAGGTGGATTTTAAGGGTGGGAGAGTGATACGAGATAGCATATTAATACTATTTAGTATTCAATTAATAGTCAGTTTATTTATTTAATTAATTTAGTTTGATATTTATTTATTTAGTTAGTAGATCGGGCCGAGCGCATTAGGTCAAGCTATGTAGCTAGGGTTAGGAGTTTATCTATTTAAGCAGTGTACCAGTTTATTATTATTCAATAAATGAAATATATTCTTCTGATTCATAATCTCTCCTTAGTCTCTCTCGTCTTTCAATCCGATCTCTCTTTAATTTCTCTTCTTCTCCTAATTTCTTCATCTGATTTATCAATTTCTTCGTTATCGAAATACTTCTTCGTATCATTGGTGCTTTCATCGAGTTCGCCGGACGCCTTCGCGACGAAAACGAACTCAAACGCCGCCGTCACCATGGATAACACCCCGCACATTCGCCCGACTGCTCCGCGATTTACAGGTGACGATCTCGTTGGGTGGATTCACAAAATCCAAAAATACTTTGATTATTTTTGTACCGCAGAAAACGATCGATTTTTGTTCGTAACAATGTTTATTGATAGTCCCGCATCCGAGTGGTGGCGTTCTTACTTGTACAATAACAAGTCCTCGTCATGGATGGAATTTCTGATAGCTGTCCGGCAGCAATTTGATCCGGACTATTACGAAGATGCTGAACAGCCGGCGGTTATACCCTCGCCGCCGCCGCAGGCACAAAACCAGCAGCTCTCACCGCAATCACCGCCACTGCCACAACAACAGCCGCAACATCATCAAGAACAAACACCGCCGCTGCCGCCAACACAAGAGCAGCAGCAACCGCTGGAATCCGCACAGTTGCCGCAAGATCAACCACAACCACCATCGAGCCCCAACCTCACAAACACAGATGTGATAAAGTCGCCACCGTGGATCTTACAGCATCAACAGCAGGTATGGAGGAATCCTGCTTCTTCCGGCCACCAACCACCGCCACATGAACCGGCCAGATCACTAGCAACCCCGCCACAAAACACACTCAGCAACCTGAACCAGTCGTCGCCGACTCTTACCACGGCCCAGGAAGACGAACTCAAAGCACTCAACCGGCCTCAGCCACTCACCGAACGTGACCCAATCGCCGGAGAAGACGACCGGGAAAACCCAGCTCGCACCGACGGTCGATCAGCCACCGCCTCCTGCAACCTCCCTTTGATCCAGTCACCGTACGGCGAAATTACGGCACCCAAGGGATCAGACGACCTCACTCCGACCACCACAAGCCTCCATCGCCACCAAGCTGTCGCCTCCAAGCGGCCGGATCCGCCGCCGCCACCAACACGAACGGGTCCTCATCTCCAACCAGTTCTTAGGGCATCAGTCAATTGGGAGAATTTCAGCAGATGGCTCCAATAGCAAATTGGGGTAATTTTTGTTTGGGGCCGCTGAAACTTGATCTCATTTGTCACATGGCCTCAAGACTTTAAGTGGGCCTGAATTTTCTTGTGGGCCTATTTCTTTTAGGTTCTTTGTGGGGCAGAAAATAAGTGTGCCTGGTGCTCATTTGAAACTGCAATGTGAGCTTCTTAAGCTGGTTCGACGACAATTTGACCCGGACAAGAAAATTGAGCATTTTTTTTTCAATATCCACCTTGAGGGCAAGGTGGTTTTTAAGGGTGGGAGAGTGATACGGGATAGCATATTAATACTATTTAGTATTCAATTAATAGTCAGTTTATTTATTTAATTAGTTTAGTTTGATATTTATTTATTTAGTTAGTAGATCGGGCCGAGCCCATTAGGTCAAGCTATCTAGCTAGGGTTAGGAGTTTATCTATTTAAGCAGTGTACCAGTTTATTATTATTTAATAAATGAAATATATTCTTCTGATTCATAATCTCTCCTTAGTCTCTCTCGTCTTTCAATCCGATCTCTCTTTAATTTCTCTTCTTCTCCTAATTTCTTCATCTGATTTATCAATTTCTTCGTTATCGAAATACTTCTTCGTATCATTGGTGCTTTCATCGAGTTCGCCGGACGCCTTCGCGACGAACACGAACTCAAACGCCGCCGTCACCATGGATAACACCCCGCACATTCGCCCGACTGCTCCGCGATTTACAGGTGACGATCCCGTTGGGTGGATTCACAAAATCCAAAAATACTTTGATTATTTTTGTACTGCAGAAAATGATCGATTTCTGTTCGTAACAATGTTTATTGATAGTCCCGCATCCGAGTGGTGGCGTTCTTACTTGTACAATAACAAGTCCTCGTCATGGATGGAATTTCTGATAGCTGTCCGGCAGCAATTTGATCCGGACTATTACGAAGATGCTGAACAGCCGGCGGTTATACCCTCGCCGCTGCCGCATGCACAAAACCAGCAGCTCTCGCCGCAATCACCGCCACTGCCACAACAACAGCCGCAACATCATCAAGAACAAACACCGCCGCTGCCGCCAACGCAAGAGCAGCAGCAGCCGCTGGAATCCGTACAGTTGCCGCAAGATCAACCACAACCACCATCGAGCCCCAACCTCACAAACACAGATGTGATAAAGCCGCCACCGTGGATCTTACAGCATCAACAGCAGGTATGGAGGAATCCGGCTTCTTCCGGCCACCAACCACCGCCACATGAACCGGCCAGATCACTAGCAACCCCGCCACAAAACACACTCAGCAACCTGAACCAGTCGTCGCCGACTCTTACCACGGCCCAGGAAGACGAACTCAAAGCACTCAACCGGCCTCATCCACTCACCGAACGTGACCCAATCGCCGGAGAAGACGACCGGGAAAACCCAGCTCGCACCGACGGTCGATCAGCCACCGCCTCCTGCAACCTCCCTTTGATCTTGTCACCGTACTGCGAAATTACGGCACCCAAGGGATCAGACGACCTCACTCCGACCACCACAAGCCTCCATCGCCAGCAAGCTGTCGCCTCCAAGCGGCCGGATCCGCCGCCGCCACCAACACGAACGGGTCCTCATCTCCAACCAGTTCTTAGGGCATCAGTCAATTGGGAGAATTTCAGCAGATGGGCTCCAATAGCAAATTGAGGTAATTTTTTTTTGGGGCCGCTGAAACTGGATCTCATTTGTCACATGGCCTCAAGACTTTAAGTGGGCCTGAATTTTCTTGTGGGCCTATTTCTTTTAGGTTCTTTGTGGGGCAGAAAATAAGTGTGTCTGGTGCTCATTTGAAACTGCAATGTGAGCTTCTTAAGCTGGTTCGACGACAATTTGACCCGGACAAGAAAATTGAGCATTTTTTTTTCAATATCCACCTTGAGGGCAAGGTGGTTTTTAAGGGTGGGAGAGTGATACGGGATAGCATATCAATACTATTTAGTATTCGATTAATAGTCAGTTTATTTATTTAATTAGTTTAGTTTGATATTTATTTATTTAGTTAGTAGATCGGGCCGAGCCCATTAGGTCAAGCTATCTAGCTAGGGTTAGGAGTTTATCTATTTAAGCAGTGTACCAGTTTATTATTATTCAATAAATGAAATATATTCTTCTGATTCATAATCTCTCCTTAGTCTCTCTCGTCTTTCAATCCGATCTCTCTTTAATTTCTCTTCTTCTCCTAATTTCTTCATCTGATTTATCAATTTCTTCGTTACCGAAATACTTCTTCGTATCATTGGTGCTTTCATCGAGTTCGCCGGACGCCTTCGCGACGAACACGAACTCAAACGCCGCCGTCACCATGGATAACACCCCGCACATTCGCCCGACTGCTCCGCGATTTACAGGTGACGATCCCGTTGGGTGGATTCACAAAATCCAAAAATACTTTGATTATTTTTGTACTGCAGAAAATGATCGATTTCTGTTCGTAACAATGTTTATTGATAGTCCCGCATCCGAGTGGTGGCGTTCTTACTTGTACAATAACAAGTCCTCGTCATGGATGGAATTTCTGATAGCTGTCCGGCAGCAATTTGATCCGGACTATTACGAAGATGCTGAACAGCCGGCGGTTATACCCTCGCCGCCGCCGCATGCACAAAACCAGCAGCTCTCGCCGCAATCACCGCCACTGCCACAACAACAGCCGCAACATCATCAAGAACAAACACCGCCGCTGCCGCCAACGCAAGAGCAGCAGCAGCCGCTGGAATCCGCACAGTTGCCGCAAGATCAACAACAACAACCATCGAGCCCCAACCTCACAAACACAGATGTGATAAAGCCGCCACCGTGGATCTTACAGCATCAACAGCAGGTATGGAGGAATCCGGCTTCTTCCGGCCACCAACCACCGCCACATGAACCGGCCAGATCACTAGCAACCCCGCCACAAAACACACTCAGCAACCTGAACCAGTCGTCGCCGACTCTTACCACGGCCCAAGAAGACGAACTCAAAGCACTCAACCGGCCTCAGCCACTCACCGAACGTGACCCAATCGCCGGAGAAGACGACCGGGAAAACACAGCTCGCACCGACGGTCGATCAGCCACCGCCTCCTGCAACCTCCCTTTGATCCAGTCACCGTACGGCGAAATTACGGCACCTAAGGGATCAGGCGACCTCACTCCAACCACCACAAGCCTCCATCGCCAGCAAGCTGTCGCCTCCAAGCGGCCGGATCCGCCGCCGCCACCAACACGAACGGGTCCTCATCTCCAACCAGTTCTTAGGGCATCAGTCAATTGGGAGAATTTCAGCAGATGGGCTCCAATAGCAAATTGGGGTAATATTTTTTTTTGGGGCCGCTGAAACTGGATCTCATTTGTCACATGGCCTCAAGACTTTAAGTGGGCCTGAATTTTCTTGTGGGCCTATTTCTTTTAGGTTCTTTGTGGGGCAGAAAATAAGTGTGCCTGGTGCTCATTCGAAACTGCAATGTGAGCTTCTTAAGCTGGTTCGACGACAATTTGACCCGGACAAGAAAATTGAGCATTTTTTTTTCAATATCCACCTTGAGGGCAAGGTGGTTTTTAAGGGTGGGAGAGTGATACGGGATAGCATATCAATACTATTTAGTATTCAATTAATAGTCAGTTTATTTATTTAATTTGTTTAGTTTGATATTTATTTATTTAGTTAGTAGATCGGGCCGAGCCCATTAGGTCAAGTTATCTAGCTAGGGTTAGGAGTTTATCTATTTAAGCAGTGTACTAGTTTATTATAATTCAATAAATGAAATATAGTCTTCTGATTCATAATCTCTCCTTAGTCTCTCTCGTCTTTCAATCCGATCTCTCTTTAATTTCTCTTCTTCTCCTAATTTCTTCATCTGATTTATCAATTTCTTCGTTATCGAAATACTTATTCATATCATTGGTGCTTTCATCGAGTTCGCCGGACGCCTTCGCGACGAACACGAACTCAAACGCCGCCGTTACCATGGATAACACCCCGCACATTCGCCCGACTGCTCCGCGATTTACAGGTGACGATCCCGTTGGGTGGATTCACAAAATCCAAAAATACTTTGATTATTTTTGTACTGCAGAAAACGATCGATTTCTGTTCGTAACAATGTTTATTGATAGTCCCGCATCCGAGTGGTGGCGTTCTTACTTGTACAATAACAAGTTCTCGTCATGGATGGAATTTCTGATAGCTGTCCGGCAGCAATTTGATCCGGACTATTACGAAGATGCTGAACAGCCGGCGGTTATACCCTCGCCGCCGCCGCAGGCACAAAACCAGCAGCTCTCACCGCAATCACCGCCACTGCCACAACAACAGCCGCAACATCATCAAGAACAAACACCGCCGCTGCCGCCAACGCAAGAGCAGCAGCAGCCGCTGGAATCCGCACAGTTTCCGCAAGATCAACCACAACCACCATCGAGCCCCAACCTCACAAACACAGATGTGATAAAGCGCCCACCGTGGATCTTACAGCATCAACAGCAGGTATGGAGGAATCCGGCTTCTTCCGGCCACCAACCACCGCCACATGAACTGGCCAGATCACTAGCAACCCCGCTACAAAACACACTCAGCAACCTGAACCAGTCGTCGCCGACTCTTACCACGGCCCAGGAAGACGAACTCAAAGCACTTAACCGGACTCAGCCACTCACCGAACGTGACCCCAATCGCCGGAGAAGACGACCGGGAAAACCCAGCTCGCACCGACGGTCGATCAGCCACCGCCTCCTGCAACCTCCCTTTGATCCAGTCACCGTACGGCGAAATTACGGCACCCAAGGGATCAGACGACCTCACTCCGACCACCACAAGACTCCATCGCCACCAAGCTGTCGCCTCCAAGCGGCCAGATCCGCCGCCGCCACCAACACGAACGGGTCCTCATCTCCAACCAGTTCTTAGGGCATCAGTCAATTGGGAGAATTTCAGCAGATGGGCTCCAATAGCAAATTGGGGTAATTTTTTGTTTGGGGCCGCTGAAACTGGATCTCATTTGTCACATGGCCTCAAGACTTTAAGTGGGCCTGAATTTTCTCGTGGGCCTATTTCTTTTAGGTTCTTTGTGGGGCAGAAAATAAGTGTGCCTGGTGCTCATTTGAAACTGCAATGTGAGCTTCTTAAGCTGGTTCGACGACAATTTGACCCGGACAAGAAAATTGAGCATTTTTTTTTTCAATATCCACCTTGAGGGCAAGGTGGTTTTTAAGGGTGGGAGAGTGATACGGGATAGCATATTAATACTATTTAGTATTCAATTAATAGTCAGTTTATTTATTTAATTAGTTTAGTTTGATATTTATTTATTTAGTTAGTAGATCGGGCCGAGCCCATTAGATCAAGCTATCTAGCTAGGGTTAGGAGTTTATCTATTTAAGCAGTGTACCAGTTTATTATTATTCAATAAATGAAATATATTCTTCTGATTCATAATCTCTCCTTAGTCTCTCTCGTCTTTCAATCCGATCTCTCTTTAATTTCTCTTCTTCTCCTAATTTCTTCATCTGATTTATCAATTTCTTCGTTGTCGAAATACTTCTTCGTATCAGATACCAAGAGTTACACATGATGAGATGTTAAAGAATGAAGTTTGTATAGTGCTAGTCAATACATTTCCAGCCATCTATACGTACTTCAGGTTTTGAAGTTGACCAACCGATTGAGGAATCATCTAATTAATCGGGTAGATGGATTTTATGACACACTCAAGACTTCTTGCTTTACATGAAGTAGGATAGGACGTGTAAAATCATAACTCCTGAGACACAAAAAAGTATCTTGACGTATGAGATCCAAACCATGATGTAAAAGTTAATGTTATAACAGAAATCAAAGGGAAATGGGCATATTCATTTAGTAATTTACTTGACATCAGAAGAGAACATGTGTTGGTGATAGTACTTTAATGTACTTGGTAAGTACAAAACCGTGCATTAGTGATCAGTGAACAAACATTTTGATAGGTAGAGAAACTTTTCAAACAGGTTCAGCAAATCCAAAGCACAAGAAAAGACTCAAGACAATGATACTAATGTCCCAATATGCTGAATTGATTAAACCCACAAAGCAAACGATTTGTGCAACCACATGGATTGTGAGCTGTTTGAGTAGCTCCATCACACTGTGTGTCTAGGAACGAAAGGAATGGGTTGATTAATTAATTAGATTAGGAACTGATACAGCAGAAAAAGAGAGAGTTTGGGGTACAATACCTGCAAGTTAAGGAATCATCCAAGGATGAGTACGTAAGCCACAGTGCAGCGATGCCTAGTAACCAACCAAGCCCGCATGGGGGTTTCCCGTTTGCTGCACTCCATCGGACGATTGATTTGGGGCTGCTTGCCGCTGCTGTGCGATGAAACAATCAAGGCAAAATTGCACGAAAGGTATCCAAACTTTAGACAAACCGTGGATTTAATACCCCTATTTTTCAAACTGTGCACCTGTGGTATTTGAATTTTGAATTGTTGCAACTTTAGTACCCATATGCTTCAAAGTTACCATTATACCCTATTTTTTGTAATTTTTAATGCCCATATTTATCATTAAACTATGTTTCGGCCTAAATTTTTTAAATCTCCGACAACAACCACAACCACCATTATTACTACGACAACCAGCACCACCATCCCAATATCTTGAACTTACTCCAACCATCATCACCAACACCCCGATGTTTATTTTTACTACAACAACCACGATTGCCACACATTACTCACCATCACCACCCCTCACTCTCTACCACCACCCATCACCAACGCTACGGCGCTACCCAAAACCACCGTTATCTAAAAAAATTAAGTTATCTCCAACCACCTCTCACAACCAACACCATCCAAAAAAGAATTACGTTAACAGATAAAGTTATTAATTAAATGTTCCCTTACAAAATTACCAAAACACAGCTCCAAATAATTAATTAATTAAAAAAAGGAATCGAAAGACATATTCCTGGAAAATAAGAGAAGAATGAGAAGTAAAGAGGAACATGTCAGGGGAAGATGAGAGGAGGATGAATGGGACTCGTCATCTTCTTTTGCGGATGCTTCATTTTCTTCTCTCTCACGACACTAGGTCGATCCTGCCGCCACCACGTATTTTCAGCATACCCGACTTTTTCCTCTGCATTTTTTTTATTTCGACCTCCTATGGGTTCTTTTAACCCATGTTTGAATTTAATTTTAGAAAATCTAGTCATGATTTTGGTTTCGATTAGGGATTCCTACTGTGATTCAAGTTAGAGTTGTGCGTCACTGTGGATCACTGCAGTTGTGCGATGGCAGAGGTTGGATGGTGATGGAGGTAAGGGTTTCAGGTTGCGGGTTGTGGTGGTTGTAGGTGGAAGTGGTGGATGTTGAGGCAGTTGGTAGGAGGGGTGGTACAAAGTGGTTGCTGAAGTCGTAACAGCGGGTGGTGGCATGGTGGAGGTTGTGCCCCTGGTGGTGGACGGTAGAGGTGGTGGCAGTAGGTGATGGTGGTGGCTGGTGGTGGCTGTGGTTGTGGGTGGCGGTGGTTGTGGTAGTAGAAATTGTGGTGGTTGAGAAGGTGGTGGTCCTTGTAGGAAATTTAAAAAAATTAGGCTGAAACTTAGTATAATGATAAATATGGGCATTAAAAGTTACAAAGATGAGGGTATAATAGTAACTTTGAAGCAAATGGGGTACTAAAGTTGCAACAATTTAAAATTGAAGTACCACCGATGCACAATTTGAAAAGTCAGGTATTAAATCCACGGTTTGTCCAAAGTTTGGATATCTTTCGTGCAATTTTGCCAACAATCAATGTCTCCTCGGGAAGTTTTTAGACGGCACGGCATTGAGAGTGAATAAAACCTATTAAGACACTTTCACCCCCTTTAGTTTGACAAAATGACACTCTTGTCCCTTCAGTGCTAAACTTCAAGAAATTTAAATCCATATTGTGTGGCGATTAATCTAAAGTTGGGGTATGTCACTAAAAATATTTCTTTAGCACATTTCCGACCCCCACCCCCCCTTGTTATGCAAAATATGGGCTGGTACCCTTCGGAGTGTAGTTGAGTTGGTCGGGTGAGTATTCTTAAGACTTTGGGCATTTGCCTTGAAGTCTTGAATTCGTGGCCTATTGTCCTCCTCAACTGCAAGCCTGTCTATCCAGATATTCTCAAGCTGGTTTGCTTCTCTAGTGTGTTATGCAAGCTATTGCACTAGAGCGGTGGTTTACCCAGTGCGCACCCGAAGGGTAGTGGCACGTCATCAAAAAAAAAAAAAAAAAAAGATGGGCCGGGTGTTGTATAATAGATTCTCTTGCATGATATTGGAGTCTGGATTTCCCTTGATGACAACTGTTAATATGCTCCAAATTTATTTTTGTTAGCTCATCTAAACCTCGAGAATCCCGACTTTGTTGATCATAGTGAAACAAGATCATCCTACGACGGTACGACCCGATCCATCTTCTGGTCTGTTAATGAAACTTCTTTTACAGGTCTCCTCTATCCTAGACAGTGCGAGTAGATCTTAAAAAGTTTCAGAGAAACTAGCTAATTCTTATTTGTAATATGTAAAGTGATGGAGGACAAGATCGGTGGTTCTGGGTTTAGGGATGGGTTTCGTCGAATCAGGTGTGGGTGAAGACGACCAGACTGGTAGTCTGGTTTGGCGGCGTCGGGTTCGTTCGATTGAGGGCAGAGAGCTAGGTGGTTCAGGGGTTGAGTTACAAGAACTGGGTCTCTCGATCTCTAGTTCGATTGAGGTTTGAGGAGATTGAGGGGGGGGGGGGGGGGGGGGGAAGGGGAGGGTGTGGCTGAGCGATGAAACAAAGGGCTTCGATGGAGTTTTCCGGTGAAACAAAGGGCGTCGGTGTTCCGTCTTGAATCGATGGTTGAGAGGATGAAGTAGAAGGAAGTTAAAGTGGGTTGGTTGGTTTGATCTGGTTTCCATGGAGAGTTGAGACAGAGACGAGGGTGATGGTGAGGGTCTTGGTCCATGCGGTGGTGTTGGTGGTAGGGTGGCCGGGTCTGGGTCTGGCTGGTCGTGATGGTTGTGGGGTGGCCGGTTTCTGTGTCCATCTGGCGGTGATGGTGGTGATTGTTTTTGACAATCTTAGAGTTCATCAATAAAAAGCAAGTGGCAATTTTACCCCTGAACTAAAGGAGATTAAAGTCAACTAATGGCTCATGCCGTTAAGTGATGGATGGAAAATTCTTGTAAATTTCAAACTGACTAGTTAATTGAAAATGGGGTACATTTTCAGCAAGTTTTGAAAATGGGTATTGCAATGTGATAGTTTCGGTATACTGGGGGTATGCATCAAGCAATGGCGGAGCCAGGATTTTGATGAAGGGGGGCACAATTATTTTTTTGAAGGAGAAGGTATAGATTTTTAATGAATAACAAATTATGCTAGTGTAATAAATACTATGATTTTTTGTGTGTTTATGAAAAATTAAAGGGTTAATTGTGTATATTAAATAGGTGATGCATTTTTGTGCAAAAAAATGCTTTTACCAAGAACTGGAACTCTTTTTTTGTCCAAAAATATATATGCTCTTGCCAAGAATTGAACTCAAGACCTATGCTTTGAAAGAAAAACCCTTAACCACTGGACCAAAGTACTAATTGTGTCATGTAAGGGGGGGGGGGGGCACACGTATATATTCAATACAGAAACAACTAAAAAAGACTAAAAATATAGGAGTATCCTAGTGTTTCCGGGAGAGTCAAGGGGGCACGTGCCCCCCCCCCCCCCCCCCCCCCCCCCCCCCCCCGCATCAAGTAATTAAGGAGCATCAGAAGTTACGATTAAACTTCTTTTAAGGAGTATGATGCTTGATTGACACACTGAATCACATTTCATGGGATAGGAAAAAGTGACTGTACAAAGACTGGGTTGGAAGTAAACATTGTGCTCAAACCGTTACATAAAAAACTGGCTATGTTGTATCACAATTTCAACTAACACAATGTATGAAAGCTTCTTATGAATCACCAATTAATGGTTTTGCACTTTCCGCTGAATAGATTCATCTGGGGTAGATTTCAGAAATGGAAACTTCGTTCACAGACGACGGTGTTGATTGATGTGTAAACTGAACCAAGTCTGTTGTCGTCATGTTTGGTATGCTCGAGCTAGTCCTAAGACGAGGGAAGAAGGGTGGTTCTTGAGGCGCAGACAGGGTAACAGAGTAACTGTTGAGCATGAGCACCACAGTTGCCATGGATGGCCTAGCATCTGCGTCTTCTTGGACGCATAACAAGCCGATATGGATGCATCTTGTTACTTCACTTGTCCAGTAACACCCTTCCAGAACAGGATCCACTAAATCCAAAGGGTTTCCATCAATCCAGACCTTCCAAGCCTACAAAAGAAACGGATTATCGCGTGAATTTGCTAAAATAGATGATACTACAGACATAAGAAGGAAAATAGTTGATACTGACATAGCTTAGAAGGTCGTCACAACGGACGTCAGATTGGTTAAAGCTGCCATTTTTCTTGCCAGTTACAATCTCCAAAACCAACACCCCAAAGCTGAAAACATCAGACTTCACTGAGAAGTGTCCATGAATTGCATATTCCGGAGACATGTAGCCGCTGCAGGTCAGCAGTCAGCACCATCCACTAATCATCAATTGAAAGTTTAACTTTTCTTTGGACAAATGAGAGCTACAGTTGAAAACAAACAATAAGGGTTTGCAGTACTGTACATAGCCAACATTGAGGGCGGCCATGCATAGATCTGGTGGCCCAAAAAGCGCACCCGACCAGAACCTACAATTTAGGACTTGGGCCTTAAGGTTTCTTACATACATAGGCTTTGGCCTTTAAAGTTAGGCCACAAAAATTTAGGGTCGGGCTTGGGTTTTAGAACTTTTCCTGGACCCGGCCCATTATGCAAAATGAATAGGAAAAAATGGGGTAGATATTGCAATAAATATATCGTTTATATTATGCTGTCATCTAGGTAGCATGAATGTCATTTTTACGCAAATGGGTGCTAGCTCAAGTGGTAGAGTGTTTAAAAAGCCTCTGCATGAGATCCTGGGTTCGAACCCAGTAGACGACAAACATGTAAGTCTAAAAACATCATTTTTACTCAAAAGGACTAATAACTACCCCTTCCGTTCCCCTCGAATCACAAAACTAAAAATACACAATATCATTTTTACTCAAAAGGAATAATAACTACGGGCATAAATGTAATGACAAAATTTTAGTGAGAGGTAAGAAGGTATTTTCACTAAAAAAAGATGGCAAATAAGAGAAGTGTGAAGAATCTTGGGGACGTTCAAATAAGGAAAGTATGAATAATCCAGAGGAACACATGGAGTACGTCATTTTTACTCAAAATAATAATATTAACAGTACATACTTTTTGTTAAGACTTTCAAACTTAAATTGTGACTGAGTACATTTTTACTCTAACACATGACTTCAAAAATGACATGAACCTTACACCAAAAGAAAGAACTTTACTGGCCCGAACTACAGCTTGGGCCTTAGAAATTCAATATTTAGTGGGCTTGCCTTATAGTTTGGCCCAAGGTATGAGGTGTTCAATACGGTATCCCAATGTTACCTTGGGGCTGGAAAAATAGGTCCGGGCCTCAGGAGCCGGATACGAACCCCCCAAACCTGACCTACGAACAGCCTTAGTAAGCATCTGTTGGTGTTCAATACGGTATCCCAATGTTGACATATAGTCATGAAATTCAACTACAATGGATCTAAGTGAAATCAGTGCCAAACTAAGACATGAAGCGAGGAGTAGCAGTAACCATAGGATTAGATTTCATCTTCTTATGTCAATCGTTAGTGAAGCTTAGTCGTTGGTGTTTAAATATTAAGTGGAACGATGTCGTTCCACTATAGTACCAGCCACGCATGCGACACGTTGCCCAGAGGGCACGCTGTGATTGGTTCTTGTCCGTCATCATCTGCTGACAAGGAGGCCATGTTGGCTAGAAGATGTTAGTTCCTTTTCTTTGGGTTTAGTTCGTTTGTTTCGTTAATTATATTTGGCACCCCCAGTTATGATTTGTAAACAATTTGAGTTTATGAAATTTTACACATTCTATTTCCCTCGTTCGTTCTCTCTCTCAAATATTCTCTTCTTCTCGCCTGAACCTTGCCGGAATTAGCTCCGACTAGGTCTGGAAGTGCTCCGTTCTTGACAAATTGGTATCAGAGCCTCACTTACCCAGCTCATCTATGTGCTATGGGGCAAAGGAAGAACACACAAGCAACTCGAGTTGAATCATCTGAAAGAGTTGTTGGTCAACTTCAAGTCGTCGATGAAGCTATTCTTGGGATGCGTCATGGTCATGAAGAACTTAGACATTGCCAGGATTTGATTCATGGTCAATTTCTGCAGTTGAGCCAGATTGGGGAGCTCAGGAAGAGATCAAACACACGGCTAATTGCATCAATTTGATGGAAAATGATAGGGAAAGGGACCGGATGGAGGCTTCTAATGGTGCTACCAGAACTCCAGCAAGCTTGCCAGGAAGAGGCAAAGCTCCTAAGCACCATAACTCAGCAACAACAGGTCCAAATTCCATTAGAAGAGTGAAGAAATCAATACTGAGGTACCTAGGGTTTCTACTCACTTTAACTTGCCTATTCCTAAAGGAGAATTTCCTAAATTCTCTGGTGAATATCCTATTGGTTCGCTGTTGAAAGAACAAGTATACATCAGCTAAATGATTTGCATAAACTCATACTTGTGTCATTAAACTTAATAGGAGAAGAAGAAAGTTGGTATAAAGTTGAATTTGAGACACTTTATAGAATCGCATGGATAGAATTTAGTGAATGCATTTGTGATGAATTTTTGAAACCAGGACATGAAAACATTTGAATTTCAAAAGTTGGAACAAAAAGAAAGTGTACTAGATCTGTAGGCCAAATTTGATGCTCAGAGGCCTAGGGCATTATTTCCTTGGGCAGATGATAAGTATATTTTGAAGTCATTTTTAGGGGGTTTGAATGTTGAAATTAGTAGTCTTGTGCAGCTGGTAGCTCCAAGAAGTTTAGCTCAGGCTAAAGCTATGGCTAAGCTGCTGCAAGAGGTTTGTTGCAATCATAACCACCGAAATGTGGCACACACTGTAAGTGGAATGTTGAAAGGAGGTCTGAAAAGTTCTGTGTATAAGTCTTACACTCCACAGTTCAAGCCCCCCAACTAGTAGTTTTGGTGACAAGAAGAATACCACAACTAACACCACTCCATATAAGAATTTGACACAAGAGGAAATGAAGGATAGAAGGTCTAATAACTCGTGTGACTTTTGTGAGAAGAAGTATATGCATGGCCACAATTGCGAAGACACGGTTCTTCTTCATTTCTGAGGAAGAATAGGAAATGCCAGACATCAATGAACAGGAGATTGATTATGTGCCAATCTCAATTGTGGAGGAAGTCTTTTCTGCAGTAGCAGAAACACCAGAAGTTGAGATATCACTACATGCTATAACTAGGAACTGTGGTACACAAACCATTAGGCTGCAAGTCCTAATTTGGAAGCATAGAGTCCATGTACTAATAGACTCTAGTTGTACACATAATTTTATTGGCAAAGACTTTGTTAAGTGAGTGAAGTGCACACCACAACTTGCTAATGCCATGAAAGTTGTAGTAGCTAATGGCAGCCAAATTGAGAGTCCTGGCATCTGTCAAGGTGTGAAGCCAAAGCTGCAAGGACACACAATAGAAGCTGACATGAGAGTAATTCTCTTGGAGGATGTGACATTGTCTTAGGAGTGTAGTGGTTACAAGAATTCAGTCATGTGAGCATGGATTCAAAAGATATGGCTGTGACAGTTAATTTGGGGAAAAATCAGTTACATTTATTGCTCACAAAGAAGAGTTCCAGTACAAAGCAACAAGTTTCAGTGCAATCCAGAGCTATTGTTCTCAGAATGAAGGGGTGATCGTGGGACACTTGTACATCAATAATGGTGTAGAGAGTAGTGAAGTGACTGAATTACCGCTGGAGATCAAACAAGGGATTGATAAGTACCAGAAAGTGTTTGAAGAGACTAAAACAATAACTCCACCCATAAGTCACATACAGCGGCCCAACCTGTCTGTTTGAAGCCTTACAGGTACCCTCACATTCAGAAGAATGAGATTGAGAAATTAGTCAAAGAAATGCTCGGTAATGGGGTTATCCAACACATCACTGGCTCTTTTGCTTCACCTGTCTTGTTAGTTAAGAAGAAAGATGGTTCATGGAGGTTTTGTGTGGATCACATGGTGCATATCACATGGTGCATTTGAGTACTGCCTTGGAGCTTATGTTGCAGAATGAGCTATATATTAATATGTCCAAGCGTTCATTTCTTCAATCTATTATAGAATACTCGGGACATCTTCAGTGGTGATGGAGTACATGCAGATCCTACAAAGATCAAAGTCATGGTGGAGTGGCATGTGCCCAGAAACATTAAAGGATTGAGGGGTTTTTTTTGGTTTGACAAGGTACTACAGAAGATTTGTGCAGGGTTGTGCTTTAATTGCAAGACCACTTACTGCATTGCTCAAGAAGGGCGCTTTTGGAGTTTTGGATGGAACGAAGAAGCACACGCTGCATTTGAGACACTTAAGTCTACCATGAGTACTACACTTGTCTTGGCATTGCCTGATTTTTCTAAAATGTTTGTGTTGGAAACCGATGCTAACTACCATAGTATTGGTGTTGTTTTGATGCTGGAGGGCATTTTCAGTAAGGCTTTAGCTGACGAACATTTGTGTTTTTATACCTATGAGAAGGAGCTTTTTAGCTGTGGTGCAAGCTGTAAAAAAACGGAGTTCTTATTTGGAGGAGAAGAAGATTCTGATAAGAACTGGCCGTTACAGTCTTTTTGGAGCAGAAAATTAGCACATTATTATAGTAGAAATGGGTGAGCAAATTGATGGGGTTGGGGATTGTATTAAAAAGTGGCAAGGAGAATGTAGTTGTTGATTCTTTGTCCAGGGTGGTCATTGAAGGGGGATGTCATGCTATTTCTGTTACTGTTACTGTTCCTAAATGGGTGAAAGAAATGGTGATTCCTATGAAAGTGATGATTGGGCTAGCCAATAGATCCCTCAGCTCACCTTGGATTCAGACCATGGTAGTGTCATTCAGTTACAAGATGGCATGCTCGAGAAATGTCATACTATTTATGTGGGTACCTACAATAATTTGAGGGACACATTGATCTCAGTAATGCACAGTAGTTGAGTGGGTGGTCATTCAGGGATTTTGGGTACTTACAAGCGACTTGTTGCAGTGTTTTTCTTACGAGATATGCATAAAGAGGTAAAAAAAAAAGGGTGATGTCTTGTGATGGTTCCTAGAGAATGAAGGTGGAGCATGTACCCTATCCAAGACTATTGCAGTCACTTCCTATCCCTAACAAGCCATGAATTTATATCAGCATGGGCTTTGTAAAAGGCCTACCAAAATCAGCTGGGAAGATTACCATTTTGGTGGTGGTTGACAGGTACTCCAAATATGGTCAATTTATTGGTTTCACACACCCTTACACTGCCGCTGAAATAGCTCAAATCTTCTTGGACCACTTTCACAAACTTCATGGTTTGACTGAAACCATAGTGAGTGACCGGGGTATCATATGATAGCAGAAGCTATCGATAGTAGTAGCGATTTGAGAGACTACAATCTCTCATTAAGCGATTTAAGATGCAGACAATCTCCAAACTAGGGTTTTACTAAATAAACCAAATTCTCATTCAATTCGATAGTAAAAACTGAAGCAAAACAAACTATAGATACTACTAGACAATCCCGGACTTAGGAACATTTCCTTGTCCGACTTATACTAGGGCACAGGCTAGTTACCCCAAGATCCCCTAACTAGTTAACTAATATAAATAAAACCCCCCGAACAATTAAAATACATTCTAATACTTTAATAATACAGTAAACTAATAAATTGAAAACTATGCTACCATGTCCTGCATCGTGTCTGTTGGATACGTACTCAGCCTCATCGTATTTCTCAATCGGTTTTGGAGTACTCTATTCAAGAATTTGGGAACCAAATTACACACCTCCACTACCTACCATCCCAGACAGATGGTCAAACTGAAATACTAAATCAGTGTTTGGAGAATTATCTAAGGCGTGTAACCACTGATAAACATCGCCATTGGGGTAGGCGGTATCCTTTAACTGAGTATTGTTATACTACTACCGACCATAGCAGTCTTCAGGTCACTCCTTCTGAAGCAATTTATGGTTATCCCCTATGGTTATCCCCCTAGTAATCCTTCCTTTCACCAGTTGAGTCACAGTGGAGTGCCAGAAATTGACATTTTCATAGAAGACATGAAGAAAATGATGCTGTTGCTGAAGCATAATTGAGCTAAAGCACAGGAGAGGATGACTCATTATGTTAATAAGCACATAAGTGAGAGAATTTGCTATTGGGGATGTGGTTTTCTTGAAGCTGCAGCCTTATAGGGAAGGCACAATGGTGGCAAGGAGTAACCAGAAGCTAGCATCCAAGTTTTATGATCCCTTTAGGTATTACAGAGGATTGGGAAGGTGGCAGATCAGTTAAAGTTGCCTACAGAAGCTCAGGGACAACAACTTATCAGCTTTCCTTCTTTGCCTAGAATCGGGTCCAAAAGTTCATATACTGGTTGAACCAGTAGCCATTCTTAATAGCAAAAGTAGTGAAGAAAGGAAATACTCATGTGGTCAAGGTTCTGGTGCAATGAGCTAATGCATTACCTTCAAAGGCTAATTGGGAAGATTATCTGGCTCCCAAAGCTCAATTTCCCACCCTAGATTCATCAAGACATGAATTTTTATGAAGGGTGCTTTGTCATGAAACTCAACTGCAATGGACCTAAATGAAATCATTACGAAACTAATGACATGAACTGAGGAGTAACAGCAACCGTAGGATTAGATTTCGTCTTCTGATCTCAGCCTTTATGAAGCTTAGCCGTTGGTGTTTAAAAACTAAGTGGAACGATGTCGTTCCACTATAGTGCTAGCCACGTATGCGACACGTTGTCCGAAGGGCGTACCCTGATTGGTTTTTGGCCGTCATCAACAGCTGACAAGGAGGCCACGTTGGCTAGAAGCCGTTACTTACTTCCTTTATTTTGTTTTAGCTTGTTTGTTTCGTTAATTACATTTGGCAATCCAATTATATAAACTGGGTTTGTAAACCATTTGATTTTATGAAAATTTACAAATTTGATTTCCCTCCTTCGTTCTCTCTCTCTCGAATTCTATTTTCTTCTAGATGGAATTAGCTCCGGCGAGGTCTGGAATTGCTCCATTCCTGACACGTATGTTTCCTCTAATAAATGTTAGAGCTCTAATGTAATAATCGCATGTATAAATTAGATAGAATATCTCTGAGGACATAATATGCAAACTTAAGCCTAGTCTAGAGGAACAATTAGGAACCACATTTGATACTCCCCATTGGCAAGTATGAAGATGCGAAAGACAGGTGATATGGAGGAAAGCTTACAGTGTGCCAACAACTCGACTGGTACTTCCGTGACTTTGATCACCGCCAAATATCTTGGCCATTCCAAAATCTGAAACTTTTGCATTCATATCTGCATCTAACAAAACATTGCTAGCTTTGAGATCACGGTGAATGATTCTCAGACGTGAATCTTCATGAAGATACAGCATTCCACGAGCTATCCCGCCTATGATCTTATAACGTGTTGACCAGTCCAACTTTACGCTCTCCTTTGGATCTGCACATTCACAAGAACATCTTCTGTGTATTAGGTGTTACGCCGAGTATAATGGATGATGGAAGAAACTGGACTTGAGGCACGATGAACGTTTTCTTTAAGTGATAAATCGCCCCCACTATGCTGCCGGGTTCTGGCGATTCCCCTCCAGGATACAACAAGTCGCGTCGGTTCTACAGTCAGCAATCTGCAGAAGTTCTCTAGAATTCTCTGTGAAACTGTGATTGAAACTGATATGGGAATCTGCTGGGTGTTTGGCTTATTTATAGTTCACGAAAGAACATGAATGAAGGGATGTGTTTGTTCATAACAGTTGTGACTGTTTATAACAACACATCCTTTCACCAACCGAAAAATAACCGCCATAACAACCAGAAAAAATAAAACGAAAAACAGTTATTATAAGTGCCTAAGTGCGCCTACAAAAGCGCCACATTGCGCCTTGCGCGCGCGCGCGCGTTGTAGAGGATAACCACTCTATATGGTAACTCAATTAAATGTCATTAATTGGTTTCCATATATAAAGTGCATAATAACTCTATTTTCTAAGATGCGGTACAAATTTCCCAAAGATTTTTACAAGCTATCTTCAACATTAGGCATTAAGGAAATACGAGGGGACCTTTATGTCTAACAAACTAGCTAGCTAGCTAGTGCTGTTGTTGATTTGACAAACCAAATATTATGTAGTCAAGGCTTTTGTTAGGCAAAAATTCATAAACGAGAATCTTCTCTTCCCCTTCCAAACAAAATCCGCGTAACCTCACGAGGTTTCTGTGTTGGAGTTTCGCTACCACGACAACCTCATTCTTAAACTCTAGTGTGCCTTGTCCTGAATTTCGTGATAGCCTCTTCACTGCTATAACTTGCCCATTGGAGAGTACACCCTGTGGAACATGACTACAATTATAAGCTGAGCGACTGCAAAAGAAGATATATCGAACTCATCAAATATCTTCAGAAGAACAAGTAGGGAAAATCTTGATTACCTTGAAGACTGATCCATACCCTCCTTCACCAATTTTGTTTTCAAGAGAAAAGTTGTTTGTGGCAGCTTGAATTGTGGCCAAATTATATTGCAAGGAGTGTTCGGTAGTGATGTCAATGTCATCTGCACAAATCAAGAATTGAAACGAATCAATCTGCTAATAAGTCACTGTTTAAAAAAGAAGTTTCTTCTCCAATGAAAGCGTGGAAGCTTAACCATCATTAGTTGCTCCAACAGAATCCTTTTTCTTTCTGATGGATCTCCTCCGAGTTAGCAAGCAGAAGCCTATAACATAGAGTAAAACAGAGACACCGATTGAGACAGCTACAGGAACCATGACCTTGGATAATTTTCTCTCATTTCCATTAGCGCGAGGTGGTGGCGGTGAAACTGGAGGACGAAAAAGTGGACTGGAGGGAGGAGAAGGTGGTGGTGTTGGAGCTACAGAGGGGGTGTTGTAAAACCGAAACATATCAAATCTGACATTACAGCTCGAGTACAAAACTCTAGCGGCAGGCGTTTGAACGCAGCAGTTGGTAATATTAGTGATGCACTGACGAAGGCAATAATCGCAATCTGATCTAGTCAAGTCTGGCGTGCACTGCGCCAATGCATACACTGTGTTAAACGCCGAGAAATTACCTTCACCCACGGCAAACTTCTTACCGGCCCCATCTCCAACAGCAGCTTGAGCCACTATATAATTCAATGTTTTCCCCAGAACTTCTTCGTAAAGTCCTTTCAGGTCTGTCACATTCGAAGTAATCCACAGAGTTTGACCATCAGATAAGTCTACTTTTCCTAAAAACTGCTGATAGGAGTAGCGGATCATGCACTCCTCGTACCACATCGTTGCGTCCATGGATCCAGGACACCTGGTCAGTGCCTCTTGAGTGGCAGTGTAGACGCAGTCATGCAGACATCAGAGGAGACATCACCGCGGCAGAGAAAGATACCATAAGCTGCGTTTGCTAGCCCCCCAGGAATATTGATTCCGGAGGAGGAGTTGTGGAAGCCGGTGGGGCTGTTGGTGGCGTTGGTGGAGAGAGAAGAGAGGAGGTTTTGAAGGTTTGATTGGTAAGTGCTGTTTGGAATGAAATAGGATGTGTTGGGACAACTCATGGAAAGGTAATCAAGTGCTGCTCTGGTTTGAGTGGTGAACAAACAAAGCAGAATAGAAATTAAGAAAGAAGATGATGAAACTAATCTTCTTCATTTCTGAAACACTTTGTTCTTCGCAATTTGGAAAGAGAAACCGTTCTCTGGATGTGGATCGACAATGTGTTGCTTCAACTTTAGGATTAATCGTGTTGTTGGAAGGATTGAGACCATCCTCTTAAGATTGTCTCATTGGAGAATGGTCATATCAGCAATTTTCTAATCAGTAAATGCTTTGATACATACATGATTAGTAGCATATATCATTACTTGTTCCGGACCTCTCATTGCTCACATTTTGCTCCAATGGCATTAACTACAAGTTGGTTGAAAGTATAAGTTGTCTAGGTACAAGCTACATATACTATATCTTAGTTATCAAAGTTTGATACGCATCGTGTATCGATAGTAGGATTTTTGTATCGTGTATCGTATCGTATCGCGTATCGGAACGATACGCACACCCTTCTTAAACCAACTTAAAAATATAAATTGACCCTTATAATGAAGAGTTTATTGGTTGCATCTGGCATTTACTTAGTCTAACCAGCACATATTAACATTTTTGGTATGCAGCTAGATTTATAGAGTCCCATTATAAGGGAATGTTAATATATTTTAGACTCATGTCCAATAATGAATCACATATTCACATTACATAAGTGAGAATAATAATGAATTAGTAGAATTGAGTGGACTATCAGTTATATGTGGGGTATATCTATGTGGCATCGTTTTAGTAGATAAATATTCTTGCTTATATGTGGCAAAAGCACCCAATTAAATGGAACATAAAACTGGAATACTAAAGTTTGGGATCTCTAGTCAGTACTCACTACAAACTCAACCGTATTACACTAGAGTCATGTAGATAGAACAATTTGTCTTCTATCTGGCATTTTATTCTTCAGTCTTTCTCTTCTAAAGGCTAGATCAATTATCAAGAATTCAAGACAATTTAGTTTTTTGACTAGCAAGATTGAGGCAAACCTAGAGAAGTAGGACCATCTAACAAAATATTCATATAATCCATGTAATACGAAGTTCTATATCAATAGGTTCTAACAAACCTAGACCAGTTTCAGTTCTCAAACGTATCGCGTATCGCACGATACGTATCGTATCGGGTGTGTATCGCTCGATACAGTTTGATACACTTTCATTAGCGATACAGTGAACGATACGTAACGCTGGTGGCATGTATCGTATACGTATCGAGTATCGCTCGATACTGATAACAGAGGTTATAATGTTCCCTCAAAGACTAGTAAAAAATTCTGGGGAGACTATTTCAATTATTTGTAAAATGATCACAAAGAAAGATTCAGACACACAACAAACTGTTTCAGTGCAAGTTACATTAAATGTAATTCAGTTTGTAACAGTTTGTGTTATACTATACAATAATCAACATCAAGTAATGAGAATAATTTTCAACTTGTTATAAAAATCTCTCAAAAGATGACGCTGGTCCTGAATTTCTGACGACTAAAAATCTTTAGACATTTTTCTAAAAAAAATCTTTAGACATAACAAAGTGTATATTGGAAGACATCTTTAGTAGCAGTAAGCCAGTAACTCATTTCAATTATTATAATATTGGCCGAATCAACCGGGAAGTGCCGCATGACCCCCATGTTATAAAATACCAAAACATCAGGCCCCTAACACGTAAAAGACAAAGTGGGGCGACATTAGGGCTAACCCACTGGCCACTGCTATATATAATTGACTTTGGAGACGAGGATAAAAGATGACAAGAAGAGCAGCTCAAGGAGGGCGAAAATGCATATGATCTAATGTGTCCTGCCTACAGAGGCTAATAATAGACGAAAGGAGCTCCACCTGATACATGAATGATGAAACTGTTAAAGAGACAATCATGACAGTGGGCTGCCAAGGCATCCGCAACCAAATCATCCACCAAAATGAAGGACAATTTGACCAGGACCAAAGCGACTCCAATGAATCTAAGTGCCTCTCCTTACCGGCACTTAGAGACAAGGGAGACTTAATTGAGCCAGCAGTTTGAAATCCACCAAACAAAGGTCCAGGGATGGGCTGCCGGGCTTTTTGGGTCATGAAGTGAGGGAGCGACTTCTTGTTCGTTCATCTTGTCAAAAAATTAAGGCGGGAAGATTACCAACAGAAGAAAAGGGGGTTGTCTATGGTGCGTCCCTTAATAGGGTTCCGTACAATTTTTTATTTTTTTTTGTGGTCCCCGCTACTACAGTACAAAAACTTTTACCCGCTATAGCAGGTAACCTCGGCTGGAGATATAGCTGTTAACAGTTTTTCTCGCTTTAGATAAAGTTCTTAATATCTACGCGGCTAAAAGATAGAAAAGACTACCCTATAGTTAGTAGAGTTCAACAGGTAGAAGGAGTTGTCTCATTTAAGAAAGCAGTATTAACAACTTGAGTTTTATTGTTAATAAATAACGATGAAATTAACTACAAGCAGACGAATATCAACTCAGAAGTACTTTAAAGGCATGTTTAAAGATTAATACCAGAACAATTCAACAATAACATTAAAATAAGGTGGTACTTGTTCAATATCATCTCCCGGGTCGTCTTTCTTGTCAAGAAATCACGAATAAAATCACTCTAAACAGACCTATATCATTCATGCTTGTTTTTCTTGGACTGACTACTCGATTGAGACCAGAAGTATTCCTCTTTAACATCAAACTCAAGTGGCAGTTCTGCAAAATCGTCTTCTGGATCGTCCACTTGTTCGACGGAGTCCACCGGAGGATTGGGGCATGTTGTCCTGTTGTGTCCCAGCTCCTTGCAATTGCCACACCTCCTTCTCTTGTCTTTCTTTGGTCCCTTTGGGCATTTAGTGTCCGGGGGGTTCGGATTCTTCACATGGGCGTAGGGATTTTCTTCCTTCTTAATCTCTCCTTGTGTCCCGGCTCCTTGTGTACCCAGAAAAGTTTTAGAAACCATTCTCTGCATTTTCCGAATCCCGTCGGCCATATGCTCTCTGAAGAACCTCATTGTCTCGCCAGTAGTACAACCCAAACTGTAATACAGTTGAACTTCGTTCCTCGAGGAAGCCCGGCGCATGGCTTGCAAATCTGGGTCATCAGTTTTCTTCCCAACAGGCTCCTTCATTGATGGCTCGGTTCGGTAGAATTCTTTGTCAGTTTTGGTCCACCTTTTGGCAATTAAAGAGTTTGGGATCCTCTGTACTCCCTTTTGTTTCAGAACAAACAACATGTGTTTGCAAATCATATACGATGTTTCCCAACGAAAACACGTGCAACGGAGAAGCCTATTATCATGACGACATTGAACAACTTGCTGAAGCAAGAAAAGATAGGGTGGTTAGAAATTAAGAAGGAAATGAAAATACAAATGAACACAAGGATAGACAGATTGTAACCTGGTACTAGATAGAAGAGGACAATAGTTCAAAGACTGTGACATTAATACTTATTTGTTAAACTTTAAGACTTAAGATAGCATTGATAACATTAAGGAAACATGACAAGATTATTTAGAAATAAAAATGCAGTACACGAGTACATAGTATATAAATATGTAAATTGAAGCAGATGTACATACCACGGATCTCTTCATTTGACCTCTCATCACGTAGAACAAGTCCAAGCTCTCTTCTGGAACAGTTTTGACTTCAAAGACTCTATAATCATCACCCTTTGCAGCTTGTTTCCTAAACATGTTGAAGACATTTTCGGTGAAGACCTCTGCTGCATGGCGTTCGAGTTCCGTGAACCCTGTTGTTATCACCGGGTCTGATTGGTCGGAGCGATGGTGTGCCTTACGCTCGTTGTTGCGTAGCTTGTCAACCCCTGTCGTGAATCCCTTGCAAGCATTGGTCAATTTATCCGAGTGGGACATATAATCCTTGACAAAACTGTTGATGCTCTCGCATCTCGAGGTCGTCGTTTGCAACGCAAAAAAATGATCCTTCAAGTATGTCTCCGCCCACAAGTGGCGGTTCATATATGTGACCTGGACCCAATTCCTATCAGCAATGTTCCATCTGGTAAGCATTGCATGCCAATCATCATGCCAAAATTTTTCAGGTTTCCTACTATGCAAGCACTTTTTAAAATCAACCATGAAGCCATCTCCCAACTTCAGATTAGCCTGGGCGTTCCGACAAAGATGCCAAGAACACAGACGATGTCTTGCCTCTGGGAAATTATCCATAATAGCTTTTCTCATTGCCAAATCGCCATCCGTGATGACGGACAAAGGCTTCTTATCATTCATTACCTTCATCAGGCACTTCAAAACCCAATCATATGTTTCTGCCGTCTCATCGTTGAGAAAAGCACAGGCAAAAATAGTCGTCTGGTAGTGATTGTTCACGCCAGATAGAATTACAAATGGTTTTTGATAGATATTGGTCTTGTACGTTGCATCAAAAATGAGTACATCGCCAAATCTGTGGTAATCTACCACTGATCTCCTATCACACCAGAAAACACTTTCAAGCTCATGATTTTTACCTGTTCTGAACCTACAAAAAAAATAAATAACACTTAGGGAAACAGAAAGATTAGTTACATAAATGATGTTAACTCTAACAGGTCAGAAAGTAAGTTTAACAAATAAGTATGAGCCTAACTGAACAGTAAATAGACATAAACAGATAAGATAGCACGCTTAATTGATAAGAAGTAAACTTACTCCCTGAACACGCCATAGTGACTGTGCTTCAAACTGTCAATGTACATCAAGGTCTGCTGCCCATCTCCTTCATTTGAATATATCTTGTCCATAGAGGCCATTTTATTGTAAAGATCTTTCTGTGTGTAACCCAACTTGTTATAACCGCCGGCTTGTTTAACCATCAAAAGAAAGCTTTGGCAATACTTGATCCCCACCTCCTTCAAAGATCTGACCAGTTCAACATCAGCCTCAGAGACCTTTCGGTGTGACCGGTGGTTGCTCGCGCATTGTGGTTCCGAAAATTCGTGTGAATGACCGGGTTCGAATTGAACCACCTTAAAAGGCTCGGTAGGTGAAGTTCTTGATATTTTTACACGAGCTTTGCATACACACCTAGTGTTTCTGGTATGCTCCCGTTTCCTATTTTCTTTGTACAGGACCTTCTCGGAGCGCAAGCCTTGTCGGGCACACACGTATATCCTTGACTTTATGCATTCTTTCGTTTCCGGGTCGAAGTACCGGCGGTTGCACCTTCTAATCCCAAAGCCAAGAATCAGTGCGTAGAGGTTGTACCAGTCATAAGCTTGAACCTCATTTTCAAAAGTCATTTCCATAACATCTTCCTTGGTAACCATTATTCCTGCATAAAACTTAAAATTAATATCTATATAACTACAGTCATTAACTTAAACTGTAAGAAAGCATACCTGGTATGATCTCTCCATTTGGAACTTCCATAATAGAGTTTCTGGTTGCATCTTCTCCATAGCTCTCTGTAAGAGTGATGTCCAAACATTCATCTTCATCTAAGACCTCGAAATCGTATTCTTCTTCCTCATAATCATGAGGCAAAGATACCAAACCCTTGCCACGAACTCCACTCTCACAAATTTCCCTCCCTCTCATCTGAAATTGGTTTGTTTCACTTTCTGGTTCTCAGATTGACCTCCTTCTCAACCTTATATTCAAAGAAGAAGACCCCAACAACCAAAAGGTAGTATTGCACTATTTTGGATACAAAATTTTTAAAGACATGAAGAACTCTTTAATTTTTTACCTTAATGAATATGAAATCTCTGAAAAAGTTTATCTCCTCATTAATATATGGATGTAGTATAATAAATTCCTCAGCTACCAAGACTGTGGTGTCAGTGAGATGAAACTTTAATATTCTCGAACCCAGTTACAGGATTTAAGAAAGCAACCTTAATAGTTTAAAGAGAAACAGTTCACTAAGCTTATTTTGTGGGCAGCAGAACCATTCAATGCCTAACATAAATGAGCCAGACCAACCATATCCTTAAATTCTAGCCACTTTGGCAGGAAAAGCTGAAGTTTCATCAAGGATACTTTAATTCTGCTAACTACCAAGCCATATGAGGTGTTCATATGAAACTGTTCCATCCTATCTAAGATTGTGAGATACCTTAAAATAGCAGATTTTCAAAGAAGAAGACCCCAACAACCAAAAGGTAGTATTGCACTATTTTGGATACAAAATTTTTAAAGACATGAAGAACTCTTTAATTTTTTACCTTAATGAATACGAAATCTCTGAAAAGTTTATCTCCTCATTAATATATGGATGTAGTATAATAAATTCCTCAGCTACCAAGACTGTGGTGTCAGTGAGATGAAACTTTAATATTCTCGAACCCAGTTCCAGGATTTAAGATAGCAACCTTAATAGTTTAAAGAGAAAAAGTTCACTAAGCTTATTTTGTGGGCAGCAGAACCATTCAATGCCTAACATAAATGAGCCAGACCAACCATATCCTTAAATTCTAGCCACTTTGGCAGGAAAAGCTGAAGTTTCATCAAGGATACTTTAATTCTGCTAACTACCAAGCCATATGAGGTGTTCATATGAAACTGTTCCATCCTATCTAAGATTGTGAGATACCTTAAAATAGCAGATTTTCAAAGAAGAAGACCCCAACAACCAAAAGGTAGTATTGCACTATTTTGGATACAAAATTTTAAAGACACATAGATTGCTTTAAGTTATTACCTTAATGAATACGAAATCTCTGAAAAGTTTATCTCCTCATTAATATATGGATGTAATATAATAAATTCCTCAGCTACCAAGACCGTGGTGTCAGTGAGTTGAGAATCTAACAATCTTGATTTTACTTTTTAGAGAGCATCTTTAAAATTTTTAACTGCCCTTAAAGATTTAAGATATCATCTTTAATAGTTTAAAGAGAAACTTTTCACTAAGCTTATTTTGTGGGCAGCAGAACCATTCAATGCCTATTATAAATGAAGCATACAAACAATATAATACAGTTATAGCCACTTTGGCAGGAAAAGCTGAAGGTTCATCAATGTTGATTTAACTCTGCTAACTACCAAGCCATATGAGGAGTACAAAAGATGCGACATCCAAAATAACCCACAACATCCAAAAGGACAGAAACATTGTTCGTAAAACAAAGTCACAACAACATTACACAAATTTACTTTTTCTGCTGCTTCTTCCCCGCCGTCTTCTTCTTCTTCTTCTTCTCCGCAGACCTCAATGCAACAAAGGAAACAGTCGAAAACTTGCGGTACAAACTGTAAAATGCATACCGGTGGTCCTCATCCTCCATCAGTTCCTTTAACCCAAGATAATTCTTGTTAAATACGCAGTTATAGCTCGATCTCCCCATTTCATTCGCAATCCAGATTCTGAGGTTGGGAGCCTGGACAGAGAACTTCTTCTTTGGAACTGGAATCAGGTCCCTCAAATGACTCATGAAGAAGCAGACATGAGGACCACAGTCATTCCTGACAGATGAAAATAGAATGCAGCCTTAATATATATCACAGACATGTAAATGGATTAGTTAGCTATGTTAAGTAGTTAGCTTATTACCCATTTGATTGCTGGGGAACATCGTCGTTCATGTACCACACCTGCCAGCGTCGTATGTCATCATTGTATTCTGAGTAGTTGGTGAGCATTGTGTGCATTTGCCCAATTTTGGCAGCAACGTCGACCTCAGAATACCCCATGCCGGTATGCGAGTCCAAGACGAATATTTCTTGGTCAACAAAAGAAATAACCATCATGAACCAGTGCAGGTGATCGACATTCAACGGAACGGCGATCTAATCATTAAAAATTCAAGATAAAGTAAGTCATACAAAAGAACAAAGTAGCTTGTATTGATAGTATTCAGAATACTTACGTATCCCATCTCGCTCCACTCTCCTCCCGACTGTTCGTGTGCCTTGACGTATTCGAGGACTTTTGTGGGCTGAACAAAAATTATAACTAATCAGGTATTTTCCTAGATGAATTTTGAATTGAGTCATATCATAAAAATGACAAGGCAGTGAACTTACAGAATAACACGTGCCGAGGAACCAAATCCGCTTGATTCCTTGGAATTCCCGGCTACGTTCATGAAGATGAAGGAATTGCATGTAAGCATCCATCACCTCATCGTCAAACCATTTTTCATCCCGGAGGCGCCAAGCGGACGACCTCGTCAGTTTGGCCATGCCACCCATATCAGCAACTATCTCACTGCATATTATATATGATACACAACCAGAAGTATAAACATAATGCATGCCACACATAAGAATTATTTAGGAAGTTTGAATGTAAATAAAACTTACGTTGCCAATTCTGGGGGAACATAAAAATTCTTGTTGGTGTGTTCGTACGTGCTCGCATACTTGTGCGACATGTAGTAATGGAGCCAGCACTGTTCTGCTTCAGGCATGGGTGGGATAAGAGTCAATTCTTTAGGATTCATGTGTTGCTTATACAACGATATCCTCGAAGACGCTCTAATGATCCGATCTGCCTTTCCCCGGACAGTCCCAACCAAGTTTCCCCTTGGGTTCTTCGGAGAACCATGAACAAGGAATGGCTGGGGAGGTACATTGGAGGCCACCTAATAAATCAACAAAGTCATTAGGGGTGTTAAAACTTTAAAAATAAATCTCAAATATTAAGATATCAACTTTAAGACATTTACCTCAGTGCTGGAGCTGATTGTGTAGACCACCTTCATGGGAGAGTTAACCTCATCCTCCTCCATCTTCTGCTTCTTCTTAGCTCTTAGTTCTTCTTCACACTTTTCCTTCTCTTTCTTCTTCTGAGCTCCTTCCTCTTCCCCCTTTTTCTTACCCCCTTCCTCTTCCTCCTTCTTCTCATCCTCTTCATTCTTCTTCTCTTCTTCCTTCTTCTTCTCTTCTTCCTTCTTCTTCTCTTCTTCCTCATCCTCCTTCTTCTTCTGTTCTTCCTTCTCCTTTTCCTTCCACAGGGACATAAGATACTCTTTGTCAAGCTTTTCAACCACCTTTCCCACAATGCACTTCCAAAAATCCTCTGGTAGAGGTGGAGGCAGTAGTTGGACTACTGGTGCAACAACTTTTTCAGTTTTGGGCTCATCATCAGCTTTTTTCAACTTCAACTACATACAAAAACAGAGTTGAGAGACATAAACTTAAGATAGTAATCTTAATATATAAACAGGACACTTTAATGTCAATGTTAAAGTTCACTCACATTGTTGTTTTGTTGGACATACTTCCATCTCTTGGAAACATCAGAGGTTTCCCAGAATTTCAACCTTGGAATTGCTTCCTTATCCTGACATCCTTTTGGGTTTTCCAGATACTTTGGGCAGAACTTTTCCATGTACAAAAGCTAGAAAAGTAAAATTGAGATGGCAGAATTTAAGAATGCGCTCTTAATATTTTAAACTTCATGGTCAAAATAACTGAAAAAGAGTTAGAGATTTACCAAAGGAATCAGCACGCAACCAGTTCCGCGAAGGGTTGTTCCAGTCTGAGCCTTAACTTGCTGTGTCTTGAAGTGATCCAGCCATAAGGCTGCCCAGTTTACCTCTTTCAGGTGCTCCAAATTAACAACAAGATTAGCAAGACCTCTCCGGACTCCTGCTCGTCCTATCGGCATTCCCAGTGCACCCAAGATCAAGCAAACAGCCCTTCGTTTCCACTCATCATTCAACAGCAGCCTGTTCTCATCCGCCTTGAACCACGGCGCGTACTCACCGAAAGTTGTGTTGTCCTTAACGAGGCCGATACTTTCTTCAACTATGCGGAGTAGCATCGGATCGACCTCCGGGAACTCTGTTTCTCCGTAGCATCGGATTCCAAATAGCCACCCGACAACTTCCGGTGTTATCTCCACGGTGCGGCCGTGCGCTGTCAAGTACCCGTCGGTATCGTAGCACTTGTAAATGAATTGGTTGAATTTCTCTGGGGTTTCCGTGATCTTTAGGTGCTGTAGTCCTCCAAGGCCCACTTCGTGCATCCATGCTTTCTGTTCAACCGTCATTTCTTTAAAAAGATTCTGAACAGAGGGCAGGCTCATGTAACTCTGAAATCGCCTTGGATTCTTCAACTTTTTAACTGACTTACCCTTCAGCTTGGCTTCAGCCGCCTTCTTCTTCAACTTTTCCTTCTCCCCCGTCGACTTCCTTTTCAAAGAACCTTCTCTTTTCCGCTTGTCTTTTTCTTGATGAGCCGCTGTGAGATAAGGTTCCTTCTGGATATTGGTCATGCATTTCCACTCCAAGTTGATGCTTTGTAGGACCGCTTTGGTCATCCTCATTTTAGGATCTATTTTCCGAAGACTGTGCATCCTCACATTTCTGAAAATCAACCCATAATTTAAATTTACAGAGGCATACAATAAACTAAAACAGCAACAAACAATTAAAATTAAACTTGGGTTGGCCATTAGAGATGAAGTAATAACATGCAAACTTTAACAGAAAGGGCAGTAAATATATTAGATTGAGGTTCTAATAGATAAGAAATTAACTGCAGATCAGGAGACACATAATTTAAACAAACTTTTTGCGAGAGTAAAATCATACTTGTATCTGATGTAGGCACTCATGGAATTGCCATGGTGAGCTTCATCATCACTCTCATCCTCATCTCCTTTGTATTCCTCCACATCTCCATTCTCTTCCTTCTCTTCCTCATCTGACTCCTCCTCATCTGACTCCTCCTCATCATTTTCTTGCTGTTCAATCTGTTTGTCCTTCTCATTCTTCCTCATCTCAAAGCTGTACTTGCTTACATCATGATCCTCATCACTAGAGGATTCCAAGGCCCTTTTCTCGTAATTGTCTCGTTGCTCCCGTGGTAAATTGCAAAATAGGGCATACATCTGTAACAAAAGTTGGGGAGGCATATCCTTGTCTCTCAATTTGAAAGCATATTTCCTCTCCTCACTGTCATATGTAAACAGTCGCAATTTAACGGAACCCCCAAATTAACAGTCATATGTAAACAGTTGCAAAAAAAGGCTATCAGTTTTATAACAATAGTAAGATTTATCAAAAATTAAGAAAAAGCAATTAACAGCTAAAGTCAGCAGAACACATTACTAAAGTTTGAAAGGTCAATTCTTTAGATAGCATATTTAATAAAGTTCATGTTTTTAACAGAAGATTACTTACATGAACATGTCAAATCCAGGTGTGTGCTGGATGTTCTTTACTTCATCTTCTAAGCTCTTTCCCCTTTTCTTAGAAACCTTTTTCTTTCCCCTTTTCTTCAATGGTCTTGGTGGGGCTGGCTTTTTCCTTGGTGACCTCCTTGGGATGTTCACAATTTTGTCCTCCTCCGAAGTGAAGTGAAGCTGCTTCTTGGCTTTCTTCTTCCTCTCAATGTCTTCTTCAATAGTCTCTGGATTCTTTCTCTTCTCAACTGAGGCAGCAGCATCGGCCAATTGGATTATGCCACTAGCATCCTCGAACTGTGGTCCTTCGACCATTGATAAAGCAATTAACAGCTAAAGTCAGCAGAACACATCACAAATTTTTTCTACCTTCTCACTTTGTCCTAAATTAATCTTTGTTAATTGTCATGTTTCACAATGCACTGTTATCCCATGTAACTTAATTGTTAATTCTGTAATCTCTGAAATTTGCATTTGCTTCTGTGTTATTTGAAGGTTTTACTTAAGTTTTTCAACTGTTTACTTATGACAGTAACCATCAAAAATCTACAATGGGATATAGAGGGAAGGATATGCCTCCCAAACTGATAGCACAACAGTATAGAGTATTTCTCAACTTACCTGAGGATGAACAAAAAAGGTACGATCAGAAAGCGACGGAAGTCTCGAGTGATGAGGAGATTGATCTAAGCCAATACACTGTTCAGAAAAGAACAAATGATAATATCCAACCTGAGGCTGAAGAGCAACCGGAGGATGAGGAGGATGAGGAGGATGAGGAGGAGGAGGAGGAGGAGGATGAGGTCCAAGAGGAGGAACAGAATGACGATGACGAAGAATACAAACCCGTGGAGGATAAGAGCGATGATGATGAAGAAAATGAGGAGGATTTGGAGGAGGATAGGGAGGAACAGAAGGAAGATGAGGTAAGTGACCAACCTGTGGAACAGAGGAGGGAAGATGATAGTGACGATGAAGCCCATCATGGCAATGCGATGAATGCGTACATAAGATTCAAGTAAGTTTCTTCCCTAATCAATCATCTCGTAAAATTTTGTTTCAATTGTGAAGCCAATGTCTACTATTCTGCACCCTCGTTCTAAACTATTAAAGTCCTTTTCTAAACAATTAACTGTTCAAACAACATAATGCATGTTATTACTTTAAAGTCTAATGACTTTATTTGATTTTAAATGTTTGAGGGTGTGTCTTATATGTTATGGATCTAGTACTTGGAATTGTAATTTAATTTTCTTTATTGTCTCATGATTGTTGTAGAAATGTTCAGACGCACAAGCTCAAGAAACAAGATCCTCGTTTGAAGATAACCGACGATGTCAAAAAGATGATAAACGATGAATGGAAAAGCCTGACAAAGTCCCAACAAGAACCCTATATCACAGCTGCCACCGAAGAAAGAGAGAAGAGGAAATCAGCTGGCACATTGAAGAGAGGACCAACCGGTGAGAAGGCCAAGAAGAAGAAGAAATCGGCTGCAGCCAAGTTGAAGGGCAAATCAAAGAAGAAGCTGAAGAACCCGAGGCGGTTCCAAAGCTTTATGAGCCTGCCCTCTGTTATGGCTCTCTTCGAAGATATGACAGATGAACAGCATTCATGGTTGACTGAAGTGGGGCTTGGAGGACTAAAGCACCTACAGATTTCAGAAACCCCCGAGATGTTCAACAAATTCCTCTACAACTCATTTGACACCGAGGGGTCCTTGACGGCTCACGGCCGGACTGTGGATGTAACCCCGGAAGTTGTCGGCTGGCTCCTTGGAGTAAAATGCACCGGAACAACTGAGTTTCCGGAGGTCCATCCAAAGGTTGTACAAGAAGTGGCACGCAAAATTGGCCTCGTCCAGGACAACACAAAGGTCGGTAAGTATGTTCCGTGGTTCTTGAAAAATAGGAACCTGTTCAATGATGAGTGGAAGCAGAGGGCTGTTTGTTTAATCTTGGGGGCCCTAGGGATGCCGATCGGGCGACAAGGAATCCGGTCTGGGCTGGCCAAACTTGTTGTAGATTTGGAGCACCTGAAAAAGGTGAACTGGGCGGAATTGTGGCTTGATCATCTGGTGAAACAAAATGTGAAGGCCCAGACTGGGGAAACCTTGCGAGGAAATGGTTGCGTGCTGATTCTTGTGGTAATAATTTAGCATTTTGTCATTTGTTTTATGATTTCTGTTTAATATGTTAATAGCTCCTTCTTAAGTTCTAATGTTGTGAGTATATTTTGTAGCTTCTGTACTTGGAAAAGTTTTGCCCCAAATTTCAACAAAATCCCAAGGAATGCAAAGACAAGAATGCAAGTCCCAGGTTGAAATTCTGGAAGACATCTGATGTTTCTAAGAGATGGAAGTATGTGTGTATGAATGAAAATGTGAGTAACCTTTTACATAAAACTTACAAATATGTTTTTATCAATTAACAACCTTATCTTAAATGTTAAACTTTATACTTCTGTTGTTCTTTGTAGTTGAAGTTGAAGAAAATGGATGAAGAGCCAACTACTGAGAAGGCTGTTGCACCAGCAATTCAATTAGTTCTCCCACCAGGGGACTATTTGAAGGATCTTTTGGGACAGCTGGCGCAGAATGCTGACCCGCAAACATTATTGGCCATGTTCGCGACTGCTAACAAGAGAAAGTCTGAGTTGGAGGAAGAGGAAGGAGGGGAAAAGAAGAAGGGAGGTGAAGAGGATAAACAAGAAGAACCTCCCAAGAAGAAGCAGAAGAAGAATCAGGATGAGGTTAGCTCTTCGATGGAGGTGGTCGAAGAAGTCAGATCTGACGATGACGATGAGGTAAGTGTATTAACTGTTTTAACTTTAGACTTGATGTATCTGTTTCCAATTCTAACATTTTGTTGATTTATTAGGAGGAGGCATCCTTGGCTTCTTGGGTGGACCCAAGGAAAAACATTGATGGGTCTGTCCGGGGAAAGGCGCGGTGGATCATAAGGGGGTCGAATCGGGTGTCGCTTAAGAAGCAACAAAGCAATCCTGAGGAAATGACATGTCTGCCAGAGATGCCTAGCCTGGAAGATTGCTGGATCAACTTCTTTTTGTCTCACAAATATGAGCCTAAGTTCGATAAAAACCCTCGGGATCCCAAAATTCCACTAAGCTTGCGAGAGTAAGTGTTATTTACATTCAAATTTCCTATATAAGCTGTACAAGACACAAATTTTGTTTTTACTTACGGTTTGATTTGTTATTATATCTGCAGTGAGTTGGTTATTAACATTGCTGATTATGAGAAGGTGACGAGGTATGCCGCGTGGCGCTTGAGGGATGGTAAATGGTTTGACAACGAAGTAAGTATTTCTTTTTGTTGATTTAACGTAGTTTCTTAACACATTCTCCCATCATCATCATAACACTTTTCTATTCACTTTTTAAACAATTAGGTCATCGATGCATATTTGCAATTGCTTCATCTGAAAGAAAGAAGCCGACCATTTGGTGGAATCCCTCGCATTTGGTACCTCGGAACACATTATGCCGTAAGTTCATTCCCTTTTCATTGGATAAAAACTCAATTTAAAATTCTTCCACAAAATAGCATCATTAATTTTAATTCTTGTTCAGCCAACGAAGGGTAATCGATATTTCCAAGTGTCCGATAAATACGGAGGAACGTGGGACGAGATGGGCTACGTAAGATTTACGATTTCTATCAATGCAATCTGCTTTATACATTCATATTTTGTTGAACTTATTTTATGTTGAATTGTTAATGAAATAGATTGCCCTGCCCATGAATGTACATCGAACCCACTGGTTCATGATGGTCATTTCCTTTGTCGACAAGGAAATATACGTCTTGGACTCGCTTTCTGGACATGGGTATAATGAGAGGGATGTGGCTAGAAAAGTTAATCAAATTCACCAGGTGCTATCCTCCTATCCAGAGTACCATGATGACATCACAAAGTGGGATGTGTGGTACATGAATGACGACGTTCCCCAACAACCAAACGGGTAAAAATCTTATTCATTAACTCCACCCATTATTTTCTTAAACTCACTATCTTATACATCACAACTGCATTCTATTTTAATCTCTCAGGTGGGATTGTGGCCCTTTTGTATGCTTCTTCATGACCCACTTGAGGGACCTGATTCCTAATCCAAAGAAGAACTTCTCTATTCAAGTGAAGCATCTGAGAATCTGGATAGGCAATGAAATGGCTAGATCAGACTACAACATCCACAAGGCCAAGATGTTTGAAGAGTTACTGAGCTTCAAGTCTATTGATGAGAATAATCATGAGTTTGAAAGGATGTACAATTTCACTTCTTTTCCTACTGTTCCATTGGAATCCGGGGCGAAGACGAGGAGGTCGGCGCGAAAGTCGCCGGGGAAGAATGGAAAAAAATGAGTTTGTCTGTTATGTTGTTTGGGAATTTGTAATATGAACAATGTTTATGTCATGGGTTGTATGTTTGAGATTGTATGTTATGAACAATGTTTCCCAATGATGATTAGGCAATGTTTGTTTGCTTATGATTTGATGACTTGTGTTGTTTTCTGAAAAATTGCTTGTGATTTTTTGTGAACACAAACTGTACATTTAAGGTGCATTTGGTGTTGGCCAACTACCCTCACCTACCAAAACTGAATTAATAAATGCACTACTACGTTATTAGGTACCAATTCTAAATTGTTAAGTACTCTATCTTAAAGTTAGATACCTGCATTTATATCAGCCAACCTACCCACTGCCCGCTTTTAATACAATCTCCAACCACACTCAACTAACTCTTTATTATTTCTCTTCACTCTCAGATCTCATCTGTTCTCCTTCTCTTTCACCCTTCTCTTCTTTCTCTCTAAGAAATGTCTCAACATAGTGTAAGCTCTTCACCCTCACCAAGCAATCCACCTTCATATTCAAGAGGAGATTCATCCCGGAGGTCAGGGTGTAGGCCTGGGCAGTGTTTCTGTGGCCGTTACCCGGTAAGTCGTACCGCACATACGCCCGGAAATGACGGACGCGTGTTTTGGAATTGTGCCAAGCCTAGAGGTCAACAATGCAACTATTTCTACTGGGAAGATGAATTTCCCAGTCCTTGCTGTGCTCCAGATCTCCAACAACTTCAGGAGGAGGTAACAACGTTGAGTAGGAGAGTCGTAGGGGCCGAGAATACTTCCAAAGCCCAATCTTTTCATGTGAAACTGCTGTATGTTGTGATTTTTGTCATTCTCATCGTTTTAATTTCAAAGTAAGATAGTTTGCTTCTCTATTCTGTTGTGTTCAGTTAAGTGTGAGACTCGAAGGGGCCGAGAATGCTTCAAAAGCCCACTATTTTCGTGTGAAACTGTTGTATGTTGTGATTTTTGTCATTTTCAACATTTTAATTTCAATGTATGATAGTTTATCCTGTATTTAATTCTAATTCTGCTGTGATTAGTTAAGGATTAAAGTTTTGTTAACAATGATATCTCAGCTTTTATCTTAAATGAAAGTGTTAATATCTTAACTGATAAACTTACTAACTGAAGATTAATCAATGATATCCTCATGCAATCTTATTCAGCTTAGTTCATTCTATAGTGTTAACAATGCTATCTAGGTTAAAAAGGAATCTTCCTGGGACCACTTTTTTTGTCCCGTAGCTGGCCTCTGGGACCACTTTTTTCGTCCGGTAGCTGGCATTTTCGTAATAACCGGCTAGTACCGGCTTAGCCGGTTACCTTTGGGACGCACCAAAGTTTTTTCCGAAGAAAAGAGGGCTCTTTTTTGAAGTTCACTATGATTGGAAGAAGACAGGCAAGGGAGAGCAAATACAGTTCAAGTGCGGGTTGTCTTCTTTCTGTCTAGTCCTATTTCAATTGTTACCAAGTGTAAAAATGAACAATTCTTCCTTTTACCCTTCAAGTATTTCCTTTCATCATGAAAGTAGTCAGTGCCATTTGTTTGGACACTCTGTTTGTAGTCGACAATTCTTCCTTTTACCTTTCAAGTATTTTCTTTCAAAGGTCAAACGCCTAAAATCAAATATCAAACGTTAACCATCCCCAAAAAGGCAAATAAAAGGATAAAAATATGTATTATGAAGACAATCAAAACTAGGCTGAACGCCGTCAAATTGTACTTGTTCCTTCTCACTACAGCCGTGTGTTGATTTATTTTGTAAACAACTTGAATTCGGGACAAAAAGATCAACGAAATTCAATCTCCACAACTAGAAGTGTGAAGTTATAGAAATAAAACAGTTACTGAAAAAGAGACAGTGCAGTAATATCCTTGGAAGTTGCAAAGCATGTGAATAGAAGCATAGGACGTAATGTTCCACGCACGAATTGAAAAGCCAGGTACCCATTAAGCAAGAAAAAAGCCAGCTAACCTTGTTGCAGTCTTGATTAGTTGATTAATGTTGGCCTGAATTGAGTCCAACATAGGCCCTTGTTCAGATCACCAACTTTTGACTTGGGTGCAATGCTAAAAATCACAGTCTGCCTCGTTGCCTTCATCTGCATTGGGTAGTCATTTAGCAAACAACCATGAAAGTTGCTCCCGCCAGCCAGGGCCGGCCCTAGACTTTCATGGGCCCTAGGCGATAGTTGAAAGTGAGGCCCCTTTTACATAAGTATAGGCAAAAACTTTGGTGCGTCCGGAAGTAACCGGCTCAGCCGGTACTTCCCGGTTATTACGAAAATACCCGCTAGCGGACAAAAAATGTGGTCCCTGGAGGGAATCTTTTTTGACCTAGATAACATTTATAAGGCATCCGAAAACAAAATTTCCAGAAAGATAACAATTCGACAATATTAATACAAGAGCAGAAAACAAATGACAAAAACCAGATAACCAGTAGACAAAAGAAGATAACAATCATTGATAAAAGATCAGTGAAACCAAAAAATCTAAGTTAAACGATCAACGATCAGCAAAAGTTAGCTTAATTTGAAAGTAATACGATACAAATGACTAAATTGCCTAAATAGAATAATTTCACATAGGTATAGTTAAGTTTTCGAAACCTTCTCGGCTTTCTCGAGTCTCTTACGGATTGTAGTTACTATCTCCTGCCGTTTTGGGAGTTCTTGAGCAAAACACGTGTTGATAAACTCGTCTTCCCAGCAGATATACTTGCATTGACGACCTATACCTTTGGTTCAAGTTGCGTCCATCGTTTTTTGGCGTATGTGCGGTTTGAATAAGCGGGTTACGGCTACAATAACAAAGCTCAAGCCTACACCATAACTTGCGTGTTATGGTGTAGGCTTGAGCTTTAGTGGGAGTGTTGTGTTGTGTGGTTGTAGAGTTGAAACTATGTTGAGACATTGTTGAGGGAAGGAAGAATAGAAGAGGTAAGGGTGAGAGAAGAAAATAATCTCTGAATGGGAGTGAATGGGTAGGTGTATGTATTTGAAGTGGTTGGTGAGCTAGAAATAAAAGAAGAAACTTGGTGGTTGGGAGTTAGTTGGCAATAAATGCCCAGATAACATTATTAACGGCAGAGGATAACAATTGTATAAGTAAGGAAAACATTTGTAAGGTACACAATGTGCATTTATGAATTTAATGTGGGTAGATGGGTTCCTTGGTCTTTCACTAAATGAGAACTGGTAGTAGTTGAGAGTTAGTAGGCTATAAATGCCCAGATAAAACTTGTTACATAACCAGAAGTTCTACAAGATAAAAATCTCTGATAAAAAGATCAACAAAACACAATCCAAATGACATTCAAACCAAACACAACAATCAAAATGATCATAACCTCCCCACCAAACCAGAAAAATACAAATGTTCAAACAAACATAACAAATCAAACATTGTTTCAGACATGACAACAAATAATTAATTAGATTCATACTTTTGCCGTTTTCTTCTTCGCCTTGGCCGCCTTCCTCTTCTGGGCTTTGGGTGATGACCAGGTCACTGAAGGAATTTTCCTATACAAGAATGCCCATTCCCGGAGGTGTTCCTCCTTCTTCTTCAACTCCTTCACCCCGTCAAGGACCTCTTCATTAAGGACGTTGTATATTGAATCCGCCATCTCATTTGCAATCCAGATTCTCACATAGTCCATGTTGATTCTGAGATCTTTGCGAGGATTCGGAACCAACTCCTTGAGGTGCGTCATGAAGAAGCACATGAAGGGACCACAATCACACCTGTGAAGTTTAGTCTGGAAAACATGAGTAAACAGAGAAATAAAAACGTCAAACTATGGGAAAACAATTGTAAGGCCTTAGAAACTTTACCCATTTGGCTGTTGATGCACATCATCATTCATATACCAAATTAACCATTTGGTAATGTCTTCTGTGTACTCAGCGTGACGAGAGAGGACGGTGTGCATGCTTCTGACCTTGGCCTTAATGTGTTGCTCTCTGTAGCCATGCCCGGACAGAGAGTCTAGAATGTAAATCTCCGAATCCACAAAACTGATGACCATCATCAGCCAGTGGGAGTTCTTTACATTCAAAGGCACAGCAATCTAATTTTATGATAAAACAAATTAGAGTGAAAAAAATCAGTGACCTCCTAGATAACAATGTTATACCTCCTAGATAACAATGTTATATTTCTGGAAAGAAATTGTAAAGACAGAGAACACCACTGTAATGAAATCACTTACATAGCCCATTTCCCTCCAGTCGCCAGAAAATGCATCGTGCAACTTCAGCCCAGGTCTTTCTGTATCCATCAACTGAAAGAGAATAACAACTCATTATACCATATGGAAAAAAAAGTTTAAATAAAAATCAAAATGAAGAGGGGGGAAACTTACGGAATACTCGCAGCTCAGGTACCAGATCCTCTTTTTATCTTCGTATGGCCGGTTCTTCTCTTTTTCATGAAGATACATGAGGTATCCATCAATGACCTGAGTGATCAAAAAGCCAATTTTATGAATTCACAGTCACAAGAAAACTTTTTCATTGATTTGATAACATTCTTCAATACCGAGAGCAAAATACTTACGTTGTTGTCGAACCATTCACCTTGGCGGAGTCGCCACGAGCTTCCCCTTGACAGAGTAGTCATCTTCCCTATTCTCAACACCTCCTCACTGCATGAAATGTAAATAAGTATCACTAATGTTTTAAAACATTTAAGTTTTACTTGAACGGTAATGTGTCTTAAATAAAACTTACGTAAATAGTTCGCTAGGAATTTCAGATTCCTGCAAGCTGTATTCTTTCTCGTACTTGTACGTGAGGTAGTAGTGAAGAAAACACTCGTCACCGGTGGGCATTTGGGGAAGGTAGGTAAATCCAGCTGACGGCCTCTTCTTCAAGGCCCCACCATGACCCCGAGAAGACCGTCTGATTATGTGAAGAGCCTTTCCCCATTCATTTCCCACTAGATTCCCTCGTAGCTTCGGAGAACCAGACACGAGAAAGGGCTTTGGTGGTAAATTTGAAGCCACCTAAAATGATAACAGCAGAGAAAACATTTGTAAGTGTTTACAGAACACCTTTAATGAAATAGTAAACAAATGTTTGTATGCGTACCTGTGTGTCTTGGTTTGTTCTCCCACTGGGACTGTTGACCTCCTCTTCCTCCAGTTTTCTCCTCTTTTGAATGGGAGTTTTAAACTTTTCTTCTTTCTCTTCCTCCTCGCTCTCTCCCTCCTCATCCTTACCCATCTCCTTCTCCTTCTCCTTCTCCTTCCCCTTCTCCTTCTCCTTCTCAACATTTCTTTTTTCCTCACCTTCCTTTTCTCCTTCAGACTTGATCAACTTGTGCAACTCCGCCGCCAGCTGCTTCATGGAAATTTTCTCGAAAAGTTTCTCAAAGATTTTTTCAACATCTTTGGTTTGAAGTTCTGGGTTTTGTTGCACAAACTTCTCGTAGATTTTTTCCTCCTTGACAGGCTCCTCGAGTCTCCTCAGCTTCAACTATATAACCAACAAAAGCAGAAACATTCAATTACTTCTAAGTTAACTATTTCAACAGATTGATAACAATTGTAAACTTTCAGTAAATATCTACTTACATCTTGGTTTTGTTGCACAAACTTCCATCTCTCTGCAACAAGTTCAGTGGTCCAAAACTGAAGCCTCGGAATAGCATCCTGGTTTTCACACCCATCAGGATTTTTCAGCAGCTTCGGGCAGAATTTCTCTAAATACAGAAGCTACATAAACATCGAAAACAATTGTAAGGTGAAGGAAGGAAACAGTAAGCTTGTAACCAACATTAATAAGTATCTGAAAACATTTTTAGTAATCTTTACCATTGGGATCAAAATACATCCCCCGCCGCGGATGCTTTTCCCTTTCTGCACCTTGATTTGCTGTTCTTGGAAGTGATGGAGCCATGTTGCAGCCCAGTTCACCTTTTTGAGGTGCTCAAGATCCACCACATAGCGAGCTAGTGTGGACCTAACACCTTGCCGAGTTTGCGGCATTCCAAAACATCCAAGAACAAATGCAACCGCCCGGCGCTTCCACTCATCCGTCAGAATCTCCCTATTCTCATCAGCAGCAAACCACCTCATGTATGATTCAACCGACGTAACTGGTTGCACAAGTCCGATACTTTGGCCGATTAGCTGAGCCTCTTTGTCAGTTGGCTCAGGTTTGAAAATCTCACCTTCCCAACTTATACCTAGCAGCCAACCGACAATCTCATCGGTGATCTTGAGCGACCGGCCATGCGCCGTCAAGTATCCATCTACTTCAAAAGCATTGTAGATGAATTTGTTGAATTCCTCGGGGGTCCCTGTGATTTGCAGATGCTCCAAACCACCAAGACCCACCTCATACATCCAGGCTCGCTGCTCTTTGGTCATTTTTTGATAAAAATCCTTGATTTTCGGAAGTGATAGGTAGCTCTGACACCGGCGGGGGTTTTTTAGTTTTTTCCTCTCATTCACCTTCTTTTTATCCTTAACTTGTTTCCTCTTCCTCTTCTTGTCCTTGACTTCCTCCATTTGTTCCCTCAATTCCTTCTTCTTCTTTTCTACAGCAGCACCACGAAGAAAAGGCTGCTGTTGATCCAAGGTCATAGACTTCCACTCTCTCAAGATATCATCTTTGAAGTCCCTCGTCATCTTCAAATTAGGGTTCTGCTTCTTCAAACTATACATCCTCACATTTCTACAAAAACAAAAGGAAAACAGAGAAATAAATTTTATCCTTTTAGTACAAAATAATAGAGACCTTGAAAACATTGTCAAACAAAATTCAAACAAAAAAAAAAAAACAACTTACTGAAATCTGATAAAGGCACTTGTAGCATTTCCATGATGTGAAAGCTCATCATCTTCATCCTCTTCTTCCACCTCTTCATCCTCTTCCACCTTATCTTCATCCTCTTCCACCTCATCTTCATCTTTTTCTTCAACTTTGTTTTTTGATCTCGGTTCACAAACAAACTGCTGAACATCCACATCTTCTCCATCTGAATCTTCATCACTTGCCACCATTGCTCTGTTTTCATACCACTCTCTTGCTGGTCCCTCTAAGTTGACAAAGTTTCCATACAACAGCCTCTCTATTTTGTGTGGTACCTTCTCATTTTTCTTAATGTTGAAAAGGCTTTTGTTCTCTTTCCTGAAACAATTAATTAACATATATGAGGTCATTAACTCGTGGTTTGGAAACCAATTTCAATATTCAAACCCAGGGGAAGAAAACAATCACAGCCTTGCAGTGAATTATTTTAATATTTGGATAACAATTTCAATATTCAAACTCAGGAGAAGAAAACAATAACAAACTTGCAGTTAATTGTTTAAATATTCGGATAACAATTTCAATATTCAAGCTCAGGGGAAGAAAACAATCACAACCTTGCAGTGCAATAATTTAAACATTTGGATAACAATTTCAATATTCAAACAGAGGGATAGACAACAATCACAACATTAAAGTAAATTTTTGTAAACTAAGCAAGCATTTGTTAACTTACTTGTACAGCGCAAATCCATCTGAATATACTATCTCTTTCTCAACATCCTTTGATGACTTCGCTTTAGAAGTATTCTTTTTCTTTCCCTTCTTGAGTGGTCTTGGTGGTGCTGGTTTGGTTCTTGGTGGTGCTGGTTTGGTTCTTGGTGAACGCCGTGTTTCTGACTCAGAAATCTTTTCCTTTGGAGAGAAAGAAAGCTTTTTCTTTGGTTTGGTCTTTTTGGCATCCTTCACCTATTCGTGTTCAAAATAAATCTAAGCAGTTGTCTTTCAAAAATAAATCCATAAAGGTAAAATTGTTATCGAAGATACTGACCTTGTTTTCAACTTCGTGAGGATGTTCTACCTGTAAGGGAACCATGGATTGAACGACTTCTTGGATTTTGACAAGAGGAAGAATTTCTTCACGAATTTCTTCAGGAATTTCAGGAATTTCAGGAATTTCTTCGTGAGGATGTTCATCAATGTCTGCATGTTGGAAATCCAGAACTACCTCTAGGGTATTTTCCATCAGATTTGGAAAACCCTCTTCTTGGGTCTCTTCTACTGGGAAACCCTCTTCAAAAACAACTTCTTGTTCCTCTTGTTGGATTTCCTTTCCCCTTTCTTCTTTCTCTTCAGTCTCTTCTACTGCAATTTCGTCTCCCCTTTCTTCTTTCTCTTCAGTCTCTCCTACTGTAATTTCAGCCCCAATTTCTTCTTTCTCTTCAGTCTCTTCTACTGTAATTTCAGCCCCAATTTCTTCTTTCTCTTCAGAAATTTGTTCATCGGTGTCTGCATGTTCTTTCTCTTCCATCTCTTCTTGATTTTCTTGGGTAGAATTGAGATCTAATTCAGTATGGTTGAGAATAGAATCTAAGGACTTACGAATTTCTTCCGTGTCCTTACTGTTGCTTTCTCCGGCAGATTCGTGTTCTCCGGTCGGATTGGCTCCAATCAATGGCGGAAGAACACTCTGTGACTCAACCGTGGACTCCTCTGTAAGATCTGGAAGGCTATTTAAATCGGCGACCACTTGTTGGGTCATCTTTGTGGGTGAAATTGCTTCCGGATCCATGGAGAGAACAGAGAGAAAGGAGAAAACAGAGAGAGAAAGACCAAAACAGAGAGAAAACAGAGAGAAGGGGAGAAGACGGTAATGGCGAGAGAGAGAGAGAAGGGGAAGAGACGGGTGTATTGGAAAGAGAGAGAGAGTGAATGGAAGAGAGTTTGAAATTATTAAACTACCGTCGGTTTCTATCTTGGAAACCGTGGCAGTTATTTTTTTTTTGAAAACTTTGTCACGTGATTTGATGGTACAAGAGGAACATTTTGAATTTCAAAATTTTTCAAACATAACCTACCCAAACTTTATAATTTTTATCAGTTATAAGGTACATTTATTTTTAAACCCTACAACAAATATTGTCTAGCATGTTTACAAAGTTATCTGAAAAATGTTTTTATAATTTTTCTTCATTTCAATCATCGTGTGGGTCAAGGAGGGGACATTTTATTTTCATTCCCGCCTCGTGTGGGTTAATCCTGATTGACTTGAGTTTGGTCAACTCCCTCTTGCTGACCCCGAAAACTCTGAAAATCGATTCTCCCCCACTAATTGCTCGAGATGTTTTGGTAAATGTGGCTCGTGCATGTTGAGTGACTTTATTTGTGATTACATTAAGCTCCCGAGTCACACACTTGAAGGATACACGAACAATGGCGCTGTCCCCATCACACACTGTTCCATGGCGGAAGGCCTTGTGTTGTAGCACATCACGGTGTGCCTTGAGCTTTTTGGTGGTTGTGTTGAGGAGTCATATTGTGTAATTTTGCAATGAAGCGTAATGACGCGAGGGTTCTCCTTCCGTCCCGCCACGAGTGTTCAACAACACGATGGTATCGTGCCACGGGTGCGTTCATCATTTCATGTAACTGGGTTCTTCTTTACCCAAAAGATTATTGGGCCGTGAAGAAACATCATAACATCCTAACTCTACATTGTGTGAGTCAAATTACACCGAGTAAGGCAACATTCGTTGTGAACTTGCTCAATTCAAATGATAATATCTGGGAACGTGATATTGCTCTCTATATGTCTGAAAATGTTTTCTGCCACTCTTATACTGTTTACGCTCTCTGAGATTCAATATAGGGCACCTTTCATATTACTTGGCTGGAATTTCTTCTTCAGTGTTGAACATAAATCAACAAAGAACATATGGGGCTCGAATTAATCCATAAAAACTAAATTTTTGTAACGTGAATGTCTACGTGCTTTTAATTTTTACTCAACCTATTTGAGTCTTAATAATCAAGTAATATATTTGGTTTTCCAAGTCCATTATAGTTTCAAATTACGGCACTGTGATGTTTTCATTCTACAAAACAGGCTCTCTCCCATGCAAAATGCATGTGATCCAACCTTTCTTTGACATTGTTTTCTGACTTCTTGAAGATGTTGTCCGATTTTCTAAACCCTAGAACCATTGTTATCTTCCTAGCTTAGAAATGTTGTCTGTGTTTGAGCCATGTTTTTATAATTTTTCTTCATTTCAATCATCGTGTGGGTCAAGGAGGGGACATTTTATTTTCATTCCCGCCTCGTGTGGGTTAATCCTGATTGACTTGAGTTTGGTCAACTCCCTCTTGCTGACCCCGAAAACTCTGAAAATCGATTCTCCCCCACTAATTGCTCGAGATGTTTTGGTAAATGTGGCTCGTGCATGTTGAGTGACTTTATTTGTGATTACATTAAGCTCCCGAGTCACACACTTGAAGGATACACGAACAATGGCGCTGTCCCCATCACACACTGTTCCATGGCGGAAGGCCTTGTGTTGTAGCACATCACGGTGTGCCTTGAGCTTTTTGGTGGTTGTGTTGAGGAGTCATATTGTGTAATTTTGCAATGAAGCGTAATGACGCGAGGGTTCTCCTTCCGTCCCGCCACGAGTGTTCAACAACACGATGGTATCGTGCCACGGGTGCGTTCATCATTTCATGTAACTGGGTTCTTCTTTACCCAAAAGATTATTGGGCCGTGAAGAAACATCATAACATCCTAACTCTACATTGTGTGAGTCAAATTACACCGAGTAAGGCAACATTCGTTGTGAACTTGCTCAATTCAAATGATAATATCTGGGAACGTGATATTGCTCTCTATATGTCTGAAAATGTTTTCTGCCACTCTTATACTGTTTACGCTCTCTGAGATTCAATATAGGGCACCTTTCATATTACTTGGCTGGAATTTCTTCTTCAGTGTTGAACATAAATCAACAAAGAACATATGGGGCTCGAATTAATCCATAAAAACTAAATTTTTGTAACGTGAATGTCTACGTGCTTTTAATTTTTACTCAACCTATTTGAGTCTTAATAATCAAGTAATATATTTGGTTTTCCAAGTCCATTATAGTTTCAAATTACGGCACTGTGATGTTTTCATTCTACAAAACAGGCTCTCTCCCATGCAAAATGCATGTGATCCAACCTTTCTTTGACATTGTTTTCTGACTTCTTGAAGATGTTGTCCGATTTTCTAAACCCTAGAACCATTGTTATCTTCCTAGCTTAGAAATGTTGTCTGTGTTTGAGCCATGTTTTTATAATTTTTCTTCATTTCAATCATCGTGTGGGTCAAGGAGGGGACATTTTATTTTCATTCCCGCCTCGTGTGGGTTAATCCTGATTGACTTGAGTTTGGTCAACTCCCTCTTGCTGACCCCGAAAACTCTGAAAATCGATTCTCCCCCACTAATTGCTCGAGATGTTTTGGTAAATGTGGCTCGTGCATGTTGAGTGACTTTATTTGTGATTACATTAAGCTCCCGAGTCACACACTTGAAGGATACACGAACAATGGCGCTGTCCCCATCACACACTGTTCCATGGCGGAAGGCCTTGTGTTGTAGCACATCACGGTGTGCCTTGAGCTTTTTGGTGGTTGTGTTGAGGAGTCATATTGTGTAATTTTGCAATGAAGCGTAATGACGCGAGGGTTCTCCTTCCGTCCCGCCACGAGTGTTCAACAACACGATGGTATCGTGCCACGGGTGCGTTCATCATTTCATGTAACTGGGTTCTTCTTTACCCAAAAGATTATTGGGCCGTGAAGAAACATCATAACATCCTAACTCTACATTGTGTGAGTCAAATTACACCGAGTAAGGCAACATTCGTTGTGAACTTGCTCAATTCAAATGATAATATCTGGGAACGTGATATTGCTCTCTATATGTCTGAAAATGTTTTCTGCCACTCTTATACTGTTTACGCTCTCTGAGATTCAATATAGGGCACCTTTCATATTACTTGGCTGGAATTTCTTCTTCAGTGTTGAACATAAATCAACAAAGAACATATGGGGCTCGAATTAATCCATAAAAACTAAATTTTTGTAACGTGAATGTCTACGTGCTTTTAATTTTTACTCAACCTATTTGAGTCTTAATAATCAAGTAATATATTTGGTTTTCCAAGTCCATTATAGTTTCAAATTACGGCACTGTGATGTTTTCATTCTACAAAACAGGCTCTCTCCCATGCAAAATGCATGTGATCCAACCTTTCTTTGACATTGTTTTCTGACTTCTTGAAGATGTTGTCCGATTTTCTAAACCCTAGAACCATTGTTATCTTCCTAGCTTAGAAATGTTGTCTGTGTTTGAGCCATGTTTTTATAATTTTTCTTCATTTCAATCATCGTGTGGGTCAAGGAGGGGACATTTTATTTTCATTCCCGCCTCGTGTGGGTTAATCCTGATTGACTTGAGTTTGGTCAACTCCCTCTTGCTGACCCCGAAAACTCTGAAAATCGATTCTCCCCCACTAATTGCTCGAGATGTTTTGGTAAATGTGGCTCGTGCATGTTGAGTGACTTTATTTGTGATTACATTAAGCTCCCGAGTCACACACTTGAAGGATACACGAACAATGGCGCTGTCCCCATCACACACTGTTCCATGGCGGAAGGCCTTGTGTTGTAGCACATCACGGTGTGCCTTGAGCTTTTTGGTGGTTGTGTTGAGGAGTCATATTGTGTAATTTTGCAATGAAGCGTAATGACGCGAGGGTTCTCCTTCCGTCCCGCCACGAGTGTTCAACAACACGATGGTATCGTGCCACGGGTGCGTTCATCATTTCATGTAACTGGGTTCTTCTTTACCCAAAAGATTATTGGGCCGTGAAGAAACATCATAACATCCTAGGAGTTGACTACCCAATGAACTCCCACTTTTTGTCAAGTTGGTTTAGAAACTTCTTATATTATTCACATTGTCCATTTGTTGCAAAGAGTAATAACAAATCTTTGGGAAGCTAGGAGAGTTAATAAAACTTTCATTATTAGGGAAAGATAAATTAATGATATGGTTGGGGTAGTTCAATTAATGTGTTCAGAATTTCATCAGGCCCTCTTGGACAACTACCACCTAACTCCATTAAAGTTTCGTATAATCTGAGGATTTGAAATTGTTATCTGCATGTCAACAATTGTAATCTGGTTCTCAGACATTTCTCTCTTGTATAACTAATGGATTGGTAGTTGAAATATTTATTATTTTAGGTACAATAAATGTAATGGAAGTTGCCTTTACAGATGTTTAGTACTATGTTTAGTAACTTCTTATTTTATTCACATTGTCCATTTGTTGCAAAGAGTAATAACAAATCTTTGGGAAGCTAGGAGAGTTAATAAAACTTTCATTATTAGGGAAAGATAAATTAATGATATGGTTGGGGTAGTTCAATTAATGTGTTCAGAATTTCATCAGGCCCTCTAGGACAACTACCACCTAACTCCATTAAAGTTTCGTATAATCTGAGGATTTGAAATTGTTATCTGCATGTCTACAATTGTAATCTGGTTCTCAGACATTTCTCTCTTGTATAACTAATGGATTGGTAGTTGAAATATTTATTATTTTAGGTACAATAAATGTAAAGGAAGTTGCCTTTACAGATGTTTAGTACTATGTTTAGTAACTTCTTATTTTATTCACATTGTCCATTTGTTGCAAAGAGTAATAACAAATCTTTGGGAAGCTAGGAGAGTTAATAAAACTTTCATTATTAGGGAAAGATAAATTAATGATATGGTTGGGGTAGTTCAATTAATGTGTTCAGAATTTCATCAGGCCCTCTAGGACAACTACCACCTAACTCCATTAAAGTTTCGTATAATCTGAGGATTTGAAATTGTTATCTGCATGTCTACAATTGTAATCTGGTTCTCAGACATTTCTCTCTGGTATAACTAATGGATTGGTAGTTGAAATATTTATTATTTTAGGTACAATAAATGTAAAGGAAGTTGCCTTTACAGATGTTTAGTACTATGTTTAGTAACTTCTTATTTTATTCACATTGTCCATTTGTTGCAAAGAGTAATAACAAATCTTTGGGAAGCTAGGAGAGTTAATAAAACTTTCATTATTAGGGAAAGATAAATTAATGATATGGTTGGGGTAGTTCAATTAATGTGTTCAGAATTTCATCAGGCCCTCTAGGACAACTACCACCTAACTCCATTAAAGTTTCGTATAATCTGAGGATTTGACATTGTTATCTGCATGTCTACAATTGTAATCTGGTTCTCAGACATTTCTCTCTGGTATAACTAATGGATTGGTAGTTGAAATATTTATTATTTTAGGTACAATAAATGTAAAGGAAGTTGCCTTTACAGATGTTTAGTACTATGTTTAGTAACTTCTTATTTTATTCACATTGCCATCATTAAAAATATGTTCCAAATGAGGCAATTCTATTTTTTTGTTTGTTGAAGTCTTCTTATTTGAATTGTAATGGTGAGCAGGGAAGGATAGAAACAAACTTCCAGATGAATTCGAGAGAAGTTAGAGAAAGTGGCTATTATGGCAAAGGTAAAGCTTTGTGTTCTTTGCCTCATGATTATGAAGAAGACGAATACGATTTCGAAGCCATGGATGACGATGAAGGATACGATTTCTCTCTTACAGAGCCATATGAGGATGATGACGATGAAACAAGAGCCTCCTTTGTCATTGCTCCAAATGGTGATCTGAAACCCGGTACGTAATAGTAAGCTTGTTGTTAATCTTTTTAACTGCTTGGATAAAAATAACAACTTTCCTGCCTACAGGAGTAATATACACCAAGGAACAGGTGGAGGCAATGACTTTTGCCAGTGAGATTGAGGCTTTTGACTGGTACAACCTTTATGCCTTGATGCTGGGTTTCGGGATAAGAAGGTGTAATAGAAGGTATTTTGATCCGGAAACGAAGGAGCTCACAAAGTCTAGGATCTTTGTATGTGCGCGACAAGGTGTCCGATCTGATAAGTGGAAATACATGGAAAATCGGAAGAGGGAGCATACTAGAAACACTCGGTGCCTCTGCAAAGCTCGAATAAGAATTAAAAGAACTTCACCTACGGAGCCGTTTACAGTGGATTATTTTCAACCAGAACATTCTCACACACTTTCTGATCCACAGTGCAGGAGCATGCACCGGTCTCACAGAAAGGTGACCGAGTCAGATATCGAACACATCAGATCATTGAAGGAGGTGGGCATAAAGTACTGTCAAGGCTTCCTTTTGATGGTAAAACAATCCGGAGGCTATGCCAACGTCCCTTACACACAGAAGGATATGTATAACAAAATGGCTTCTCTGGACAAATTATATTCCAATGAAGGAGATGGCCAACAGACTCTGAAGTTCATTGATAGTCTGGAAAAAAGCCATCATGGTGTTTTCAAAAGGTAAGAGTATTATCTTTTTCTCTAAAAATGTTTTCTACACTGTTGATATTATGTTCACACATTAGAATTGCTATCTTTTGCTTACAATTGTTATCTTTTGTAAGAATGTTTTCTTTCATGCTATCAGATTGTTCTGTTCCTTTATAAAAATTTTCTAAATCTTTAATAATGCTTTCTGTATATTATTTTTGTTTTTTAGGTTCATATTGGGGAGCAACCAAGAACTTCAAAGTTTATTTTGGTGTGACAGGAGATCACAGGAAGATTACAAAAGGTTTGGGGATGTACTTATTTTCGATGCAACATACAAAGCAAACATGTATCGAAAACCCTTAGTAATTTTATCTGGGGTGAACAATCACTTTCAAAATACAGTTTTTGCCTTTGCGGTTGTTCATGACGAGAAAAAAGAAACATATGAGTGGGTCTTGAGTTGTTTGATGGAGGCAATGGAGAATAAGATGCCCGTGTCGGTTATTACGGATGGTGATTTAGCCATGAAAAGTGCCATTCAAAAAATTTTCCCACATGCAAAACATCGTTTGTGTTCTTGGCATCTTTGTCGGAATGCTGAAGGAAAGCTGAAGAAGGGTGCCGCATTCATTTCTGATTTTAAGAAATGTATGCATAGTAGGAAACCCGAGAATTTTTGGTTTGAAGATTGGCAGGCCATGGTAGAAAGATGGGACCTCTCTCATAACCATTGGATCCAAGTAACCTACTTGGCTAGGCACATGTGGGCAGAGACATACCTGAAATTCTTCTTCTTTGCCGGACAAACAACAACCTCGAGGTGCGAGAGCGTAAACAGTTTTTTCAAGGATTTTGTGTCCTATATGGATAAGTTGGTCGACCTTTGCAGGGGTTTAATGACTGGGTTAGGAAAGCTACGAAAAAATGAGAGGGAGGAACACTTTAAATCTGACCAATCGGACCCGATATGTACAACGAGGTTCAGGAAGCTAGAGAAGCATGCAGCTGAGGTATTCACAAATAATATCTTCCTCAAGTTCAAGCATCAAGCTGAGATGGCAGAGGATTACAGAGTAACGAAGGTTATTCCCATTGAAGAATCAAAGGTTGATCAATTCTACGTGATGAGAGGTGAAATAAAGCACAGTGTGGTACGCATATTTCTCCCTTCATGTACTAATTGATATTAGTTTGTAGTGTAGTGTACACACGTAGTACTTTTGATGCCTAAATATCAAATAAATATCTGCGTATTTACAAGGGTTTTCTATTCCTTTGAAACTGTTGTCTATTCGTTTATGGTAATTCTCTGTAGTTTCCTACATACATTTTGAAATGAATGTTATCTTTCATGTGATTATTGTTCTCCCGCTTTTTAACATTATCTTCTCTACTGCTGCAGCAAATTGTTCAGTGTACACGATCTAATCGCGGTCTTTGCTGCACTTGCTTTAAGTTTGAGACATCGAAGATGATCTGCAAACATATGATTCTTGTTCTGAAAGAGAAGGGTGTTAATAGGATCCCTACAAATTTAATTGCTGATAGGTGGGTAAAAACGGATAAGAAATTCTACGCAACCGAGCCTTCGATGAAGGAGCCTATTCAGAAGTCGTGTGACGACCCAGCCGTCCAAGCTTCTCGTCGGGGTGCCATGAAGAGCCAGGTGACATTGTACACCTCTTTGGGTTGTAGATCTTTTGCAAATTATAAGTATTGGAAGGATCACATGGCCGATGGAATCAGAACTATGACGAGAATGTGTACTCAATCTGAAGAGGGTACGCACGGAGGTGTGAAGAAAGAAGATAATCCCTACAGTCACGTGAAGAATCCGAACCCACCGGACACGAAACACCCAAAAGGACCCAAGCAGGACAAGCGCAGACGGTGCGGTAATTGCAAGGAGCTTGGACACAACAGGACTACATGTCCCAATCCTCCCGTGGACTCCTACGAAGAAGAAATCGATGCGGAAGATGATTAACGAGAGATACCAGTTGAATTTGATGACAAAGGGGACTTCTATTGGTCTCAATCAACGAATATGTCATGGAAAGGCAATTAGGACTTATGTTTGCTGGTTTTAGGATGGAATTACTCGTGAAGATCCATCACTTAGAACGGATGTTATCTACTTTGTAGGCTTTTGTTATCTAGTTTATGCTTTTGGTTATCTTTAGATCTTGTGCTGTTATCTTTCTGGGCAGTTTCTGCAGCAGAAAGATTACAATTGTTTTCTGGTGCTATCTACTAATCTAACAATGTTATCTACAAACCCTAGTGACCTGCTATACCGGGTAAACTTTTTGTCTGGTAGTGACGGGGCCCGCGCTAGCGGACAAATTAGCTGACGTCCGCCCTATTGGCGGACGCACTGTAGACCAGCCCATAAGTATAACTGTGAATTAAAAAAATCTACTCAGTTATAGGGCGACATATACCCTGCATTTTACTAATAGTTCGCGTTTTTAACCCGTAAAAAAATTTTGGGGGACATAAAACCTTACCCACTACTCCTGAAAAAATTATTACGGGGCTCCTTGAAATTGGGGGCCCTAGGCGAACACCTAATCCGGCTAGTGGATGGGCCGGCCCTGCCGCCAGCACGTGTCTCTAACTTCATAGCTTTGAAACGATTTGAATAATTGAAACTTAGGTTCTAGAGATGATGAATTGAAAATGAAGACTATAATACATGAAAAATGAAGTAACCTGCCCATTCTTGAGTGGTGCTGCTGAGATTACGTCACTGAAATGTCGTGTTCGACCCACGAACATTTGATCTTTGTGTACTTCTAGTCCTCCAGTCCTTTGACAAAAAACCAAAGTAAATTGAAACTATTTAAAGCGGTATATCGCCGAAAGTTAAAAAAGCGAGAGTAAGTAAAAGAGAAGTGAGCCAAACCGTATCTTCCAAATAGTTGACACCAACATATGTATATCGTCTAAGACACTCTTAACTTTCTCAATGCAATTTCAACAGGTCAAAGTAATTTTTACAAGGCATCAATAGTGTCACAAACTATGTGCAGAGCTGAAAATTGGATGGTATCAATCCTAATTCATTCTTTGATAGAACAAGATATTTGGGATTTCGATGGCCATCACACCTATCTGCGAGAGGTTTGCCACAAATTTCAGTGATACCACGCCGGTGGTATATATAGCGCCAGTCAATTCGTTTCAAGCCATCTGTAGGTACTTCAAGTTTTTTTGCGGGTTACCAATCTATTGGGGAATCATCCAATCAATAGAGTAAATGGATTGTATAACGTACTCAAGACTTCTGGCTTTACAGAAAGTAGGATAGGACTTCTGAAATCATTACTCCAAAGACACAAACAAGTAATTTTCTGTATGGGATGCAAGCCATCATGGAATGCATCCAACTAAGTTATTATCACAGACGTCAACAGGAATTAAACGATGCAATAGATGCTCAATTCATGTACAAGTTTGACATTTGAAGTGAACATGTAAACATGTAGCGATAGTAGTATTGTATTACTGGGAAGGAAGAACAAGAACTGCAGTTTCGGGTCCAAACAGACTCAGCAAATTCAGACAGTACAAGACACAAGTAAGACTCAATTTTGAAACAGAATGTCCCTACTCAGCAAATATCATTAATCTAGATATTTAGCAATTCTTCAGCCTATTAATTAGGAATAGAATCTCAATTATATTCAATCACCTTGAGGAGGTGTTCTCCAAGTCAAACCACCAACCTTAATGGGCCGACAAAGTACTTTGGACTGAACCACACTGAATGATTTATTCATGAACAAAGTCGGTTTTCTGGTTGGCAATTACACTACAAAATATGCAATGGGAAAAAGAGGCAGCACGGAAAACTGAATGAGAAAATCTCCTAAACCACAACAATCAAACTTCAATCATACGCTGTGAATTTTACAAAAACCAAGATATGCTGTATTGTAATTTCAGACAAGAAAATGTGAAAAGAAAACGAACAAAATGAAGGGAGATAGCTGCGTAAGTTAGAATCATTGCTTGTTCAAAAACATATACTAGCTTCTGTATGGATGGACAACCAATCAATGATTTTAGTATCGACAGAGTAGCTAGATTCATCTGGGATTGAGATTTGCAGCGTGAACTTCGTTCACAGACGACGGTGGCGATTGATACGTAGACTGAATTGAGTCTGTTGTCATATTTGGTATGCTCCCACTTGACCTATCACGAGGAAAGAAGGGTGGTTCTTGAGGCGCCGATAGGTTACCAGAATTACTGTTGTTGAGCATCATAACCACACTTGCCATGGAAGGCCTAGCATCTGCATCTTCTTGGACACATAACAATCCAATATGGATGCATCTTGTTACTTCACTGTTCGAGTACGACCCTTCCAAAACAGAGTCTACCAAATCCAAGTGGTTTCCCTCCGTCCAGAGCTTCCAAGCCTACAAAAAAAAAATGATTATCATGTGAACTTGATGCAATTGATGAAGTATTGTTTATAACAAGGAAGATATATGGTTGAAACTGACATAGCTTAGAAGGTCATCACGGCGGACATCTGATTGGTAAAAGCTACCATTGCTCTTGCCACTTACAATCTCCAAAAGTAACACTCCAAAGCTGAAAACATCGGACTTCACCGAGAAGTGTCCATGAATTGCATATTCAGGAGACATGTAGCCACTGCAGGGTCACCATAGCATTGAGAGTAAGTGTTGCAAACAAATTAGAAAACATGCAATAACTGTAAAGATCTAGTCCATTTGGATTGGTATGTATATATGTGGGGGATCGATATGGTATCCCAAGACTGATTTATTTTTCATTTATTCATTGTTTGAGTTATAGAGTAATTGTAAGTTCAATTGAGATAGGGTATCTTTAAGGACATACTAATATGCAAACTTAAGCCTGGCCTTCAAGAACAATTACTAAAGAGAAGTATGGAAACACAAAAATACAAGCTATTTATTTAATGGAATAAAGCTTACAATGTGCCGACAACTCGACTCGTACTTCCTTGAGTTTGTTCACCACCAAATATCTTAGCCATTCCAAAATCTGAAACTTTGGCATTCATATCTGCATCTAACAGAACATTGCTAGCTTTGAGATCACGGTGAATGATTCTCAGACGTGAATCTTCATGAAGGTAAAGCATTCCACGCGCTATACCACTTATAATCTTGTAACGTCTTGACCAACCCAACTTCGCGCTCTCCTGTGGATCTGCACAACCACAAGAACATTTTCGGTGTCAGTCATTAAGGAAATAGCTACCATATACAAGGACATTGTGTTTAACAAACTAGCTAGTGTTAGATTTGACAAACCAAATATTGTGTAGTCAAGGCTTTTGTTGGGCAAGAATTCGTAAACTAGAATCTTCTCTTCCCCTTCCAAGCAAAATCCACGCAACCTCACAAGGTTTCGGTGCTGAAGTTTGGCTACCACGACAACCTCATTCTTAAACTCTAGTGCCCCTTGTCCTGAACTCTGCGATAGCCTCTTCACCGCTATTTCTTGCCCATTGGAAAGTACACCCTGTGGAAAATTTAGATGACAACCATAAACAAAATGACTTTGAAACCAATCTCTACTATTAGCAAGTTTGAAGAGTTCCTAATCTTGAAGTGTTCCTAACCATTATGTGTTCCTGATATTTTAGAATTTCCAAAAATACCCCAATTTTGAAAAGCTGTAATTACTAAAACAGCCTTATCAGTTGACTTGGTAGTGAATAGACACGTCTCTTCGTTTTCGTTTACCCCTTATTGCCGGCAGTGCTTGACAATTTTGAAGCACTTCCTTGAGACAACAATAGTAATCGTTGAATTGAACCTACCAGATCGCTTGTGCGCATGCTTTGGGTTCAACTATTTCTAATTCAATTCTAGACTCCTAAAAATCATCCAGTGTTGCTTCACAAGTGAAGGAATTGGTCGGGCAATCCAAATACCTGTTGGACGTCGCCTAGGTTACTGGAACAGAAGTTGCTGAGCAATTTCAAGGTACTCTCCGATTTTGATCTGTGTTTGGGAGTCATGATTTTATTTTGAAACTCTATAGTAATTCATTCCATGTGGTTGATTTTAATATTTTCAAAAACTTTTGGCAAAATTGCACCAGAGGTACCCATAGTTTCAACTTTCCTTGGATTTAGTACCCATACTTTAAAACCATGCAGTCACGGTACCAAACTTTCTAAAACCATGCACTGCAGGTACCCACTAGTAACGCCGTTACATTTAGAGGATGTAAAATATTAAACTTAGGGGTCTTTTCGTCTTTTGCATGTGATCAGTCTCTGTATAGTATCCTTGAGGTTCATAAATGCTTTTTCTGATTTAAGCTATCATAACCTTGTTGCTTCGAGATTCAAGTAGCAAAGTGCACAAGTAAATGACTGGTGTTATGTTTACGCTTCATTAGGTATCTACTTTTTCCCCTAGCCGATCGACAACAAACTGGTTGACAAAATGTTTTCTGAATATCAATTGATTGAAGAAAATCAAATATTCATAATATTTCTTACTGGATGATATTTGATGATTTCACACTCTGAGCACGCCCGGATTACCTCTTCAAATTGGAAGGCAATTTGATTCATGTGTACACTATTAGTTCATCCATTCAAACTAACAGCTTGCCGACATAAACAATGGAATGTTGATCCTGTAGCTCTACAAATTGCACAAAATTGTAATGACCCAATTGTGGAACTCATTTTGCACTTTGAACCTGCATTATTACTCAGTTTTGTTTCTTCATCTGGCTTCTTTCCCATCAGAAACTGCATACAAATTCCTTTCTGGCCCCCATCATTGCGGATCATAACCCCCTTTGCCCTGTGGAGTGGACCCTGACTCTCTTGGTCACCTCTTCAGATCTTGCCCCCTCCTGGGATCCTTTTGACTCCACCTTGACCCTCCCCCCCCCCCCCCCCCCCCCCCCCAAATGACATCTTTACAGTTCCCCCTTTCTGGAGTGGCTGCTTGTGAATGACTCTTCCAAGAACCCCTGGAAGAGCCACTGGCAAGCCACTTTTCTCTTTGGTTGTTGGATGTTGTTGAAGCGGAGAAATGATCTTGCTTTTGGCAACTCAACCTGTATTATCAATCCTAGCTGCTAGAGTCAAACAAAGCTGAAGTGACCAATTGGGATTTCTACTTAAAATGCTTACAGTCTTAAGCCTGCTACCCCTTCTATCCAACATCTTTGGATCCCTCGTGCTCCCCCCTGGGTCAAACTAAACATTGATGTTGCATGATCAGTTGATAATGCCAGCATTGGAGGTCTGCGTAGAGATAGTGAAGGAAAGTGGTTAGCTGGGTTCTGTTTTAAGGCTGTTGATGCCTCCCCTGAGATTGTTCAGTCCCTAGCTCTCCTTATGGTCTTAAAAATTGCTACTCATATGCAGTTCAACCTAGTGACTGTTAATTCTGATTGCTCTAATCTTGTTAATTCCTTTCATGATCACAACTCTCGCAGTATTGGTCCCATCCTGGATATTTGCAGGCAATTGTTCATTGAGTTGCACAGCTTCACCCTGCAGCATGCCCCCAGACCCACCAACAAGGCTGTTGATCTTCTTGGCAAGCATGTTGGTGCTCCTGATGTTAATCTTAGTATTCCTTGTATTTCTGCTTCCTGTTTAAACAATCTCCCTAACTCCTGGATGATGTTTGCTCCTGTTTTTATGGAGCTGTTTTGTTGGAGGACTGTAGGGGTGTGTCCTCCCCCATGTGTGCTGCTCCTTAGTTTTTTTTTCAATGCATGCCAGTTTATAAAAAAAGAAAAAGATGTATGGAGCGGAAACCAACAGAATTGGTGGTAATTGGGTAAATTTGAGAGTCTTCATTTGGTTGTATAGAGTGCTTCTGTACTTGCAATACATTGATGGTTGCGATAACTTAACTTTGCCATATAAATTATATGTTATGTGAGAGAGGGGAAGAGAAGCAGGGAACTAGATAGGGAAACGGTAACTTGACTTTGCCATATAAGACTCAGGTAGAACTGGGGATCAAAATTTTGGTAATCTTGGCATTTTTCTATCTCAAAACCTACCATTTTCCACGCGTCTCAGACAATTGTTGTGTTCCTTGGCTTTGTTCTGTACTCTTGCCTGACTAGTGTTTGTAAAATTACTTAAGTTTACCCTTATTTACTATTGGTGAAGAAGTTGAGTAGTCTAGGTTTTAAGGTGAAGTGGGTTTACAGCTTGTCTTCTGTTGTTTCAATAGAATTATGTGCTTTAAATCATAACAATTTTCAGAAGAGTAAAAAACGGTTGTGATAATGGAAGGTTTAATTTTATTGAAGCAAGTAAAATGGAAGGTTTAATTATATTGAAGCCTTACATTATCTGATACGATAAAAGCATAAGTAGAATGAAGTATGTGTTGGAGCTTGCCGGGGGCTCGAGATGTTTGTTAGCCGGTACTTGAGTGCTTGTGTTTGGAGGTCTCGTAATGAGACTAGGGAAGTTCCGTGATGGTTCGAGAGAGACTTCGTACTAATTTCAAAGTATTATGGAGTACGTTGAAGCATTGTGTTTGACTTAGACTTCTACGAAAAATCTTCGAGATACAACGCATTCCACAACCAATAATTTATGAGTTTGGAATGAATTAGATCATAAATATCATTTTACCGAATTTATGACTAATTCCTTTGGGTTTGGATCTGGATGGATGGATTGACAAAATTAACAATTTTATTCACTTAATTATCAAAAATATTTCGTATCTCCAGATTGTGCTGATTTTGTCTATGAACTACTATATGATCATTTTGTAGGCGGGGGTTTAGCTTAATTACATTTTTGCTTGATGGCTATCGCTGGTAAAACAAAAATATGATGGGTTTCAATTTCTGATTTCACCGAACTCGGCAAAGGCTTTTTATATTAGTAAGGAAGTATATATATCCTTTTCATAAAAAAATCTCATCAGTAAAGGGAAATGGATTGGTTTAGCTTTCTAAGACGAGATGGATAATGAGCAGCCTACATCTCTTATCTCATAAGTATACATTAGACTACTAAGATATTTTACCTTGGGGAAGCAATCGTTAGTTGGCTTACTCGTGTCATGTGTAACTTGATGAGGAAACTACTTCACATTCTATTTTTAGAAATTGCTATATTAATATTTCATTTTATTTTTTGAGGAAAATGAATCATAGTACCTCTCTAATCTCATAAGTAAACCATAGATTTCCTCCACGTGCAACACCTGCACCCTACTTAGTATATATAGAAGCTAATATGAGCTGAATCAACAATATCTTCACAAGAATCAGTAGGAAGTCCGTAATTACCTTGTAGACAGACCCATATCCACCTTCACCGATCTTGTTTTCAAGAGAAAAATTGCTTGTGGCGGCTTGAATCGTACCCAAATCATATTGCAGGGAGTGTTCGGTAGTGATATCATTCCCACCTGCGGAAACAAAAGATTTCAAATGAATCAATCTGCTTATACGAGTCATTCTGTGAAAAAATTATTCTTCAATCTGTAGTGAAAGACTGGAAATTAGCCATAATTACCCACCATTATTGTCTGCAGTAATAGAATGGTCGTTCTTAAAGATGGATTTCCTTTTCTGAGTTAGCAAGCAGAAGCCTATAATGAAGAGCAAAAGAGAGGCCCCAATCGGAACAACGATAGCAATCAGGATCTTTGATGGCATTCCCCGCCGCTTCCCTTTAGCAGGAGGTGGTGGCGGGCGTGGAATTGCAGGATGACCAAGTATACTGGGAGGTGAAGGTGGCGGAGATATGGCGGTGTTGGATTTATAAAATGGAAAGATCTCGTACCTGATACTGCAACTCGGATACACATATCTGGCACTAACGAATTCACCACAGCAATTACCGATATAAGCAATGCACTGACGAAGACACTGATCGCATAGAAGACTAGTCAGGTCCGGCGTGCACTGCGCCAATGAATACAGCTTTTGAAATGCATCGACATTAACTACACTGACGGCAAACTTCTTACTGGACAGATCACCAGCAGCGGCACGAGTTGCTACATCGTCCAATGTCTTGGCCAAAACACCTCTGAAATGTTTTAGGTCTGTCGCCTTATACGGACCCGGACCATAATAACCGAATGTTGCATCCTTGTAGCCTAAAAACGATACATTGCTGTAGCGGATCATGCACTCATCGTACCAGATCGTGGCAGCTTTTGCTAAACCGCATGTCTTTTGTGCATCTTGAGTAGCGGTTGAGACGCAGTCACTGCAGACGTCGCTGGAGACATCTCCGCGGCAGAGAAAAGCGCCGTATGCTACGTCTGGGGGGTTAATTCCGGCGGAGGAGCTGTGGAAGCCGGTGGGGTTGTTGGTGGCGTTGGAGGAGAGGGAAGAGAAGACGGTTTTGAGGTTGGATTGGTAAGTGCTGTTCGGGGCGAATTTGGTAGGGTCTTGATCACACCGCTGACCATAAGGAACTGCTCTGGTTTGAATGGTAAACGAGCAAAGCAGAGTACAAAGAAAGAAGATGATGAAACCAGTCTTCTTCCTCATTTCTGAAACTTTTTCCTTATGTTCAGAAAAAGAATGAACCAGCTCCAGCTGGGGACGGAGAATAATACTTCACCAATAAAGGAAGATCACATCTATGTATAGTATAGTTGCTCCGAGACATTTTTCTATGTCTGAAAAGGTATAGATTCTTGAAATGATCACATCTATGTTTGACAAGTTATGTTCACGTTTTCCTCCCAAGGGCATTAGCTTGAATTTCGTGGAAAATAAATTTCAATCAACATCAATTAATTAAATTATCAAACAAATAATGTTGATAATATCAATCTCTAGTGAAAATTTATGGAGACTTTCCAATGTGTCTTGAAATGATCAGACAGAATGATTCAGAAACACATTACTTGACCTCATCAATCTTTAAAGTGACATAACGAATTGTTTAATGCAAGTTACATCAAAATATATTTCGAATTATAACAATTTGTGTTTTATTATAATCACCAACTTCAATGACTGAAAACGAAAAAATGTATCATAGGACACTCACGCGTGAATTGCCCACAAATAATACTTAAAATTTTAGACATAATGACATGTATGGTTGAAGATAGGAGCATGTTTACCAGTCACTCTAGGCATGAGCAGGGGCTTTGGGAATGCGGAGCAAAGAACATGAAAACCAGTACTAGTAGTGATAATACATTGTGACCTGTTTGGTTTGGTTTGTTACATCACACTATCATGAGACTAGGACCTGATACTTCTTAGTTCAAGGAAAACACAGCAGGAAAAGAGAGCTTGGGTGTACAATACCTGGAAGTTTAAAGGAATCTGAGTATCCCACAGTGCAGCGATGCGTACTAACCCAAGCCCACCCATGGGGGTTTCCCGTTTGCTGCATCCCATCGGACGATTGATTTGGGGCTGGTAGAAGAAATTGTCTGATAAGAATCAACGTCTGCAATGCAAATGCCAAAGAAGGTGATTTATTTAGTTGTTCGAATCAGCGAGATGCAAATGCCATTATCTGATGAAATATGTTCGCTTCCGCAACAGTGAATTGCTGGCAGAGGAATAAGGGGGTTTTTTTTTGGGTTGAGGGCACACACTGAGTGAGAGGGAGGGCAGGGGAAGAATTGTCAAAGAGGGGGGATTTTAAAAAATGTTGGCAAAGAGGTGGGCAATATTAAAAGAGAATATAAAAAGGGGTGTTTAAAATTCAAATGAAAAATCTACAACTTAATAACATATTAGGACTAACCCTAACTAAAACACAACACAAAACGAAACCCTCCCCCTTCACACACGGACGGGGCACGATCCGAAGACAAACACACCCACCCGACATTTTGCTCCAGAAACCCACCCAGAGCCACCGATCGACCGCGGCGAACGACCACGGAGGTGGCAATCGACCGCGGCGAACGACGACGTAGGCGGCGCAAGTACTCTCCGGCGAACTCTGTTTCTCACCTCCCTCAATGTCATCGAGAGTGAGGCTCCAACGACGGCTCATTCTACAGGATGAATCAGAAGAAAACGATGGAGTAGGAGGAGAAGAGCGGGGGACATCAACTGAAGTACAAGTTGGAGAATCATCAAACCCCCCCCCCCCCCCCCCCACCTCCTGTGCCAAACCCAACTTTTGAAGTTGAAGAAGAAGAAGAAGAAGAAGAAGAACAGGTATGGTCCTTCAATTTATTTTAAAGATTGTTGAATTGATTTGAAATTAAAGTGAAAATTGAACCGAGGAATCCTAGATTGAACAAAAAAAATCTGTGATTTGTGAATGATGAGCTGTGAATAAAAAAAATTGGGTTTTTGTTGAATCCAGTTATCTACCAAAATGGTAGACAACCCAAATCTGAGAGCCTGAGTCTCAGATTTGGGTTGTCTACCATTTTGGTAGATAACTAGACCATTTGGTCGATACCTTAACAGAGAACATTTTGGTCGACTACTTGAGTCTTAGAGCACTGTTACTTGACTCTTAAAGCACTGTTATTTTTTAATTTTATTCAAAAACTTGGATTTTGGTTGAGTCCAGTAGTCGACCAAAATGGTAGACAACGGTCAACCATTTAGGTAGATGCCTGGATCTTAGATTTTTGTTGTCCACCATTTTGGTCGACTACTGGACCATTTGGTCGATGCCTTATCTAAGACCATTTTGGTCGACTATGAGAATACTTTTCATCTAATTTGATCATTTGTGGGCACTTATTCGGGTTAATTGTGATTATGTTTGCAGCATCATGAAATTATCAATGTAGCAAATCTTCCTTTGTTGCCCGAGCGTGCATATGTCGGAGATTTTCTAGATTTGAGGATAAGTAATAAGCGAAAATATAAAGAGTTCGACGATGAAGTTCCTGGAAATATAATGAAAATAATTAGAGACAAATTGTCTAACTTGAAATGGCTATATGAGTTGTCGGCTTCACCAAATTCTGGATATTCGGGTCACGCGTTGAGTATTTTTCGGCATAGTAGTTTGGGGACGGAGAAGACCCAAGAGTTGTGGTTTAGGATCAATGACATGCCTCTGCGTTTCTCTAAGAAGGAGTTTGTGTTAATGTCGGGCATGAACCTACGGAAGTCGTACGAAGAAAATGAGCTAAACACTGTACTTCAAAACAAGGACTTTGCAGACAGGATATTCCCTACAAATAAGTCATGTATCAAAGAGAGTAGGATTAAGAGTGTAATTCAGTAGGCGCGTACGAAGCGTTCAAAGCAGAGGCTCGAGATGGAGGCAAATTTGTATATTGCGCTTATGTTGTGCCGTTATTGGATCCCTGGTAAGAAAGCCGGTTTGGACCGTGAGATGTTTGGGATTATAGACAACTTCGACTTGTGTAATAGGTATGATTGGGGGACCCAAACTTGGAACAACATCTACATTGAAATGCAGAAGAACCCGAATGATTGCAGCTCAAGTAGCAAGTGCAGCACGTATATATCAAATATATTATTCCCCGTGGATCTTCATGGTATGTACTCGCTTTATGTTTTTTGAGAATTTTAATTGGTTATTTATAGTTAGTACTTTAATATACCGTTCTTTGCAGGCTTGGGTTGCAAAGGCCATTCCCATTTTTGCTACATGGATGACACTTCGCTTAGGAGGCTGCATATTCCTGAGGGCTAATAGGTATATGTGGCGGAAGTCAAGGTTGAGTAACGGGAACAGGGAATCATTATTGGCTACGATAGATCGCGTGAAACCCACCCTTGAGCCAACTGAATGTGAGAAAGAACAGTGGTACCTACTTGAAGGACTAGACCCGACACGAATCAAGGAAAACATTCTGTCCAATCTCAATCAGATAAGGAGGGATTATGCCGTCAAGCTGTGGTGTTTAAATTTCAAAAAATTTGACGACGGACTAGATATGGAGGAATGAATGATTTGTTTTGGTTGTAATATTATTATGTGTTTTGGTTGTAATATTTATGTGTTTTGCAATTCGATTACAACACTACTATGCAATTCGATTACAACACTACTACGTAATTCGATTACAACACTACTATGCAAAATATAACAACACTACTACGCAATTCAATAACAACACTACTACGCAATTCGATTACAACACTACTACGCAATTCGATTACAACATTAATACAAAGGCTTAGGCAATCAGTTCGGAAAAATTATTCCTGTTGTGGCCCCATTGGTGACATTTCTTGCATGTGTATCTCCTCACCTCCCTCATGACTACTTCACCCCTAGAACGCCTACGGGCTTCCTGTCGCCGCCCGCGCTGAACTGCATATACTGGTGGCAGGCACTTCTGTTGGCTGATATCACGCGGGATATGTCTCTTGTTCCATTGTGCACGACTGGGAATCATATTAATGCCCTCCTTGTAGGCCTCCTTGAACATCCATGGCCTGTAATACGATGACGTGTACTTTTTCAATCTGTTGCCATCCTTAATGGCAGCACATGCATGGACACATGGCCACATTTCTCTCTGAAATACCCCACACGCAAGTTTTTTTTTCGAGATCGACTCTTTGATCTCCATGTATAACTGATCGGGTCTGGTAAACCTTACGACCCAGTGACTCCACTGTGATATCGATGGCTTTTTGAAGATTAGTGGTCAGTATAGTGTGTACTATAGGCGTGAATTCCGTATTGAAGGCACTTCCCTCTCCATCATGCCTCACAAACCATTCAGATACCTTACTAGGAAAAAGTTTAGAAGGTGCATTGGGAAGAGCTTACGTGCCTTAATCATGGCACTGTTGAATGACTCGGCTTGGTTCGAGGTCATCATCTCAAACCTCCGCCTAGGACAGTATAACCTAGACCATTTTTTAACGTCAGCCTTCTCCAAATATTCAAACATGGTCAGTTGCTGTACGTCAGCCTTATGTGTGCATGATTGCTTGATTTCCTCAAACGCTTTCAAGAACTCCTCCTCGGAGTATGCATACGTCGCCTGGTAGAAATAGCCGTGCCATCCGAGGACTCCGTAGATGCCATCCATGTTTGATCTCGAGTGATAGTAACAGTGAGTGTGAAATGAGTTCGGGAAGACGGCTGGCACCGCATTGATAATTGCCTGATGGCGGTCGGATACAAAGACTAGATCATCACTATCCTCCACGAACTGTCTTAGCAGAGTGAGGAACCAAGCCCACGTGAAGTTATACTCTACGTCGATAATCCCACATGCTAGCGTGTGTATGTGGTGTTCACTGTCAGATGCGGTTGCTACAACTATCTAGCCCTTGAATTTTGTTTTCAAGAAAGAAGCGTCGATAACAATCACTGGCCTCATGTAATGCCACCCTCTGATTGATTGGCCGAGGGGCAAGAAGCAGTATAAAAATTGACCCTCGCCATCCACTTCTAACTCTGTTATGGTTCCTTCGTTATTCTGCTTCACCAAGTGCAAGTACAACGGGATATCAGCGTAGTTCTCAAAGGCATCACATAATACCATTTTCATGGCTGTAGCGTGAGCGTCATGTGCTTTAGTGTAGGAGCGGGGCTGTAGGATTGTTGTCTCGCAATAAGTACGCACTTCCGCTGCAGTGGGAGCCTTGACGGGATTGGTGAATCGGTCTCTCATGCGCATGGCGATATACCATGACGAACAATTCTTGTGTTCAGTTGATTGATGTTTCAACGAGCACTTGTGGTACTTATGGTAGTGGCAGAGCTCCCAATAATTACTACAGTGCTTCATTCGGATGCATGCTCGCCAATCGCAACTTTTTTCCATACAGCGCCAGACCTTCTCTTTGGTGTTCGAACGAACAGATCTCACTACCACCCCGCTAGAAATAGCATCGCGTAAGACACGAAATTCAAAATCGTCTTTCGAATCAAACATGGATGCACCTAATAGAAACCCAGTTCCATCACTCATCTGGTTACTGGGAGTTACGTTTTCAGGGGCGCGGTCGTCATCAGAATTAGTTGGGTTTTGAGCATCAGCTTCCTCAACATTCTCATCGGCATCTTCTGCCCCATTGAAGTTCAAATATTCATTATCATCATCGCCTGCTTCTGCGGCATCAAACCCATCTTCTCCGTCGTTGACCTGTGTAAAATTGAAATGACCAACGGTGACTTAAGTAATAATATCTCCCTCAACATTCGCATAGAGACTGAATCGTCATCCACCAACAAGGGGGGATTTCAACCGCACTAGGATCTACAACCGAAATGTGATCTATGCATTCGGTTTGCTGATTCTCATTATAGACTTGATCCTCTCCCAAAATGTCCTCTAGCCCTACAATAGAATGAGAACCCAGTTTGTAATCCCAATCTAACTCAACACACCTCTGCGACGAATCAACCTCGTACTGTGTTGGTGTCATCCTTCTAGGTGACATCTTTCTAGGATGATGATCAACATTGACTGTTACATATATTGGTGCCACCCGATCTACACTGTCATGGCAAACAGATCGTCTACGTCTTCGTCATCATTAATCACACATGGAGGAAGACCAAAGTTACGATCCCCTCCGCTCCTGTGATAAATATTAAGATGTTATATTGCACACTCCAATTTCATCATTTTCTTAATTAAAGTGATCAAATCCGAGTATGTAATGCCCCTAGTGATCGGAAAACCCTTAGTCATTCTCTCACCCACGAACATATGACTTCCATCAACATGATTCCACTCCCATAGCAAGTAACGAAGGGTTGAATGATTTCCATACCTACAAAATAATAAAGACTTCAAGTTATTATACCAAAACCCTAAAATACAAGCAAAATTTGTGTTCACAGTTTTCTACCAAAATGGTTGACATGTTGACCAAAATGGTCGACATGTTTAATTATGAATCAACATGTCGACCATTTTTAGTTGTCGACCTTTTGTACATGTCGACCAAAATGAAAGACGTATGCAATTCTGAAACAACATGTCGATCATTTTTAGCAGTCTACCTTTTGTGTCTAGATGTCGACCATTTTGGTCGACCAGTAAAACCCAGAAACAGATTCTACAATATGTCGACCATGTTTAGCTGTCTACCTTTTGTGTCTAGATGTCGACCATTTTGGTCGACTAGTAAAACCCAGAAACAGAGTGTCTCGGGAACTTTTCTTAACGATGAAATTTCGTAAAATATCGACTACTTGATCTTCTAAGGCACAATGAAATATGTATTTCTGTGGAAAAAGAGTATACATTGTACATATTCACTCTAACAATAAAACTTTTACCTTAAATCTTCAAAAACAAGGTTTAGAAGAAACCCAACAATGGAGGACTTGAGCTTCAAGAGAGAGGTAGAGAGAGATTGAGATGCTCTGAGTTTGTGTTTGAGGGAGGGTTTGAGATGTCTAAATGAGTTGATTTAGAAGGTTGTTGGGGAATTGAATGGGGTGGGTGAAGAATTTACGTTTTTGGAGAGAGAGAAGATGGTAGGTGAAGTGTATCTCAGGTGTGCATGGAAGAGGGTGGTGGGGCAGTAATTTTGTTCAAGTTTGGAGGGTATTTTAATCATTTAATGTATAATCCATCTCATTACATATCTCCCCCTTATTTGACAAGGGTTAGAGATGTGCCACTTAGTTGACAAAAGGGGATAGATTTTCCCCTGTTTAGCCAACAAGGGAGGGCAGCCCAAGAAGCCAAAAGAATTGTCAAAGAGGGGGATTTTAAAAAATGTTGGCAAAGAGGTGGGCAATATTAAAAGAGAATATAAAAAGAGGGTGTTTAAAATTAAAGTGAAAAAATCTACAACTTAATAACATATTAGAACTTAACCCTAACTAAAACACAAAACAAAACAAAACCCTCCCCCTTCACACACGGACGGGGCACGATCCGAAGACGAACACACCCACCCGACATCTCACGAGTTTGCTCCAGAAACCCAGAGCCTCCGATCGACGGCGGCGAACGACGACGGAGGCGGCGAACGACGATGTAGGCGGCGCAAATACTCTCCGGCGAACTCTGTTTCTCACCTCCCTCAATGCCGCCGAGGGTGAGGCTCCCCCCATGGCTCATTCTACAGGATGAATCGGAAGGAAACGATGGAGTAGGAGGAGAAGAGTGGGGGACATTAACTGAAGTACAAGTAGGAGAATCATCAAACCCTCCACCTCCTGTGCCAAACCCAACTGTTGAAGTGGAAGAAGAAGAAGAACAAAAATGGTCCTTCAATTTATTTTAGAGATTGATAAATTGATTTGAAATTAAAGTGGAAATTGAACTGAGGAATCCTACTTTGAACAAAAAATCTCTGATTTGTGAATGATATGAGCTGTGAATAAAAAAAATTCGGTTTTGGTTGAATCCAGTTATCTACCAAAATGGTAGACAACCCATTTCTGAGACTCAGGCATCTACCATATTGGTAGATGCCTGAGTCTCAGATTTGGGTTGTCTACCATTTTGGTAGATAACTGGACCATTTGGTCGATACCTTAACTGATACCATTTTGGTCGACTACTTGAGTCTCAGAGCACAATTACTTTGTAAGTTCAGTTATACCAATCTCTAAGATCATAAATGTCTCCTGATTCAAATCCCCCCTCTTTGACCATAAATTTTATTCAAAAATTTGGGTTTTGGTTGAGTCCAGTAGTCGACCAAAATGGTAGACAACGATCAACCATTTAGGTAGATGCCTGAATCTCAAACTTCTGTTGTCTACCATTTTGGTCGACTACTGGACCATTTGGTCGATGCCTTATCTAGGACCATTTTGGTCGACTACCAGAATAATTTTCATCTAATTTGATCATTTTTGGGCACTTATTCGGGTTATTTTGTGATTATGTTTGCAGCATTATGAAACTATCAATGTAGTGGATCTTCCTTTGTTGCCCGAGCGTGCATACGCAGGAGATTTTCTAGATTTGAGGATAAGTAATAAGCGAAAATATAAAGAGTTCGACGATGAAGTTCCTGGAAATATAATGAAAAAAATTAGAGACAAATTGCCTAACTTGAAATGGCTATATGAGTTGTCGGCTTCACCAAATTCTGGATATTCGGGTCACGCGTTGAGTATTTTTCTGCATAGTAGGTTGGTGACGGAGAAGACCCAAGAGTTGTCAAAGGACGCCTCGGTTTCCGATGTCCGTGACCATGGGAGTCCCCTGTTCGCAGACGACAGAGGAGTTAGGCAACACCTTATGACTAGGTTTTGTTGGCCTTGGGAATTTTCGGGGACATTGTCAAAGGACGTACGAACTCCTGGGTGCGGAGGTGGCGGAGGAAGAGTGGTGCGTGAGGCTGGTAGCCCAATCGCAGTATGTAGAATCGAGATTTCGCGGGCGAGCTGATGGTGCCTCTGGGTGTTTAATAATGTTGCTTCGTCCATTGAATGTTTCAGTTGAGCAACTTGGTTCTGCAAATCGTTGTTTAGGGTTTGAAAAGCTTCCAAGAGGAGAGCCTGAGAATTTTGGGGGTTTTGATCCTCCGACTATAGAGAGCCGAAAAGGATCTGTGAAGGAGCAGTTTGGTTCTCGGCGGTATTCATGGCCGAGAGATCCGATATCGGTTTTCTTGCTGTGTGATTGCTTAGATCTCTTTCACGTCGGGTTCACCAAAATATTTACAAGGTTTCGGAGATAGTACTGTTGTAGACTAACGGATAGTGTTCGGATTATAGCTAATTAGAGCTAACAACCTCATAGCAAATACTCAGATTAATTGGAGGAGAGATAGAGGAAGGGGTGGAAATAAGCATCACCGTACTGTTGAAGGGCAGAGGCAGCTTGTTGGCAACATTCAACTATTTAGTACATAGTAATCCATGTGTGTAAGGCACACAGAATAATCAAAGTATGAAATGGCAGTAGGGACCGTCCTATTTATACTAGTCCGACTAGGACAACCAATGATAGACATGTGGGCGTACGGACGGCTTACGGCCCATTATTATGGCGGTGTACCTTAAATCCCAGGAGGATTGTCACGGATTACGTCAAACCTAATATAAAGAAGGCGGTAGAAGAAGTCAGCTTCGTTAGTACAATACTGGTCGGATCTGAGGCGGAACCCACACACAACGGGCCTTATTCTAGCCTCCAAACTTCTCGAACTGCTGACTCCAGTGCAAGGTCATAAGCACGAGGGACCCTGTCTCATGGTCCCTCTAAGTGCGGGATGTCATGATCCGGTGCTTCAGGAACACAAAGGTGAGTACAATTGTAGGCTGTTGATAGGTCCACATGGCAGTGACCCGATCGCTAATTCTTAAGTGTCTACATTATGTTATTCGGGAACCATAGTAAGAATAACTAAAATTTCTATGTCATGGAGAATGATGCTTTATGACCATACTAGTGATGCAATAGGAAAAAAGATATTGCACATAAATTGAACTAGGACATTCTTAAGCAAGCATGCAAACTTCACCAATATGCTTAACATTCTACAAGAAATTCCATATGTTGTATAGCAGTTTCAGATATGACTATCTGAAAAGAAAATTAATGTAAGGAAGCAGATAGTTGCGTAAGTTAACCATGGTTTGTTCAAACAACATATTCAAGAAAAACACTGTAATTGAAGCTTCGACAACCAATCAATGGTTTTTAGTTTTCTTCATCTGGCGTGGAGTTTTGTACCGTTTATAGAGGATGGTGTTGATTCATATGTAGACTGAATTGAATCAGTCGTCATATTTGGTATGCTCCCACTTGACCTGCCACGAGGAAAGAAGGGTGGTTCTTGAGGCGCCGATAGGTTAGCAGAAGAATTACTAGTGTTGAGCATCATGACCACAGTTGCCATGGAAGGCCTAGCACCTGCATCTTCTTGGACACACAACAACCCGATATGTATACATCTTGTTACTTCACTTCTCGAGTACATCCCTCCCAAAACAGGATCTACCAAATTCAGGTGATTTCCTTCCATCCAAAGCTTCCAAGCCTACAAAAAGAAATGATCATCATGTGAAACTTGCATGCACTAGATGAAGTATTGTTCATAAAAAGGAAGGTATATAGTAGTTGATACTGACATAGCTTAGAAGGTCTTCGCCGCGGTCCAAATTGTAAAAGCTACCATTGTTCTTGCCAGTTACAATCTCCAAAAGTAACACTCCAAAGCTGAAAACATCCGACTTCACAGAGAAGTGTCCGTGAATTGCATATTCCGGGGACATGTACCGCTGCAGGGTCAGCACCATCCACTTAGCATCAACAGAGAAATACCCATTTTTTTGGGCAAGTGAGCGAGCAAGAGTATGGAACAAACTAAAAAGATATGCAGTTACTGTCAAACATAAGTTGGGATCAATATGGCATCACAAGATTGCCTTATTTTTTATGTTTAATTGTTTGAGCTCCTAATTAATTGCAGGCTTAATTCAGATAGGAAATCGTTGAAGTCATAATATGCAAAGTTAAGTACTGTCTCTATCTCGAAGAACATTAGGGCCATACTTGATAAAGGATCAGTGCATTAAGCTCTTCATTCACTAAATAGAAGAAGTATGGAAATATGATGCAATGTATTCAATGGAGCAAAGCTTACAATGTGCCAACAACTCCGCTCGTGCTTCCTTGAGTTTGATCACCACCAAATATCTTAGCCATTCCAAAATCTGAAACTTTGGCATTCATATCTGCATCTAACAGAACATTGCTAGCTTTGAGATCACGGTGAATGATTCTCAGACGCGAATCTTCATGAAGGTAAAGCATTCCACGCGCTATTCCACCTATGATCTTGTAACGTCTTGGCCAATCCAACTTCGAGCTCCTTTGCGGGTCTACGCATTAACCAGATCAAAAAATTATACTGTTAGGATTGTGCAAATGGAGATATACAAGGACGTAAAACTAGCAAGTGTTGTGAGATACTATTTGACAAACCAAATATTATGTAGTCAATGCTTTTGTTGGGCAAGAAGTCGTAAATGAGAATCTTCTCTTCCCCTTCCAAGCAAAATCCACGCAACCTCACTAGGTTTCGGTGTTGGAGTTTGGCTACCACGACAACCTCATTCTTAAACTCTTGTGCTCCCTGTCCTGAGCTCTGCGATAGCCTCTTCACTGCTATTTCTTGCCCATTGGAGAGCACACCCTGTGGAAATATATTAGATGACAACCATAAACAAAACGACTGCGAAACCAATATATATGAAGAGAAGCTAATATGAGCCGAATCAACAATATCATCACAAGAATCAGTAGGAAGACTGTAATTACCTTGTAGACAGATCCATATCCACCTTCACCAATCTTGTTTCCAGGAGAAAAATTGTTTGTGGCGGCTTGAATGGTACCCAAATCATATTGCAGGGAGTGTTCAGTAGTGATATCATTCCCACCTGCAGAAACAAAAGATTTGAAATGGATCAATCTGCTTATACGAGTAACTCAGTACTGTAATAACGAAAGACTGGAAATTACCATAATTACCCACCATTATTGTCTGCAGTAATAGAATGGTCGTTCTTAAAGATGGATTTCCTTTTCTTTGTTAGCAAGCAGAAGCCTGTAATGAAGAGCAAAAGAGAGGCCCCAATCGGAACAACGATAGCAATCAGGGTCTTTGATGGCATTCCCCGCCGCTTCCCTTTAGCAGGAGGTGGCGGTGGTGGGGGTGGAATGGCACGAAGAGCAAGTGGACTGGGGGGAAAACGAGGTGAAGGTGGCGGAGCTACGGCGGTGATGGAGTTGTAAAACGGAAAGACGTCGTACCTCATATTGCAACTCGGATACAGAAATCTGACACTAAGGATTTTACTACAGCAATTAGCAATATCAGCGATGCTTTAATGCATACTACTGATGCAATAGGAAAAAAGAGACTGCACAGAAATTGAACTAGGACATCTCTTAAGCAGGCATGCAAACTTCAATATAATGAAAATTTTACAAGAAATTCCATATGTTGTATAACAGTTTCAGATATGAAAATCTGAAAAGAATATTAAGGGAAGGAAGGGAGATAGCTGCGTAAGTTAAAACCATGGCTTGTTCAAACAATATATTCGAGAAAAACACTGTAATTGAAGCTTCTGTACAGACAACCAATCAATGGTTTTTAGTTTTCTTCATCTGGCGTGGAGTTTTGTACCGTTTATAGAGGATGGTGTTGATTCATATGTAGACTGAATTGAATCTGTAGTCATATTTGGTATGCTCCCACTTGACCCGCCACGAGGAAAGAAGGGTGGTTCTTGAGGCGCCGATAGGTTAGCAGAAGAATTACTAGTGTTGAGCATCATGACCACAGTTGCCATGGAAGGCCTAGCACCTGCATCTTCTTGGACACACAACAACCCGATATGTATACATCTTGCTACTTCACTTCTCGAGTACGTCCCTCCCAAAACAGGATCTACCAAATTCAGGTGATTTCCTTCCATCCAAAGCTTCCAAGCCTACAAAAAGAAATGGTCATCATGTGAAACTTGCATGCACTAGATGAAGTATTGTTCATAAAAAGGAAGGTATATAGTAGTTGATACTGACATAGCTTAGAAGGTCTTCGCCGCGGTCCAAATTGTAAAAGCTACCATTGTTCTTGCCAGTTACAATCTCCAAAAGTAAGACTCCAAAGCTGAAAACATCCGACTTCACCGAGAAGAGTCCATGAATTGCATATTCCGGGGACATGTAGCCACTGCAGGGTCAGCACCATCCACTTAGCATCAACAGAAAAATACCTTTTTTTTGGCAAGTGAGAGCAAGAGTGCAAAACAAACTAAAAGGATATGAAATAAGTGCATGTTTGGGTAGCATGATTTTAATCATTTCGATTAAAATTGGTCCTTTTAATTTAAGTCCGTTTGTTATGACACAAAATTTGATCTGAAAATCTGCAGATTAAGATAATCTCACTGCAATTGTAGAATCTCCAAAATTGAAGATTATCCAGCTGAAAATCTCAGAAAGAATAATTTTAATGTGTTTTTGACATTAGAATGAACACTGTTCATTTATAAGTGGGCGTATTCAAGAAATTGACAATTTATATCCTCAAATTTTGTCTAATGGATCAAATTAACAATCTACAATATCAGCTCATACCAAACGGTTGATTTTTAGTTCAGCTGGATTATTCAATCAGTATTATTTCAGCCGAGTTTTCAGATTTTCAGCTGATAACAAACAAAGCCCAACTGTCAAACATAAGTTGGGATCAATATGATATCCAAGATTGGCGTATTTATATGTTTAGTTGTTTCAGTTCCCAATTAATTGCAGGTTTAATTCGGATAGGAAATTGTTGAAGTCATAGTAGTATGCAAAGTTAAGTTCAGTCTCTATCACTAGGAACATTAAAGGACCAATCCAACAATGTACCACTTGATAAATAAACTCGGCATCCACAAAATAGAAGTATGGAAATATGAAACAATGTATTTAAGGGAGTAAAGCTTACAATGTGCCAACAACTCGACTCGTGTTTCCTTGAGTTTGATCACCACCAAATATCTTAGCCATTCCAAAATCTGATACCTTGGCATTCATATCTCCATCTAACAGAACGTTGCTAGCTTTCAGATCACGGTGAATGATTCTAAGACGCGAATCTTCATGAAGATATAGCATTCCCCGAGCTATCCCTCCTATAATCTTGTAACGTATTGGCCAATCCAACTTTGAGCTCCTTTGCGGGTCTAAGCATTAACCAGACAAAAGATTATACTGTTAGGATTGTGCAAATAGAGATATACAAGGACGTAAAACTAGCAAGTGTTGTGAGATACTATTTGACAAACCAAATATCATGTAGTCAAGGCTTTTGTTGGGCAAAAATTCGTAAATGAGAATCTTCTCTTCCCCTTCCAAGCAAAATCCACGCAATCTCACTAGGTTTCGGTGTTGGAGTTTGGCTACCACGACAACCTCATTCTTAAACTCTTGTGCTCCTTGTCCTGAGCTCTGTGATAGCCTCTTCACTGCTAATTCTTGCCCATTGGAGAGCACACCCTGTGGAGATATATTAGATGACAACCATAAACAAAACGACTGCGAAACCAATATATCTCTACTATTTAAATGTTTGTAGGGGGTTTAGATGATGCCTAAGTTCCTAACATGAACTACCTAAAATACCCTTCTCTAAACTCCTTCTTTGTCAAATATTCCCAGCAAACGACGTTGGTTCCCCTCTTCTAAAACCCTCCCGTGTTAATCGATCAGACACGTCTCTCTAAAGATGCCTTTTCACAAACCAACTCCTGTTAACTTATAATTACGCTTCTCCATTTCTATTGAAATTGATTGGAAATTAAAGCGCCAGATGAATGCTAAATAAGCCTGACCGCTTCAGGCCGGACTCGGAATCGCAAAATCTACTGAAACATGGTACTTCATGTTTTTGAGTTTGATTTTTAGTACTGTTATCGTTTTAGTAGACACTTGATATTGGCAGGCAAGGTGACTTTTTACTCTGCACAAAAAAAGTGGTGTTCCATCTAATCCTCTCTTGTTATATTTGGAATTCAGTTTGATGCAAGTTTTTCCTAAATTTTTGTATGCTTCACAAGAGAGGATTATTACTTCACACATTGAATCAAAAGGCTGCTTTGCTTTTCACTTGGGCGTTAACTCTGATTACATCATTGTCTATTAGGTTTCCTGCAAGAAGCTTCTGATAGCAATCTCCTCTGAAGCTTCTGATAACTATTTAATTGGCAGTTGTTTAATCTGACATTTGGCTTACTAAGCCACTTTATCTGCTTATTGGTGCTATTTGAATTTCGGTTAAGCTTTCGTAAAACTATTTTCTCACTGTAATCTGCTTATTGGTGCTTTGAGTTTCCACATGCAGTCTGCCAATCGGAGATAGCCGTATCAATATTCATATTCATGGGTTCCCGAAGGTGGAGGCTTTCATTGCTGCGGTTGGTCTACAGATTAAGCACGGAGGAAGAAAATTGGTGAGTGACATTTGAAAAAGTTCTTATAAGAGAGATCGATTTTGTAAATGACTCGTATTCTCCAATTTTCTTGTTCTCAAACACCCATATGTTTCTAGCATGCCAGATTTTTCATAACAGAATCACAAACAAACCCATTTTATATTTGTATTTGTATGTTTGTCTAATCGTTTGAAGAAAGAATTAAGGCTGGATGTTTTTTGTTGCTTTAAAGTTTTAGGACTATGTTAAAATTTAAACTTTTTCCAGTTGAGTAGGTCTCCAATCAATTACTACAACATTTTCAGGACCTACTGATTGATTGCAATCCGTTCGTTTTAGAAAGCTGTGAAGATTTCAACAGCGAGGGCCTCGCTGCTGTAGCAGCGGATATAAGGTATCTAAATGTAACTTTGTTTTTCTTGTGTAATTTCAAGATGTAGGTTTGCATCAATGGATAATATGGCAGTCCTAATTTTAGGATTTTTTTTGGTGTTGTTTAGTGTTCTATTTGCTCCACCGATTTATTTGACCGAAGAAATCTGCGAGTCCGCCAAAACTGTCTAGAGATGAAGGTACAAAAACTTTCACAATACATTTGAACTTCTGATGAAACATGTAACAATGCCTAAAACAGTACTCAGAATGATACTGCCGAAGCACCTAACACGTATAAGATCTTCATTCAGGTTGATATTAGAGAAGTGAAACTGCATTCCAAATATTATGCCAATAAGTGAGGGAGTCTGATAATTGGGGGATTCAAAACAACCAACAGACGCAGAAATGGGTCGACGGTGCTGCTTTTTAGTCATCAGCAAAATTAACTATTATGATGAAGTCTCCACTTACTTAATTGGTTGAACACGTATGTAGTGTTTCTGGAGTTTAGAATTTCCTTAAGCTAATCCGTCATCGCTAAACCTTCATCTCTTTAACAATGTTAGAGTATGTACAAAAAGTGTAGACAAGACAAATCGGCATCTTCTGTGTGATTATTCAGGTGTGTGTTCAGTTATTTCTGCCAATTTTGTCGTTAACGGTTCCTATTCAGCGGCAAATTCATGTACATGATATTTTTCATTTCGTTGACGATGTTTATTGTTATGTAAGGAGCCTCAGTAAGTAAGTGCAATTTCTAGGTAAATTTTTTTTCTTTCATGTCATGGTCTATATACTAGAGCAATATGTATACAGGATATCATCGTGTCATCACTTGAAATACGGGATGAACAGTAATTATAATTATATATTTCAAACGTTTGATAGTAGATAATTTAAGTAAATTGTGCCCGTGTTCTAATAATTTTTATCAATCCTGGTTTCTGTACAACCTCGGATATGATCATACTGTTATAAGGCAAGAAAGCAGATATAATAGTACTGAAGTAAGCTTTTGTTTGTCTTGCTTCAAGTTTTAATCCAAGCTTGCCAGATAAACAAGGACACAATATGTGTAGTGAGGCAAGATAACTAACTATTCGTTTTGTAGAATATACAACCTATAAAGGGTGAGAGTGGAATCATTACCCGTGATAAGTGTTATATTATAGTTATCCGCTTTTCCTATTTTATGGTATTATTAAGTAAATCATTGTCTGTTTATTCCAAATTTTCTGGTCTCTCACCCCATTGACATGTCTTTGGTAGCTATAGTGTTTCAATTTTAACTTGATCTTATCTGTATTTGACTCAATAATTATACACTTCCGGTACAATATAGTTTCATACTCAAGATTTCTGAAATTGTAAATCTTACTTTTGTGCTTGCATAGTTTACCAAATTTTGAAAGAATTGGTGGTATGAATTGGTAGTGTGTATAACATTAGTTCAAGTTTTTCTCCTAAAATCTCCATGCCTCAAATCCCCGGGATCAAGGAGGTAGGTCCATTGAGGGGTGCAACCGTGTATAAATGGATCCAAAGATATACAAATAATCCTCCAGATCCCAAACGGAGAACTACCCTTCTCATTTGGGTTCATGCCTTACAAGCACATAGAGATATTAATAATTCTAGACTATAAGCGTTTTTTTTTGTCGGCGGCTTCTATTTACTTCCCTCTATTGTTTGTTGACTTGTTTCTTTGAGGGTTTATAAGCTGATCACCACCGGTTTTCGGACGTCTTCTTAGGAAGGGTTAGAACCAGTTTTCCGAAAATATTGATGTATTAGGAAGGGACAATACTTGTTACTCCGTTCATCACACATGTGGCTACTGATTTCTTTTTATTATGAAAATCCAGATAGCATAAAAGGTCAAACAGATTTGTAAGTATTTGCCCTGTTTGGGAGGACGTATATGAATTTATGAGGTCAATGGTTATTTACAATGACGGGTCATTAAAACAATAAAAGGCTGTAGAAAATATAATGGGTAATAGTAGTAGGAACGAATAATCAGGGTGGCTATAGAAAATCCGGTGCTAGCTTAAATAATGTTTCTCACAATAAACAGCTAGGGTGGTAGCTCAAGTGTTAGAGCGTTGGAAGCCCCTGCATGAGGTCCCGGGTTCAAACTTGGTTGACGACAAAATCTCAAAAAAAAATGTATTTCGCAATAAAGGTATTCATTGCCTTAAATCTAAGGATTCCTATATATTATGATCTGCAGGCTATACAAATCGCAATTACCAATTTGATCTTGTGTAATTTTGTTCTATACCAGTGCTCTGGAGGGCCTCTCCTTAATGAATGTTGAAGTTCCAATATTCAACGTAGCAGTGATTTTTCACCTTCTCTAATTTAAAATGTCAATCTGGTATGTGTTTTTGCACATGGAAATATAATTTTCAATTCTTATCTAATAATTTTCATACTGAATGCATCCGATCGATTTGTATATGATTTCAACATACACACGGTTCCCTAAAATAAAAACATACACAAAGAAAGTCCCACACGTGCAACGCACGTGTCCTCTACTAGTATGAAGAAAAGCTAATATGAGCTGAATCAACAATATCTTCACAAGAATCAGTAGGAAGTCTGTAATTACCTTGTAGACAGATCCATATCCACCTTCACCAATCTTGTTTCCAGGAGAAAAATTGTTTGTGGCGGCTTGAATGGTACCCAAATCATATTGCAGGGAGTGTTCGGTAGTGATATCATTCCCACCTGCGGAAACAAAATATTTGAGATGAATCAATCTGCTTATACGAGTAATTCAGTACTGTGAAAAAATTGATTGTTAAATCTTTACTGGAAGACTTGAAATTAGCCATAATTACCCACCATTATTGTCTGCAGTAATAGAATGGTCGTTCTTAAAGATGGATTTCCTTTTCTGAGTTAGCAAGCAGAAGCCTACAATGAAGAGCAAAAGAGAGGCCCCAATCGGAACAACGATAGCAATCAGGATCTTTGATGGCATTCCCCGCCGCTTCCCTTTAACAGGAGGTGGCGGTGGTGGGGGTGGAATTGCACGTAGAGCAAGTGGACTGGGGGGAAGACGAGGTGAAGGTGGCGGAGCTACCGCGGTGATGGAGTTGAAAAACGGAAAGACGTCGTACCTCATATTGCAACTCGGATACAGAAATCTGACACTAAGGATTTTACTACAGCAATTAGCAATATCAGCGATGCACCGACGAAGACACTGATCGCATAGAAGAGGAGTCAGGTCCGGCGTGCACTGCGCCAATGAATACAGCTTTTGAAATGCATCGACATTAACTACACTGACAGCAAACTTCTTACCGGACAGATCAGCAGCGGCACGAGTTGCTACATCGTCCAATGTCTTGGCCAAAACATCTTTGAAATGTTTTGGGTCTGTCGCATTTATCCAAGTCCAACCATAATAACCAAATGTCGCATCCTTGTAGCCTAAGAACGATACATTGCTGTAGCGGATCATGCACTCAAAGTACCAGATCGTGGCAGCTTTTGCTAAACCACATATCTTGGGTGCATCTTGAGTAGCGGTTTTGACGCAGTCACTGCAAACATCGCTGGAGACATCGCCGCGGCAGAGAAAGGTGCCGTAAGCTATGTCCGGGGGGTTAATTCCAGCAGAGGAGCTGTAGAAGCCGGTGGGGCTGTTGGTGGCGTTGGAGGAGAGGGAAGAGAAGACGGTTTTGAGGTTGGATTGGTAATCGCTGTTTGGGTCGAATTTGGTTGGGTCTTGATCACACCGCTGACCAGCATAAGAAGGAACTGCTCTGGTTTGAATGTTCAAGGAGCAAAGCAGAGTACATAGAAAGAAGATGATGAAACCAATCTTCTTCCTCATTTCTCAAACTTTTTTCTTATGTTCAGAAAAATGAAGTATCACGCCAGCCAGCGACCGAGAAGAATACTTCACCAATAAAGGAAGATCACATCTATGTATAGTGGCTCCGAAACTTGTTCTATGTTTGAAAGGGTATAGATTCTTGAAATGATCACAATTCACATCTATGTTTGACAAGTTCTGCTTATCATTCATTATCACTCTCAATGTTAAGGTTTTCCTCCAATGGCATTAGCTTGGATTTTGTTGAAAATAAATTTCAATCAACATCAACTAATTAAATTATCAAACAAATAATGTTGATAATTTAAATCTCTAGTGAAACTTTATGGCGACTTTCCAATGATTCTTGAAATGATCAGAAAGAATGATTCAGAAACACACTTGACCTCATCAATCTTTAAAGTGACATAACGAATTGTTTAAGGCAAGTTAACTTAAAAATTTATTTCAAATGACTTTTTGTTAAGGATCTCAAATGACTATTCCACCTGTCCCACAATTTTATTTAATATTTTTTATCTAGTAGGGTTTCAAAAAAAACCTCTTCAGTTTTTTTCTTTCTATTTATATTAAACTTCCTCTAATTTACATTCAAAAAGTAATGATGACACCATTGAAAAATAGAATGTGTATTCATATAATTGACAAAGCAAAAGGTAAATAAATATGCATTATTCTAATATTCATTTAAATAGTTGAATTTCTCAAATAAGACTAATATTAATGAATCGATGGAGTACTGCGATACACAAATTCCCCACCTTAGTAATTTGTAACTTGACATAATGAATTTTTTAGTACAAGTTGCATAAACTATACCTTGAACTAAATAAAAAATATACCGTAATGATCTTCAAATTCACATATTAAAAGGGTGTAGTTGAAGTCATGGTTACCAACAAATAAGTCTAAGTCACATGATATAGTTATGGTTACCAACAAATTAAGGGGTGAACCTTCTGAGTTCTAGTAAGGAGACTGATAATAAACTCTTCAAAAGAGAAATGCTAGGGACGCCCTTCTTGCATACTCTCTTCCAAAACTATATTTCTTAGTGGACACTTTCTTGCATACCCTTCTTGCATACGTGCTAATCAAGAGAAACGGCACTTTCTGAATTCTTCTATATCTCTCATCTTCATGCCCCATTTGTTGTTTGAATTTACTCCAGTCTTTCAACCATCCAATTTTTCTCCCACAAAATTGTGCAACCAAAGACCTTTTCCTTTCAGCGACGAAAGAAATATTAACGAGAAACTCAATGATTAGCTTTATGCTAGCAGCCATCATTCAAGAGTTTTAAAAATGAACACATTACCATTTTGCTGTAAATAGAGATGTATCGAGCGAGCCGAATGCCTCCTGAATTGGGCTCCGCACACCAATAATGTCACGCGTTGAGCTCCTATCAGGATTGCCAAGGACCCAGATTGTATGCAGCTAACAGGGTGTTGGCCTCCGCCCCAACTGAGGAGGCAAGAACCAAAAACTGTAAGTGTAAGGTGAAAGAAGTTCCCTACGGTTGGAAGAAGACAGGCGAGGGAGAGCAAACACAGTCTGCTTTCTGTCTGGTCCTACTTCAATAGTTAACAAGTATGAAAATGAATCTGGCCTGGTCCTCATCGTGAAAGAAGTCAATACCATTTGTTTAAACATTTTGTTTGTACATTGTGGTCAACAATTTCTTCCTATTATCCTTCAAGTATTTCCTCTCAAAGGTCAAATGACTAAAATCAAATTTATCAAATGTTCATCATTCCCAAAAAGGCAAATAAAAGAAAAAGGATTCGATATTGCAAAGACAATCTAGACTAAGCTGAACGCCACCAAATTGTACTTGGTTCCTTGTCACTACAACGGCTGTTGATTTATTCTGTAAAGAACTTGAATTGGAACAAAAGACCAACAAAATCCAATTCCACTACTGAAAAGTGTGAATTTATAGAAATAAACGGTTACTGAAAGAGAGACAAATATCCTTGCAAGTTGCAAAAAATGTGAACAGGATGTAATTTTCCACGGATGCATTGAAAAGGCAGATTACCATTAAACAGGACTAACCTTGTAGTCTTGATTGATGTTGGCCTGAAATGAGTCAACATAAACTGAGTTCAGATCACCAACGTTTCACTCCGGTGCAATGCTTAAATTCACAGTCTGCCTCGTTGCCTTCGTCATCTGCATTGGGTAGTCTTTCAGCAAACAACCATGAAAGTTGTTCCCGATTCCCTCGTCTCAAACTGCATAGCTTTGAAACAATTGGAATAATTGTAACTTAGGTCCTCGTCCAGTAGTCCTCTAGTGATGATGAATTGAAAAGGATGACTATAATACATAAATAAATGAAGTAACCTGCCCATTCTGGAGTGATGCTGCTGATCTCTGTGTACTGCTAGTCTTTTGACAGAAGACCGTGAAAATTGCACATCCTTGATTTCCTTGCCCTGGTTGCATGGAGTTGGTACACAGTCTACAGCCAGAGCTGAAAATTGGACAATATCAATCCTACTAATTCATTGTTTGAGAGGAACAAGTCAACAAGAAACTTGGAATTTGAAAGGTCACTACACCTACTGCGAGAAGTTTTCCATAAATTTCAGACATACCAAGACTTCTAAATGACGAGAAGTTAAAGAATGAAGGTTGTATAACGCTTGTCAACTCCTTTCCAGCCATCGATAACTATAAGTACTTCAGATTTCCAGTTTACCAATCTATTAATAGAGTAAACAAATTGTATGGCCTATTCAAGACTTCTTGTTTTAATATTCAGGAAGTAGGATCGGACATGTGAAATTATTACTCCTAAGACACAAACAAGTAACTTGAGGCATCAGATATAGGTCATGATGTAATCCGCTCTACCAATTTATTATAATAGACGTCAAAGGGAATTGAAAATTCTCAGTGCATGTTCAAACTTGACATTAGAAGATAACATGAAAACGTGTAGTAGTTGTGATAATAATTTTGTAATTTCCTGGGCAAGTTAAGAAAAGCCCTGCAGTTTCAGGGCCAAAAGAAATGAGTCATCAGTGAACAAACATTTTTATAAGTAGAGAAACTTGTCAAACAGATTCAGCAAAATTCAGACAAAACAAAACACAAGAAAATACTCAATGTTGACACTGATTCTAATGGCTGAATTAACTTAACCCACAAAGTAAATTCACATACGTTGTGACTTGCTTCAAGAAAAAGGAAAGTAAACAAAGGAATGGATTGATTAAAGACATGCAATGATGAGGTTAGAACCAAATTAAACAACTGATCCTGACAATTAGTTAGTTCAAGGAAATACAGCAGGAAAAGAAAGAAAGAAACTTAGGGCGAGTTTGGTGTACTACTATACCTGGAATTTGATTTGGGGCTGCTTGCGATTAAACCATCGACGGCCTCTCCAATGCGTTTGCAAAACTATCAAAGAAGGAGCCAAAGAAAGAAAGAAAGAAAGAAGGTGATTGATGTAGTGGTTCGAACCAGAGAGATGTAAATGTACCCATATCTCTCTCTGTTGGTAGAGGAAGAGTTTCTTTTTGGGCCAAAAGACACTTTCACCTCATCTAGTTTGGGAGAAAGTATTTGATGTGTCAAACAATCCGTTGGTCTAAGGGGAAGGTAAATAAGTGTGGAATAAATCAAGTCCACATATCATAAAAAAGTAAATTATACTCTTGGATGCCTCTACATTTTGCTTAATATGGGGGTACAATTGTCTCAAAAATATTTTTTGAGACTCAACTCCAGACTAACCTCTCACGATATGGGGTACAGGGCTGTAAATGAAACCAAGCCGTTCGCGAACAACTCGCGTTCGATTCGTTAAAGTTCGTTCGTGTTTGATTCGACTTATTAATCAAACAAACTCAAACATGAAAAAGTGTTCGTTTGCTAAACGAGCCGAACACAAGCCGAACAAGAGGCTCGTTCGTTAGTGTTCGCGAACAAATTATACTAGTATATATTTATATATACTTAGAAAAATGATTACATTTTTTTTGTTTTCTTTATGACTACTTTCCTAAAAGCATGTGTAAATAGCGTAGAATTTCCTTTTTAACATTAGGTGACCTCTTTAGGATTAGAAAAACAAATCATATAATTTATCATATTATAAATATTTACTTTACATTTTATTATTTAAAAATCAAACAAGATACTTTGAGTCCATCACTGGCACAAATAAGACTTATCCCTATATAATACATTTGACGTTATTTTTTCTTTACGCATTTTATCTGAGGTAAGAGAAACATAATATTTGAATTCAAAAAAAAATCTTATTTAAAAGATATACAAGTCCATCGGACAGAATTCGACCCATAAACGAGCTAGTTAAACGAGCCACGAGCTGAACAACGGACAACTCGAGCCCTAAACGAGCAGAACTCAAACAAGATTTTTTTGTTCGGCTCGAGTTCGTGCTCGACTCGTTTAGCCACCAAGTTAAATGATCCAAACTCAAACAAGAGATATTCGGCTCGGCTCGGCTCGGCTCGTTTACAGCCTCATTGGGGTATAAGTTTCTTGAAATTCTTCATATTTAGAGGAACTTTTGACAGAAAACCGACGTGCAGTATCGTCTCGCTGACACGTAGCTACCAATAGGATTGGTTTTACAACTCTCATGCATTTTTACCTTTACCTACATCTCGCACAATTTTCAAACAAAAACCCGCCTCCAGTTTCATTTTTACCGACACTTAGGTACCAGTAGTTTAATAAAATTGTGCACAATGTCAGTAAAAGTAATACTGCATGGGGTTTTTCTGACAAAATCAATGTTGCTGGTAGCTACGTGTCAGCTAGACGATACTGCAAGGGAGTTTTGTGTCAGAAGTTCTATTTAAAGGGTGAAAGTGTTCCGGTCCATATGGGTGAAAGTGTACTTCATTCAAACTAGAGGGGGTGAAAGTTTCTTTTACTCTTTATCTTTTTGTGTAGTGGGAGTGTGGGACTGGGTGAAATAAGTCAACTTGGGTTATTTGACTTATACCAGTCTGTCCCTACTCTTTCTTTCCATGGCGGTTGGGCTCTGGGATTAAGAGTATGGACCGAAAAGACCATTATGCCCCTGCTTTTTGAAGAAATTACCATGCAAACCATCAATCAAATCAACCTTTTCAGAAAAGGTTTGATTTGATTAAAAGGTTAACCCAAGAAAAGTTTGATTTGATTAAAAGGTTAATCCAAATACTGAAATCAACTACTGGAGGGTAATTTTCCCTCCATAACTAAACCCAATTCCAAAATTTCACCTAATTTGAGTTTGTGAAGCCAAAAACTGGCATGTCTCCACATAAATCTATAAATACAATACACACAACCAGAGTTTTTAGAGTCCACATTACAATAGTTCCAACTTGAAAAAAAAATACATAAACACTGGCTACAGCTGCAGCTGCAGCAGCAGCAGCAGCAGCAGAAGAAGAAGAAGAAGAAGAAGAAGAAGAAGAAGAAGAAGAAGTAGATGCACAACTCAAAACCAGGTTTCATCTCCAGCTTCCAGCTTCCACCATATTTCTACAGCTTTCACCAACTTCATCCATCTTTGTTCTTGCAAAAAACACAAGCAGGTACTGTTTCATCAATGACTACCCCATCAAGAAGACTAACATTTGTACAAAGGTGTGCAATCAAAGACCATTTGCTACATGGATGTACATAAATGAGGCCATCAGTTGGATTAATTAACAGTGCAGTTGAGAAGTTTGGTTTCAGTCGAAGAACAATTGGTGAGATTTGGAAAAAAATCAAGCACTGTTACAGTCCATGAGTTACGTAGATGTTAGTTCCAATCAAAAAGGAAACAAGGTGCCTAGGATGCAGCTGGACATTGAGAGATTCAAAAAAATGCCCAAACAAGATAGGCACACCATTAAATAAGCAACAGGTGATTGTATTGTTTTTTTACGCCAATTCTCAGATTGTGGTTTCATCATAGAATTGGTTGTGATTGGGTTTAGGCCACACGTCTTAAAACCTAATCAAGTTGATGGTGATACACAAAGCACAACTCTAAACCCCCTCACTATTATACCAAATGTAGCACCATTTATCTTATCAATTTATTTGTATAAGTTCTCAGATTGTGTATTGCAATCATCATTGACATTGTGTTGCAAGAATATCAAACACTTAATTTGACATGTAAATTACAAGAACTCGTGTAAATGTATCAAAACAGAACTTAAAAGAAATCAATCAATTATTTTGACATGATAATAACATGAACTCATGTAAATGTATCAAAACGGAACCTAAAAGAACATCAAACACTTAATTTGACATGAAAATTACAAGAACTCATGTAAATGTCAAAACAGAACCTAAAAGAAATCAATCACTTGTTTTGACATGATAATAACCTGAACTCATGTAAATGTGTCAAAACAAAACCTAAAAGAACATCAAACACTTAATTTGACATGAAAATTACAAGAACTCATGTAAATGTATCAAAAAAGAACCTAAAAGAACATTAAAAACTTAATTTGACATGAACATTACAAGATTTCATGTAAATGTATCAAAACAGAACCTAAAAGAAATTAATCACTTATTTTGACATGATAATAACAAGTTTTCATATAGATGTATTTATGCAGGCAATATGGATATTGGTAAATCATCAATTGGTAGATTTTTAAAAGATGTGACTTTAAAAGGAAGAAAATCACATCTACGACCACAACTGAATCCAGCACAGAAGATTGCAAGGCTCAAATAGTGTGTTGAACATGTAGAGCTGACTGAGAATGGTGACATCAAGTACAAGAATCAGCAATTCACAATTATGATTGATGAGAAGTGGTACCACACTAGCTCATTTCTGAATTACATTTTGCTACCAGAAGAGGAAGTTCCACATAAAACCACACTATCCAAGTAACATATTCCCAAACTAATGTTTATGTGTGTTGTTGGGCGGCAACTCTATGACACAAATGGGAGTTGCTTTGGGATGGAAAAGTGGGTATATGGTCATTTACAGAGAAGATAGCAGCAAGAAGAAATTCAGCTAACAAGCCAAGGGGTACACTTGAAATCAAACCAATTCCATCAGTTAATGCAGAAGCAATGAAAGACATGATCATATACAATGTCACTCCAGCATTAAAGGCACAATGGCCAGCAAGTCTGGCAAAAAAACATTATCATTCAGCAGGACAATGCCCATCCACATGTGCACATTGATGATCCATAAATCAGGTTAGTGGCAGATAGCGATGGATTTAATATTAACCTAGTTAATCGACCACCAAAGCTCCTAGAATGCAACATGAATGACATGGGATTCTTCGACTCCATACAGAGTTTGCAAAACAAAATGCAAACAGAGAAGTTTGAAGAACTAATTGAGGCTGTTGATATGGCATATCAAGGATTTGAGCATCAAGCATTAGATGACATCTGGATTTCAAGTCAAATGTTCATGAAAGAGATCATGAAATGCAAGGGAGGTAACAATTTCAAGCAGCCTTATATGAAAAAGGAAAGACTAAGGGTACTTGAGATTTGGCCAAAGTATTTAACTTTCGATCAAATGCTAGTATTGGACAGCGTTGACTACTTGAGAGAGCTACAAATAGACATTGCTAATTCAACCCTCTTGGAGGGTCTAGGATATGACGGAGTGTAGGTCAACCCTCCTTTTGTATATTTTGTGGGTGATAGAATTTCATAGAGCTAAGGTAATGCTATAATTGGACACCCCTCTTTTGTATTGAGTGTGTAATTCCCAATCACCAAGAAAGTGTAATGTTAATGGGGAGTGTCACCCCTCTTTTGTAATGTATTTTGATCCCATAGTAGCATCTCAGATCTTTATATACAATGCAATGTATTGCTTCAATGTAGTTGGATGTAGGCAATCACAAGTCACAACTAACATAAAAGCTTTTGAATTGCATTGCTACAACTCTAACAAAACTTTGAGTTGCAAATAAGAAAGATCATCATAGATTATATATAATATTTTGATCACATAGTATCATCTCAGATGTTTATATACAATGCAATGTATTGCTTTAATGTAGTTGGATGTAGGCAATCACAGTTCACAACTAACATAAAAGCTTTTGAATTGCATTGCTACAACTCTAACAAAACTTTGAGTTGCAAATAAGAAAGATCATCACATGTTATATATAATACTTTGATCACATAGTATCATCTCAGATCTTTATATACAGTGCAATGTATTGCTTCAATGTAGTTGGATGTAGGCAATCACAAGTCACAACTAACATTAAAGCTTTTGAATTGCATTGCTATAACTCTAACAAAACTTTGAGTTGAAAATAAGAAAGATCATCACAAATTATATATAATATTTTGATCACATAGTAGCATCTCAGATCTTTATAGAAAATGCAATGTATTGCTTCAGTGTAGTTGGATGTAGGCAATCACAAGTCACAACTAACATAAAGCTTTTGAATTGCATTGCTACAACTCTAACAAAACTTTGAGTTGCAAATAAGAAAGATCATCATAGATTATATATAATATTTTGATCACATTGTAGCATCTCATATCTTTATATACAATGCAATGTATTGCTTTAATGTAGTTGGATGTAGGCAATCACAAGTCACAACTAACATAAAAGCTTTTGAATTGCATTGCTACAACTCTAACAAAACTTTGAGTTGCAAATAAGAAAGATCATCACATGTTATATATAATATTTTCATCACATAGTAGCATCTCAGATCTTTATATACAATGCAATGTATTGCTTCAATGTAGTTGGATGTAGGCAATCACAAGTCACAACTAACATTAAAGCTTTTGAATTGCATTGCTATAACTCTAACAAAACTTTGAGTTGAAAATAAGAAGATCGTCACAAATTATATATAATATTTTGATCACATAGTAGCATCTCAGATCTTTATAGAAAATGCAATGTATTGCTTCAGTGTAGTTGGATGTAGGCAATCACAAGTCACAACTAACATAAGCTTTTGAATTGCATTGCTACAACTCTAACAAAACTTTAAATTGAAAATATGAAAAATCATCACAGATTAACCCCCCAACCCAAACAATCTCAGATAGCATAGTCAAATGCTTCATCACAGATTGTTTGGTGCTTGTGTGCAAATAGGAACCATCACATATAATGTGTCAATTAAAACAACACACAAGCATAAGCATTTGATACTCCAAATGAATCTGTGAAATCAACTACTCTCAGTATTCACATCATTGAGTAGTTGACAGAGAGATAAGGAGATCACAGATCCAACATGAACAGACACAGAGAGAGATCACATATCATACAACCAGACATATTATATAAGACAGAGAGATCACAGATCGTACAACCAAATAATCATATAACCATATAACAAGACAGATGACATAACCAGGATCACATAGATCACATAGTTAACATGAACACAGATAGATCAAAGATCACAGATGGCATAACCAGGCTAACCAAGATGGCATATATCACATATATAACAGAGATAGATCACAGATCAGAGGTATATGAACATAAAGAGAGAGAGATAACTGAACGCTTCTGGACGCATAATTTCATCCACAAGTTCTTGAGTTTCTGGACGCAACGGAGGAGACGGAGGGACCTCCAGAGGTTGTGTCTCGTCGGGGGGTTGTGTCTCGTCGGAATCGTAGTCAACGGCGTCCGGAAAAAACTCTGAATCCGGAACATATTTGCCGTCGTCAGAATCACAGACCCATTCAGCCGTCGAATCAGATTCACCCATAACTAGGGTTTCGGTTGATTTGAGGGGAAATCAACCAAGAACTAGGAAGCCCAGTAACAAATCTGTGGATTAGAGACACAAAAACCACCATCGGATATGAAGACGACGACGATATCGAAACCCTAACCCTCAAAATAACTAGGGTTTCGGTGGATTTGAGGCCAAATCAACCAAGAACCAAGAAACACGGTCAGAGATCTATCGATTAGAGACAGAAAAAACCACCACCGGAGATGAAGACGACGGCGACGATCATATTTGGGGAAGAACAGTCGAGAGAATGAGAGGGAGAGCTAGAGAGGTTGAGAGAATGAGAAGTCTCTCCGTCTGTTGGGTAGAGAGAGAGGTTTAGGTTAGTTTAGTGTTAGGGTTAGTTTAGGTTAATGGTTAGGTTAGGGTTTGGGCTGATTTGGGTTATCTTATGCTAATTTGGGCTAATTGGCCCACTAATTTGGCCCAATCTGTATAAAACAATAAAACAAAAAAGTGGGCATGCAAGGTCAGAGGGGTAAAATGGTCTTTTACCTTGTTTAAGGTTACCCGATTTGGAAATGGGAAGAAAGAGTGGGGACGTACCAAAAAGGAAATTAGGAAGAAAGAGCAGGGACAGAGTGGTACAACAATTCTTTGATAAATGTTGTAGAGTTTGATGTCTATCATCCTCAAGGAGGGTTCGGTGCTTAGAGAGATAAACCCTAAATCCTTTCATCTTGTTTGTGCGGTTGTGTCCTGTTCTCACCGCCGCCGCCGCATCATTTCTCTTTTGTGTTAATTCCAAATCTTTCCATCAAACTTTCAAGATCGGGTCCAGATCTTTCCGATCCAATTTCTTTTCGTCTGTTTCTCAGTTGGTATGAAGAGGCTAAGGTTGACACCCTTTACGAGGGCGTGGGCTCTGAACCATTTGGTTCAACCACGACCTCTTGCAAATTTTTCCGATCAGGTCTTTCTGAACCCAAAAAGAAAAAATCGTGTTTATGTTTGAAAAGAGTTAGGTTTTGGGTGGATGAGTCTCCTCAGGCAAGCGGTTTCAAAGGATTGGGGAGTTTCATCTGATTCTATGTGAAGCTAACCCTATCGAGGTTAAGTACAGTCGGTCTGATTTGTTGATGATCCGCTCATCTCTTCTGTCAAATCCAGTATCATATCACACATGCAAGGTGTTTTCTTGCTTCTTGGCTGGCCGTTCTAAGGGCGCCAGGCAACCTGTGCTCAAATTCGTCAATCCTAGAACCACTTGTGTGGTTCTTGTTGATGAAAAATTGTACTTGTGGGCGGTGAAGCGATCTTTTAACAACTGTGGTGGAAACGAAGGAACTGTTCAAATTCCTTACTCAATTTTTCGTCGTCGTTTTCTCGCCCGGCATGATCTCTGCAAAACAGGGGACCCCCAGACTCCACCCAGCTTCACCCCCTTTTTTCTAAAATTGAAATCCCTTTATCGTGTTTTTTCGGTTTCCTTACTTGTGTTTTTAATTTGTTCTGGTTTTGTTACATTCAGGTGTTGTGTTCGGTTTTCGCAGATCCACGTCTTTGGGATTGTCGTCGCCAGCATCGTTACTATCAATCTTTCTTTTGGGTGAACATTACTTTCGATCTTTTTCCCCCTACCCGTCCCATCTTCTGGTGTGGAGAGTCGGGGCTTCTCTTCCATGGCTCCCTTTTTAACATGTCTCTGTTGATGTTTCAATGGCTCTTGTTTTTTTATGTTTAGTTATAGCACTGCTATTCTGTTGTACTTTAGAGACTTTAGGATTAGGCTTTTTCTACTATTTGTAACTGTAAGGATAGCTTATTGATGTTTTCTACTATATGGTGCTCTATGTTTCTGATGATGAAATGTTCTCTTTTCTTGCCAAAAAAAATGTCGTAGAGTTTGATAATGTTGTAGAGTGGTTGTACCTCTCCAACATTACAAAAATGATCCACTTATTCTCATTTCTTGTGGTAATCAAATAAACCCCTAAAAATACTTTGCAAGCTCCAGTCTGCTGTCTTTATTATGAGGGTGTTGATTTGCATGCTCAGAAACTAGGTAGAAGGACCTTGGATCCGATAGATCCTGTCTCAGAAGGTTCTTACCTCTTGCACCGAATGAAGCAACAAGATGCATCCTCCTCAGATCTTGTTGTGCTTCCAAGATGTCTTGGATGCTACACCCTCCACAGCAACTGTGGTTCTGACGCACAAGAGTTCTTCTGTGAAGCTTACCTGAGTCGCCCTTTGTTAATCGTAGTGAAACAGGATCAAGCAGACCTAGCATTCCCGCAGACTCAAATAAATTCAAAATCCAATCTATCACATGGTCTCTGGAATGAAATTTATATAACAGATCTCTATCCCATACAATGTGCATTGTGAAAAAATGAGCTCATTCGTATAGTCATTGTTATCCGTAAACCATAGTAAGAATTACAACTATAATTTCTATGTCATAGTATGATGCTTTATTGCCATAATATTGATGCAGTAGGAAAAAAGATACTGCACAGAAATTGAACTAGGCCATCTCTTAAGCAGGCACACAAACTTCACCAATATGCTGAAAATTTTACAAGAAATTCCATATGTTGTATAACAGTTTCAGATATGAAAATCTGAAAAGAATATTTGGGGAAGGAATGGAGATAGCTGCGTAAGTTAAAACCATGGCTTGTTCAAACAATATATTCGAGAAAAACAATGTAATTGAAGCTTCTGTACAGACAACCAATCAATGGATTTTAGTTTTCTTCATCTGGCGTGGAGTTTTGTACCGTTCATAGACGATGGTGTTGATTGATATGTAGACTGACTTGAATCTGTAGTCATATTTGGTATGCTCCCACTTGACCCACCACGAGGAAAGAAGGGTGGTTCTTGAGGCGCCGATAGGTTAGCAGAAGAATTACTAGTGTTGAGCATCATGACCACAGTTGCCATGGAAGGCCTAGCACCTGCATCGTCTTGGACACACAACAACCCAATATGGATACATCTTGTTACTTCACTGTTCGAATATGACCCACCCAAAACAGGATCTACCAAATCCAAGTGATTTCCTTCCATCCAGAGCTTCCAAGCCTACAAAAAAATTGACCATCATCTGAAATTTGCATGCAATAGATGAAGTATTAATCATAAATAGGTATGATACTGACATAGCTTAGAAGGTCTTCGCCGCGGTCCGAATTGTAAAAGCTACCATTGTTCTTGCCAGTTACAATCTCCAAAAGTAACACTCCAAAGCTGAAAACATCAGACTTCACCGAGAAGTGTCCGTGAATTGCATATTCCGGGGACATGTAGCCACTGCGGGGTCAGCATCATTCACATAGCATCAACAGAAATGTACCCATCTCTTGGGGCAAGTGAGAGAGCTAGAGTGTGAAACAAACTAAGAGAATATTCAATAACTGTCAAACATAAGTTGGGATCAATATGGTATCCCAAGATTCGAGTATTTTATATGTTTACTTGTTTGACTTCCTAGTTGATTAGAGATCGTTGAAAACTAGTCTCTAGGAACCATGAAAGGACCATACTTGATAAATGAGAGAAGAATGGAAATATGATGCAATGCATTCCAAAGCTTACAATGTGCCAACAACTCGACTCGTGCTTCCGTGAGTTTGATCCCCACCAACTATCTTAGCCATTCCAAAATCTGATACCTTGGCATTCATATCTCCATCTAACAGAACATTGCTAGCTTTGAGATCACGGTGAATTATTCTCAGACGTGAATCTTCATGAAGATATAGCATTCCACGCGCTATCCCGCCTATGATCTTGTAGCGTCTTGACCAATCCAACCTTATGCTCTCCTTAGGGTCTACGAATTAACCAGATCAAAAAATTATGCTGTTAGGATTGTGCAAATGGAGATGTACAAGGATGTAAAACAAGCAAGTGTTAGATATTTGACAAACCAAATAATATGTAGTCGAGGCTTTTGTTGGGCAAAAATTCGTAAACTAGAATCTTTTCTCCCCCTTCCAAGCAAAATCCACGCAATCTCACTAGGTTTCGATGTTGGAGTTTGGCTACCACGACAACCTCGTTCTTAAACTCTACTGAGCCTTGTCCTGAACTCTGTGATAGCCTCTTCACTGCTATTTCTTGCCCATTGGAGAGCACACCCTGTGGGAAAATTAGAAGACAGCCATAAACAAAATGTCTGCAAAACCAATATTGTACGAAGAGAAGATAATATAAGGTGAATCAGATATCTTCACAAGAATCAGGAACAACTCTGTAATTACCTTGTAGACAGATCCGTATCCACCTTCACCAATCTTGTTTTCAAGAGAAAAATTGTTTGTGGCGGCTTGAATTGTACCCAAATCATACTGCAGGGAGTGTTCGGTAGTGATATCATCCCCATCTGCGATGATTTGAATGGAATTACCATCATTGTCTCCAGTAACAGAAGGGTTAGTTTGGTATGTCGTTTAGGACTTGTAAGTCGAACCTTTAGTTGTTGTAAAAAGAATCTGTGACACATAAGTGGATTAGAAAATGTGAATTATGTTTTTGGGGAAAAAGTTAGTGTCGTTAGAAAGTTAGTGAAGTAACAGTTTTGTTCTTTATTGAAGAATACAACTTTATCCTTTTTATATGTACTAATAAAACTACTGTAAATAAAATTAGTTATCTTAGTATGCAAGCAAATGCAGAAACGAGGCTAGATTGGTCATTCCATTGTCTGAGAAGAAAAATGTCCAAAAAGAAAGCTGGTGACACTCCATTTTTTTTTAAATCCTGTTTTACACTAAAAAATTAAAATTCAAAATCTTAAGTTAGCACAAAGATGCCCATACCAAACACTTCAGAAAAGTTCAAAATAGATTATAAATTCGAAGTAGATTAAAATTTTAAAAAAGTCATACCAAAATCATCGTCATGGTTCTTAATGATGGGTTTACTTTTCCGAGTTAGCAAGCAGAAGCCTGTAATGAAGAGCAAAAGAGAGGCCCCGGTCGGAACAATGATAGCGATCAGGATCTTTGATGGAATTCCTCGCCGCTTCCCTTTAGCAGGAGGTGGTGGTGGTGGAGCTACGGCGATGATGGAGTTGTAAAACTGAAAGGTATCATACCTGAGATTGCAACTCGGATACAAAATTCTGGCACTCGGGTGTTCACTACAGCAATCAACAAGATGAGTGAGGCACTGACGAAGACACTGATAGCACAGAAGACTAGTCAGGTCGGGCGTGCACTGCGCCAATGAATACAGCTTCTGAAATGCCTGGAGATTAACTTCACCGACCGCAAACTTCTTACCGGACAGATCACCGGTAGCGGCCCGATTTGTTATGTCGTTCAATGTCTTGTCCAAAGCATCTTTGAAATGTTTTGGGTCCGTCTCATTTGTCGTACTCCGTATAAAAAAACCAAATGATGCATCCTGGCTCCAAAAAAAGGATTCATTGGTGTAGCGGATCATGCACTCATCGTACCAGATCGTGGCAGCTTTTGCTAAACCGCAATTCTTGGGTGCATCTTGAGTAGCCGTTGAGACGCAGTCACTACAGACGTAGCTGGCAACATCGCCGCGGCAGAGAAAGGCGCCGTATGCTACGTCCGGGGGGTTAATTCCAGCAGAGGAGCTGTAGAAGCCGGCGGGGCTGTTGGTGGCGTTGGAGGAGAGGGAAGAGAAGACGGTTTTGAGGTTGGAATGGTAATTGCTGTTTTGAGTGAAATTGGTTGGGTCTTGATCACACCGCTGACCAGCGTAAGAAGGAACTGCTCTAGTTTGAATGGTAAACAAGCAAAGCAGAGTATAAAGAAAGAAGACGAAACCAATCTTCTTCCTCATTTCTGAAACTTTTTCCTTATGTTCAGAAAAATAAAGCAGCTCCAGCCGCCGACCGCGAAGAATACTTCACCAATAAAGGAAGATTACATCTATGTGTAGTTGCTCCCAAACTTTTTTCTATGTTTGAAAAGGTATAGATTCTTGAAATGACCACATCTATGTTTGACAAGTACTGCATATCATTTCATTATCACCATGGGGGGGGGGGGGGGGGGGGGGGGGGGGGGGGGGGGGGGGGGGGGGGAGGGCTACAACAAAATTTCTATCTGCTACTGTTAGAGGTTGATCTTGCAATTAATATGTGTCTGATCTTGCAATTAATATGTGTCACAATAGAAGTTGCCTCCCCCCCCCCCCCCCCCCCCCCCCCCACTAGATATTCAATTTTCAAGTTCAAGATGAATTCATAGCAGTAGTGTAATGAGGATTTTGGTCACTCTAGCAGGCAGTTAGCAGACATGAGACAGCAAGTACAATGACAATTTGTATATAGGTTCAAATTAAATAGGAATCAATCATTATATTTATGTAAAAAAATTAATAATACACAATATAATTTATTAAATAGAGTTTCCCTAATTAACTGTATAAGCTGATAAAAAAAATATAGTGAATTTTAAGTACAGAAAAAGGACCCTCTTCCCTTCTGAATCTACAAGTATTTGAACTTGACAAAGCGATAGTACTCCGGCGGTTTCTCTAGTACTGTTTTTATTATTGAGCTAAACTGTAATGTGCATATTGTTTTATTCTCCATATTATCCACAAGATAATGGTATTTTAGTAACGTATAACTTCTCAAGTCCCAAATTGCTACTTTTGTTAAATTTGATTTTTGCTGTATAATGTGATTGTAGAGACATAATGTTGGTTCGACAAGTTTGCAGTTCCAATTCGATTCAAATGTGCAATAATTTTCTACCGAAATACTAGATGTTTAGATTTACTTAAACAATTGATAACTAAACCATAAAACTGTTTAGCATTCCAAAAAAATTGACACTTTTAGTTGACTCCGATTAAAGTAGGGGAAACGCTCGACGGAATGGATTGGAACAATTCCATTGAACAAGTATTCAATACGGGTTTCTCCATAGGAAAAGTTTTCCTATGAATACCATAATCACTATTTATGCCTTCATGCATTTCAAAAGCCATTTATCGTTGGCCCCCTCAAGGCAAGAATCATGCGTCCGCCACTGATTATCACTCTCAATGTTCACGTTGTCCTCCAATGGGTTTAGCTTGAATTTTGTTGAAAATATATTTCAATCAACATCAACTAATTAAAATATCAAACAAATAATGTTGATAATTAAATCTCTAGAGAAAATTTATGGTGACTTTCCGATGATTCTTGAAATGATCACAAAGAATGATTCGGAAACACACAAGACCTCAACAATCTTAAAAGTGGCACAACAAATTGTTTAAGGCAAGTTACAATAAATGTATTTTAAATTGTAACAATTTGTGTTTTATTACAATCACCAACTTCAATGACTGAAAACGAGTTTGAACTGTTCACAAAAAAATGTATCATAGGACACTCACGCACGAATTGCCCACAAATAATAATAAGTTTAGACATTATGAAATGTATGGTTGAAGATAGGAGCATGTTTACCAGTCTAGGCATGAGCATGTGGTTTGGGCCAAGAACGTGAAAACATGTACTAGTAGTAGTAATATTTATGTAATTTACTGGGCAATGTTTCTCTATTTATAAAAATGTTGTTCAGGGATGACCAATATCTTTTGGCCTTGAAACTGAGCACAAGAAAAGACTCAACTTTAACAATGATATTAATGTCCCAATAAACTGAATTGATAAACCCACAAAGCAAACAATTTGTGCAACCACATACATTGTGACCTGTTTGGTTTGGTTTGTTTCATCACACTATCATGAGACTAGACCTGATACTTCTTAGTTCAAGGAAAACACGACAGGAAAAGAGATCTTGGTGTACTATATCTGGAAGTTAAAGGAATCTGAGTATCTCACAGTGCAGCGATGCATTGTAACCCAAGCCCAAAGGGTTTCCCCGTTTGCTGCATCCCATCGGACGATGATTTGGGACTGGTAGAAGAAATTGTCTGATAAGAATCAACCTCTCTAATGTGTTTTGCAAAATTATCGCCAAGAAAGGTGATTGATTTAGTTGTCCGAATTAGCGAGATGTAACACTATGTTTGGATTACATGATTTGGTGAGAAAGGAAAAGAATTGGTGAGAGAAGGTTTTATCATTCGTGTTTGAATTACTTTTTAGGTGAGAATCCATGAGAATTCGTGAGAAAGCACGAGAAAAAAAATCTCACATAATACAATTTTTCTTTCTCACCAAAAGTGATGAGATTTGGTGAGAAAAGAAACTAGACTGACTGTTACTTTTCGTTGTGACAAAATTAACCACAAACAAAATAAAACATTGTCTTATTATAATATTAATGAAGGTTATTTTGGTAATATCTTTAAAATAGTTTCTTTTCCTTTCCATTAATATGCTAAACAAACAAGGGAGGTGAGAAAGTATAACATTTTCTTATCATTTTTCAGCTAAGTAATCCAAACAAGTATGTGAGAAATCGTAATCATTTCTTATCATTTCTTTTCTCACATAAATTAAAGTTTCTCATCATTTCTTTTCTCACTTGATTGCCAAACATAGTGTAAATGTCATATCTGATGAAACATGTTCGCTTCTCCACATGAAGGGTTTCTTTTTGCAGTAGAAGCCACTTTCACCCCCTCTAGTTTGAATGAAGGACACTTTCACCTCTTCTAGTTTGGAAAAGGACACGTTCACCCATTTAGTGTGTCGAATTTTAAGTAACTTACACTCCTGATTATGAATACGCTGGTTGACAAATCCAGCCCACATATCATGCAGATAGTCTATCATACCCTTGGATCATCAACATTTTGCATGTCATTGGGACAAGATTGTCTCAAGACTATGTTTAGTGACAGATACCAACTCCAAACTAACGGTGTTATAATATGGGGTGTAAGTTTCCTGAAATTCGTCACACTTAATGGATGAAAGGGTCATTTTCCAAAGGTAAAAATGTCCTTCATTCAAACTAGAAGGGGTGAAAGTATCTTTTACCCATTTTTCTTCCCCTAAAATTCACATTCTGCATGGAACTATAGTTGGCAAATCCGTTAAAATATATTTTTTAAATTAAATGCTTGATTTATTTTAAATTTAATAGCTACCATATTTTCTTGATTGACTGATCAGCCAACGTACGATTAACAATACCACACTTGTTCCCGTCTTTGGATATCAAAAGACTCATTGGTAGTCAATTTGTAGTGATAGCTCATACCAATGTTCGAAAATAGTTTGAAGCGATAGTTGAAGATCGAGTAGTCCTAGATCTTTATAAAGTAGATCGATGTGATCTTGTTGAATCATGTAATATTATAGATGTGATATATGTCCCATGTGATGTGCATCATGAATATAACTTTAAATATCTAGACAGTTGATCTCTTTTGTATAATTATTATTTTTTTTTTGAGTAGAAGGTCAGAATTTATATTGATAAAAACTTTTGTATAATTATTATTAAACCATAGTAAGAATTACAACTATAGTTTCTATGTCAAGAAGCATGATGCTTTAACGCCATACTGATGCAAATATGCAATAGGAAAAAGTGACTGCACAGAAATTGAACAAAGGACATCTCTGAAGTAAGCAAGCAAACTTCACCAGTAAGCTGAACATTTTACAAAAATCTCGATATGTCAGTATCAAGAGAAAATGAACGGAAGGGACATAGTTGTGTTACCTTAGAACCATGGCTTGTACACATAATATACTATGGGAAAAACACTGTAATTGAAGCTTCTGCACTGACAACCAATCAATGGTTTTAGTTTCCCTCATCTGGGAAGGGGTTTTATAGCGTGAACTTCATTCACAGACGATGGTGTTGATTGATATGTAGACTGAATTGAATCTGTCAGCAAATTTGGTATGCTCCAACTTGACCTACCACGAGAAAAGAAGGGTGGTTCCTGCGGCGCTGATAGGTTAGCAGAATTACTGTTGAGCATCATAACCACAGTTGCCATTGAAGGCCTAGCACCTGCATCTTCTTGGACACACAACAACCCGATATGGATACATCTTGCTACTTCATTGTTTGAGTACGACCCTTTCAAAACAGGATCTACCAAATCCAAGTGATTCCCTTCCATCCAGAGCTTCCAAGCCTACAAAAAGAATTGATCATCATGTGAACTTGCATGCGATAGATGAAGTATTCTCCCTAAGAAGGAAGAAGACGTAAAGGTGATACTGACATAGCTTAGGAGGTCTTCACCGCGGTCGGAATTGTAAAAGCTGCCATTGTTCTTGCCAGTTACAATCTCCAAAAGTAACACGCCAAAACTGAAAACATCCGACTTCACCGAGAAGTGCCCATGACTCGCATATTCGGGAGACATGTAGCCACTGCATGTTAGAACAGAGACATAATAAGAGAATAATTGTATTGCATATTAATTGATAAGAGGCTACGCTATTTATATAGACTAGCAGAGTGACTAAGTAACAGCTAATTGTTGTTTAGTCCTGTACTGCAGGGACAACACCATCCACTTAGCATCAACAAAAAAATACCCATTTTTTGGGCAAGTGAGAGAGCAAGAGTGTGAAACAAACTAAAAGGATATGCAATAACTGTCAAACATAAGCTGGCATCAATATGGTATCCCAAGGTGACCGTATTTCATATGTTTAATTGTTTGAGTTCCCAATTAAGTACACGTTTAATTCGGATAGGAAATTATTGAAGTCATAGTATACAAAGTTAAGTCCAGTCTCTATCTCTAGGAACATCAAACGACCATACCTGATAAATGATAATGCATTAAAGTCGGAATCCACAAAATAGAAGTATGGAAATATGATGCAATGTATTTAAGGTAGCAATTTAATCTTACAATGTGCCAACAACTCGATTCGTGCTTCCTTGAGTTTGATCAGCACCAAATATCTTCGCCATTCCAAAATCTGAAACTTTGGCATTCATATCTGCATCTAACAGGACATTGCTAGCTTTGAGATCACGGTGTATGATTCTCAGACGCGAATCTTCATGAAGATATAGCATCCCACGAGCTATCCCTCCGATAATCTTGAAACGTATTGGCCAATCCAACTTTGAATTCCTTTGCGGGTCTACACATTACCCAGATCAAAAGTTTATGCTGTTAGGATAGTACAAATAGAGACATAGGAGGACGTAAAAGTAGCAAGTGTTGTTAGATGTGACAAACCAAATATTATGTAGTCAAGGCTCTTGTTGGGCAAAAATTCGTAAACTAGAATCTTCTCTTCCCCTTCCAAGCAAAATCCACGCAATCTCACTAGGTTCCGGTGTTGGAGTTTGGCTACCACGACAACCTCATTCTTAAACTCTTGTGCGCCTTGTCCTGAACTCTGCGATAGCCTCTTCACTGCTATTTCTTGCCCATTGGAGAGTACACCCTGTGCAAAAAGATTAGACTGACGGCCATAAACAAAATGACTGCAAAACCTATATCGTATGTAAAGAAGCTAATATAAGCTGAATCAAATATCTTCACAAGAATGAGTAGGAACTCTGTAATTACCTTGTAGACAGATCCATATCCACCTTCACCAATCTTATTTCCAGGAGAAAAATTGTTTGTAGCTGATTGAATTGTACCCAAATCATATTGCAGTGAGTGTTCGGTAGTGATAGAATCCCCACCTGCAGAAACTGTAAAGTTGAATCGAGTACAACGAGCTTATAAATAGGCGACCAACACCTGGTCAAAAAGGAATTAAACTGAACTAGGTAACCAAATAATCACAACTAGAAAACACAATCATATAAATGACCTAATCAAGAAACAAAATATCCTAGCAATAATCTAATATAATGATGTATCTCCAAACCCCCCCCCCCCCCCCTCAAAGTCAATGTGCCAATATTGAGTATGCATGCAGACACCCGAGTAGCTGCGGAGAAGGCCATGTCGTTGTGAAGGCCAATGTGATTGCGACCGGTGTTGGGAGAACGGTGGTGGAAGAGAGGAACGGCTGTCTCGCTGGGCTGACGACGCTGTCAACGTCCGAGAGTGATAACAGTGTTAGGTCACAAGAAGCGTAGATGCTCTAATACCATGTAAAGTTTCATTAAATCAAATCTGTGAGCTTATATACAAGAAAAGGGTCAATCATGATCTTAATAATCAGGCTATGATGGATATTATCCTATCTAAGGTGTACTGTGGGTGGAAGAGTGGTGATCTCACGAACTCGTGTTCATTGATACTATCATGAGAACGTGATGTGGCATATTCATATCCACAAATTTCATTTCATTAAGGAAGGAGAAATCACACGCGCATATTCTTTAAGATTTAGAGTCATAATAAATGTGCATCTCCTTCCTTAATGAAATGAAATTTGTGGATGTGAATATGTCGCGTCACGTTCTCATGATAGTATCAATGAACACGAGTTCGTGAGATCACCACTCCCATGGGAAAAGGATAATTTACAATTAAGTAATCAATAAATCAATCAGTTAGTCAATAATTGCATCCCTAACAGAAACAAAAGATTTGAAATGAATCAATCTGCTTATACGAGTAATTCAGTACTGTAAAAAAAATTAATTCTTCAATCTTTACTGAAAGACAAGAAATTAGCCATAATTACCCACCATCATTGTCTGGAGAATCGTCAGTCTTAGTGATGGATTTTCTTTTTTGAGTTAACAAGCAGAAGCCTATAATGAAGAGCACAAGAGAGGCCCCAGCCGGAACAATGATAGCAATCAGGATCTTCGATGACATTCCCCGCCGCTTCCCTTTAGCAGGTGGTGGTGGTGGTGGTTGTGAGGGTGGAATTGCACGATCAGGGAGTGGACTGGGAGGAAGACGAGGTGTAGGTGGTGGAGCTACGGCAGTGATGGAGTTGTAAAATGGATAGATCTCGTACCTGAGATTGCAACTCGGATACATATATCTGGCACCAACGATTTCACTACAGCATTCAGCAATACCAGTGATGCATTGACGAAGACACTGGTCGCATAGAAGAGGAGTCAGGTCCGGCGTGCACTGCGCCAATGAATACAGCTTTTGAAAGGCCTCCACATTCACCTCACTAACGGCAAACTTCTTTCCGAACAGATCAGCTGTGGCACGTTTTGCTACATCGTCCAATGTCTTGTCCAAAACATCTTTGAAATGTGTCGGGTCTGTCGCATTTTTCCTATTCCAACCATACAAACCAAATGATGTATCCTTGTAGCCTAAAAACGATACATTGCTGTAGCGGATCATGCACTCATCGTACCAGATCGTGGCAACTTTAGCTAAACCGCATGTCTTTTGTGCATCTTGAGTCGCGGTTTTGACGCAGTCACTGCAGGCGCCGCTAGAGAGATCGCCGCGGCAGAGAAAGGCGCCGTAAGCTACGTCCGGGAGGTTAATTCCAGCGGAGGAGCTGTGGAAACCGGTGGGGCTGTTGGTGGCGTTGGAGGAGAGGGAAGAGAAGACAGTTTTGAGGTTGGATTGGTAATTGCTGTTTGGGGCGAATTTGGTTGTGTCTTGATCACACCGCTGACCAAAAGGAACTGCTCTGGTTTGAATGGCAAACGAGCAAATCAGAGTAACTAGAAATACGATGATGAAACCCTTCTTCTTCCTCATTCTCTGAAACTTTTTTCTTGTGTTCAGAAAAATGAAGTAGCTCCAGGCGGAGAAGGCAGAGAATAAAGATCACATCCATATACATAGTTGTGCCAATCAATGTTACAATACTCCCTTCATCCCCGGAAAATGTCCACTTTCCTATCTGTGTTTGAAACGGTACAGATTGACAACAAATCAACAATGACCACTAAAGAGACACAACCCAAACTATTTGTATACGGTTAAACTTTTGTTTTCTTGTTTTTTTGTTTTCTTTTTCTTGTTTTATCAAATAGGGGCATTTTAGTCTTCTACACCTAATTATTGGAATACACCCCTAACGCCCTAACCGTAAGGCTAAAATGCAATCCCCTTTTATTTGTTACATAAATATGAACCAAATACATATGTGAAACACGAATCAACCAAAACGTTTTAAACCACAAACACGTCACATATCTGTAATTTATCCAATATATAGTTTCAGATCAAATGGATTTTCTACGACAACCACTAACCTCAGAAGGCGAAATGCAATTAACATGACATTTTTTTACTTTCCAAACCCAGCTCTTGTCTTTTCAATAATACACCTTTCTCTTTTGTAATTTCTTTCAATTATTTGATATCTCGTTGCTATCGACTCTGTTTAAGGTCTTGTTTGGTTTTAGCTGAAAATTCAAAATATCAACTGAAAATAATCTTGCTAAAAAATCCAGCTAAACTAAAAATAAAAATATACTTGCTATGAGCTAAAACTATAGATTATTCGTTTGGTCGATTTGAAAAAATCTAAAGAACTCTTTAATCAATTACTTCAATGCACTCATAAAAATAAACCATGATTATGCTAATTTTAAAAATACATTAAAATTGTTTTTTTTTTTTTAGATTCACGGCTGGAAATTCCCAAATTCTGAAGTTTCCCTGAAATAAATTTAATCAATGTATTTTTAAACTTAAAACTTTGTGCCATACCAAATGGAAATTGGCTAGAAAGGCATATTGTAATCCCAATTAGATTAAATCTGTGATGCCAAAACAAACAATAAGTATAAATAGTGCAGGTCACATTTTCTAGGTACCACTTCATGAAAAAGATCGTTCCACCGGTCCCACAATTTTATTCAATACTTTTATCTAGTAGGGTTTCAAAAAAATGTTCAATTTTCTTTTTGTGGCTATTTATAATAAAAATTCCTCTAATTACCTTCAAAAAGTAATGATGAGACCATCGAAAAATAGAATGTATAGATATTCAAATAATTAACAAAGCAAAAAGTAAATAAAAATACAATATTCTAATATTTATTTAAATAGTTGCATTTCTCAAATAAGACTAAAATTATCGAATAGATGGAATATTGCGATACACAAATTCCCTACCTTGATAATTTGTAACTTGACATAATGAATTGTTTATAGTTGAATAATACATAACTTGAAAAGTAATAATACATGTACTTTATTGTTATCATTTGTTAACATCAGCTAGTGGTTTCCTCCCCAAAAAAATCAACTAGTGGGAAGACCTTTCAATTGATCCTGTGAGTCCAAAAGATGCATTCAGATATGCAATTAATGAATCGCCTTAATGATCTTTAAATTCACATATTAAAGGGTCTAGTTGAAGTCATGGTTACCAACAAATAAGTTTAAGTCGTGCTATAGTTATGGTTACCAACAAATTAAGGGGAGAACATTTCAAGTTCTAGCAAGGAGATTATGATAATAAACTCTTTAAAAGAGAAATTCTAGGACGCCCTTCTTGCATACTCTCTTACAAAACTATATTTCTGATTGGACACAAGATTACATGCTAATTGAGAGAAACAACACTTTCTGTTGAATTTTTCTATATCTCTCATCTCCATGCCTCATTTGTTGTTTGTTACTCCAGTTTTTCAACCACCCGATTTTTCTCCCACAAAATTGTGCAACGAGAGACCTTTTCCTTTCAGCGACGAAAGAAATATTAAAGAGAAACTCTATAACTAGCTTTATGCAAGCAACCAATATTCAAGAGTTCAAAGTGAATACGTGACCATTTTGCTGTAAATAGAGATGTAAATGAGCAAGGCGAATGCCGCCTGGATTGGGCTCCGCTCACCAATAACGTCAGGCTTTGAGCTTCTATCAGGACCGCCAAGGACCCAGATTGTATCCAGCTAAGAGGGTGTCGGACTCTGCCCCAACTGAGGAGGCAGGACCAAAAACTATAAGTGTAAGGTGAGACCCCATCTTACAGCAACTGCCCGTGAAAGGCAGTGAGTACCAACCGAAGAAAATAGGTCTCTTTCTCTAAGTTCCCTATGATTTGAATTTGGAAGAAGACAGGCGAGGGAGAGCAAATACAGTCCAAGTGCGGGTTGTCTTCTTTTCTGTCTAGTCCTATTTCAATAGTTGACAAGTGTGAAAATGAATCTGGCCTGGTCCTCATCGTGAAAGAAGTCAATACTATTTGTTTGGACACTCTGTTTGTACATTGTGGTCAACAGTTCTTCCTATTATCCTTCAAGTATTTCCTTTCAAAGATCAAATGACTAAAATTAAATTTATCACATGTTCACCGTTCCCAAAAAGGCAAATAAAAGAATAAGGATTCGATATTGCAAAGACAATCAAGACTAATCTGAACGCCACCAAATTGAACTACTTGGTTCCTTCTCACTACAATGGTTTTTGATTTATTCTGTAAAGAACTTTTATTGGGGACAAAGACCAACAAAATCCAATATCCACAACTGAAATGTGTGAACTTCAAGTAATAAGTGGTTACTGAAAAAGAGACAGTGCAGTAATATCCTCGCAAGTTGCAATGCATATGAATAGAAGCATAGGCGTAATTTTCCACGCACGAATTGAAAAGGCAGGTACCCATTGAACAAGAAACAAGCTAGCTAACCTTGTAGTCTTGATTGATGTTGGCCTGAATTGAGTCCAACATAAGCCCGTGTTCAGATCACCAACTTTTGACTTCGGGTGCAATGCTCAAATTCACAGTATCTCTCCATGCCTTTGTCATCCGCATTCAGTAGTCATTTAGAACAAAGATGAAAGTTGTTCCCGCCAGCAATTCCCTTGTCTCTAACTTCATAGCTTTGAAACAATTGGAATAATTGAAACTTAGCTCCTGGTACAATACTCCTCTAGTGATGATGAATTGAAAAAGATGACTACAGTAAATGAAAATTGAAGTAACCTGCCCATTCTTGAGTGGTGCTGCTGCTGAGATTGCATTACCTGAATGCCGTGTTCACCCCGCGAACAATTGATCCTTGTGTACTGCTAGTCCTTTGACAAAAGACCATGAGAAGCAGCTGATATGATCCCCAAAAGTTGGAAAAAACAAGAGTAAGTAAAAGAGAAGTGGGCCAAATCGTATTTTCCAAATAGTTAACGGCAACATATGTATATCTTCTAGAATACTCTTAACTTTTGCAATGCACTTGGAATAGATAAAATTAACTTTTGCATGGCATCAATAGTGTCACAAGCTATGACCAGGGCTGAAAATTGGATGGCATCAATTCTAATAATTCTTTCTTTGATAGAACAATGTATTTGGGATATGGAAATCCACTAAACCTATCTGCGAGAAGTTCGCCACCAAATTTCAGTGATACCAGGACATTCAAATGATAAGATCTTAAAGAGTGAAGGATGTATGGTGCTAGTCAATTCTTTTTCCAGCCATCTATAAGTACTTTCAGGGTTTGCAGTTCACCAATCTATTGAGGTATCATCCAACTAACCCGAGTACATTGAATTTATGACACACTCAAGTCTTTTTGGTTTATAGAAAGCAGGACACGTCATATAAAATCAGAAGTCAGGATAGCGGGGTGGATTTAATCCAAAAGTCAGGAGTGGTCAGTGTCTCTTACCCTATCTTTTCAGTAAAGTACAATGTTCTATCACTTTAAAATGCCACTAATACTAATTGGGTTCCCACGGGCACATCAAACTGTAGGGTCCGTATCAGGTTTTGTTGGTCTTTCACGTGGGGAAGGCGGAGAAAGCCAGCCGGCGTAACTCGGAAGATCTCACTCTCCAGCAACCCAAAAATGGCCGAGGTTACGCCGCCGTCGTCAGCTTCGAGGGTAAGCAATCGCCGATCACTTTCGAAAGATGAAATTTCCTGTATTCATTCTCTATTGATTTTGTTTGGTTTTCTGAGCTCTCTCGGTGGGTTTCTAGGTCGTAATTGTTTCCTTGCTGATTTAATTTCTGGAAGCCCTAATCGGGTTCTGCTTAGTTTGTTTCTTAGCCTGGTTGATCAGTTTTCTATCGGGTTGTTCTTGTTCGTTCTGGGTTTGTTTCTGATTGTTCAATTAAGAACTGGAAAACCAAAAAGGATAGATAATTCTGCACTATATTGGCATTGTTTCTTGGATTGTTGGTACCTTATGTGACCTGGAATTGTGATTTACTAGTCTGTAGTTTTGGGTTCCATCTTCACTCGAAAAGGGTCATTTTAGTTCTAAATGAATAGAGCTATAATGCTAGATTGAAGACTCAATTTTGGCAATGATTCCAATATCCCAATATGCTGAAGTAGTTCATAATATTAGTAGGACTAATTTGTAATTAGTTTAGGACCAATTTGTAATTAGTGTTGTAAATTACATATTTAAAGGTCACAAATTAATAAAGAAGACACGAAAGATTTTCACCAACCTTCATGGTATCAGAGCTTGGCGTAACCCTAGCCTGAAAACTTCCCGTCGCCGGCCTCACGCCACCAAACAGCAGAGTCGTCCTCCCTCTGGTCGGCCTCTGCACTTCGTTGAAACCCCTGCGCCTAGCTGCCTCCCCTGCTACGCCGTCATTCTCCTTCTCGAACGACCGCCAGCTACGCCAGCTTCCGCCCTCAACGCCGCCTCTGTCTCCGGTCGCATCCATCTCCGGTCGTCATCTTCCGGTCGCATCCCTCTCCGGTCGTCATCTCCGGTCGCATCCCTCAACGCCGCCGTCATTCTCCTTCTCGAACGACCGCCAGCTACGCCAGCTTCCGCCCTCAACGCCGCCTCTGTCTCCGGTCGCATCCCTCTCCGGTCGTCATCTTTTCGATCGCCTGCTGCATCGCGTGCCTCTGGATCGTCCCTGCTGCAATCTCCGGCGAATTGAACTCTCTCGGGTCAGCAGCAACCTGCGCCTCAGATCCACGCGTTTCTGCTTTTATACCACGCGTTCGGCTCAACCGCGGCTCAGCTACACTCAGCTCGGCTCGGCTGCAGCGGCTCTTCTCCAGCTGCTTCAGTGTGCTTCTCCAGCTCGGCTACATCCATCAGTTTGGCAGCTTGGCTTGGTTTTTGACATCAATTAGTTTGGTTTTGTTATAGTAGCAGCAGGTTATTTTTTTGTTACTTTTCCTCACGTTCGTTTCAGCAACAGCTCCAGTCTTTTACGCCATGTCTTCCACCACTGACACAGCCTCTTCCGGCAACACCAAGGAGCCCCTCCACCCCGTGTTCCTTGTCAACAACATTGAGAAGCGTGTTCGTTTCACCCTGGACAATGATAAAGTCCAATATGATCACTGGGCTACGTTTTTTCGTATCCAAACGCACTATTTTGGCGTTTCGGATCATCTCGACAAAGACCCGCCACCTGCTGACAGCGATCCCCTCTGGAGCTCTATTGATTCGGTAATCCTGTCTTGGATTTACCAAACGATTAGTGATGACTTGGCACTCGCTATTCTTACTCGGGGCCAGACTGCTAGACAAGCGTGGTTGAAGTTGGAGAACCTCTTTCACGACAATCAGGGCTCTCGGCTAGCAGAACTGGAATTGGAATTTGTCAATCTGCGCATGGACCACTGCTCGTCTCTCGACGACTACTGCACCCGACTGAAGAACTTGGTGGATCGTATTGGGAATGTCGGCACTTCGGTTTCGAACCAGCGGTTGGTTATACAGCTCACCAATGGTCTCTCTCCTGCATATACCGGGGTTGCCATGATCATCCAGCAGACTCGTCCCACTCCGGAGTATCTCTCAGCTGTTTCCATGATCCGGCTACACGAGCGTCTTCTTGCTCGCCAGGAGCCGGTCCATCCTAGCCCGCATCAGGTGTTGGTTTCGACTCCTTCGAACCGACAGCCGCATGCCACTTCTCCTCAGCCCGGCGGCCACTCCAGTGGCGGGAACGGGAACCATGGCGGCGGACAGCGACGCAATGGGAATGGCAGGAACGAACGTCGCAGATCTGGGACAGGAGGTGGTCAACCTGCTGCTCCGACACCCCCTGCTACACCCTCGGGCTCCCAAGGCTCCTGGGTTTGGTGCCCCTGCCCCACAGGACCTGTGCCTCCCTGCCCTTATCCGACTACGGGCTGGAGTACTCCACGGCCTAGTCCCGCTGGCCTTCTCGGTCCACCACCGGCTGCACGTCCTCAGGCCCTCACTGCTCCTTCTGGCCATCCGACTGCTACGGATTTGGGTTCTCAGCTTTCTGGCATGACACTCAGCGTCCCGGATCAGACTTGGTATATGGATTCCGGCGCATCCGCTCACCTCACTCCGCAGTCAGGTATTCTCTCTTCTCTCTCATCATCTTGTCCATTTCCTAACATTCTTGTGGGAAACGGTTCTAGCATTCCAGTGAAAGGATCTGGCCATCACACCCTTACCACCAACACCCGTTCCCTTCACCTTAGAAATGTCTTACTCACGCCCAATGTTATCAAAAACCTAGTATATGTTCGTCAATTTACCACTGACAATCAGGTTTCTATTGAGTTTGACCCTTTTGGTTTTTCTGTGAAGGACCTACGTTCGGGAGCTCTCTTGCAGAGGAGCAACAGTTCGGGTGATCTCTATCCCTTCCAGCCTGGCCCACCACACTCGTCCGCTGTCTCGTTAGCTGCTCTTCCTGCTTCATTTTGGCACAACCGTCTCGGTCATCCCGGGCTTCCAGTCTTAGATTTGCTTCGTAGTAGTCAGTTCATAGCTTGTAGTAGGAATAAATCATACACTATTTGTCATGCTTGTCAGATTAGTAAACATGTGCGTTTGCCTTTCTTAGCTTCTACTTCTTCCACTGTTAGTCCGTTTGACATTGTTCACAGTGATTTATGGACATCTCCGGTTTTAAGCAAATCACACTATAAATACTACCTGCTACTCTTAGATGATTACACACATTTTCTCTGGGTTTTCCCACTAAAACAGAAAAGCGAAGCAATATTGAAATTCAAACAATTCACTACCTTTGTCCAAACCCAGTTTCAGCGACCCATCAAGAGCTTCCAATGTGACCTTGGTGGAGAATTTGATAATGGCACCTTTCACTCCCACGCCATTGATCATGGATTAGTCTTTCGGTTTGCGTGTCCTCAGACGTCATCTCAAAATGGCAAAGCTGAACGCATGATTCGTAGAATCAATGACATTATGCGTGCTCTCCTCGCTCAGGCCTCTCTACCAGCCTCTTTCTGGGTTGAGTCTCTTCTCACTGCTGTCTATCTCCATAATATTCTTCCCACCAAAGTCCTTGGCAACGTTATCCCTACTGTTGCCCTCTATCATCGCTCACCCTCCTATGAGCATCTTCGCACGTTCGGTTGCTTGTGTTACCCGAACCTGTCTGCCACCTCACCTCACAAGCTTGCACCACGCTCTGTTCGATGTGTCTTTCTGGGGTACCCTCTTAATCATCGTGGGTACAGGTGTCTAGACTTGAGTACTGGTCGGGTTCACACTTCCCGTCATGTCACCTTTGATGAGACAGTGTTTCCTTTCTCCACTCCTGGGTTTGTGTCTCCCTCTGTTCACAGGACGTCTGATCCCGATGACAGTCTTCCGTCTCCCATTTTCACTCATCGTGCTCATAACCCTGTGGCACACACACCACCACCCGCACCTACTAGGGCACCCACACAGATTTCCCCGTCCAGGACCCTTGTGGAACCTTTTCCTCAGCACTACGTCCGTCGATCTGTGTCCACTCGCCCTCCTCCTGACCCCTCTGTGCCTGTGTTACCTGACCCCCCTGAGTCACCCACACCGAGCCCAGTGGCCACTTCTCCTCCCCATCTCTCTCCTCAGATGACTACCAGATCCATGCATGGCATAGTCAAACCCGTCACCCGTCTCACTTTAGCGGCCCCGCCACCAGACCCCATCTCGCCCCTTCCCAAATCGCCCATCCTAGCCTTGTCGGATCCTCACTGGAAAGCGGCCATGGATGATGAGTTTGGAGCTATGGTTACGAACCACACTTGGGATATGGTTCCTCGCCCGGCAGGGGCTAATGTTCTGCGATCTATGTGGCTCTTTCGCCACAAGTTTCGCGCTGATGGTAGTCTGCAGCGCTATAAGGCGCGATTGGTAGCTAATGGGAAGTCCCAGATGGTTGGGATTGATTGTGAGGAGACTTTCAGCTCGGTTGTCAAACCGACCACCATCCGTACAGTTCTCAGCATTGCAGTCACGCGCTCTTGGCCTATCCGTCAGATGGATGTCAATAACGCTTTTCTTCATGGTGATCTCTCTGAGACGGTATACATGCATCAGCCCTCTGGCTACCGCGACACACGCCATCCTGACTTCGTTTGCCGGTTGCGCAAATCATTATACGGTCTGAAGCAGGCTCCTCGTGCTTGGTTTCAGCGATTTTCCACCGTCCTCACACAGACTATCGGTTTCTCTGGTTGCTCATGTGATGAGTCTCTCTTCGTCTACAGTCGTGGCTCGGACATCGTCTACCTCCTGCTATATGTGGATGATATCATCATCACTGGGTCGTCTCCGGTTGTTTTGGATCAGATTGTCGCCCAGCTCTCTGGAGAGTTTGCTATGACTGACCTGGGCCATCTGCATCATTTTTTGGGCATCGCTGCCACTCGTGATTCGTCTGGCATGTTCCTGTCTCAGCATCAGTATGCGACCGACATTCTTCGTCGTGCCTCCATGTCGACCTGTAAGCCTACTGCCACCCCTGTTGAGGTAGGGAGTAAACTTACAGCCACATCTGGACCACCGGTTGCTGATCCTACCCTATACCGCAGCCTTGCTGGGGCCTTACAGTACCTCACGTTCACTCGACCCGACATCCAGTTTGCTGTTCAGCAGATTTGTCTCTTCATGCATGACCCCCGTGAGCTGCACTTTCATGCACTGAAGCGCATCTTGCGCTACATCAGTGGGACACTTGAGTATGGTCTTCGGCTATCTGCCTCTGCCGCCGATTCCCTCACCGCCTACACTGACGCCGATTGGGCTGGTTGTCCGGACACGCGCCGCTCCACTTCTGGTTACTGTGTCTTCTATGGAGACAATCTTCTGAGTTGGTCGTCCAAGCGACAGGCCACAGTCTCTCGTTCTAGTGCTGAGGCTGAGTATCGCGGTGTTGCTAACGCCGTCTCCGAACTCTGCTGGGTCCGGAATTTACTTCTTCAGCTTCTTGTCACCCCGCCTCGAGCTACAGTCGTGTATTGCGACAATGTGAGTGCTGTCTATCTCTCTGGTAATCCTGTTCAGCATCAGCGCACTAAGCATGTTGAGATTGATCTACACTTCGTTCGTAAGAAGGTTCGTTTGGGTCAGCTTCGCGTGTTGCACATTCCAGCCGATTACCAGTACGCCGACATCTTTACCAAGGGTCTTCCTCGGCCCTTGTTCCAGCGCTTCCGTTCCAGTCTCAGTGTTGGCACGCCTACAGTTTCGACTGCGGGGGCGTAATATTAGTAGGACTAATTTGTAATTAGTTTAGGACCAATTTGTAATTAGTGTTGTAAATTACATATTTAAAGGTCACAAATTAATAAAGAAGACACGGAAGATTTTCACCAACCTTCAGTTCACCCACAAAGCTAATTATTTGTGCAACCCCAGTGTGTTCGTTACATCACAGTGTCTAGGTAACTAAGGTAAGGGAAGAAAAATATAGCACAAAGTGTTGGTGATTTTAGTGTCATCGGCCATTTGTGTAATCGGATTCACTTACGACCAAAGCGTTGTACACGTTAGGAGGCGTGGAGTACACGCGTGCACAGCGCCCCCGGTGGGGTCCAAGGGGCAACGCCCCCGGCGGTTAATTTCGTGCGTTGAAAAACGTCTCGGAATTTCGTGCATTAATTTCGTGCACACGTTAGGCGGTTAACTTCACAAAAACGTCTCGGAATTAATTTTGCGTTGAAAACAACATAAATAATTGTAATAAATAATTAGGAACAAAGAAACCCATTTTTTTTATAATTATGATAAAGTGAGTGGGTAGTTAAGTGGGAAGTTGAGTAGTGGGTAGTTAAGTGGGTGGTAGGTAAGATCTAAGGGCTGGGGTTAATTCAATCTAACGGTCTACAAGACATTTTAAAGTCAACCGTCCTAATTTATAATATAGACTAGGGGATTGCCCGTGCCCGAGGACACTACCCCAAAAACATGTTTCACCTATAAAATGAGTATTTTGATCTACAAGGGCAGAAAATGAAGACAACATAAAATAGTTGTAGTAAATAATCATGAACAAAGGAAGCCCCTTTCTTATAATTATGATAAAATGAGTGGGTAGTTAATTGGATAGTTGAGTAGTGGGTAGTTAAGTAGGTGGTAGGTGAGATCTAAGGGCTGGGGTTAACTCAATTTAACGGTCTAAAAGACATTTTAAAGTCAACCGTCATAATTTATAATATAGATGCTAGGGAACCCATTAATATCTCCCACTCATCTCCCACATTCCTTCTAGAAAAATGCAATCATGCCAAATTAATAATCATGTTGCCAATTTTACACTTGGGTGGGAGATGAGTGGGAGATTTTGGTGGGTTCCCTAGCATTTCTCTTTTATTATTTACTAATATTAAATAATTTATTTATCATATTAGTTAATCTAAGTACTAATTTGGATGAATAATTTACATACTATTTTAGATAACTCATTTGGAATTTTAGATTTTAAATAACATGTTAGATATATTTTTTAAATAATTTAGGTGCTGGAAATACTAATATATAATTTTTTAAATAATAAATCCACTAACAGATTTATGTAGAAGCCTAATCCTTAGCAATAAAATTATAGTTTGCAAAACGACAAAGCAATAAAAATTATAATTTCCAAAAATTATTAACAGATATATTTTAATGTTTGCTCCTCGACATAATTGTCATATGTTGCTCCTCCAAAGCCTGTCTTTTCTTTCTCTTCTCCAAATGCTCACATGTTGAATGTATGTTTTTGCCAATTTGGACCAAAATTCTGTCCAAATCAGGTTTTGCTCTTCATTTTGGATATGCTCTAAGTACATGTTTGGTATCCTGTTTTTAATCAAGTCGTTTTTTTCTTGATTAACAACAAAAACATGCTGAAAAATAGTTGTTTAAACAGATAAGAACGATGGTTTTTTTTGTATTTTTTCATATTATTGGTTGTTAAAGACATTTCAACTATGATTAGATGCATAAAATATAAAATATATGTTAGTATTGTACGTAAAAATTATATTTAAGCAAATAACCATTGAAATTTAGTAGTGTTGCCAAATGGGTTTGCTATTTTAAACACTGTTTTTCAACACATACCAGACAAGCTTTTGATTCTCTAGCTTTTTATTATGTTTTTAAACGTATTTTTTCAGCTTGTTTTTTTACTAACTGTTTTTTTATTTTAAACGGATATCAAACAGGCTCTAAGAACAACTTAGGCTGTTCCTGCCAGGTTCCTGTTTTTAGAAGGTCATGGAAAGTTTTGATTTCGTAGGCACACCCCGAGTGAAGCAACAATATGCATAATCTACCTCACATCAAATTGTGCGTTTTAAGATGGCCTGAATGTTGCGTTCTATGACAATTTCTTGTGATGTTGATGCTCAAATTACTACGTTAACTTACGTGAGCCTTGAGAACCCCTCTTTATTGATCACAGTGAAAGAGTACTAGTATACCTGAAATGACGGTGAACTCAGATGGGATTGATTCTTACAAAGCAGAAAATGATTCTTACAAAGCCACTAACTTTATTTGTGCAATTCCATTGGTCAATAGATGCATGAATAATGTTAGTGGCTTTGTAAGAATCATTTTCTGCTTTGTAAGAATCATTACCCTAGTTTATAAGCCAAGCCAATTAATCGTATGTAGATGAAGCTTCTATTGCAGGTCTTTATCCTAGATAGTGCGACTAGGACTTAAATGCCTCATAGAAACTAGTTAATTGGTGGGGTAGAAAACAATTTATTCTGATCAAGTTTGATGTGAAAACACTTTCACCCCTTTAATGTGGTATATATCAATACATCGAGTCTTGGGGTGGGTTTCCATCACATATAGTAATTTATGTGACAAATTTGTTCTCTTAAGTGTACGGAATGACACAATTAAATGTGCAAGAGTCTTGAAATTTGACAAATTAAATGGGCGAAAGAGTCCTTCCCCAAACTAGAAAGGGGTGATGTCTTTTACCCTAATTGTATAATACCACCATTAACAAGAAATATGAAATCAAGGGGACTGCAAGCACCAAAAACAATAAGTTAAAAAGAAAAACACCACCACCCTGCTGAAATATATACACGAAGCTCGACATGGTGCATCACATTTTCAACGAAGAAATTATGAAAAGGAAATGAAGGGAGATAGCTTCCTGTTACAACCGTGGGCCGTGGCTTGTTCAAACAAAGTATTTTGAAAAACTTATGTAATTGTAGCTTCTGTATGAACAACAAATCAGCGGATTTACTTTCCCACTGGGTAGAGTTTTGTAGTAGACATGAACAAAACCTAAATGGTTTCAAATGAAGAACAAGAATAAACCCAGAAAATGAAGAAGATAAAAGCTTTGTATTCATGAATTAAAGAGCAAAACGATACAGATGATAAACAGAGGTCATAATTGGCGTTTAGGACTTCGGGCCAGTTTGGAAATGCTTCTGCTGTCAGCACATATGTTTTTTGACAGCAGCAGTTTTAGTGTGTTTAGTAAATATAACATTCCTGCTTTTTCGGGCAGTTTCTGCTGTCCCACAAGAGTCTTTAGAAAGCAAGGAGGGGAGATGTTTTTTCAGAAAGTACTTTTGTAATTTATCTACAACCGATTTTAATCTTACAATTTTTAAAAATATCAATAGTCGAAAATGACACATGTCATATATTTTTGTCATTTTATCCTCTCACAATAAGTTCACAGTTGATTTTACCAAACACAAACTTACTATTCAATATTTCACAAGAGCAGTTACGTCATGTTTACCAAACAATATTTTATTTACAACAACTTTTCTAGTGTTTTCAAACAGCAACTTTCTGTTACTGCTACAGTATTCCCAAACTAGCCATTCGTGAAGAATAAATACAGACTCTTCAACGGTCATAATCTATACCATTGGATTACAGAGACTTATCAGCACCGTTGAGAAGGTTTTAGAAATAACAAGTTCAACCAAGAGTTTTCATAAAAAACAGAAGGCCACAAAGAGAATTGACCAAGTTGTGAGTTGATCCTGGAAATAATGGAGAGAGCCTTAGACTTTAGAGAGTTTGCATTCTGGACCACTGTGCCATTTGACTTTGGAAAACCAGTTGACTTTTAGCTTTTGATCCTTCACACTTCTTGAACTCTAATAGTAACGTTGCTCACAGACGACGGTGTTCATTGATGAGTCGAATGAACTGAGTCCGTGGTCAAATTTGGTATTCTCAAGCTTGTCCTGTTACGAGGAAAGAAAGCTGGTTTTTGAGGGACTGATAAGGTAACAGAATTATGGTTGAGCATCATGACCACAGTTGCCATGGAAGGCCTAGCAACTGCATCTTCTTGGACGCACAACAACCCAATATGGATACATCTTGTTACTTCATTTCTCGAGTAACACCCTTCCAGAACAGGATCTACCAAATCCAAGGGGCTTCCTTCCGTCAAGAGCTTCCAAGCCTGCACAAGGATTGATCATCTTAACTGAATGCATCTGATGAAGTATAGTTAATATAAGTAAGATGGAATATAGTTGGATAGTACTGACATAGCTTAGAAGGTTATCACCGCCGTCTGATTGGCAGAAGCTGCCATTGTTCTTGCCAGTTACAATCTCCAACACTAACACACCAAAGCTAAAAACATCCGACTTCACCGAGAAGTGTCCATGATTCGCATATTCGGGAGCCATATAGCCGCTGCATGGTCAGGATTATCCATTTAGCATCAACGGAGAAATACAATAACCATTCATGTCTGATAAAGCATGGAAATTTGACAGAGGCTATTAGACAGAGCATCGCTTACAATGTTCCAACAACTCGACTCGTACTTCCTCGAGTTTCATCAACACCAAAGATCTTCGCCGTTCCAAAATCTGACACTTTTGCATTCATACCTTTATCTAGCAGAACATTGCTAGCTTTCAAATCGCGGTGAATAATTCTCAGACGTGAATCTTCATGAAGATATAGCATTCCCTTTGCTATCCCGCCTATAATGTTGTAACGTCTTGACCAATCCAATTTTCGGCTCTCTTGGGTGTCTGCGCATTCACCAAATCAAATATTGCTGTTAGTTAGCATCAAGGAAATAGCTACCATATACAATTAAACTTTTGAGCTTGAGTCGGTTTTAGATTTCCCTTACCAAATAATAGGTAGTCAAGGCTTTTGTTAGGCACGAATTCATAAATGAGGATCTTCTCTTTTGCTTCCAAGCAGAATCCACATAGCCTCACAAGGTTTCTGTGCTGAAGTTTGGCTACCACCACAACCTCCGTCTTGAACTCAGCAGCACCTTGTCCTGCATTCGGAGATAGTCTCTTCACAGCTATCTCTTGCCCATTGGAGAGTATACCCTTGTACACTGGTCCAAATCCGCCTTGGCCAATTTTGTTTTCTTGCGAGAAATAGTTTGTGGCAGCTTGAATTGTAGCCAAATCATATTGCAGGGAGTGTTCGGTAGTGAAATCAATCCCACCTGTGTAAAACGAGATTTGAAATCAAAATAAACCTCAGAGACAACAGTTATCTTTCCTAACAATGGAATTAGACCTTACCATCACTCTCTGCTCCAACTGAATCGTAATTCTTGATGACGGGTTTTTTCCTAGTTAACAAGAAGAATCCTAAAATGAATAACGAACCAGCGACAGCAATTGGAACAGCTATAGCAACCAGGACCTTCAGAGATATTCCCCTCTTTCTTTTCACAGGAGGTGATGGCGGACGAACAGGGGTACGATCAGGACGAGGAGGAGGAGGTGAAAGCGGTGAAGGTACGGCTACGGTGGCATTATAAAACGGAAACAACTGATACCTAACATTACAGCTAGGTAACAGATGTGTAGCGCCAGGGCTTTGGTCACAGCAGGTACCAATATTAGAGATGCACCGGCGAAGACACAGATTGCAATCATAACTAGTCAAATCCGGCGTGCACTGCGCCAATGCATACAACGTTTGAAGCGCCGTGAGATTAGCTTCATGGACCGCGAACTTCTTACCGGACAGATCAGCAGCAGCCCGAGTCGCCACATCGTTCAATGTCTTTCCCAAAACATCTTCAAAATTTTTCGGGCCTGGGACAGTACTCGCTGGAATATACAAGACTGCAGCATCCCATACATTGGCCTCGCCTAGAAACAACTGGTTGGCGTAGCGGATCATGCACAGGTCGTACCAGATCGTGGCGACCTTTGCCAGACCACATCGGTCGAGTGCCTGTTCAGTCGCATTGGAGACGCATTCACCGCAGACGTCAGAGGAGAGATCGCCACGGCAGAGGAAGGCACCATAAGCTACGTCTGGGGTGTCAACTCCGGCAGAGGAGCTGTAGAATCCAGTGGGGTTGTTGGTGGCGTTAGAAGAGAGAGCAGAGAATATAGTTTTGAGATTGGATTGGTAAGTGCTGTTTAGAGCGAAAACGGTAGTATTTGGGCACCGCTGAGAAAGGAAATAAGAGATTGCTCTGGTTTGAATGGTAAACAAACAAAGCAGAGTATAAAGGATGAAGGTGATGAAACTAATCTCCTTCATTTCTGCACCACTTCTTTCTTATGTTCAGAAATAAGAATGGAGCTCCCACCAGCGATGGCGAGCTAATATATATAGTATTAATCCATGTTACAACTATTATATATACATAAATATTAAGGAAGAATTAGTACATCATATTATACTCTGATGGATCTAATGTTTACAGCTATTACCTTGGATCATATCTGATCTTGGGAAACATTTCTTTGTACAGTAACTGTCCCTTCTTGCAAATGGGGTGCTAGGTGCAGGCCTGCACTGCTAGATGTAGACTAGTATATGAATTATGAATGATGTTTTATGTATAGGGCAAAAGAAAAATACCCTTTCGTAACTTTGAAGGAATAACAATTTAGTCCTTGATTGTTATAAAAGTCATGATCAACAATTTAAAATTTGTAGCATTTGTTTTATGCTTATTCTCTTATCTTTGTATTTCCTAGCACTCTCATTTTTCATCTCCATTCTTTTAAAATTGTGAAATTTCTTTTTGTCCAATTATTCTCAGTGCAATATAATTTCATCAGCTATTTTTGTCTGCGTAAAATACAAACACATTAAGTAAAATACTAAAAAGAACATTTCATACATGTGAGTCTTCACGAACTAAAGCATGTATGTATGTACATATATATATATATATATATATATATATATATATATATATATATATATATATATATATATATATATATATATATATATAATATATATCCCTCACTATTTGAACTTTTTTTTTCTTCATCCTGGTCTGTAGTTATGTGATTTATCATGTTCATATATGCCTATATATTCTTTACTATCAAATGCTGAAATTTTAATTTACAGCTACAGAATAGGGCGTGCAATGCCATGTACAAGTTACATAAACTTTATTTTTAAGTAGTAGTATTATTATTATTATTATTATTATTATTATTATTATTATTATTATTATTATTATTATTATTATTATTATTATTATTATTATTATTATTATGTCATATTTGTAATTATCAACTAATGGGGTGATGTGTGTGTGTGTGTATTGGTTGACAATGACTAAGGACATCTTCCACTATATGGTTTATTAAGTCAATGTACAGATAACTACTGGATGACAATTCATGTGCGACTCTGAATGGTATTTTGAGATTTTTCAGTAATAAGTTGAATGATATTTTCATTGATTATTGTTGGTGATTATAAATTTATAATATGACATGATTAACTGTTACAAATTGATATACATTTAATGCAACTTTTACTAAACAATTTTTTGTGTCAATTTATACTTGTGTCATATTCTGAATCGTTCTTTGGGACCATCTTACAAATAATTGACAAATCTCTACTCTAGTTCATGTTGATATACAAATATAAAACGAATTATTACTATTCCTTAGGAAATATTATTGCTAATTAAGATATAATACTTGTAACTTGCACTAGACATTCATTCTGTCAATTTTATGATTATTAAGATGAAACATTCATGCGTATCAGCATATCTGAATAGTTCTTTGTAAGCTTATTAGTTATTACGAAATGTTATAGGACGTCAATGCCATCTACAAATTACATAAACTTTATTTTTTTAAGTATTATTATTATGTTATATTTGTAATTATCAATTAATAGGTAGGCTTATAACATTTTCGTTATAAGCTTATAATTATCAGCATATCTGAATTGTTCTTTGTAAGCTTATTAGTTATCGCGAGTGTGGGTATGCCGAGCTGCGCTCTTTTCTTTTTCAGCAGGGTCCACCAACTCCTGTGCTGATACGTCTTTGTTTATCTTCTGTCACTCTTGTGTCTATAAATTGACACAAAATATTGTTTAGTAGAAGTTGCATTAAATGTATATCAATTTGTAACAGTTAATCATGTCATATTATAATCACCAACTACAATTAATGAAAACATCATTCAACTTATTCTCGAAAAATCTCAAAATGCCATTCAGAGTCGCACACGAATTGTCAACCAATAATTATCTTTACATTGACTTAATAAACCATATAGTGGAAGATGTCCAGTCATTGTCAACTTATATATATAGATATTCACCCTACTAGATTTAACATAAAGACACTTCACTCTATCCACTTTGGGAAATGACACTTTCACTCCTTTAACACCACAAACTTAAGGACACTTATACCCCCGAATTGTGTCATTCCCTACTCTAAGAGTGTAAATTTGTTCCAAGAAACCACTATCAGTGAGGAAAGCTACCCCCTAAATAACGAAGTCACTATTAGGGAGTGCAGGTGTCTTGAAATTTCCTACACTAAAGGGGTGAAAGTGTCCTTTCCCAAACTTGAAGGGGAAAAAGTGTCTTTATGTAAAGCCTGAGGGGGTGAAAGTGTCATTTATCCATTTTTGGGCTCAATAGATGTAATTCATGTCATATTTATAATTATCAACAAATTAGGGGATCACATTTTCACTTTCTTTCAAGAAGAAAAAAATAGACTATTAAATAGTAAAGACATCAGTATGTTGCTGACAAGTTAAAACTTAAATGCATACAGTTAATTTCAATGGAAGTTAAATGCATATATCATGTAGTAATAAGCTAATAACTAATATTAAAGATTTTAGTTTTATATACTTTCATAAGGTGCTTTTCTGTCTTTATGCTTTCTGTAGGGGTCTATTTGCAATTATTGCAAATAGTTCTTCCGCAAGAAATAATTTTGACAGATGGCCTTTTCTAATTGGATGTGGTTAGCTGGTAGTTGTATTTTTGGTTTGATGAAGAAGACTTTTCTTCTTCTGTAATTTTTCATCTTCTCCAGTTTTTCCCTCCAAAATGGAGATCTCAATTTGATGAAGAACATCTCTTCAATCTGTGTTGTATATGGTTTATTTGGAGTTCTTTTGATTTCTGATATGGTATCAGAGCATTGCGCCTCCGGCAATTGCTGATTCTCTGTTCTTCGATCTTTGTTCGCGTCCCTAATTTCATTTCTAGGGTTTATGCGCCATGTCGTCCGATAGTGCTCGCACTCCGATCAATTCTGGTGTTTCTTCAATGGCGATTGACTCGTCTTCACCCTACTATCTCACCAACGCTGACAATCCTGGCGTCAATTTGGTTTCTCAACTCTTGACAAGTGACAATTTTAACACTTGGTTTCGTTCTATGAATGAGTTTGGCTCTTGAAGCGAAGAATAAGCTTGCCTTTGTATCTGGTTCGTTACCTTCGCCTTCTGTGCTTGATCCTATGCATTCTGTGTGGCGTCGCTGTGATTCTATGGTGATCTCTTGGCTTTTAAATTCTGTTTGTAAGGAGATAGCTTCTAGCATAGTTTATTTCTCTTCTTCTCATGAAATGTGGAAGGATCTATTGGAGCGTTTTTCTCAGAAAAATCGACCACGAATTTTTCAATTGCGCAAAGCTTTGGCGAATTTGAAGCAAGATGCCTTATCTGTGACACAGTATTTCACAAAATTTAGGTCTCTTTGGGATGAACTGACTAATCACAGAGTTATAGCTGCTTGTTCTTGTGGAGGCTGTTCTACATGTACTTGTCATGTTCTTTCTCATTTGCATCTTCGGCAACAAGAGGATTTGGTAATGCAGTTTCTTATGGGTTTGCATGATGGTTACACAGCTGTTAGAGAGCAAATATTGCTTACTGATCCTCTACCGTCCATGAACAAAGTTTTTTCTCAAAGTTTACAACAAGAGAAACAAAGAGAGATCAGTACTGGTCCCATATCTCCCCAAATGGCCATGCACTCTTTTTCTGAATTTCCTTCACCCCATCATGAGTATGTTTCACATATTAATGCAGCCACAGGCAGATTTGGTCATAGACCTAAACCTGTATGCTATCATTGTGGTGGGACTGGTCACATTAAGGAGAAGTGCTGGAAATTGGTAGGTTATCCACCAGGTTTTGAGGGTAAAAATGGTGGCTCTTCTTACACTAAAAATTCCACTCATCCCTCTTCAGGTCCTTATGCATCTCAGGCACATCAAGTCACATCTCTGCATCCACCTATTTCTCCTTCCACATCACAACTTACTTCCTCTCAATGTGAACAAGTTTTGCAGTATATCAATCATCAAAAGTTAAGACCAGTTTCTCCACACTCTCCCTCTTCTTCTGTTAATGGTGTCCCATCTCATGACAATCCTCTAAAGTACTGTTCTTCTAAGAATAGTGGTTCTCAATACTCTTTCATGGCTGGCATACTTAATTCTTTCTCTTTTCAATCAGGAAGAGATGTCAATCCCTCTTTAACCAATTCTTGGATAATTGACATTGGTGCTACTGACCACATGTGTCATGATTTGTCTTTATTTTCTTCTTTTACACCAGTTGTGAACACTTTTGCCCATCTTCCAAATGGTAAAAGTATTAATGTTGCTCATATAGGAGTTGTTCCTTTATCATCTTCTTTGTGTTTGGACAAAGTGTTACACATTCCCAGTTTTCATTTTAATTTGCTCTCTATGTCTCAGTTGAGTCTTTCTCATAATTGTGAATTTATCTGTGAAGCTTCTAGATGCACTATTAAGAGCAAAGTTTCTTCTGATATTTTGGGGTATGGTGTCAAAAATGCTGGCTTGTATCTTTAGTTCTTTACACATCATCTTCTCCCTCTATTTCCCTGGCTGCTTCTACTCTTATCAAAGATTCCTTTTCTCTTTGGCATCATAGATTTAGTCATCCTTCTGATGTCAAATTGAAATTCTTGCTCAAACAAATGGGTCATGAACATCTTCCACATTCACTTTGTGAAATCTGTCCTCAAGCCAAACAAAGAAAGTTACCTTTTTCCTCTTCTGGTCACATTTCAACTTCTCTGTTCAATCTTATTCATGTGGACACTTGGGGGCCTTATAAAACTCCCACTTATGATGAATACAAGTACTTTTTGACTATTGTGGAGGATCATTCTAGAATGACTTGGATTTTTCTTATGGTTCACAAATCTGATGCTGTTACCATTCTTCCTAATTTCTGTGCCATGGTTAATACTCAGTATCACACCAATGTCCATATTGTCAGAAGTGATCAGGCTCCTGAGCTCAAATTGGTTGATTATTTTGGTACTCATGGTATAGTTCATCAATACAGCTGCATTGAAACCCCTGAGCAGAACTCTGTGGTGGAAAGAAAGCACCAACACCTACTTAATGTTGCTAGAGCTTTGAGATTTCAGTCTCATCTTCCTGTGAAATTTTGGGGAGACTGTTTTATGAAAGCAGCCTATTTGATTAACAGATTGCCTACCAAAGTTCTTCATCACAAGTCTCCTTTTGAGGTTCTTTTCAAGCAGATGCCAGATTATTCACTTCTCAAATCTTTTGGGTGCTTATGTTTTGTTTCCACATTGGTTCATGGCAGAACTAAATTTGATCCCAGGGCTAGCAGATGTGTGTTCTTGGGTTATGTTTATGGTATGAAAGGGTACAAGACTTATAATTTGAAGACTGGTGCCATCACGGTGTCTAGAAATGTTATTTTTCATGAAGATACTTTTCCTTACTCTAATGATGGCTTATCTTCTGAATCTTTCCTCAGTGATTCTGTTTTACCTTTGATTTCACCTGATTTCAGTGCAGCCACACCTTCAGATGCTGTGGCTGCAGGGGAGCCACATGTTTCTGCTAATAATGATGCTGCACTTGTTTCTGAAGTTGAAACCATTACTGAGGTGCCATCCATTGCTGTGTCTAGACCAGTAAGAAATATCAGACAACCTTCTCATTTTAGGGATTTTATTGTCACTGCTCCCAATTTGGCAACAGGACATGGTCACAATGCTCATGCAGCTTTTAGTCATGCATATCAACACTTCATAGCTCAGGTTACATGTGCTGTTGAACCTCAAACTTTTCATGAAGCTTCCAAAGATCCAAGATGGCTTGAAGCTATGCAAACAGAACTCTCTGCTTTGGAAGCAAATGATACATGGGATATTGTAGTTTTGCCTCCAGGACATGATGTTGTGGGTTGTAGATGGGTTTATAGAATTAAGCACAAGGCAGATGGCAGTTTGGAAAGGTTCAAAGCTGGACTGGTGGCAAAGGGTTATTCCCAAACAGAAGGTATAGACTACACTGATACTTTCTCCCCTATAGCTAAATTGTCTACATTGAAGTGCTTGCTTGCATTGGCATCTATGTATAACTGGCATCTCCTCCAATTAGATGTCAATAATGCCTTTTTGCATGGAGATCTATTGGAAGAGGTTTACATGGCAATAACACAAGGGTATAAACTTGATGCATTGTCTTTTCATGATAATGGTACTCTAGTTTGTAGACTTAAAAAATCCTTATATGGCCTTAAGCAAGCATCAAGACAATGGTATAGTTAAATTTCAACTGCCTTGATTGATATTGGTTTTCAACAAAGCAAGGCAGATTATACCATGTTTGTGTTTCAGCAAAAAGACTCTTTTACAGTTTTATTGATATATGTTGATGATATTGTGCTGGCTGGGACAAATATTGACACTCTGCAAAGTCTCAAAACTCTTTTGAATGCACAATTCCAGCTCAAGGATCTGGGATCTCTTCAATTTTTTCTTGGTTTTGAGATAGCCAGGAATGAGACTGGGATATCACTTTGTCAAAGAAAGTTTGCACTTGAGATTTTAAAGTACAGTGGTTATGCTCAGTGTAAGGCAGTGTCAATTCCCATGGAGGTCAATCTGAAATTGCAACAATTTTCAGAAAAGTATCTGTCTGATCAAGACAGTCATCTTTATAGGAGTTTGATTGGTAAGTTGCTGTATTTGTGCAGTTCTAGACCAGACCTTTGCTTCTCAGTTCACAAATTATCTCAGTATGTGTCAAAACCCTCAGTTGAACATATGAAAGCACTGCATCACATTTTGAGATATCTTCAAGGCAATGTTGGTCAAGGTCTCTTCTTTCCTTCTCATAATTCACTTGCTCTCAAAGCTTATTCTGATTCAGATTGGGGAGGTTGTATTGATACAAGAAGATCCACAAGTGGCTTTTTGGTTTATTTGGGTGATGCCCTGATCTCTTGGAAATCAAAGAAGCAGAAGGTTGTGTCAAGGTCTTCTGTAGAAGTTGAATATAGACGTTTGGCAGCAGCTTCTTGTGAGCTTCAATGGTTTCAGTTCTTGCTGGCAGATCTTCATGTTCATCCTCTTCAAAACTCCTATTATTTACAGTGACAGTAATTCAGCAATTCAAACTGCAGAGAATCCAGTTTACCATGAAAGGACAAAGCATATTGAGATGGATATTCATATTGTGAGAGATTTGGTTACTCAAGGAGCTCTCAAACTAATCTTTGTTCCTTCCTCTCATCAGTTAGCTGATTTGTTGACAAAGCCACTTCCTTCTCCAGTTTTCAGGTTTCTTATGTCCAAGTTGGGTGTGCAGAATGTGCACAATCCAACTTGAGGGGGGTGTTTTAGTTTTATATACTTTCAAAAGGTGCTTTTCTGTCTTTATGTTTTCTGTAGGGTTTATTGCAAATAGTTCTTCCGCAAGAAATAATTTTCACAGATGGCCTTTTCTGATTGGATGTGGTTAGCTCGTAGTTGTATTTTTGGTTTGATGAAGAAGACTTTTCTTCTTCTGTAATTTTTCATCTTCTCCAGTTTTTCCCTCCAAAATGGAGATCTCAATTTGATGAAGAACAGCTGTGTTGTATATGGTTTATTTGGATTCTTTTGATTTCTGATAAAAGTTTCATAATTGTACGCCTAATAAGGTGATCATTTGTCTGTATGATCATCTGCCTACATGTCTATAACTAGTACATGTTGATTTTGAAACCGCTAAAATCTTGATTTGAACTTGGAAATTACAGAAACTTCCATGTCATTTAGAAACTGAATACAATATGGACTCACTCAATTTTTAGTTATGTTTTTTGATGTAGCTATTATTAACGTTAAACCAGTTGAACTATTTTTTGTTAGCTTCAAAATAATAAATGAATGAAAGGACTTTTCAATCAGATCACAAGGAAATGTTCAGAGATGGACACACCAATGTTCCACCTTGATAATCTTTGAATTGACATAATGAATTGTCTACAGCTAGTTACATATATTTTATCATTTTAGTAACATTTCCGTGTGGTTGGCAAGTCTTTGATGTCAGGACACATTTGGATGAAGAATTACAAAATATTGAGGAATTTTGAAATGATGGATTCAACATGAACGGATTTTATAATTTCTAGTTTGGGATTTTAGATACCAAATTAGATTGTTGGCATTTTGTTTGGGCCTGGGTGCTAAAATGTGTACTTTTGGGCTTCAATGTTATTTCAGTATCTATACAAATATAATATGGGAACGCTTCATTTCTGCGCAACAAGATTGAGACCCAGTCAAACTTTGTCCATTCCTAATATGCCATTATTAACATCGTTTTAAGGTTTCGTAGCCAAGGGGTAAATGCGTCTTTTCCATTTTTTTAGCATCCTCTGTAACCTCCGTTATTTTAGCAACTTCCTTCATTTACCTCTAACTTCATCACCCTTTAAGAATTGATGATCCATGTTCACTCCCCAAGACTGTATGGCACCATCTCTGGTTTGGATAGATTCAGAGTTTCAGACATATCATCTTTGTGGTGCATGGTTCCAAATAGTAACAATGACATAGGGGTGGCCACGTGTAATGGTGTAATGGTATCTGGGGGTATCAAAATCATTGCACGAATTCGTTACCGAATGCTATGGTTGTAGAGTATATGATGTAATGGTAGAGAATGTAGACACTAACTTAAGTATTTACAGCTATGCCCTTAAGATGTAATTATAAATACTCATTCTTGCGAGTGAAAATAATATGGAAGCAAATATTTTCTCATAGTCAACATGGTATCAGAGCAGGTAGGGAACCCTACCACCTGCTAGGATCCTTCTCCTCCTAACGTGACGTTGTCTCCTTCCACTCTTATCTCGCCGTTCAAACATTGGTGCCCTTCTCATCCAACACCCGGCAATAAATTGCTTGAAGCCTCCAAAATTCATGTGCTTAAATCGCATAAGCCAAAGCCAAGATTCATCTTTCACACAAGCTTTCAAACATTTAGCAAAGTCATTTCGAATATTCAACAAGAACATCCGATTCTTAGACATAGCAACTTTGGCTAGCAAACCTCCACATTCATCTCTAATGCTCAAACAATTATTTGTCATGAGAATCTCATAACCTTTCTTCAAAAGTTGGCCCAAACTTAAAATATTGCGCTTCATATTAGGCACATAATAAACATTGTAGATGAATTGATTTCCATTCTTTGAACGGATCAAAATTTTACCTTTACCCCTTACCGCAGTTTGAGAGGAATCTCCAAAAGTGACTTTGCCGCTAACTTTCTCATCAAGCTCAAGAAACATGTTCTTGTCTCCACACATATGGTTGCTTGCGCCGGTGTCAAGATACCAAGTATTGGTCGCCTCCTTGGAATCTCCTTTGTAGGCCAATAGCAAAGTTGGCTCTACCTCTTCATTCTTTTCCTCCACATAGTTTGCCTTCTCATCAACATCATTTGAGGCATATCTACCGCAATTTGAGAGGAATCTCCAAAAGTGACTTTGCCGCTAACTTTCTCATCAAGCTCAAGAAACATGTTCTTGTCTCCACACATATGGTTGCTTGCGCCGGTGTCAAGATACCAGATATTGGTCGCCTCCTTGGAATCTCCTTTGTAGGCCAATAGCAAAGTTGGCTGTACCTCTTCATTCTTTTCCTCCACATAGTTTGCCTTCTCATCAACATCATTTGAGGCATATCTACACTCCCAAGAGAAATGTCCAAATTACAATTATAACATTCAACTTTAGACTTGTCATACCTTCATTCATTGGGTTTTGAGTTTCTCCCTCTTCCACGTCCTCTTGTGGAATTGCTCTCTTGCTTCTTTTCCTCCTTGTTGTAGGAAGATTGGCCGCCTCTTCCACGACCTCAGCCTCGTCCACGTCCTCTTGAACTCGACTCGTTCTGTCCTTCTTTCCCTTTTAGAGAAAGTTTTGTTTGAAGCAATTGCTCCAATGGCTCCTTCTTCGGCTTCTTTAGCCTCTGTTCATGGGCTAGCAAAGAACCCATAAGCTCATCCACCGTCATGGAGTCTATGTCCTTTGACTCCTCTATTGCCACACTTATGTAGTCGAAATTGGAGGTCAAGGATCTAACAACATTTTCCACCACCGACTTATCCTTCACGTCTTCACCATATCTTCTTAGTTGATTTACAACTAACAAGGCTCGTGTAAAATAGTCCGAAATCGACTCGGACTCCATGTGCAACAACTCAAACTCTCCCCGAAGAGTTTGAAGCCGCACCTTCTTCACTTTGTCGGCACCTCGAAATGTGTTTGAGGACTTCCCACGCCTCCTTTGAAGTGGTGACGTTGGCATCTCGTCATCATAGTGTCATCTAGACACTCATGAATCATCATAAGGGCCTTTTGGTCCTTCTTCTTAGAACCTTCAACCGGTGGATTTGCCAATCCATTCTCCAGGATGTCCCACACATCTTGGGAGCCAAGCTTCGCCTTCGTACGTATACACCAAGTATCATAGTTGTCCTTGGTGAGCAAATGGATAGGAGTTTGAGATCCATTAGCCATGACTCACTCTCTCAAACGTAGCTCTGATACCACTTTGTTGGAATCAAGAGGACTACTCAAGACATCTCAACTAGGGAGGGGAAGAAGACTTGTTCTATTGCTTGACTTCAAAAAGACTTATGTACATGACTATTTATAGGACTCAAAAATGTCTAGTAGCTTCTACTCACTAACTACTACATTAACTTAGTCAAACTTCATTTAGTTGGTGCAACTACCAACCTCATTAACTTGGACCAAGTCCCATGACTATGGTACTTTGAAAGTCATTTTCTAGAAACTAGCTAGTACCACACTAGGAAATGTGACACTAAAAATCAAGATTAATTTCTAACAGATATAACGTTTGGTGGTAACAAGCTCTCGAAGTTTATGAATTGGTCCACAACTGTTCATTGGCATGAGGTCAAACCCCTGATGCGATATCTACTGGGGAGCTTTGACTTCGTTATTCTTATAAACCGTGGTTCGTGTTTATGCATTTCCAAATGCTAACTTAGCTTGCAACAACGATGATACACATCTACCTCTGGTTATATGGTCTATTAAGGTGGCTCCCTGATCTCTTGGAGTTCTAAGAAATAGCGCACAGTTGTGCGTTCCTCGACTGAGGCAGAGTATCGGGCTATGGCAGCGGCAGCGACTGAGCTAAGGTGGATGTGTTCCCTTTTGTTCGACACTACTACGGTGTTTACTGTGACAGCATTGGCACTACCAACTTATGTTCTACTACGGTGTTTTAACTCTCACATGAAACACGTTATGTTGATTTTTCATTTTGTTCGTGAGCAGGTTCACGCTGGATCCCTTTCGACCTCTCATGCGTCATCGTCTGATCGGCTAGCTAATTGTCTCACTAAGGCTTTGTCCCTGACTATGATTTCCACTCTTTTTGTTCCAAGATAGGAGTCTACTCCAGATCTTCCATCTTGTGGGGGCGTGCCATTGTTCAGCTATTTACATCTATGCCCTTGTGATGTAATTATAAACATACCTTTACCCCGTCAACTGCTCCTACCAACCTTCTGCCCTCGTCACCTCGCATTTCAATCTCTAAACCCCACCATCGATGCCACTTCCTCTCCTTGAATTGTCGCCGCTGATTCAAGAGGAACGACAAGTGTGGTGCCCATGGTGGTGATGAGAGCATGCTCATGGAACATGGTACAGATCGTGGTTGGAGTTGTCCCAACGTGGATGTTTCAGTGCTGGAGGTGATGATTAATGGAGGGAGAGCCACGATGGTGGTTATGTTTCCCAGTAAGGTGGTTGAAGTAGTGACTGTGGCGGCAGAGTGGTGTCACCTCGGTGGTTGTGTGGCCAGAAATGGTGGTCCAAGTCGTGGCGGTGGTGTAAGTCAAGGAATGTGGCATTGATCAGGGTGGTGGCAGCAACAATGGTGATTCCCAATAGCAACACCAAGCTTGGTTTATCAGCAAAGTCATGCCCATATGAATCAAAGACAGTAGACTATAAACCTAAACCGCTTTCATCTAAAAGAAAGAAAATCACATCCCTTACTATTTTTATATGTATACCTTAACACAACTGCATGCCTTTGATCAGGCTGTCAGGCTTTTGGCATCATGAAGAGAAGGAGAGTGCCCTTGTTTGTTAATCTTTATAAAGAATTTGGATAGGAAAAGTAAAGCTAGTAACTATTGAGCATGGCTTTGGAGGTCTTGGACTGAATTGCAACATAGCCAAACTGATGACCTGAAGCATTGAGCAGCAGATACCGTTGGATTGGTTTTCTATCTTTTAATCCTGTCCCTTGATTAGTTCTTAAGCAAAACGCTGTCGTCTTCCTTTTCTTATGTGGCATTTCCGTTAGTGTTATGCTTAGGTGGCAATTGGTTATTGGTAGCTATTTGTCATTTGAATTTTCTCTCTCTCACTTTACTCTTTCACCGTGTACAACGGTGAAGAGATAAATAGTTTGTTTTAGGGTTTCATTTTTGTAATTGAATTCATCTTCATCAATTCAAAATCTTTTTCCTCTTCTGTGTTGATTTTCTTCAATATGGTATCAGAGCCATGGTTCATGGCTTTACGACGGTGCTTGCCGATCGTTTGGCAAAGCTAGGGGTGGTTTAGTGTATCATTCCGATCTAGTCTCTATATCGAGATCTTTTCTCGTCAAATGTCTCTACCGGTGGATGATTCACAATCTCCGGTTTCTGGAGGTTCCAGTTCGCGAGATGTGATGGACGGTTCTTCACCGTATTTCCTCCACAACTCAGATTCACCAGGCATGTCACTGGTTACTCAAGTGCTTAATGGTGAAAACTTCAATATGTGGTATAGATCCATGATTGTGGCTCTTGAGGCGAAAAACAAACTTGATTTTGTTACCGGTGTTATTCTCGAACCTGGACGTCAATCGGAGTTGTATTCCTTGTGGAAAAGATGTGATAGAATGGTGATTTCATGGATTTTAAACTCTGTAAGCAAAGAGATAGCCTCAAGTGTAGTGTATTATTCTACTGCAAGAGAAATTGGTCAGATCTACTTGAACGGTTCTACCAAAAAGAATTCAGCTTAGTAGTCCTATCTCAAATCTTAAACAGGGTGGTATGTCTGTCACAGCATACTTTACTAAATTGAAGTCTCTTTGGGATGAGTTAGAGAACTATTTGGAAAGGCCTATATGTTCATGTGGTGCTCTTCAGTCTTGTTCATGTAATGTGATGGGTATTTTGCTTAAGAAACAACAACAAGAACACATTATGCAATTTCTCATGGGCTTAAATGTGGGATACAGACTTGTTAGGGATCAAATCTTGCTGCAAGATCCTCTTCCCAGCCTAAATGGAGTTTTTGCTAAAATTATTCAACAAGAGATGCAGGGTAACATCAGTGTGAATGATCCAGCTGCTCCTACCATGGCAATGTACTCACAAGGCTACTCTCAAGTACCTGTTGCCATGTATTCTCACTACAATCATCCAGGATCTGGAACAGGAACCCCTCACAACTTTAATCATAATAACAATGCAAATAATGGGCCAGCACAAGCACAAGGCTCTTTTAAGAATTCCAAACTGACTTGTGCTCATTGTGGAGGTAGTGGTCATGTTAAAGCCAAGTGCTGGAAGCTACATGGATATCCTCCAAATTTCAAGAGTAAACACAAGTTTCAAGCACACAATGTTGTTTCTCAAGACACTCATTCTGTTGAGACAGCAAGTGATAAGTCCAGTTTCCCTTTTTCTCAGACACAATGTCAACAGATGATGCAATACATTAACACCCAATGCGGCAATCCAGTCAAGGTGGCTCTAGTGATAGCACTTCAGGATCTTCACCATCACATAGTAGTCAATCTAATGTGATGGATAGTCCTGTTAGTCAGTACTCAAGAGCTGATTCTATGTACAACAGTCACTTCATGGGTGGTGTGATGAAATCATATAGTTTCCTGTGGTTCTGAGAGCACTATGCCATCTGATTGTCAAGCTTGGATCATTGATAGTGGGGCAACAGATCATATGTGCCATGACTTAAGAATTTTACATAATGTGGTTCCAGTTTCAGACATCAATGTATGCTTACCAGATGGAAAGAGAGTTACAGTCACTCACATTGGAGATGTTCAACTTTCAGCCTCTCTCCACCTTACAGGAGTCTTGTGTATCCCTCAGTTCAAGTTTAACTTGAACTCTATCACTCAATTGACAAAGGTACAATCCTGCCACTTTATTTGTGATGTGGATAAGTGTCAAATTATTGATACTATCACTAGTAAGATTCTGGGTGAAGGAAGAAGAGTTGATGGTTTGTATCTACTGTCTCCTACAAATGCTGCTTTGGCTATTTGCAACCTGGTCCCTAAAGTAACATCTAATTGCACAGCACATCTATGGCATAGGAGATTGGGTCATTTATCAGACATAAAGCTGAGATGTCTTACCAAGGTCTTACCTTCTATCACAAATGTTGATAACACTCTTTGTGAAATCTGTCCTCAAGCCAAGCAAAATAAGTTACATTATCCTAGCATTGGCAAAATGGAAAAACACCCTTTCTCTTTGGTGCATTGTGACATCTGGGGTCCTTATAGGATCCCTACACATGCAGGACATAGATTTTTCCTTACTTTGGTTGATGATGCAACAAGGATGACTTGGGTTTATCTTCTTGTTCATAAATCAGAAGCTCAAGTTCATAGACCACAGTTCTACAATATGGTAGAAACACAGTTTAAAGTCAAAATCAAAAAGCTCAGAGTGATAATGCAAAAGAACTTGCTTTTGTGGATTTTATGATGCAGAAAGGAATAATACATCAGCTTAGTTGTGTTGAGGCTCATCAACAAAACTCTGTTGTTGAGAGAAAACACCAGCTTCTATTAAAAGTTGCCAGAGCTTTGACTTTTCAGTCTTCTATTCCTCTCAAGTTTTGGGAAGATAGTGTGCTTACTGCCACTTATTTGATAAATAGAACACCTACAAAAGTTCTTCAAGACAAATCCCCATATGAATGTCTCTTTGGTGAGCTCCCTGACTATGCTTATTTGAGAACTTTTGGCTGCTTGTGCTACAGTTCAACAATGCAGGGGAGGACTAAGTTTACGCCAAGAGCTGTGCCTTGTGTATTTCTGGGATATGTTTTTGGGATGAAGGGATACAAGCTTTACAACCTTAAAGATGGATGTTTCTCTGTCTCTAGGGATGTTGTCTTTCATGAGTCAATTTTCCCATTTGCCACAGACTGTCTCTTTGCCACAAATGGTTGAAGATCTCAGTTTACCTATTAGTAGTAACAATGATGTCTTCTTGGATATGGATGTGTCTCATTCTGCTGATGTTTCTTCATCTCCTATTCCTATTCAGGACACAGAGATTATTCCTTCTCCTCTTCATACTCTTCCGGTTTCAGGTCTTAGAAGAACAGCAAGAGAGATCAGAACACCTCAATATCTCAGAGATTTTGTGCTTAACAAGCCTAGCTTGTGTCTGCTTGTCTCTCTCCAGTACATTTTGATTCAGTTGCAGGCAGTGCTCCAGTATTTAGACATTTCTTGGCTGCAGTGGATGCTATTGTGGAGCCTAGATTCTACAGGAAGGCTATTTAATCAGAGAAGTGGATTCAAGCCATGCAAACAGAATTGAGAGCTCTTGAGCACAATCAAACCTGGGTTTTAACAACCCTGCCTCCTGGACATGATACAGTAGGATGTAGGTGGGTTTATAAAGTGAAACTCAAATCTGATGGGACAGTTGAGAGACATTTGGCAAGGTTGGTGGCTAAAGGCTACACACAAACAGAGGGGATTGATTATGGAGAAACATTCTCTCCAGTTGCCAAACTACCTACAGTGAAGTGTCTGCTTGCATTGGCTGCTAGTCAAGGATGGCATCTAATGCAGTTGGATGTGAATAATGCATTTCTGCATGGTGACTTACATGAGGAAGTATATATGGAACTACCTCCTGGATATGATACAGCTCTTGTACATGATCTCAGCTCAAAAGGCAAAGTGGTGTGTCATCTCAGAAAATCTCTTTATGGTTTGAAACAGGCTTCAAGACAGTGGTATAGTAAGTTTTCTAATACCCTTCTTGATCTTGGTTTTACTCAAAGCAAATCTGATTACACTTTATTTGTTAAGAAGACTCCTCAGTCTTTCATATGTCTTCTAGTCTATGTTGATGACATAGTCTTAGCTGGAACTAGTTTGACTTCTATGAATGATCTCAAGAAAGATTTGAATAGCACTTTCCAATTGAAAGATCTTGGACATATGAGGTATTTTCTGGGATTTGAAATAGCCAGAAATGAGCATGGCATCACACTTTGTCAAAGGAAGTTTGCTTTGGAGATTCTGAAAGATGCAGGTTACTCTGAGAGCAAACCAGTGCATGTTCTAATGAATCCAGCTATTAAACTTTCTGCCAACTCTGGTGACTCTCTTACAGCTGCTGATATTGTTCTATACAGACAGTTAGTTGGCAAATTGCTTTATCTTGGACACAGCAGGCTAGACATTTGTTTTGCAGTTCACAAATTGTCTCAGTTTGTCTCCAAGCCCACCTCAGTTCACTTGAAAGCAGTTCATCATGTACTTAGATATTTGCAAAATGCTCCAGCTCAAGGTATGATGTTTTCATCTTCTTCTCCTCTTACCTTGCTAGCCTACTCAGATGCAGATTGGGGAGGATGTTAGGACACCAGAAAGTCCACCACAGGTTATTTGGTTTATTTGGGTGCTTCTCTGGTTTCTTGGAGATCCAAGAAACAGTCTGCAGTTTCTAAGAGTTCAACAGAATCAGAATACAGAAGTTTGGCTAGTGTTGCTTGTGAAATTCAGTGGTTCTTGTTTCTCTTGAGTGATCTTGGTGTAACATTTTCAGGTGTTCCTGTTGTTTACTGTGACAGCAATTCAGCTTTGCAGCTAGCAGCTAAGCCCATCCTACATGACAAAACCAAGCACATAGATTTGGATTGTCACTTGATTAGAGATCTTACACAAAAAGGGGTTCTCATTCTCAGACACATTTCTACTACTCATCAGCTAGCTGACATACTCACAAAGCCTCTACATTCTGCAGTTTTTCACTTTCTTCTTTCCAAGTTGGGTGTGATTATTCTACACACTCCAACTTGAGGGGGGATATTGAGCATGGCTTTGGAGGTCTTGGACTGAATTGCAACATATGCCAAACTGATGACCTGAAGCATTGAGCAGCAGATACCGTTGGATTGGTTTTCTATCTTTTAATCTTGTCCCTTGATTAGTTCTTAAACAAAACATTGTCGTCTTCTTTTTCTTATGTGGCATTTCCGTTAGTCTTATGCTTAGGTGGCAATTTGTTATTGGTAGCTATTTGTCATTTGAATTTTCTCTCTCTCACTCTACTCTTCCACCGTGTACAACGGTGAAGAGATAAATAGTTTGTTTTAGGGTTTCATTTCTGTAATTGAATTCATCTTCATCAATTCAAAATCTTTTTCCTCTTCTGTGTTGATTTTCTTCAATAGTAACTAAAGACCCCATCTTACAACCACTGCATGAGAAAGGCAGTGAGGTCCAACCCAAAGAAAAGATGGTTATTTCTTACGGTTCAGTACAATGAGAAGAAGATGAGCGAGGGAGAACGAATCATTTCAGGTCCAACCCAAAGGTCAAATACCTAAAAAGCAAATTTATCAAACGTTCACCACCCACAAAAAGGCAAATAAAAGAACAAGGATCGATGTTAGGAAGACAATCAAGAACAAACTGAATGCCATCAAATGTTACCCGTGCCTTCTCACTACAGTGGCTGCTGATTTATTTTATTGATCTTCATAAACAATCTGGATTAAAAAGAATAGATAAACAAAAGTTGAACTCCACAACGAACGGTATGAATTTTTTGAAATAAATGGTTACTCAAAAAGAGGCAAGGCAGTAATATCCTTGCAAATTGCAACACAAGAATAGACCATATCACTCAAATATCCACAAACAAAGTGTAAAAGGCAGGTACCCGTTAAAAGAGAAATGATAACTGACCTGTAGTTTTCATTGATGTTGGCCTGAATTGAGTTAACAAAAGCCCGTGTTCTGATCACCAACTTTTGACTTAGGTATAATCTTAAATTCACAGTCTGCCTCATTGCCTTTGGGTAGTGATATCTGCATTGGGTAGTCATTTAGCAAACAGCTATGAGAGTTGTTCCCGCCAGCGATTCTTTTGTCTCTAACTGCATAGCTTTGGAACAAAATAATTGAAACGTAGGTCCTACTCTAGCAGTATACCTTTAGTAGTGCTGAATTAGAAAAGAAGACTATGATACATGAAAAATGAAGTAACCTGCCCATTTTTGAGTGGTGCTGCTGAGATAGGGTCACTGGAATGTCATGTTCGACTTGCGAACAATTGATCTTCGTGTAATGTTGGTCCTCCAGTCCTTCGACTAAAAACCATGAGAATTGCACACCCATAATTCCCTTGCTCTGGTTGCATGGAATTGGTACACAAGTGTGAAGCACAAAGTACTCCACCAAAGTAAATTGAAACTATGTAAAGTGGTAACCACAGGTTTAACAGTCCCGCCTCCTGCAGCACAAACAAGTGAAAACATATGAAGGTGAAGCAGCTGACATTATCGCCAGAAGGTAGAAGAACGCGAGTAAGTAAAAGAGAAGTGGGCCAAATCTTACCTAGCAAATAGTTCACCAACATATGTATATCTTCTAGAACACTTGTTAACTTTTGCTATGCACTTGAAATAGGTCAAAGTAATTTTTATACGGCACCCAATAGTGGCTACGGCCAGAGCTGAAAATTGGACAGTATCAATCTCACTAACAAGATACTTGGGATTTGGAAAGCCGCTGCACCTACTGCGAGAAGTTTTCCATAAACTTCAGTGATACCTAAATGATGAGATGTTAAAGAATGAAGGTTGTATAGTGCTAGTCAACTCCTTTCCAGCCATCTATAGGTACTTCAGGTTTGGCAATTTACCAATCTATTGAGGAATCATCCAATTAATAGAGTAAACGAATTGTATGGCCTACTCAAGCCTTCTTGCTTACAGGAAGTAGGTTAGGACGTGTAAAACTATTACACCTGAGACACAAACAAGTAACTAGACTTGAGGTATCAGAATAAGACATGATGTAATGCGTTCAACCAAGTTAATGTAATAGACATCAAAGGGAATTGAAAATGATCAATGCATGTTCAAACTTGGCATTACAAGATAAGATGAACATGTGCAAATAAGAAAAAGATTTCAGTTTCTGGGCCAAAAGATATTAGTCATGAGTGAACAAACATTTGTACTACCTGTCTACCTCTGTTTCTTCTCTTTCCCCTTTGATTGACTTTTTTACCCGTAGTTGGGTCAATTTGACTCGGTGATTTGGATATCAAAATGATGTAATTTTTTGTCAATTTTTTCATAGTATTGTAGAGTAAAATTTACTCTAGAAGGTCATGCAAAGGTTACCAAATTCGTGTATCTTTTTGCTAACCAAATTACCGGGTCAAAATGACACAATGAATAGTGTCAAAAAGTGAATTAAGGTGAAAGAGAAGAAACAGACATAGTATATGTATAGAAACTTTTCAGCAAATTCAGACAGTACAAAAGCACAAGAAAACACTCAATTTTGACAATGATTCTAATGCCCCAATATGCTGAATTAATTAACCCACAAAGGAAACAATTCGTGCAATCACATACATTGTGATTTGTTCAAGAAAACAAATTGCACAAAGGAATTGATTGATTAAGGACATGCAATCAAATTAAACAACTGGTCCTGACACGTAGTTCGAGTAAATACAGCAGGAAAAGAAAGAAAGGAGAGAAGAGATTAGAGAGTTTGGTGTACTACTATACCTGGAAGTTAAGGAATCATCGAAGAGTGAGTATCCCACAGTGCAGCGACGCCTAGTTCCCCAAGTCCAAAGGGGTTTTCAAAATTATCAAAGGAGCCAGAGAAAGAAGGTGATTGATTTAGTGGTTCGAATCTGAGAGATGCAAACGCCATATCCCATAGAAACATGTTCGCTTTCGTCACAGAAGATGAAAGGGTTTGTTTTTGTGCAGAGGAGTCAACTTGCGTTGACTAGTTGTAGATTGTGCAAAAACATAGTCCTATTCTGCATCCACATGACTTATCAGCAATATCCCAGTCAGCTAAGCAATTTTAGGACTTTAGGCATTTGCCTTGAAATTTTGAGTTCAAACCTTGTCCAAGGATAGTCTATTGACCTTCTCAATTGCGAAACTGCCAGCCTAAGTGGCAACGGATTCCCATGTCATCTATACATATCTATATATACATATATATATCGCAATCAGGGTCGGATCTAGAAATTCAATATGGTGGGGGCTAAATTATAAAAATTTAGGAAAATAATTAAAAGAATCTTAATTTTAGACATTGAGTGGGGATATAGTGCACATTTTCTAGGACTAAGTTGAAAAACTAGCCAAAATAAGGGTAAAAGCAAGAAAAAAAAGAGTGAGGGGGTAGGCCCCTAATTCATAGGGGTAGATCCGCCCCTTGATGCCAAGAGTTCTCTATACACACCACATCACGCCGTGTCAGCTTTGTTGGATCACGAGACGGGGTCCTTCGCAAATAGCTGCATGTATGGGAATCATGGGGTCGAGTGGTTTGGAGTAATAAGGCTCGTCGCACTGGTCATGTTCCATCTACGACCCATGTATATCATATAGAGGACATGGGCACCTCTCCGCATATACACGGCCAATTTTGAACGATTCTCTGACGTGACCATATACACGATCTTCTAAGATATGACAGGACCACTTAATGGTGCAGTGATTAGCTTCATAAAGATTAGCTCCATAAAGACACATACACCCCCACCCACCCCCCATGATGGTTTAGTATATATAGAGAGGTCATTCTCTTCATAGAGGTTGAGATTATTCAGATCATCTTTATTCGAAACTGTAGCAGCTGTCTCTCCCCTTTGTGACTTACATTGCATATTTTCATTCCTCGACATCGCTGATCTATGTGGTTTCACATTTGATCACTTGTTTTGTTATTGCTTTGCTCTTGCTGCAAGAATACGATGTAATCATACCTATCAGCAACCGTCGTCTACACTTGTCAAATAATGATACAACAATTCTTTGATAGTGTTGTAAAACGATTGTAGTCCTCTAACATTATGAAAAATGTCCACTCATTCTTATGCGATTTGGTAATCAAGTAACCTCCTCTAGATACTTTGATAGCTTGGTTAAGAAAAAACAGATGGATGGAGTAAAAGCAGACGGATGGAATATTAGAAACACTTGCGACCGAACACCTTAATGCACTTAATGCCATGTATGTTGTCCTTACTTTGCATGCTCGGAAACTAGAACGAAGGATATTGGATCTGATAGATCATATCCCACATCTTGTTGTGCTTCCAAGGTGTCCTGTATGGTACACTATACACCCTCGTCCATGCCAACCGTGGTTCTGATGCTAAACAGTTACGCTGTGAAGCTTACCTCAACCCCCATTTGTTAATCATAGTGAAACAGGATCAAGCATACCTAACTTTGTGGAAAACTCAGATGCCAATCTATCTTGTGGTATCTGGAATGAAATTTATGTATATCTCTCTATCCCATATTATGTATATCTCTTTACTGTCATACTGATGCAGTAGGAAAAAGAGAATGCACAGAAATTGAAGGAGGGCATCTCCTAAGTAAGCAAGCAAACTTCACAAGTAAGCTGAAAATTCAGACAAAAAACTCGATATGTTGTATCACAAATTATAAGAAAATCTGAAAAGAAATGAAGGAAAGGAAGGGAGATAGTCGCTTTAAGTTAGAACCATGGCTTGTTTAAACAATATATTGGGTAACACACTGTAATTGAAGCTTATGTACTGACTACAAATCAACAGTTTTTAGTTTTCCTCATCTGGGGTGGAGTTTTGTAGAGTGAACTTCATTCACAGACGACAGTGTTGATTGATATGTAGACTGAATTGAATCTGTCAGTATATTTGGTATGCTCCAACTTGACCTACCACGAGAAAAGAAGGGTGGTTCCTGGGGCGCCGATAGGTTAGCAGAAGAATTACTAGTGTTGAGCATCATAACCACAGTTGCCATGGATGGCCTAGCACCTGCATCTTCTTGGACACACAACAACCCAATATGGATACATCTTGTTACTTCATTGTTCGAGTAAGACCCTTCCAAAACAGGATCTACCAAATCCAAGTGGTTCCCTTCCATCCAGAGCTTCCAAGCCTACAAAAAGAATTGATGATCATGTGAACTTCCATTCACTGGATGAAATATTGTTAATAAGAAGGTTGGTATATAGTAGTTGATACTGACATAGCTTAGAAAGTCTTCGCCACGGTCAGAATTGTAAAAGCTACCATTGTTCTTGCCAGTTACAATCTCCAAAAGTAACACACCAAAGCTGAAAACATCAGACTTCACCGAGAAGTGTCCGTGAATTGCATATTCCGGGGACATGTAGCCACTGCAGGGTCAGCACCATCCACTTAGGCAAGTGAGCGAGCAAGAGTACAAAATATGGTTGCGATCAAAATATTGCATCCCAAGATTGGCTTATTTAATATGTTTAATTGTTTGAGTTCCTAATTAATTGCAGGTTTAATTCGGATGGGACATCATTGAAGTCATTATATGCAAAGTAGAGTCCAGTCTCTACTCTAGGACATCAAAAGACCATCTATATCTATTTAACAAATTAGAACGGTTGACTTTAGAATGACCTGTAGTCCATTAGATCAAATGAATCACAACCCCCTGGATGATACTTCTTTATGGTTATGTTTTTGAAATATAGGTGGAGGTAATGCTTTTTATTGCTAACAATGAGAAGTTCCTACGTCATTTTGTCAGTGCCTCATAGGTGGGACCAGCCTTCTCCCCCAATTGAATCACCACAACCAAGAAACCAACCAGAACCCACTCACTAAGTACTACCACGGGACCCAAAAACATAAGTTGGTGAGACGTAATGAACATTATTGTAAAAAAAACTACTTCAAAATCATATACACATCTTTTCTTGAAAATCTATCTTGTTAATTATCATTAATATTGTTATGATCTTCAAAGTAAAAATAAATATATTAATTGTAACTAAAAACATTTCCCAAAATTACAGCCAATACGATTTTCACACGAAATGTAGATATTTTGTACGCACAAACTATGAACAATGATTTGCATAGCATAATTGTTTTGGGTAGTGCCTAGAGGGTACGGGTTCTCCCTAGTACTTCATAAATGATAACGCTATAAACTCGACATCCACTAAATAGAAGTATGGAAATATGATGCAATGTATTTAAGGGAGCAAAGCTTACAATGTGCCAACAACTCGACTCGTGCTTCCCTGAGTTTGATCACCACCAAATATCTTAGCCATTCCAAAATCTGATACCTTGGCATTCATATCTCCATCTAACAGAACATTGCTAGCTTTGAGATCACGGTGAATGATTCTCAGACGTGAATCTTCATGAAGATATAGCATCCCCCGAGCTATCCCGCCTATAATCTTGTAACGTCTTGACCAATCCAAATTTGTGCTCTCTTTCGGATCTACGCATTAACCGGATCAAAAAAATATTCTGTTAAGATTGTGCAAATAGAGATATACAAGGACGTAAAACTAGCAAGTGTTGTTACATATTATTAGACAAACCAAATATTATGTAGTCGAGGCTTTTGTTGGGCAAGAATTCGTAAACTAGAATCTTCTCTTCCCCTTCCAAGCAAAATCCACGCAATCTCACTAGGTTTCGGTGTTGGAGTTTGGCTACCACGACAACCTCATTCTTAAACTCTAGTGCGCCTTGTCCTGAACTTTGCGATAGCCTCTTCACTGCTATTTCTTGCCCATTGGAGAGTACACCCTGTAGGAAAGTATGTTAGACTAAAACCATGAGCAAATTCCAATAGTAATTGTATAAAGAGAAGCTAATATAAGCTGAATCCAATATCTTCACAAGAATCAGTAGGAAATCTTTAATTACCTTGTAGACAGATCCATATCCACCTTCACCAATCTTGTTTACAAGAGAAAAATTGTTTGTGGCGGCTTGAATCGTAACCAAATCATATTGCAGGGAGAGTTCGGTAGTGATATCATACCCACCTGCGTAAACCAATAATATTTGAATTGAAATGAATCCATCTGCTTATACAATTCAGTACTGTATAAAAATTGATTCTTCAATCATTACTGAAAGACGCTGATCATTATCTGCAGTAATTAGCCTTAATTACCCACCATCATTATCTGCAGTAACAGAATCGGTCTTCGTGATGGATTTCCTTTTCCGAGTTAGCAAGAAGAAGCCTATTATGAAGAGCAAAAGAGAGGCTCCAGTCGGAACAATGATAGCCATCAGGATCTTCTTTGATGGCTTCCCTTTAGCAGGAGGTGGTGGTGGTGAGGTTGGAATTGCACGACCAGGTGAAAGTGGTGGAGCTACGGTGGTGATGGAGTTATAAAATGGATAAGGCTCGTACCTGATATTGCAACTTGTATACAGAATTCTGCCACTACGGCGGAAACTACAGCAATCACGAATATTATCAATACTCTGACGCAGACACTGATCGCATAGAAGAGGAGTCAGGTCCGGCGTGCACTGCGCCAATGAATACAGCTTTTCAAATGTCTCGATATTAACTTGGCCGAACGCAAACTTCTTACCGGACAGATCAGCAGCGGCACGAGTTGCTACATCGTCCAATGCCTTGTCCAAAACATCTCTGAAATGTTTTTGGTCTGTTGCATTTTTCGCATCCGGGAAAATAGTAATACTATTACCAACTCCCTTTTCCATGATGCCTAAAAATGATTTGTTGCTGTAGCGGATCATGCACTCATCGTACCAGATCGTGGCAACCATCGCTAAACCGCACGTCTTGGGTACGTCTTGAGTAGCGTAAAAGACGCAGTCACTGCAGACGTCGCTGAATACGTCGCCGCGGCAGAGAAAGGCGCCGTAAGCTACATCTGGGGGGTTATTTCCAGCAGAGGAGTAGTAGAAGTCGGTGGGGCTGTTGGTGGCGTTAGAGGAGAGGGAAGTGAGGAGAATTTTGAGGTTGGATTGGTAATTACTGTTTGGGGCGAAAATGGTTGTGTTTTGATCACACTGCTGACCCATGTAATTAGAAGGTTTTGCTCTGGTTTGAATGGTAAGAGAGCAAAGCAGAGTATACAAAAAGAAGACGACGAAACCAATATTTTTCCTCATTTCTGAAACTTTTTTCTGATATTCAGGAAAATGAAGCAGCTACTTCACAAATACAAGGAAGATGACATCTATATATAGTTGCGCCCAATCAATGTTACAGTATACTCCCTCGGTCCCCAGAAAATGTCCACTTTCCTCTCTATGTTTGAAACCGTAAAGATTGACAACAATTCGACAATGCTATTTGACATTTATTTGTATATCTACAAATTATTAAGGTAGGACATTTGTACAATGGAATACTATATCATTTCAATAATCTTAGCCTTATTTGAATATCTACACATTCTATACCTTGAAAAGTAATAATATGTGTACTTTATTGTTATCATATACTACTATTAACATCAACTAGTGATTTCCTCCACAAAATAACTCTACTAGTGGGAAGACCTATCAATTTTTCCTGAAAGGGTCCAAAAGAAACATTCAGCAACGCAGTTACTGCCCCGCCTTTTAATGATCTTTATATTCACATATTAAAAGGGTCTAGTTGTATTTATGGTTACCAACAAAAAAGTGTTCAGTCATGCTACAGTAATGGTTACCAACAAATTAAGGGGAGAACTTTTCAAGTTCGAGTAAGGAGATTAAGACAATAAACTCTTGACAAGAGAAATGCTAGCAACACCCTTCTTGCATACTCTCTTCCAAAATTATATTTATGAGTGAACACAAAATTGTGTGTTAATGCCCCGATTTGTTGTTTGAGACTTCTTTTATTTTCAGCAACGAGAGAAATATTAGCGAGAGACCTATTGATTAGCTTTACGCATCATTCATTATTCAACTGTTCAGAGTGAAAACATGGCCATTTTGCTGTAAATAGAGATGAGCAAGCCGAATGCCGCCTACATATCGTGAGTAGTCGCCAATAATGTAACATTTTGAGCTTCAATGGGGCCTGACTCGTGAGTAGTATAAATAAGAAGTCAAGCTTGAGCACCCAGTCTTCAAATGCTTAAAGTGTTTTTCTTTTCATTGGAAGGTGAAAGCTCTTCTCTTATGACTCATTATAACCTAATTTTCATGTTCGGGCTTGATTCATTTCACACAATGAGTAAAGCTCTAGCTCGGCTCTTTTAACACGGGAACCAGGAATTGTTTGACAACCTTGCTTTTAAACAAGTTTGTTTGGAACGTGTTTACTGTTTAAAATTCAGATTTTTTCTTGAACTATTTTTTCAATTTTTCAATGGGTAGCAAACAGGTTCTTGAAGTAGGTAGAGAATTCTCATAACCTATTAAATGATAACCAATAGAGAAGGAAGTGTAATCAATGGTGAAGGAAGTGTTCAAAGATGTAGTGCACGAAGGCACACAACTATATCTACAAGATCAAAATAACTAAGGTTTTCCCTTCTGTTTTCTCTGTTTTTGAAAAGGATCTACGAACTATCCTTCGTGTATTACTGGAAAATACAGGATATCATAACTTTCCAATTCAGTACTCGCATTAATGGCTTTCCTAATAAAGGGGGAGAAGACAGACAACACTCATATCAGAATGCTTCTTTATTCTTGTTAAAACCAACACAACAACAGTTCGTTCAATGAGGGCTTCATGTTAATGATTTGAAATTGCATGTTTTAGTAGATTAATGAGTTTTCCATAACTTGTTTACATGAGATTAATTTACTTTACTCTAATTTCTAGACTATAGTCTGTTTCTTGTAATTTGGTAGGATAAACTTGTTTTGTAGGTTAAAACTTGCTTTCGAGCTCAAAATCACTAACTTAGGAGGGCCAAATGATGAATTAGAGAATCTTGGAAGGTTGATTTGAAGATTTGATGGCCTATTGTGCAATCAAAGCGGAATTTCAAGGGCTCAAGTGAGAAGACAGGTGAAGAAATATGCCAAAAAGTAATGTTCGAGGAGTAAAGTTCGGACCAATTTGAAAGCTCAAAGTTGCACCAAGGGTACATTCAGTGTTAGTCATTGAGGAAATGGCTACCATACAAAGACATTGTGTTAAACAAACTAGCTAGCGTTGTTGTTAGATTTGACAAACGAAATATTATGTAATCAAAGCTTTTGTTGGGTAAAGTTCCGTAAATGAGAATCTTCTCTTTTACTTCCAAGAAAAATCCATGTTACTTCACGAGGTTTATGTGTTGAAGTTTGGCTACGTACCATGACAACCGCATTCTTAAAATCTAGTGTGCGTTGTCCTGAACTCTGTGATAGCCTCTTCACTGCTATATTCTGCCCATTGGTGAGTACACCATAGGGAAATACTACAGTACCACCATAAGCAGCAAATCGACTGCAAAAGCAATATGAATAGATGCTAGTAATACATGTAGATAGGGGATTCCTATAGTAATTCAATTAAACTCCGAGGATCTGTTCACAATAGGGCTGGACATCAGCCAGGTGACTCAAATTACCCGCCCAACCCAGCCCAGCCGAGTGCTTTCAGAGCTTGGTTCAGACAATATAACCCGGACGTGGGCTTTGCCTTCACGTTTGAACCGACCAACTACTAGGCCCGGCCCGACTATCTCTACATATGTATTCTTATATATTCACACAAATAGGTATGTAAATGGTGGTGAGCTTATTGTATTAGATACTAGCTAGGTATGTTATGGAAGATTCTTGAAGAAGGTGTCAAAGTAGTACATATTGAAATGAAGAGGTTGACATTAGAAGAATGGGCAACTGTGATATTTCAACACTTACCATAATTAGTTGTGTTCTTGAAAGAAGAAGCAGTCTCTAGCTAGCAAGCGTTAAGGTCATGTTTTGAAAGTAGTCTAATTGGAGATGTGTAATTTTAGATATTCTTATTAGAGAAGACTAATCTACATAATAAGTTGCTATGGGAAATAAGCTATCCCCCAAAATGTGACATGTGGAATATCTTATCCCCATCTATATAATAAGCTGTTATGGGGAGTAAGCCATCCCCAAAATGTGATATATGGAATAGCTTATTCCCACTATATCCTAAGAACTAAATACTTCATAATAAGACAATTTCAGCCGTTGAAACTTATAAAATTTTCATACTTTTGTTGTGGTCGTACCCTCGGGTACGGGATATGCACTAGTTTTAGAAATGATGAAATGTACCAAAACCTTGAGACATGATGAGTACTAGGTATCATTGTTTGTTCCAGCACTCTCAATGTTCAAATTTTCCTCCAATGGCATTAGGTTGAAAATAAATTTCAATCAACATAAATTAATTAAATTTTCAAACAATAATGTTGACATGATCACAGAGTGATTCAGAAACACTTGACCTCAACTATCTTCAAAGTGACAAGACGAATTGATTAAGGCAAGTTACATTAAATGTATTTCAATTTGTAACAATTTGTGTTTTATTATACCTCACCAACACCAATGACTGAAAATAAATTTGAACTTCTTACAAGAAGAATGTCTCATAGGACACTCATGCACGAATTACCCACAAATAATACTAATAATTCTAGACATAATGAAATGTATGGTTGAAGATAGAAGCATGTTTACCACTCAAGGCACGGGCAGGGTCTTTAGGGGATGCGGAGCTTTGGGCATAACTCTATTCAATCAATTTTGTAGTTGAATTCCACCCACTTGGGCTTTGGGCATTTCGGGCGCACAAAAAGCATAGGAGAGAGTGAGACACCAGGAAATAATAAAAATCCAAGTAGGTCTCTGTTTTGAGAAATCACAGAGTGGAAGCGAAGGGGAATAGTAACGAGTACCTGGAGGAGGAGGTGTGAGTTCTACCAAATAGATCTTTGAAACCCTCCCTCGCACCGCTCGTATGGTTCATCTTCGATCAGCCAAAAGAGTGAGAATTGATGAAATCTGCGTAATTTATCTGATTGAGTGGTGGGTGGGTGTTGAAATCAGGGGCGGCAGATCCAGAAGGGATCAGAAATGGAATGGAGTGAAGTGATGGCTAATGAGTATCCCACCGTCTGCAATTTTCCCATTATACATCCCCACCAACCAATTACTACAAATTTTGAATCACCCCAAGAATGAGAATTTGGGCAATTTTAGCTCAATGTGTGAGCGGGCCGGGCCGGGCCGGGTTTAGGCCGTGCCAGAGGAGAAGGGGCCGGGTATTAGCCAAGTTGGAGGGTGGAGCGGGCCGGGTCAGGGCATGGGGAATTTGAACCCACACTAGCCCTGGCCCAATATTAAAAAATAAAAAATCAAACAAAAAAATTAGACTTTTTGTTAGCGGGCCGAACCAGCCCGGGGGCTGGTGAGTGTGCCAACAAAACCCAAGGCCAGCTGGGGGTAAGGCGGGCTGGGGCAGGCTAGGGGGGGGGGCGTGCGGGGGCCGGAGCGGGTCATTTTCACCTGCGGTCGGCCCACGTTACCACCTTGAATTCTAGCCCTACCTTTGCTCTCATGGATCTTTGCTAATTCCAGCTTCCACATAACATTATGTACTCTCGACCGCTAGTTTGCTCACTTTTGCACATAGGTAGAGCAAAAGAATCGGCTATAAGGAGCTATTTGAGGAAATGGTCAAAGGAAAAGTTATGAAGAGACCGGATTTTGTAACACCCCGTATTTTCCTGAATATTTTGACGTATTTTTCATAAAGTTTAATCAGTTATTTTCGAAAATATATAATGGGGAGGTAGTTGTAATTTAGTTAATATTAAATTGTTGTTGTTGGGGGGTATTAATTGTCTTTTATAACACTTTTAGTATTTAATACTTGTACTTGTATTTATACTATATGTATTTTATACTCTCTATCTATACGTATTTATACCGTATACATATTACATATTTTATACTATATTTTATATTATAATAATTTATTATTATTATAATAATAATAACAAAAGAAAAAAAAATAGCAAACCCTTCCTCCTGACTTCTCCCCCGTTCCACAACAATTCCCCATTCTCCAACACATATTTTCTTTTCTTTTATTATCTCCCTCTCTCTCTCTCCTCCCCCATCCCCTATTTCTTCTCCCCTTCTTTCTCCCTCGGCTCATCACCACCCCGACACCAACACCAGCCACCACCCTCACCACCTCTTCTCCCTGTCTGCCTCTGTCCCCCTCCATCTCACTATCTCTCTCTCCTCTGGTTCTAGCTAAGAGAACCCACCAGCCACCACCATCACCACGGCTACCACCATCTTCACCACCCACTACCCCTTCCTATCTGCCCACTGCTCGTCTCTCCCTCTTGTTCTACCTCTCTCTCTTTCGGACTGAAAAACAGCAGCAGCCACAACAGTGGCCACAGCCAACCACCACCATCAATCCCGACGCCGCCACCACCAGTATTACCGGCGTCGAGCTCGGCAAAGCAAACCAGGCCAAACCCAGCTCCTTTCCCCTCTTTCTCTCTGTTTTGCCGACAAGAAGACACAGCAGCAGCAGCGGCAGCAACGCCGCTGCCTTCCCGACAAGGAGACCCGCCGGAAAAAATGGCCGCCAACACCACTGCCACCAATCCCTCTCTCTTTTCCCCGATCTCTCCCTCTCTTCCCTCTCTGACCTGCTCGACGAAACCACCGGAGGACGAGACCGCAGCAACAACAACAGCAGCAGCCCGAGAACGCCGCCGGACCTCCATGAAATTCCGGCGAGCTTCTCGCCGGAGTTCAACCGTGACGACCCAAGCCTCCTAACCGGTACCAATCGACTCAGAGGAGTCCGATTAAGCTCCAGGAGGCCTCCACCGAAGACGAGAACGACCGGAGAACGCCCAGGCGAGCTCCAACTCCGGCGACCCCGACGGCGATCTTGACCCGACCTATTTCTTCATCGTTTCTCGCGATTCTTCGACTGGGTATGCTTGAAATCTCCCCCTGAGTTGTTTTTAAAGATCAAAACCAAGTTTTAAGGCCTCGAATCCACGTTTTAATCGGTTAGTTTGAATGTTCATGCTTAGGGGGTTAAAGTGTCATTTTCAGAAACTTTTCAGGGGGTTATAATGTCGTTTCAGAAACTTAGGGGGAAGCAGTTGACATTTCAGAAACTTTTTGCAGTTTTTAATTTCAGATTTATTTATGAAATTAGTTTTTCTTTCATTTGATTAGATTATTATTTATAAATTAATAACTATATTTTTGGGGGAAATATTATTAAAGAAAATATAATTTTGGGTCTATAAATAAGCTAAAATTAATATTGTCTTGAGAAAAATAAAACGAGCTAAAAATAAATATAGGTTGTATATTTGTTGAGATTGTATTAAGTTAGAAGCTCCGATTTGTAGGTGACGATTCCGTAGACGAGAATGAATTATAAGACGTGCTTGGATTTTGGTAAGTTAATATGCCTAGCCTCGTGTGCCTTTCTTTCATTTCGCGTATCGCGTGAGTTATTTGTGAAATTGCTACCGTACTTGATTTATTTGAGTTGTTTATTTGTTTTGAAATACTCCTCTTTGAAGTCTCGTTTGAAATTGGTATCCAAATCTAAATAACAATCCGAAAGACGAACGTCTAAAGTGATATTGTGAAATACTTGTAAAAGTGATTCCCCAAGACGGACCACATCATTGGGTTGGAAGTACAAAATTTCAAATCGTTGCCTCGGTTACCAAGAGTAGCACACCGCTTACTTATTGGTCAAATCTGAATATCTCTCAATCGTATATCAATTATTATTACTTTATTTTTGCCACACCGGCTTTTGTTCGGAGCCCCTTACTCGATTCTACACCTTGAAAGAAAAATTGGTAATTATGTAAAGTGGAAAGTCGTTGTGCGTGGGTTTGTGCCATATCCCTGATACGATACATTTCTGACATATTATGTTGGTTACTGTTATGAGATTATGAGGCTCTGACCTCCATTTGATTATGATATGGTTATGAGGCGTTGTGATGCGAACCTCCTGTGATTGAGTTATGGTTATGTGGCTGCTTTTGCACATATGAGAAATAGGTTGTGGATTGGATATGGTCAGGCCCCGTATCAACTAGTTACTAAAATGGATTTCGGGACTCGACTCATATTGATATGAGATATCTTGAGATTTAAAGTAATATTGTGTTTTGCTATTAACAGTGAGTTCCCGGGATGGACCACATCTTCGGGTTGGGATACGAAATTTGAGATCGTTACGGAGTTTGACACACCAAATAACCTGCGAACGCTTTTCCCGCGAGTATTTGATATATTATTTGCCAGCGAATTGGTTATTCCTGTCATATGTCTCATAATCTGTTTACATGCTATGGGTGTTAGCTTACTCAGCCGTTTGCTGATCATTTTCTGTAAAAACTGCGCCGGGTTTTGCTATTTTAAAACCGCAGGTTGGCTATCGAGGTGGGGGAACGTTCACGACACTTTGGACAGAAAAGCTCGCTAGTTGGAAGATCACATAGTATATTATCTCATCTAAAAGTGTATTCCTTGATTTTCAAAAGATTATCACTGTTTGTATTTGTATGGAAATTGTAAAAGTTATAATTTGAAGTTTTATGTTATCGATGGTTGTACTACCTGTGAACCGAGGATCCTTATCCGTACCCAATGGGTTTCATCACCTCGGGCGGAGGCATTTCCCTAGTTAAATAAGGGGAGTGTTGTAGTTGGTATCAAAGTCGACGGTTCTAAGTTAGTACGACCCTTCGGTTTCAACTAAAAAGATTTTTTGAAATTAAAATGGATATAGGACAACTAAAACCGGTAATAAAATTGAACAAGCCGGGTTTGCGGGATAGCTTAAGTCCTTAGTTGCCAGGAGTGCTGTTTTGTGATTCTTGTTAGCTTGAGTTTCTAATTGCTTTAATGTGATCATCAGTTTTGTGTGTTATTTAGTTTCGTGTGCTGACACAATAAGTGATACGATTGACTGTAGAACCTTTCCGAGACTTAGCGACCCTAGCTTCGAGGACGAAGCTCTCTTTAAGGGGGGAAGGATGTAACACCCCGTATTTTCCTGAATATTTTGACGTATTTTTCATAAAGTTTAATCAGTTATTTTCGAAAAAAAAAATGGGGAGGTAGTTGTAATTTAGTTAATATTAAATTGTTGTTGTTGGGGGGTATTAATTGTCTTTTATAACACTTTTAGTATTTAATACTTGTACTTGTATTTATACTATATGTATTTCATACTCTCTACCTATACGTATGTATACTGTATACATATTACATATATTATACTATATTTTATATTATAATACTTTATTATTATACTAATAATAATAACAAAAGAAAAAAAATAGCAAACCCTTCCTCCTGACTTCTCCCCCGTTCCCAAACAATTCCCCATTCCCCAACACATATTTTCTTTATTTTATTATCTCCCTCTCTCTCTCTCCTCCCCCATCCCCTATTTCTTCTCCCCTTCTTTCTCCCTCGGCTCATCACCACCCCGACACCAACACCAGCCACCACCCTCACCACCTATTCTCCCTCTCTGCCTCTGTCCCCCTCCATCTCACTATCTCTCTCTCTCCTCTAGTTCTAGCTGAGAGAACCCACCAGCCACCACCATCACCACGGCTACCACCATCTTCACCACCCACTACCCCTTCCTCTCTGCCCACTGCTCGTCTCTCCCTCTTGTTCTACCTCTCTCTTTTCGGACTGAAAAACAGCGTCAGCCACAACAGTAGCCACAGCCAACAACCACCATCAATCCCGACGCCGCCACCACCATTATTACCGGTGTCGAGCTCGGCGAAGCAAACCAGGCCAAACCCAGCTCCTTTGCCCTCTTTCTATCTGTTTGCCGACAAGAAGACACAGCAGCAGCAGCGGCGGCAACGCGAGAAGCCTTATTCGTGCAAATAACATCAATATCCATGGGAATAGCCTTATTCGTGCAAATAACATCAATATCCCATATTGATTTATTTGAGTCTGGCCAGACATTCTATAAGCACTATCCCTCGAGTGGCCTAGGATATTTGCTCCCGTTACGTGGGAGGGGCAAATCCTCTCTACGTCCACTACGATTTTTAAGCTTGCTTCTCATTGTATCCAGTACACGCCTTTATAACTACCCAGTTACGGTGTAGCGTTTAACGCTACCAAGATCACAATGATCCACAACTAGAATATCTAGTGACTTCAAGTCTAAGGATGACAATACCATTGCACCGCGAGAAGCGCTTGTGACTCAACATAACATGTATGTAGCCTTCTCGGAGATGGGTCAATCCAGTGCAACATTCCGTAATGCACACCTATGTGTTGGATCGTGATATCTCCATATCAATCCAACCCCATACTACTCTATAGATGATTGTCCCAATTAATCATTATACTTGACTAGGGATATTTAAGATAAACAACACAATTGTAAATCTAAGGACTTCATTATATTAAATATCCAATAAATAATAAATGAATTTTCTAGCCATATACAAATTCATACTAAACTAGATTGCCTCTAGGGCATCTATTCCAACACGAAACTGAAATAACAATGCTTCATAATGCTTCTCTTCCCAAGATTTTTTGGTTTCATGCGGTTGCAACTGCAACCTATCTCATTAATAGACTTCCTAGCAAAAACACTAAAAACAAGTCACCTTACGAGATTTTATTTCATAAGAAACCTGATTACACTCATCTTAAAATATTTGGTTGTGCTTGTTTTCCTAATTTGCGTCCTTACATTACTTCTAAGCTTGATTCTAAGTCCACTCTTTGCACATTTCTGGGTTATGCTGATGGTTACAAAGGTTACCTCTGTTATGGTCGTGTTTCTAAGCGCTTTTACATCAGTTGTGATGTGATATTTGACGAATATAAATTTCCTTATTCTACTGTAATATCACCTGAAACTGCTTCTTGCTCACATTCTCCTTCTTGTGTTACAGGTCCATTTTTTGTCCCTGACATAAGCACTGTTCAATCAGCTGCTAGCTCACACACTAATTGTGTGACAACATCCCATTCTGAGGGTTCAGGTGGTTCTCTGCAGACCACTGGTGGTGGTTCTGGCCCCGACACATATGCTACTACAGATACTGCACATCCTTCTGGGTCACCAGTTCTTCCCACCAGTTTTGGCACGGCAGACACCACCAACCCAGTGATGATTCCCCACCCCCTCCCCAACCATCCCTCCAAAGGGTCATCCGATGCAAACCCGAAGTAAATCGGGTATCAGCAAAAAGAAATTAGCCTTTCACTCTTCTTCTTCTACTTTTGGTTCTGGATTTAAAGCTTTACACACAACACACACTTCTTTTCATGAACCCACTTGTTTTAGTGAAGCAAATAAGTATTCACAATGGCGCACTGCCATGCACGATGAATACAATAGTCTTGTTCAACAAAAGACGTGGAGTTTAGTTCCTTTACCTCCTAACACTAATGTTATCGTAAATAAATGGGTTTTTAAAACTAAATTCAACCCCAACGGTACTATTTCTTGGTACAAAGCCCGTCTTGTGGAAAAAGGGTTTCACCAAACCCTTGGGGTTGATTACGAAGAAACCTTTAGTCCAGTTGTTAAACACGCTACTGTCCGCTCAATTTTGGCTCTTGCTACAACTTACAATTGGCCTTTGCGTCAATTAGACGTCAAAAATGCCTTTTTACACGGGTATCTCCGTGAAACTGTTTATATGAAGCAACCTACTGGCTTCACTAATCCCTAATTTCCACACCATGTTTGCCTTCTCCAAAAATCTATTTATGGCTTAAAAGAGGCCCCACGGGCCTGGTTCGAACGCTTTGCCACACACTTACTTTCACTTGGCTTTCTTGCTGCATATTCTGATTCCTCTATGTTTATTCGCCAAAATCATGACAAAATTACAATACTTCTGCTTTATGTTGACGACATTATAATTACTGGAAGTGATACTGCTTATATCTCCACTCTCATCACCACTTTGGGCCAAGAATTCCAAATGACAGATTTGGGCCCATTAACTTATTTTTTGGGCTTACAAATTTTTCGGACTTCTACTGGTCTTTCTATCACTCAAGAAAAATACACTATTGGCCTTCTTTCAAAATTCAATATGAGTCATTGTAAGCCATGTACTACTCCCTTAGCTGCTGGTATTAAGTTTCATGTCAATCAAGGCACTGCCTTAGCTGAACCTACTGTTTTTAGGCAGCTACTTGGTGGTCTTCAATACCTAACTTTCACTAGACCAGATATTGCCTTTGCGGTGACCCACTTATGCCAATTCATGCATAATCCTACTGATATTCATCTTAGTGGGGCTAAAAGAATTATGCGTTATCTTCAAGGCACCAAATCACAAGGATTATTTTATCATGCTTCTCCAACCCCTTTACATGCCTTCTCCGATGAAGATTGGGCTGGCAACCCATCTGATCGGAGAAGTACAACTGGTATTGCTGTTTTTATTGGGCCCAACCCAGTGCACTGGGCTTCCAAAAAACAGCCCACCGTGGCGCGGTCATCTACCGAAGCTGAGTACCGTGCTCTTGCCACTGCAGCCGCTGCCTTATCTTGGTTTAAATTACTGTTTTATGATTTACGCCTTAAAATCTCTACTCCTCCTTTACTATTTACCGATAACTAATCTGCAATAGCTATGACCGCTAATCCCCTTTTTCACGCACGTACTAAACATATTGAAATCGATTATCACTACGTGCGTGAAAATGGTATAAATAAAGAACTTATTGTCTCCTCTGTCTCTAGTGCAGATCAGCTAGCTGACCTTTTCACGAAGTCGTTGCCAGCTCCTCAATTTGAAGTATTGAAGGCTAAACTCATGGCGGTTCCACCATTCGTTTACGGGGGGGGGGGGGGGGGGGGGGGGGGGGGGGTAAAAGGCTGACTATCTACATTGGGCCTCTGCTATAGTATTTAGGCCTTGGTTCATTAAGCCCACTCTACATTATTGTATGGGCCTCTTATAAGCCCAAACTGATATGAACGTTATTTTCCTACCGTTGATTTGTAAGGCTCAATTACAACCATTAGATGTGTGCTATATAAAGCCACATATTGCTAGGGTTTGATTATTATGTCATTGTAAATAATACACAGTTCTCTTCCGCCTCTCTTCATCTTCTTCACCTTCTTTCTGCAAATCATTCACGAACCCTAGTAGTTCTTTTACCGATCACTAGCCTGGCATAGCTCATTTTAGGGCGGGCCTGATTTTAATCTAGCATGGCCCCTGCCCCCTTGCCATCTTGACCCGTTGGGTCATCCTTTAATATAGCAATCGGTCATGCTTTTTTCCCTTTCGTTATACTCTATGAAAAGCATATGAAGAATGGCTAGGAAATCCACCCACCCTGGAATGTGAATGCTCTCCTGAAAGATGTAATAGTAGTTCCAGCCATTTCTTGAAGCGATTTAATATAAATTCCTTTCTAAAAAAAAAGCATTCTAAAATCAGGAAAGTTCCAAAACAATAAAATACTACCTCCTCAAAAAAATAATGCTAAGAAATAAAATACTTCTACCAGATTTCTCACTTCAGTCACTATCACACACACGACACTTCTGTCCATCTCTTTACTTGTCCTCGTCGTCGTCATATCATAATCTTCCACAACCACCTACCGTCACCACAATTCAATGACATTTATTCTATCTTGACCCTCCCTCCTTCGGTCGTCGCCACCGTTGACCGCTGTAGCCGGACCTTGTAACATGCTTACAAACTTATACTCCTACATACCAAATATCAAAGAACAAAATAAAACCTTCAAAAAACAATGGAACAACAGATTGGTAAACTTCTGTTTTATCAAGCTCTGCTTTGTTTGTTGCTCACAACTCAAACCACCAAAGCAGCCCCAACTTTCCTCTCCCAACACTGTCCAAACACAGCCAACTTCACTCAAAACAGCACTTACCACTCCAACCTCAAAACCCTCCTCACTTCCCTCTCCTCCAACGCCACCAACAACCCCACCGGCTTCCACTCCTCCTCCGCCGGCACCAACTCCGCCGCGTACGGCGCCTTCCTCTGCCGCGGCGATCTCTCCGCCACCCAAGCCTGCTCCACTTGCGTCTCCAACGCTACCAAAGAAGCATTCGATCGGTGCCCCAAGTCCAAACAGTTTATAATCTGGTACGACGAGTGTACGCTCCGGTACGCTGACAAGTCCTTCGTCGGCGACTCCGACGAATCGGTTGGGGTAGTTTTAAGGAATACCCAGAACGTAACGGACCCGAACCGCTTCGAGGAGGTTCTTGGGAAGACATTGGGCGATATAGCGACGAGGGCTTCCTCCGGTGACCGGAGATTCGCCGTCGGCGAACAGAACTTCTCGGCGCTCCAGACGTTGTACGGATTGGCGCAGTGCACGCCTGACTTGACTACTCTTGAGTGCAATCAGTGTCTGAGGAGTTGCATATCGAATTTCGCTAGCTGTTGTGTTGGAAACCAAGGTGCCAGGCTTTTGTTCCCTAGTTGTACGGTGAGGTATGAGCTGTACCCCTTTTACAACGCGGTCGCCGTCGCTCCGCCGCCTTCGCCATCACCAATTCCACCGCCACGGCCGCCACCACCGCCGCCGGTGAAAAGAAAGAAGGGGATCTCTACAGGGGTTCTCTTCGCAATAATTGTTCCAATTCTTGTTTCTATTTTGCTTTTCATTCTTGGGTTGTGCTGGTTAACGAGGAAGAAACCCGTCTTGAAGAGATACGATTCCGTTCGAGGCGATAACGACGGTGAGATACTGAGATATGATTCTATTCTTTGAAGAGAAATTGAAATGTACTATTGTTGAAAATTAAACTTACATTGTTTTGCTATCGAATCATCGAGTCAAGCTGACTCACTTACGGGCTGGAAAGTCAAACCAGAACTATACAGTAGGAACAGAGGTAGTATTGTTGTTGTTCTGGATTGTTGATTCATTTTGAATTCTTGGTTTCTGCAGGTGATGATGATATCACTACTGAACACTCTTTGCAATTTGATTTGGGGACAATTCAAGCTGCAACCAACAATTTCTCGCGAGAGAACAAGATCGGCGAAGGCGGGTTTGGATCGGTCTACAAGGGTGTACTCTCCGATGGGCAAGAGATAGCTGTGAAGAGACTATCTGAGAACTCAGGACAAGGTGCAGCTGAGTTCAAGAATGAGGTTGTGGTTGTAGCCAAGCTGCAACATAGGAACCTAGCGAGATTGCGCGGATTTTGCTTGGAAGCTGAAGAGAAGATTCTCATTTATGAATATGTTCCTAACAAAAGCCTTGACTACTTACTCTTTGGTTCGGCATATCTAAAACACTCTATCTTTTGTATTTGTGTTGTTTGCTCGATGCTAACTGCAGAATGTGTTTTTTGGGAATGTGCAGATCCAAAGGAGAGTGCAAAGTTGGATTGGTCTACGCGTTACAAGATCATAGGTGGAATAGCGCGAGGAATGTTGTATCTTCATGAAGATTCACGTCTTAGGATTATTCACCGCGATCTGAAAGCTAGCAATGTTCTGTTAGATGGAGATATGAATGCAAAAGTCTCCGACTTTGGAATGGCTAAGATCTTTGGTGGTGATCAGACTCAAGGAAGTACGAGTAGAGTTGTCGGAACATAGTAAGCTCCCCTCCCTTCTAATGGTTTTTGGCTTTTTGTGAATGCGGAGTTTATGCAATATCAGATGTCCTATATAATTGTTCGTGACAACTTGATTGTCTTTGGATCAATTGTCCCCAAAAGTTACATATCTGAATTCAAGCGACAACTAAATAAGAAAGTTTCAAAGTAATCCTTAGTTTCTAGTTATACAGAGTAGGCATTTTCGTGGTTTCTTTGTGTTTTATAGTTGAGGTCTTCATTATGCGGCATTTCTTACTCTCGGATTGCGCTGTCTTGTTTTCATAGCTGAGTAAATTGTGATGATACGTAGTCCGTCATAGGAGAATGGAAGAGGCATATTGTTATATGCTTCTGATGTATCCCTATGAATTTCAGTTAAGTGACTCAATCACTCAAAAATAAAAAATAAAAAATGAATTTTGACATATAAACCACAAGCAGTATATGTTGGCTGGCAGTGCGATACACGAATAACGAGAATTGACAAATAAAGTCTACGCAATATCACTTTTATTGACATAGTGCACCAAAACGCAGATGTTGGTGAGCGATGTGTGGGAATTCTGTCGATTTTTATAGTGCATGTATCGCACTGTCAGCAAACATTTACTTGCCCTCTCCTGGAAATTAATGGTTATCTTCTGTTGATTCTAAATGGATGTTGCTGTCCCTGCAGTGGCTACATGTCACCGGAGTATGCAATGCACGGACAATTCTCTGTTAAGTCGGATGTTTTCAGCTTTGGTGTGTTAGTTTTGGAGATTGTAACAGGCAAGAAGAATAGTAGCTTTTACTTGTCAGATTGCGGTGATGACCTTCTAAGCCATGTGAGTATCATCAACTGTATTTTTTTTTTATCACTTATAAACAATACTTCATTAAATGCATTATGCTAAATTGATCAATCTTCTGCAGGCATGGAAGCTGTGGAGGGAAGGAAATCACTTGGAGATGGTAGATCCTGTTTTTGAAGGGTCTTATTCGAGAAGTGAAGTAACACGATGCATCCATATGGGCTTGCTGTGCGTCCAAGAAGATGCAGATGCTAGGCCTTCCATGGCAACTGTGGTGCTGATGCTCAACAGTTACTCTGTTACCTTGTCGGTGCCTCAAGAACCAGCTTTCTTTTCTCGTAGTAAAGCACGTTCGCTAAAGAACAAGACAGACTCGGATCAATCGACGAGCCAATCAATACCGTTGTCTATGAACGATGTTTCTATTACGGAATTGTACCCCAGATAAGTTCGTGCAGAACTAAAATTCGTATACATGGAACTGGTCCTTCTGTTTCTTCTGATTGTTGTTTATACGATAATGTTCAATTAATTATAATAATCTAAGTGGTGTCCTATTCAAAGTAATGTGATAGGTAAGTGGTAACATTCCCCAATTATTGTCCGTAAGTTATGAATACGGACAATATGCATAAAGACAATATTATCCTCACATTATCTTCATATGAAATTAGAAATTTGACTACATGTTTTATGTTAGGTTTTTTCAATCGTGGAAAAAGCATAATTTTTATCTCTACACTTTTGCCATGTGTTTATAAAACTCCATGAGTACATATTTCAAAATAATTGATGTTTCGTGTTTTTATTATTTAGAATCAGTTAACACGTTTAATCAAAATGACAGAAATTGTATTTTGTGGATTTATTAGTCTTACTTTTACAAGCAACTACCATGGCAGTACCTAAAGTACATGAGGAAAACATGTCATTTCATCAGATGCATCTAGTTAAAAAATTACCACCATAACAATTTTTTTAGTTTTTAATCTAGTTTAAGTGCATGTTCGGTATCGCTAATCTTCATCCACAATCTAAATACTACTAGCAAGTTCCCTCTCTTCCTTCCCACTTAGACTCTTTTACCCGTAATCGGGTCACCTTTGACCCGGTTATTTGGATCGCAAAATGATGCAAATTTTAGTAATTTTTTCGTAGTGTTGTAAAATAAAGTTCACTTTACAATATCTCGAAATGATTATAAATTCTTGCACCATTTTATTAATTAAAACATCGGATCAAAGTGACCCACTAAATAGTGGTAAAAGTAAAAATGAAAAGAAAGAGAGGGAACGGAGGTAGTACTGTAGTTTTTTCCGCGAGAAACTATTCTATAAATATCACCCAATACCACAAGAAGTCAAGAACCTTCTAAAACCAATATATGTTGTTGACCATACAAATTTCCGGAGTAGCTAAAAAGAAGTAATTGCATTCTTCTTACAGGAAGTGTGGTGGGGTCTTCTGGTATCCTTTTTCTGCTTGAAATGGTCTGTTCCTCCTCAGTCACGGAGTGATTGACTCGCATGAGAAAATTCAGCAAGTAAACGCGGACATTTAAACGTAACATCAACGTCTTCTACAGTTGTCAAAACTCAAAATGACTACTCCAGTCTCTTTCATGGTTTGATTCTGGCGGAACCTTACGTTTTTACACATAGACCTAAATATTTTAATATTATTAGTCTCTTACAAATAATTTACATCTTTATCTTACAAAAATTTACCTGATAAAAACAAAATCGATATTACTAGGTAATAATGCACATATGCTTATACTTCTATATGACATTCTTAAAAAGCTTATTTCGAACTAGACAAGCAAATCTCAATCTAACTAATCAGCCCGAAGAAAATTTCTGCGATGAACCGCATTCCTACAAGATCACGTACCGCAATCCTGATAACCTTGATTAGTTGTGTTTGGACGATACTGCAAATTGTACGTACGGCTTGGTCATGTTTGAGCGACAAACGAAACAAACCAGAATAAGGGGGAAAGAAAATGAAACCAATCTCCTTCATCTAAAAACCCCTTTTTACTTTTTGTGTAATATTAATCATTGTCATCAGCACAACCACACACGCCTTATATATAAAATATTAAAGCATATTGTATTTATAAGTATTAATATGTGGAGTCATTGCTTCAAAGTTCTAATAAAAGAGATCTGAAGAAAACTCAAGAGGGAGTTGAATCAGTAGATGTTCCCTGTACTACAGTGGCGTGTGCAACTGTTATCTTGGAAGTAGCTCGGTAATTGAAACTTCTGCTTTGAAAGACGTGACACTAGAATGAGTGGACGTAGTCCTGTCAGAACTAATATTTGCGAGGGGCACATGTGCACCGGTTCCACCTTGCACGAGAAATGCAGGGCGCGAAGGTACTGGCATCGTAAAAGAGGAGCTGTTGAGCATGAGAAGAACGGAAGCAATTGTTGGTCTTCTTGAAGGGTTTTCTTGAACACATAGCAAGCCGATGTGGATGCATTTAATTATCTCACTCACTGGATATGAATCCCTCCTCAATATTGGATCTATCATATTCGATGGCATTCCTTCTTGCCAGCTCCTCCAAGCCTGCATGAAGTTGTTCTTAGAAAATACATTGGCCCTGTTTGGATGAGATAAATTGTGGGATAGTTTATTGAACGAGTGGTTGAGGTGAGGAGAGAGTAAAATACACCTCATCTCTACCACTCATTAACTAATCTATCTCATTCAAACGTGCTCATTTTATGAGTACCGGCAAAAATCTATGTAGAACTGAATCATGGATGCTCCTACTTACAGAGCTTAAAAGTCCTTCCAAACTCTCCCCGTTTCTGACAACATTGTTCTTTTGGCCACTCACAATCTCAAGAATTTAAGACACCGAAACTAAAGACATCTAATTTGAGATATGGCCGCCCATTAAATACTCTGGAGCCATATATCCGCTGAAAACATATTTGAGAAAGTAATTAGTGTCATGTTCAAAACTTAGTACTATGTAGATTGATATGAATATTACTTACTGGGTTCCAGCAAGTACACTCGTATTCGCTTGAGTTTCATCCAGCTGAAACAATCTAGCAGTGCCGAAATCTGCTATTTTAGGGTTCATGTTGGCGTCTAACAGAATGTTGCTAGCTTTGAGGTCGCGGTGAATGATCCGAAGTTGGGAATCTTCATGTAAATAAAGAATTCCTCTTGCAACACCTTCTATAATCTTCTGCCGCTTTTCCCAATTCAGGTTTTCACGCTTGGCAACGTCTGTAGTTAAAGAAAAAAAAAAGAGTTTTTCAGTTATGAGATCATGCCTAGAAGTAGGTGGCCATATAGTGTTAGATGGTAAAATTGTCCTCCCCGGACTTCTCTATTCAACATTGATTTATACACCAAGATTTGTACAGGTAAGGTAAATTCCTATAATTGTGCTAATGCTATAATTACACTATCCCAATAATTATTCTATTACTATTACACCCCCGCAGTCGGAACGGGAGAAGGATGAACGTTCAGACTGGAGCGAAACCTTTCAAATAACTGACGAGGCAGACCTTTGGTGAAGATATCCGCATACTGAAAATCAGCGGGAATGTGAAGAACCCGAAGTTGGCCGAGACGAACCTTTTCCCGGACGAAATGAAGATCAATCTCAATATGTTTCGTGCGTTGGTGCTGAACCGGATTACCCGATAAGTAGACCGCGCTGACATTGTCACAATAGCAGAGAGAGGTCTTCGGAGGACGAACCTTGAGCTCAAGGAGAAGGTTGCGAAGCCAGCATAGTTCGGCAACAGCGTTGGCAACGCCACGGTACTCAGCCTCGGCACTGGAGCGAGAGACAGTGGCTTGTCGTTTGGACGACCAACTAAGAAGGTTGTCTCCAAAGAAAGTGCAAAAACCAGAGGTGGAGCGACGCGTGTCCGGGCAACCAGCCCAGTCAGCATCCGTGTATGCCGTGAGACCCGTAGAGACAGTAGCCGAGATGTGAAACCCGAGATCAAGAGTACCACTCACATATCGAAGCACGCGTTTCAACGCGCGGAAATGATGCTCTCTAGGATCGTGCATGAAGAGGCAAATCTGCTGAACAGCATAAGAGATGTCCGGACGGGTAAAAGTAAGGTACTGAAGCGCCCTAGCTAAGCTGCGGTAGAGAGTGGGATCATCAACCGAAGGACCCGAACCTGCAGTGAGTTTGGAGCCAGTCTCAACTGGAGTGCTAACGGGCTTACAACCCACCATCGATGCACGCTGCAGAATCTCAGAGGCATACTGACGCTGCGAGAGAACCATACCAGAATCAGTCCGAGTAACTGCAATGCCCAGAAAATGGTGTAGAGGTCCAAGATCGGTCATAGCAAACTCAGTCGAAAGCTGAGAGATGACCCGCTGAACAACTGCAGGGGAGGACCCGGTGATGATGATATCGTCAACGTAGAGGAGGAGATAGACAATATCAGATCCCTGACTGTAAACAAACAGAGACTCATCACATCTGCAACCTGAGAAACCCACGAAGCCGGTGAGAAACGTAGCAAACCGCTGAAACCACGCACGGGGTGCCTGCTTCAGCCCATACAGGGACTTACGTAAGCGGCAGACATAATCCGGATGACGGGGATCCCGATAGCCCGGTGGCTGATGCATATACACAACCTCATCAAGATCACCATGGAGGAACGCATTCTTGACATCCAACTGACGGATGGGCCAAGAACGCGAAACGGCAAGCGTGAGAACAGTGCGGATGGTGGCCGGTTTGACTACAGCACTAAAGGTCTCATCACAATCAATCCCCACTAACTGAGACTTGCCATTTGCCACGAGGCGAGCCTTATACCTCTGAAGGGTACCATCAGCCCGAAACTTGTGACGAAATAACCAGATAGCCCGAAGAATGTTAGCCCCTGACGGGCGAGGTACCAACTCCCAAGTCTGATTCGTGATCATAGCCTGAAACTCATCATCCATCGCAGATTTCCAGTGCGGGTCCGAGAGTGCGGACAAATGGGATTTGGGCAATGGTGACACAGTAGGGGGGAGTTGGGCATGAAGAGTGAGGCGAGAGATTGGTTTGTGTATACCATGCTGGGCTCGGGTTCTCATCTGAGGAGAGAGGGGTGGGGCTGGTGGGTCAGGAGAGACAGGGGGAGAGACGACAGCATGGGGAGAGGCCGGAGCTGGAGGTGGGGTCGTGGCGGCAGGAGGAGGTGCGGCCTGACGACGCGTGTAGTGGAGAGGAAAAGGAGGTGTCAGACGTGGGGGAGGTGTCAGACGTGGGGGAGGTGTCGGGTTATGGGCATGACCGGACAGATCAATGGGGGGAAGGACATCATCAGGGTCGGGGACACTGTGCCCGGGAAGAGAGACAGAACTCGGGTGGGCAAAAGGAAAGACATGTTCATCAAATGTGACATGACGAGAGATGTGCACACGACCCGTGGAGATATCTAGACACCGATACCCCCGATGATCAGGAGGGTAGCCAAGAAACACACAGCGAGTAGATCGAGGAGCAAGCTTGTGATGAGACATAGCTGTCAGATTAGGGTAACACAGACACCCAAAGGTACGGAGATGATCGTAGGTAGGAACACGATGGTAAAGAATGGTGGTAGGAATATCACTGTTTAAAGCTGTAGTGGGTAGGATGTTGTGAAGATAGACAGCAGTGAGGACAGACTCAACCCAGAAGCGGTGAGGCATGGAGGCCTGAGAGAGAAGGGTACGAGAGATGTCGTTGATACGACGGATCATACGTTCGGCTTTGCCGTTCTGAGGAGACGTTTGCGGACAAGCAAACCGGAAGACAAGGCCATTAGTCTTGGCAAACGTATGGAAAACGGAGTTGTCGAATTCCCCCCCAAGGTCACACTGAAAACACTTGATTACCCGAGAGAACTGAGTACGCACATACGCGTGGAAGTGTTTAAAGTGAGTAAAGGCATCCGATTTTAATTTAAGTGGGAAAACCCATAGATAGTGAGAGTAATCATCCAGTAGAAGTAGATAATACTTAAAATTAGACTTGCTAGGAACAGGAGAAGTCCAAATATCACTATGAATTATATCAAACGGAGCCACAGTACAAGAGGTGGAAGATGAAAAAGGAAGACGAACATGTTTGCCAACTTGGCATGCATGGCACAAACCGGCCTGCTCGGTTTTATTAATAGAAATAAACTGACGAGAACTAAGAGACTTCAAGACTTGAGCTCCTGGATGACCTAAACGATTGTGCCAAACTGGTGCAGGAAGGACAGCAAAAGACTGAGCAGACGCGGCAGACTGACGAGATGGAAGTGGATAGAGATCCCCCGAGCTATTACTCCTGAGTAAAATACTCCCCGTTTGAAGGTCCTTCACAGAAAAACCAGACGGGTCAAACTCAATAGAAACACGATTATCAGTGGTAAATTGACGAACAGACACAAGGTTTTTGACTATGGTGGGAGTAAAAAGAACATGTTTTAGGTGTAGGGGGCGGGTAGTGGTCTGGATGGTTTGGTTACCGGAACCACACACTGGAATACTGGACCCATCACCGACCATCATATGAGAAATAGGTGAATGAGCAGAGATAGATGACAAGTTACCTGTCTGAGACGTGAGATGCGCAGATGCACCTGAGTCCATGTACCATGTCGGGTCTGGAGCAGTCAGAGACAAGCTGGAGAAGTCGGTGCTGAGATCAGTAGGCTGAGGAGACGACCCAGATGTAGCAGCAAAAACCTGTGGTCGATGTCCTGGTCCAGCACCCAAGACGCCCGCATGAGGAGGACGATATGGAGGCGGCGCCCATCCCGAGCCAGCAGGATATGGGCAGGGTGGTGGAGAGGGACACCAAACCCAGCTGCCATGAGGGGAGGGCTGCTGGGGTGGTGCAGGAGCCTGCTGAGGGCGACCACGATTACCGTTCTGTCCACGATTACCGTTCTTGGACCCGTTCTTGGACCCATGCTGACGACGATTCTGACCATTCTGACCACGGTTACCGTTCTGACCACGATTACCATTCTGACCCTGCTCCGGGGTTTGCACATACTGAACAGTAGGAGCAGCCATGAGGGCCTGATGAGCACCAGAAGGAGCTGAATCCTGTCGTGCTAGACGACGTTCTTCCAAACGAAGCATAGACATAGCGGCGAGATAAGTGGGTCGAGGAGACGTCTGCTGGATGAGCATGGCGACGTGACCAAGAGCAGGAGTGAGACCGTTCGTGAGCTGAATAATCAGTCGCGCAGCACTGACAGGAGATCCCAGATTACCCATACGATCAGCTAGCGTCTTCAAGCGACTGCAATAGTCGTCAAGAGACGAGCAGTGATCCTGACGAAGGGAGCCAAACTCAATTTCGAGTTCAGCAAGGCGAGCTGACTGGTTGTCCCTAAACATGGATTCCAGCTTGACCCACGCCTCACGAGCAGACTGATCCGGCGTGAGAATAGCTAGAACAAGATCGTCAGAGATAGTCTGGTAGATCCAGGAGAGGATTACCGCATCAATCGACTTCCAGAGAGACTCCTTTTTCTGATCAGCTGTAGCATCCTGAGTAAGGTGATCAGTGACACCGTACGAATCTGTCTGAAGACGAAAGAAAGTGACCCAGTGATCGTACTGAACTTTCTCGTTATCGAGAATAAATCTTACTTTTTTCTCGATATTGGTGACAAGAAATACCGGGTGAAGCTGTTCCTTGGTGGCGGATGAATCAGAATTTCCAGTAGCCATCAGAAAGTAGACTAGTGACCAACTAAATCAATGAGCCTGCTTCTCGTGCAACCACAGGGATAAGAGAGCTTATTGTGTGAAGAAGTAGTCACCAACAATAATTAATTGGACCCCACAAACAAATGATCACAATTGATACCCACAAAGAACCTTGACTATGAACGTGACCACCAACAGAAACCCACAAGGTCTGGTCGGCGTAGTAAAAAATGTAGAAGCCCAAAAAAAGAAACAGAGGTATCGAGGGAGATGATTTTGTCGCTGCGGTTGTTGCTGTTGATTCTCGATCCGTCCTAGCGGAGAGAAGTCGGGGAGAGATTGATCGTGAGGGAGATGGGTGCGGCTGTCGAAGGGGACGACAACACAGAGGAGATCGCAACCCGAAGCAAAGAAGACGACGAGGACAAACTGATCGGATCTGATTATGGGCGAACGATCAGACAGTTTGGGGCACCGTTACAGTGGGCAACGGCGATGAGGACAATTTCGACGGGAAGAAGAAGAAAAAGAGGGCGGAAGCAGGGGGTTTGGATCGGATTCCAAGGCGGCGACGGCAGCGCACAGAGAGAACGTGCGACGGCGGCAGCGGCTACTAGGTTCGCTCTGATACCATGTTAGATGGTAAAATTGTCCTCCCCGGACTTCTCTATTCAACATTGATTTATACACCAAGATTTGTACAGGTAAGGTAAATTCCTATAATTGTGCTAATGCTATAATTACACTATCCCAATAATTATTCTATTACTATTATATAGCTCTTCCGATGGAGGTTTTTACCAAAGATGAAATTATCAAGGCTGGAATTGATCACAAACTCATAGATGAGAAGCCTTTCAGTTCCTTCGAGACAGAAACCAAGGAGCCTAACTAAGTTCCTGTGTTGAAGCTTCACCATTAACACCACCTCGTTCTTGAATTGTTCTTCTCCATGCCCAGAATTTCCAATCAGTCTTTTAACGGCTATTTCTTGTCCGCTTAGAAGTTTACCCTGTGTCAATATAATAAGCACACAAACATTAAAATTTCTAAAAATGTTTGAAATTCTAGGATCGAGCACATAGGGGGTATACTTACCCAATAGACAACACCAAATCCTCCTTGGCCAAGCTTATTAGCATCAGAGAAGTCATCTGTTGCATTTCTAATAGTTGCAAAATCATAGCTCAATGTTTCAATAGTTGTAATTTGATCCGTAGCTTCAAAAAAGAAAAAAAAAAAGTTAAGAATTATTATCATGAATCAGATATGAGCAAGATTGAACAAATTTCTTTTAATTACCAAAAAATAACATCTTTCACCTACTTTCAGCCTCCTTATCATTTAGCTTCTGACGCTTCCTCCTCCTTAAGAAGATCAGAACAAAGATAACTGCTACCAGAAGAATTAGTGTTGCAACAACAGCAATCATCACAGTTGTTGTAGTTGTGTTACTTTTCTTCCCTGCCACAACAGTATCTGAAACAAAAATGAATTCACATAACCGAATGATCGATCAGCAACACACTACTTCTGCTCGTGCTTAATGCGATTATAGAGCTAATGATATGTTAGTACCTGTATCAGGTGGTGGTGGTGGCGCTGGTATCTGGTTATTGGGTGCATCAGGTGGTGGCGCATCAACAACCCCCGCTGTATCATTGTAAAAAGTATATGTCTCATATCGCAAGTTACAGCTCGGATTAACAATTCTTGCGCCCATCCTCTTGTTGCAACAATCACCAATATACCCAATTGTCCCCTTTAGGCAATCTATGCACTGGCCCTCAGATAAGTCAGGGGTGCACTGCACAAGTCCATATATAGTCAAGAAGTCAGGGCCATCAACCTCTCCAACTGCAAACTTACGGCGTGAGCCACTAGAAGCAGCCTTGTCGCGGAGGCTCTCCAACAAGCTTCTCAACACCCGGTTGAACTCATCTCCACTTTGGGCCTCCTGAATACGGAAGGCGGCCAGCTTCGGGCTATCTGTCATTACACCGGTCATATCTTTGCTAGAGTACCTTAATGCGCATTCGTCAGGCCATACGGCAGCATCTTTGTAGCCTGGACAAAGCTGTGTTATATTGGCAGCTTCATTGATGCAGTTACGGCAAACATCTGGCTGAATGTCTCCCCAGCAGAGAGCGTTGGCGTAAACCCGGTCAGAGTTAGTGCCAGTAAAGTTGTCGAAGAAACCATATTCGTCCGTGTTTGATGGAATGGAGGATAAGAGGGCTTTGAGGTTTTTCTCATACGTGCTGTTATTGGTGTAGTTGCCGGTGTTGAAGCAGAAGCGAAATTGAGAAACAGCGAGGGGTAATATGTTTGAGAGAATAAGAGAAAGGAGTAGAAACTGTTTCCTGGAGCAGATTGTCATTGGTTTTAGTTTGAGAGAATAAGAGATGGGAATAGATAATGAAGAAGCATGACACTGCAGGGGATATAACTATTATTACTATATAACTTCATTAGAGAAGACTAGTGGTCAACTGGTCATGGAGTGGACTGAGGAAATTACAAGGTAATGGCCTTGAGTCTGGCTTTAGTATAGCTTTAATAGATAGATTCGAATATTTTACGATTTTGAAATGCTAGTGAAAGCGACTGGAGTACTCGTTTTGAAAACTGTAGAAGGCTTTGATGTTAGGTTGAAATGTCTGCGTTTACTTGCTGAATTATGGTGGGGGGCTTGTTGAAAATTATGGTAAAACCGTGACTGAGGAGGGACAGACAAGGATGCTAGATAGATGCAAATTCCAAGCAAAAGACCCCATCAAACTTCATGTAAGAAGAATGAAATAACATTTGTATGGTCAACAACATTATTGTTTTTCGGAGGTTCTCATTGCTTTAAGAATATCTCTTGCCTAAAAGAGAAGTCCACATAGTGCCAAGGCAAGGTTTCTCAGTCACGCCAGTGTGTTCTAGCATCGAATCACTTCGTTTGATTGCAAACGAATAGGAATCTGCTGGTCGAAATGAAGCACATATTCTACTAAAGTTGTCAAAACGATTAACCGTAACTTTAACCGGTTACGGCTTCGGTTTGGTTACTGTTGATGAACCGGTTAAGCGGCCCGTGTATTTTCTCGGAACCCCTAACCGGCCCGGCTCGTGTAACCGTAATCGCTTAAATCGGTTCGGGCTGTTAAAAATCCGCTATTTCTATAGATATTATTATATTTAATTACAATTTTTTATTATATTATTTTATAATAAATATGTGTATATATTATACACTCGTTGGGAAAGACAGTTATTTTTTGGTTTGAGTCGTTTAACCCAGCGTTTAACCACGGCTAACCTACACTGGTTTGTTTACTGCCAGTGCCAAGCCGATTTTTGGTACGGTCCTGGTTGCGGTTCGGTCCCTGGTAATTTTGGGCTGGATACGGGCCGGTTAGGCGGTTAAGGATATAACCGGCCGGGACCTCTAATAACTCGGTCCTAGGCGGGTTTTGGACTGTATGGTTACAATTTTGGTTCCGATTACTGCCTAGCCCGGTTAGTAGGGCTAGTTCGAACGGTTAACGGGCCCGATTGACAACTCTATATTCCTTTTTTTTTTTTAATTACATCATATAGTCGGGCTCGAACCCAATACCTCATATAAATGCTTGAAATTCTCTATCACTGAGCCAACACCCATTTGCAACAGCTCTATATTCTACAAGCACATATTGTTACTTGTTTTTTTAATCTTCTACCAGTTCTATAGTTTTATGATACGTAGACAACGAATGATCCCATGAGGTCCTTTCATAGTGCTTACGCTAAACGTTAAGCTGAAGTTTAAGCTAAGGGCATATTCAACCCCATAGGAAAAGCGGGAGGGGGAGAGGTAAAATCTAACAAAAATATGGTTCAATTCCAATTCCATGAGAGGATGGGGTGCTATCGGGAGAAATTTTGTTTTGGGTATGAGATGGTTATGGTGGATTTTTCCATAGACATAGCCACACCAAAGGCAAAAAAAATCTCCATAGCACCCAGCAAGCAAAAGCCTGGAATACTGAAGATCAAAACAGATATACCGATTGGAACAATTATAGCAACTAGAACTCGCCACGACGTTCCTCGTTCTTGTACCACGAGGCGGTGACGGTGGCAGCCAAGGAACAGGAAAAAGGTAAAGACGGTGGAGCTACCACAAGGTGGTGTAAGACGGAGAGAAACGGGTCATGTTAAGAGTAAAATTGAAATTTTGGGTTCTTAGGTCAAAAACAAGAGAATTGGGGGGAAATATGTCTCGGGTCACGTTACGTTCCTTCATTTATTTGCTTACATTTCCTAACTTTTTGTAGAATCCCCCTCTAGTTTGGCTAAATGACAATTTCACCACTTATAGTTTAGAAAATAACATTTTCACCCCTTCAAGGTGCCAAAAGTGAAGAAACTCACACGTATTAGAGCATCTCCCACAGTTGACATCAAATTTTACATCAAATCCTATATTTGGTAGAAAAAAATGGTTTGGCCTCCCACAGTTAACCCTCAAAAACACCATTTCACCATTTTTGGTGGAAAAATAAAGCTTTTGGTCTCCCACAGTTTTCACCAAATTTTACATCAAATAGTTATTTCACCATTTCATCAAATTTAGAGAATGGTATTTTTGGTCTCCCACAACAAATCATCAAATTTATCACCAAATCATGAATTTCATAACTATCAAAATAAAAAAATATTTTATTACCAAAACAATATTACACGAAATTGTAAAATGATTAAATAACACTTCAAAAAATCTAAAATTAACCAGTCTAATCTATTTGACCATGATTATCACATATGTACAAGAAGGCTACTGAAGTTCTTGACGTTTAACATCAGTGTATTATGTTCGGCCAAACTTGTTGCAACTACATTAGTTATTTCATTTTATCATCCTGCAGCATGATGCTGAAAATTTTATGTAACACGCTATGGCTCAAAAGCATATTATACAAAGTGGGAGATGAAAAACGGATAGCGTATATACTGTAAAGACGAAATGCTACACTATTACATTAGAGCATATTATTACCACGAAAGTAATGTGAAAATATGCCCTAAACACTAATTAACAATTTGGTGTAGATTACACCAAATCCTATTTTTGCCATCAAATTTGATGGTAAAAATAGGATTTGGTGATATATGATAAGATTTGAGGGTACTGTGGGAGATGCACTTCACCATTTCACTAAAGCTACACCAAATATAGGATTTGGTGATTTGGTGTATTTTTGGTCAACGACTATGGGAGGCCTACAAAAAAATCACCATTTTTTTGGTGATTTGGTGATTTGATGATTTGTTGTGGGAGGCCGAAAACACCAAATTTTACTATCAAATATAGAATTTGGTGCACTGTGGGAGATGCTCTTATTGTGACGCTCCTAGGCAAAAGTTAAAAGTTCTTTGACTAAAATAGTTATGGGGAGAAGTTTTACCCATATGGTGCAAAATATGGGGCTTGCCGAAAGATATAGTTCTTTTTCAAACTTGAAGGGGGTGAAAGTGTCCTTCAACCAAAATACAGGAGGTGTAAGTCTCTTTTACCCGAACAAAAATTAATTAGAGTTTGCTATGTAGGAAGTATTGTTAAAAAGTTGTGAAATTTTACACGAAAAGCGTGTGGTCAATTCCGTAACTGCTGGGGAAAGGAGAAAACACTTGTTACATTTTGTGTTTGGTAATTGCTAAGAGTTGTTATTGTCAAAATGACAATATTATTAGACATAATATAATAAATAATTTTATTATAATAAATAATTATTAATATTTATTAACAAATAATAATATTAAATAAGACATTTATCGAAAAAGCATGTCTCGGAAAGCAACACTTTCCGTGCTTTTCAAAATCTACCGAGGGGAAGACATTACGTTCCAGACAAAAAGTAAAAATAAATTTACCAAACAAGTAAATAATGCATTTAGATTAGAAAAGAAGCGTTTTAGAAAGCAAAATTATTACTAAACGGACTCTTAATCTAAACAAGCCCAAAGTAGAATCGGATAATCGATACATTCCCCCCTTCTAGTTTGATTGAAGGACTTCTTCACCCCTTCCACTTTGAGAAAAGATACTTTAACCTCCTAAGTGTTGGGAAATTCAAAAATTTACAACACATTTTTCTAATGTCATTATACTCTCGAGTTGAGGTATGTCACTAAAGATAGTTTTTCGGATAAAATGCCCCATACCATGACTTATTGCATAGAAAGGGGGTAAATTTGTTTCAAAAATTATTTTCGTTGACGGACACCACCACCAGCGACTGTAAGTTACTTGATGTGTGGCACAATGAAGGGTGAGTGAGTATTTTTCAAACTGTAAAGGTTGAAAGTGTCCTGCAATCAAACTTAACTTTTTCCACCCGTGACCATGTCAATTTGACCTACTAATTGGATAGCATAAAACGAGTGATTTAATTTTGCAATATTTTCACGACGTTGTAGTCTAAATTTTACTGTTCAACAACATGAAATAATTACCAAATTCTATCATCGTCTTGCTAATCAAATTACCTGATCAAAGTAACCCAACAAATAAAGAGCAGTAAGAGCAACAGAGAGAAATAGAGTTTGACGTGGCACTGTTCAGGCATCTTAAACTTCTGAAAAGGAATTTCTTCAAACACGCATACTATCCTGCACGAGTAAGAGCAACAGAGAGACTCAGCAGAAGAAGCATCAGAGCCAGCAGAGAGAGAGAGAGAGAGAGAGAGAGAGAGAGAGAGAGAGAGAGAGGAACAATGGGGGGCAAGAGAGGTAGACCACGAAAAGACCAAGCAGACTCCGGCAGGCCTTCCCCCATTCACGGCGGCCGTGAAATGAAATCCTCTGTAGTAAGTTTCTCAAACTCTTCAGCTCACATGTTTTCCCCCTTTTCTCTCTTGGGCACTTGTTTTTTTACTATTTTGGGAAATTTTTCGACCTAAACCCTAGAAAGAGGAGATCGGTAAAGGGGTTTTCACTCTCAGTTGAAATGTGTTCACATCCTTTCTTGAAAGCTTGAATCATGGAAAAAACCCATTTCACCTCTGTTTTGTCTGATGAATGCTGGAAGTTGAGGAAACATAGAGGGCTTCCAAACTCATCTCATGTGAAGTAGGAATTTTCTCTGCAAAAATGGAAGATTTGGGACTTGTGAAATATGTGTGAAGGGATTTGGGCTTTTGTTATGCCTCTTTGTTCAGTCTTGGAACTTCAACCTCTGATTTGAAAAATCACAATGCTATCTGGAAAGTAGATTAGTTAATGTGACATATCAAACGTGGGTGCATTTGTTTATTTGTGTGCTGAGTTAGGAATATGGGATTTATCATTTAAACAAAATACATTTAGCATTTCCAGTCTTGATCTTGGAAGCCTGAGCCTGAAACAGCAAGTTCATATCCTACTTGACCTCTTATTGACAAATCTCATATATGTACAAGTCTAGAGGTATCAAGTTATCGACTTCAATCGTGCCCTACCAAACTGGTTGGCGGTATTCCTTGGGTAGGTAGGCCACAAGGTCTCCGGAAGACACTGCTTGAACATCACGAGCATACCATCTGAGTTGATGGAGTAGGGTTTCAATTTTCTGCACCTTGTACAGTAAAAAGATTGATGGCTTAATCCGCTTCTTGGTGCCTTTTAGATGATATTGATGAAGAGTTTCCTGGATTCATTTTTGTAACTGTGATTTCAAACTTCTTATCAATTCAATATATGATTTATGCTACATGTTATACTCAGTCAAAAAAACTTAAAGGTACTTATTTAGATTTTATCCTCAGCATTCTATCTTAGTTCTTCATTTTCACAGTATGATGGGCCTAACCATACTAATAAAATTCAACTATTGTTGTCCTCTGCCCTTTGTTGGTTTCTTTTTTTCTCCCCTTTTGTGTGTATGACCTTTGAGAAATTGCCTTCCATTGTGAATGACAGTCTTTGCAATCTTATTATTCATCAGGGCATATCAACTAGAACTACAAGATCCAAGGCTGCCCTTACTGCTGCTGCTCCAATCATGGAAAACTATCGCGAAGTTACCCGCAGCCAGGTACTGCTGAAAAACCTGCAATTCACTGTTAGTAGTTGCTCCCTCCTTGAAATTTTGAGATTGGGAGCCTTTTCTTAGTTTATTCATTTATACCTACGCATTATAATCATTTCTGATGAAACGGTGTGCACATTGCCTATACACCCAAAGATCATTTTCCTATCTTTAATTCTATATGATGTTGTATGATGCTGGATGATACAAAGATTGTACTACGCTTGGTTATTCAGCCAAAGTGAGGCAGAGAACAATCACGAGTTTTAGATTTCTTATGGCATTTTGATGTCCACATTCTAGTTTCTGGATGAGGCTTTGTAAAATTGCAAAAACCTGTCACAACCGTACTGTGAGCATTGTCTTCCTCGTTTTAGTACATGGATCATGACATTGTTCTGAATTTTGTTTCCTATGACATGTCTTAAATGGACTCATTAACTGTGCACAGGTCTCGATTACTCCAATTGCTTCACCAAGACCCCTTCCTGTTTCGGGCAGAAATTGGACGGCTATGAGGGCGGTACAACCATGCTCAAAAGCTTCCGAAACTGTGGAACAAGAAGAAGAAGAAGAAATGTCATTGCCGACGGGAGAACAGATTAAAAAGTTCATTGCTGAGAAGGATAAACTCCTTAGCTTGGATGATGATATTCAGGGCACTCATGACAAAGTCACACATGATATGCAGGATAATCCTCTCAACCATAGCGGAGATCATATTCCAGAGCAGGACGCTCCTCCTCTTATGTTATCTGAATATGTCAACGATGCTGATGAGGGGTCCAATGTCATTGGTACTCCAAGGGTAGACTCTGATGGAAGCCCACCTAAGAGTCTGGGCATCACACAGATGGCGGCTATGTTGGATAATAACATTGCTGATCCAGATGAGGTCGACTCGTTGACTTATCCAAATTCAGTCAGTGTTGATGGGTACCAAGTGAAGGAGGAGTTTGGGCCTAAGCTTAGAGATATCTTCTCGAAGTATGGAAACATTGCTAGTCAATCTCAGTTCAATGGGAAAGTCTGTTCCATCTTCTTAGAGATGGTGTGCATTGTGGTGATGAAACTGGAGCAGTCCAGCTTACAAACACTAGCATACTCAGAGCTTAAGTCCATGCTTGAAGATATCGGGGCTGCGAAAGCCATAGGTTTGAACGTTGAATGGCTTCAGGAAAGGGCTGAAATGATTAAAAAGGCATGGTTGCTGTTTACGGGCACAGCCTCGCTGAAGAAAGAGAAGATGAAGAGCAGGGAAGAAGTGGAAAAGAAGGAGGCAGAACTCGCCAAGATAGAGCAGGAACGTGCAATGATGGAGCAGGAACTCTTAAAGCTGGATCAGAAACTCTCTTCAGGAAAGAAAGAGCTGGCTGGAATGAAAGTCCAATGTGAGAAGATCATCGAAAAGGAGGCCCAAACAAAGTCGACGGTGAAATGCTTTCTTGTAGGATCTTTAGCGCAAGGCTTGCTGTGAGTCCGTTACATTTGTCAGATATTCTGTATTTATCTAGTCTAACCCTTGGGATATTATCCTTTATGTATATGTGGATTCAAAGTGGTTAACTGTGGGTGCGCATACACACATAGGCACTAAATGGGTTCTATCTACGTAGAAGATTACGGATGTGTAACATCATTACTTCAGATATTTGCCTTTTGCATCAATGGCATTTGCTATAATTACCGCGGGGATAACTCTATACTCGATGCTTCTTCGTTGATTGACACTCCAAAGGATCTGCTTCATTACACTTGTTGGTCACCTCAGAGCTATTTTGAGTTTTATAGATGACAGAGTGTATCACTCAACCTTGTGTAGAAATGCTTCATTAGACTTGTTGGTTTTTGTAATGGTGAGCTTGAGTACTCTGTAGGCAATAGCTTTGGAAACCATTAGAGCAAGGAAGAATCGAGGTGCCACTTGTGTTGGCACAAGGTTACTGTCCCAAGGTTTTCTGTCATTTTATGGATTGCTATAAAAGTGAAGTTGAACACTGCTTACAAGTGGATTTTCCTGGGGGTGTTTAAACATTGATCCCATTTGTAGGTTGTGCATGTGCATTCAGGATTCTGTAATAATCATCTGCTCGTTCACTGTCCCCATACTCTTACAAAGTTTGGAATCACCTACAAGCTCTTTTCCGTATACAGATCCCCAATATGCTGTAGTAGTGCAGTGGATATCCCTAATTTCAACTCTCGCATCTGAATGAAATACTCCAAATGGAAGACAGCATCTGAACTGTTTAGCCTTAGCAACCACAGTGTACCCACCTAAAGGCTAGGCTGGTTACCCACAAAGCTCCATCTCCCACCTTTACTTGAAATTATCTGGAGGTAGTCCCTCGTGCTGGTGTGATCTCTGCTGTGTTCTTTTGCTGCGTTCAGGTTCTTTATTTTCTCCTGGAGGTTGCTGCTACCGTCTTCCCCTTTCTGTGGCCATTTGAGCCACATCTGGATGCTGCCTGTTTTGGTGCTACTGATATAACTACTGATCAGCTTTTTAGTTTGAGTTAGCTTCGGTGCTTCTTTTACAGTTGTGAAGTGCTTGTGTTATGATCTAGTTGTTTGTAGCTCATAGCTTCTGTGGTAGTGTGTTGGACTGTATCTTGGTTATGTTATTTGAATGTTTGGCAGTTTAGGTATGTTTCGTGTGGGGTATGATTTGTATATATCTCCTTGGAAAAGTCTACATGAACAAAAACTACAACAAAAAATGAACAAAAATGACGTGGATGTGAACATGTCATTAATAAAGTTTGAGGATGGAAATTATTAACAAAATAGAAAGGATAAATTTGAGGGAAAAGTAAAGCAGAGAAAAATTATGATTATCGTGGGGATAACTCTGTACTCGATGCTTCTTCGTAATTGACTGACACTCAAAAGGATTTGCTTCTCAACTGAGTCAACTCAGTCATAATCTCTGAGCTATGCTCTTCGAATAACGTGCCACCGTGCATAAAATATGCTGGCTGCGAAGGCACTGGCAGAGTGAGTGAGGAGCTACCAAGCATGAGAAGCACTGAAGCCATAGTTGGCCTGCTTGCGACATTTTCTTGAACACATACCAATCCTATGTGGACGCATCTCATCATTTCAGAAATTGAATCTGAACCATTCCTCAACAATGGATCTATCAGATCCGAAGCTGTTCCTTCTCGCCAGCTTCTCCAAGCCTACAAGAGAAAAACATTCGTGGGATCACATTTTTGTAGAGCCTATCCTGTAAAATTAGGATATTCGTGATACTTACATAGCTCAAGAGATCCTCCATCTTTTCCCCATTCCTGAAACCAGTGTTCTTACGACCATTGACAACCTCAAGAATGAGGACACCGAAGCTGAAGACATCTGATTTGACTGAGAAATGCCCGTGCATAGCATACTCTGGAGCCATATATCCACTGCAAAAATCACATTCCAGAACATGTTAATGGCGGCGGTGTTTCTTCTTTAAGGAAATTGCGAGAGTCACAGAACTTACTAGGTACCAACAATTATGCTTGTACTCCCCTGAGTTTCATCCATTGCAAACAACCTCGCCATGCCAAAATCTGCAATTTTCGGATTCATTTCAGCATCTAACAACACGTTGCTAGCTTTGAGATCACGATGAATAATCCGTAGTCGGGAATCTTCATGAAGATATAAAATTCCCCTTGCAATGCCTCTTATGATCTGGTTGCGCCTTTCCCAATCCAAATGTGCACACGCTTCACTGGATCTACATGTTAACCAGGAAAATAGTTATCTATATGGCTATGTTTATTTGTCAGGAAATATATGCGAGAGATTGCCGGAAATTTTGAAGAAAAGAAAAGAAAAGAAAGGAAAATAAAAATACTATAAACTTAGTTTTCGACGTGTTCATTTCATGAGAAAGTAGATGGGAAAGCGAGTAGCAATAACACTTTCATGCAAAATCTTGTGTTTTCAGGACAACATTTGAAGGATAATGTTTCCTGCAGGAAATAGGCGTGGTGGCCCCACAACTTTCCTGTTGCAACTGAACATGCATTTCCTCACTTTCTTCACAAATGAGTGCAGCCTATAGGATGTCCGTAACTATGATGAAGTTGAGAAGTAGTTGTATAATGCAATCAGAATCTTACCAAATATAAAGTTGTCGAGGCTAGAATTGACTACAAACTCGTACACGAGCAGCCTCTCAGTTCCTTCAAGGCAGAAACCAAGGAGCCTAACCAAGATCCTGTGCTGAAGATTGGCGACTAACACAACTTCATTCTTAAATTCGGCTTCACCTTGTCCTGAATTTCTGGAAAGTCTTTTTACTGCAATTTCTTGCCCATTTGGGAGTATGCCCTACACACGCGTACGAAAGAATATTAGCAGAAATAGACAGCGGGAGATAATACAAAAGCAAAATAGTATCTGCCAGACAAGGGACATATATACGATCATATGATTACCTTGTAAACAGAACCAAAGCCGCCTTGTCCAAGCTTATTAGCACTAGAGAAGTCATTAGTTGCGTACTTAATCGTACCAAAATCATATTGAAGAGATTCTGCAGCGCTAATACCTCCAATAGCTTCAAAGAAGGAAGAAGTACAATCATGGTAAGTAACCACTTCAATAAATGCAAAAACACCAAATTCTACATACAACATCCAAAAGAACCATCTTAATTAAGCTTACTTCCAATTGCCACCGATGCCCTCTTTCTTCTAAAGAAGCTCAAAATACTAAGGACCAGTATCAGAAGAAAACTAATTGTTGGAACAAGAACAATGACCACAGTTTTCGCTGTGTCGTCTTTCTTTCCTGCCAACACAAAACAATGAAACAAGAAAAAGGAGCGCACATAGTTATCAATTTCGAATGAAAAAGCCTTAGATGATGCAGAAATAGTTCGTACCTGTATCAGATGATGGAGTGTCCTCATAGAAGCGATCAAGCTCATACCGGAAATTACAGCTGGGTCTAAAAATTCTCCCACCTTTCTTCCCGCTGAACCACGGGGGGATTTCCTGAAATGCCCCTTGCAGACAGTCACCGCACTGGTCCTTGGACAAGTCAGGAGTGCACTGCACCTGTGCATATATAGTCTGGAAATCAGGACCAGGCACGTCGCCAGTTGCAAACTTCTTCAGAGAGCCACCAGAGGCAGCTTCACCGCGGAGGCTCTCCAATAAGCTTCTCAGCGCCTGATTGAACTGGTCTACGCTCGTGACGTTGGCAGTGTTCCACAGAGGTTGATCAGGACTATCTGACATTATTCCGCTTATGTCCTTGCTGGAGTACCTCAAAGTGCAGTTATCGTACCATATAATAGCTTCTTTATAGTTGGGACATAGTTGTGGAAGCCTACTTGTGGATTCATTGATGCAATTGTGGCAAACATCTAGCTTGACATCTCCCCTGCATAAAACATTTGCGTTAACTCTGTCAGAGTTTTCACCAGCTGAGGCACCGTAGAATCCATTTTCATCTGTGTTGAGGGAAAGCGAGGACAAGAGGGTATTGAGGTTCTTCTGGTATATGCTATTACTGGTGTAATTTCCGGTGTTTATGCAGAAGTGTTGATAGCTGCCTTGTGAAACAGCAAGTACACAGATGTTTGAGAGAATCAGAAGAACATATAGCAAATGTTTCCTAAAGCAGAGTTTCATTTTCAATAAGAAATCTAGTTTCAAATGAGGTATCAGAGTTCTCAAATATATACTAGTAACCTCACATAACGGAGTTTCTTTCTGAATGACTTCAAAAATTGTACTTAAGACTAAGTAAATTTTTGAACCATTCAATCTTACGATGAGGAAGACTCAATATGGTAGTTTAACAAGAAAAAGAAAGAGAAGTTTGAAAAAGTAATTTAATTAGAGGGTTAATTGTGACTGGAGTGATTAAAGACGGAGTTGATAGATTAATTTGAGCCATGTGTCGAATTTCTTAGCTATGAAGACGTAACACGTAATCTGTAAAATGATAGAACCTTAAAGCAGTTGACTAGAGAGGGTCACGATGCTTTTGAAGCTGTCAACAGATATATGATCTAAAGGCATTAAAAAAAACAAGTTTTGGAAAATTTAATGTTGACTCGCTGTCACCTATTACTGATTTACTGAAACTATTCGCTGATCTACCACATAATGATAAGATAGTATATTCAAACAATGTGTATGCTAATGCTTGAAGCAACATTTAAATCCAACATAATTCCATCTGAATTTGAGGTTTATGCACATCATTTGGGCTTGAGTTCACTAATAGAAGCTTCATTAACAGAATAAGCATTAAGCATCAAAACCACATTAGCCGTGGAGCGCCTAGCATCTGCATTAGCCATGGCGGGCTCTTGCCACTTATGATATCCAAAATTAAGACGCCGAAGCTAAAAGCATCAGACTTTACAGAAAACTGCATGTGCATTACATACACTGGAGACATGTAGCCGCTGCAGATCATCGCTCAATCATGTAGCATTGGGAGCAAAATGCACAAAATATATACTATTGTTCAAGTAAAAGAAAGAATATGAGGATAAGAAGCTTACAAAGTTCCAACAACTCGACTTGTGCAACCTCGAGTTTGGTCACCACCAAAGATCCTAGCCATGCCAAAATCTTAACATTTGCATTCATATCTCCATCTATCAGAACATTGCTTGCTTTGAGATCATGGTGGACGATTCCAAGCCGAGAATCCTCAATGAAGGTATAACATCCCTCCAGCCATCCCCTCAATAATATTGTAACCCTTTGACCAATCTAACTCTACCTTCTATTGTGCATCTATGCACACAATATAAGTAATGAAGAATTAGACTGGGGTGTTGTATATGTGTGATAATCAAGCTAGAGTTTTGAGGGTGGTTGTACCAAATAGCAAGTAGTCTAGGCCTTTATTGGGCATGTATTCATAAATGAGAATCTTCTCTTCAGTTTCTGCCCAAAATCCAAGTAGCTTCACTAGGTTTCTGTGTTGAAGTTTGGCAACCAGTACAACACCATTCTTAAACTCTTCAGTACCATGCCCTGAATCCCGCCATAGCCTCTTTGCTGCTATTTCCTACCCATTGGATAGTATACCCTGAAAATAAATAACAGTAAATCACAAACGCGATGCTTGATCAAGAAACTAGTTTCTAGCTACGAGCAGGCAGGTGAGAAACATGTTTGGAAGTATCAACATTTCTCTATATATTGCATTTCTTAAATATTAGGACTTCTGCAATTGCACTTGAACTGTGTTACCTTACAGACGGATCCAAATCCACCTTGACCTTGGTAGAAGTTGTTGGTGGCAACTCGAATCGTGCCGAAATCATATTGCATAGATGTTCTGTTCCAACGTCATTCTCGGCTGCCGAAATGAAAGGACAAACAAACAATTAATTTGTTGATTAACCGGTCAAATTAAACATAAAATCTATTCCAGAGTACAAAAGAGTTACCACTTGATGCTCTTTTACCGAAATCATCTCCTGTGACATAACTAGTCTTCTTCTTATCTTTTTCCAGGTAAACAAACAGGACACCACATCAGGAAGAGCAAAACAGAGCCTCCTATAGGTAGAACAACAGTGACAATGAGCACTAGAGCAGACACAAAGCCTTCCGATGGCACAACGGAGGCACATCACACAGTCAAAGCTAGTCAAGTCCGGCGTGCACTGAACAAAAGCCAGAGCAGACACTTCGGTAGTGTTAAATTCAATTTTAAAAGGCACACATAGACTAAAACACCACAAGAAAACAGAGGTTCAATGGAGCTATCAAGTTGGCCTCAAATACATAACCTAAGCTACTCCTGACCTAACAAGTGTCTGATCAACTGAGGCAGATCCCCCTGAAATAGATAATACTGGGAAGCATTCTCCAAGAGCTCATCACCAAGAGCAGGTAGGAAGACACTAGTGTTAGAACAATGGACCATTCAAGAGTACAAATATGAATTCATGTTGTCGTGTTGACTTTTAAATAATTTGAAAATGGAACCATCCAGTCATCATTCTTAAAATAGTAGCGGGGAAGATGGAAAGGTTTCCCTGACAGTGACATAAGTTAACAGAGGACTTTTCTACATCTAGATAGTCTTCATGTTAGTAAAATTCCACGATTGGGAAAGTTGGCAAGTCAATTTTGGATCAACAAGAATGAAAGAAAAATAAATATTTCAAATCAATTTGACTCTTCCAAATTCAGCATTTTCCATGTCCTGTTTGAGAAGGTAATTGAGGAATTTCATTGCCACAATTCGTTCTTGAGGCTCTTTACTCCCCAAAATGATTCCAGCCATGTCTACTATCAACTTTCTTCTGTATTTTGTTTCAGTGCTACTACTGATTTCGTCTTGTTTACTTCCCAAAACCAGATCTGCACCAACTTTTTTGTCCGCAAACTGCCCAAACACAACCACTTACTATCCCAACAGCACATATCAAGCCAATCTCAACACACTCTTATCGGTCCTATCCTCTAACGCCACCAACAACATCGATGGTTTCTACAACTTCACAGCAGGGGTTAACCTTCCAGACATAGCTTACGGCCTCTTCCTATGCCGCGGTGATCTCTCTCAGGATGTTTGCAAAGATTGTGTGGCGACTGCCACAGACGAAGTTCTACAAAAGTGTCCTAACCAGAAGGAGGTAGCGGTATGGTACAACGAGTGCATGTTGCGGTACTCAAACCAATCTATCTTCTCGAAACTAGACATTTCTTTTGCAGTTACTTTGCTTAGCACTCAGAGAGCAACTGATCCGAATAGAACTTTTGGAGATGTTCTGAGGAATGCTATCGTAGAAATTGCAGCTAACGATTCAACTGGCATGAATTTTGCAAAAAGCCAAGTTCGTTACACACCCTTTCAAAACTTGTATGGTCTAGCTCAATGCACCCCAGACTTGACCCGTTTCGAATGCAACACCTGCCTACAGAGTGCTATCTCAAGTTACACTAATTGCTGCGATGGTACCCGAGGTTGGAGAGTTCTCGCCCCAAGCTGTAATATCCGGTGGGAGAGTTATCCCTTCTACAACATTACTACTATCTTTAATCCACCACCAAGCCTGCAATCGCCACCAGGTATCAACTTCAAATAACAACCAAGTCACACAATCACTTTATTCCGGCCCCTAAATTTAGACCCGCGTGGTCATATGCTTTAATCGACTGATCTAATGTCTGCAGAGTAGTCTGGATTCATGATCTAAATATTATTTCCTTCTTACAGGAAGGGACGTGACAAAACGAAATATAATTATTATAGTTGTAACCTTATCAGTATTCGCAGCTCTGATGCTGGTTAGTTATAATGTCTACTGCAAGAGAAGCGGAAGAACTGGAAACGGTAATGTCAAACTCATTTTGGTCATCACGAGATTACAGTTCTTTCAATACGAATCACGTTGTGAATTTCACCATTATCGTACAGGGAAGAGAGAAAACCGAGAAATTCATCTACTTCAGTTATCAGGAGGAAGCTCTGAAGATCACCACCAAGGTAGGAATTTTCTAGGAGAGGAGTGTACTGAGTCCCAGGACTTCCCTTCCATCAAGTTTGATATTATATGTTCAGCTACCAATCAGTTTTCCAATAAAAACAAGCTCGGAGAAGGTGGATTTGGTCCAGTTTACAAGGTATATCTCCATGTTAAGCATTGAATCATTGGAGATGCAAGTTTTTATGATCCTGCAAGATATGTGTGCGTGTGTGTGTGTGTGTGTGTTTGTGTTTGTGTTATATTTGGAACTGAAAGGTGTTGTTGGCTTTGTGTGCCAGTTGATTGCATGACTTGTAAATCATGTGCAGGGCATACTACCAGATTGTAAAGCTATTGCGGTAAAGAGGCTCTCAAAAACATCTGGCCAAGGATTACAGGAGTTCAGAAATGAAATAAGTTTAATCGCAAGACTTCAACATAGGAATCTTGTCAGGCTCGTGGGTTGTTGCTTGGAAGGGAATGAGTCGCTACTTATCTATGAGTATATGCCCAATAAGAGCTTGGACTTGTTCCTCTTTGGTATGAACCACTCAATTGCAAAATCAGTGATATTCATGTTGAAAAAACCAGAAAAAGCAACCAATACTAATAGCTAAGCTATCAATCTTACATTCTGTTACCAGATTCAAATAGAGGTGCGGAGCTGGATTGGACAAGGCGATTAATCATCATCAAGGGAATTGCTCGGGGAATTCTGTACCTGCATGAAGATTCCCGACTTAGAATAATTCATAGGGACCTCAAAGCTAGCAATGTGTTACTCGACCAAGAGATGAACCCCAAGATATCAGACTTTGGTTTGGCAAGGATTTTTGGCGTGAATCAAGATAAAGCCAATACAAACAGAGTAGTTGGGACATAGTAAGCACAGAACGTTATTTCTCATACTGAGCTGTTAATTCAATGGATCTAGTTGGAACTTTTTCATGTTCATCTTATATTTTTTTTCTGTTTTTATTCTCAACCTGTACAGTGGATACATGGCCCCAGAGTACGCTATGGAAGGCCTATTCTCGGTTAAATCAGATGTTTTCAGTTTCGGAGTACTATTACTTGAGATAATTAGCGGGAAAAAGAACAGTGGCTTTTATATCAATGAGCATGGGCACAACCTCCTCAGCTTTGTGAGTTCTTTGGCAATCCTTGTATAACAAGAACGACGTTAGAATAAAGCAGGAAATGATTAAGGCATTAACTTGTTTGTTGCAGGCTTGGGAACTTTGGTCTGAAGGTCGAGGGCTAGAGCTGCTTGACCCTGTCATGAAGGAGTCAAGAGTGGAAGATCGAGTAGTGTTGAAGTGCATCCATATTGGACTGTTGTGTGTCCAGGACGATCCAGCAGACAGACCGACTATGTCACTCGTGGTTGTTATGTTTGCAAGTGATACTGTGACCCTTCCTCAACCTACAAAACCAACATTCCCTATAGGGCGACAAGTCTTGGGATCATCTGGATCTTCATCAAATGCCCGGATAACTATTTCTAACGTATCCCCCCGGTGACTTCTAATATAGATGGTCTGCGTATCATTATAGTCTGTAGTCTCTACCAAAATTCTTATATTCATTTTTTACTCTTCAATTTTCGCATTTGTTGAAACATAGTCAGTGCTTCCTTCAAGTCCATTTACCATGCATTATCAGGATACATGTAATCGCGTGGTTGTAGAATTATTGTCCTGGGGACAATTGAACTAGAAGTGGAGGAAAGCATTTAATGTTGTGTTGTGATTATTTTCTTGTGGAACAAATAGGAAGGATACAGCGCAGATTACTTTGTAGTCTGTACATTTGAATGAAATGCTATAGAAAGACCATTTGAAGTGATTCATCAAATGAAGTGTATTTTCCAAGAAGGTAATGATCCACTTATAAAGCTAGATCAATGAGATATCTTGCTATGGAACTCATCAGAACCCCTCTTAGGCATTTGATCAACAGTTCCAACACCTTTGTAGTAAATGATTATTAGCTTCAGAACATAAATTGCTTGTAAACTGATCCATAGAGCTGACCCAGTTTTAAATGAGAAAAAAGGCGCTTCACTTGTCGATTTCGAGGAACACCTTTCTAACCAAAAGCATTTCCAATCATAGGTTAATTTCCAGAGAATCAACACTACTGGAAAACGAAAGCATAGGAATAGTAGTAGTACCTTAAAATTACTGGAAGTTTTGGATCCTTCATGATTAACGGAATAGATTTATTCTTCAATTCAATTGAGCAAATATATCAATCTCTTCCGCGACACTTTTCTATGTTCTCTCCTCCAACGCCACCGGCTTCTACAACTACATAGTCTTCAGTGACAACCCGCGGACATAGCTTTCGGCGTCTTCATCGTCGGTTAAGAAATTCGCGACCAGAGAAAATGCTTATACGGCATTGAGCAAAGCATCTGTGCAGCTGACATGGCTTATTGCGTCTTCTAACACTAGAGACAACATTTTATCAGAAAGCGATCAAAAAATATTACTTTTTAAGCTACTAGATAATGTAAGGAGAAGCAAAGACAAAATTAACGTGTAACACGGATAAATCATTATGATAAAACGACTTAATCTAAAGACTAAAACTTGAAGTTGACATACCATATCTTACTTGAACACTAGATGCATACAAACAAAGAACAGAACTAATGCCAACAATTAAACCCGGGTAACAGTCGTCTTTCAAACCTTCTCGAGTCGGTTATGCATTGTAGTAAAAGCATTTTGCACTTCTAGGAGTTCTTCAGCACAGCCGGGACTGTGAAATTCTGTCATCCGTGTAGAAATAAATATCTGCATTGTTGTCCTCGTTCCTTGGGGCAAGTCCAAAACTTGTGTCCATCATTTCCCGGCGTACATGCGGTAGAATTGATATGGCTGCGCGGTATCCTTTCCCAGAAAGATGGCACAATTTGGCAAACCAATCGATCTTCTCGCTACTAGAATAGTCTATTGCATTGTCCTTGTATAATATTGATAGAGAATCTGATTCATGCCATGCAGAGCATCCTGAGAGGTCTCAGGGAGTGTTCTTATAGATATTGCTGCTGACACTTCAACTGACAAGTCAAGAAGTTATGAGCAGACAAGACGGTTACCCGCCATTAAAGTGTTTCAAAGATGGAGAGTTCTGTTTCCAGGCTGTCACATCCGAAACAATATTCATCCCTTCTATAATAATACTGTTAACCATGCTCCATCACCATTCACCACTGGTTTTGCGCCCTCCGAATTCTAAACACCTATCAGTATTCTTAGTGCTAATGGTGCTTAGTCTTTATGCCCACTGCCAGAGGAGAAGAGAAGAACAGCGAAAGGTAGTGTCAAACACATTGGTCACCACCAAAATGTGTTGAATTCAATTTTTGTGGGCACTTATAGACCAAAACACCACAAGAAAACAGAGGCTGGAATGGAGCTATCAAAGTGGACTAAAATAGGTAACATTAAACATATCCTGAGCTAGCAAGTGTCTGATTCCGATACACTGAGGAAGATCGCCTGAAATAGATAAGACTCGGAAGCATTCTCCGAGAGCTCATAACCAAGAGCAGCAAATGAGTGGGGTACGAATTCGCAAGGAAGAAGACACTAAAATTAGAACAATGGGACCACTCAGTCATCATTCTTAGAACAAGAGTACAAATATTGTTCTAATTCTAGTCAACAGAAGACACTAAAATTAGAACAAGAGTACAAATATGAAGACATTGAGTCCTGTTAACTTTTAGATATTTTAAAAATGGGACCACTCAGTCATCATTCTTACAATAACTATGGGGAAGATGGAAAGGCTCCCTTGACAGTGACAGAAGTGAACAGAGGACTTTTCTATGTCTCCGAAGTCTTCATGTTAGTAAAAGCTCCACAATTTGGGAAAGTTGGCAAGTCAATATTGGATCAACAAGAAATTAAAAAAAAAAAAAAAAAAGAAACAATTCAAATCAATTTGACTCTTTCAATATGGTTCAGCATTCTTACATGTACTGGTTGTGATGGTAATTGAGGAATTCCATTGCCACAATTCGTTTCATGTGTCTCTTTACTCAATATGATGATTCTGATCATGTCTACAACAACCCTTGTCTGTATTTTGTTTCAGTGCTACTACTAAGTTTTTCTTGTTTACTTCTCGAAACCAGAGCTGCACCATCTTTTTTGTACGCGAAATGCCAAAACGCAACCACCTACAATCCCAACAGCACATATCAAGCCAACCTCAACACACTCTTGTCGGTCCTATCCTCTAACGCCACCAACAACAACAATGGATTCTTCAACTTCACAGCAGGTGATAACCTGCCAGACATAGCTTACGGCCTCTTCCTCTGCCGCGGCGACCTCTCTCAGGATGTTTGCAAGGACTGTGTGGCAACTGCCACAGAAGAAGTTTTACAAAAGTGTCCTAACCAGAAGGAGGTCACGGCATGGTACAACGAGTGCATGTTGCGGTACTCAAACCAATCTATCTTCTCGCTACTAAACAATTCTGATTCATATACTTTGATTAGCACCCAGAGAGTAACTGATCCGAACAGAACTTTCGGAGATGTTCTGGGGAATGTTATCTTACAAGTTGCAGCTGATGCTTCAATTGGCAGTCCAGGAAAGAATTTTGCGACCAGCCAAGTTCCTTACACACCCTTTCAAAGCTTGTATGGTCTAGCTCAATGCACCCCAGATTTGACCCGTTTCGATTGCAACACCTGCCTACAGAGTGCTATCTCAAGTTACTCTAAATGTTGCGATGGTACCCAAGGTTGGAGAGTCCTCTTCCCAAGCTGTAATATCCGGTACGAGAGTTATCCTTTCTACAACATTGCTGCTACCCTCGCTCCACCGCCAGCGCTTCAATCTCCTTCCTTACCCCCGTTAGATTCTCCAATCCAACCACCAGGTACATTCGACTCCAAATAACAACTAAGTCAACAAACACTTTATCCTATCCCCTAATCTTAGACTCGTGTGGGCAGTGGTCTAATTTACTAATCTAATGTCCTTAGAGTAGTCTTGAATCTTGCTCTAAATATCATATCCTTATTGCAGGAAGGGACGTGAGGAAACGAAATATAATTATTACCGTCGTAACCTTATCAGTATTCCTAGCCTTACCGCTGGTTAGTTTTTACGTATACCGCAAGAGAAGTGGAAGAACAGAATAAGGTAATGTCAAACACATTTTGGTCACCACGAGATTGTTGTTCTTTCAATACAAATCACATTGTGAAGTTAACCTCTATCCCGTACAGGGAAGAGGGAAAACCAAGAAATTCATCTACTTCGGTTAGCAGGAGGAAGCTCTGGAGATCAGTACCAAGGTGGGAATTTGCTAGGAGAGGAGGGTACGGACTCCCAGGACTTCCCTTCCATCAAGTTTGATATTATATGTTCAGCTACCAATCAGTTTTCCAATGAAAATAAACTCGGGCAAGGTGGATTTGGTCCAGTATACAAGGTATTCTCTAGGTTAAGCATTGAATCATTGGAGATGTAAACTTTTATGACCTTGCCAGATATGTGTGTGTGTGTGTGTGTCATCGATTCATTGTTTAAAAGTATCATATTTGGAACTGAAAGGTGTTTGTTGGCTTCGTGTACCAGTTGATTACATGAGTTGTCAATTCTGTGCAGGGTATACTACCAGATGGTAAAGCTATTGCAGTAAAGAGGCTCTCAAAAACATCTGGCCAAGGATTACAGGAGTTCAGAAACGAAATAAGTTTGATCGCAAGACTTCAACACAGGAATCTTGTCAGGCTCGTGGGTTGTTGTTTGGAAGGGCCTGAGTTGCTACTTATCTATGAGTATATGCCCAATAAGAGCTTGGACTTCTTCCTCTTCGGTATGAACCCCTCAATTGCAAAATTGCCTGATTTCCAATTTTTTTTTTGAGAAATCTTGATTTCCATATTAAGAAACCACAAAAGGCAACCAGTCTTAATTCTTACATTTGTTACCAGATTCAAATGAAGGTGCAGAGCTGGATTGGACAAGGCGATTTATCATCATCAAGGGAATTGCTCGGGGAACTCTATACCTGCATGAAGATTCCCGACTTAGAATAATTCACAGGGACCTCAAAGCTAGCAATGTGTTACTCGACCAAGAGATGAACCCCAAGATATCAGACTTCGGATTGGCAAGGATTTTCGGGGTGAATCAAGATGAAGCCAACACAAACAGAGTAGTTGGGACATAGTAAGCCCTTAGCACAGAATGTTAATTTCCCATACTTAGCTGTTTATTCGACCGATATAAATGGAATTTTTTCATGTTCATCTTTGTGTGAATCTTATTTATTTATTTATTTATTTATTTATTTATTTATTCTGTTTTTATTCTCAATATATACAGTGGATATATGGCTCCAGAGTATGCTATGGAAGGGCTTTTCTCGGTTAAATCAGATGTTTTCAGTTTCGGAGTACTATTACTTGAAATAATTAGCGGGAAAAAGAACAGTGGCTTTTATGTTCATGAACATGGGCACAACCTCCTTAGTTTTGTGAGTTCTTCGGCTATCCTTGAGTGCATTGTGAAAGTGCAAAAGCACAACATTAAACGGAAGTTGGAAATGATTATGACGGTAACTTGTTTGTTGTAGGCTTGGGAACTTTGGTCCGAAGGTCGAGGGCTAGAGCTGATGGACCCTGTAATGAAGCAGTCATGTGTGGAAGATCAAGTAGTGTTGAAGTGCATCCATATTGGGCTGCTGTGTGTCCAGGACGACCCAGCAGACAGACCGACTATGTCACTTGTGGTTGTTATGTTGGCAAGTAATACTGTGACACTTCCTCAACCTACCAAACCAACATTCCCAGTAGGGCGACAAGTCCTGAGATCATCCAGATCTTCATCAAATGCCGCGGTTGTATCTGTTAATGAGATAACTATTTCAGCTGTATCCCCCCGGTGACTTCGACTACTTTTAATAATTTAGTTGGTTTACCTATTATTATAGTCTGTAGTCTCTACCAATATTCACATCTTCCTTTTTACTTCAATGTTTGCATTTGTTGAAACATGGTCAGTGCCAGGGGCGGAGCTAGAATGCGGCACGGTTACCGCGGTAAGGCACGTGCCGGACCATAATTTCCAAAAACAACACTATCACCCATGTATTTTATAGAACTTTTCAATTGTGCCCCACGTAAATTATGAAAATGCCCTACCTTTCTTTGAAATGTACAATTGTGTCCCAGTACTTAGTATTTCGTAGCTCCGCCCCTGGTCAGTGTTCTCTTTAAGTCCATTAACCATGTAATTGCGCTATTTGAATGAGTTATTGTTGGGTGATTGTGTTCTCTGTGCACAAGTGGACGAGAAGTGGTGGAAAGTATTACCATATAATCTGCTGTTGTTTGGCCGCGGGCATTGTTATGGATGAGAAGTGGTGGAATTGTTACAACAGATTACTTTATAATCTGTAAAAATGAATGAAATGTAATGGATAGACAGTTTGAAGTGATTTGTCAAATGAAATGTACTTCTTCTGGAATGTCCTGGTTTGACTTTTCAACCCGTGATTGGGTCACTTTAACTCGGTAATTCAGATAGCAAAACAATACAGCTTTTAGAATTTTTTTTTATGGTGTTGTAGAGTAGAGCTTACCCTAGAAGACCATGCAAATATTACCAAATTCTTTTATCGATTTGCTAATCAAATCACGAAGTCAAAGTGACCAATTGAATAGAAACGGAGGTAGTATTTGTTAAGTATCCGTGGGGTTCCACCTCAAAACCAATTGGCAATGCGGGACATTCTCAATAGTATTTTCGAAGGAGGTAGCGACTGATGCCTTAAAAAGCTAAATCAATGACATATCTGGCAATGAAACTCCTGAAGAAACCCTCTAAGGCATTTCATCGAACGCCTTTGTAGTAAATGATTGTTACCTTGAGAATACAAGTTACTAGTTAACTGATCTACGGAGGCAATGCAGTTAAAAGTGGGGAAACGGGTGTTTCTCATGAGCATTTCATCGAACACCTTTCTAACCAAGAGAGTTTGTAGCTATGGAGATTATAAATTAAACGAAACAGGATTGAGACTAGCAATTCGCAATCACTACTTCGAAAACGAAATCAGAGTACCTTACAATCGATAGCTTTTCCTTTGTCCTTCTTCAACGAAACTCCGACTACAATGGAGGAGAGATACCGATCAGTCATGTCTCGGTTTGGGCTCCAGACCTAGAGGTTTTGTTTGGATCCAGTACATTTTTTTGAGAACCGAATCAATATGTTGACCATAAACTGGGCTGGGTTATACCCGTTGAAATCGAATTGAAGAAACGGTCCAGCCCAATCGGGCCCAATACTGGCCCAAATGTGATAAGCTTGGTAAAGATGGGTTCCTTTTGCAAATTGGTTGGCATTTCCATTTATTGTTTGGTACGTGCAACATGTCGGAGTCAAACTTCTTCAACTTTTGGCGGGTGACTAAATATCTTCAACAGTAAAACTAGGGTTGTAAGGAAAATCGAATAAACCAGTCAAACCGACCGAACCAAACCGAAATCCTTAGTTTTGGACGGTTTTTTTGGATATTCGGTTTATGATTGGTTCAAGTTTTCACAAAACCGGTCAAATCGGTTTGGTTTTTGGTTTGTGAAAATATCACTCCGCACCAAACCGAACAGAACCGATATGTGCCTAATGTACTTTTATTAAAATATATATTGCGTAAAAGTATATTAAATAATCTGAACACATAGAACACAAGTAGATATATTCAATTAAAATGATCATATTAATCTTGATCTTTTCCATTTATCTCACATTCCATCGTAAATGATAGTCGTGCAAGTTTTTATTACGTCTATTTAACATCTTTCTCTCTTAAATTTGATATTCCATGACAATGCAATATTATAATATTCATTCAATAATGTTTATGCAAACCGACTGAACCGAACCAACCAAACCGATTTGTTTCGATTTGGTTTGGTTTGGTTCATCCTTTCAAATGGTTTGGTTTGGTTACAAAATTAGTAAACCGATGTCCAGTGCGGTTTGGTTTATGGTTTTCGCACAAACCGCACCAAACCAAACCGCTTACACCCCTAAGTAAAACCAATATCAGAGCAATCAATCCCCATTTATTCATTTAACAAAGGGATAACAACTTTTTTGAGGATCTTCATTTTTTAAGAAAAGGGGAGAAATTTCCGTTACTATCTATACACATGTAACATGGTGCAATGTATAAGAACACAGGTGAAAATTTGCTCTATACACAAATAAAATAAACATAATTAATAACAATTATTATGACTAGATATGCTTGTAAGTAAAGAAATGGGGTAAGTACAAGTTGAGCTTAACACCCGTGCTCGGATTATAGGTACCCAAGAGTTATCAATCTTAACAAGTATAAGAAGGATAAAAGTACCAAGAAGAGATAGAGGAAAGGGGTGGAAATAAGCAGCATTGTACTATAGAGGAGAGATATAGCTTTGGTGCACAGGGAATACTCACAGTGTAAAATGCATATAGGTAATATCCTATTTATACTGGTCAAACTAGGACAACCAATGGGAGACACGTCGTCGTACAGACAGCCCACGACCCATTAAAAGGCGGGATACCATAAATTCATGGAGACTGTCACAGATGATGTCATACATAGAATAGAAAACGATAGAACAAGTCGACAACACAAAACGTACTAGTTGCATCTGCGAAGGATCCCATATGCGACGGGTCTTATTCCTGTCTCCAAGCTCATAGAACCCCTGGCTCCCGTGCGAGGTGATGAGATGCGAGGGACCTCTCTCATGGTCCCTCCAAGTGTGAGATGGCATGATCTGGTGCTTCTAGAGCACGGTTGTAAGGACAACTAGTATGATGCTGATGGAAAGGTGGAAAGGAAGATGGAAAGGTTCCCTGACAGTGACATAAGTTGGTGCAGACATGGTTTTGAGAAGTAAACAAGAAAAACTTAGTAGTAGCACTAAAATAAAATACATAGAACGGTTGATTGTAGACATGATTTGAATCATCACACGGTGTAAACATCCACATGAAACAAATTGTGCCTCTTTACCAAAAGTCGGCTCCATAGCACGTACTGGTCGCATCTGGAACAGATCCCATATGCCACGGGTCTTATTCCACCCTCCAAGCCACTAGAATCGTGGCTCCCATGCGATGTTATGAGATGTGAGGGACCCAGTCTCATTGTCCTTCCAAGTGCAAGATGCATGATATGGTGCTTCTAGAGCATGTTTGTGAGGACACTTGCAGTTTGCTCATGGGTCCACGTATAGGTGACCCAATGCTTCATTCTTGACTGTCTACATTCAGCCCATTTGTGCACGGGCTGAGCTATGCTAGGTCCAAGCGCACCTTGCAGCCCCATGGTCAGGTCTTTTAGGCTTTTTCAATGACTGAGTGTACTTCGCCGTACCCTAGTGATGATGAGTAAGAAAAATTAAATCATTGCTGCAACCTTTTGGTGGGTAGTAATTATGACGATGGACACAGAGAGGGCCCCCATGGGACACGTGTCTTCTTGATTTTGATCTGATGGTTTGGAGCAGTTGTTGATTTGCGTTTTTGACGACGTGGATAAGCACAAGGAATTTTGGGAATTGTTGCCTCGTGACAGTTGGAGGCAGAAGGTCTTTTTAAAACTGAATTGTTCAAAATTCTTCTTGGAATTCGGGTGCTTAGTATTTAAATCGGAGTTGGCTCCTGGACAGTACTTTACCACAATTTTATAATGTTGTCTACGAGAGAGAAAGATGGCATTTGAAAGAGGTGAATCGAAAACAGGAAACACAAGGGAAAGGTGTTACTTCTGAAGATAGGGTAAATGGACTTCTAAAAAGGGAATGCTTACATAGAAATTGGTCCAATATTATGGCCCATGACACTATCTTAACCCACAATAATTAATTTAGCCCAACATTAATTGATAGTTTTCTAGAACTTGTTGAATTCTCTAGAATTTCACCACTTGGTATAGGAAGAAAGATCTGCATAAGTATAAGTGGGAAATGTGTAGAATCTTCCATAAAAGTATCTACTTGTAAGGAGGTGGGAACCTTCTAGTCTCTCAACCTCCACCATTAAATCATAGAATGTCTAGATCCTTTCTTAGTGGAAGCTCATGTATAAATAGGAGTGACCTCATCCGCCACATCCATCAATCCAACCATTGTACTCTCTCTCGAAGTAATAGAAGCTCTCTTTCTCAAAACTCACTTTGTGTTCTTTTAGTGTTATTCTAGGCTTACTTGAAAGGGTTCAAGTGCCGCACAGGAGTGTGAAGAATTCACCCCGTGATGATAAGCAAACTCTGGATATTTTCTTCTCATTCCCAATACGAGCTAACATAGATAGCCATTATTGTTTGATTTTCTACTAGGACATGTACGGCTAAAAATATGTACTATAAGTTTTTGAATTGTGATTGACATATAACAAGAAAATTAATGATCAACACTGAAAGCAACAATCACACAGTAAACTTGTGGAAACAACTGAAATAAGAAAATCAAGTAGCAAGGTGAAAGTAGATCGACGAGTTGACGGATGATCATACCTCTACATTTATACCTTCCTTACCTCGTGTGTCATGGTCGTTGCAATATCATAATATTCAGAAGGATCGGTAACATCAAGTCCACTTATATGCGACATATGCATCACTAGGAAAGAACCAACATAATCTGCAATCTTCAAAACCAATAAACAAAATTCCCAATTCCATCAATTTCGGGAACAAATAAATATGAGACTGAACCATGAAGATCCTCCCGGCCTCAGCCACCATCCTCGCCACAGGACAAGGCAAAACACCTAATCTTGCAGTTTTTATAAAATGCAAACACGAAGACTGAGAAATTAAGGAGAAGAAATCTGAGTACCTGAACTCGTAGAGGCCATCACAGTACTTCCATGGAGCGAATCTAGGAAGAATGAGGAGGAAGCCTCAGCAGAAGATTTATGCCAGGGCCACTATCACCGGAACCACCTTTTCTTCACATCCTTTAATCCGAATAGAGAGAGAATCCCTTCAGGCTGCATAGAGAGAGAATCAATGGGTGCCAATCGATCCTCCACGATCGTCGTTGACATCAGTGACCTATTCCCCTCTCTTAAATCAAAGAATATAAGAAATAGGGTGGACAAAACCAAAAAAAAATCGTGTATTCAGACAAAAATCAGACAAGGGTACATAAATTACTCAAAATCGAGACTTATCGAGCAAATACAATCACATCCGACTACAACCACGAACAACGGCATGTTTTTCTTCAATCTCGACTTGTTCTTGTATATCCGAAAATCAAAATTCGGACTTGTTCTTGCAGAAGAAGAAGAAGACGGTGAGATTTCAAGACAGAGACCACAACTGTTGGGTTTTGACATAGGTAACGCAGCGGAATAACAAAATTTAATTCCTACTCAAAGCCCACCAAGGATCACAGGAAGAGAATCATAACGATGGTAAGGGAAGAAACAAGTAACACACCTTAGAGGTCTCATGTGATAAGTTGTAACGTGAATTGTGTCACGTCTCTACGGTTGATCCACACCTAGAGGTGAGATCTAGATCTTCCAACTCCTTGTGCTAGCTAGGAAGAACGGAGGAGGAAGAAGAAATCATGCAACAATGGAGCACCAAGGTGGGAGGCACCTCCTTGTGTGGCCGACGGGTAGGGGGCGGTCCCAAGGGGGGTTCGGCCCTCCTTTGGGACTTGCTCTCTCTCATTGATTTATTTTCTCCTACTCTAATCATGTAGATGTGTAGAGAAAAATAAGCTAGGACTGTTCGTTATATAGTCCAACAACTCCTTGTCCTACTAATAAAGAACCCGTCTCCTAATCCTACTCAAATAAGAATTAGTCCCTTTTGCAAACTAGTCCTAATCATGTCCATACATGGATTTGTTCTCTTTCCAAATTAATCCTAATCATGTCTCTACATGAATTAGTCCATCTTGCATATTAGTCTTACTAAGTTAGCAAGTTGTTGCGATTTGATCCTTCTAATTAATTAATCATATTAATTAATTATTTCCCAAGTCTAGTTCACCCCTATATGGCGTGTGACCCCATAGGTTCTATTTAGTTTGTAGTAACTATTTACTAATATGGAGCGGCCTCTAGCAAGACATCCACTCTAGCCAACAAATAGAATAGTCATCATGACAAACCTTGTGCCCAATATCACATATTGCGTTATCCCTTTGTCTCCATATCCGGATTGGACACGAGACATAAATAGTCACACTCGTATATCCAGTCTATAGTTCCTCGATCCTGGGAATATGCTTATGCAAGCAGATAACATCAATATCTTCATATTGATTTATCTGAGTCTGGCCAAACATTCAATAAGCCTCATCCCTCGAGTGGTCGTGGATATTTGATCCCATTATGTGGGAGGGACAAATCCTCTCTACATCACTACGATCTCTAAGCTTGCTTCCTATCATGCCCGATAGCTATCTTTATAGTCACCCAGTTACGGTGTAACGTTTGATAACATCAAAGCACGATATTTCACAACTAGAGTATCTAGTGACTTCAAGTCTAAGGATTGCAATTATATTAGCACTACGAGAAGCGATTGTGACTTCAACATAATCTAATGTATCCTTCTCGTCGTGGGTCTATCCAGTATGCCATTACCCCTAATGCATACCCATGTGTTGGATCGTGATATCTCCATATCAATCCAACCCCATACTAGTCTATAGATGATTGTCCCAATAATAATTATAATGGACTAGGGATATTTAAGAATATAGCACTTATATTCTAAGGACTTCATTCATGTTATCATATCTCCATATCGATAACATAATGAATCGTAAATCCATATATTTGTCACAATAAAGTGATTGCCTCTAGGACACAATTCCAACAGTCTCCCACTTGCACTAGAGTCAATAACCTCCATCATATGCGTATTGATCTAGCGCGGCCCTCCACGCTTACACTGCACAGGGGCGTGGTAGACGAGACATGCGCTGGTACTTTGCAGATATTCACATCTCCTCTATAAATCAATTTGATTGAGATTGAATATTTCGAGTAAGTGCATCTCATACTATAATTTACTCATTCCTCTATGTTAGAATCAGTGACTGAATCTTGCCTGGAACCTTTCCAGCTCACAGTCGATCCCACTAGTGCAAAATATAAAACTTGAATATAATCTGAAATCTTCTTTGTCAGATTGGAAGTTCGCATCACTGTGACTCCTTACAGTAAACTCTTCATATCCTCCATTTATCAAAAATTCATCCTTCGTGCTTCTCAAGAACTAAAGGATAATCTTGAAAATTATCCAGCGACTCTCACCCGGATTTGACTTGTATCCTTGTGGCATTCCATATGACACATCTGGCCTAGTACATTACATGGCGTACCTCGTGAATCTTATTCATACGGTCCCTTTCCAATTTAACTGGAAAGACAATTAGTATTCCAAAGACTAATTCCATGTGACAGGTAGAATTCATATTCCATACATGTTGAACCATTTCAACACCTTTGTCACTATATGCACTATTACCTAGGATGCATAACCTATTCTGATCTACCTCCATAGATCTTCATGGGTTTGCTTTGCCTAAGTCTATCATTGAAGATTAATTCCCTAGTCAATCTACGTAAGATTGCCAAGTAGGGACGTCATTCCCAATGATTAGTATGTCTCCACATACAAGACCAGAAACATAACTGTGCTCCCACTAACCTTCTTGTAAACACAAGTCTCATCTTCAATTTTGATGGAACCAAACTCATTTGATTGCATCATCAATTTGAAGAGTCCAACTCCAAGAAGCTTGATTCAATCTATAGACAGATTGCTACAAGCAAGATGCGAATGAATTTAAGCATCACAACTGGGGAAAGAGTTTCTTCATAGTCTATACTATGAAATCACATGAAAACCCTTTCCCACCAATTTTCCCTCAAAAGTAATCATATTACTATCCATGTTGGTTTCTCCATATTCCACTTGCACCCTATGGGTCCTACCCTTTCAGGTGGTTCCACCAAAGTTCATACTTTGTTGGTGTACATGGATTCCATTTTGTATACCATGGTTCCTAGCCATTTCTGAGAGTATGGTCCACACGTGACCATCTCATAGGTTGTAAGCTCATATCAATGAGAAATATATCACGAGCTATGAGAAATCCTCATTTATCTAGTCCCTTGACATATCCTACCTAACCTACGAGGTTCTTGTGTAAACTGAGTAGGTTGCTCCACAACACCTTGTGATCCTGCTCATGTTCCATCAAAAGGATCAATGTTCTGTTGTGGTTCTTGAACTCCTTCAATCTCTACTGTCCTCCCACTGTTCTTTTAGAGACAATATCTATCTAGAAACAATGTGTTTCGAGCAACAAACAATTTTTTCTCGATTGGATTGTTGAAATAATATCCCTTTCAAGATATCCCACAAAACATTTATCCGAGTTTATCTGTAAACGCCTTTACATAAACTACATAACCCAAATCCTTTATGAACGACATACTATGACATTTCCTAGTCCATATCTCATATGGTCTTTCATAATTAATTTTAGATGGAACAAGGTTAAGGGAGAAATTTGCTGTAATTAGAATATAGCCCCTAAAAGTAAACTGGAAGTTATTGTTTGACACATCATGGAACGAACCGTGTCCAACAAGGTCCGAATTCTCCTTTTAGACACGCCAACCCATGTGGCGTGCTAGGTGGAGCGAGTTTGGATCATATCCAATACTCCCATAGATGCTTGTCAAACTCTTGGCTCAAGTATTCTCCTCTACGATCCAATCGTAGAGCCCTAATACTTCTGTCAAGCTGGCTCTCTACTTCATTCTTGAATTCCTTGAACTCTTCAAAGGATTCTGATTTTTTCCTTATCTAAGATACACAAATTCATATTTCTCTAATCCCATAAGTAAATATGATGAAGTACTGAAAACCATCTTTAGCATCTGTGCTTAGCGGCCTATATACATCAATATGTATGATTCCTAAAAGATCATATCTTTGTCTAATAAGTAAATCTTACATATTTCACATGATTCAATAATCAAATGAGTTCTATAAATCCATCTATATGGAGTTCTAGATATGTATCTCTTATTCATGTGGTCTAAACAATAATGCTAAAGATAAGTGAAGTTCATATCTGACACGTCCAAACCACAAGTGTATGGCTGTCGGTGCAGTAATAATCGGAAAAGTCCGGATTGTCGAATCCCAAGAGACTTCTTTGTAAATTAGCTATTAGTTCTTAACCTTGTGTGGGCAAAGCGCGGTGGTTTGTTCTACTAAATCTACTGAAATTGAAAGACAAAGATCTCAATTAATCAGGTGAAAAGCTTCACGATTAACGAAGAATGATTTTTAAGTTACTTAACAAGTGGACAAGTTCAGGATATCTCTACGGGTTCACTAGGGAATTCACACCACTTATGATTTACGTTCATGCGACACGGATATTTTCTACTTAAACAAACGAGCAATTTCACTTTGAAGATTCCTCAACCAAAGCCTATATTCAAACTCTTGTACCTGATTCCTCTAGCCTACTCAAGTTTAAATACGCATTATGATCTTGATATCAACTCTTAGTTCTAGTTAACTAGCAAGATTCCTCAACCCTAGATTCGACTAGTGCAAGATTCAAGTTCAAGCAATAACTATTGATTCCTCTAATAATTATCACCTAGATCAATCTTATTGTGACGTCAAACAATATGAAAGATAGGATTACGCATATGAATCAAGCATAACTAAGCATAAACATCCAATTAAGCTAATAAGCATGAAGCATAATCCATAAATCACCAAAATATGGTGTTCAAAACCCTAGTTCCCTATGAGATATCCCGAATAGAGGGTTTAGCTACTAAAACACATGATCAAAGTACAAAGTTTCAATGATCATAAACAAAAACTAAAGAAGGGAAGAAAATAGAGAATCAAACGATGGTCTCCAAGCTCCCAAGAATGCTCCTTGCTCTCCAATGGCGTAGAATAGATGAATCCTCCAAGCCCTAGGTCGTTCCCTACTAGTTAAACACGTTCCTTCCTTGTAAGTCTTTAAAAATAACACTTTCACCCCTCTTCTAATCACGTCAGATCTAATATGTGATCTTGTGATCACAATTTGTGATCCTAGGATCACCTTTTTAGTTATAGAGTCACGGTGATCTTCTATGTGGTCTTGGACTTGATCTTGTGATCATAGGATCACCTTTTTTAATTGTAGGATCACGTTGATCTTCCATGTGGTCTTGCACTTGATCTTGTGATCACAATTTGTGATCCTCTACTTCCAGTGAGTTGCTTCTTTTCACTCCTCTTGAATTTTTGGCCAAGTCTTTTTCTCCTCTTAGCTTCTACTCTCCTTCGTCCATTCTCTCATGCATTCCTTGAGTTTCTTTATTTCCGAAGTTCGCTTCCGCTCCAAAATCCGCACTCCAAGCTTCCGGTTCCTGAAATCCACAACACGAACAAATGCCGGAAGATCAAATGCGACAAATAAAGTCTAAAACATGCATAAAACGCCCGGATTACACAATGAAGTCTAAATACTCAAGTATGCTCAAAACATATAAGAATTGGTCAATTTCTCATACAAATCTCTCTAAACGCACGCAAATCGATGGTGAATCCTATAAGAATATAACTCCTAAAGTGGAGTTATCAAATACCCCCACACTTACCATTTGCGCGTCCCGAGCAAAGTCTCATCTAATGCATTTAATTGTCTACTAGCCGACACGACTCAAACGACTCTGACACGACAAACGACACAACAATGCAGCAATATGATGCAAATGCAAATCCTAGACTCTATCTTAATACAACACACAAAACGCTTTAAATCTTTCTTTTGGTAAGATCAGGCAATCCCCCTCTCATCAACTAAAAATCATCAAGCTCTCACTAATCCTGTTTGAAATTCATATACACGTAGCAAGAATTTGAAATAAAAATTTGATTCAGTGCAAAAGCTCACGAAGGCGTCCCCTTTCTTCCACCAATTCAAACCAAGACACAAGCACGTCCTAAGCTTCATTGGGTCTAGTTAAGCTCAAACTTCACTGTAGTCTTTCTTCGCCGAATCATCTGAGGTTTTCAGACCCTCTTAGCCTTTATTGCGTTTGAATGCAAATTTTCCCGGTGAAGGGAGTCACAACTCCTGTGAAATAAGGCTTGACTCTAGTTATCCTCTCCAAGCTCTATTTGGATGGAATCCAAATTTTCCGTGTGACCGGAAGCACATTAGGTTGTTTCTCCTTGAAGCACAAGTTTTTTTTTTCTTTTTTTTTTCTTTTTTTTTTTTCCATATTTTCTCATTTTCTTTTCGTTCCTCCTCTGTTTTTACAACCGTGCAATAGAGCATAAAGAGCGTGGGCTTTTTCGGTTAACTCTTGTGACCACCGTAAGAGATGGTACGCCCCTCAACTTCACTTAGGCTGAGGTAACCGTACCACATGAAACCAACTCTACACGAAGGTCCACCCCAGATCACAAGAGACCACAAGTTTCCACTTGAAAACAGAATATTCAGCTACAAGCAAAACTCAATCTAATTAGCACACTATATGAAACTTAGGTATACTTTACATGTCATTCTTTCAAAACTTCCAAAAATTCCCGGGACATCCTTAGTGAAACCTCTACACAAAATATTAAAGAATAAAAATTTCCTTACTACGACACTTCCTACTCAAAAGGATTCATTCACTAAGCTCTCTTCAGTTTCAAGATCCTCAATTGCCCTTTCTCAAATTTTTAAATCTTTAATTTTTTTATGGATTTTCTTTTTTTTCTTTCATTTTTTGTATTTTTTTTTAATATCCTACCTCTATATGCAAGGCTTTGACATGAAAAAAAATTGACACAACACAACTCAACTTTTTGGTGTGTATACTCAATTATGTAAAAGTGCAAACAGTATGTAAACTACACTACACAATACGACAATATAAGTAAAAACTCAACATAAACCACAACACTAACTCACAATACAATCTAAACACATCCTACATGTAACTGGCTATGCAAGACACTATGGCTAGCAAACAGTTAAACCACCCCCACACTGAATGCTTCGTTGTCCTCAACGAATTTAGAGATAATGCAAGAGAACTCAGCAATCAATGTGTAGGCCAGTAGATGAGATGGAGCATGACATACTTATATAAAAGAAACACAAAATTTAGCAAGAGAAAAAGATACTCACAACCACCTCAAGGGTGGGGACGAAATCACGCCAAGCAGTCCCCAAGCACAGTAGTGGTGCCACCATGCTCCTATACAGTCAATGTGTACTCGCACACCGGGGTCGACTGCCCTCCTCTACTAAAATATGTGTCTTGGAGAATCCCCAACTCGTATGAACGAGTCCCTGTGAAGGTCATGTGTGTCATGGCACACCGGGGTAGATTCTACCATAACCTATTCAAGTATGTCACTGGGAAACAACATAATTAGTCCCTCTCTCTCTCTCTCATCTCTCCAAAATAACTTGATAAAATAACTGAATTTAAAAAAACAACTACGCTAAAGCAAATAAATAGGTTGGGTTGCCTCCCAACAAGCGCCTTGTAATTTAAGGTCGACCACCCGACCCAGTTACCTCAAAATATGTTTAAGGAGATTTTTCTCTCCACTTTTTCTTCTTCCACCATCGTCTCTCTTTTTGTCTCTTCTCAAATGAGCATGCATGAGACACATATGACAAGAAGAAGTTGTAGAAGACGGCATTTGCAAATTTCTTCTTCTTGTGCTTCCACTCCTTGATCACCGGTCTTCTCGAGAATTCATTCACTACATCATGACCCATTGTACATTTCCTCTTCTTCTTCTTCTTCCAATTCTTTAGAATCAATATCATTGAGGATCGGTTATGTGGAAATAGAACCTCAGTTGGAACAGTAATGGCAAGGAGTGCCGTCTTGACTGCTTCCTTCCCTAGCTCTTGTCTTGGGATCACAGGTGTCAAATCATGTACTGCATAAAACTGGGGTCTTTGCTCTTCCACGTGTGACTCATCCCATTTTATTATCGCCAAAAGATAAGGATTAGACTGAAGAATTTTATGATACATGTCCTTGCAAACATCTCCCTGCGGTAATTTCTTAGCTTCATGACTTTCTTCAAAGTAAATATCTTCAGTGGGCCATAAGCTAGCGATGTCCACACTCTCCCATGCATGCCACGACTCCGGAATTATGCGAGGCACAAGTTGTATAGGCTTCACAATATCATCCCAATCTGAGTCCGAATCTGAGTCTGAAGCAGCCCGAGGATCTATTACTTCATGATGAACAGCATTGTAGACATAGACCTCTGGGGGTTCTTCGTCTTCCTCTTCGCACTCCTCAACTAAGTCAGGAATCATGCTACTTGGCCCATCGTCATTATCTGCATATGCCAATGCACTCGAAAGTTCTGCCAAGTGTTGTCCCTTCAGCTGGAGAGTTTCATCCATCCTATTAATCCCTTCCTCCATTCTGTCCATACTAGCTACCAGGAGCTTCAATAATTCTTTCTTCTCCTCATCTTCTTGATTGCAAGGAGGAGGGGTGTACATATCTCCATAGGAGTAGTATGGTGAATATCATGGAAATTGCATATAAGAATTATTCCCCCACATGATCACCAAGATACCTGCACAATTAATCTCGAGGAAGCAGGTGAGTTCAGAAATAAAATAAATAAACAAAACAAAATATAAAATTCCCGAAGTTAATAATTCTAATCAATTCAATCGAAGTCCCCAGCAACGGCAACAAAAACTTGACACGTCCAAACCACAAGTGTATGGCTGTCGGTGCAGTAATAATCGGAAAAGTCCGGATTGTCGAATCCCAAGAGACTTCTTTGTAAATTAGCTATTAGTTCTTAACCTTGTGTGGGCAAAGCGCGGTGGTTTGTTCTACTAACTCTACTGAAATTGAAAGACAAAGATCTCAATTAATCAGGTGAAAAGCTTCACGATTAACGAAGAATGATTTTTAAGTTACTTAACAAGTGGACAAGTTCAGGATATCTCTACGGGTTCACTAGGGAATTCACACCACTTATGATTTACGTTCATGCGACACGGATATTTTCTACTTAGCCAAACGAGCAATTTCACTTTGAAGATTCCTCAACCAAAGCCTATATTCAAACTCTTGTACCTGATTCCTCTAGCCTACTCAAGTTTAAATACGCATTATGATCTTGATATCAACTCTTAGTTCTAGTTAACTAGCAAGATTCCTCAACCCTAGATTTGACTAGTGCAAGATTCAAGTTCAAGCAATAACTATTGATTCCTCTAATAATTATCACCTAGATCAATCTTATTGTGACGTCAAACAATATGAAAGATAGGATTACGCATATGAATCAAGCATAACTAAGCATAAACATCCAATTAAGCTAATAAGCATGAAGCATAATCCATAAATCACCAAAATATGGTGTTCAAAACCCTAGTTCCCTATGAGATATCCCGAATAGAGGGTTTAGCTACTAAAACACATGATCAAAGTACAAAGTTTCAATGATCATAAACAAAAACTAAAGAAGGGAAGAAAATAGAGAATCAAACGATGGTCTCCAAGCTCCCAAGAATGCTCCTTGCTCTCCAATGGCGTAGAATAGATGAATCCTCCAAGCCCTAGGTCGTTCCCTAATAGTTAAACACGTTCCTTCCTTGTAAGTCTTTAAAAATAACACTTTCACCCCTCTTCTAATCACGTCAGATCTAATTTTTGATCTTGTGATCACAATTTGTGATCCTAGGATCACCTTTTTAGTTGTAGAGTCACGGTGATCTTCTATGTGGTCTTGGACTTGATCTTGTGATCATAGGATCACCTTTTTTTAATTGTAGGATCACGTTGATCTTCCATGTGGTCTTGCACTTGATCTTGTGATCACAATTTGTGATCCTCTACTTCCAGTGAGTTGCTTCTTTTCACTCCTCTTGAATTTTTGGCCAAGTCTTTTTCTCCTCTTAGCTTCTACTCTCCTTCGTCCATTCTCTCATGCATTCCTTGAGTTTCTTTATTTCCGAAGTTCGCTTCTGCTCCAAAATCCGCACTCCAAGCTTCCGGTTCCTGAAATCCACAACACGAACAAATACCGGAAGATCAAATGCGACAAATAAAGTCTAAAACATGCATAAAACGCCCGGATTACACAATGAAGTCTAAATACTCAAGTATGCTCAAAACATATAAGAATTGGTCAATTTCTCATACAAATCTCTCTAAACGCACGCAAATCGATGGTGAATCCTATAAGAATATAACTCCTAAAGTGGAGTTATCAATATCATTATATGCAAACCTCTTGATATTGATGTTATAGATGAAATTATCATGATCAAGGATATACTATCCATTTAGACAAAATTGCATTACAATAATGCATATCAGAATAAATGGAACAACATTTGTCCTTTATTATGATAGAGAGCTTTCTTGTCCAAACAAGAAACTATGATAATGAACCTACTCATAGCAGAGACATAATCACTTTTGTCTAATTCATGAACAATTTCATAAAGGTAGAAATAATTTTCTATGGCTAATTTAGCAACCCTTTGCTTCATTGCCACATGTGTAGGATTATTTCTTCTTTATCCAACTGTGTTTATCTCTTGAGATCCTCCACAATTCTAATAAATGTGAGATCCTCATCAAGTATCGTATACTAATAATGATGAGATAGACACATTGATTTCTATAACAAGAATACCTAAATAGGAATACACAATTCCATTATTACCTACTTCCAGGTACTTTGGGTAGTCTCTCTTCCTTTACACTACCTATGGGACTTTAAGGCAACTTGGTTTTAGCAACAAGCTTGCTTTATATCTATGGGGTCGGCGCAAACCTTTTGCCCTTACCCATGCTGTTAACCATTAACAGTTTTTGCCTATGCCCTTCATGAGTGCTTTGTTTAGTGATTCTCAATCATATTGAGTAAATCTCCTTTGAACAAAACTATAATTGCATCCAATGCAATTCTTGGTCCACTTTCGTGAATAACTTTTATTCTTTATCTATCTCATAGATAACACTCATTCACTAATGTATCAATCATATTGAATTAGCTTAGTTGCATAATGCAAAGTGGAGCAACACTTCAAACTTTTCATGTCTAGCTCGCTCTCTGAAAGAGCTTCTTTCAATGTATGATCATATCATACGCCTCCATGTTCTCATCATGCTTCCAAAGCTCCGAGTTCATGGCAGCTTACATGAGGCAAGTTACATTCAAAGAACGATTCTTTGATGTTCCTTCCATTAGGTTTTAGTGTGTCTTGGTAGTTGGTGGGAAGAGAACTTTATGTTCTACGATGTACAACAATTTCTCTTTTATTTGAGAACAATTCTCAATTTTATACCAATCTGAAAAATAGATTCCAGACAACTTGTCCATCTTATGGACATAAAGTCGTGTTTCGTTTGTTTAATGCCATGGGTATTCAACACTAAGGCCTCGTTTGGGTAGAGGATAAGGAGGGAGCATAAGATAAGTTATGCCCTCTCTTTTTTTATCAAGTGTTTGGGTGCTGGATAAGAGAGAGGATAAGTTATGTTGCCTTATGCTGATGGAGCTTTTAATGAACAAATTTTATACCCCCAACATGGAAGTATAAGCTCGGATAAGAAAATATAGCATATTATGATGCTAGTATGTTGACAAAAATACCCCCACAAACTATCTAATTTCCCACCCTTGTCCCCAAACCTTGTCAGCTATTACACCGTTTCACGTCCCTCCTTTATTTTGGAGGAGGCCTCATGGGTTTGATAACTATTATTTTGGGGTTGTATAACTATATTTGAGTATGTACGGTTGAGATAAATATGATGACATTTTACTGTGCTTGCTGAAATTTCGTCGGTTTATTTTTTTTAGGAAATTGTTTATTGTAGGTTTTGTAAAACCATGCCAATATGTCAATAAGTACTATATAGTACTACCTCTGTTCTTCTTTAATGCACCGGTTTGACTTTTACCACTATTCACTAGGTCACTTTGACCCGGAGATTTGGGTAGCAAAATGATGCAGTTTTTTGATAAATCTGTTATAGTGTTGTAGAGTAAAAGTTGTTCTATAACACGGTGAAAAAAGGTCAAAAATGCATCATTTTGCTATCCGAATCACCCGGTCAAAGGGACTCAAATACGAGTCAAAAAGTCGAATAAGTGCCTTAGAGAAGAAAGGGAGGTAGTAATTTATACTTCATAATTTCTTATGACCATGTTGTATCTATGAATATTTGTTATGTATGCATTTTACTACAAGTTTATTTCGCGTATTTATATACATTTTGTATATATTTTGACTATGTCACTATTGTGTAGAAAAAAAAGAGTATTAAAATATAAACATAAATAGTGATACATTTTGTATTCATTTTTTCTCATCAATTTGAAACATCCAATCTTTTATCAAAATAGCAGCATTGAGGGTATGCTAGTCATTTTGGCACGTATCCTGCATCATATCCGACAGCACCCAAACACATACAGCCAACATATCTTATCAGGATTTATCAGACAACATTCATATCCTTACTCATATCCCAGCATAAGCCTTATCCCTACATACCATATCCTCTACCCAAACGAGGCCTAAAAGGATTATGCAAAGTATTGCGACGTGTAACTATATTCAACAAGGATTTAAATTGTCAAACATAGCTCCCACTATTTTTCTCGGATTAATAGCCCTTACCATTAATGCGGAAAATATCATTATATTTTCTAGTGGGTCCAAGATCTCTTTTTCACTTCTTCTTGAGCTTGCTTTGGTAAGTCACCCAAGAATTTGTTATTTAGGTAGGAACCATTCCAATTGCATCCCATGCAACTCTTGGTCCAATTAGGTGAATAACTCTTTATTCTTTATCCTTTAGATAACGCCTAATTGTCATGCCTCTAGGTTCATCAATCCAATTGATTCTTACCCAGTTGCGTCAACCTCTTACTTCAACATACACAGATTACTAGCTTGTGTCGTCCGCAACACACCATGGTAAATTAAAACCGCCTTGCTTTGGCAAGCCCGAATTTTAATGAACCCTGATCATGAAGGGTGTTTTGGCAAAAGAAGGCAATAACGCAATATTTAAATTGAGGGATTTTTCTTTTCAATTTTAATTTCTTTGTTGATCCATATCAACTGATCAATTTATTTGAGTTTGGGCACAACTCCAAATAAAAAATCCGGGTTGTTTAATTATCTTATTATCAAATTGCATGCATCATCCATACACCAACAACAATAATAAGACAATAAAGTAAACATCCACAAACAGAAATTAACGCGATATGGATATGGCCCCCTAGACTAAGATATTCTCAAGCCAATGAGAATATCTATGAACTCTAGAATGAAAAACGCATCTCTATGTGCCTCCATATCTTGGTCCATCCTTCATAGCCTTGTGGAATGCTCCATGCTCCATGTTGTGGCTTCTTTAATTCTTGGGCTTCTTTTCTTCTCGCATGATTTTATTTGAGGCTCGAGTACGCCAGATAAATCCTCCTTTTCGAGGCGGAGAAGGACTTCATACGGCAAAGCTTCGGGAAAAATACGACGATGATGATGATGATGATGAGGAAGCTGAAGGGGGTTTGTTGTTCTTGTTTCTGGTGTCAGTGAGGAGTAATTATTGCTTGCTCCAAGAGCAAATGTGGAATGACACTCTAATCAGTACATCACAGGACACGTCTGGGACATGTAAGAATTCACTTTCTTTTGTCTGCCACTCATTCTCTTTATTCAATACATGTTCAGTGTTGTATGGTTAGATCAAGGACATGTCATTTACTCTAAGGGCAAACAAAACTTTCTCGCCAGTGAGGGTTGTTGAAGCAGAGACACATAAATTCGCCTTAAGGGCTTTAAGATTGAAGAAAAAGCCGTAATCAGGGACTTGGTTGAAGCTTGCCTCCTTGTTCTTTTTTGTTTTCATCTTCCCCCTCTGCCCCTTCTCTAGATCTGCAGCAGCGCCATCACCGTCCTAAATTGGAGGGGGAATGGTTCTGGGGAGTTTGAGGGATGGAGGATAGGGCTAGTAAAATAGGGTTAATATTGAACATATACCAGGGGACTGATTCATCAATTGCCACAGGACTGGTTCATGTTCTTTACTCGTCACCATTCTCGTTACAACCCCCAATTTATGTTGGTTAATTATTTTCAAAGAGTGGTTTGTTGCGGTGTTGGTGTTGGGTTTCGGAAAAGCAGAGGGTGGTGGTGGTGGGTTTTGGCAGAAACATAGGGTGAGGGAGAGATAATGGTGGCAGTTTTGAGTTGATATTTTGGTGTTCTTGATGTTTCTCGATGTTCTTCGTGATAACTATGGGCAAAAAGTAAAAAAGATACATAGAGACAATATGGTCTGAAAAAGTTTAATCACTCACTTTTCTAACGGAACATTACAGATGAGTGGTTTATGTCCAAATAGTATTCTGTTAAATGCGTGCAAATTGTCTTCGTTCAAACGTCAGAGTAGCTAAGTGTAATTCCTCCACTTGTGAGGGGGTGGAAAATGTCTTTTACCCTTAATAAATTTACTTTTTTAAAAACTACGGAGTCCGACCGAGTGACTCACCAGTTGAAACTAGTACCTTCCGGTCCGGTTTCACATGGAAGTACGACCTACAGGGCTACAAAACGAAGAACCAAACCACGCCTGACAGTAGACAAATGTCGACGACGACGAATATGTGCAAGTGATTTATGTTTTCAATCGGTGAGAATCTGGGCACGTCTTCTACCATGACGGTTTTGATTGGGGTTCATCCATTTTCAAATTGCGTTCAAAGTGCAAGTGATTTAAAGGGCCCAGTGAGGGTGTCAAATAAAATTCCCAGCTTTTCCCTTCTACAGTTGATGAAGATTTATTTTTGTTTAATGTGAATTAGATGTACACTAGAAAATTGGTACTAAGAACTTGCCCCAATTAGCTCTTTGTCTTCTAACCTTGGCCCAATGCAAAATTGGACATCTACCCTACATTTGTGAGAGGCAAAGTTGTTTGTCTTTTTCCTCCGAGGTTAGATGTTCAATTTTGAATTGGAGTGAGGTTAGATCATGACCAGACTCCGTTTGGTTGGTGGTAAAACATTTTCCTGTAAAATGTTTTCCCTTGTTTTGGTGCTGTTTGGTTGGAGGTAAACTGTTTTTTGTAAAATGTTTTCCGTCAAATGATGTAAAATGATTTACACATTTCAAATCCGTAAGCCATTTTCCGGAGAGTGAAGGAACACAACAACAACCCATACTAACACCTCCCCCACTACCACCTACCTCCACCACGATCCATCATCGCCACTGCCGTCACGGCTCACTGCTTTGGCAAGTGTCAACCAAACACGAGAAAATAATTGCAATGAAAACATTTTCATACAAAATATTTTACGTGTAGAATATTTTCCCTTGTAAAACATTTTACTGCAAACCAAACAGAGCCTGAGTGTCGGAAATTCTGATGCTTTCTCCTCTCATAAAAAGGTGTTGTGGAAAATCCACTAAAAACAAATAATTTCAGAATTATGGTCAGTAAAAAGATGAATCGCAAAACTCATAAATAAAATAGAGAAGAACGAGAAAAAGGGATAGAAGAACTTATCGATTTTGTAGGAGAAGAGGAGATTGACGGTGTAGGCTAAGGCGGTCTAGGACCTATCTTTAGGATAGTAATTTCCCCCACTATATGGTGCAAAATGGGATACACGGAAATTCTACCCACCGATACAATGCCTATCACGGTGGAGAAGAAGCAAGATTGCACTTCTTGACTTCTCCTAAATTAGAACCCAACCCGGACATGTGGAGAAGAGAGACACCAATATGAAAGCTTCAAATTGACACAAAAGACACTTGTATTTATAGATATGAAATGGTGCTTGAAGCACCTCTTAGGAAAAGACACTACTAAAAAGACACATCTTTTTGTAAAAAGTCACAACTATTTGAAACAATACAACTTTTCAGGAAAAGTCACATATTAAACTTAAACACAAAAATATTATTTTAGAATTTTTACACAACAATCCCCCACTAAAATTCTCAAAATAATAGACGCGAATACGAAAAATATGAAGACGCAAAAAATAAGGATCGGGTATAGTACCACGTTTCGCCAACGGTGGACTGGGCCTTGAACCGTGGTTTGAATAGAGACTTATATCCGTGAGGATAGTAAGAAACTATTCACGTAGGTACCATGTTCTAATTCTTCAAGAGGCAGCGCTTTATTAATGGGCCTTGCGCTGAATCGGTCTTAGCAAGTACTCTCAGGGTCTTACCGAGTAACCCCTAGAAAGCGGCCTCTCACTTTCTTACTTGCAAAGGCAGACTCATAGAGAGCGTCCACAACCGCTTAATCGCTCCACCATAAAGGCTATGAGTTATGTTAAGGACATTGCGTCCAACCTACTAATATAGTTGTGGATAAACAGTGCATTAGTCAGATATGGGACTTTGAAGGAATAGCATTCATTTCTTAGTAAGAAGTTTGTACCTCCACTATTCCTTAAATAATGAAATGCACTGGAAATGTAGTCTCACACTAGCATTCCGTGGGTGGTCTTTTAATTGAATTGCCCTTTAACCTCCATGCATGTGATTTTCGGTAATGACCGACATCATCATGATGAGGTAGGTTTCAATTTAGACACCTCTATCTATCGGTAATAGCCCCATATCTCCCATGACTTTAAATTCATCAACCTAGTAATATTAGGTTGGGACTTCACTCATTATCAAAATTAAGATTCTTCAACCAAAGAATACTTTGTTGGTAGATATCTTATTTTCTTTCTCATGTCACGAATAACACAATCCATTTTATGGGAATTCCTAATGAATTTGCAAAATTAATTGCGCCACATTACCTTTTTGCATGATATTAGTTTGCTCGGAAAATAACTCATAAATATCACCAAAGTAGGGTTCGCTGCCTTCGCCAATAAAATATTCAACTTTTGTTATAGTGCTTCGCCACCTGCCTACTCGTTGTTGGATTTTTACAAGGAATGCCTCAGGAAGTTGCTCTATTACTCATCTCATTTTTTCTTTCCATGCCAATGCACATTCCCATATTTTCTCTGTATTCCCTCTGCACAATCTGTAATAATCAACAACTGGTATGTAATAAAAGAAACCTGAAAAAACAGAAAATTTCCATCAGTAGTAAAATCCCCTCTTCCCATAAGCGCTGAGGGGATGAACAAAGTGATGGATCCTAGCATGGTGTAACCATCTTCCCTCTTTTCACTCACACAACAATGGAATAAGAAAGAATTATATGAAAACAAACCAATGTTTTGTGGTTCGGAAAAAGTATCATTCAACTGCCACCTGTTGATTATTTCAAATTTGAATTTCATACGACACTTTACCCAAACATTACATGGAGACATACATGACGCACAGGAAACAAAATATTAACATGCCTAAATAAGATGTGATGGGCAGTAACTATATCACATTCATGTTAAAAATGTATGCAAAACCCAGTTTTTTTTTTTTTTTTTTTTTTTTTTTTTTTTTTAATAAAATGAGTCACTGCATTATTATAATGCAACCTCAACCAATAGAAATTAGTTTTTATCATTTGAAGAGGTTGGATAAAAACGTCAGTTTATAAAACAGATACGTGATCAAAAGCTATTCGATAAAGGAACTAAACAACGCCTAGATTTAAATAAAATCAAATGATGGAAATGATGTTATCACCAATAAAAAATGGAGTTCAGCACCTGATTTTATTTTCGACTCTGAAAGACATGCAAGCACATGACTCTCCTTTCCATTGCGACAGTTTCGTAATACTCCCAGAGGTATGTCCACTTCAGAAATCACAAGCAGTCAATAGTTGTCCTTCAGTAATGAAAGTGAACGCTTTATGCCTAAACCAATCTGTCCTCAGACGAGATCCTGACATATGAAATTGTATTCTGAAATTGTACCCAATCGTCAAGAGAAGATTACTATCCTAAAATTGTTGTGGAAAATCCACTAAAAACAAATAATTTCAGAATTATGGTCAGTAAAAAGATGAATCGGAAAACTCATAAATAAAATAGAGAAGAACGAGAAAAAGGGATAGAAGAACTTATCGATTTTGTAGGAGAAGAGGAGATTGACGGTGTAGGCTAAGGCGGTCTAGGACCTATCTTTAGGATAGTAATTTCCCCCACTATATGGTGCAAAATGGGATACACGAAAATTCTACCCACCGATACAATGCCTATCACGGTGGAGAAGAAGCAAGATTGCACTTCTTGACTTCTCCTAAATTAGAACCCAACCCGGACATGTGGAGAAGAGAGACACCAATATGAAAGCTTCAAATTGACACAAAAGACACTTGTATTTATAGATATGAAATGGTGCTTGAAGCACCTCTTAGGAAAAGACACTACTAAAAAGACACATCTTTTTGTAAAAAGTCACAACTATTTGAAACAATACAACTTTTCAGGAAAAGTCACATATTAAATTTAAACACAAAAATATTATTTTAGAATTTTACACAACAAAAGGTTAGGTTTGTAACATGCTTCTGATTTCCGAATTGGGTTCCAGTCAATGTGCTTGATTTCTTGCAGCTGCTGAGGCTTGCAAGAACTTGCTTTGGAGGAAGAATTTTTTCAAGAACTGGAGTTGTAGCAAGATAGGTATGTCCAGAATACTATCCTTCTCAGCAAGAATTCAAGTTTTCAATATATTTATGCATAATGCTTTCTCCGACTATTGGTTTCTGCTTGATGACCTATAAAATTTCAACATTAAACTGAGTAGATTCTTGAGGCATTCAAGCTTGATATTTTGGAAGATTCGGTATGTTAGCTCCAGAAAACTAAGAAACAGAAGCTTGAACACGTAATGAAAAAACGAATGGAGTGGTTGAAGATAGAGTTGATGGGTTAATTTGTCAAATATTCGTGGAGGCTGCAAGTTATGTGTAATATTAGTGGCATTGTCGTGAAGTTATAGAAATATTAGAGGATTCTGTAGCCCCAACCAGTTAGTGATGGGAGTTCAGCACTTCACTATTCTTTCACACCACTCCTCAAAAAATAAAAATTAAAATGGGAAGAAAAGAAAAAGAAAAGAAGTGTTCTTCCCATGCCCTGGTTGCGATAGCTATTGGGGAATTCCTTAGGTACAAAGGCTCTCTAACTTTGTACAATGATGATGATGATGATTCGGTTCATTTCTGTTACCAACTCCTGCCTGTATTTTGTTGCAGAGCTACTATTGCTCTTTGTTTGTTTGTCTCTTAAAACCAGAGCTTCCCCAAGTTATATTGCCGAGTACTGTCCATTCGCTACCAATTATTGTTCCAACGGCATCACTTATCAAGACAACCGGAGACTCTTCTTGGTCCTCTCGTCAAACGCCACCCGAAAAGGTAATATCAGTGTTCAATTTATGTATGAGATGACAATTAATGGAAAAGAAGGGTAAAACTCGAGGACCATATTTATGCATTTTATGTAGCCTTTTGCTTCGTCTACAATGAAGTTAATACGATGTCTGATTTCTTAATCAACTAACCTGATTATGGGTGGGTTTGGTATGACTATTTGGACTTTTAAGTTCTTAAGCAATCCTTGCGTGCACCACAAAAGCATGAGAAATTTTTGTTTGCTCTAAGAGCAAATGATGTGGATTTGCTCTAACCATACAGCAGGGGACACGTCACGAGGAAAGAGAACGAGTGGCAGACAAAAGAAAATGGTTTCCTACATGTTGCTGACGTGTCCTGTGATGTATTGCTTAGAGCACCATGTCATATTTGCTCTTGGAGCAAGCAATAATTACTCCAAAAGCATAGTTGTCAAATCGGGATTCAAATAGTGAATCGAAATTCACCTTCACTGAATCGTAAATCGAATCGAATCGTGAATCGTAAAGATTCAGCTTGCAATATTTTTATGTAGGTGTACTAAAATATCTCATAAAACTATAAAATTGTTGAACAAAATATCCATATTTTTACAAAAAGAAAGCTCAAATTATTGGAAACTCGCATCCACAACTGTGTATTCAGAGTTTCACACATCTAAAACAGACATAAATGTACGAAGTAAGGTAGGAAGTATTATTTCTTAGTCTGATGCTGCAACTCAATTAGACCTTCATATTAATCGAAGGTGAATGGTAGAATCGGTGTGAATCGCAGATGAATCGTAAGATCGGACTCTTGAATCGGGATTCAAATAATTATTTGTCCAAAAAAGATTCACTAAGGGATTCGCATCGTTTCAAGGGTGAATCGAGTCGAATCATAGGATACGAATCGTGAATCGTAAGATTTTGACAACTATGCACAAAAGCGAAGAACCACAACGATTGAAACTAATTAGGACATTAATAACTCTTTTTGTTGCAGGCATGGGAACTTTGGTCTAAAAGTCAGGGGCTGGAGCTTGTTGACCCTGTAATGAATGAGTCAAGTGTGGAAGACGAAGTAGTGTTGAAGTGCATCCATATTGGACTGTTGCGTGTCCAGGATGACCCAGCAGACAGACCGACTATGTCACTTGTGGTTGTTATGTTGGCAAGTGACATTGTGACACTTCCTCAACCTACCAAAAGAACATTTCCAGTAGGCCGACAAGCCTGGAAAACATCCGGATCCTCATCAAATGTCGGGGTTGTATCTGAAAATGAGATGACTATTTCAACTATATCTCCCAGGTGACTTCTATTGCATGTATCGTTATGGTCTCTGGTCTCAACACAGATTCTCCTTGTTGCTGTTTATTCAGTTTTGCTTTTCTTGATTCATGGCAAGTTCATGTCCATGAATACACTGTTTCATTTTCCAACTAATTAAAGAAAGAAAATGGTAAGAAAGCGATATGTGGTATCTGTATAATTCTTGCAGAGTTAACCATATTTTGCTACAAGAAACTTCCTACGTTCCCAGATATTTTGAGATTGGTTTACGCATGTGTCAGCACATAATTTTTTATACTTATCTAACAACGTATATTAGAGTAACCTCCTTGTTGTCATTTTCCAAACTGGTGACATGAAGGGCATCATCATCTCAGCTTTGAACAATTCAAGTGTATGAATATCTTTCAGCATACTGAAACAAACTCTTAAAGAATATTAGCCAGTCTAACACAATTATTTACTCCTATCTTTAGCAAACTTTCTAAATGTACCATCCCCAGATAATGTTCGGTTTGGTTGATCATTAAAATTCTATGTGGAATACTTGAAATTTAAAAATGTGCAGGTGGGGGATACTTGTGTATGTACTAGGGAGTATATAGTTTTTTGTCTTATAATTTTGTGTTTAACTACTTCAGATAAAATTTGTTAAACAACATAGAAAGGGAAATTTGGAACATTAGAAGATGCAAGACATACTATCAGGGATAACTTTACTTGCGAGTTGATGGCAAATATTCCTTCAAACAGTAAAAAGAAATGTTCCAACTCAATCCCCGAAGATAAATGAATGATCAACATCAATGGTTGTACACTCAAAAATGCATGACAAGAGGAATGTGATGTTATTTTCTAATCAACGAGGGATAATACTAGAGATGGTTAGTTCATTAGACGAACAATTATTGTTGAAGGTGTTGGCATTGACCGTTAATAGCGTAGGTTCTGAAGTTACTGGCAGAATCAGATCAGAGGAGCTAGCGAGCATGAGAACAACCGAAGCCATGGTTGGTCTGTCAGCAACATTTTCTTGAACACATAGTAAGCCAATGTGAACACATCTCAATATTTCAGGCATCAAATTTGATCCATTCCTCAATTCTGGATCTATCAAATCTGAAGCTTTTCCATCTCGCCAGCTTCTCCAAGCCTGCATGAACAGAATATTTCAAATAATTTTTTTGGCAAAATAACTGTCATGAATAAACATTCTTACATAGCTTAAAAGGTCCTCCCCGTGTTCCTCATTTATGACGGTACTCCTGTTCTTCTTCCCACTGACAATCTCAAGAATTAACACACCGAAGCTGAACACATCTGATTTGACAGAGAAACGACCGTGCATTGCATACTCTGGAGCCATATGTCCACTGCACGAATTAGGCAAGGTGTTGTTAAAGTTGGTTTCATGTTTTCTACTCTATCATTGTGGAGACCAATAAAACTAGTACTTACAGCGTGCCGATTATTCTCTGTGTACTCCAATGAGTCTCATCCATCACAACCAATCTAGCTATGCCAAAATCTGCAATTTTAGGGTTCATTTCCTCATCTAGCAGAATATTGCTAGCTTTGAGGTCGCGATGAATAATTCGCAGCCTTGAATCTTCATGAAGATAAAGTAGTCCCCTTGCAATGCCTCCTATGATCTTGTGACGCTTTTCCCAGTCCAAATGTGTACGTTTAACAGGATCTACACATCAAAGAAAGAGTGTTCTTTAAGGGATAGCCTTAACAAGGTTGAGAAACAGGACTTTGGTAAAAGTTTTAGTACCAAATATGAAATTATCAAGGCTGGAATTGATCACAAACTCGTAGATGAGAAGCCTTTCAGTTCCTTCGAGGCAGAAGCCAAGGAGCCTAACTAAGTTCCTGTGTTGAAGCTTGGCCATTAACACAACCTCGTTCTTGAATTCTACTTCGCCTTGGTTAGAATCTGTTGACAGCCTTTTCACCGCTATTTGTTGCCCACTTGGAAGCTTACCCTGGAGGCACGTCCATATAAAATGTTTAATGAGAAACCAAAAGTTGGAATATAACATAAGAGGGGATACTGAAATTACCCTGTAAACAGCACCAAATCCACCTTGTCCAAGCTTATTAGCATCCGAGAAGTCATCAGTTGCTTTTCTGATAGTATCGAAATCATACCGTAAGGACTCCGCAGAACTAATCTGCTTCACAACTTCAAAAGGGGGAAATAATTCTATCAGTAAACGACTTCTTTGAAAAGGAGAAAAAAGATAACAAATTCAACATATGCCATCATATGCTTACTTTCAATTTCCTTAATTTTCTTCTTTTGCTTTCCCATCCATGCCAAGATCAAAACGCAAAGGATCAGTATCAGAAAACCAATTGTTGAAACAACAGCAACAACCACAGTTCTGGATGTATCATTCTTCTTTCCTGACAAAGCTGAGAATCCGAAAAAAAAGAAAATAAACATTCTAAATTGTTACAGCACTCGCTTTCTACAGATTCCTTTGCTATAGCAAGAACACTTGTACCTGTATCAGAGGGAGGAGCTTTAATTTGAGTGTCATCATAGAATCTAGAGATCTCATACCGGAATCTGCAGCTAGGTCGATAGATTCTCCCACCTATCTTGATGAAACTCACAGCTACATTAAATGCCCCTTGTAGACAACCACTGCACTGATCCACAGACAAGTCGGGGGTGCATTCCACGAGTGCGAATATAGTTAGGTAGTCAGGACCAGGCACACTTCCAGTTGCAAACTTACGCAGAGAACCACCAGAAGCAGCTTCAATGCTGAGGCTCTCCAATAAACCCCTCGCTGTCTGATTAAATTGGTTGGTACTTATAATGTTATGACCGTTCCACATAGTGTAGTTTGGGCTATCTGACACTATCCCCATCATGGCTTCGCTGGAGTACCTCAGTGTGCAGTTCTCATACCATATGATCGCATCTTTATAATAAGGACAGAGTTGTAATAGCCTACTGGTGGAGTTTGTGATGCAACCGTGGCAAAGATCCAGTTTAACATCTCCTCTGCATAGAACATTTGCGTGAACTGTGTCGGTGTTTTTGCCTAGTGAGCTATCGTAGAATCCGTATTCGTTCACATTTGAGGAGAGAGATTGTAAGAGGGTGTTAAGGTTTTTCTGGTATATGCTATTGCTGGTGTAGTTACCGGTGGTGTTTATGCAGAAGTGTTGAAGGTATGTATCCTCTGAAGCTGTAGGGACGATGATGCTTGAGAGAAGGGCAAAAAGGAAGAGGGACTGTTTCCTGAAGCACATTTTTGTATTCAGGGAAATGATTGTTCTGGTGAACAAGTATATATTTCTGATGTTGTAAGCATGCATAGGGGAGTAATTATCTGAGGAGGATGAGTTTGGACTGGATGACAGAAAGAATCACCTTCATGATTCAAAGAACTTTGAATCCTCAAGTCTTTAGCTTTGAACTATTCAGAATTTGCTGGGATTTATTTGAGTGGAAAAGGACACAGTTCACCGTATTAGTTAGGCCATCGCTGTCATAGTAATTTCTTTTTTCGGATGTCATAGTAATTGACTGCCAGGACATAAAGCTATATTTTTTTAGATTAAGAACCTTAGAGCAGTTGAAACCGGCTGATAAGTTTGATACTTCCAACAGGTAATATTTAGCGAAATGTCTTAAAAAGATCCCCAAGTTTGACGTTGAATGTGTTGAGACTCGTTGTTTGTCCCACATCGGGACTTAGTCTGTTTCGCCTGTGCCTAATAAGATACTTGGGCTACTCCCCTCATTGCCAAATGGTTTTGAGGTGGAACCCCAGGATTCTTAACAGAAAGCCACATTTTTAGTTTCATGATTCTTGCCGGCTTCAGTAACCTTGTCCTAGTAGTAACTGTCATATTAGAGTCAGTTGCTGGTTCTAAGAGTCAAGTCCTTGGCTCGACAACTAGAGTCAGTTGCTGGTTCTAAGAGTCAAGTCCTTAGCTCGACAACTTTCTATTTCCTTTTTATATATTTCTTAATAATTTCCTTTTTATATATTTTTTAATAGACATTATTGCTTTTCCAAGAAATTTGCGTTAAACAACAATGATTCATTGTTGCTCACTATGTTTACTCTGTATAGCTCGAAAAATCAGCCGGTACATCAAAACACCCACTTTTGTTGCAAGCCGGGGTAACCAAATCCTAGAATGCCAAGGGAAATACCCAAGCCGGAGGGAGAATGAGTGGTAAGCAGGCACGCACTGAGAAATCTCCGAATTGTGACTGGGTCCAGATCAACCGAGTGTGCCCATCTACATGCTGCACCAGAGAAAATTGGTCAACCGAAGGAAAGAGCTGTGATATCATCCGCCAGATGAAGCTGCCACAATGTGTCCGGAGGTGGTTACTTGGGGACCCATATCGCCGATGCATAAACTGCCCTATCAGAGAGCGCCCTTGATAGTAAGACCATTCCAACTTCATTCTCAAAGCAGTACTGATCTGGAATAGAAAAGGAAGGCCCAACTCACCCTCCTCAAAAGGAAAGGAAAGCCTTCCTAGTGATCTGTTATCATAAACGAGTTAAAGAAAATATTATGTGCAACTTCGAACACGACTTGTAGTACACAGAAAGTTAAAAAATATACATAATGATAAGTCATACAAGTTTAGTGCGTGTGCGCGTGTGGGTGTTTGTCTGCAATACTGAATTTCTTATGAGCATAACCATCAACCAGAGGAAGTGGAGGAAGTCTTTGTCAGTCATTAAACCACGAATGCCTTTCCAGGTTTATACACTTTCAGTCAGATTAATGTATCAAAGCTATTCTAGTTATATAATCAATGGTTGACTCAGAACAAGTAGCAAATATTGAAAGAAAAAATGCTTGTTCAACGTGAATAATGCACTGCTCTACTCTGTTCAGAGTCAAAGCAAAAGAAATCATCTATAACATCATAATTATCATCATCATCATCTTGTTAATTTAGCTTTAGAAGTGCCAATCTGTAACTCCTTAAAAAATGCAAATCAGTTGAGAAATCACTTTAAAATTGTCTCCGTTTTGGTCTTTCTATAACATCTCATCAGAATGTACCAAGTCATTCACTGTCACCTTCCTATCTATTCCCCCAAATCACCGCGAATAATCTATCTGATCTTGAAAAACAATAATACAATGATATATTATGAACTGGTAAAGCCAGTTAGCTGTTCTTAAGATTGTAATCTCAGCTATAGAACCACAGTTTTCGCTATTAGTTGTCTCGAAACTTTACTGCAGCCATGATTCCATCTTTAAGAATCATCCAGTTTCTTCTGCTTCATCATTTGCTTGCTGTCCTTCATGCTGCTCCTCCATATCAATACTGTCCAAACACTGCCTCCGCCGCAAATAACACCACTTTTGAATTTGCTCTCAATAAGTTCTTTCTGTCTTTGCCATCAAGTTCTGATTTCTCCAACTATTACAACACCACAGTTGAAGAAACAGTTCATGGTCTCTTTCTCTGCTACAAATATGTTTCAAGAGATGACTGTGAGAACTGCATAGAAACTGCTTCACAAGACATCCAAACACTCTGCGAGAACAGCTACGAGGCTGTTGTGTGGGAGGAGATGTGCCAATTGCGTTATTCAACAGCGTCGCTCTCTGGTGGTGGTCACTTGGATGTCGCGGGGAACATCTGGAAAGATAACATTCAAAATGTTTCGGATTCTGATCAAGATAGGTTTACGAAGGTTCTAAACAAAACACTGCAAAATGTTGCTTCACGTGCGGCTTTCAATGCTTCGTCAGGCATGTATGCGACTGAGGAAGTGCAGTTTAGTGACACAGAAAGCATATATGCTCTTGTCCAGTGCACCCCAAACTTGTCTCAAAATGATTGTAGCATTTGCCTCAAAACAGCTATACAAAACATTTCAAGTTGCTGCAGTAACTCTCGAGGTGCAAGGCTTCTTAGTCCAAGTTGCTTCTTAAGGTATGAGTTTTACCCATTTTACGAAGGCGCATCCGGTAATCAGAGTACACGCACAAGTAAGTTCTTTTCTCAAACTGAATGCCTAAGGAAAATTTTGGTTTTGTTAGCTTTACAAATTCATCTCCTTTTTTTGTTACTCTTAACAGCAAGCAGTCATAAGAATAGGATATTGGTCGTTGGCCTTTCAGTTGGATCGGCATTTTTAGTCGCAGCACTTGCCATTTTCTGTGTCTATTTACTTGCCGTGAAGTACGGGAGTCAGAAAAGTAATGTAACCGACTCCTAAAACTTTAAAAAATATTTTGTTTTCACTCACTTATTGATTTTTTTCACCCAAATTATTTTTTTTTTCAGGGGAAAGACAAGTTTCTGGGAAGAAGTTGAGCTCTCAGGATTTTCCTTTCTTTGATCTGAAAACGCTGAATTCAGCTACAGATAAGTTCTCTGACTTGAACAAGCTTGGAGAAGGTGGTTTTGGTCCGGTTTATAAGGTGACTTGTTCACAACGTTTATGAATATTGAGGGAATGTTATTATTTATTTATTTATTTATTTATTTATTTATTTATTTATTTATTTATTTATTTATTTATTTATTTATTTATTTATTTATTTATTTATTTATTTATTTATGATTTTTTTAGGGTCTATTATTTGATGGGAAAGAAGTTGCTGTGAAGAGGCTCTCAAGCTTTTCTGAGCAAGGTTCAGATGAGTTCACTAATGAAGTTCTATTAATAATGAAGCTTCAACACATAAACCTCGTCAGGATTTTGGGATTTTGTACCGATGGAGAAGAGAAGTTGCTCGTCTATGAATACATGCCAAATGGAAGCCTTGACGCGTTTCTCTTTGGTTGGTTTTTTCTACTTGCACTCTAATTGTACACTTTGAAATTCATATACTTTAAGGATTTTTTTTTCTTTTATTTTTTTGGTGATGGTCACAGATTGTAGGAAACGTGCTCAACTAGATTGGAACGGGCGTGTAAATATCATTATTGGCATAGCAAGAGGAATGTTGTACCTTCATGAAGACTCGAGGCTCAGAATCGTTCACAGGGATCTAAAACCAAGCAATGTTTTACTGGACAGTGAAATGAACCCCAAAATCTCGGATTTTGGAATGGCACGGATCTTTTGTGGAAGTGATGCTGAAGTCAACACTGCTAAGATTGTCGGGACATAGTGAGTTCACCAAAATTTTCCCATGTTTTTTCTTACTACGTTGTAGTAGTTGTAGTAACGTCTAATTTGTTATGTTGTTCTCTGGAAACACTAGTGGTTACATGGCTCCAGAGTTTGCTATGGAAGGACTATATTCTGTCAAGTCTGATGTTTTCAGCTTCGGCATTGTATTGCTTGAAATAATAACCGGAAGAAGGAATGCTTCTTCCCATAGCGCCAATCGTGGTCCCACCCTTTTAGCATATGTGAGTTTCATCTTCACACTTCAACTTGAAAACAGTATGGAAAAAAATGCGTTTTTTTCTTGATTAGCTAGTTAGTTATATCTAAATGTCCCGATCTATCTATCTATCTCCAGGCATGGAAACTCTGGACTGAAGGCAATGGGGCGGAATTGATTGATCCGTTACTGAGAGATTCTTGTGAAGTTGATCAGTTCTTAAGGTACATGCATATCGGCTTGTTGTGTGGTCAAGAAGATGCGCATGAAAGACCAAACATGTCATCAGTTGTAGTGATGCTGAAAAGCGAAGACGTCACCCTTGACCAACCTGAACGACCGGCCTTCTCAGCTGGAAGATACACAGAGCACTACGCAGAGAACAATAGTGGTAATGATTGTTCTGTTAATGAATTAACTGTCTCTGGTATGATACCTCGGTGATGAATGATGAGACTCCTCGAACAAAATAATAACACCCTTTTGGAGAAAACTATGACTTCTGTCAATATTAGAGCTTGTAATATGTATTGGTTGAAAGTTATTGTGGATTGTTTTTCTTTTAGGATTGTGTTGAGACTTTTCCTCATTGAGAGAATGTTGGTATGAAATTGCAATAGATTTTTTCCCTGACACTGGCACATTCGTCACATGTTGCATCTTCTTAGTGCTGGAAACATGGATTATTGATTCTGGATATTTCTTGATATTCCAGAACTTCACCTGCACGGTTTGATGCTGATTCTGGATATATTCTGGATATTCCGGTACTTCACCTGCACGGGTTTAAGTTGATTCTGGCTGTCGTAAATGCATATTTTGGGGGATACATTCATTACATATTGCATCTTGTTAGTGCTGGAAACACAGATTAATAATTGTGGATATTGCTTGATATTCCAGAACTTCACCTGCACAGTTTTATGCTGATTCTGGATATATTCTGGATATTCCAGAACTCCGCCTGCAGGGTTTAAACTTTTAAGTTGATTCTGGATATTTTAAATACATCAACTTGGGGACACATTCATTAGATATTGCATCTTGCAAGTGCTAGAAACATGGATTATTGACTCTGGATATTTTTTGGATGTTCCAGAACTTCACCTGCACGTTTTTAAGCTGATTCTGAATATATTCTGGGTATTTCTGGATATTCCAGAACTTTGCCTCCAAGGTTTTATGCTGATTCTGGATATTTTAGAATTTAAGCTGATACTGGATCTATTCTGGATATTTATGATACTTCTGGATATTCCTGAAACTCACCTAGTTCTGGATGTATTCTAAACTGCATCTGATTCTGGAAATCTAGATATATTCATTGCATTTATTTCGCAAGCAGTTCTAAAGAATTCATGGGGGTGGTACACCTCAAAACCAAATGACAATGACGGGAGAAGCCCAGAAATTTATAAACAATTGTTCTTCTTCTCCTTAAATGTTTGGTGTGGGACTTCTCAACACTCCTTTGGTGCATGGTACATGCATCCAGAGATGCGTTCTTTAGGAGTATTCTGACGTCAAATTCTTCAAGAAGCTGAAACATATCAAATCTTTTAGATGCAAAGTCAGCTTTTCCGTAGATAAGTAAACTACATTCCTTGTTATTGGTTTAATTATTTTTGCTAGGGACCGAAAGGGATTGGGGACATAAACTAAGAAATTTAGTTCAACAAATCGATAGAGAATTAAAAAATTACTACGGGAACAAAACTTTACCTGGGGGCTGGAGGATGACCTTAAAGAAATTACTAAAACCATGACAATAAAAAAAAAATTATCGAATTTGTCTATGCATTATTAAAACCATGTTTCAGTCATTAAATGGCTTGGAGTTGACTGTTTCTGGTCTCTGGTTTGTTTATTTATGTCGATAGTTCCTAATACTTGAACTGATTTAAAATTTAGTTGGTGAACATCTTGCTAGTGATTTTAGAATATGTTATCCGGCGATGATAATGTAAACATATCGACTACGAAGTACATTTTTATCTATAACACAATATAAAATAAATATTCTTTAAATGGTGACAGTTGTGCTTCGAACTTACACTGATAGCTACCTGCATATGTAATACAAGATCACCCAGATCTTCTTTTAAATCAAGTCAAAATTGCTTGTATGCAACTTCTACGAATGTGCTAGTTCCCGGAAAGAAAAAGTCAATGGTCGACATTACTCAAAAAAAAGTCAAAGGTCGACTATGTCATGTAGATAACGAATATCGCCTTCTTGAAGCAATTTGGTTAGGTTCCTTTATTTTCATTTCTTTTTCAAGTTGGGGGAAAAATGTCCCCTAAACATTATAGGAACATCAAGAAACAAACATGTCTACCTATGTTGTTTTTCCTGTTAATGTTCTCTACTTCTGATTGTGCACATCCTAAGTTAACCTATTGTCAGGATAGCCCCACTAATTACACACCCGATAGCATATTTGGAAACAACATGAAGCAACTTCTTCAAAACCTATCACAGAATACTCCAACCCAGAAAGGTTTCTGCAAATATTCAGTCGGAGATGGTACAAGCGATCAAGTCTACGGACGAGCACTCTGTAGAGGAGATGTCAAAGCCAGTGTCTGTGGCGATTGTGTGAAGAGCGCTAGCCGAGAAATCCTAAAGGAGTGTCGAACAAAAAAGGGAATTATTTGGGATGAGTTATGCCAGATTGAATATTCCTATTCTATGATGTCCATCATGGTCTACACTGGGGAGTCTCCACCTTCAAATGATCTTGAGAAGAATGTATCTGACCCAGTTAAGTTCAGGATAGCTTTAAATGCTTTCATTCTGAAGATCTCGGACGACGCAGCTTCTAGTTCCTCAGAGCTCATGTTCGCCGCCGGCAAGGTTCGTTTCTCAAGGAATGAAACAGTTTATGGGCTTGTGCAGTGTACGAAAGACATCTCTCGTAGCGACTGTAGAAGTTGCTTGAGCTCTAGCTGGGGAGATTTACAATCTTGCTGCAGTTCGCGACAAGGAGGGACGATGTTCAGTAGGAACTGCAACATCAGGTTCGAGATGTACCCCTTTTACAGAGAAAACACTGTCGAAGGTAAGAGGAACAAAATCTTTTTCAATATCCTTAAAATCTTTCAACATTGAGTGAAGGTATTTGTTTCGTACAAGTGCAGAGAAGAGAAGGAAGATTTGGTTGGCTGTTGGAGCTTGTGCAGTGGGATGTATTTTAGCAGGTCTGACTGGCTGCTTTCTCTTTCAGCGGCGCAAGAAAAAACAGAAAGGTAAATCCTTCAACATACTAGGGGACGGCTTGTGAGTGCAGTGACGTTTAAGAAGTTGCTGTGTAGAAAATGTTGTGAGAACTGTTGTAGAAATCCCTTAAAAAAGTTGTTGATAAACTTCATATACAACCTGCTGTGTAAAAGCATTGTTTGCATTTGGTAATTATTGTTTTGTACTCGCTGTAAGTGTCGAAATGCTAATATCAGACATAATAGAGTTTTAATTCAATCAAATAGATGATTTTTAATTTCTCGTTAAGGATAAAAATGTCTACTAATAAAAAAATTCAAAAAGCAGGTCCGGAATCCGGATAAGCAACCCCTCCACTGCTTCTCAAAAGCTGCGGTGGGGAAGCAGTTGCTGTCCAGAAAACATATATATCACAATTTACCAAACACACCAAATACTGCTTTAGACATCAGAAAGTAGCGTTCTAGAAAACAAAAGCGTTACCAAACAGACTATAGGATATATAATTATGGTTGTTCCTTTCTGTTCACAATCGTGAAATCCTTGTCTGTAGATGAAGAAAAAAGCCGGAGCGCATTGTTCATTGAACTGGCAAGTCCTAAAGGTGTCACAGTTAATGAAGAAGGTGTCTTTGCCAGTTCTCAAGAACTTCCTTTCCTGGCGCTGGATACAGTAAAGGCAGCCACCAACAGCTTTTCTGACATGAATAAACTCGGACAAGGAGGATTCGGCGCAGTTTACAAGGTACCACCTAGTTTTGTCTTCTGTTAAAAATGTTACTAGGAACAGGAACTTCACTGTAGGTGTTTCTTCAGGGTGTGCTAAGTGACGGCAAAGAAGTAGCCGTTAAGAGGCTATCGAGGAAGTCATGGCAGGGAATAGAAGAGTTCAAGAACGAAGTTATACTAATCGCAAAGCTGCAGCACAGAAACCTTGTGAGACTTGTGGGTTGCGGCATAGAGGGAGAGGAAAAGCTTCTTGTATATGAATACATGCCCAATAAAAGCCTCGACACTTTCATATTTGGTACGGTTCTTTTTTCCCCAACTTAATCTAGTATCCAACATAATCTTGTGAAGGATTAGTTTTATTTATATTTTTAAACTCAAACTGTATCAGAGTTAGACAACTCATTGCACCAGCATTTGTTGTCTAGGCATTAAATATCGAAAAAAAATTTATTTATATTTCAGATACAGAGAGGAGCGCGGGACTTCATTGGGATATACGCCTAAAAATTATACACGGGATTGCTAGAGGTCTTCTCTATCTACACGAAGACTCGAGACCAAGAATCATACACAGAGACTTGAAGCCGAGTAATGTTTTATTGGACGATGAGATGGTAGCCAAGATATCAGATTTTGGAATGGCTAGGATTTTTGGCGTCAACCAGAACATAGCTAACACTAAAAGAGTTGTAGGAACATAGTAAGTTCTTTCAACCAATCACTCTTCATGTTCCATTTTTTCTATTTGGGGGAAAAAGATAGAATATAATTACAAATTGCATGCAGCGGTTACATGGCTCCGGAGTATGCCATGGAGGGACACTTTTCTGTGAAGTCCGACGTCTTCAGCTTTGGAGTGATCTTGCTGGAGATCATCAGTGGGAAAAGAAACAGCGGGTTTTTTCTTACAAAACATTCTCAGACCCTACTTGCTTATGTAAGATTTCTCACCTCCTTAAACTTTTTGTTGTGAAGATCATATCAAATATACGTTTGAATTTGCAGGCGTGGAGACTGTGGAACGAAGGGAAAAACTTGGAGCTTTTGGACCCATTGCTGAGAGGTTCTTGCTCTGATTCAGAAGTTATTAGGTGCATACACATCGGGCTTCTTTGTGTCCAAGAAGATCCAGAAGACAGGCCTAATATGTCATCTGTGGTAGTTTTGCTGGGAAGTAAATCTCTGACCCTTCCTGAACCAAAAAAGCCTGCATTCTGTGTTATAAGAGTTTCTCTTCCTGAATCGTCTTCTATCACAGATCATTCGATGAATCACCTCACTATATCAAGCATTTCTCCGCGGTGATTGCATGCCTAGTGGTTCCTTCTTGTATGCTTTATTTGTAAAAATTGTTAATTTCATCTACATATGCATCAGAACTTATCCGCGAATGCTTGCTTGTGCAGTGAAATTATCTTCCCATATTCACTATTTGTTACTAATGCCTCCTATAGCGGAGCAGACTCAACATCATGGCCGCATTCAGAGAAGAACGAAATCCATCACTAACTTGATGCACCTTAACATATGATACATAGAAGAGAAAAACAAGCGAGACAAATGTAGAAAGTACTTTTCCACAGCAGGTTATATATGAAGTTTACCAAACAATTTTTTAAAAAATGTCTACAACAGCTTTCTCACAGCACTTTTGGCACATCAACTTTCTAAAACACTACAGCATTCCAAAACTGGCCCTAGCCTACTACTGCATTGATAGATACTCCCTCTACATCATATGGGGATATTATTACTTTCACCGAGGAGATAATTCTGTAATAGCTACCGCATTGATAGATACTCCCTCGACATCATATGGGGATATTGTTACTGGTGGAGCGACAATAAACGCCGGAACCATTGGTTGAGGAAGTGTCACACTATTACTTGCCAACAAAACACCACTGACGACATATTCGGTCTATCTGCTGGATGGTATTGTACACACAACAATCCAATTTGGATACACCTCAACACTTCATCTGCTACACACGACTGCGCCAATACCGAGTCCCTCAGCTCCAATCCTTGACCTTCAGACCACAGTTTCCATGCCTGCCACAAATCGGTTTCATAAAAAACATCCTTGTTTTATGCTAGCAGGATTCTAACAGAAAACATTCAAACGAGTTAGTTTAGGACATACAAAAGAAAGGAGGCTGTGACCATTTTGGTAGTCGTGAAAGCTACTGGTCTTCTTTCCACTAATTATCTCCAGCAGAAGAACTCCAAAGCTGAAAACATCCGACTTCATTGAAAATAAACCTTGGGTAGCATATTCTGGAGCCATGTATCCGCTGTTTTAGAGCCACGACATTATTAATCTGCCTCATGTCATAGATTAAATGGACATCAGAGATTAACTTTTGGAGAGGCTTACAATGTTCCGACGACTCTTTTCGTGTTGTCTTCGCTCTGGTTCTTGCTGAAAATCCTTGCTAATCCAAAATCAGATATCTTGGGATTCATCTCATGATCCAATAAAACATTGCTGGCTTTGAGATCCCTGTGAACTATTCTGTGTCTGGAGTCCTCATGCAGATATAGAATGCCCCTAGCGATGCCCTTGATGATGATAAGACGTTTCGTCCAGTCAAGCTCTGCACCTTTACTTGAATCTAAGAATTTAACAAAAAAACAAACAAACAATAAATATCATTTTATTTATTTTTTATGAAAAATATTTGGCTGCAATTAGCATGACCAGGTCCAGACCAAATAGGAAGAAATCCAAGCTTTTGTTGGGCATGTATTCATAAATTAGCAGCGACTCATTCTCCTCTAAACAACAACTCAAAAGCTTGACAAGATTTCTATGTTGTAGTTTTGCGATTAAGGTAACTTCGTTCTTGAGCTCTTCTAATCCTTGATTAGAACTTCTTGAGAGCCTCTTAACAGCAATTTCCGTTCCATCAAGTAGCGTACCCTGGAAGAGCTTTTAAAGCTTCAGACAAATCCAGTACAATGTCGTAGAATACATATTCTTAAAAGCAGCTTAAGCATAACCGGTTCACTTAAGAAGCATTCTTCCAAATGTCACATGGTACCTTGTAAACTTCTCCAAATCCACCTTTCCCAAGTTTATTCTCTTCCGAAAAGTTTCTTGTCGCTGAACGGATATTTTCCAAAGGGATTGAAAGAAAGACTGGCTGCTTCTCTGGATCCTCCACTTGCAAGTTGTCACAGCCCAAATCACAGCCAAACGGATTTACCGTAAATTTGTGGCATTGAACATCCCAGCAATCTTTTTCTTTCACATCTGAAAAAACAGGAATAAATTATTAGCTGATGTATTGGTCACACAGTAATAATATAAATGGAGTTTGCCGCTAGGAGACTGCAACTACCTCCTTCTTGTATCCTTCTCCGATAACAAACATAGGAAGCGAGCAACATTATCAACAAGGATGTTGTCAGACTTGCACCAAGAGAGATTTTTATTCCTGTATTGTGTTTCTTGATATGATGTCTGAAAGTTACATTTCCTGCTTAAAAACGAAATAACAAATCAGCTTTAGCCTTTAGAAAATCTTATTAGGCACACGTGAAATAGACAGGGTGATTCTCAACTAGCCCCCTCAGAGGCACAGGGTGCGAACACGGCTACATGATAAGAATCCTGGGGTTCCAATTAGGCACAGGTGAAACAGCCAAAGTCTAGATCTGGGACAAACAACAATTCTCAACAACACTAACCTGACGGGGCTTCAGCAGGAGGCTCGCCGGATACATTCGTATACCCTGCGAGGAACGAATGCGACGAGTACCTAAGGTTACATCTCGGCGTAAAATATCTCCCTCCTTGCCTTCCAGCAGAGCAGCTGAAGACTGATTCAGAAGCAGATTTCAAGCAGTGCAAGCAATGCTCTCCGAGCAAATTAGGTTGGCACTGGACCATGCTAAACAACCTCCGAACGCCCTTTTCATAGATTGCAGAACTCTGATACATTACATTCCAATACACATCTATCCCCATGATATTTGTCTGTAAAGTACGGTTTGCAAAGTCGTCGAATCCTTTGGGGTCTAGTGCGTACTCTGCGTCAGGCATACAAAAATTCGGCCCTGTCTGGGAATCAGATAATGGCGTGCTGGAATATTGCAGAAAACACTCGTCGTACCATATAGCTGCCCCTTTATAGTTGGGACACAGATTGAGAACATTCTTAATAGCCTCATACATGAACGTGCGGCACCAGTACAATGTAATATCTCCTCTGCATAAGTAAGTACCATAAACTCTATCCGGGTTATCCCCAACCGTCGTGTTGCTATAGCTAGACCACTTAGCGTTGGTGTAGAGAACATCATAGAGAAGTATGTGGAGATTAGCATGGAATTGACTGGTGTTGCCAGAATGAAACCCATCCGTGATTGAACAATTGACATATATGGGTGGAGTGGCTGCAGCGAGTGCAAAGTGATCAATTAGTATAAGAGCGAGCGGAAGCAGTGGAATCATCCTTTTTGGGGCAGCGAAAACAACTCTAGAAATGTTTTCATTTCCCTTTACCTTTGTAGTATTTAATATGGATGATTAAATTAAGCGGTTTTGTTAAGCAAAGGAGGCTAGGTAGACGAGTTTTACGAGTTCTGAGTTTGTTACTCTACTTTGGACTGATCTGACAAACAAAGATACTACTACTGCGATAAACCCCATGGCCTGCCATGTTTATTTGCTTTATCTACCAAGACAATATAGAAATATAGTTAACTTAGTAATGTGTATCATGAATAACAGAGAAAAAATTGTGAATTAGCATGATGTGATGGTTACATTGTTTAGTTTCGAAATCATGAACAGGGCTGCTTGATCTGAATGCAAACAAGAAGATGGCGTCGAACCGAATTAAAATTGATGACAAAATAATCCAAATTATTTGAACTCGATGGTTTGGATTGAACTCTCTTTTGTACTTTGCTTTTATGAACTCCTAGGAATACAAGTACTTCATTTCTAGAAATGCTACTATAACCTGGTTTGAACCCATTCCTCAGTAATATGGGCTCAGTGTCCGTGTCCCGTTGTCCGGCACCTTGACGATGGTTTGTTTTGCTAGCTAATAAGCGAAAGGTTACAATATCAGGTAACCCATTTGTTCTCACCAAAATTGGTTATTGAGTCGTGTGTGTTGCTTGACCTGATATTCACAGAACCACTCGTGTGAGAAGGGTTTTGTGGGGATTTATTTTTGTACAAACAGAATCGGTGTCAAATACACAAAATATGATGCAGAATACTCGAACAGCAACATCTTTCACCCGAATTAACTCCTAGGAGTTTGTCTTTCTTATGTGCCTAATAAGATATTTGGACTACTTCTCTGAGTTTGATGCGGAATTCTCGAACAACATCTTTAACCCGAATTGACTCTAAGGAGTTCGTCTTTTAACAGGCCTGATATAACATGGCAATGGTCTGTCAGGGAAAAAAATGGCTGTCGTTGGAATGTGGGAAACTAATCATTTGCAATGATCACATGTAAATTAACGAACACTGGAACTTACATTGGCTATGATAACACGGCATCTGCTTCTTCTGTCCCAAACGGCTGATTCTATCAAATGTGTCTAAATTTCTTGTTAGTTACTATAATAAAATAAAGCTTCTTCTTACTAAGATACGTTGAAACAATTTTTTTCCTTTCTTTCCCCTATCCGGAAAATACTATGAAACATTTGTTACCTTATACCAAGTATCTGAAGCCGGCTAATGACAGGAAGATTAGACAAAAAAAAAAAAATTAACTGTCCCCCTCTTTCACTCCTTAAATGCGATTTTGTATTGTTATTGTCAGTTTGAATTCCTAATAAATGAATATGAAAATTGTGCCCAACACTATTCAAAACCTATTGCTTCTAGAAAATGCATACCGGGCACCAATGCCACCTTTGTACGAAACCTTTGCCTCTACATAAGACTACAAGTCATCGAGGGGTTACATCTGAAATTGTCATCTCATTAACTGATGCTCCCTCTGCATCAGATGCGCATTCCACTGTTCCCAAGAGAAGAAGACATCCATCTGGGAACGCTGGCTTCGTTGGTGGACTGAGCGCCACATTGTCACTTGCCAACATCAAAACTGCAGACGACATAGTAGGTCTATTTACCGCATTGTACTGCACGCACAACAATCCAATGTGGATGCACTTCAAAACTTCATCACCCACGAATGACTGTTCCAATGCTGAGTCCATTAGCTCCAGTCCTCGACCTCCAGACCATAGTTCCCACACCTGCGCACAAATCAAAGTAGAAGTAAAAATCTGTAGAAATTTAGGATGTTTTCTTTAAGGATAATGAAGTTAATTAAGGCTCGATGACATACAAAAGTAAGGAGGTTATGATCGTGCTCGTGAATAAAAAAGCCACTATTCTTTTTCCCGATGATTATCTCCAACAGAAGAACTCCGAAACTGAAAACATCTGAGTTAACAGAGAATACACCTTCCATTGCATATTCTGGAGCCATATATCCGCTGTTTCAAATTCCAGCATCACAAAACATAATGTTATGTTTCTTCTATCTGGGAATATTGATTAACACATGATCTCTTAGGTTATCTTAAAGAGGCTTACTATGTTCCGACAACTCTTCTTGTGTTGGCTACGCTTTGATTGGCAGAAAAAATCCTTGCCAATCCGAAGTCAGATATCTTAGGATTCATCTCATGATCCAGTAATATGTTGCTAGCTTTCAAGTCCCTGTGGACAATTCTGAGTCTGGAATCCTCGTGCAGGTATACCATTCCCCTAGCAATCCCCTTGATGATGATAAGGCGTTGCTTCCACTTCAGCTCCACACCTTTAGTGGCATCTGAAAATGAAACAAAGAACCAATAAAACTTTGGTTTTCCTCTTTATCAACTATACTAAGTTGCGAAAACAACACGGATAATAATGTTGTTAAAGATGTATGTCTGTATGCAGACCAAATAGGAAAAAATCCAAGCTTTTGTTAGGCATGTACTCGTAGATGAGCAGCGACTCAGTTTCCTCCAAGCAGCTTCCCAAGAGCTTGACCAGATTCCTATGTTGCAGTCTTGCAATCAAACTCACTTCATTCTTGAACTCTTCGATTCCTTGGTCAGATGTTCTCGAGAGCCTCTTAGCAGCAATTTCTTTCCCGTCTAGTAGCGTGCCCTGAAAAGTGCTTACATATCATGCTAAATTTAAATTTCGGTTATTTCCCTGTCTTTCCCAAAACATCTTAAATTGTCGGAAAAGCATCCGGCCAATAAAAAGCTAAAAACAAAACGCCTTCCCCTCCATATACTATGCATTTACACCGATAAGAAGTAAGTGTGTGAACAGTAGTTGAATAATCTTCTGTAGATGCTAGGAAGTTAGAAATCAGTTCTCGAAAGGACTTGATCTAAAGGAATAAATCTGCAATCACATAATATGCCTTAGAGCCACAAATACCTTGTAAACCACTCCAAATCCACCTTTTCCAAGCTTGTTCTCTTCACGGAAATGACATGTTGCTGCACGGATTTGATCTAAAGGAATCGAAGGGAAGTCTTGACATTTGGCTACATTTGCACCCAACAATTTGCCGCTGCTGAAGTCAATGATGAATTTTCCTCCTTCCAGCCCGGGTAATTCAACAGTAGTCGAATAATCTTCTTTCCCATCTGCAGGGAGGAAAAAAAACAGAAAGACATAAGTTGACAGGCAATATTTTAAGGATTGGGGTAGTCATTGGGATAACGAAAGTACCTTTTCGTATTATTCTCCGGTAGTAGGTACGTAAGTAAAGCAGCAGCAAAATTAGGATAACTGATAGGCTCCCGCATATCGCAATTCTTCTCCATTTCCTAAGTTTCTTGCAGCAATTTCCTAGTAGTATCGTTTTGTTATCAGGTAAAACTTTGTAGGCACTTCCATCATGCTTCCATCATAAAAAAGAGACTAATAATACTATGGGGTAAGGGACTAATAATATTAAAAAATACATATATAGGTCTATGTAGTAAAAATATAAGGGTTCGCTAGAATCAGCAATCTGGATCGCGAGCTACCTCTAATTGGGATCACATGATGGGTCGCAGATCGCGCCCTGTTGAGCGATTTCCCGTAACTCTGATCGTGACTCGCGACTTGAATGCTGAAAACCAAAGAATTAGAATACTCACCAGGCACTCGTCGAGCTGCTCCAAAAAACTTCCAATAAAAGGAGTAATCACCGTATCTCACGACACAGCTTGGCGTAAGAACACTTCCTCCCATCCTTCCATATGAACAGCGAAGAACCAAATCAATAGCGAAGTTCAGGCAGTGTAAGCAATCTGATTTTATCATGTTGGGCACACACTGCACCATACCAAACAAGTTTGAAGACTCTGAGATATGCTTATTAGAACTTGCATACATTTGGTTAGAATGGGAAACTGAGTGGATGCTAAGATTACGCAAGGTACTGTTCACGATCGCACTAAACACCATGTCGCCTACGGACACGCTTTTCGGGTCAGGCACGCAAGAAACCGGATCAATCACCAAATTCCGCGAAATGGGGGTAGTAGTATAGCGGAGTGTGCACCCATCGTACCACATAATCGCCTCTTCGTAGTTAGGACATCTATTGAGAAGATCTTCACTCGCTTTACGAATGCAGAATTGGCACCGTGTGGGTGTCAGATCTCCTCTGCATAGGTACGAACCATATACTCCTATCAGGGTCGTCACCAGCTTTCTGGATGGATGGAGAAATGTGAGTGATTTCCATCTGTGTAGAGCAAATCGAATAGAAGGTGGTTGAGGTTGGCAAAGAATGGACTTTGGATACCCGGATAAAGTCCGTTTGTAATCGAACAATTGAAATTTGAGAAACTAATTTGTGCATTGATCACGGGCGATATCAGAGGCAACACCAGTACCAGGATCAGGCTCTTGGGAACAGAGGAAACAACTGCAGAGACAACATGTTTCCTAGTATTTTGTTTTCAGTTGGTAACTTCCTTTCGTCTTAATTTATGATGTTTGGATGTGTCCAAGAGTAATTCCCGATTTAACTATTTACATTGGCGATGTCTTCCATTTTAGTGCTTGTTTTTTTACAACGGAGTTCAAATATTCGCATGGCAAGCATAATGGATCACCGGCTAGTTGCATTAAGACGGCCAGATAATGTGAAATCACTTGAGCTGATTTTTGTTCATCTTCGCAAAAAGCCATTAAGATCATTGAGTCTTTTGTGATGGTAAGACAAATATACTGAGACTAAAGGCCAGTTTGGGAATCCTTCTGTTGTTAGCACATGTGTTTCTCCACAACATAATCGATTTCTAGTCCTATTGGCAAAAATATGTTTTTCGACTTTTTTGGACAGTTTCTGCTTTCCCACGACAGCTTTGAGGAAGCAAGGAGAAGATGCTTTTCCAGAACCTGTTTTTGATAAATTTCTCAACAACCAAAACGAAGCATGTCATATATATTTTTATCATTTTACTCTCTCACAACATGTTCACAGTTGTCTTTACCAAACACAATTGCTATATCTATATCTCACCGTAGCTTTCACGTAATATATGTCAAATAACATTTATCTAAAATTCACACCAACTTTTCCACATTGATTCTCACATTACAGCTTCTAGCACCACCACAACATTCCCATACTAGCCGTAAAGAGGAAACTGAGTTTTCTAAGTTTTTCATAGCATTTACAATGATTTAATCCGATACATTCTCCTTATACTGATTCAGATGATCCCTTCTAGCGCCATTTCTTGGAACTACGGTGCAGCTTGATCTTCTTCTTCTTGCCTTGAATCTTCCCATCAGCTCCAATCTTCATTTTACCGCGAGAATTCAACCCATGATGCTTACCCTTATGACTGTATCTGATTTTTGTAGCTACAGCCACCTTCAGCTCTGCAGTCGCGTTTGCAATCACATTTATGAGTTTCTTCCATATTTTACTGTCCACATCCACACGATCGTACACTTTGGTGGTCTTGCCTCTTTTCTGGTGGAAAGCAGGCAGTGTTCTTTCTCCGAGGGTGTCGTCTCCGTAGTAGAATGTCAAAGAGGCGTCGTCGTAGAAGATACCAGTGAATTGGTTGGGGTTCTGGATTTCAATCTGGAATTCAGCAGCATTGGTTTGGTTCAGTGGATCAGTTGGGATTGAGAAGTCGACGATGGTGTAGTTGGGTGCACTCGGGCGGAGACTGAGCCACAGAAAGAATGCGACGATACCCAAGAGGAGTGTAACTTGAAGGAGGCATAACCAGAAGCCTTTGGTTTTGCACATATTGGTCATAGATAATCAAGTTTCTGGTGGTTTCATAATGCATTCAGATAATCTCCAGTTTGCTAGTGAAATTGAAATTGAAGCTTATATATGAAGGTTGGCTGAAAAGTTCTGGTTAGTGTTGGAAGTATAGAATATTGAAAAGATTGTGCTTTTCTTCATGGGGTGTCTTCACTTTATATAACGCGGTATTCCTGAGCCTATTTTGAGGCAGAGGGATTCTCTTACCTATTTCCACGAAAGAGAGCACGAAATATAACAGGGAAACGGTGAAGGGGGAGGCATTTAAGTAAATATGGGTAATTTTAAGATTTTTTTTTGTTTTCCTAACGGCATTAATGCAGAACTTCCTGAATTACAGGTACAAAACTGGTAAAAATAAATTGGGTGAAGTGCGGTGGGGTGGGTTAGTAGGGCCATTTTTTATGAAAAAAGCAATTATCGGCGTGTTTGGTAAATTGTCATCTCTTTGCTTTCTGTTGTTTTTATGCCAAAAGCAATTATAGGCGTGTTTAGTAAATTGTTATTTTTCTACTTCGTAGACAACAACTGTTTTCCTACGATAACAAGGAGGGGTTTTGCAACTAGGATGGTAGCTCACGTGGTAGAGCATTGGAAGCCCCTGCATGAGGTCCCAAGTTCAAACCCGACTGATGACAAAAACAATTTATCAAAAAAAAGAATAAAAAAGAATAAGGGTTTCTTTTTGGGATGTGTTTTTGATACATTTATTAATGACTCATTTATCTATCTCATAACAAAAAATTCAAATAATATCTAAATTGCAATAAAACTCTATCATGTCTGATATTGTAATTTTGATACTTACAACAATTCCAAAATATTAATTACCAAACATAATATGCAAAAACCAATTTTCCACAGCATGTTAAATGAAATTTACCAATCACTTTTTAAGTTCCGACAAAAATAAGAAATTGCAATTTTTTGTGACTAAAAAAGTTAGAAAGAACGCTTAAAATTAGTTAAAGAAAGCGAAACCTCAAGCAAAAACAACCATCTACCAAGAAATCACGGCATCATTGCAAAAATGTCGTAGCAAAAGAATATTTTTTAATTGAATCGTTTCAAGTTTCAAATAAAACAACAAAATAAAATAAAAAATCAACTGAAAATTACAACTTCAAAACAACCATCAAGTGAAATAAGTTGGGCATCTTCTATCCTTATAAGCCGTGAGGATCGAACCATCCGGTCCAACCCCAACTTCGCAATTCGCATGCATCTTGTGGCGCCTGCTATTCCACGTCGACACCTTAAACCGAATCGCTGACATCACCTCAAGCCGAAACACCACCAGCCCTCGCGACACGTCACTCTGGAACTGCGCCCACCGTTGATTACTCACCGTCAACGTAGCCCCACTCAGTACACCCGACAGCATCGTAGTATTCTTCGGCTGCTGATAAAACGGAAACAACAACTCGGTCCCACCAATGCTCTGATCCTGGTAAAACAACGTTACCGTCTGCGTCGTATCATAGTAAATCCCAATGTTCTGGTTGGAGTTCCGTTCCGTTACGTTGAACGTAACCTGAGCGTTCTGGAACCCGTTGGGTTGACCCAAACCCGGGACCGTGAAGTCGTGGATATGGATCCTGGGTCGGTGCGGGCGTAGACTGAGCCATAGAATGAACGTGATGATGCCCATAATGAGGAGGAGAGTTAAAATGATTGAGCATATGAGTTTGGAGACCCGGGTGGTGAGGCTCTCTTTGACCCGGTGCATGTAGTACTTGGCCGTGTGGTGGCGCCGGAGTTCACGGCCATTGGGGTTGTTGGTGTGGACGGGGATTTGCTGGCCGCCGGAGTACATTTTCCGGCGAGGGTTTTTTGGGGGTTGGGTAGAGTGTGGGGTTAGTAAGATTGATGAACAGAGGTCAAATAGGGGTGACATATTTATGTGATGGTTTGAGAAGGATATTGATGCTTTTTTGACTTGGCAAAGAAAAGAATGTGACTAAAGAGTCAATTGGAAGTGAGGTATAAAAGTTGCCAAAAATGCATACAAGGTATATATGTAGAATTGATCAATGGATAAATCAATGGATAAGAGAAAGCTCTCTCTACTTTCTTTACAGTAAGATCGATGCTGATTATCCAGCACATTGCTTTATGCTCTATACTACACGGTTCAGATGAGGTTCATGATTCGATCATGCTAGATTCCATGTGGGCTAGATTTGAGTTTTAATGATGTTCTATATCACTAAATATTTACAATACATTTAGCGCTTCATTTAGCTTTAAGCGCCTCATTTGGCAATGCAAACCTTCAAATTCTGAAACAATTTAGTAGCATTTTATTTCCTTTCTTAGCAAACAATTGAGCACTATGGCTGATATAGTTCTTGAGTATCTTTCCTTTTCTTGTATGGTTTAGAAAAGTGAGACCGGTGGAAATCTTTAAACCCTAGGTGACAAATGAAAGTAGATTTTAAGAGCTTTTCACCGTTAGACGGTAGAGCTAACATGAAGTCTAGAAGAAAAGTTTATGACCTGGAAGTTGTAGGGGGGGGGGGGGGGTGTTGGTTTTTGCGTTCAAACTCACGGGGCATATGTTCAAACGCACCTCAAGAGCTAATAAATTAAAATTTCGGAATTTTGGGCTAAATATAACCGGGCAAAACCATTTTTGGCAGGCAGGGGGTTATTTTGCTATTTTGATGTTTTTTAAAAACTCTTGTTCAATCAGTACATATAACCTAGTAGCCACTAAAAACAGATTATTGGCATATACTCCCTCTGTCCTGCAAAGACACTCCATTTTGTAAATTATAATTTTTTTTGGAGACATGCAATTAATGCATCACACTATAAGATTTTTTTTAGGAAACAAATATCATAAGAAGAGCCAAACAGGCCATCACAATCGTTCACCAGTACATCATATGGCCATTCAAGGGGACGGATATAAAGACTATACTGGGGAAACATCAAAGCTCTACGTGCAAAAAGATCAGCCACTTCATTACACTGTCTAGAAATGGATCTGAAAACTACCTCTTCGAATGTATTGCATAAATTCAGACATCAAGAATGATTTGGGCCAAACCTTTGCTGACTTCGTCGTTGTTGCCGCAACCTCGTCACCATTTGCATAGAAGATTAATGCTAAGCTCTGAATCAGATTCCGCTACAACTCCCCGGCGGCCAGCCTCTTTCGCCATTTCCAACCCTCTTCAAATACCAGTAAATTCCAGCACCATTGTTGACGATTGGGGAACCATTCGCTCGAACCTTCCTGCAATAAAACCGCCTAGAGCGTCGCATAACACACATCCAGAACCCGCCATGCCTTTGTTGTTCGAACGAGCTATGTCTGACTTTACCTTCACTACAAGAAAAATGGGATTTAGCCGCGGCCTATAACCGCCGGTAAAGGTACTTAAAACCGCCGGTATAGCCTACCCCGGCAGTTCAAAAATCGTCGTTAGAAGCGCCAAAATCTGCCGGCAGACAACAGCCGTCATAGCTCTTACCGGCAGATAGAGCAACTGTCGGGGTAGCTATGCAATAGTGGCGGTTTCTGTCGTCGCCGGTAAAGTGTCTTCTATACCGGCGGTTTCTCACAACTGTGTAGGCTGTCTATAGCAGCACCTTTAAACCGCTGGAATAGAAAACTAACCGCCGGTAAAGCCAGTTTTATAAGAGCAGCTTGCACCTGCCGGAATAGCCCCTCTATAGGGGCAGTTCTAATCATCCGTACAATTTTAGAAAGTATCCTAGGAGCGGTTACGGCTCCCTAGTTTTTCATCGCTACAATTAATTGCTAAACCCAAAGCACATGCAAGTGCCAAATTATACAAGCCATAACATAACGAATTATCAACACGTTGATGTTCCAAAACCACTTTCATTTACACAAGTTCAACTGGTCCAAAATGTACACAATAATTCATAGTTTGCAAGTTCTGCTAGTCCACCAAAATGTGCACAATACTTACAAGATCACAGGTTCCTCAAAATACTACTCTACAGCCAAATCAAACCAAGTTCCTGGTCAGCTTGATGTAGTATATAGAAACCATTACTTCCTTTCCATGGACAGCAGATCCGGTGAAGATTCCCCCCTTCCTCTCTTCGTCGATCTACTGCAGAAAAGCATCCAAAAATTGAATTAACTGACGTGATTCGTCGCGAGAATTAACTGAGTCGTAAGGTTTGCTTGTTACCAGTGGTTACAACATCGTGATTGTGAAACAGTTAGCAAAATCAACAATCTTTTGAACTATACTAATTTAGCATAACCTCGTGATTTTGAAAAGAAATATGGTTACTCTAGTTTCATCATGTTATGCTCCGGGAACAAAACAAAAGGACAGCTTATCAGAACTATGTAGAATCGATTTACCATAACTGTATAGAATGTAGAGGATACCTGGAAGTCAAGCCACAAACAACCACCAATTTGAGCAGATCTCTTCATGATCATCAAAGTTACTAAGAAGAAGAAAATTGGAACTTAAGCACTCGAAAAAACTTAGATAAGTTGGAATAGGGGAACAACAAAACAGTAAAGAATATATGGTTAGTCAGTTTACCAGTTTATACCTGAATCGATTGATGATACAAAGGTCGTTATCTGCATAAAGGTATCAAAGAAAATTATGAACCACAATCAGGTTCGACATATAAGAATTGTTAAGTTAATTTCAGTACCAAAATCCTAATACGAATGACATATCTGTACTCAGACGGTAAGAAGGTAAAACTAACAATACATCAAGGAAAACTAACAAATACTTGGACGCTCAAGTTCATACATTTCTAAAGCTAAAAAAATCTTACAAATGCAACGAATATGAGTGAAAATCTGACAATAAATCAAAGTTACTCCAATGACCATATGGACTGAGAGCTTCACACAAGAAATTTGTACAATTTTGAATAATAAACACACTGTGGATAGTAACTAAATAATATAGATGAAAGCCAAATTAAAATATATACAGAATATGAATGAGAAGGAACCTCAATATCAGTGTGCATATAATGAGAAAGCATATGAAACTCAGTGTTCATGAAACTTTAATAATTCATTCAAAGATAAAAGCTCAGGTAACTCCATATCAGAGTCTGAATTAAAAAAAAATGGTACACATCAAAGCAGAGTTGAAGAAGCCTAATTGCAGAATCTTTAAAGATAATCATCAAAAATTTTGTGATGAATTATTCAACTCAGGGTACGTCCAAGAGCAGACATGCACTCAACAAAATCAAACCTAGAACGTACCTAGAACGTACCATGAATTATCATGCACTATAAGTGATATGTGTCAAAATTAGTGGAGGACACCGGGAACGTTGAGGGAGTGAGACAGGGACCAAGTGAAACATAAAGATTGATAACATATTATATTAATCTGAGAGAGACTGAAAACATAAACCATGTAGGTTTCCCTCAATTTGCATCATTTTAGATCCACAATCAGGGACTGTAAACACGAAACTACCTCCTTTTCCAACGTATTCTTAAAAGCAAAGTCCAAACATTTATGAAGCCCTTTGGAGAATTCTCGAGTCCAGCAATCCTTGTGTATCCAACTCTTGTCCATTTTCTTGCAATTTTCCTTAAGAGAAACAACCATATTTAGAATGAAGAGGTACAAGTGAAAGACAAAGGTAACTAGAAATATTCAAACCACATGATTACAAGACCTATCACACCCATTATCACAGGATTACAAGACCTAACACACCCATTATAACATGATTACAAGACCTAACACACCCATTATTGCAGGGGTTTAAGAAGATGAATTGAAACTGGATAACAAAAAACTCAACAAACTTCACTGCAGGGGTATAAGAACATGAAGGTCCAAGCATAAGAGACAACATAACTAAGGCTATACCTGCCTCCAAGAGTAAACCAACAACGACATAGTCAGAGCTTTAGTTTTTGGAGTCAGTATTACCTTAATCTGTATACACTCCTTGCAAACACAAGAAAAGAACTAGTAAATCCCAGGGAGAGAAAATTAGTTGATAGTCTAATCAATTTCCATCCGCTACAATCGAGATCCACCATGACTATCAGCGGTATTAAATTTAATTCATAAAATGAAAACTGTAATAGTCGAAACGGTACCTTAGTATTGTCAGGGGGAAAATTAGTTGTTCACTTAAGTTTATTAGTGGTGATCAACAACCTAATTGAGGGTTGCCGCACAAAGTAATTGACTATTGCGGGTCAATTGATGGTTCATTTTCATGAATTAGAAGTTCGATTAAAATTGTTAAACATGATTGATAGTTTTTTTTTCCTTTTCAAACACATGATTGATAGTTAAGAGATCTCTCAAAATTGGAAATCTAATTATTAGGAAATTTATAATATTTTATTTCACCAAAGTCAATGAAAAAGATATACATGTAGGCATTATTTGTAAAAACATACACATTTATTTTACATGAGGTATACGAATAATATATAAAGTTTTAACTAAAATGACCAACAATAACATGTTGACGTAGCGGTAAGAACAAACTGGACGAGATCAGAGGTTATGAGTTCGAGTCTCGCCTAGACACATTTTTTTTCTCAATTCTCTAAAAAAACAGCCGAATATAACACAGTTTGTAGCGGCGGTTACAAAAGCGCCGGTATAGAAGATTATTCCGGCGGTCTGAATCAGAACCGCCGGCATAAACAGGGTTTTGCCGTCGCTTACAGAAACCGTCGCTAGAGTAAGCTTTCTAGCGGCGGTTTTTGGGTAACCGTCGCTAAAAAACATATGCTTTGTCGGCGGTTTGACAAATCGCTGGGGGGAAATCTTCTATACCGACAATTTATGTTTAGCCGCCGGTAATTGTCGTTTTTACCGGCGGTTTTGTAATCTGCCGGCAAAAAAACCGTCGGTAAAACCCGATTTTCTTGTAGTGCTTCTGTCATCCTTTCGACGGCGCTTCCCAACTGGTCCGAGGGGCAACACCGGTAACTGGTTGTTCTTCGAGCGTTCCAGAACCTTGAAGTCAGTGAAGAAAAAGCGAGCACACTTAATCACTTTCTGTGTCGCAAAAGGGCCTCCATTAAAACGCGAATTATTTCGAGCATCCCATAAACACCAAACGGTAATAGCCCATTGACATTGAATCTCAACTGAGCTTGTTGAGAAAACCGCCTCAATCCAGACTTTAGTTGATCCTTTCCTCTCTGCTTAGAACTGGAATCCGAAGATTTCCAACCAAACTTGATTAACTGCAGGGCATCTCTTAAAGATGTGTTCGAGTGAATCTAGTCCTCCTTCGCAGCCACAACAATTTGAAGAAACTATCATTCCTCTATTTCAAATATCGTTCGATGTGGGAAGGGAATTGTTCCACACCCGCCAAACATGGTGTAAAATCTTCTTCGGGATCGACAATTTCCAAAAATTTAAAGACCAGTTCTCTATATTTCCTGTGGACGATCCGTTATCATCACTTGCTTCCTGCTGCAAAAGTTTGTAACCAGTAGACACTGGATAGCATCCATCTCCGAGAAACTCCATTTGAAATTATCTGGATTGCCGTGCGCTATAGGAACACTTAGGATATCACAAACATCCACCTCCCAAAGATGGGTGCGAAGACGGCGAATATCCCAATTACCATCACACTACAAGTTTGACATGCTATTTCTTCTACAATCATTGATTTTGTTTTTCTCTAAGAATGGGACCATTTAATATGCGTGGGTAGTATTTCAACTTTATTATATTTTTAAGCTTAAAAATCTAACTGAACAACCATTTTGGGATATATCAAAATGAAAATATGGACTGTCTTTGCGGGATGGAGGGAGTATTTTTTGAGGGAGCGAACGAGGCATATTCTTGGAGCGTGGGAGCGAGGAGTATCAACTCGGAAGCATCAGATCATCAAATCGCGCAATGGTTTCAAACATTTGACTATCGTTTCTCCTCTTCTCTTATTCTCATATGAAAAATGTGTTGATTTCAGTTTTAGTTATACGTAGCTAAACATATTTACTAGGTTCCTAGGGAAGAACTTAGGGTTATGGATTCAATTTTATGGATTTTAATTTAAATGCATGTTTTATGAAATTAATGCAATTACTTGGCTTGATTTATTTTTTTGTTCTTGTTCCTCTGTCCATGCAAACGTAGATTAGCTATATAGGGTTGTTAGCTGGAAAAACTCAATGCTTGGGAAAGATTGGTGATTAACCTAGGAAAGAGAATATGAATGAAGTCCTTATCGTGATGGCTGGGAGGTGAAACATTAGGATTTAGTCATGGCATAGTACTGTTACTAAGGTGTGCTAGAGTAGTTGACTTTATGATCGGGAGGTGAGAAGTCGATGACGATAGCGTAGTTTCATATGAGACGAAGAGGTGATTGTTGATGATTAAATGCGATCATAACTAAGATCAAGCTTGCGTGGTTCTAGACAAATTATGGAATGATGAAATGCCCTAGGGGATCCGTAGGTGACATAGTCCCTCTATCAATGATCTAAATCTGACAAGAAAATAATACAAATAATAATTTAGTTTACTTTGTTAATTTTTTAGTTTCAATTAATAGAAACGTCACAGAACATATTTCTTAGTATTTACTTTTACTCTTCAATTCAATTTCAAATTACGCAGAACCTTAATTGTCTCCATGAGATCTGTACTTGGAGTTTAAATAATCACCATGTATTACTTGACCGTGTGATGCGCTTTCTAGCGTGCTATTCGCAAGTATACGAATCAAGTAATATAGAGAGTATTTTCGACTCGGATTATCGATCCCACAGAGACTTTGCAGGTTTTTCTAGTAATCAGTTTTAACGAACAGAGTGTAAAAAGAAGGAATATTTTGGGAGTTGTGAGTACGAACTAAGTGCTAAAAGCAAATACTGAAACATAAGTCTTTTTTGAGAGAGTTTTTTTGAATAATCTTAGGTTGTAAAATTAGGGTTTGAGATACTAGGTCCCGGGATTCCCTAGGGTTATTCAGATTTCCGTTCTTTGTTTGACATGAAAACACACAACAATCTCGTTATACGTACCAATTGTGCAGTATTTTTTCTTTTCCTGCACGTTATCACGATTCTGCAGACTTTCGGATTCCTGTTAAGCTGCCTAGGTCTGCAGTCTCGTTCTAAGGTTGCTAGGGTTTCTAACCTGTCCAGATGGCCCGGGTCAGGTTTCTCTAACAGTATGCCTAACGTTTTTAGGCTAGTCCTATCTCCCCTTCTCTGGTTGGTACATCGGGGTAAGGTGCTAAATCCTGTCTTCTCTTCCTAAACCTAACCAGACGTTTTCACCTACCGGCTCGGGTCTGTAGCAATCCTGGTTAGCTACTCTGATCATGCATGAACAATAATATTCAAAGACAGAATAACTGATAAAAAGTGCTGAATTAAGATAGTACGATCATGAATTCATAGTCAAAACGTAGAACTAATCACCGAGTACGAAACCCTAGGTTCACCGACAGCCTAGGTGAATGCTCATAACGTAAACACAAAGTTTCTGAAATTAAGAGAGAGAGTGAAAGCAAACTAGGTCTTCGAATCTGGGTTCGTGTTCCGTGCTCTAGGTGAATGCTCCCGAACTTCTGCCTTGGATGTGTTGTGTTGTGTGTTATATCTAGAACGAGCCCTGAACGAGTCTTTATATAGTGACGAAGACGTTTCTGGAAACTGCCATAATTATGAAACTGCCACTGGACCCGGAACCGCCTCGGAATACACGCTGTCTGCGTATATACGCACAGGGCCTTCTCAACTTCCAATTCTTCTCTCTGTCTGCGTATATACGCAGCCTGTTTGCGTATATACGCAAAGGGTCTGCGTATATACGCAGACCGTGGCATACGGTCTTCGTTTTCTCTCTCCTCTTGTGCAGATTGAAGCTCTGTGTGCGTATAAAACCCCCCTGTGTGCGTAGATACGCCAAGGGTGTGCGTATATACGCACACCGAAACTTGACCAGAAACTTGTCAAAATTACCAAAATACCCCTGGGTCAGAACTGCTCCAACTTTTTCCCAATCTTGACTCTGGTCCTAGAAAGACTGCTGACTGAATCTGGGCGCCAAAATCCAACCTCGACTTCCTAAAACCCGGGCCCGGTGCCAAAATGACCAAAATACCTCTGGGTCAGAATTATCCCGGAAATCGTCACGACCCTGAATTAGCTGCTCACGACTCCGGGCACCGGGAACTGAGACTCTGTACATGGGCGTGGCCTGTCTGGGACCCACACTTGACGGGAGTCGGTTTTTTTGGCTGGACTCCGTTTCATCATTATGACCTGTTTTCGCAAAGCCCTTGACGTCTCCGTTCTTTTTCCCCTGGGTTCACTTCAAAATTCCAAGTAGAGTTCAAGATATTGTCAACCGAAAGTATCCCGGTCATTCTCGGTTTTAGCGTTTTCTGCTTCCTCGGTCGATTTTTCACAGCCCGTTTCTCCTCGAGTCTTTCCGTTTCCTGTTCCACTCTCCCTTTTACCAGTCTCGGTCAAATCCTGCTCCGAGCATTTTTGCACGTTTCCCGAGGCGATCCCCGTTCTGTCTCAGCACGCATCCCAATGCACTTTCCAAACCTGCTCATGGAAAGATAACATGAACAAAACCACGATCATATCCAATAAAAGTACGAAATACGCAGCAATTTACGAAGAGCAAATAAACGTCTCGTTCCTATTTCCGAGGCTTTCTGAGGGTGAATTCTGGCTAAAACGCGATTTTTCAGCACACATACACATCGTTTTCAGCCTATAAGATAACCCCTATTTGGGCTTTATCAAATACCCCCACACTAAACTTTGCTCGTCCCGAGCAAACTCTAGCTATATACTACTAATGCATACTATCCCGAATCAATCCAGAGCGGTGTAACTGCACTTATTTAAAAACAGTAGAAGTACTATAAAAACAGTTTATCTTTTTGGTGAGACTGGGCAATCTCTTCAACTCAAACTGAACATCATTAAGTTCTCAAATTTCCATAGATTTCAGAAATTGCGGTGATCGGAAGAACTTGCGGCCAGCCTAGGTTAGGAACAAGCACGAACACTACTTACTTCTGCTTTTGCACGCAAACCGAACGTATCCCTAACGCACACCTTCCGTGCTTTTACTCCGGGTGTAATGTAAATCTGCCGGCTTTGGGACGGTAGGATAAGTCATTTAGAAGCGATGTCCTAAACGTCACAGCACACTCACACATACCTCAATCTCACACTCCCTCACCAAGATGACGGAAACTGACCCAAATCACCTAAGATTCTAGACACTCAATTTCCCCAATCCCGATGTACATGCTGTTCTCGCGGCCACAACTGTGAACGAATGTGAAACATTGATAAAAATTGCCGGCCTGGCGTTTTGAAGTAAAATCAATCAAGCACCCTGAATTTTCTGCCTTTGATACTCATATTTTTTTCTTTTTCTATTTTTTTTTTATATTCTTTTTCCTTTTTTTTTTTTTTTTTTTTTTGCGGGGCAGCACCATAAATATAATAATATAAACCAGGCCAACTCTATGATAAACCGAAAACGTGGGGTGGCAGAAAAAATACTGAAATAAATCTGAAACGACCACCCCCACACTAATTTCGAACCATGTAGTCAATCTGTAAAATAATCGCGCTTTTCCAACTTATGCTTCTCACTCCAAGGATGTCTAATTAGCACAACGCGCCTCCAATCAACCCTGTTAACCCCAAGTGTAATACCCCGTAAATTTAAGGGTATTTTTAGGAGATTATTCAATATTTTTGGGTGTTAGTAGGAATTATAGAAGTAATTTTATTATTTTTGTATGAGTTATATATTTTATTTATATATATATATGTTGTGAAAAATTATACTTTGAATTTTTTATTTTTATATATTGTTTTTATTAAAAGTTATAAAAGTTACGTAAGTTTTTATTTATTAAAAATTATGTGTCGTATAACATTTTTTTTAACGTGTCCAAACGTCACTTTTTGATGAGTTATTACGTGACCAACCACTGCGTGATGTGTGCACCTTGCCACACAGGATTACTTCACCCATCATCTTCATCCTCTCCATCTCAGGAGACTTTTTCTCCGATTCGCTCTCCGACACCAACACCGCCTCCACCGCAACACCACCAATCCAACCTCCACCTCACTCAATTTATGATCCAATTCGCTCCAAACTCTTCAAGGATCGAATATTCTCACCAAGAAACCGATTCCGCCCAAATTCCTGGCTCGATTCTTAATCGAAATCAACCCGGTAATACTCCTAATCCCCACCGGATTCTCTCCCATAAGCCTATATAAACCACTGTAAAACACAGAGAAATCCACACCAACAATCAGCCTCTCTCTCAATCGTTCCCGAGCTCTCTTCCTCTCTCTGCTCTGTTCTTCACCGAGCAACCAGCCAACGAAATCGACCGGAGCCCAGGCGAGCCCAGCCCCGTTCCGACTCCACCGCCATCTCTCCCAGCTCTCTCACGCTTCCTCAGCCGACCCAGAGGCCGGCGATTCGAAGCCGAACCAGAGCAGCTGACGGTGACCCAACCGGGTCCGACCCGATTGAAGCCAACGCCGCCAGCTTCGGCGAGCCTTCCGCCGCTGCTCCGCCTTTCTCGTCGCCGTCGTCGTCCTGATTCCCCTTCCATCTTTCGGTAACCTCCAACTCATTTTTTTTGGTTCAATTTGTTTTGTGTCGTGGCAATTGTTAGTGAGTTGTGTGGGTTGAGTAGTAGTTACAGTTGCTTTCTAAGGAGGAAGATGAAGTTTTGTAGGGTGGCTTTCTCTTTTGAGCAGATTTATTTTGTTGTTTAAGTAAGTTAGGTACAATATAAGTGTTAGTGTTATATTGTTAAGTAATTAGGTTTATGAAAAATATAAAAACAAAGATAAGGTTTTATTATTTAAAATCTAAGAAGACTTTTAGTAATGAAGGTTAATAAAGTGGTATTCTTTGGGAAAAATTGGGGAACTTAGTTTGTGTATTTAGTTCAATATATATATTTTTTAAAAGTATGGCCTTATTAAATTCCTCTTTTCATTATTAAAATTTAAATATAACTTTATCATTTGACTACCCTCTTTTAAAATTACTTTTTGTCAAAATAAATTTATAGTATAAACTTATTTGATTATTTTAATTAACTTCCCTTGCGATTGAGACTATACAATTAAATATTCGTTTTGTTGTCCAATAAGTAACGAGTCGCGTTAAAATTAGGAATAATTGGGGGTTACGCTTGCATTTGCATATAGGACTTGTGTGCACTATTATCGTGATAGATGTGTGTTAATTAGGAATAATTGCTATTGTAGATTCCGAGTTCGTAGGAAGGGAGTTCATTGAGGACCCGTACTACGAGTAGTTGCGTGTTTGCTTTCGTGTGACGATCTCTCGTCAAATCCAAGTAAGTTTATATGCACAACACATTCAACTATCAAAATGTGTTTGGCGTGTGTTACTTGTGTATCGTCCAACTGTTTTAAGCTTTGAATTTCGAAAATCTCTTGCAAATATCTCTTTCGAAAGTATGCGGTTACTAGAATGATCATGTGATATATTAATGAACGATAAATGATATGGGGCGATGTATAGATGATGTGTGTGAAGGCTAAGGCCGGAGGCGCACGTGAGACGAACCTCCTAGGGTTTCATACCCTACCCTATATGGGTTTTTATATTGTGAAAGCTATAGAGTACTACCTATGCATGTGTGGGTCACAACTGTATAGGGGTGTCGACACTTAAGGTCTTATAGTTAGTTCAGGGGTGAATTGGGATGGACTGTGATATCCCGAGAGGTACCCTAATTATTATTTATTGCATCGTGACCTCTCTGTGGGCATTCGTTTCCCGCTGGGCTCTAATATGCCTCAGCTCAACTAATGATTAAATGTGAAGTTACTTCAGTTATATTGTGATCCAGTCTTTAAGCCAAAACTCTGTTTTACATGTTGTGGTATATGCTTACTCAGTTTTTACTGATAAACGTTTCCTGCGGTCGGCTGTTGCTATTTGAAAACCCGCAGGTTATGAATAAAGTGGGGGAACGCGCACACGTGAATTGAAGATTAGGATCAAGCAGCTAGGAAGTATTTCATTTGTCTTAGCAAGCTTTTATTTCAGAATTTAGATTTGAACAATGTCATTTGTTTCATTTCAAATTATGGTTGGAGGATTCCTCCGGTTTTCATTAATGAATGCACTTTTGGATACTAACGCCCAAAAATATTGAATAATCTCCTAAAAATACCCTTAAAATTACGGGGTATTACATCACATCTCCCTTAAAACAAAGCTTCGTCCCCGAAGCTTACCAAAGCTTAAACTAACTCCCAAATGAAATGCATGAAATTCTAATGCACAAGTAATAGCAAGACATGTAATATGAGATAGGACGGGTAATTAAAATGCACGGCTGTTAACCAAGTCCCCCATGTCGTGCGGAAAATTCACGCACTACGGCTCTCCTCCTGTGCTCACGGTGTAATGTCGTAAGTCACCGCCACACCAAAGTGTACTGTCGTCACTATCTCACCCTTACACACCCTCAAATATAAACATATGACGCTCATCCACTATCAAATATGACAATTATGTTCTACCCCAGAAAATCCCCCTCAACTCAACTCCTTAGTGCCATGACGCGTAAGAAAGGTGAAAATACTAACAATGATGCGAGTATCAAAAAACGGCTTCCTAGGTCAAACGGTTACCAAGAAAAGGGATAATGGATAACGGGGCTCACTAGCGAACCTAAGGCGCGAGACAGGACGTGAGGTCCCCTATGGCCTATCACTCCACCAAATGATGTGGTGACCGTGATGGCGGGTTGACGACTACCTGGTGACGGTGGTCTGACAGCTAGTCGGATACATGGCTCGGGAGACAGCTACTTGCGTTTTCTGGAGTGCATTGGCTCTATTAACTCCCCTAGACAGATTCTCGCAGCTCTTCCTCACTTACGTTCGTCCACTTCGGGAAATTTTCTATCATTAAGCTCTCTTCAGTTTTAAGCTAAATCCTTCGCCCAGTCTCAAATTTTTTAATTTTCATCAATTTTTTTTCACCGTTTTTTTTTAATATTTTTTTAATTTTCTTAAAAATAAAATAAAAAGTAATGCAGTTACAACACAACCACCCCCACACTGGATGGTGTCATGCCCTCATGATACTATTCATCAGGCATATAATCTGGATTGGATGAGCTGGCTTGCCTCATCGAATGGAACAACTGGTAGCATATGCAGAAAAATAAAGTGAGAGACAAAAATTGAACCTGTGCACCCGGAGTCAGTTCTTACAGGTGCTGCCTTTTCCGCAGATTTCGGTGGAGAAGGACTGTTGACCCGTCGCCGGAAATTTTTTCGACGGAAGTTGTCAACCTTCCGGGCTCTATATGAGCTCTGCAAATGTGCAATCCCCGAGCACCATGTGTGTGACAATGTGCTCCCATAAGGTTGAGTATACATTTGTACACCGGGGTCGATTGCTCTATTCTGCAGAAAAACCGTTCCTGAAAAATCCCCAACTCGTACGGCTCCCTGTGACGGTCGAGTGTGCCAGAACACACCGGGGTCGATTCTTCAAGTTTTTCGGAAATCTGCCTTTCCTTCTACAAAATTTTCTGAATTCGCTTCAAACTCCACGGATCTGTGTATGGAGGTAGAGAGAGAAAAGAGGCCAAAAATGGCTCCAACCCGTCGGCCTTACAAAACCCTACTTTTGCCAAAATTACAAAAAAGCCCTTCATTTAAAATTTAAAAAAAACTATGCGTATTTTACGCACACAAGGGTACTGGGGTGATCAAAAAATGAAAAAAAAAATGCATTTTTACCTGCTGGCTGCGTATAATACGCAGGAAGCTGCGTAAAATACGCAGACATCAGGTAAAAATATTATTTTTTTTTTCAAAATTTAGGAAAAATCAGGATTATACTGCTGGCTGCGTATAATACGCAGAACTTGCGTAAAATATGCAGATAGCAGCAAAAAATAATTTTTTCAATTTTTTTTCAAAATTCAAGATTTTCACTGCTGGCTGCGTATAATACGCAGAAACCTGCGTAAAATACGCAGACAACAGCAAAAATAAAATTTTCATTTTTTTTAGATAAAACTTTGGTTATTTTGGCCTCGGTGTGCGTAAAGTACGCACACCGTGGGTAGAAGGGGGAATTTCTCTCTCTCTCTCTCTCTCCTTTCTGTTCCTTTTCGTTTGCTTTGTCTGCTTCCTCTGTGCCTGCACATGCTTAGTTCTCATTAAATACACACTCATCTCACCTCTTCAAAAATTCAAAACTTAAAATAAAAGCTATAAATAACATAAATTAAATTTACTAGGTTGGGTTGCCTCCCAACCAGCGCTTGTAATTTACGGTCGGTGGCCTAACCCAATTACCTCATGCTTTCTCAAGGGACGTCAAAACAGTCCACCTTGATGTCCGCTTCTGGGCCCAAATATGGCTTGACCCGGTTTCCGTTCACCCTGCAAGTTGTACTGTCATGCGGATTCTCCAATTCAACAGCATCCCTTGAAAGCACCTCTTTGATGATAAACGGTCATGAACTCTGAGATCTCAATTTTCCCGGAAAAAACTGCTTCCGATAATCGTAATGAAATACTTTCTGCCCTACTTGTAACTGCTTTGGCTGTGCTGAACAGTGATGGCTCGGGAGCGGTTTAAGCTCTAGGGTTGGTGGCTCTTTGAGTGACAGGACCATGGTCAATTTCTGCCCACTTTTTTCGTCCAGCTGTAAACTGGTATGGTTTTCAGCTTGCATGGCCTGCTCCTCCTGGAATTTCTCCTCGTTTTCTCTGTCCACTCTGTCAATCTCTGCCCATAGCTCATCCATCTCCTCGTTTTCCCAGCATTCTTCGACTACCTCCACTGCGAAGATGTCTTCATGCTCGTAATAATTCGGTAGTTGCAGATTTTTGAAAACGTTGAACTTCACCTTGTCTTCATTAATCTGCATAGTCAATTCTCCGCTCTTGCAGTTTATCATGGCTTCTCCAGTGGCCAGAAACGGTCTGCCCAGAATGAGTGGTACGTCTCCTGCCTCCATGTCCAGAACTACGAAATCAGCCAGAAAAATCAATTCTCCGACTTTCACCAGAATGTCTTCAATAACTCCGTAAGCCTGCTTCACGGATCTGTCCGCCATCTGTAGCTTGATTTTGGTGGGCCTGAGTTCATCGATTTTCAAAGTTTTGAAAATCGACAAAGGCATCAGATTGATACTGGCCCCTAGGTCACACAGAGCCTTTCCTGTGTAAGAATTACCTAGGGTCACCGGGATGACAAAACTGCCAGGGTCCTTCCTCTTCCTCGGTAGACCATTCTTCACACAGTTGCTCACTTCTGCCGTTAGATTTATTGTCTCGAAATCGCTCATACGTTTCCGTCCATACAAAATATCTTTGAGGAACTTGGCATAAGTGGGCATCTTTGCCAACGCTTCCGCAAAGGGTATGTTGATCTGCAGCTGTTTGAAAATATCGAGAAATCTGGCGTAGACCTTGATATCATCTCTCTTTCGTGTCTTCAAAGGATACGACACCTCCTTGGAGACAAGTACCGTTTCTGCTTCCTTTTTATCCTGCATTGCATCCTGCTCAACCGAGCCCTTCGGCTGGGGGCGGTCGGCTGAGCTGTTATCCTGGCCGAATACTTCGCGCTCGATTTCCTTTGACTTTTCTGCACGTGCATGGCTAGGATACGGCGTATCCTGTAGTGCTACTCCATTCCGAATGGTGATGGCATTGACTTGAGCACGTGAATTTCCCGATGAAGTCGTTCGGGTCTTCGTCGGCTTTGCCATAAAACGGTCAGAGGGTATGAACAGTCTGGATGGTGGAGGATTTTATATCAAAGTGTTCTCCGGTGATCTCGTGCACCACAATAGCTCGTTCGTGCCCTCCCGTAGGGACCTCAAAATTTTTTACCAACGCCTTTCCAGACCGGCTGTACGTCCTCAGGTTTTTCCGAGCAGCGAACCCTGATGCGATCAAATCCTCGATATACCGAGCCATCTCGGCTGGAGTACGTGTCTCGGGCAGTTAGGGCGTTCTCTCGGTATTGTCGACCATCCTGAAAAAATAGAGATCTCAAGAGTAGTGAGATAACTGGGAAAAAAAAATAAAATAAAAACTCTGAAAATTAATTTGAACTACTAAATAAACCCTAAAAAGTCCCCGACAACAGCGCCAAAAACATGATGCGCTTTCTAGCGTGCTATTCGCAAGTATACGAATCAAGTAATATAGAGAGTATTTTCGACTCGGATTATCGATCCCATAGGGACTTTGCAGGTTTTTCTAGTAATCAGTTTTAACGAACAGAGTGTAAAAAGGAGGAATATTTTGGGAGTTGTGAGTACGAACTAAGTGCTAAAAGTAAATACTGAAACGTATGTCTTTTTTGTGAGATTTTTTTTAATAATCTTAGGTTGTAAAACTAGGGTTTGAGATAATAGGTCCCGGGATCCCCTAGGGTTCTTCAGATTTTCGTTCGTTGTTTGACATGAAAACAAACAACAATCTCGTTATCCGTGCCACGTACCAATTGTGCAGTATGTTTTCTTTTCCTTCACGTTATCACGGTTCTGCAGACTTTCGGATTCCTGTTAAGCTGCCTAGGTCTACAGTCTCGTTCTAAGGCTGCTAGGGTTTCTAACATGTCCTGATGGCCTAGGTCAGATTCTCTAACAGTTGGTCTAACGTTTTTAGGCTAGTCCTATCTCCCCTTCTCTGGTCGGTCCATCGGGGTAAGGTGCTAAATCCTGTCTTCTCTTCCTAACCCTAACCAGATGTTTTCACCTACCGGCTCGGGTCTGTAGCAATCCTGGTTAGCTACTCCGATCATGCATGAACAGTAATATTCAAAGACAGAATAACTGATAAAAACTGCTGAATTAAGATAGTACGGTCATGAATTCATAGTCAAAACGTGGAACTAATCACCGAGTACGATAGGTTCACCGACAACCTAGGTAAAATTTTAGCTACTAGAACTCATAACGTAAACACAAAGTTTCTGAAATTAAGAGAGAGGGTGAAAGCAAACTAGGTCTTCGAATCTGGGTTCGTGTTCCGTGCTCTCCGTGAATGGTCCCGAACTTCTGTCTTGGATGTGTTGTGTTGTGTGTTATATCTAGAACGAGCCCTGAACGAGTCTTCATATAGTGACGAAGACGTTTCTGGAAAATGCCATAATTACAAAACTGCTACTAGACCCGGAACCGCCCTGGAATACGCCCTGTCTGCGTATATACGTATGTTGTCTTGGAGAAACTCTTTACATGGGAGAGTGGCGTGGCCTGTCTGGGACCCACACTTGACGGGAGTAGGTTTTTTTGGCCGGACTCCGTTTCATCGTTATGACCTGTTTTCGGAAAGCCCTTGACGTCTCCGTTCTTTTTTCCCTGGTTTCACTTCAAAATTCCAAGTAGAGCTCAAGATATTGTCATCCAAGCGTATCCCGGTCATTCTCGGTTTTAGCGTTTTCTGCTTCCTCGGTCGGTTTTTCACAACCCGTTTCTCCTCGAGTCTTTCCGTTTCCTGTTCCACTCTCCCTTTTACCAGTCTCGGTCAAATCCTGATCCAAGAATTTTCTGTACGTTTCCCGAGGCGATCCCGGTTCTGTCTCGACACGCATCCCAATGCACTTTCCGAACCTGTTCCTGTAAAGATAACATGAACAAACCCGCGATCATATCCAATAAAAGTGCGAAATGCACAGCAATTTACGAAGAGCAAATAAACGTCTTGTTCCTATTTCCGAGGCTTTTTGAGGGTGAATTCTGGCTAAAACGCGATTTTCCAGCACACATACACATCTTTTCAGGCTATAAGTAACCCCTATTTGGGCGTTATCACCGTGCACTTGCGTTAGCGCAAGTTATTTTGCATCATTGGCTCATGCGAATTCACCCCCAATCACTAGCATTTTAGGGCCGTAGGTATCTTTTTCCCACCCCATGCACATTGTTGAATACTCAAATAAATCACATCAAAATCAAATTCAAGTGTCATCCCCAACAGAATACGACTAGGGTCCATATCAGTAACATTGGAAAGAATATCATTAGTTTTAATGCCTACCGATAGAAATAGGTACCTCAACACACCTTTGTGATCTACATGGTGCGATTCTTTTTGACTCACCCAATAGAGTAAGGGGACAGATGTTGTTGGTAGGTAGAAGTGGTTGAAAAGCTTTGAAGACAAAGTTATCGTAGCTCCAATTGGAAATGGTCACATGAAGATCTTTTGGTTTAATGTGCACTCGGTTCAGAATATTTAATGCCTCTGTTCATGTTCTTTTTTTCCACCAAGATTCACTATATGACGAGATTAACTCTCTCCAAGGTATATATGCATCTCCCCTGCCGTTTCTGACTTCTCGTATGGATCTCCATCTCCACCGTACCCGACAAGTTCTAGGTCATATTCTTCCATAATGTAAACCTCATAATCTTCAATAACATTGGCAAGGCCATCTTCTGAATTGAGCCGATGTGTTCCACGATTTGCCACACTTGTAACACATTCCTTCTACTGGTATGTCATAATGATTAGGGTTACGGTTAGGATTGCTGGTGCGAGTTAGGTCCCCCTTCGAACCCAGAGTCCTCCCGTCATGGCGTGGCTAGTTGGTTGTTTCACTATCGGGGACAGTATTGTATTGAACTATCGCTTTGTTTGTATCATTGGCATCCTTTGATGGGGCTTGTATGGTTTCCCTATGATAGAACCCAATTTTCTTCTTCTCCATTAACCCATCCTTCAATGCTAGTTTGTAGGCTTTGTCCATCGTTTATAATATTTGTAACCCAATTTTGTTTCTGGTGAAGGGTTTGAGGTCAAACAGATACCTAGCTACCTTCTTGTGAAATGTCTCATTTAAATGATTTTGATCAAATAAACGAGTGAACTACAAAGTATACCCTAAAGAAAAAGTATACTCAAAAGACATATATGGTGCCCTGAACACATTTTGGTAAAGCTGAAACATGTATTTCTCATAAATCTGAGGAATGAAAACATTCAAGTAGCAATTGTTTCATTCGCCTCCATGTCTTCAACGGACACTCGCGTATCTGTTCTCCACTTTGCCTACTGATCCCACCAAACAACAGTTTTTACCTTCATTTTGAAGGCCACCATTTGCACCATCTCTTGTTCTGGGGCCTCCTTTACGTTCAAGAGCCGTTGTATCTCCAAGAACATGCCCATTAAGATATCTACTTGCAGGTTGCCATTGAAACTAGAAACAACGGTACTCATTAGGTAGTCTTGGAGCAACTTATTGGGCGCTTTTCCTCATCAAGCTCATCGAGATCTTCCTCAGACAAGTCTAAATAATCCTCAAGTATAGGTGCGCCTGTCCTCTTCCAGGACCTATGTAATATTCCGTTCCACATCTAGATATTGTGGATAAGATGTATGATATATAGTACAGCAAACCTTGTGAGTTACTAGCTACTAGAACCTTCGAGGTTTAAGCATTTTAATCCACTGGTACGGATAAAGAAATTGATGGGACAGTAATCCGCTCGGGTTGTTATAATTGATATTAGAGTCAATCTTTATCCTGTAAGGGCCCCGTGACGGTGAGCGGTGGAGGAGTAGAGGCTTTGAAGAGGGGAAGATGCCTTGTGATTTGCCATGTGTTTTCCATTGAGCTTCTTTGCGTCCGCTGAGGGACTGTCATCGCACCTGCTAGCCAAGGGGATACGTGATTGAGCATCCTCGACGAGGACATCAAGTATATAAGGTGGGGGCATAGTGATATCTCATCCCACATCGAGATGCCGAGGATTAGATGTTTGGTGTATACTAAGCTTTGTGGGTTACTACTGGAACCATCGAGGCTTAAGAATTTTATCCGGTGGTACGGATAAAGAATTTGTTGGGACAGTAATATGCTCGTGTCGTTATAACCTCTCATCGCACTGGTACCAACAAGACGTTAGCAAGGTAACCCTCTAATGTTTTTCATGTCGCCTTGCAAGCGGAGGGTTAAGAAGTTGTACGAGAGATCTGAAATTCCTAAATCACTCCGCACACTTCTTACAATACCCTTTCTCCATGGCACTCAGCCTGTGACCAGCGTAACCTGGTTGCTGCTACTATCTTTGTTTGCGACCATTGAATATGCAACATAGGGTTATGAAGTTGTACGAGAGACTATCTGATTTCTTCGATCACTCTGCACACTTCTTGCAACCCTTACTCCATGGCACCAAGCTTGTGACCAACGTCACCTGGGCGTTGCTACTCTTTTCATCTCCGACCATTGAATAAGGCAATTCCTTACTCTGCTACCTCTGGATGCAGTCTAGAAGCAAGCGAAGAAAGTCAAGGGACTGTCTTCAAATGAATAGAGAGCCTTAGAGCATCTTTCACAGTGCACCAAATCCTATATTTGGTGGTAAAATTTGGTGTTTTCGGCCTCCCACAACAAATCGCCAAATCATCAAATCACCACAAAAATGGTGATTTTTTGTAGACCTCCCACAGTCGTTGACCAAAAAAACACCAAATCACCAAATCCTATATTTGGTGTAGCTTTTGTGAAATGGTGAAGTGCATCTCCCACAGTACCCTCAAATCCCTATACCACCAAATTCTATTTTTACCATCAAATTTGATGGCCAAAATAGGATTTCGTGTAATCTAAACCAAACTTTTAATTAGTGTTTAGGGAAAGTATTTACATTACTTTTATATAATTTGAGACATAATGTCATATTACAAATGATTAGTGTTAAAAATAAATTTTGACAACTAATATAATTAATTTTAGTGATAGAAAATAAATATAAACAAAAATGACGACAAGAACAATGCATTAATTATAAACTCATTAAAATAAAAATAGATCACATTCACGTGAAAATAAAATAAATAGTCAAGTTAAGAAAATGAAGAACAAAGTAACATAATAATGGAATGTGCCATGTTTGCGTGACAATCTAGTTGAATCCTCATTTTAGTGGTTGAAATTGGGATAAATTGCATCTGATCGAGCATACTTCTGATCATAATTGCTAGGAGGTTATGGGACATACGATTCATCATTACTTCCTCTACTCGCCCATGCACCAAAGTTTAAGTTTCGTGCTTCTCTAGGTATGTTATCGCCCTCAGAAAGGGCTTGTTTCTTGCGAGACCAAAATTTTAGGCTTATTGGTGTAAGATTACACATATCTTTTGTCATAGTCATGATATCTTACTCATTTTTTTGTAATTCTTGTGCATATTTGGCTTAAAGTCGAACTCCTTTTTTCATAGCCAATTTCTCTTGCCTAATGTTTACCAACAAATCTACATGTGATTCCCGTCGTTGTTGGAGATGAACGAAGTATACTTGTTGCTTTTCCAATCATTGGTCCTTGCAGTGTTACTCATCATTAGATTTTTTGAAGTGTTATTTAATCATTTTGCAATTTCGTGTAATTTCGTTTTGGTAATAAAATATTTTTTTAGTTTTGATAGTTATGGAATTCATGATTTGATGATAAGTTTGATGATTTGTTGTGGGAGGCCAGAAATACCATTCTCTAAATTTGATGAAATTGTGAAATAACTATCTAATGTAAAAATTGGTGAAAACTGTGGGAGTTCAAAAGTGTTATTTTTCCACTAAACATGACGAAATTGTGTTTCTGAAGGTTAACTGTGGGAAGCTAAACTATTTTTCTCCACGAAATATAGGATTTGATATAAAATTTAATATAAACTTTGAAAGATACTCTTACAAGTTAGAAAAACTAAAAAATATTATTAAGAGATGAAAAGTAAATCATATGCTCGTTGGCTACAAAACATTTAAATAGTCTAGCGAAATCATCTATATCTATATAAAAGCAAATCAATGAGAGAGGTTAATTCTCCTTCTGTCACATAGGATTTCAGAAAAGTTATTAGTATGACATGTGTCGTGTTATGTGGCAGAATTGGCCAATTGAATCTTGACAACTCACTTTCTAATGACATGTAAGAATATAACAACCAATTACATGTTGCCAAAATGACACGTCATGCATAGAAAATTATTTTTTCATGAATCTTTTCAAATATCTAGGCATTGATAATTGAAAAAGTCAGTTTTCATTTCTCTATGCATAATAATAAAAGAATATTCATATAATTTTATTTTTCAATTTTCAATTTTCAGTACAATGAATCTCATGACAAAAAGAATCTTCATAAAAAAAAAGAGACTTTCATAAAAAAGAATACCACATAATTTTCCATTTATTTATGTATTATTCTATGTATAGCAATGCCTTCACTTTTAATTTGAAAGAAAAGCTAGAAATGACCTAATAAATATTATAGAGAAACTGAGTCAACACAATTGAAAATGAGTAAAGAAGCATTCAAAACCTAAAAAAAGTGTGAAAGCAATTTGTTGTTAATCTTTTGGGCCATACAATTATTTTTGTAGCTTTTCTTGATATTTTTTTTTATTCTTCAGGACATAAGCTGTGAGAAAAATTATCAATATGATATTCAACTCTTTATGGACTGGTAGTTGAACAATTTATTTTCGTAACTTTATGCATTTGCAATGAAATGTGCCCAAATACTTATTATTTTCTAATTCTCAGCTCAATGGATTTCGTGTCAAAACACACTATTATTATATATATATATAAATACTTATTATTTTAAAATTCTTAGTTCAACGGGATTTCGTGTCAAAACACACTATCATTATACACACACACACACACACACAAAATGATAGAGTTTTATCCTCCTTCTGCAACAATGTATTTTAGAAAAATTATCAGTATGACATGTGTTTGTTGTGTGCTCGATTGGTATATTATATCTTCAAAACTCAATTTCTAATGACAAATAAAAGTATGAATACTTGAAAAATCAAATATGCATGAATCTTTTCAAATCTTTTGAACAATTAATTTTTTATTTTCTACGCATTGACGATGAAGTATTATCTGAAGAATTTTTATTTTCCAATAGCAAGCTCAATTAATCTCATGTACAAACAATTTGATCTCATAATGAAATCATACAAAAAATTTAAAAGAACATTAAACGTAAAAAAAATTTAAAAGTTCTTAACATAAGGTTACTATCATAAAAACAAGGGCACGGTGATAACCAACCATTTTCATGAAAGTATCCTTACTTTTAATTCAAAAGAAGTGCTAAAATGAGAAAATAAATATTCAAAGCATAAAGGCATGGTGATAACTAACCATTTTTTTATTTTAAAAAAAGGCATAAAAAGTAGGAGTAAAAACAAAGATTTAAATATTTTAGGCCATCCAATTATATTTCAATTTTTGCTTAACAAAATTTTATTTTTTTTATATAAAAAGCATTCACATATTTAAAACTGTGAGCGGAAAAAATGAATACCGATATTTTTCAAATTTACCATGAGCAAAAAGACATATCAAAATAATTACAGTGACAACTGAACATCAGAATTTTATGTTTTTAAGGAAAATGTAACATAATGTAACGTAAAAAGAATATGTCAATTAAGCAAATAAATTGTCAAAATATGAGCATGAATGCCATAAGTCCAATCTAATATTTATTTATTTATCTTTTTTACTCTATAAAGTGTTCAATTAAGTTAACATTACATAATAGTATTGTATCTCTCACAAAGAAAAATAATCGTGTTTTTAACCCCAATAATGCCACATATAAAAATAATTTTCAATCTAGAGTTGTTTATTAACTTATTCCCAATATAGGGTTTGACTTGCCATGTCAATCTCTCATCAAGCTACTTATAAGTAAATTTTATCCTTATTCTATAATCAATTATTTGATTATTATAATTAAGTCCTTGCAGTCTATAACTCTATATGCATATAATCACAATCCTTAAATATAGTTTAGCCTATTAATTTGTTCCCCCCTTTTTTTGAGCAAATTACTAATTTGATCCTTAAATATAGTCTTACATATAATTAATGTAAGACTTGAATTTTTTTATATAAAATAGCTAGGATGTGTCACAAGCTAAATATATAATTTTCTGATCATGTCGTGCAAAACAAGTACACGCAATGGTATACAATTTCATAACGCAAAATAAGTACTAAATTACTTGTTTTGCTATGCTTAGCTAAAAAAAAGTGTTAATAAAAAATTAATCTACAAACCGAAGTAGGAAAATAAATTACAAATGGAGACTTCTTATTATTGAAATATATATTATTTTGTGAGGGCTTTTGAAATACGGGATGTATATTAAATACTGCTAGGGTACTTTTTTTTTTGCAAACTAATACTGCTAGGGTTTAATTGGAACCAATCTAAATATGATTAGAAGAATTTTTAAAATTACTTTATATATACATTAACGTGGCTGTCATGGAAATTCAGACCTTATGTTGGGAAAATATTTATAAGCAACTCAAGATTGGGAATTATTTTTACACATAGCATTATCTGGGTTAAAGACTCAAAAAAATCAAGGGGACAAGAAAAGGGAACATATAAAAAAATTAACTAAAAAATATGTAATAATAAATTAACATCTTCAAAACAAATAACTTTTTTTATATTGCATCATACACCTTCGATTAAACTATTCGTTTCTCTGTGCATAATAACTAAAAGATTTAAATATAAAGTGAATTTTTACATTAAATCATACACCATCAATTAAACTTTTCGTTTTTCTATGCATTGATAGAAAAAATAAAAATTAACCTTAGAAATAGAGTATATGAAAGTGTGAACAACAAAACTATATTTACATAGAACATGAACAAAATACCAACCCACACTTATAAATTAATAAATTTAAAATCGTAGAAAAGACTCATTCGAATTACTAATTCCAACCATAATCTTTTTCACCGATTTGTTTTTTCTTATATGCACTGGTATATAATGAAACTTCAACCTTTAATTTTAAAGTGAATACTTTTCACTACATTTTCACCTTTCTAATGCAAATTTTTTGTAAGTATTGTAGAATTCAATTAACTTTACATGATAGTAATGTAAATCTTACAAAGAAAAAAAATAGAAAATCAACATATTCTATAAAACTAAATTTATTGGATAAAATAGGTTATTAACAATTAGCATTTAAAAAACTGCATTTCAATAAAAAAAAACATAGAAATGACAAATAAACGGTTTCCAATTCTTCTTACACTTTAAAAAAAAAATTATTTCTTAATGCATTGATGAATTAAAACTACAACTATTAATATTTTTAGTGCAACACTTACACTATATATTTTATTTAATATTTTATTCTTAAATTCAATCCAATTAACCTTCTATGATAACTGTGTATGTGTGTATCACAAATAAAGTATAACCAAAAAGACAAGAAAAAATTAATTAAAAATTAACTAAACAAAGTAGGTATTAAACAACTAACTTTGAAAAAAATTAAACAAAAGCAACATTAGAAAGGAAACAAATCAACGTATGAACCGAACGAAAGTATAATTACACATATATATATATATAAATATATATATATATACCCACACCAATAATATAAAGAACCTTAACTTACATAACATTTCACATTCACTTCAAATTCTTCATTATCTACCGTCTTAAGGCAAAATTCTATAAATGTATTCCTCAATATCTCATGGACGTAATTATTGATTTTTTTGCTCTTTTTATGTTTCTTTGATTTGTTTGGCTCTCAATTTATTTAAATAATTATACATAAATTTGTTGTTAATTATAAATAAAATGATTAAAAATTTTTTTATTGAAAATTAACTATGGAATCTCATCCCATGTGCAGTTTAGCTACGTAGAAATCTCACTTAGATGTAGTTACACGATCTTACCCCAGCCATTTTTCACATAACACCCACATATTAGAAGCTCTAAGCCTATCTTTTTAATTTTACGAGTAATTTATAATACTTATGTTGAGTAGTAGCCAACACCAATTTATGAAATGTATCATTACAAGTGAAACTACAATTTATTTTCATACAATGATAGTAATCGCCAATATCTACAGCTTATCATTTCCGAATTGTTTATACCAGTCGAAATGCGAAAAAAAGTTATACATGAAAATATTTCTTTAATACAAGAAAAGGAAATACTAACTCTCCATTGGGATATGAGAATTCATTTTAATTAGCCAACATGGATGGTTCTAGACCAATAAAAGAAAAGACAACTTAATAATGTATGTTTTTTCCTTTAGTGTACATTGAAGCTTGGTATATTGTGAGAATTGTTAAGGTTTGTGAGTAATTCCAGTGAACAATGGACATATGATGATAAAATTAGTTGCTCAAACTAAGGGGCATGCCTACATCTTGCTTATTATTTTCTGATATGGTTCTTCTATGAGAGAAGTATAAGTAGTAGAGTTTTTTGTATAATATATAAATTTTTATGAGTTTTAAAATAATAGTACTATGCATATTGTTTCTTTGATTCTATATTATTATTATTATTTCGTATTCTTGGTTCGTTATTAAAGACTCCTTTAATTAAGAACCACATCTTCATCAAAATGACAATTTACAATTTTAAACCAGCAGTTCGTCAAAATTTGAATTCTTTAATGGCCTATATGCTTAACATGTGTGCAGTTAATATAAGCTTTGTAAAATAATTATTTCATAATTTAAAGAAACATATTTTTCAAACTCCAATAAAACAAAATAACATCCACACACAGCCCGCGCCATGGCGCGGGGTTAAGACTAGTAGACCGTAAAAGTATTGCTAAAATGGTGAAACAAAAAATGCTAAGATCACCATTGTAATAAAGAAAAAAAAATATGACTTCCCGTTTTCCAAATCACAAATTAAGGTTCGTAATTCAAATTATTAAACGTCAAAAGTGTTAAAAGTTTTATAAAAATAGTAAGGTAAACACGAAAAAATGTAATTTGACCCCTTTCACGTCGTTGAAATATAAAAATGAACGGTCCGCGTTACCTTGGGGTCTCCATCAAGCGATTATGCTTTAAAATATACAATGACCCATCGTGAACAGACCAATTTTGAATATGTGCGCGGAATTTGATCTTTAGTGAAATTCGTTCATGCGTCTGTAGTACTTTTGGAGCAACACAAATTTCGCCGTAACAAGTACAACGGTATTTAGGTATTCGAAAGAGTAGAAGACCAGTTCTTTTCTTTTCTTCTTCTTTTCTTCGTTTAGAGAGGATTAAAAGAATAGTTCCAAAGACTGACGCATGGTGAAAAAAGAAATTTCTCAAGTTGAAAACAAAAACAATTACAGATCTACGTCCACGCTAAACTAGCTAAAATAAGAAACGGGACATCTCTTATCTCTATAGCTAGCCAATATCGAGCCATCGGGACCAACCCCAACTTGACATTGATTATGCATTTTCTTGTGCTTGGTATCCCACGCAAACACCTTCATCCTAATCAACGATGTTATCTTAATTCCAAATAAGACCACCCCAGCGGCACGATCACTCTCGATCTCCATCCAACGCTGCTTGCTCAACGTCAACATTTTCCCACTCAGTACTCCGTAGAGCACCGTAGTATTGTGGTAGTCCTCATAAAATGGAAGCAACAAGTTGGCAGTTGCAATGACTTGAGACTTGTGGTCAATGGTTACACTCATGGCATCGTAATAAACCCCGATCTTGTGGTTCGGGTTCAGGGCCGTGAAATTGACAGCTATTTCGGTGTTTTTGTAGCCCTCCGGTTGACCTAGATTAGCGATCGCGAAATCGCGGACATGAATCCTGGGTCTGTGAGGTCGCAAACCAATCCATAAGATGAACAAAATAAGAAGAGTGAAAAAGACAAGACCGAGGAATATAGCGCATAAAATCTTCGTGAGACGAGTGTGAAAGCTTTCTCGCACACGGTGCGCGTAGTAACGGGGCCTCCGATGGTGATGGCCGGACTCGAGATGAGTCGACTCGGCGGGGTAGGTTTGAGGAGGGACTAAATGGTCTTCTGATCGCATTTTTTTGTAGAAGTTTAGCTTCAGCAAATCATAAGGTTAAGGTTATGAATGAACAAGATAAACAAGGCAAGAATGAGATTATGGTTTTATATAACGTATCGAGTAGAGGAATATGTTGAAATTCCTTAAGTTGCATGGAAGCGATGAACAAGCTTTATATTAGTGACAAATAAATTGACGTATTCAAAAATCAAAGTACGATTCCATGAGTGTTCCTGTTGTAAATGTTTCTTTCCCATAAAGTTTTCAAAATGAAATTAAAGTTACCTTTTTAGGTTTAATCTGTATCTTATGATTATAAAAAAACATAAACCAGAAGAGTATGGTATACTAACTAAAAGTAATTAACACTTTCATTTTCTTTTCAGGGCTACTAATTAACTTCATGATGAAGCATTTTGTTTCTTCAACGTGTGAAATTACTTATTAATTAATCTAAAAAATAAATTAATTATTATTTATACTTTAATAATTGTGTTTCGTGAAAAGTTTCCCCTCGTTGTTGGCGTAGATTTCAGGTAATGATCGGCATATGTATATGTGTCAAATGTGTAACAACCTTCTTGACCAAACTTGATTTGCAGGGCACACCCTTGATGGAACGATGAGATATATCACCGTTTTTTACTTCACAAAACGGTTTGGCGCTACCATCTAAAGTGGTTATGGCTATTTATTTTTCCTGAAGGCATACCACTTTTTGTTTTTAAGAATAGACACACCACTAATTTGAGAGCTCTACATGGCCGGTGATATAACAGTTAAGAAAAAAAATGTGATACAAAGCATTTCTAATCTAGTATGAAAAAAATGGACCAAGATTGATGGTGAAAGAAACAATGTTGTATCCATCCAAATAAAAAAGGAAGGCAAAGTTAACTTAAGTTCCAGAACCAAGATTTTACACGAGTTATATGTAATCAGCGCCTCAGCGGTGTCATTTGTTTACGTGGTCTCCCATGTGATTTGCCATTTTAAGTCTGCATAAAGATGCACGATATTTAAAAATGCATTAAACCTATATCAGATTATTTGGTCGAATATTTGAGCCAAGGCGGATCGAATCAGATCAGATATCAGTGCAGAAAAATTTTGATTAATCACTGTCTGCTAAGTTTGCTTAGAAGGTGTTAGCAGCAGTTTTGGACCACAAGCTATTGAAAGAGTCAAAACTCCCATTCATCGAAAGCAAAAAATGGTAATCCAACAATGTTTAATGGTACAAGTATTTATTTAATTATGATGCTAAACAATAATGGCAACAATTCTATTATACAGAGTACAGATCATGACAAGGACATCCGATAAAATTGGAAGGAGACATTGTACCTGCAACTTATATCACATAGACTTGGACTTAATCAAACCATGCATTATTTTCATTGTCATGTTCCAAGTTGACTTTTTACAAGTCTTTTTTAACAAGTCTTTTAATAACACTATTAACTAACATTAATCTTCTTATCATTTAGTAGGTAGAAATCACTGATCATTTTAATACATAAGTAACTTAAGGAACAAGTACTTAGAAAAAACAAATGTTTCTGCTTAACAATTGCACACAAAACGTTATTATTATCGTTATTAAAATATAATCTTCTTGGTACAAATTACACTTAAAGATTGGATGAATCAAGAAAAGACAGTACAAAAATTTGAAGTTACAAAAACAAAAGTCAACAAACATCAATCGAGTGTAAAACACAAAATGAAAAAAATGTGTTTAAGTTCTTAGTTAATCTTGCTGCAGACCTTCCTGATCTCGCCCTGGGTACCCGTGAGAACTCCGATTCTTCCCATCTTCACCATCGAAACACCAAAGTCCTCGAAGAAGGAAGATTTGCCGGAAGCGGCTTTAAGAACGTAAGCTTTGGTCTCGGCACCATCTAGCAAAGCTGCGTCCGAATGGAAAAGCCCTCTCCTTTTAGCCACAAGTTTGTAGTAACTCGAGTCGAATGTCTTGAAGCTCCCGGGGTCCATCTCCGCCAGTGTCGTCTGGTCGTTATGCTTGCACTTGGACCTCAACCGCGGAACGTACTCAGAGTCCAGTTTCGGATCAGTGTCGGTGCTGTCACCCTTTCCGGTGAAATTGTAAATACGGTTGTCAAATGAGGAGCAGTGAGATGTTCCAATTGTGTGAGCACCTATAAAATCGGAAACATACGAGTTATTTCATCACTCAGCTAAACATTATTGTGGTTCACGAGAATATTTGGAGAATATTGTTACACTTTTATTACAACAAATCTATTTAATACTAGGGTGACATAACTCTGCGTTTTATCAAATAAGGATATATAATTTTGTTACACATATGGTTTACTAAATAAAACTTCAATACTTCCTTAAGAAAAAACACTTCAATACCTGAAAGAACGACTAAGTCTTTAACGCTTAGACCCCTGGCTGCAAACCCGGCTATCAATGTGGTTATGTTTGCGGTTGGGGGGATTAGGCCTCGGGTTTCAGCGATGTTTGAAGTGTTTCCATCTCTCCGTCCTGTCTCCACTTGCCAAAATGGCCCCTTGGTCTGAAAAATCAAACATACGCAAGATTAACATAATTAGAAGAATTTAAAATTTGTGATTCGAGTTTAGGAATATTATGGAATTACCGCGACAGTCACATCTCTAGCTACTAAAGCTACGATGTCTGCACAAGAAACAATGCCGGGGCATGCTTTCTCTAAGGCGGTCTTGACTTTGTCGATGATGTTAAACCCGCGCAGGCTCAAATTCGGGGGAGAATCTTTTTCAGCCAGTTTCGCGGGAGAGTCTAGCAGGATAGATCCTTCACAACCCTATAAATCCCAAAATAAACTATATAAAATGATTTGTATTTGGAAAATCAAGAACTGCAGATGAAAAATAAGATTGTGTGTGTGTACGTACCCTGATGAAACAATCGTGGAAGAACATCCTGTTCAAAGGACCAGCAAGACTTGGAGCGACTGCAATAACCTCATCAGATATTTTCTTGACTATGGCCTCGGCATGGGGACAAGTTTCCTCATAAAATCCTACTTTCAAACCCTGCCCATTTGTGGCGGCGAGAACTAAGGCGAAGAAGACCAAATGAAGAAGAAAAGCCGAAGAAAGCTTTGAAGAAGTCATTGTTGGTCTTGAGTGAATGAAATGCTATGAAACAAACATCCTCGTTTTATAGGTAGTTTCTTAAGATGTTCGAAGCTGATAAGTTGAAGCTGTTTGCATCTGATCAATTAATTTAAGGCCAACTCTTGCGCGGACTTTCAATTGTTTTTCCTTCAAGAGTGGTGATCCATCGTTACATTTATTTAATTTTTTTCCTTTTGTTTATGCTATCACATTTCTTTTGACTTCAATATTTCAATTTTGTCAAACAGGACCCTAAAGTACCAGAGGATGTTAATGCCATCCCCAGCCTCAACTACAAACCCTAGATAAAAAATAAGGAACCACAAATATAGTGATCTATTATCCGTATCAGTTTAAGAGTTTTCATTCCCTGAAATAGAAGGTATAAAATAAATTTCCTGTCACAAAAACTTGCTCCATATTTACTTCTGAACTTTACTTCCATCAGTACGTTTTTTCAAAATGTTATAATTATTTTCCAAAGAAGTATCTCACAGATAAATGACATTTTACTGAATTTAGCAAATCAAAAGTACACACCATTAATCTCCGTTACTAATCAACATTGACACTTAATCTGGGACGGGGTTATACGTCCTTGTAAGTGCTTGTTTGGCACAGCAGATATCAATTCAATTTGGATGTAAAAAAAAGTTTTTTCAACAAATTTCATTTGGTAACAGACAAAGTTTTAAGTTGAAAATCAATATATTAAATCAATTTCAAGACAGCAGCATGATCTCCGAAATCGGTGATTTAGTAGCTCGAAAACTCCAAATAAATATTGTTATATGTTTTCGACCTTAACGTAATCAGAACTTAATATAACTGAGACTATTTAAGTAGATGATTATACACCTTTTTCGAGTTTGTCAAGTGGACCAGATCAATAACCAATAATTCAAGCTCGTACCAAACAAATTTTGTCATTATGTTCAGCGCTAGAATTTTCAACCAGGTTACTTTTAGTTGATTTTCAGATTTTCAGCTAATACTGTACAATTTGCAACCCTGGAAAATAAAGAATACGTCAAGCGGTCAAGTTGAGGGATGTGAGTGATATTTTGACCAACGTAGCAATATTATGCAAGCACGATACACACATAATGGTGGTGACAGATTAACTAGAGTTACACCCAGCTGCTGGTAACATGGTTCAGTCTCAAAGACAGTGGTACATGAAAATAACATACGCGTATTTAATTAGAATTCTTAAGAGGCCAACTAAGATGTAGTTACTGAAGACAGTATTTAGTTGGTGAGGTTTATGCTTACGATATACATGTGTATGTCGGCATTTTAAATGTACTCCAGTATGGAATATTGCTCTCTTGGTTAAATTATAAAGGTATATTTATATGTTACATCCTTAATACCGCCAATTATATTACTTCTCCCACAAGTAAACAATAATTACATTGTCTTAGAAACTTTCAACCAGAGTTGTTGAACTTGCGATGACGTGGCAGAATCCTAGTTCCTTCATTTTAAACCGTACGTAACTGTACGGATGAGAACCGGATGCAAGTCGATCTCCTTCATAGTATCTTGACCAACCTAACTACCTATTTCTTAGTTCTAATATCGAGCCGGGCATAGTATCTTGACCAACCTAACTACCTATTTCTTAGTTCTAATATCGAGCCGGGCCAAATTTGTAGTTGTCCTGGCTCAGCTCTTTGAACTAAGCGAGGACAAAAGTATGTTCAGGCTCGGCTTGTTAACCCAACCGCCAGTCCCAAACACACATATCAGTTTGTATTTCTACTAGAAGTCAATGTCATCTCATCGGTGAATGTTTCATGTACAACTCAACTTAATACATTGTTGACCGGTGAACTTAAACACGTTATCTAAGTGGCAGTGGGATATACTAATGTTTCGTGCTTAACCACTAATCATGTGATAACAACGCACGGTTTTCTGGGATACTGTATTAGTTTCTCTTCAATGATTGGCCACTCGCAACAAAAAGAACTCTTGGCCTATTAGCATAAGCTCTAATTTGGATGAGGGGCTAATGTGACAAGTGCACAAATTACAGTGGTATAATGAACAAACTTCTGTGGATAAAGAAATTCAGTTACAACAGTAATCACTTTTACCAAAACTTGTACTGCAGGTTGCTTCTCCTGCTTCTGCAGTCAATGAATGAAATGGTCTCAGATTTCTTTGATTAGTTTTTCTCTTAATTATCTTGATAGGTACAGTTCTAGCAGGTGGCAGTGGCAGTGGCGGAGGCAGGAATTACGATCAGCCGGGGCAAAATTTCTATGTAAAAGCCAATAACAGTGGTACTATTGCAAGAGTTTGGAATCATCCGGTGCGTTTGTGTAGTTAATAAGAGAGTACCACTATCAAAATATTCTAAATTAAGGGTGTAAGTAGAGTTTTTCAAAATTCAGGGGGGCGGGGGTGAGTAAGTGCTACCCCTGGCACTCAAGTGCATCCGCCGCTGACAGGTGGTATAGGGTACTACAAAAAGTGGCGAAGCCAAAATTTTAGAGGGGAGTATCATAATTTTGAATGATTAGGAGTCTTACGAATTATATGTGTAAGTCATTTGACGGAATATTTTAGTATTTTAGACATAATTGGAAAATTCTTGTGAATTTGTGAGGGTTGTAACCCCTACTCAACTTTCAAAAATTGAAATTGTATCTCTAATTTTGTTAATTTTTTAAGTTTAGCCCTATAAAAATTATATTATAGTCTCCTCTCAACTTTACAAAATCTAAGTTTTATTTATAATTTGTTTAAAGTTTTGGTTTTAACCCCCGTCAATAAATTCTTGGATCCACCCCTGCCTCTGCTCCTGACTGTAATGGTAGTGGTGGTTGTATGGTGTTAAGAATGTATAGAGTATTGTAACGGTTGTTGTACAGTGTTAAGAATACCGACCAATATGGAAGACACATGAATGAAGAATAGAGTTATTAGTGATCTTGCATGGAATCCCATATGCTGACATGGCCTCTTTTACCCACCTTACTATTTATTCGGATTGTCTAACTGCCTTTAGCTATTACAGGGTCGTGAGAGGTTTTTTATACGGGGACGAGCTCCCTGTATTTTGAATGTGCAATGAGGCAGTTAAACTAGCTTTTTTTCTCTTCGAAAGCTGTCTAGACAGTTTGAAACTGTAGCTCACCGATTAGCCTCCGAAGCTCCATGAGAAAATAGCTGCGAGGACAAAAAGAAGAAAATAATAGACCTAGGTAGTGTGACCTTGTTTTGAGCATATTTGAAATATTATTGCCTTTTATGTTCATGTGTATTGATTTTTGACTTCTAAAATTGGAAATTATGAACCTGTCTTTTACTATAATTCGTTTTTATTCTAGCATGAAAGAGATTCTTGTACTGTGCATTATAATTTGCAAATATTTTGTAACGTCGTGTTCCCCTCCATTTTCAGGACTATGGTGTATAATAATTGCAAAGTCTACTTAAATTTGTTCCCCAAAAGAGATAATCTACTTAAACTTTCACGATAGAGAGCATTGTTCTTTGCAATGTACCTATTAGAGTTGACATTCTGTAAGCCATTCCGTAACACGATTGATAATGATTCTCTTATCCATATTATTTTGCACGTATTGGTTATTCATTTCAGTTCATAAGATTACTTGTGAAACAAGTAATAAATACAACATCGTTTCTGACAGAACATTGTCACACACACTTTAAAACAAAACTTAATAGCAAAACTTACATAACAAAACAGATAGTTGAAAAAACATTACTCCTTCCCAAAACAAACGCGCTACCAAAATTTTCTCCAACTCTTAGTTAATCTTGCTGCAGACCTTCCTGATCTCTCCCTGGTTGCCAGTGAGAACTCCAATTCTTCCCATGTTAACCATGGAAACAGCAAAGTCCTGGAAAAAGGCAGATCCACCAGCACTCGCTTGCAGAACATAAGATTTGGTCTCGCTATCGTCTAGTAAAGCTGCATCGGATTGGAAAAGCCCTCTCCTTTTAGCGACAAGTTTGTAGTAACTCGCGTCAAAGGTCCTGAAGCTCCCAGGATCCATCTCAGCCAGTGTTGTAAGATCTCCATGCTTGCACTTTGATTTCAGTCTCAGAACGTAGTTAGGGTCAATTGTCGGGTCAGTGTCGCCCTTTCCGGTGAAATTGTAAATGCGGGCATCAAATGAAGAGCAGTGAGACGTTCCGATAGTGTGAGCACCTATCAAATCCAGAAAAGGAGTATAAATTAGTTATGATTTCTGACACTTAAAAAGGAACGGAGAGAGCTATATTTTAAGAACGTACCTGAAAGAACCACTAAGTCTTTCACGCTCAGACCTTTAGCCTGAAACATTTTCTTCAAAGTGGTAATGTCTGCGAATGGTGGTGGTAGGTTGGTTAGGGTTTCGGTACCGTTCGAAACTACTCCATCTCTACGACCCGTCTCAACTTGCCAATATGGTCCCTTCGACTAAAATGTAAACATTTTAGTTAGCTAAAACAGCATAACTCTATTGAAAAAGTGGAATGTAGTCAAGGACTATTGTAAATTACCGCGGCTGTCACATCTCTAGCTACTATGGCTGCAATGTCAGCGCTGGGCATGCTTTCTCTAAGGCGGTCTTGACTTTGTCGATAATGTTAAATCCACGAAGGCTCAAATTCGGAGGAGCGTCTTTTTCAGCTTGTTTAACTGGGGAGTCTAACAGGACCGACCCATCACAACCCTAAAATTTGAAAAAAGTACATAAGATTTTATTCGAGAAAATTAGATTGTATGGAAGTGAGCTCAAAAGTGTGCATACCCTGACAAAACAATCATGGAAGTGCATTCTGTTCAAAGGACCAGCTAGACTTGGAGCGACCGCCATAACTTCATCGGTTATTTTCTTTACTATAGCCTCGGCATTGGGGCACGTTTGGGCGTAAAACCCTACCTTCAATCCCTGTCCATTAACGGAGGCGAGAAGGAAGGCAAAGAAGACCAACGGAAGAATAAAAGATGAAGAAGGCATTGTTGTCTTAATGAATATTGGTGAGTGGATGAATTGCTATGAAACAAACATCTCCCTTTTATAGACGCTGTTAGCTCAAGGCTGTCCCTTACGGGAACTTTCAAATGTTTTTTTGCTTCAAAGGATGTGGTTAGCCATGTGACATTGCTACATTTATTCAAGAAGATGCGTACCTAATATTCTGTTATGTCAAAAACGGCCTTATGGCCTTGTGTTTACGTACCAAGTTGATGCTGGCGTCGTGAATCTTTAACATTGTATGCAATCATGCTGCAAATTGAGGGCAACTACTGAGCCACGATAATCAACGTCCTTGTTAATCAATCACAAGTTGTAAATTTCGGCCATTCGAAATAAATTGTTCTTGGTAACGAAATTATAATCGAAAGGTATGGTCAATGATCGATGTGCTCAACCACTAATCACATGGTGACAACGCATGCATTGTTTTCTTCATTTCTTCCTAATTATCTTGTTTCTCAGCGACTAATTGTTGCCCAGGCCTAAAAGATACTCTTGATAGTGGAAAATTCCAAAATTGACTGAGCATGGCTAAATTTCACAAAATAAAACTTGTAGTATCATATAAACGTTGGGGCATTGATACAACTATTTTAAAAAGGTATTCCCTCCGGTTTTTTTCTTCATCATATCTTTTTTTTTTGAGAAGATTCTTCATCTTATCTTTCTTAGGTCATTCTTTCTGAATCGTCATCATTTGAAAACTTTTCAAAGTAATAATACCATATTGCCTTTAATGAAGAGTTATGTAGTTCGCTGTCATGCAGAATTCACTGGCAGTTTAGTGAGTCACATGTTTACTTTCAGGGCAGTGGTGTAAAACCACTACAGTGGCTAATAAAACAACATTTTGAGTTTATGAAGAATCAAGAGGAATTGAGGGAGCATATTTGAAACATTTTTGTAACTTCACCGTATAAATCAAAGAATAAAACTTTTATAGTGTACAACATGAGCAAGGATAAGAATTCTGAAAGTGGGAGTAAAATAGTTACAGTATTTGTGTGGTCGCTAACTGTGTGTCCCTTAGTACATCTGCCCCCGAAAGACATCGTCCGTGCCATCAATATTTTAGAAAAATGATACTATGTGGTCTGTGTGGGATGGTAAATCCATCTCCATCTAGAATGATCGATGGACCGGTAATTTGTTTAGCACATTTTTTTTTTAAGAAAAAGGAAATATATAATTTTTTTCTACAGGTTTGTATGCCTATTTCTTAAAAAAGATGTATTTTTTTAATGGAAGAGTATTATTTTGACATGGAATTCTTTTTACTGAGATAAGAAAAATAAAAAGTTATTAAATGTGTAGAGAAACGAAAAATGAAATAAAATATCGGGTTATCGTGCGTCTCATCAAGAGCTTTCCGGATTGAGTCGCAATTGTCATTCAGACATTCTTGGTCAAAGCTATGGCCATAATAGTGCGACAACCCCAAATGCTGCAATCACTTCCGTCTATTGCACTTACTTCCACATAATGATAGTTAAGTGTCAAAATTATAGGGTATGATACTTCTGCTTCTTTTTCATCATTCACTCCTGCATTATTATGCAAAAAATAATACATAAATATATGAGAAAAATAATTGTCGATGTATTTTTTTCGTCAATTTTCCAATGTAGATTTCTTGAAAAGTATTATTTTGTATATATGGAAGCATATTATTTTGATATGGGAGTCACTGAACTGAGAATTAAAAAAAAATGCAAATGTATAAAGAAATAAAAAATGAATTGTTCAATTACTAATGCAGGATATTTGAGAAGATTCATGGAATTGTGATATATTATGTATTACATGTCATTGAAATTGAGTTAGAAATATGTAATTGAGTGTTAAATTATTACATATCATTAGCATTTGAGTTGTGAAAATATAATTGACCAATTGTACCACATACACAACATGTCTCATACTGTTTCTTGTTAAATTCATTGTGGCATAAGGAGGTTAAACATCTCTCATTGCTTGGCTTTTGTATATATAAATTTAGGATTAGGTGGTAATATCTCATTTTCAATTCATTTCTCTTGTGCAACAAGCAACAAGCAACAAATACAATACTCCATTCTCTAACGAATATTTCACATAAACATCATTAGCAACTCTTTTTAACCCGAATAAAATTTGACCTATATACTTCAAAGAATGCTTCCTGGCCTGTAAATAAATTTCTTTCTTTCTGATCGTAAGATTTATAAAAATCAAACAAGATTGATAATGATCATATTATCATTATTATTATTTAAAATTAGGTGGTAATAAGTCATTTTCTGTTTTTGAGACATTTTATCGTGGTGTCAATGTCTGTTTGCGTGCACCTCGACAATTTCGAAGAGTCTTGAAGTATATCTACACTTACATAGTGATGTCTATCTCCAATGGTGCATAGGATAACTGAACTTCGTGGAATTCTAACCAGCACAAGTAACTAGAACAACAAGAAACAAATATACTATTTTTTCTAAAGAGCATTTCACAGGAGACATCATTAGTAACTCTTTTTGAACCCTAATCACCTCGATTCAAGTTTACACTCAGGATAAATAACAATCAAAACAAACAATACAACAGACTTAGTACTGAAATCTTAACACTACAAATTGGGTCAACAACCGGTAATTGAATGCCAAAAAGAATAAGAACATTCATAACAAATCAACCAATTGACTCCAACAAAATAATCTTAATTAGTTAATCTTGCTGCACACCTTTCTGATCTCTCCCTGGTTTCCGGTAAGAACTCCGATCCTTCCCATGTTAACCATTGAAACACCAAAATCCTTGAAGAAGGTTGATCCACCAGCACCGGCTTGTAGAACATAAGTTTTGGTTTCGGGATCATCTAGTAAAGCTGCGTCGGATTGGAAAAGCCCTCTCCTTTTAGCCACAAGTTTGTAGTAACTCGCATCGAAGGTCTTGAAGCTCCCAGGGTCCATCTCAGCCAGTGTGGTCAGGTCTCCTTGCTTGCACTTCGATTTTAGCCTCAGAACATAGTTAGAATCAATTGTCGGGTCAGTGTCGCCCTTTCCAGTGAAATTGTAAATACGGGGATCAAATGAGGAGCAGTGAGACGTTCCGATAGTGTGTGCTCCTATCAGATCAGAAAAGAAGTGTTTAGTTATAATTTATGACACTTGCAATGGAATGAAGAGAGAATTGCATTTAGGTACTTACCTGAAAGAACCACCAAGTCTTTCACACTTAGACCATTGGCTTTAAACCCAGCTTTCAATGTGGTAATGTCTGCGAATGGTGGCGGTAGGCTACGGGTTTCGCTTGCATTTGAAACCACGCCATCTCTACGTCCTGTCTCAACTTGCCAAAACGGTCCCTTCGACTAAAAAATCAAACATTCTAACTAATTAGCAACAACGATGTAACTAAATGGAAAAGGTACACTTTTTGAAGGGGAAATTATGAGTTACCGCGACTGTCACATCCCTAGCTACTAAAGCTGCGATGTCTGCGCAAGAAACAATGCTGGGGCATTCTTTCTCTAAGGCGGTCTTGACTTTTTCGATAATGTTAAACCCACGAAGGCTCAAATTTGGAGGAGCATCTTTTTCGGCTTGCTTAACTGGAGAGTCTAACAGGACTGATCCCTCACAACCCTAAACATAACAAAAAGAAACAAATTATGATGACATAAACATTGTATTCGACAAAAAATAAAGAGTTAGAATAAATATGAGCACAGAACTACACTGATCGTGCAGGAAGAGTATGCACGTACCCTGACGAAGCAATCGTGGAAGTGAAGCCTCACCAAAGGACCGGCAAGACTTGGAGCGACAGCCATAACTCCATCAATAACTTTCTTGACTATTGCCTCGGCATTAGGGCAAGTACTCTCGTAAAACCCTACCTTCAAGCCCTGCCCATTTGCAGAGGCGAACACAAAGGCAAAGAAGACCACTTGAAGAAGACAAGCTGAAGAAAGCTTTGATGAAGCCATTGATGTTTTGAGAATTGATGAGGGGATGAATTGCTAATGGAACAAACATCCTCCTCTTATAGTTAAGGCCTCGTGGCCTTACACTGTCTGAAGCTGGTATGTTAAGGCTGTCCATTACCCGGTCTTCCAATTGTTTTTGCTTCAAGCGTGGTGATCCCACGTTTGTACCGGTTCTCTATTAATCTATTCATTCATCATTTTTTTGTCATGTTACAAAATTGTACTATTACTAATCAACAAATGACTCCAAATTAGATTATCTCCTCCATTTCTATCGAGTAAGTAGACCTTGACGTTCCACGATGATCTTTTCTCCAATCTTCATATTCAATAATGCAGATAGTTTTAGCTGATAATTCAGAAACTACTATTTTATAAGTTGTAAAGTTGCTGAATATTGCTCAATTTCTACTCGAATGTTACCTACTAATCAAGATTAAACTTAAACTCTTTGTTTCAAATAAAGAAGATTAATGTTAAACTCAAATTTCCAACAATTTCCATATTTTTATCTTCAGCAAAAGACGAACATAGAGTTTGAAGGCCTTTCTCATCACAGGTTAAAAAATTGATGGATGTCAACGATAATTTGAGTTTTGATAAGCAAAAAAAAAAAAAAAAAAAAAAAAAAATTAGTGACCATTCTAAAAATAAGTGACCATTTTGGGTACAGACTAAAGTCTTAGGGGTTACATTCCATTCATATTTCAAAAAAAAATGTTACATTCGAGCTCCCGGTAACATGTTCCAATTATTATTATTATTATTATTATTATTATTATTATTATTATTATTATTATTATTATTATTATTATCATCATCATCATCATTATTATTATTATTATTATGATTATTATTATTATTATTATTATCTGGAGGACAGAGCTACATGAAAGGAACATTTAGGTTATTGTTAATTAATTAAGCTGAATGCTTAATTAAGAAATGAACAAAAATCATATTGCTAAACACAAAGTCAATTTATGGAATTGGTAAAAGAATCTACCTATAAAATGTCTGTCCACGTTGGTGTTTAGAATGTGTTCTCTTTCTGCAAATGGAGCTTCTCAACAACTTCAAAGCTCAATCTAATTCTTTAATTTTCCTGGAAAAAGAATTCTTATTTATTAATCTTAAAAGTACCCGGCTGTATCCTATAGTACTATGCACCTTAAATTATATATTTTTCTTTTCTTAAAATGTAAATAAATTAGAATAAAAACAAAATGTTTGTATTTCACATCATGTATATGTATGTTAGATTCTAACATACTTCTTCCACTAGTAAAGCAACCTCTACTACCATAGCAACTTACCACCAGATTGCTACAAAAACTCAGATACTCCTTCACCAAGCTTACAAGTGCAGTTTTGTCAAAAACTGATTCCAAATTGCTACAAATAAAACGACCAGTTTGTTGGTTCAGGCGAAAATTGGATCACTGTGACCAGTTTTCTTACAAGCTACTCTATTCCGACTGACTTGTAATATTTGAAATATAAGACGTGCTATTTGTGTATACATAGCAACCCTGTTTTTAAACGAACCATCACTGGGTTTGTTTTTTTACTGTTCGTATGCTTTTTAGACATTTTTCTTCTTATCCTTTAAAATATCCGTTTGAATATCCGTTTGAAAAGAACGATTTTAGGGGAAGTTACACTGTTGAGTTTGGGCAGGGTTCGTCACTTATAGTAATTTTGGGCCAAAAATTTGTCCTCTTAGACTGAGCAACCCTGTTTTTAACCGAACCATGCATTTTTAATATTTTACTAAAATCCTTTGCAATATACATATGTAGGACAATTAACCACAAACTGATAACAAAAATAAATTTTGTTAACAGAAATTAATGACGTGCTAATCACGTGATGGTCTTTGAAGTTGTACTTTTTTTCCATCCAGAGAGCTAGCACATGAATAGCACGTCATGAATTTTCGTTAGAAACTTTGACCCACGTTATCAATTTGGGGTTAAGTGTCCAACAAATTTATATTGCAGAGGCTTTAGTGGGAAATTGAAAATGCAGGGGGTTATGTGTCATGCATATGTATATTGCAGGGGGTTGTAATGGAAAATTGAAAGTGCATGGGATATTGTGCCCCAAATTACTTTTTTTTATCAATTGGACTTAAATAACACCCAAACTAGGGAGGATCAAACTGGGGGCGAAGAGCACCCCCTACATCCTCCAACAAAACACCCTCCAACACAGGAGGAGGAGAATTCAAAACACATTGTTCAAAAGTAGGGAAAAACACTAGATTAAAAGCAGAAACAAAAGAGAAACTAGCATGACTAAACCTAGCAGCGGCAGCAGAAGCAGCAAGGATATCAGCAGCCTTATGGTGGATATGTGCTCATGCTTGAGAGTTGCCTGGATATCACTGCCTAACAGCCTACATTTCATTACAATACTTTCAGCACAGTGGTCATGATCATGATTGTGAAAAAGCTTAACTAGCTCCAAGCAATCAGTGCTAACAATAATGTGGTACAAATGCAGCATAGTAGCAAGTTGCAAGCCAGCAAGAAGAGCAAGAGCTTCAGTGATCAGAGGAGCGAGCACCCTAATATTGAACCCTTTGATCCAGCTACCCTCGTGATCTATTATCAAACCCCCCAATGCCTTTCCAAGAGTGGTTCCAGGCTCCATCACAGTCAAGCTTAATGCATCCCACAGGAGGAGGAGACCACTGGAGTCTAGGCTTAGCAGGAAAACACTTAGTAGAGAAGTTGTCCATGTAAAAAGGTAGTAGATAAGTTCTCCATGTAAAAAAGCCAACTCTGCACCTCCTTAAGGACCAACCAGGCCAAGACTCTACCCGAAGTGATAGAGGTGGAGTTACCAAAGGCAAGGTCATTCCTCCTCTTCCAAATGAACCAACACCCAGAAAAGAAAATTGTTTGCCAGTGGCTCTTCCAACCCAGATTAGGACAGCCATTCTCAAACAACCAGATATCAAAGGGGAAAGGGGAAAGGGGGGGTCAGGGAGGGGGGACAATTTAGCTCATCCCTTAAGGAATTAAAATGACATCAGGTCCTGAACAAGTGGTTGAGGGTTTCAACCTGATTACCATAGATATGAAAAAGTTTGGGGTGGTTGGGGAGGATCCAGTTGAGGGCTTCATTAGTATGATGTTTGCCATGATAGAGGGGCCAAATAAAGAATTGAATCTTGGGAGGGATATGCAGCCAAATCCAGGCCTAAGGCTTGGTGACACGGGACCAATTGGCATCCAAGGCAAGGCAAGAGGCAATAGTGAACTTCCCAGAGGCTTCAGCCACCCATCTCAAGGAGTCAGGGAGCTCAGAGTCAACTTGAAATGGAGCGCTACTTTGATGATGATGTGAGGGAGAGGGAAAGATAGGGGCCATACACCATTATCCCAGGCAAGCCACAAATCCGTGACAGTCAAGTTCTCCTCAGGATATAGCCCATTCCCGAATGAGGATTTTGAGAGAAGAGTTGTTACACCAAATGTCATACCAAAAACTCACATCCAACTTCCCCAGGATATAGCCCATCCCCTTAGAGGCCAACTCCCTACCCCAACAATACTGCTCCAGGAGGGGGGCCCCCATGAGCATTTCTCTTGTACTTATTAATCAGGATCATGCACCAAAGTTTATCCTTGTTTCCGATCATCCTCCGAAATTGGCTAGCTAAGAGGACTTTTTTAAGAGCTTTAGCCTTTTTTCAGCCAAATTCGTTCAAGGTGTTTAGATTTAGTGACAGTGTCCTAAGACACATTGTGAAGCTTTCTTCCCTCTCTGGTACCTTTCCACAAGAAGTCTCTACAAATCCTGTCAATTTTAGTGATGGTGGCTGAGGGAAGTTTAAAGGATTTCATGGAGTAGATAGGGATAGTGGCAAGGGAGGTTTTGACCATGGTAGCTCTACCAGCAATAGAAAGATTACTGGCCTTCCAACCTCTTCATCTGAAGATTATCCAAACGAACTGGATATCCTTCCTTCTAGGCTTAGAGTACAGGATAGGGCACCTCAAATACTTTCCTACTTTGGTGCCCCTCCTAGCACCCAACACAGAGCATACCACACACTAACAACTTCATGGGTTCTTTTGGAGAAAATAACTTTAGACTTCTGGAAGTTGATCTCCTGGCCAGAGAGACTACATAAGTCAGCTAAGATATCCCTAACAATGGCACAGTTGGACAAAGATGCTTTTCCAAAGAGAAGGAGGTCATCAGCAAACAGAGATGTGTAATCTTAGGACCCTGATGAGAGGTTTTAAGGGGCTTCCAGTCACCCAACTCCAAGATCTTAGAGATTCTGTTGCAAAGCCATTACATACACAAGATGAACATGTAGGTGGATAGATGATCACCCTGCCTAAGCGCTTTGGAGGGGAAGATAGTAGGAGAGGGCTTACCATTGACCAAATGGCCATGGAAGAGGAGGAAACACATGCCATAATGATGTTGATCAGAGAATTTGGGAAGTTGAAATGCTGAAGGATAGCCTTTACAAAACTCCAATCCATTTTATCATAGGCCTTTTCCATGTTAATCTTGAGGATAAAGTCCCCAAATATACCTTTTATGGACTTAAAACTTTGCATAATGTCCGGGACCATAGAGATGTTATCAGTTCCCCTCCTCCCAGTAATGAAGATGAACTGGAAATGGGAGATAAGAGAATCCTGCAGAGGCTTAATTCTACAGGCAACCACCTTGGTGAGGAACTTGAAGGTGATGTTATACATAGCTGTAGGTCTGAATTCGTTCACCAAGACAAGACTAGGATTCTTGGGGATAAGACACACAAATGAGTGCCCAAATTCATGAGGAAGGGTTTGAGGGGAGAAGATCTCATAAAATGTATCAAGGATATTTTTGTGGTTTCCCACCCCTTCTGGTAGAACACAGGGAGGAAACCATCTGGACCAGGGGCCTTACCACCCCTTCATGGTCCACAAAACTCCCTTCAACTTCTCCAAAGAGGGGCGGGATCACAGGAGGGTGCTGAGAGAGTCACTAACCTAAGGAAACTGGACCCCTAGGAACATGTTAATGATGCTACATATATGGGAAGAGGTGAAGGACTTGGTGAAGGAAACATGGAAGTAAGTGAAAATATCATCAGGCTCATACAACCAAAACCCCTCCTCATTCATGATAGCAGAGATTTTATTCCTACTTCTTCTTGCCAGAGTAGCAGCATTGAAGAAGCCGGTATTTCTATCACCATCCACAGCCCACAGCATTCTGGATTTCAGTCTCCAGAATTCCTCCTCTTGGGCAAGCATAAAATTAAACTCAGAGGTAAGCTTGGAGTTGAGATCCAAAAGAATCTAGAGTGGGAGATATCAATGGCCTTTTGGATACCATCCGATCTAGAAATGATCCTATTCTTCTTAAGGAAAATATTACCAAAACACTCCTTATTCCGAATCAGCAGGTCTCTCTTGGTGTTACAAAAAGCCTCACAGTGTCCCGAGAATTCCAGGCAGAGGAGATGGTATCCCACACAGAAGGGTCAGACAGCCACATGGTTCAAACTTGAACAAGTTTCTAGGGGGCTAAAGGAGGGCGATAATCAAGAACCAGAGGGAAATTATCAGATTGAGTTATAGGGATATGGGTGATATGTGCATTGGATAAGAGGCCTTCCACCGAGGGTTAGCAAAGAACATGTCAACCCCTTGCTTAACAAGATCAGGCAATTGTCCCCCATTAGACCAAGTGAACCTGGACCCATAGAAACCTAAGTCCACCATATTACAATTTCTAAGCATGTCATGGAACATGTTGTTGTTAGTTCTGTTGATACCATTCCCTCCCCACTTATCAATGTTATGCAGAACCTCATTAAAATCCCCAAAAGAAGCCAAAGGCGAATACAATCAGCAGTCTTATACAAATTATTCCACAGGGTATGTCTCAAAATGTCTTTAGGACTAGCATAAAAGAAAGAGATGAAGAAACAAGAAGGAGGAACAAAGGAGCAAACCTGAACGGAGGCATGGATCTCATACTGGGACACAAAAATCACATCAATCTCCGCCTCAGAGCTATCCCGCAAGAGCCAAAGGCCACCAACATAGCCAAGAGGGCCAGCCACATATCAAATCCCAGGGAAGCACAAATGGTTCTAGCTCTCTCCCCAGAGATCCTAGTCTCAGTGATCCCAACAATAGTGGGCCGGTGTCTACCCCCCAGTTCCTTGAAGTTGTACCTGAAGGTAGCATTCCCAACACTACCCCTATAGTTACAGTGGAGGAATCTCATGGGAAAGTTTTTCTACCTCACTCCTCTCAGCATCCCTCCTGGAGCTCTGTTCCATAGGTTTTCCACTACATCCCTGATCTCCTCCCCTTCCAGAACAGACATCATGTTGTCCCCTTCTACTATGAAGCCCCCCTTTTGGGGAAAGGAATGGAGATACTCCTATGAGAGAGGTTACATGTGTTGGATTGAATAGTAAAAGCCTTGCTTTTTGTATTGGATTATTTGAATTTGATATTTATGAGAATGGTTTTGGGCAATGTTTTTGCATATATTATTATTGTTATATTGTATTGTATTGGATTATATGAATTTAATCGACGTATATATGTAATCTTAACATGGGGAGATAATAAGTATTTAATGACAGGAGCTCAAAATATTATTTTTGAGAATACGGACAGGAGTGCAATAACAATTATTTAGGGGTACTAATTGTTATTAACTTTATTCGGGCTAGGTTCAGGTGGAACATGAAGTCCTAATAAAGTTAGGAGCCTGATTCCTATTTTCTCCTCCAGGTCCCTCGCGTAGCCTATATAAGTTTCCTTAGTCTTCAGAATTCGGATACTTGAGATACACACTGAAATCTAGGGTTTCGAGAGTGAGAGAAATTCATCTGGAGGCCAAGAAGGATTCTGGAAGCAGCAAGCCCACACTTGCATCCAGGAGGAGCTTGAGGAATACGGGAGAAGATCCGGGGTGTTTCAGACCTACATCAGATTGCTTGGACGCAGGTATGAACCCAATTTTCGCCTAGTAGGGTTTCTGGCATTCATGTTGAAACAAGTTTTAATCGGTATAGCAGACATGCAATCGAACTGCTCAGTGGATTCGCCTCCCTTCAACATGTTGCATGAGTATTCTATGGACAAATTTGATTTGTAATCCTCCATTATTATGTGCCTTGCCTATTCTAGGTTTGTTGGGAACTGCACCATGAACCAGAGATTTCTACTGGCTCTTTCCTCTGCCTCTACCTTCATGAACTCTGAGATTATGTGGTTCTCCACCTATGCATCTTGGGATTATTGTCCAACTGAATTGCTCCAGGAGAGAACAATGGTCCCATTGCTCCACCCCCCAGCATGGGGGCTCCTTCATGTGGGCTAGGATCATAGCCATGTAAGTGTTTGGGTAGGTATGAAGGGGAGGGGAATGCACCACAGGTTGGAGGACACAGTTTTTTCTACCTTCCTTATGAATCTCCAACTCGGGATCCTCCTCCAAGTTTGCCAAATTCATTGGTGAACGTTTTGAAATTAATATGTCTCTCAAGAATCTTAACTTTATCCGGGTGAATGACATGTTGGGTGAAAGGGGCAATGCAATATGGCTTTATAAAAGGGGAGGATGGTTCAGAGTGGGAGATCATGGGTTAAGGGGAGTTGGGGGTTAGTAACTGGCAGAGGCAGTTAATGGGGGTTGAATGGTGAGTGGAGGTTGTGGATGAAGGGTGTTATAAGGGAGGACAACTTGTAACATGTTGATAGGGAGATTAATGTTGGAGTTGGGAATTAACTGCTAGTTAAAAGGGGTGGGGGTTACAGGAGGGATAACATCAGGTAGGTCACATAAACCATCAAACATATTAGACAAATTAACTTGAGAAGTTACCACAGTACAAACCGGACTATGGTTCAAAGTACTCGCCTCCAAATTCCTAAGGTCACTTTGTTCAACCTCGCTGTCAGAATTGTAGGAGCTGCAGTCATCAGGGAGAGGTTCCATTATGAAGTTCTCTAGGTATACCTTATTGGTGATTCTCTCCAAGTTATCCAAATTGACCTTGCAAAGGTTAATTTTGTGATAGCATTGCGAAATCATTTCTTCTTTCCTATTTGGTTGCATGTGAGTCCCCTGTCTCTTCTGTTGATGTTGACTCTACTTTTGGGGAGAAAGCTCTGAGCTTTAGCCCCTGGTTTGCTAGTTTGAACAAAACTAGGTTGTTGACCAACATAATGGTGGTTTTGAATAGAGGAAGTGGTAATGTGTGGTTCATGCATGGAAGGGTGGTTCTGAATAGAAGAGGTGGTATTGGGTTGTTCAACCAAGGAGGGGGTTGGATGAAATACCTCGTACTTTGTTTGGGATTATTTTGTTATTTAGAAGAGTTTTATTGTTATTGAGTAATTCAAGTCATAGTTTCTAAAGTTAGAAAAAAATACTACTAGTAAACTTGTTACTTAGTGGTAATTCCAAAAATACCCCTCTTGCATTTGCAATCTTGTAGTTAACTTAATTTGTAGTATTTGCCTACCAACCCTCAACTTCTTACTACTTCAATTTCTACCCCCAACTAATTTGTTGGGAGAGTTGTAATTTCTATCAAGTCCCTCCCCACCACTACCAAGGTCAACACTAATAAAAAAATACTCCTACCTCTTCCTATGGAGCTATACCCACACTTGTAGTCACATGTCCATATATGATGAACCCCCCACACACATTAACACTACCACTTCATTTCATCAGTCCTTCCACCCTCAATTATCTCTCTCTCACTCCTAAATTTCGTTCAAAACAATGAGGGCATGATAAACATCACCCTCTTCTTCAAAAACCCACTTCTATCATCTCTTTCTTGCTTCCATTGAAGGAGCTTCAAGTCTAGGGAGAAATCAAGCACTCCAAGACCATCCAAAACTCCAAAATCTCTATAAGGTCTGGTAGTAAGTGTTCTTTCCTTTCTTTTCCCCTTCATATCTTGTGAAATTAGTTGTTGGAATCATGTCTTGTTTGAAATCTCTTGATTTGATGATGCATGTGTGCCTAGAGCATGAAATTGTGACTTTGGACTTGTGTTTTATCAAATTTTCCACTTGATTCCTCAGATTTCTTGTTTGATTTCTATTTATATGTTTAAATGGCTGTTTTTGAGCATAGGAACATGTTTCTCAAGTTGCATGTATCATAGAAATGATTTGATCAAGATTTGGAGGTTTTAGGGAAACATGCATGTTGATACAATCTGTATAGTGTGTGCAAATCGTGGTATATGTTATACTTTGGTCTCTGTAAAAAATTTAAAACTCACATTTTATGAAACTAGACTCAGAGGGGGTCATTTTGAGAAAAAAATCATCTTCATAGCATTCTTGGTTAATGAGTAATGGTCATTTGAACTTGCATGTTTTCTGGAACTCTGTTTCAGTACCAGTCTTGGAATTTTCACTAAAAATCTCATTTTCCAGCAACTGGTGGGCAGACAGAAAGGACAATTCAGACACTGGAAGACATGCTTAGGGCGTGTATTTTGGATTTCGGAGGATCATGGGTGGATAAGTTACGATTGATAGAATTCTCCTACAACAACAGCTACCATGCAAGCATAGGGATGGCACCCTACGAAGCACTCTACGGACGGAAGTGTAGGACACCTTTGTGTTGGAGTGACATAAGTGAGACACTTATTCTAGGACCACAGATGATTGAGGACTCGATGAATCAGATAAGAGTAATTCAGCAAAGAATGAAGGCAGCCCAGGATCGGCAGAAGTCTTATGCAGATTCGAAGAGAAGGCCTTTGGAGTTCAATAAAGGTGACAAAGTGCTTCTGAAGGTTTCACCAACTAAGGGGGTAATGCGGTTCAACCAGAAAGGGAAGCTGAGCCCCAAGTTCATTGGACCCTATGAAGTATTGGAACGCATCGGCGAGGTTGCCTACCGCCTAAACCTTCCTAATAATCTAGGTAGAATCCATAACGTCTTCCATGTCTCTCAACTCAAGCCATACATCCCTGATAAAAGTCATGTCCTTGATCCCGAGCCAATTGAGTTAGATCCAGCCTTAACCTATGAAGAACAACCAATCAAAATCTTAGACAGGAAAACCCGAGATACCCGTACCAAGTCAATCACGCTGGTCAAGGTCCTTTGGTCGAACCATCTCACAGAAGAGGCCACGTGGGAGTCAGAGGAGATCATGAAGAAACGTTACCCGCATCTCTTTGATCAGGTATTACCAAGAGTGTCGAGGACGTCACTCCCTTTGAGGGGGGGATGATGTGACAAAACGAGTACTTTCCACCTTTCTTGCATACCCCTTTTAAACATAAATGTTGCATGTTCATTGGAATTTCATACATTTTTCATAAGCATTAGTTTCATCTCTCATGAAGCGTGTCGTAGTTTATCCAAAAGAATTTTGAGCTTCGGGGACGAAGCTTTATTTTAAGGGGGAGATGATGAAATACCTCGTACTTTGTTTGGGGTTATTTTGTTATTTAGAAGAGTTTTATTGTTATTGAGTAATTCAAGTCATAGTTTCTAAAGTTAGAAAAAAATACTACTAGTAAACTTGTTACTTAGTGGTAATTCCAAAAATACCCCTCTTGCATTTGCAATCTTGTAGTTAACTTAATTTGTAGTATTTGCCTACCAACCCTCAACTTCTTACTACTTCAATTTCTACCCCCAACTAATTTGTTGGGAGAGTTGTAATTTCTATCAAGTCCCTCCCCACCACTACCAAGGTCAACACTAATAAAAAAATACTCCTACCTCTTCCTATGGAGCTATACCCACACTTGTAGTCACATGTCCATATATGATGAACCCCCCACACACATTAACACTACCACTTCATTTCATCAGTCCTTCCACCCTCAATTATCTCTCTCTCACTCCTAAATTTCGTTCAAAACAATGAGGGCATGATAAACATCACCCTCTTCTTCAAAAACCCACTTCTATCATCTCTTTCTTGCTTCCATTGAAGGAGCTTCAAGTCTAGGGAGAAATCAAGCACTCCAAGACCATCCAAAACTCCAAAATCTCTATAAGGTCTGGTAGTAAGTGTTCTTTCCTTTCTTTTCCCCTTCATATCTTGTGAAATTAGTTGTTGGAATCATGTCTTGTTTGAAATCTCTTGATTTGATGATGCATGTGTGCCTAGAGCATGAAATTGTGACTTTGGACTTGTGTTTTATCAAATTTTCCACTTGATTCCTCAGATTTCTTGTTTGATTTCTATTTATATGTTTAAATGGCTGTTTTTGAGCATAGGAACATGTTTCTCAAGTTGCATGTATCATAGAAATGATTTGATCAAGATTTGGAGGTTTTAGGGAAACATGCATGTTGATACAATCTGTATAGTGTGTGTAAATCGTGGTATATGTTATACTTTGGTCTCTGTAAAAAATATAAAACTCACATTTTATGAAACTAGACTCAGAGGGGGTCATTTTGAGAAAAAAATCATCTTCATAGCATTCTTGGTTAATGAGTAATGGTCATTCGAACTTGCATGTTTTCTGGAACTCTGTTTCAGTACCAGTCTTGGAATTTTCACTAAAAATCTCATTTTCAGAAACTTTTTGAACCCCATCTTTCTTTTGTACTAACTAGACACATATAACATTAATTCTGGAGAAGATGAGCATCATTGCTATTCTCCAAGGGGTAGTAATCACCTTTTGAAGTTGAGATTTACTTTCAGAATTGTCTCTGCACAACACTCTTTGTTTATTTTATATCTTTATTTCTATAATAGCTATTAACAAGATTCTTGATGTTTCAGAAACTAGACACATTTTTCTACCTTATGAGAGAGTTTCAAAATTTTTAAAAGTATTTTGGTATTGTAAATGTGGCTCTAAAGTCAGAGCTACAAATCTGTCCAGATTTGTAGTTTCACATTTTTATAATAACTTGAATTTTTACATGTCTAAGTGTTGGATTTGATGTGTTTTGATAAGTGAACATAATTATATGTGCATTTGTGACATATGTGATTATTTAGCATGTATGTTACATTTGGATTATGTATGTGTAACTTGGTGGTAATGAGTACGTATATGTGTGATTGTAGACATCGGGTTCGTAGGAGACGAGTTTGTGCCTTCGGAATTCTAGGATTGCTCTTTGTTGCCTCGCGCTTGTATATCCTTTGGTAAGTATATGTGTGCAACCTTTACAAATCAAAATTAGATTTTAGTTGATTTTCAAACTTGCAATTTAGGTTATGAAAATGAAAATTGAAGCATGTGAGAACTTTTAATAATCTATATCGTACTCGTTGAAAATTACTTGAAAAAGAAAAACTTTGAGTTGTGAAAACAAAATTTGTTTGAAACCGGGAATCAATAATACACTCATAATAGATATAGGGCTATGTACGGAGTTATATTGTGGCTATGGTCGGGGACGCCAAGCGATTCCCCAACTATATAGCCGGAAGCAATGCTTCACTTCATTGGATAAAACTTAAATGTTTAAAATCCACCCCCGATGAGCCTATATGTATCAAGGTATTGCGGCCAAGGGGTTTATAGAGCTAGAGTGCTACTTATACTTGTACGAGTCACTACGGTATAGGGGTGTCGACACTTAAGGCCTTTTAGCTAGAATTTGTGAGCGGGGATTGACGTATGGGCTCCCATAACGCTCGGGAGAAATAGGGTTGTTAAACCCTAGAATGCACCCTTTAGCGATTTATTGTGATTCCTCCGTCTACATTGATCCCGTTGGTGGCTCTGGATATGCCCAAACCAAATGAAAACGTTAAAGTAACTTGCTACAACAATTAAACAATTGTTTTAAATTTCTGAAAATATTATTTCTTTTTTTTTACTGCCATTATTTAAATTCTTCTTACCTCTTTTGTAACTTATAATTGTGTTTCCTCGCCATCTATTTACGCGTTGTAGCCTATATTTACTCAGTTTTAACTGACTTTATTTAAATTGTGGTGCTCTATTATTTTATTTTAAATCACCACAGGTTCGAGCTCGCGAGGGAAGGGGACGTTCAACTAAATATAGGCAACGGTAGTATATAGATCATGTAGCCTCCATGACAAATCTTTTATTTTGGTAGTCGTATCACTTTTGTTTGTTTTTTTGTGAACAACGATGTACAAACGTTTTATTGTAAATAGTAATGTAATCGGTGGATTTTGTTTGATCGCATATAACCAAGAACCGTGATCCTACTCCGTTACCCTAAGAGGTTCATCACCTTGGGTGGAGGGCACTCTTCATAATTCCCGAAGGTTCGGGAATTATGGGGTGTTTCATTGGAATCAGGTTGGAGGGACAAGCTTTATCAGAGGGTTCAACCCAAGAGTCCTTAGGAGGAGGGGTCATGCCAGTGGGAGGGGGGATAAGAAGGACAAGATGAAACAAGGTGGCCAATTCTATGGCAAGCACAGTAAAGCTTAGGCTGGTTCTCATAGACCACAGAGAGGACATGGGAATCAACTTTGACAGAGAAGGCAGGGGATTCAATGATGTTTACCAGGACACAAAGTCTAGAAAACTAAGGTCTAAGACCCTTCTCGGTGAGTATGTCAAGCTTTATCACTTTACCAAGGCCATTTCCAATCTTCCTGATGATGATGAGATCAAAGAGATCAGGTGGAATACCTGGGAGTCTGATCCAAGAGAAAATAATGGAGATGCTAGCAGAGGTCGCATTGGAGCCATGTTTCCATCTATGGATGCTGAGGAAGTGAGAACCAATAAGAAAGGGGCATACCAGAAAGGCCACATCCCAATCAGCAGGGTGATTAAAACTCATATGCATTAATTGGTTCCCCAAGTCACTTCCCAGAATTCTTCCTTTGCACTTCCACAGTTCCTTGATTTTGGAGATTAGAAAATCATGGCCGATTGTCTTTCCCACAGGTTTGATAATGAGAGTGCCTCTAAGCCTTTCTCTGGCTCTCAACTCATCATCCTTACTGAGGGGGATGTAGACCTCAGAAGAACAGTCTTCAAGGGGGTAATCCACACCTTCCTTAATTTCCTAGGGGATGCTCTTCCAAGCAGCATTTGGGGGAGGAGTTGCAATATTTTGAGTAAATGACTTGTTCTCCATGGGTTGACGAAGAGTGTTGCTACAGTTAGGAGAACAAGCTAGAGGTGGTGGAGAAGGAGCCTTTGAAGGAGACCTATGCAAAGTTTGACCTGGATGGAGATTGTTGAGTGATTCCTAGGGGCCTATAGATGTTGGGTTTTGACGTAGGTAACGCAGCGGAATAACAAAAATTAATTCCTACTCAAAGCCCACCAAGAATCACAGGAAGAGTAATCATAATATGATAAGGGACATAGAAGATGTGTACCTTTTGGTTTGGGAGATCACACGACGAATATTGTCCTCGTCTCTACGGTTGATCCACGTCTAGAGGTGAGATCTTGATTCTTCCTTCTCAAGTGCTAGCTTGGACCGGAGGAAGAGGGAAGAAGGAATCAAGCAACCAAGGAAGGAGAGAGAGAGGTTTCGGCCCTCTCTTTGTGCCGACGGGAAGGGGAAGACGCAAGGGGGTTCGGCCCCTTTGTGTTCTAGCTCTCTCTCTTGCTTTATCTCCCCCTCACTTATGTTAGGATTATTAACATTAGTGTGAAGGAAGCTAGAGCCTCCTTTATATAGTCCAACAACTCCTTGTTAACTACATAAAGGTCCTTCCTAGTTCTACATGAATTCAGATTAGTCCCTTCCTTGCATATTAGTCCTACTAAGTTTGCAAGGTGTTGCAAAGTGATCCTTCTTATTAATTAATCATATTAATTAATCCCAAATCTTGTTCTACTCTATTTGACGTGTGACCCCATAGGTTTCTACTTAGTTGGTAGTAACTCATTGCTAACATGGAGCGGTGTCTAGCAACACATCAATGCACCCAACTAATAGAAATAAGTCAGTGATCTCGACAAACCTTTGTGCCCAATATCACATATTGCGCTATCCCTTTGACTCCATATCCGAATTGGACACGAGACATAAATAGTCACACTCGTATATCCAATCCATAGTTCCTCGATCCTGGGAATATGCTTATGCAAACAGATAACATCAATATCTCCATATTGATTTATCTGAGTCTGGCCAGACATTCAATAAACCTCATCCCTTGAGTGATCGTGGATATTTTCTCCCATTATGTGGGAGGGACAAATCCTCTCTACATCACTACGATCTCTAAGCTTGCTTCCTATCATACCCAATAACTACCTTTATAGTCACCCAGTTACGGTGTAACGTTTGATAACATCAAAGCACGATATTTCACAACTAGAGTATCTAGTGACTTCAAGTCTAAGGATTGCAATTTTATTAGCACTAAAAGAAGCGATTTTGACTTTAACATAATCTAATGTATCCTTCTCATCGTGGGTCAATCCAGTATGCCATTACTCCTAATGCATACCCATGTGTTAGACTTCATATCTCCATACCAATCTACACACATACTAGTCTATATTTGATCGTCCTATTAATCAATATAATGGACTAGGGATATTTAAGATAAACAACACATTGTATCTAAGTACTTCTTTATATTAATTATCACAATATATAATAAATGAATATTCTAGCCAATAACATTGTTCCTACTAAATATTAGGTTGCCTCTAGGGCACCTATTCCAAAAGTCTCCCACTTGCACTAGAGCCAATCTGGTGCATCTCGTATGCCTATAGATCTGGTGTGCCCTTCATGCTTTCGCTGCGCAAGAGGTTTTGTGAGCGGATCTGAAAGATTGTCATCCGTTGGAATCTTGCACATCTTCACATCTCCTCGATCGATCATATCAGGAATAAGATGGAATCTCCTAAGTACATGCTTTGATTTCTCGTGATTTCTTGGTTCCTTGGATTGGGCGATCGCCCCAGAGTTGTCACAGTACCACTCTATGGGATCCACGATCCTAGGGACCATACCGAGCTCTGTGATAAACTTCTTTATTAAAACTGCCTCTTTTGATGCTTCTGCAGCAGCAATATACTCAGATTTTGTTGTAGAATCAGCAACTGTCCCTTGCTTGGAATTCTTCCAGCTCACAGCTCCTCCATTCAGGCAAAACACGTATCCAGACTGCGATCTGTAGTCATCTTTGTCGGTTTGGAAGCTTGCATCAGTGTAACCGATTACACTTAGCTCTTCCTTACCTCCAAATATCAAGAACGCATTCTTAATTCTTCTCAAGTACTTTAGGATGTTCTTGACAGCAATCCATTGACTCTCACCCGGATTGGACTGATATCTGTTCACCATACTTAACGCGTATGATACGTCTGGTCTAGTACACAACATGGCCTACATGATGGATCCTATAGCTGAAGCATAGGGTATTCTACTCATGCGGTTCTTCTCAATCTCATTGGAGGGAGGGTCATTCTTAGAAAGAGTGACTCCATGTGACATGGGCAAGAATCCCTTCTTGGAATCTTGCATGTTTAACCTCTTCAACACCTTGTCTATATATGTACTTTGACTTAGGCTGAGCAGCTTACTAGATCTATCCCTATAGATCTTTATGCCAAGTATATAGGCAGCATCTCCTAAGTCCTTAATTGCAAAACACTTTCCTAGCCAATCTTTAACATATTGCAAAGTAGGAATGTCGTTTCCAATGATTAGTATGTCATCCACATACAAGACCAGAAATGCTGAGGAGCTCCCGCTAACCTTCTTGTAAACACAAGGCTCATCTTCGTTCTTGATGAAGCCAAACTCTTTGATCGCGTCATCAAAATGTCGATTCCAGCTCCTAGAAGCTTGCTTCAATCCATAAATGGACCTTTGCAGCTTATAGACTTTATTGGTATTTTATGGATCCTCAAAACCCTCTGGTTGTGTAATGTACACATCCTCGAGGAGGTTCCCATAAAGGAACGCTGTTTTGACATCCATTTGCCAAATCTCATAGTCGTAGTATGCTACAATAGCAAGTAGGATTCGAATTAATTTAGTCATGGCGACTGGTGAAAAGGTCTCATCATAGTCAATACCATGAATCTGTCTATACCCTTTAGCAACCAATTGCCCCTGATGGGCAACTACCTTGCCATCCATGTCGGTCTTCTTCTTGAAGACCCATTTTCACCCTATGGGCCGAGCCCCTTCGGGTGGTTCCATAAAAGTCCATACTTTGTTGGTATACATGGAATCCATTTCGGATCTCATGGCTTCAAGACACTTCTTGGAGTCTGGGCCTTTCATGGCTTCCCCGTAGGTTGCAGGCTCATCATCCATGAGTGGTACATCATCGGGCTCAGTCATGAGAAGTCCGTATCTCTCTGGCCCATGACGCACTCTTCCTGATCTACGGAGTTCCTGTGTTACCTGAACATGTTCCTCCACAACAACTTACGGTTCCTGCTCATGTTCCATCATCGGTTCAGTTTTTTGTGGTTCTTGAATCTCTTCAAGTTCTACATTCTTCCCACTTGCTTCTTTGGAGACAAACTCTCTTTCTAGAAGCACGCCGGTCCGAGCAACAAACACTTTTTCCTCGGTGGGATTGTAGAAATAATATATTTTAGTTTCCTTAGGATATCCCACAAATTTACACTTATCCGCTTTGGTCCAAGCTTTTCTGTTTGTAAACGCTTTACATAGACATCGTAGCCCCAAATCCTCATAAAGGATACTATGGGACGCTTCCCAGTCCATATCTCATATGGTGTTTTCATGACTGATTTGGATGGAACACGGTTAATGGTAAAAGCTTCAGTCATTAGAACATGTCCCCAAAATGATATCGGAAGATCTGTTTGATACTTCCTAGATCGCACCATATCTAATAGTGTGCGATTCCTCCTCTCGGACACGCCAATCCATTGTGGCGTTCCGGTGGAGTGAGGTGGGATACTATCCCACACTCTCTAAGACACTCATCAAACTCTTGGCTTAAGTATTCTCCTCCACGATCCGATTCTAGAGCCTTAATACTTTTACCAAGCTGCTTCTCTACTTCATTCTTGAATTTCTTGAACAATTCAAAGGATTCAGATTTGGCCTTCATAAAGTATACAAATCCATATCTACTGAAATCTTCAGTAAACGTAATGAAGTATGTGTAACCACCTCTGGCAGGCGTGTGGAACGGCCCACATACATCAGTATGTATGAGTTCCAATAACTCACTAGTCCTCTCACCTTTCTTATTGAAAGGGGACTTTGTCATTTTTCCTAATAAACAAGATTCACATGTCTCATATGATTCCAAATCAAATGAGTCTAGAAGTGCATCCTTATGGAGTCTAGATATGCTTTTCTCATTTATATGGCCTAAACGACAGTGCCATAGATATGTAAGATTTAAATCATTAGTTTTAATCCTTTTAGTATTTATGTTATAGATTGGAATATTTAGATCAAGGATATACAATTTATTAGACAAATGCGCACTACAATAGTGCACACTATCAAAATAAATGGAGCAACACTTGTCCTTTATTGAAATAGAAAAACCCTTCTCGTCCAAACAAGAAATGGAAATAATGTTTCTGCTCATAGCAGGCACATAAAAGCAATTGTCTAATTCTAAAATAAGTCCAGAAGGCAAAGATAGCTCATAAACGCCTACAGCTAATGCAACAACTCTTACTCCATTCCCGACGCGCAGATCTATCTCCCCTTTAGCTAATCTTCTACTTATTTTCAAATCCTACACATTTCGACAAATGTGAGAACCACATCCAGTATCCAATACCCAAGATAAAGAAATAGAAAGATTGACGTCTATAACATAAATACCTGGTGGTGGTGGAATCACTATTCCAAACTTCTTATCCTCCAGATATTTAGGGCAATTCCTCTCCAGTGACCCGGCTGGCTGCAGTAGTGACACTCACCTTTAGCCACGCCTCTACTAGGCTTTTGGGCTTCCTTGGATTTCGCAACTTTCTTGCGCTTTCCTTTGGAAGTAGAGGCAACTCCTTTGCCCTTATTCTTATGCACCATCATTATGGCCTTGCCCTTGCCTTTATTGACGCTCTGTTCAGCTGTCTTTAGCATGTTCAACAAGTCTGGAAGAGTCTTACTGATCTCGTTCATATTATAGTTCATGATGAACTGATTATAACTGTCAGGCAACAATTGCCAGACAAGATCAGTTGCCAAATCCTGGCCAAGCGGGAATCCCAGTCTCTCAAGGTTCTCAATGTACCCGATCATTCAGAGTACACGAGGCCCTACTCGATTCCCTTCCACAAGACTACTCTTGAACAATGCTTTGGACACCTCACAGCGTTCATGCATTGCCTGTTCCTGAAACAATTGTTTCAAGTGTATGATCATCTTATAGGCCTCCATGTTCTCGTGTTGCTTCTGAAACTCAGCAGTCATGGTGCAAAGCATGAGGCAATTCACGTCATTAGAATAATCAATATGTTTATGACGTGCCCTCACTTAAGCTAGAACAGACTCATCCTGTGGTGGTTCTGGAATCGGAGTGTCCAAGACGTAGAACTTATTTTCTTGCTTAATGACAATGCTTAAGTTCCTGTACCAGTCAAGGAAGTTTGTTCCATACAGTTTATCCTTCTCATGGACAGATCGTAGGGATGAAGTCGATGCGTTGTTATTTGCCATTTGGAATTCTACAAAACGAGAAATGTGCAATTTTAGTATTTTGAACAATTTAACTATATTCAACAATGGCTAGATCATCAAAAATAGATCCCACTATTTTTCTCGAATTAATAGCCCTCACCATTAAAGCGGAAAATATCATTATATTTTCTAGTAGGTCCAAGATCCCTTTTCACTTCTTCTTGAGCTTGCTTTGGCAAGTCACCCAAGAGTAGGTTATTAGGTAGGAACCATTCCAATTGCATCCCATGCAACTCTTGGTCCAATTAGGTGAATAACTCGTTATTCTTTATCCTTTGGATAATGCCTAATTGTCATGTCTCTAGGCTCATCAATCCAATTGAGTCTTGCCCAGTTGCGTCCAACCTCTTGCTTCAACATACACACATTACTAGCTTGTGTCGTCCGCAACACACCATGGTAAATTAAAATCGTCTTGTTTTGGCAAGCCCGAATTTTAATAAACCCTGATCATGAAGGGTGTTTTGGCAAGAGAAGGCAAAACGCAATATTTAATTGAGGGATTTAATTATTCTTAATTTGTTTGGTTGATCCAATCAACATGATCTAATTATTTGGATTGGGCAACCACAATACAAGACCATCCTTGTTTATTATTATCTTGTTAACGTTTTGTTAGTATCGCCATACACACAAAAATTAAATAACAAGACATAAATAATAAACATCAACAAAAATAAAACCGTGTCATGGATATGGCCCCTAGACTAAGATATTATCAAGCTAATGATAATATTTTCCCTAACGTGACAAGCTCATCTCCATGTGCTCCACCATAGTCGCGCGCCTAGGGAAGGGTGTCTTCTTTGTCTTTTGGCTTCTTTGGTGCTCCGGTCTTCTTTTCCATGCTCTTGGCTATCATCTAAATATTTGTAATTCTTGCCTAACATCTAGAATAAATAAATAATAAAAGCCTCACATGTCGAGGAGAAAAGACGACTCGCAGGCCGTAAAACCTAATTAATTATTACATTAATTTGATCAGCTCGCAGGTCGTAAATCAAACCACAAAGCAATAAACATCCACAACCTAGGCCATATCCATTCACCATGCAGCAAAGCACATAATACAGTTAAAACCAATTTTTAACGCGCTTGTTCAATTTTAATTGAATTGGGTAATTAGGGTTACAACGGTCCAAGGGGTCCAACCTAAGCATAGGCCGAACCCCAAGGACCGTCGCCCGCCACGTGGGCCCGACCCAAGGCCGGCCGCTCTAGTGACCCGCGGCCTTGCTTGGCGCGCAAGGAGGGAGAGGCGGACGGCTAGGGTTTCGGACCTAGTCTCCTTCCCTTTCTTCCTTGTTGCCACTACAGAAATTTCTGCAAAAAACGGCAAGGACAAACCGCCGTTAAAAGCTTAAAAACCGCCGTTAAAAGTGTAAACGGCGGCCAAAACGGCGGTTTACAACTCGTCGTAGATCTCGGCGTCGGGAATAGTAGCCGACGGTTACAGCCGCCGCTAAAATAAACGGCAGATTTGGATAACCGCCATTAATTTACCTACAGTTGGCGGAAAACCGTCGTTTATTTAATTTTTTAATATATTTTTAATTTATTTCTATTTTTAAATTACAATATTTGTAATTCGTTTTTATTTTTATTTTTTATCAACATCTTTGATTTTCATTTTAATACACAAACTATTTTTTTTTTACAATCATTTTTACAAATCTTCATCACCCAGATCAATCTTGTTTGCAAAAACAAACACCCAGATCAATCTCAATAAGCCTCTTACCCATAATCAACTATTTTAAATTGAACCAGCAAATTACAGTTTCTTCATTACCCGATTTAGACTTCGTAAATCAGCAAGTTACGGTGGGAGGGATGAAGATAGAGACGGATACAGATCTAGATTTAAATGGGGAACTGAAGGAGAGAGATGGAAGATAAATACATAAACAAAGTGAGAACGAGATGAAGATAGAGAGAATCGAGAAAGGAGAGAGGTGGACTCAGGGGTCTGCCCGTCTCATCGCCGCGCATGCGTCGTCACCGCTGAAACATACAGCGAACTGAGGCGTTCTTCGACTTCGAAACCTAATCGACCATTCCCGGACAGAGTGCTCGAACTGTTGGAGAATTGATGGGGATCCGAGTGAGAACTTGAGCGACCGATGTGGTGAGAAGGGTCGGAGAAGAGGAATTGGTTTGCTTGAGAGAGGGTTTCGTGGCCTTAGGGAAGATACTGACGGGTATGAAGAAAGAGAATTTGGAAGTACAGATGAGGTTGAGAGCAACCATGGCGATGGAACTGCGACGTAGAGAGAGAGATGATGGTGGTTACTGAGGGAGGGAGGCGGATCTGAGTTGAGAAAGGGAGCAGGAGTGGATGGTGTTTATAAAGGTAGGGTTTGCTATCCTACGGTTGTGATTAGATGTAAACATGGTCGGCTGAGATTGAATAGAAATTACATTTTAAATTATTTTCATTTAAACAGCGGTTTCTAACCAACCGCCCTTAAAGGAGGGGGATTAAAGACGGTTTACTGTAAGCGTCGCAAACGGGAAAAATATACGACGGTTTGTAATAAAGCGCCGTTAATTTTTCTCATTTACGGAAGACGGGTAATAAACCGCCGTTAATTGAAAGTCTTATACGACGGTTATTGGATTCCGCCGTTAATTACAATATTTACGACGGTTTCCTGAAAACCGCCGTTTAATATATTCATTAAACGGCGGTTGCTCCAGCCAACCGCCGGCAAAGAACATATTTCCAATAGTGTGCCCAAGCATGATTGTTTCCTTATGGATGTTTTCATAAAATTGTTTCCATAATTGAAATAACTCATTTTTCAACTATGTGCCCATGAACCCTAATTTTCAAGAACCCAATAATTCACAGCCTATGTGATTAAAATCACCAATTCTAACATCCAATGTTAAATTAGATCTTGTTTATATTGAATCAAATTAAATTTTGCATCTACTATGCCAATTAATTTCAGTTTTCGCGTAAAATTAATAATACGGTGTATGAACTGAAATCGTAACACATAAAATCATGTTATCCACTACGACCTGTGGCTCTGATACCACTGTTGGGTTTTGACGTAGGTAACGCAGCGGAATAACAAAAATTAATTCCTACTCAAAGCCCACCAAGGATCACAGGAAGAGTCATCATAACATGATAAGGAACATAGACGATGTGTACCTTTTGGTTTGGGAGATCACACGAAGAATATTGTCCTCGTCTCTACGGTTGATACACGTCTAGAGGTGAGATTTAGATTCTTCCTTCTCAAGTGCTAGCTTGGACCGGAGGAAGAGGGAACAAGGATTCAAGAAACCAAGGAAGGAGAGAGGGGTTTCGACCCTCTCTTTGTGCCGACGGGAAGGGGCGGACGCAAGGGGGTTCGACCCCTTTGTGTTCTAGCTCCCTCTCTTGCTTTCTCTCCCACTCACTTATGTTATGATTATTAACATTAGTGGGAAGGAAGCTAAAGCCTCCTTTATATAGTCCAACAACTCCTTGTTAACTACATAAAGGTCCTTCCTACTTCTACATGAACATGGATTAGTCCCTTCCTTACATATTAGTCCTACTAAGTTTGCAAAGTGTTGCAAAGTGATCATTCTTATTAAATAAACATATTAATTTATCCCAAATCCAGTTCTACTCTATTTGAGTCGTGACCCCATAGGTTTCTACTTAGTTGGTAGTAACTTATTACTAACATGGAGCGGTGTCGAGCAACACATCCATGCACCCAACTAATAGAAATAAGTCAGTGATCCCGACAAACCTTTATGCCCTATATCACATATTGCACTATCCCTTTGTCTCCATATCCGGATTGGACACGAGACATAAATAGTCACACTCGTATATCCAATCCATAGTTCCTCGATCCGGGGAATATGCTTATGCAAGCAGATAACCAATATCTCCATATTGATTTATCTGAGTCTGGCCAGACATTCAATAAGCCTCATCCCTCGAGTGGCCGTGGATATTTTCTCCCATTATGTGGGAGGGACAAATCCTCTCTAGATCACTACGATCTCTAAGTTTGCTTCCTATCATGCCCGATAACTACCTTTATAGTCACCTAGTGACGGTGTAACGTTTGATAACATCAAAGCACGATATTTCACAACTAGAGTATCTAGTGACTTCAAGTCTAAGGATTGCAATTATATTAGCACTACAAGAAGCAGTTGTGACTTTAACATAATCTAATGTATCCTTCTCGTTGTGGGTCAATCCAGTATGCCATTACTCCTAATGCATACCCATGTGTTAGACTTGATATCTCCATACCAAGCTACACACGTACTAGTCTATATTTGATCGTCCTATTAATCAATATAATGGACTAGGGATATTTAAGATAAACAACACATTGTATCTAAGTACTTCATTATATTAAATATCACAATATATAATAAATGAATATTCTAGCCAATAACATTGTTCATACTAAATATTAGATTGCCTCTAGAGAACCTATTCAAACAGTAGAATGATCCTGATACGGGTCACCGTATCATTATTATTTATTTATTAGTTTATCAATTATAAGTATTTTAATTATGTTTTTAATTTAACTATAGACCCGTAGGTAGGCCCGGTAGGTTAGAGTTAAGTCATTTTATCTATTAAGCAGTGTAGTCTCTCCTCATTATTCAATCAATAAAGAAGTATTTTTCCCTCTTCGTTTATTTTATTAGTTTGTCAATTTATTGTATCATTTGGTTCTTTCATTGAGAGAATGGCGGACATGGGTATTCTCCCTTGCACTGTTCTCGGACTCACTGAAGAAGACCGCGACGTCATCAAAAGACTCCTTGACAAGTCTGATGCTATGCAGAAGCGTTGGGCAGAAGAAACAAACGACAGAGAGTATTCATAGCAATAGTTGTGATCGTTTCTAGCGTGTGTGTGTGCGTGGTTGTAATTGGTTCGGGTTTGTTTCTCTCAATAAATCGAGTTTGGGTTGTGGAGTAGCTAGTATTTATACTAGCAATCCACGTTAAATTTCTTGTCTCTCGTTTTTTATTTCTTGTTATCGTTATTGTTTGGTATCCAGATTCATAACAAACTGGTAACAGAGCTCGGGTCATGTTAGAGTTTCAGTAATAAACGATGTCGCGTACTACGAAGATCGAGAAGTTCAGTGGGAGATACAGTTTCAGTCTGTGGTAGATCAAGATGAAGGCGTTGTTGAAACGCGACAATCTTTGGATGCCTCTGGCGTCCAACAAAGGAAACGTGGACACAACCATATCGGCGTATCTGAAGATGGAGGAGAAGGCGCACGAACGATCATGTTGTGTCTGACGGACGTCGTGATCACAGGTGTCATAGATCAGGAGAAGGCGGCTGCTTTGTGGGTCAAGTTGGAGGAGCTCTACATGAAGAAATTCATGGAAAACAAGTTGATGCTCAAGCAACGGCTATTCGGGTTGCGAATGTGTGAAGGTACGCAAATTAGTGATCACTTAAATGTTCTGAACACTATTCTGAACACTATTTTGCTTGAATTGCATAATAGTGAGGAGAAAATAAGTTATACTGATGCGGCCTTAATTCTGTTGGTGTCGCTGCATCCATCTTATGAGGGTTTCGTATAATATTTAACTGAGGGGAAAGATATGATAACCCTGTAAGAGGTTAAATCTGCTCTTCACACCAGGAGTTCGAGGCACAAGGCTGCAGGTCAGGGTTCAGGTGACCATTATGCGTCTGGTTTAATGGTCAAAGCAGGAAAAGGTAAGGGATACAAGAGGTTTGCAGGATCCAGCTTCCCACAGGACGTATGTGCCTATTGCAAGGAGAAAGGTCATTGGAAGAGGGAGTTTCCCAAGAATAATCAGGCATCTTTAGGTTTCTCTTCAGGTGGAGAGACCTCCGCGGATGACGACCTACTTCTCTGAGCCCCTTGGGGCCGGTTTTGGGCTCCTGGCATGGAGCATCTGGCGCGTGAGATTCTAGCAAGCGAATCGGGTTCTGGTACTAGGCGCGAAAAGATTTTTGGCGCGCGCTACGGTTTCGGGCGCATCTGGAATGACAATTTGTGGCACTCGTCGTCGGTGCATCTGGTCTGGACGACATCTGGGCACTTGTCATGGTGCGCTGGTTCTGGCGTTGTTTGGAGAGCATCGGGATTACATTCGGTCATGCTTTCTCAGTGAATGTATTCGAGTCTGGTTATAGGTGGACCGTGCCCATTTCAAATTCAGGGAGACGCATCTGTTTCAGGTTCGAGAGAAGCATCGGTTCTAGTTCAGGGTTGCCGAGATGATTCAAGTCAAGGTGGAGATTTGTTGAAGTTTTGACTTGGAATCATTTTTTGGTAATTACTTTGGGTCCAAGACAAAACAAATAAGGGAAATAAAATCTTATTCAAAGTCAATGTTTTGGTTAAGAGAAAAAAGGAATACATAAATAGAATAAAGAAAAAGGGGGGGGGGGGAATTAGTCTTCCGCTATTCCTACTCTAATTAGGTGGTGGGTTTTGGCTCTAGGCTATAAGCCTTCTGTTTTGGTTTTGTTTTGTAGTCAGTAGTCAGGAAAACACAAAGTAACACACAACAGAGAGTATTCATAGCAATAGTTGTGAGCTTTTCTAGCGTGTGTGCGTGGTTGTAATCGGTTTGGGTTTGTTTCTCTCAATAAATCGGGTATGGGTTGTGGAGTAGCTAGTATTTATACTAGCGATCCACGTTAAACTTCTTGTCTCTCGTTCTTTATTTCTCGTTATCGTTCTTGTTTGATACCCAGATTCATAACAAACTGGTATCAGAGCTCTGGTCAGGTTAGAGTTTCAAGAAGAAAATATGTCGAGTACTATGAAGAACGATAAGTTCAGTGGGAGATACAATTTCAGTATGTGGCAGATCGAGATGAAGGCATTGCTGAAACGCGACGATCGTTGGCTGCCTCAGGCTTCCAACAAGGGCAACGTGGACACAACTACATCGGCGTATCTGAACAAGAAGGAGAAGGCGCACGCAACGATCATGTTGTGTCGACTGACGGACGTCGTGATCACTGGTTTTGCAGATCAGGAGAAGACGTCTGCTTTTGGGTCAAGTTGGAGAAGCTCTACATGAAGAAATATGTGGTAAACAAGCTGATGCACAAGCAACGGCTAATCGGGTTGAGAATTTCTGAAGGAACGCAAATTAGTGATCACTAGAAGGTTCTGAACACTATTCTGCTTGAATTGCGTAATAGTTAGGAGAATAATAAGTGATGAGGATGCGGCCTTAATTATGTTGGTTTCGCTGCCTCCATCGTATGAGGGTTTCCTGCAATCTTTCATTGGGGGGGGAGAAGATACGATAACCCTAGAAGAGGTTAGATCTGCTCTTCACACCAGGAGTCCGAGGAACAAGGTCAGGTGACCATTATGCGTCTGGTTTAATGGTCAATGTAGGAAAAGGTATGTGATTCAACAGGTTTGCAGGATCCAGCTTACCACATGACGTATGTGCCTACTGTAAGGAGAAAGGTCACTGTAGGAGGGAGTGTCCCAAGAAGAATCAGGCATCTTTAGGTTTCGCTGTAGGTGGAGGGACCTCCTCGGATGACGAACTACTCTGAGCCCCTTGGGGGCGGTTCTGGGCTCCTGGCATGGAGCATCTGGCACGTGATATTCTAGCAAGCGAATCGGGTTCAAGTTCTAGGCGCGAAAAGATTTTTGGCGCGCACTACAATTTCGGGCGCATCTAGCATGACAATTTGTGGAACTCGTCGTCGGTGCATCTGATCTGGACGACATATGGGAACTTTTCATGGTGCACTGGTTCTGGCGTTGTTTGGAGCGCATAGGGAATACATTCAATCATGCTTTCACACTGAATTTATTCGAGTCTGGTTCTAGGTGGAGGCGTGCTCATTTCGGATTTAGGGAGACGCATCTGTTTCAGGTTTGAAAGAAGCATCGATTTTAGTTCAGGGTTGCGAAGTCAAGGGGGAGATTTGTTGAAGTTTTGACTTGGAATCATTTTTCGGTAATTACTTTGGGTCCAAGATAAAACAAATAAATGAAATAAAATCTTAGTCAAAGTCAATGTTTTGGTTAAGAGAAAAAAGGAATACAGAAATGGAATAAAGAAAAAAAGGGGAATTAGTCTTCCACCGTCCTACTCTAATGGGGCGGTGGTTTTTGGCTCTAGGCAATATATAAGCCTTGTGTTTTTGTTTTTTTTGTAGTCACTAGTCAGGACAACACAAAGTAACACACAACAGAGAGTATTCATAGCAATAATTGTGAGCTTTTCTCGCGTGTGTGTGTGCGTGGTTATAATCGGTTCGGGTTTGTTTCTCTCAATAAATCGGGTATGGGTTATGGAGTAGCTAGTATTTATACTAGCGATCCACGTTAAATTTGTTGTCTCTCGTTCTTTATTTCTCTTTATCGTTCTTGTTTGATACCTAGATTCATAATAAAAATGGTAACAGAGCTCGGGTCAGGTTAGAGTTTCAAGAATAAACGATGTATGGTACTACGAAGATCGAGAAGTTCAGTGGGAGAAATAGTTTCAGTCTGTGGCAGATCAAGATGAAGGCGTTTTTGAAATGCGACGATCTTTGGCTGCCTCTGGCGTCAAACAAGGGCAATGTGGAACTAACCACATCGGCGTATCTGAACATTGAGGAGAACGGGCAACGCGACGATCATGTTGTGTATGACGGATGACATGATCACCGGTGTCGCAGATCAGGAGAAGGCAGCTGCTTTGTGGGTCAAGTTGGAGGAGCTCTACATGAAGAAATCCATGGCAAACAAGTTGATGCTCAAGCAACGACTATTCGGGTTGCGAATGTCTGAAGGTACGCAGACTAGTGATCACTTAAATGTTCTGAACACTATTCTTCTTGAATTGCATAATAGTGAGGAGAAAATAAGTGATGCGAATGCGACCTTAATTCTTTCGGTGTCGCTGCCTCCATCGTATGAGGGTTTCGTGCAATCTTTCATTGGGGGAAAGATACGATAACCCTAGAAGAGGTTCTTCACACTAGAAGTCTGAGGCACAAGGATGCACGTCAGGGTTCAGGTGACCATTATATATCTGGTTTAATGGTTAAAGCAGGAAAAGGTAAGGGATACAAGAGGTTTGCAGGATCCGGCTTACCACAGGACGTATGTGCCTATTGTAAGGAGAAAGGTCACTGGAAGAGGGAGTGTCCCAAGAAGGAGCAGTCATCTGTAGTTTTCGCTGCAGGTGGAGGGACCTCCTCGGAGGACGACCTACTTTTCTGAGCCCCTTGAGGGTGGTTCTGGACTCCTGGCATGGAGCATGTGGCGCGTGAGATTTCTAGCACGCGAATCGCGTTCTAGTTCTAGGCGCGAAAAGATTTTTGGCGCGCACTACAGTTTCGGGCGCATCTGGCATGACAATTTGTGGCACTCGTCGTCAGTGCATCTGGTTTGGACGACATATGGGCACTTGTCATGCTGCACAGGTTCTGGCGTTGTTCGGAGCGGATCGGGAATACAGTCGGTCCTGCTTTCTCAGTGAATGTATTCGAGTATGGTACTAAGTGGAGTCGTTCTCGTTTCAGATTCATGGAGACGCATATGTTTCAGGTTCGAGTGAAGCATCGGTTCTGGTTCAGGGTTGCTAAGATGATTCAAGTCAAGGTGGAGATTGGTTGAAGTTTTGACTTCGAATCATTTTTTGGTAATTACTTTAGTTCCAAGACAAAACAAATAAGGGAAATAAAATCTTAGTCAAAAGTCTATGTTTTGGTTAAGAGAAAAAAGGAATAAAGAAATAGGATAAAGAAAAAAATGGGAATTAGTCTTCCACCGATCCTACTCTAATGGGGCCGTGGGTTTTGGACTGTAGGCAATATATAAGCCTCGTTCTTTGGTTTTGTTTTGTAGTCAGTAGTCAGGACAACACAAAGTAACACACGACAGAGAGTATTCATAGCAATAGTTATGAGCTTTTCTAGCGTGTGTGTGCGTGGTTGTAATCGGTTCGGGTTTATTTCTCTCAATAAATAGGGTTCGGGTTGTGGAATAGCTAGTATTTATACTAGCAATCCACGTTGAATTTCTTGTCTCTCGTTCTTTATTTCTCGTTATCGTTCTTATTTGATATCCGGATCCATAACATTTTTCTGAAGAGTATTTCACAGGAAACATCATTAGTAACTCTTTTTGAACCCTAATCATCTTGATTCAAGTTTAAATTCAGAATAAAAAACAATCAGAACAAAAAATACAACTGCTCTAGTACCAAAAACTAAACATTGCGAACTGTGTCAACAAGCGGTAATTGAATGCCAAAAAGAATAAGGTACATAACAAATCCAACAATAAAATTGACTCCAACAAGATAATCTTAATTAGTTAATCTTGCTGCACACCTTCCTGATCTCTCCCTGGTTACCGGTAAGAACTCCGATCCTTCCCATGTTAACCATGGAAACACCAAAATCCTTGAAGAAGGTGGATCCACCTGCACCGGCTTGTAGAACATAAGTTTTGGTTTCGGGATCGTCTAGTAAAGCTGCGTCGGATTGGAAAAGCCCCCTCCTTTTAGCCACAAGTTTGTAGTAACTCGCGTCAAAGGTCTTGAAGCTCCCAGGGTCCATCTCAGCCAGTGTGGTCAAGTCTCCTTGCTTGCACTTCGATTTTAGCTTCACAACGTAGTTAGGGTCAATTGTCGGGTCAGTGTCGCCCTTCCCGGTGAAATTGTAGATACGGGGATCAAATGAGGAGCAGTGAGACGTTCCGATTGTGTGAGCTCCTATCATATCGGAAAAGAAGTGTTAAGTTATGATTTCTAAAACTTAAAATGGAACGGAGAGAGAGAGTTGCATTTATGTGCTTACCTGAAAGAACCACTAAGTCTTTCACACTCAGACCATTGGCTTTAAACCCGGCTTTCAATGTAGTAATGTCTGCGAATGGTGGCGGTAGGCTACGGGTTTCGCTTGCATTTGAAACCACGCCATCTCTACGTCCTGTCTCAACTTGCCAAAACGGTCCCTTCGACTAAAAAATGAAAACTTCTAACTAATTAGCAAAAACAATGTAACTAAACGGAAAAGCTAAACTTTTAATTTGAAGGGGCAATTATGAGTTACCGCAACAGTCACATCCCTAGCTACTATAGCTGCTATGTCTGCGCAAGAAACAACGCCGGGGCATTCTTTCTCTAAGGCGGTCTTGACTTTTTCGATAATGTTAAACCCACGAAGGCTCAAATTCGGAGGAGCATCTTTTTCAGCTTGTTTAACTGGAGAGTCTAACAAGACTGATCCCTCACAACCCTAAACATAACAAAAATAAACAAATCATGATGACATAAACATTATATTCGAAAAAAATAAACAGTTAGAATGAAGATGGGCAAGGAACTACACTGATCGTGCAGGAAGAGTATGCACGTACCCTGACAAAGCAATCGTGGAAGTGAAGCCTGACCAAAGGACCGGCAAGACTTGGAGCGACCCCCATAACTCCATCAATAACTTTCTTGACTATTGCCTCGGCATTAGGGCAACTACTCTCGTAAAACCCTACCTTCAAGCCCTGCCCGTTTGCCGAGGCAAAGGCAAAGGCGAAGAAGACCAAATGAAGAAGACAAGCTGAAGAAAGCTTTGATGAAGCCATTGTTGTTGTCTGGAGGATTGATGAATTGGTAATGGAACAAACATCCTCCTTTTATAGTTAAGACTTCGTGGCCTTACACTGTCTGAAGCTGGTATATTAGGGCTGTCCATTACGCGGTCTTCCAATTGTTTTTGCTTCTAGGGTGGTCATCCCACGTTTGTATCGGTTCTCTATTAATCTAATCATTCATCCTTTTTTTGTCACTAGTAAGAAGCACGTGCGTTGCACGTGTAGTTAATTTATATATTTAACAATCGCATTGGAGAACCTAAAATATAATATTTTTCTTCGATGTACATATTTTGCTTTGAAATATTCCTGACATAAAAAGAATAGGCAAATTATTCTAACAAAGTTCTAAATGCGTAACGTCGTGAATGAAGTTTTGTAGAGGACTTGCAAAGAAAAAAAGAGGTAACGTTTTTTGTAAAGAACCCAACACATCCACACTTCTCTATTAGCCACATTACATAGGAAGACAGAAACACCTAGCATCACTGTGAACGCTATATGGGATTTTATATAGTTTATTTTTACACTGACACATATGAAGAGAGAAATACTACCAAGTTTACTTTCAAATGTAGGAACATCTAGATTGAGAAAAAATTATACACCTAGTATTACTGGAGTTGTCTTCTTTAGTATTGTAAAGCTGTTAGTGTTTGATTTTTTAGTGACTGACCTCTAATCTAATGCAAATGCATGAAGTCACGCCTTTTCAATCACCAAATGTACCTTGAAGCTTCAAAGGAGCTACATGATTTAGATCATATTTGCATATGATTTGGAACTTTCAAACCATATACCATGACCATCCCTTCAAACTTCTTGAACGGTTTATTTGATTACTCATAAATTAATCCTTGACATTTGAGATCGGTATCATGTAATCTTGTGTACTTAATAGCGCCGTGGTACCAAAAAGAAAATCTTCGTCCCCGCTTGCCAACTTTGACACTGTAATGAAGACGGATTTCAATTGGAAACTACTCCCTGACAATGAGTTAAAACACGTCATTTTACAACTTTATATTTCTGAATCCTACAATCTATCTGACTTCTTACTTAGATCGTGTGTTTAGAAGTCTTGCTTAGAATAATATATAAGAACTCTCTCCAAATGTGTTTTATATTTCTGATATTTCAACTTAATAGTCGTTCGAGAACTATAAACCTCCAAGTTTATTACCAGAAACGACTATACCAATTTGTTCAAAACCTAAATTAACACAGTATACTAAGGGATTACTATTGTGAGTACATTTCCATTAGTCCAAGGAGAATCATGAGTTTCATTGTGACGGCCACTTGAATTATATGGTCTCGGTTCCGTTGTCTGTGGCTTGTAAAGATACAAAATCTCAGCATATTTTGGAGGTGCACTGAAGGATTGTCGAGATTCTTACTTTTAGATATTGATATTGATCAATTAGGTTTTGATATTGTTAAGATGCTTACTTTTAAATTGTAGAAAAGCTCAAAAATTTGTAAACTACCAGTAAGATTCCATTATTTAACGATACCAATTTGGAAAATTCATATACATTGCTCCATCAAGGAAGATATGTCTGATGCACATCTAATTGCAGTTACTTCAATCAGAAAATTCAATCACACGTGTAGTCACTTATGAAGGTAGAAGACTCTTTTGAAAGGTTTAGAGACAATAAAAAGTGCTCCCTCGATGAGCCGAGGTTGTTTGCCAATCTTCTACGCAGTGACAAAACAAGCATCAAAACTATTTTCAAACACAAAAGTGTTTCTTCTCAACCATAGATACCAAAGACAAACCACAAACACAATTCTGTATTTGCAGTTTCCAACATGACCTTTACAGTGAATATTCTTAAAAATCCAAGTTTTAAACTCCACTTTGGAACAATCACTATATCCCTATAGAGCAATAATGTACAAAGCTGTACTGACGAAATAAAACGAAAAAGAACTTTAATAAATATATATATATATATATATATATATATATATATACTCCTGCTCAAGTGCTTATCCAAGTAGTTTTCCAGCTTTCAAATCCACTCTCTCAAGGACATCTTAATCCATATGCCTTGACATTCAAAAAGTTCTTTTACGCTTCTCAGACATGGTTTATGCTAATCAATTTTATAAATGTCACTTCCAAATTAGTTTCTTGATAAATTTCTCAAGAAACCAGGTTTCCTTCTTATTGTCAGTTTTACTGACTTGTTGGTACTTGTACAAACTTATACGATTAACTGCAAGTGAATGTTCACATTAACGACGACGTCCATTGGCATCAAGGCCCGTCATTCGTCATGCTAGGAACTTCGAACAATCTATGAGTAGGCCTCCGATCAATAATGTTCTCTACTACATTATGAATTATGTTACTGTCACAACTTCTTTTGGCTTTCAACTCCATAAGGTTACTACAAGTTCAATACATCTATACATTCAATGGTTAATCATGATCATATCATTCATCTTACAGAGTGTGTTGGGAGTCGGGTGTCTGCTATTCAGCAATTTATGACCTTGGTCCCTGTTTGTCAAATCATTCTTTCAAATCCTATTTTATACAACCTCCGTTCCCTCTCTTTCCCGGTTTGACTTATGTCACTATTCACTGAGTTACTTTGATCCGGTGATTTGATTAGCAAAATGATGCAAGAATTTGTTTACTCTACAACACCATGTAAAAGTTACCGGAAAATTGCATTATTTTACTGTCTAAATCACTCGGACAAAGTGACCAGGTACGGACAAAAAAGGCAAAGTTGGGAGAAAGAGAGGGAACGGAGGAAGCCTTCAACACCTCCTTTTTTTTGTTGGAGGTCCTAATTAAGTCCTAACAATCTTGCAACATAAGTTACACTGGTTAACAATGTCAAAATAGGTAGACATAAATAATACAAGTTTGCTCATCAAACTATAGCATAAACAACAAAGAAACAATCAAGGTGCCCGACAACAATTATTTGAGTTCTTTTAATAAACTGTAACCACAATTTCCTTCTCAACTGCACACATTCATCCAGAATAAAAAGGACATGGCATTTCAGTTACAAGTATCTATTTGCAAAAACACCCAAGTAATAATATTTTTGCATTGCTAAAGATGATATTTTAGTAGTGAACAATTGTTTCTAAGAAGGGCAAGTAATATAACGAGAGGGTTTGACAATATATGGGATTAAGCTGTAAAGCAACCAGTTTACAACAAAGTACTACGAGAAATGAGAAAAGGAACTAACTAAAGTAAACAGTCCTCTCGTATAAAACATGCATATTTTTTAGACGCATAGCAGACTATTACCCTATTCTCTAACCAAATTGGCTCATTTAGGTAGAAAATGCTCTTCATCCTAACAACCAACAATAAAGACATCCCGACTTGATAGAGTGCATAATTGAGTAATGCAGCAGGCCTTGAAATCTAACCCAAATAATTTAAGCCCTATAATGGTTGACTTACAGTTTTCCTATTAACTATTAATTAAGACTATTCATTTATATAATAAAAGGAAGGTGACCAGAAAATTATTTACCCGTGGTGATGATTTGTGTTGTTAAGCCTTTGAAACTTGTAATGTAACAAAGTATACATATACGTTCCTTGATTTTTCCTGAGATAGGGTGGGGAATAGAAGAAGAATAGAAGGGGAAAAGAGGGTATTCAACAATTTAGAAATTTGTAATCTAAAGAAATTTGAAATCTTAGGAGTTGGCACTTACATAAATGGGGAGAATTCACTCTCTCCGACCCGTGGCGGATCACCTAACGTGAATGTTGCAAACATTGATGGATTCCAATAAACATGAAGCCGTAAGGTTTGTCATCTGCATAATAGCCAAATAAAATAAGCTAATGGTAAGAACCTATGAATCAACCACATGTAAAAATTGTGGTTTGGACTTCAAAAATCTCGAGTAAGGATTTTGGCCAATCGAATCAGCTTGCTCGATGAATTGAAAAAGTGTAATAAAATATCCAAAACTAATTTAACAAACAGCGGAAAATCGTGAAAGAAGCCAAAGTTGTATGCCAATATATAGGACAAAATCCTTATCTTATTAATATTTATTCAAACAAATAGCAAGCTAAAATATATGAACACATAGAAATAACATCACATAGCAGCCGCACAATCCAAACAGAAGTTATTATGATTTTACTCAATAAATGAACAGGCGGAAAAGGAAAATGAACCAACTTGGGATATTCGTCATTATTCGATGCTGACATTATCAGCCCAACTCTTCTTTTGGTCGCACAACACATGGTGGAAGACTAAATCTATATATTTGTGATTCCCCCTGCCACATGCAGTTTCTCCAAAAAAAAATCATATGGTTAATTATGGTGTTATTCAGACCCTTTCATCAATGATAATCCCCACTTCTCGTGCATTGCATCAACTGACATACTAAGAAGAAGGTTACTTAGAACAACTGGTTAGCTTCTCCTACGGCCTATACACATTTAAAATACATTCAAAAGCATGTATGGGCTGAATAATGTAGAATAATATATAGCTTGATGGACAAGGCGGTAATCCTTACCGTTTACCTTGGTTACATAGAAAGCTTGGTACCGCTGAATGACCTCTGCCCAAAGATTAAACAATCCACATTGAAGTTGATAATATGGTCTCTCAGCACAGATAGTGATCGTATCACAATCCTCAACATATGTTAAAACCTTGCTGAGCAACACCAACAAAACCGAAACCGATAATTAAATCCCTAAAGAGCCTCAAAATTCTAATCAATATTGAACTCAAATCAATACCTTAAATTGAAACTTCGGATCTCCTTTTTAATCTTGCACTCTTGCAACAATAAAGTAAAAAGACAAGATCTGAAGGACAAAACTAACATCACGATAGTCAAAACGAGAGAGTCGACCTCAAATATATGTCAAAAATAACAGTAGCTTAGGGCAACAAATAGGAGTACAAATCATAGTTAACATACGCGGCAGAAATAGCAACAGAGAGAGTGACCTCAGTTCTCATTGACGGCGACGAAGATAATGGCGAAGGCCAAGGCAGAAGGGCACTGGCAGAGTTGTGTACACCAGGAGGATTAGTCGTGGAGGAGTCTATTTGTACAATTATGATACGTTTATAACAAGGCATTTTTGTAATTGCAAAAAGAAAACAAGTCATTTTTTTAATAAAAAAGTTTAGGGATGCACTTTTGTAATAAATGATCTTAGGAATCACCTAAATTTATTCACTCTTTTAAGATAGTAAAGATGTTACATTTCTTTGAAATGATCGTACAAATTTTATGAAATGGCTCAAAGTTCGCCCATCAATCTCCTCCAATTGTGTCGTGTAAGTAGGACCTGAAGTTTCAACGATGACGTTTTCTCCATATTCAATATTGTTGATAATTTTAGCTGAAAAAAGAAAGTAGTTATTTATACGCTGTAAAGCTGATAAATCTGCTCAATTGTATTCTTACTAATCCAAAATTGTTTGGTAATCTCTACTCGAACCTATCCAACCAATCAAGTTTAAAGTTGAACTTAAGTTTCCAAACATTTCAATGTTTTAATCGTATAAAAACACGCACTTAGGGTGAGTTTGGGAATGTTTCTGCTGCCAGCACAGCTGTTTTTCCGACAGCAGAAGCAGTTTTAGTGTGTTTGATAAAAATAAAATTTCTGCTTTTCCGGACAGGTTCTGATGTCCCACTACAGTTTCTAGGAAGCAAGGGGGATGATGCTTTTTCAGAAAGTGTTTTTGATTAATTTATCTACAACCGATTTTGACCTTACAATTTTTTAAAGTATCAATAGTTATTTTTCCAGGAATGACATGTGTCAGATATTTTGTCATTTTACCCTCTCACAGCAACTTTACAGTTGATTTTACCAAACACAGAATTACTATATCAATATTTCACAGCAGGTTCTACGTAATATTTACCAAACTACATTTTATCAAGAATTCACTGCAGCTTTCTATTGTGTTTTCACACAACAACTTTTTACCACCGCCACATCATTCCCAAACTAGCCCTTAAGAGTTTAAAGGCCTTTCTCATCACATGTTTAAAATTGAGGGATGTCAACAATATTTTGATTATTGGCCAGCATACATCTATATGTTACACATACAAAACATATAGATGTGCTCAGCACGATATAACAATTAGTGGCCATTTCCGTTGCAGACTAAGTAGTAGTGGTTAGGGTTACATTCCATTCCAGTTGCAAGTAACATGGTCCAATCATGAGCAAGTATTATCTGGAGGACAGAGCTTCATGAAAGGAACATTTAGATAAGCCAATTAATCATTGATTAAGTTGAATGATTAGAAATGAATAAAATCTGATTGCTAAACAAAAAGTCAATTTATGGACCTGGTAAATGAATCTACTAATAAAATGCCTGTCCATGTTGGTGTTTAATTAAAATGTGTTTTCTTTCTGCAAATGGAGCTTTTCAACAACTTCAAAGCTCAATCTAATTCATTAATCTTAAAAGTACAAGGCTGTATCCTATTGTACCATGCACAGTAAATTTTAGATTTTTCTTTTCTCAGAAGATAAATAAATTAGAATAAAGAGAGAATAAAATATATGTATATTTCAAATAAGTACAAGTATGTGACATTCATACATACTTCTTCCATAAGTAAAGCAAACCTCTACTACTACAGCAACTTACCACCAGATTATTTGGTACGGTGACAACTTCTAGATGCTCCTTCACCAAGCATACAAGTGCAGTTTTGTCAAGAAAATGATCCCCAATTGCTACAAAATAAAACCATGTCTTCCGTACAAGTTAACATGTTGGCAGCGGCCAATTTGTTAGTTCAGGAAAACTGGTTAACTGTGATCAAGTTCCGTACAAGTTAATTAATCTACTCCGACATACAACACTTGAAACCTACAATATGCTATTTGTATATATGTACTGCATCGTGGCAACCTTTGTTATGATATGAGCAGAGTTCAAGAACAATGATAATATCGATGAACAAGAACACCCGATGTAACGTGGTTCACTAGCTAGCTACTTTCACGACCCGAAAAACCTCTTTTATTCGAGAGAAACACCACGAATACAACTCACAACCTCAACCTACGCATATACACGTTTATATAGACCTACTAGGCTTGCTTGGTCCCAGAGAAACGTTCAAAACGGACCAAAAACACATAAGAAAATAATTCAAAATATTTCCAGCCCTTGTCCAAGTCGTGGGACCTGGATCAGATGTCGTGCGACCTCCCTCCCGGGTCATGCGACCTGGTTTTGAGGTCATGCGACCTCCCTGACGGTGCTTTTTACTTTAACTTCCTTCTCTTCGTCTTGATCCTTTGTTTTGGCCTTATTTCATTACCCCTCTTCGTCGCCTAACTCTTAACCAAGCTTCAAGGCATATTTCCAATAACCTTATTTTCAAACAAGCCAGCATTGGGTTTGATTTTCTTTTTCCCCCCTTGTGTGTGTGGGTTTAGATTACTGTTATTATTACAAAAATAGACGTTTGAAAGGAACTTATTTTAATGTTATTTTTATCAGTTTTCTTTTTGTTCGACAACTGAAGAAACATGGTATAATGAGTGCACGTCGTGCAAGTCGACAAGTACCAAGTATCCTCATCTATTTAACGATGTATTGTGAGTTTCGGGGGGACCACTCCTCTGAGGGGAAGAGGATGTAACCCCTCGATTTTTCATACTACATTCACTTTGCACCTATGTTGCATGACATTACATATATATGCATTTAGTGAACATAGTATTGCATGCACATTTAGTAATCGTGTCGTTGTGTGGAGATTTATGTTTCATCTTTGTGTGGAAACTAGCATTGTGCGGAGGTTACTACCTCGCTCTCATGTGGAAATTATTACCTTGAGTTGGCATTGACCATTGGATTTAGAATTTTGTCTTAACTTCGAGGACGAACCTCTCTTCAAGAGGGAATTAAGGATGAAATACTCCATTTTGACGATACGGGTATTTTGATAATGTTATATGAATATTGGGACTAATAACTTAGCCATATAGATTTTGTGGAATTTGTGGGCTCATTATATAGTCACATTAATTTATTAGGGTTTTACCTTATATGTAGTGAGTTTGTTGGGGGAGTTACTTCCCAACATTTATGGGGAGCTAATAGGTAAATATTAGAGTTGGGGGACACTTATAACTTTTCTTAAAAGCATTGGGGAGGTGCTTCTCTTTTTAGGGCAGGGAAAGTAGATTCTTAACCCTAGGACTGTAAATGAACCAAGCCGTTCGTGAACAACTCGCGTTCGATTCGGTAAAAGCTCGTTCATGTTTGATTCGAATTATTAATCAAATAACCTCAAACATGAAAATGTGTTCGTTTGTTAAACGAGCCGAGCACGAGCCGAACAAGGAGCTCGTTCGTTAGTGTTCGCGAACAAACTGTAGTAGTATATATGTATATATAGTTAGAAATAATTCAATTATTTTTGTCTTCTTTATATGTAATTTCTTAAATATAGCTTAATTAATATTGAATCTCCATTTAATAAGAGTTTGACCTCTTAATTAGGATTTCTAAAGGTAATTCTATAATTTGTAATAGCATGAATATTTACTATATAAGAATAAAATTGAATGCTTTGAATCTATCATTACCACAAATAAAACATATCTCTATGCCAATAAATCTCATGTTATTTGATTTGTTTAAGTATTTTATCTTAAGTAATAACACATGATATTTTAATTCAAGAATTATATATTATCGTACCTATCCGAGAAAAATAAAGTTCGTCGAGCCGAATTCGAGCCTGTAAACGAGCTAGTTAAACGAGCCACGAGCCCAACAACGAACAACTCGAGCCCTAATCGAGCCGAACTCAAACAAGATTTTTTTGTTCGACTCGAGTTCGTGTTCGACTCGTTTAGTAGCCAAGTTAAACGAGTCAAACTCAAACAAGTGATATTCGGTTCGTTTACAGCCCTACTTAACCCTTGTATTTGAACACATCCTCCTGCGTGATTTCTTCTTGGACACACAAGGAAAAACTCTACCCATCTCTCTCTCACCCATGCTCTCTAGGATCACCACCACTACCGTCGCTCTCTCTCTCTCTCTCTCTCTCTCTCTCTCTCTCTCTCTCTCTCTCTCTCTCTCTCTCTCTCTCTCTCTCTCTCTCTCTCTCTCTCTCTCTCTCTCTCTCAGGCCAGCAACCCACGCCGCAACGGCAGGCGAACGCCAGCCTGTCGGCCTACTTCACTATCTTTCTATCTTGTTTGAAATCTTTTTCTCTCTTTTCTTCTCTTTGTTTTTCTTTATCTTCGACCGTTTTAGATCGAGTTTCACAGTTCAAACCATGGAAGCCCGTTGTTGACGCCGTTCGTCATTTTGTGATTTGTTTGTTACGTTTTCCTACATTATGATCTATCTCCAAATCCGTATGTACGAAACCCTAAATTCAGTCTGCACTCTATTGCGTCTATTTTTAGATTTATATCTCATTCAAATCATCCATGAACTCACAAATCTATTAGCGATTCGATTATATAAATCAAAATCTTGGAAACCCTATTTTATAAGGGAATAAAAATCAACTTGTGACAATAGGATGGCTAGAAATTCCATATATGTTGATCATGAACCACCTGATGCGATGTTTATTCGCTCGACATTCTAGTTTAATCAAACTAGAAATCCTAGAACGATTAATTAAAATACAAGACTGAATATAATTTGGTTAGTGGTTGGTTATAAGGGAAGAAAGTGTCACGTAACCTATAAAACAGTCGCTGGAAGTGCAGAATTGGTCGATAGAACTGCCACTTTTAATATAATCTTTTTGAACCCTAATCACCTCAACAAAAGTTTACACTAGGAATTAAAAAAATCGAAATGAACAGCGCAATACATTTAATATAAAAAATATAGCACTAAACTATGTACTAGCGTTAATTGAATGCCAAAAAGAATGAACGTACATAACAAATCAAATGATAAAATTGTTTGAACTTATTAATTAGTTAATCTTGCTGCAAACCTTCCTGATCTCTCCCTGGTTGCCGGTAAGAACTCCGATCCTTCCCATGTTAACCATTGAAACACCGAAATCCTTGAAAAAGGTTGATCCGCCGGCACCTGCTTGTAGAACATAAGTTTTGGTCTCGGGATCATCTAGTAAAGCTGCATCAGATTGGAAGAGCCCCCTTCTTTTAGCCACAAGTTTGTAGTAACTCGCGTCGAAGGTCTTGAAGCTCCCGGGGTCCATCTCAGCCAGTGTGGTCAAATCTCCTTGCTTGCACTTCGACTTTAGTCTCAGGACGTAGTTAGGGTCAATTGTCGGGTCAGTGTCGCCCTTTCCGGTGAAATTGTAGATACGGGGATCAAATGAGGAGCAGTGTGACGTTCCGATAGTGTGAGCTCCTATCATATCGGAAAAGAAATGGTGAGTTATAATTTCTGACACTTAAAATTGAATGGAGAGAGTTGCATTTAGGGTACTTAATTACCTGAAAGAACCACTAAGTCTTTCACACTTAGACCATTGGCTTTAAACCCCGCTTTCAATGTGGTAATGTCTGCGAATGGTGGCGGTAGGCTACGGGTTTCGCTTGCATTTGAAACCACGCCATCTCTACGCCCTGTCTCAACTTGCCAAAATGGTCCCTTCGACTAAAAAATGAAACATTCCAACTAATTAGCAAAAACGATGTAACTAAATGATAAATGTTAACTTTTTGAAGGGGCAATTATGAGTTACCGCGACTGTCACATCCCTAGCTACTATAGCTGCTACGTCTGCGCAAGAAACAACGCCGGGGCATTCTTTCTCTAAGGCGGTCTTGACTTTTTCGATAATGTTAAACCCACGAAGGCTCAAATTTGGAGGAGCATCTTTTTCAGCTTGTTTAATTGGAGAGTCTAACAAGACCGATCCCTCACAACCCTAAACATGACAAAAATAAACAAATTATGATGACATAAACATTGTATTCGACAAAAAATAAACAGTTAGAATGGATATGAGCACGGAACTACACAGATCGTGCAGGAAAAGTATGCACGTACCCTGACGAAGCAATCGTGGAAGTGAAGCCTGACCAAAGGACCGGCAAGACTTGGAGCAACAGCCATAACTCCATCAATAACTTTCTTGACTATTGCCTCGGCGTTAGGGCAAGTACTCTCGTAAAATCCTACCTTCAAGCCTTGCCCGTTTGTCGAGGCTAAGACGAAGGCGAAGAAGACCAAATGAACAAGACATGCCGAAGAAAGCTTTGAAGAAGCCATTGTCTTGAGGGTTGATGAAGGGATGAATTGGTAATGGAACAAACATCCTCCTTTTATAGGTAAGACGTCGTGGCCTTACACTGTCTGAAGCTGGTATGTTAATTGGCTGTCCATTACGCGGACTTTCAATTGTTTTCGCTTCAAGTGTGGTGATACATATTGTATCGGTTCTCTATTAATCTAATCATCTTTTTTTGTCAAGTTACATTTCTTTGACTTGATCGTTCAAAATTTTACTACTAAACAACAAATAACCCCAAGTTAGATTTGCGTCCCTTAATCTCCCCTCCAATTGTGTCGAGTTAGTGGGACCGTGAAGTTTGACGGTGATGTTTTCTCCATATTCAATATTGCAGATAATTTAAGTTGAAAAATATTTTTTTTATAACTGCTGAATGTGCTCAACGGTTGGTTATTACTAATCCAAAATGGTTTTGTAATCGAACGTATATATCCAACCAACCAAGTTTAAAGTTAACTCAAATTTTCACCCATTTCTATATTTAATCTTCTGGAAAGAGACACAGAGTTTTAAGGCATATCTCATCACAGGTTTGATATTGAGGAGTGTCAACGATATTTAGTTTTGACCAGCAAATTGTGCATAGATATGCTTAGCACGACATATCAATTACGTGGTGAGATTTTTTTTTTTATTTATTTTATTTTTTTTTGAGAAATATTACGTGGTGAGAATTTCGGTACAGACTAAGTAGTAGGTAAGGGTTACATTCCATTCCAGCTGCCGGTAACATGGTCCAATCAAGAGCCATTATTATTATTATTATTATTAGGACAGAGCTACATGAAACGAACATTTAGGAAATTATTAATTATTATTTAATTGAATGCTTAACTAAGAGATGAACTAAACCCTGATTGCAAAACAGAAAGTCAATTTATGGAATTGGTAAATCATTCTACTTATAAAATGCCTGTCCATGGTGTTTAAGGTGTGTATTCTTTCTGCAAATGGAGCTTTTCAACAACTTCAAAGCTCAATCTAATTCACTGATTTTCCTCAAAGAAGAAATCTAATTCTTTAATCTTAAAAGTATAATGATACGGGTCGCGTATAAGTATTATTTAGTTATTTAGGTATTCATTAGTTTATTAGTATTTGAGTTATTTAATTATGATAATTATAATATTTAATAATCCGGGCTTGGCCCGTTAGGTCTAGGATTAAGGTTAGCTTAATTGTCTATTTAAGTATTGTAATATTTTGTTATGAATCAATCAATAAGAATATTACATTTCTCCTAATACTAATTTCTTTCTAGTCTCTCTCGTCTTTTCAATCCAATTTCTCTATCAATTTCTTCGTCTAAATCTTCACTTTCTTCACTTAAATCTCTATTTTCTTCATATCTCGATACTTTCACGTATCATATAAGGCCGTATATCCTACTGGTATTGTACTATGCACAGTAAATTATAGATTATTTTTCTCTAAAATAATTAATGAATTAGAATAAACACATAAAAAGTATTTGTATTCCACATCATGTATAAGTATGTACCCCTCAATGGAAATTGTATTAAGTATGCGACATTCTTACATACTTCTTCCACAAGTAAGCAAATCTCACTACAACAATTATGACATTTATTGACAATTAATATTCATTTTATTGGTTTCATATTTTTAAAGTGGTACCCAATATACTTCAAACCAACTGAAATAGCAGCTAGGGTGGTAGCTCAAGTGGTAGAGCGTTGGAAGCATGTGCATGAGGTCTCGTGTCAAACCTGGTTGACGACAAAACAATTTCTAAAAAAAATACAACTGAAATAACATGTTACATGAGTTATGGGCAACTCGGGGAAGTCGACCAGTACGAAGTAATGCATGTTCGAACTTGTGCTCTGAAGATGTTTACTAACTAATGACTAGTTGATTACTAGTTCTCTATAATCACAACATACATGGGGCACAATGCAATAATTCTATGAAATACAAATAGTAACTTATTTGTTACTAGGGTATTGCCCGTGCCCGAGGGCACTACCCCAAAAACACGTTTTCACCTATTGTGATGTCATAAATAAAATGAATATTTTCATCTACAAACATGGGCAGAAAATGAAGACAACATAAATAATTGTAGTAAATAATTATGAACAAATGAAGTCCTTTTTTATAATAATTATAAAAAGAGTGGGTAGTTAAGTGGGAAGTTGAGTAGTAGGTAGTTAAGTGGATGGTAGATGAAATCTAAGGGCTGGGGTTAATTCAATCTAACGGTCTAAAAGACATTTTAAAGTCAACCGTCCTCATTTATAATATAGATGTTTTCATATTTATCAGTTATGACCCCAAAAATATTGCTACCATTTCCAAAAAAAAAAAAAAAAAAAAAAAAAAAAAAAAAAAAAAAAAAAAAAAATTGCTACCAAGTCCAGAGTTTTTTGTACCGACCTGAGTAGGTGTCTAGTGGGTAGAGCCTTTTATAACAGGAGCAGCATCAGCCCGCCAATACGAGCCCAGGATCAGTTAAGGCCCACCATAGGATAGGACCAAACAGGCCCGGCCCCTTACCACCATAGCAAGCGAAGATAACGGTTTTTCCACCATCCCATAACGGTTCATATAGAGTTGAGTTTTTTGGTCCATAATTGTATTTATTTTCGCAAAATATAATGTTCTCCTCCCAACAACTATAAAGTGGCTAGGTTTGAGAGTTATTTTGTCCAACACTCAATAACCAAAAAAAATAAAAAAATAACTACTCCCTATCAATTCCTTGTAATTACCGTTACTCATCCTCATTCATTCTCACTGTAAATTCCAAAATAACACATACACTGTTGGTGATTTTAGTGTCATCGGCCATTTGTGTAATCGGATTTACTTACGACCAAGTAGACATTGGCATTACGTTGTACACGTTAAGAGGTGTGGAGTACGCGCGTGCACACAACTATGTTAATGACTTGGACAAAGAACTCGCGGACGACTGCGGGGGTTCGGGGGCGCAGCCCCGGACGGGGGTCCGGGGGCAGCGCCCCCGGTGGGGTCCAAGGGGCAACGCCCCTGGCGGCGGTCACTTTGATCCGATTGGATTTTTGACGTTTCAGTGCTTCACAAAAAACGTCTCCGATTTAATTTTCTGTTAAAAAAAAACGGACTGAAATCTGGCGGTTGTAACCGCCAGATTAACCGCCCTCTCCCTCCCTATTTGTCAGTTTGGTCGAATTCAGAAACACATAGGAAATCATATTCGTTCTTGAAGTCTCTGTTTTATCCGATTGGAGATTTCGTGCACAACGCCGAAATACTTTAATCTGAGAGTGATATTACGACTCAGAGATCATCCAAGTTCAATTGTTCCCGTTCTAAACACCACCCAGATTTCCTACAGACACTACCACTCTTCTCAACCTTCAAACATGGCGTTAGAATGTGACTTGAACCAGTTGGAGAAAACAAGTTAGGAAAAGATCGCACGGTCTCAGGAGGGAGATCGTATGATCCAAGGCCAGATCGTACAATCTGGTTTTAGGCTTGTGTTCACTGGCACGATCGGCAGGAGATCATGCGATATGGGGCTGATCGTGCGATCTCCTGGGCAGGCCGAGCAGTTTTGGGGAGGCCAGGGTTCCAAGCTACTCTATACATACGCCAACGTGTTTTACTTGTTTTTGCGTGTTGTAGTGAGGTGCAATCAGTAGTATTGTTCTTCCATATCACAACCCTTGGAAGTATTTAGTGAATTCGTTAGTGAATCACGCCAAAATATGTGTCTCAATCTTGTTTGTTTCGTTTTATCGTTCTTGTTTTCAATATCCTCCATTAAAAAATGAGTTCTAGTCCAATTTTAGACTATTGTGTACTAACTGAGGAATGCAGTGATGACATCGAGCCCGTTATAACATATGTTCAGATGACTATGCATGCAGATATAGTGGCAGCACCATGATCCATCGAAGGAACTTAAAAGAATATCATGCAATTTTAGTCTGTTGGCAGCACACAGACTATGACAGAATTTTAGTGTCCGACTAAGGCGACATCGACGAATATGATGGTGATGAAATGAATACACGAGAAGTTGCATTTTTATTACTCTTTCAATTACTACCTATGTTGTTTCTTCTGCATAAGTCTATTTTACTTTTTATTACTATGCACATGGTCACTTTGATCCGGTGATTAGTAAAACGATACAAAAATTTAATAACATTTATATGGTGTCGTGGAGTAAACTTTACTCTACCACACCGTAGAAAATTGTCAAAAAATTACGTCGCTATGATATCCAAATCACCAAGTCAAAGTGATTCTGTTAATTGTTAAAAATCAAATATATAGAAGAAACAGATGTAGTATAATTCTATGCCTTTTTTTTCCTCTACAATACAATATGTATAATTATTGTTAAATAATGGTACATAATTGTAAGGTGGGCTGGCCCAAGCTAGTCTAGGCCCGCAAGGGGTATGAGGGAAGCTTTTCCTAAAAAATTCGCGGTTCAGTCCCAGCCCACTCAACTAACAGCTCTGGCACAAGCCAGTCACAGTCGCAATAGGTTGGTGGGCCCATCCCACTTGATACGTAAAAATGATAATCCATTTCTGGTACGTTCGGTATTCTAAGATTAGAAGTATTTTTTGGGAATTTTAGTCAAACTATTAGTTTTTTTTATTTATTATTTTTTAGAAATTGTTTGGTCTTCAACTAGGTTTGAACCCAGGACCTCAAGCAGGGGTTTCCAACGTTCTATGACTTCACCTACCACCCTAGCTGCAACTATTAGTTAATAATACAATTGATTATGGGAATTGACTCTTACACCAGTGGTTATTGATGGTTACACCGGATTTTCGTTGTCATGACTTTCTTGTCCTCGTTTATCAATTAGAATGCTTGTACATTTAATTTAGGTAATTTATTTTAGGCAACTCCATATTTCGAACGTATTTCTACATTTTCGGATACTATCTTTTATATCACACAAAAACTCAACTCCATCCATACCTTTAGGCAAGTTTATGATTTTATCATCTTCACATATTTTATCACAGACTCAACTTTGTTCTCTAAACGTTTTCTCATGGACTTTCTTATTTCTTCCACCTGTGTGTTTCTCTTAACTCAAACATTTTTCACCCGCCCTAAAGAAAATCACACTAGAAGACTTGAGCATCTCATATATGATTTCACTGATTTACGCATATGTATGTTATGTATCTATCAAATTTTCAATCTGCTTTGTGATTTGTGAATAGACTAGAACAATGAGGAAGTAGCGAGACATAAAATCATAACAACACCAAACCAAAAGAACATTGAGTTCAAGGGGTTAGGTAACGAGTGAAAACAACATTACCGCAAGTGATACTCACAAAGTGAGACATGATGTCTACGAGAGAAAATCAAATAACAAACAAATGAAACAATAATGAAGCCACAAACTTCAATTCAGAATGAGTGGGAACATTCAAAAGCCAGATATCTGATAGAGAGAAAAAGAAGAGTGCGGTGATCACAGAAATCGGTAACATAATTCTAGGTAAGTTATGGGGTATATGGTGTATAAGAACATTAAAACACGTTGACATGAAAATTGTTGTTGCTATTACAGAAATCATCATAAACTTGTCTTTGTTTGTAGAAGAAATGGAAAAGAAGATACATCTATGACAACCCAGTTAGAAAAGTTGGGTATTGGGGAAAGGAATTTTGACTATAGCTAAAATGTTAGAAGACATAAATCATGATTTTGCCTAAAAATTTGAACGAAATTTGAATCACTGTATATGTGGTAAAAGCAAGCTTACAAATTAAATGGACAAAATATTAATAATTAAAGGCGAGGACAATAAACTCATGACAACAAATTCCGGTGCAACCATCAATAATCACTGGTGTATGGAATCAATTCCGTTGATTATTATGGAATAATTTTAATATTGGTACTAAAAAGTGAAAAGATAGTCTTTAATACTCCAAATTAGTCCCCTCATATGAGGGTATTAGTTGGATTGGACTTTTGTACTTCAATGCAGAACTAATACTGCACGAAACCAAACACATTATTAATTAAATTTAAATTATCCAATCCAATTCGAAAAATTTGATCAAGTCCAATCCAATCTGGCTAGTTCGAAAATCAAGCTGGACATTAAAGGAAATCTAATATTCGTGGTAGAGATTATATTCTTTTGTGGTATGGCAGGGCATTTTCTCAGTTTTAATGGAATTTCATAGAAATGTCGATAAAAAGTTGGGGATTTAAATAACCACTTTATTAAGCTATGTAAAACTTGTAGTTTGGTAGGAAATATTTCAGAACTGGGAAAACATTCTCCTTAAGCTATGTCCTTCACGTTTCTTCATTTGGGTAGCAGCATAAGGGGGCATCATAGTATAACTTATGCTCTCCTTTTTTGTTCAGTATTAGGGTACTGGTATAAGGAGGAGCATAAGTTATACTCCCACCATAACTTTTTCAATTTTGTGAAGAAAAATTATACCTTCTCTCCCAAAGTATAAGGTCGGATAAGGAGAAGCAGTACAACTCAATATTTTTTTTACCAAAATACATTCATACCTCATTCTAATTCCTACCCCTTATCCCCAAATCCGGCAACATCAACAAAGATTCCATCACTGCTGTCACGGTCATCATCCTCCTACCACCAGTGCACCATCTTCTTCATCTCCTTCAACCTCCTACAAAACCATCAGTCACAGCTACCATGAACAACCAACCTCTCCACCATTAATTCAAACAAAAATCACCCTTTGCCACCAAAAAAAACCACCAACCTATAACATCAATTAAACCACCATTACAACCTCCAATTTTTCAACTCAAAACATAACTATCCGACCACCACTGCTAGCAACTCCTATCACCGCCAATAATCCAACCACCAATCTCCCTAAAATTAGACCTCCAATCAACCAAAAACTACCACACCACAATACCACAAAATCCCAAATACCCAATTCACCATCTTCTAAGGCAAAAGCATGAAACCCACACCCAGAACCAATCGATTCCTCCTTGGAATTCGACCACAACCATGAAACCCACCGTTAATTTTAGCGAGCAAGACTCTACCTTCACCTTTGTTCTTCCTTTTCTGAGCTCTGAACCATGACATCAACCATCGCAAGCCACCAGTATAACCACCAAGATGACCATCAACACAAAACTGTCATCAATATCCGATCCAATCCAAATAACCAGAAGAGGAGAAAGAGGGCGAAATCGGAGCTCTCACCACCTGGATACGGACCTCGCACGAGTTCACCATTGTTCAATAATTTGGTAAAATTATAAACTGAATTATTTAACAATATAGTCCGTTACAGTAGTTTATCAAAGTATGTTTAGTTGATTTATCTGTTTTAATGAAAAATTATAATATGAACATGTACAAATTCAAAATCACGACGGTACGAGATAATATGGTCATTTTCGGATTAACCCTTCATCAGGTCCTGCATCTTATCCGGCTCCCAAACACAAACAGCCAGCATATCTTATCAGGACTTATCAGTCAGCATAATTTATCTGCTTCTTATCCCAGCACAAGTATTATGCCTACATAACTTATCCGCTACCCAAAGAAGGCTGAGTAAATGGATCACAAGGGATTAAACTCTGATCGTATTTTGTTGGAATAGTTCACTTTTATAATTTCTATGCCTCAAGAGAATTCACCTCTAGGGCGCTTAGCTCATAGAATTTTTTCCGGTCAAAGTGACTACTACTACTACCTCTATCCCGCTGGATTCTTTCTGGTTGACTTTTTGACATCATTTTAACTCAGTGATTTGGTTAACAAAAATATGCTCAACTTTGACAATCTTTTTATGGTGTTGCGTAAAATTTACTCTAGGACACCATGAAAAAAGTGTAACATTATTTTTATCTTTTTACCAACCAAATCACCGAATCAAAGTGACCGGTGAATAGTGCACTAAAAAATATCTAGCAGGACCGAATGTAGTAGTAGGTAAGCCCAAGTGCCGCTTTAAGAAATAGCCAATTGGGCCAAATGGTAAGTTAGGTTTAAAATTGTGTTATTAATACATTTCGGCCTCTTCTTTTCACTTGAAGCCCAAAAATGTCGAATCCTTAAAAAAAAGACAAAAAAAAATCCCAAATTGTTTTCCTTGTCTTGTACCGGGAACAAGTTAGTAATGCTCTCCACGGAAAGCCCAAAATGTTTTCCTTAGCTTGTACAGTGAACATATTCATTGTGATTGTGAGCCATGGAAAGTCGCCGTGTTTCACAAGATCGAGATTAAGTTAAGTGGTCACTTGCCAGTCTTGCCTACTTGATTTTTACTTTCATTAGTGTCTTTGTTTTACCCAAAGAAGTCGCTATTACAATTCTCTCTCTCCCTCGCTCTTAAGAAAAAAAGAATACGAATACAAGTTAAGAAGGGACCTAATGTTATGAGAACGGAATATGAATAATGCGAGTCTAAAAGTTAGCTGAAAATCCTAGCAGGATCAAATTCAGAAATTACTTGATAATCGAAAGATGATATGCAAATTTTCTACTCGAAACCAACTTTTGGCCACACTCAAATCTAAACAGAATTAATTAAATGTTAAAAAAATAGTTTAAGTGCATCTTTAGGTGATAAAAAATACTTCATCTGTGTCGATCATACTTTTGCATCCTTTCAAATTAAGTACTTGACCTTTAAATTGTCCATCCGATGTTCGGAGTTGTACATGACTGTACCTCTAGTTCATATATAAAGTAGCGGATTAAATGGGACAATTAATTATAATTAGCACGAGGTTGTTATAGTATATGAATATGTAAGTAATAGTTTGACTTTAGATTTAAAATGTGTAATGAATTGGATATATGTGCTTTTCAACATTCTATGCCAGATGTGTACAAGAGAATCCTGCAGAGAGAACTCTGTGTACACCAAGGACAGAGAATAAAAATGGCACAGGAAGTGTTGGGTTGTGTGTAGGGAGAGAGTAAGGCAATAGTACTGTGTGAGAGAGAGACAGGATTTAGGCAGAGCTTTCGCGTATCTGAGGTCGTTCTCCTCTGTATGGAAGGGTTAACGATCCTATATATAACGGAGAATGTGACCGTTGTAGTGTGGTTAATGCGCCCATCAATGGCGGCTTAATTAGCTTAACCACAACGGCACGTTTGTCCGCATATATAGGGACCGTTACAGCACGTTATCCGCGTATACCGGAACCGTTATGGGGTTGATCGCGTTTTGACCGGTTTGACCGGGTCTATGAAGCTCGTGCCATAAATATCTCAAAAGCAGTTACTAGGGGTCGCGTGCGGGCTTGGTTGTCGCTCGCAAGCGACAGGACTTACTCTAGCCTCCAAACCACTAAGTCCCCACAAGTCCCGTGCGGTGATATGCGAGGGCCCTGTCTCGCAGCCCCCACGTGGATCAGCGCGGCTGGTGATCCAGTGTGTGTGGAGCACATTATGGTGTGCTGGATGATCGCCACGTGACTAAGATCTTCTTGTCCAGAAAGCACTATCTACACCAGAGAATCATTTAACACAAAATCAGGCCAAGTGGAGGCAAATAAACCTTTTTTTTTAGATAACACAAAACAGCGAGTACCTTGAAACCCTCTCTTTTTCTGCATTATCATGTGTACAGAGATAATACCGTGTTGTACATGAATATTCTATGGGCGTATGGCAATTTGCTAGGCTGGTCATTGACATTGCAATGTGCAGATAGAGGTTCGAGATCCATCACTTCATGTTCTCTTTACCCGTTTTCATCGGCATTTGTTTGAAATATTGATTATTCATATCACACATTTGCTGTGCAGTGTTCACAAGAAACTACGGTATGTAATTCAGGTACATATAATAAACTATTGGAAAAGCAGAAAATTATGGTACTTTGGTGCTTTATTGTATTATCTCCTATCTTGGGGTCCTTTTGTGTAATTTCCTATTTGTTGTGTCATCAGTGCCACTTGGCATTGACTGATTGGTAGTTGCTTTTGTTCCGTTAATGCTGTTTATTTGGTGTGAATTGTTTCTTTTGGTTAGTGGTAATTTTTTACCTTTTCCAGAAAATGAATGAGAGTGTTCTTCATCATCTTCTTCTTCCTACTTTGATTTCTCGTTGTTTTGATGAGATTCAATGAATTCTGATATGGTATCAGAGCAATTCGCCCCATACGTTTGCTGATTCTTTGTTCTTCTGTTCTCAATTTTATTCTCTTCTTTCTCGCCCCTTTTTCTAGGGTTTTTAATTTCATTCTATGACCACTCCGAGTGTTTCTTCACCGGCGTTTTCAGGTGCTTCTCCCATGGCGGTCGACCCTAGTTCTCCATTCTATCTCACCACCGCAGACAACCCCGGTATCAATTTGGTGTCTCAGCCTCTCACCGGTGATAATTTCAACACTTGGTTTCGCTCCATGAAACTTGCTCAAGCTGGACTTCGTCTCTGGTTTGCTACCTTCACCTTCTCTTACTGATCCTTCTTATGCTCTTTGGCGTCGCTGTGATTCTATGGTCATTTCTTGGATTTTAAATTCTGTCTCTAGGGAAATTGCTTCCAGTATTGTGTATTCTTCTTCTTCTCATGAAATGTGGAAGGATTTGCTTGAACGTTTTTATCAGAAGAATCATCCTCGTATATTTCAATTACGCAAAGCCTTAGCTAATTTGAAACAGGATGCTCTATCTGTTACTCAGTATTTCACTAAGTTTAGATCATATTGGGATGAATTAAGTAACCATCGCACTGTTGCTATCTGTTCTTGTGGGTTGTTCTGTCTGCACCTGTCATGTTTTATCTCTGCTACATCTTGAACAACAAGAAGACTTAGTGATGCAATTTCTCATGGGGCTGAATGATGGTTTCACTGCTATTAGAGAACATATTTTATTGACTGAGCCTCTTCCTTCCATGAACAAGGTCTTCTCACAAGTTCTTCAACTAGCGAAGCAAAGAGAAATTAATTTTGGCTCTCTCCTCTCTCAAATGGCTATGTATTCTTCTGCTGATTATTCTGGTTTTTCTTCTGCACCTGTTAGTCAAGCTCATGCTGTCTCTAATAAGTTTGGCAATAGGCCAAAACCTGTTTGCTATCACTGTGGTGGTACTGGACACACCAAAGAAAAATGCTGGAAATTGAATGGATATCCTGCTGGTTTTAAAGGGAAATATGGCAACATTCCCCACTTGATGAAGCCACCTTCAACCCCAACTCCATCTCATGCTCATCATGTCATTTCTGCTCCACACTTGGATCGTTCTTCTCAGCTCACTCAATCCCAATGTGAACAGGTTCTCCATTATATCAATCAGCGGAAGATTGGGGCTGTTCCTTCTTCTCCCAATTCTTCCTTTTCTTCTAATTCATCTCATGCTACTTCTCTTGATAGTCCTCTTGAGACTCTTTCTTTTCAAAAATTTGGTTCTTCTTTCATGGCAGGATTTCTTAACTCTTTTCGTTTCCAGTCTGGTAATGCAGTTAACTCTCCTTTCTTACACTCCTGGATTATTGACAGCGGTGCTACTAATCACATGTGTCATGATTTGTCTCTTTTCACTTCTTTTGATCCAGTTTTCAACACTTTTGTTCATCTACCTGATGGTAAAAGTGTTCCTGTTGCACACATTGGAGTTTTTCAGATCTCTTCTTCTTTATGTTTGCCTAAGGTGCTGCATATTCCTACTTTTAAGTTCAATCTCCTTTCCATGTCTCAATTAAGTCAAACACATGATTGTGAGTTTGTTTGTGAGGCCTCCGGTTGTACCATTAAATCTAAGAGCGATTCTCAAGTTCTAGGTTATGGTGTCAAGAATGATGGTTTATATCTTTTGTCATCCACAAACTTCAGTGTTCATGATGCCTCCTTGTCATCAGTGTCTTCTACTTCTCTTTGGCATAACAGGTTAGGACAACCCTCACCTGCAAAGCTAACATACTTGCTCAAGTCCTTGGGTCACAAAGATGTTTCTCTTGCTAAATGTGACATATGTCCTCTGTCCAAGCAAAGAAAACTCAGTTATCATTCTAAAGGTCACATTTCTTCTCATCTATTTCATCTAATCCATGTGGATACTTGGGGTCCTTATAAAACTCCAACTTATGATGGTTATCAATATTTTTTAACCATAGTTGAAGATCACTCTAGGATGACTTGGGTTTTCCTTATTGTACACAAGTCAGATGCCATCACTATTCTGCCTCAATTTTGTGAAATGGTCAAGACTCAATATCAAGCTAAAGTGTTGACAATTAGAAGTGATCAAGCACCTGAGCTCAAATTAGCATATTTTCTTGGAAACTATTGCATTTTACATCAATTTAGCTGCATTGCTACTCCAGAGCAGGACTCTGTAGTAGAAAGAAAGCATCAACATCTTCTTAATGTTGCCAGGTCTTTGAACTTTCAGTCTCATGTTCCTTTGAGATTCTGGGGAGATTGTGTCGTGACAGCCACCTATCTAATCAACAAATTACCAACTAAAGTTCTTCTGCACAAGTCTCCTTTTGAGGTGCTTTTCAAGGAAGTTCCAGATTATTCTCTGCTCAAGTCTTTTGGATGTTTATGTTTTGTTTCTACTTTAAGTCATGGCAGAACCAAGTTTGAAAGCAGAGCTGATAAAAGTGTTTTCTTGGGTTATGTTTATGTGCTAAAGGGGCAAGACTTACAATCTTACTACTGGAGCTATTACTGTTTCAAGAAATGTTGTGTTTTATGAGGCAATATTTCCCTTCTCATCTACAGTCACTTTCCCTGAGTCCTTGTTTGATGATTTTGTTATGCCTCTTGCTAGTTCAGACTCTGATGCATCCATAACATCTACTTCAGATGTGATGGCTGCAGGGGAGACAGATGTTCCTACTGAGATTCCTGCTGTCACTCATGATGTTCTCAACCTTCTAGTGTTTCTAGACCAAGCAGAACCATTAGACAACCATCATATCTCAGGTATTATGTAGTCAGTGTTCCAAACTGGACTTCTGATGCTCATTTGGTTTACAGTACTGCATATCAACACTTTCTTGCTCAAGTTTACAGTGCAACAGAGCCTAAAACTCACTATGAAGCTTCTAGAGATCCAAAATGGGTTAAGGCTATGGAATTGGAGCTTTCAGCTTTGGAAGCAAATAACATCTGGACAATTTCCTATTTGCCACATGGACATGATCTTTTTGGTTGTAGATGGGTTTACAGAATCAAGTACAAGGCAGATGGGAGTGTTGAAAGATATAAAGTCACGTTAGTGGCAAAAGGGTATTCTCAAACTGAAGGTATTGATTATACAGACACCTTTTCTACAGTTTCTAAATTACCTACTTTAAAATGTTTGCTGGCTTTGGCATCCATGTATGATTGGCATTTGATTCAATTAGATGTCAACAATGCATTTCTGCATGGTGATCTTTCAGAAGAAGATTACATGGCTATTCCTCAGGGCTACAAACCAAGTTCTTTGAAGCATCATGATGAGAGAACTCTAGTTTGCAGATTGACAAAATCTCTTTATGGCTTAAAACAAGCATCTAGGCAGTGGTATAGTAAAATATCTGCTTCTTTGATTTCTCTTGGGTTTCAGCAAAGCAAGGCTGACTATACCATGTTTGTGCTTAATAAACAAGACTCTTTTACAATTCTTTTGATATATGTGGATGACATGGTGTTAGCTGGTACTAACTTGGAGTTTTTGCAGCAACTCAAGCACATTTTGAATGCCCAGTTTCAATTGAAAGACTTGGGTCCTTTACAATTTTTTCAGGGATTTGAAATAGCTAGAAATGATACAGGGATTACATTGTGCCAAAGAAAGTTTGCTATTGATATTCTCAAGTACAGTGGTTATGCTCAATGTAAGTCTGTTTCTACACCAATGGAAGTCAACTTGAAGCTTCAACAATCTTCAGCCAATTTTTTTTCTGATCAAGACAGTGTTTTATATAGAAGTTTAGTTGGGAAACTTCTTTATTTGTGCAGTTCAAGACCAGATTTATGCTTCTCTAAGCATAAATTGTCTCAATATGTTTCCAAGCCCTCTGTGGAACACATGAAAGCTCTGCATCATGTTTTGAGGTATTTGCAAGGCAATGTCAGTCAAGGTTTATTCTTTCCTTCACATAATGACCTAGCACTCAAAGCTTATCCTGATTCTGACTGGGGAGAATGTATAGACACAAGAAGATCTACAAGTGGTTTCTTAGTTTATATTGGTGATGCTTCGGTTTCTTGGAAAGCAAAGAAACAAAGTGTTGTTTCTAGATCTTCTGCAGAAGCTGAGTACAGCGGTTCAACAGCTGCCTCTTGTGAAATACAGTGGTTCATGTTTCTGTTGACAGATTTATACATTTCTCTCCCCAAGGTCGCAGTGGTCTACAATGACAGTAATTCAGCTATTCAAATAGCTGAAAATCCAGTTCACCATGAACGCACAAAGAACATTGAGATGGACATTCATGTGGTAAGATATTTGGTAACTCAGGGTGCTCTCATGTTGATTTTTGTACCTTCTTCTCATCAGCTGGCTAACTTGTTAACTAAGCATCTCTCCTCTCCAATTTTCAAATTTCTGGTGCCCAAGTTGGGAGTGCTGAATGTGCACAGTCCAACTTGAGGAGGGTGTATTGAAAAAGCATAAAAATATGGTACTTTGGTTAGGGATGGCAATACGGTTCGATCTAATCCGAAATCCGAGTGATTCGATCCGAATGGATCAAGTCCGAATCCGATCCATTTTAAAATGGATCGGATATGGATATTAAAAATCAAAATCCGATCCGTATCCGGATTCGATCCAAATATATTAGGATATCCGATGGATATCCGACCCGCAAGGATCCGAACATACATAGTTTTACGAAAATACCCGTAGAGTTATAAAAATATATGTTTTACCTACGTATATATAAATACATCACACAATTCACTACACATTATGTTTTCAGGCCTAAAGAAAATATTCCACTCTGGTTATGGATACTTTTAGTGGTTGTTTTGATTGTATTTCTAGACGATTTTAGACATTATTGGTGCCTTAAACCTTTGAATGAATCTCTTATATTTCTTGAAAGATTTACGTTTGTCATATTGCAAATTTTTAGCATAGTTATACTCTTTTAGGCAGGTAAATATTTTGTGTGGTGGCTTGTTTTTATGTATTTTTCTGAATTTGCTGTGTATTTTTATAAGAAGTAAAAATAGTTGCTCATGATCCGAATCTGGATCCGAATCAGATCCGTTTCTGGTGATTCGGGTTGTCGGATCGAATACGGATATTGCAAATTAAATCCGATCCAGATTCGATCCGAATCCGTTTCTGATCCGGATGGATTTGGATCGAATATGGGTCCACTCTTTTTAATCGGATTCGGATATGGATATAGGTGGATCCGATCCGAATCCGATCCGTTACCATCCCTAACTTTGGTGCTTTATTGTATTATCTCCTATCTTGGGATCCTCTTGTGTAATTTCCTATTTGTTGTGTCATCAGTGCCACTTGGCATTGATTGATTGGTAGTTGCTTTTGTTCCGTTAATGTTGTGTATTTGGTGTGAACTGTTGCTTTTGGTTAGTGGTAATTTTTTACCGTTTCCAGAAAATTAATGAGAGTGTTCTTCGTCATCTTCTTCTTCCTTCTTTGATTTCTTGTTGTTTTGATGAGATTCAATGAATTCTAATATAAACTTCTACCAATTACACTTTGTATCTCTCCGGCTGCCACTGGTGTCCACATAAAGAGTTTGTTTGGATGAGCTGAATTATTAGAGAACAAGATTGTTATTTTGAGAAATACTATGTGTCACATTTTTCTTCTCCCTTTACTTTCAACGCCCCAGTGAGGTTCTACAAGAGACAAGTTAAGAAAGGCCCTAATATTATCACAATGAGATATCGAGATATATGGAGATCTGGCGGGGATGGGGGTGGAGATTGGTTGGGAGGAGGAGATAGAGCAAATTGAGAGACACTGAGAGATGCATGTAAAAAATTGATTTTTACATTTTTTTTTTAAAGAAGATTTTAAAAATTTTATGGATGAGAATGGGGGGAATTTAGTCTTTTAGAAATTTCGTCAGTGTGTAGATGGGAAATTAGCTAACCAGGTGTATACATTGTTGGGTTTTGTCTCGAATTTCGCAAGACGAATCGGTGTACCCGATGCGTCTGATTTGTCCTCTGAGGAGGTGATCTCTGAGGAGGTGATCTCTGAGGAGGTGATAACTTGGGCTTGGTGGGCTTTTCCACCTCCTCTATATTAGTATAAATAGAGGTGCTAGCTATTGTTTCTAATTGAGTCGAGTTGAGAGAGATTGGTGAGAAATATTTTTGAGTGGATGTGCGAGGTTAGGGTTTCATAGATGTAGTCTATGAGGATGAGAGTACCACGTCGACGTGGTCCGCGGATTGAGCTGTCTCTCCCCTACGATGTATTCCCTCATTGATATAGTAAAATTCTCCTCCTCCCGTGGATGTAGGCGGTTTTGCCGAACCACGTTAAAATTCTTGTGTTGTCGTTTTTCTTCTCCTATATTGCGTGTGTGTAGTGTGTGATCGTGTGGCGTATTTTTTCTTCCGTTGCGGCGGGAATTCGAGTCGACTAATAATTCCCCAACAAGTGGTATCAGAGCCAGGTTTCGATCCTGGGACCTGTGGGTTATGGGCCCACCACGCTTTACCCTAGGTTTTGGACGCTCCGGACGCAATGGCGGGGTCAGATTCTGCAAATTATCGCTGGATTTTGCAGAATGCTGACGTGGCAGTTTGCGGTGAGATCCAACGGTCCAAAATTGTTCGGGTAATTACGGCGTGCCTGTAGATCGGATTGGGATGAGTCAGGAGTCTAACCCCATGTTTTTGGACGTTGCGGATTCATCGGTACGGTCAGAATTTTTAGATTCTGAGTGGATTGAGAAGATCAGCATCAATTGATATCGATGGGTGAGATCGAAGACGACGGGATGCGATCAGGGTCAATCAAGTTCAAGTCCAATCAGGTGGGGTCAATTAGAGGCGTTTTCCTAATTGAACGTTCGATTGGCAACCTATGCAGGCTTGGGAGTGTGTTGACAGGTGGAGCTGCTGTTCAACATAGGCAAGAAGCATAGGCTTTGTGTGTTTGTGAGCACGAGACGCAACAGTTGCAGAGGAGTCTGGTCAGAGACGTGGGCAACTATTGCAAGGGAATTCACAAGAAGCTCCAGGGCAGAGATCGAGGCGGTGGACGCAGTTGACGAGGCCATGGCACGCGGTGGCGTCCTGATATCTCTGTGTGGTTCGTGACGATAACTCTTGAGCAACTCGAGGCAAGAAGAGAGGTAAGTCGCGGCGGGTTCGCAAAGCGGTGGCTTTGCAAGACGTCTTGGTGTAGGCGTAGGATCGAACAGGAGAAGCAACAAAGCAAGGAGAAGCACTCAGGGTTGGCGTGGAGAAACACGTGGTTGACGTGTGAGGACGCTGAAGCATGGAGATAGTGCAGGTTGCGCAGAAGTTGCAGGTTGTTCGAGACGGTGCTCAAGTGACGAGAATGGTGATGAAGAAAACTACTGCAGTAGTAAAGAGGAAGGGAGTCTCGTTTGCACTTGACGTGGTTGGTGGAGAACTCTCCAGTGATGAGCTAGCTGGTGGAGAGATGGAGCCACACTACTCCCCAAAGTGTCATGCTTTGGGACGCACCCGTGTCGGGGGTGTGAGGCGTGCCCTAGGAGGGGGTGCAGAGCATCTCGGTAGAGGTGCGATGGCAGTCCATGCAGTTGGAGCATGGCGGATGCGGCGGAGTTGACATCAATAACGGAGATGGCTAAGGAATTTGCTAGGTGCTTGCAGAATTCAAGCCAAGGTGGAGTTTGTTGGGTTTTGTCTCGAATTCCGCAAGACGAATCGGTGTACCCGATGCGTCTGATTTGTCCTCTGAGGAGGTGATCTCTGAGGAGGTGATAGCTTGGGCTTGGTGGGCTTTTCCACCTCCTCTATATTAGTATAAATAGAGGTGCTAGCTATTGTTTCTAATTGAGTCGAGTTGAGAGAGATTGGTGAGAAATATTTTTGAGTGGATGTGCGAGGTTAGGGTTTCATAGATGTAGTCTATGAGGATGAGAGTACCGCGTCGACGTGGTCCGCGGATTGAGCTGTCTCTCCCCTACGATGTATTCCCTCATTGATATAGTAAAATTCTCCTCCTCCCGTGGATGTAGGCGGTTTTGCCGAACCACGTTAAAATTCTTGTGTTGTCGTTTTTCTTCTCCTATATTGCGTGTGTGTAGTGTGTGATCGTGTGGCGTATTTTTACTTCCGTTGCGGCGAGAATTCGAGTCGACTAATATAGTATGATTTATTTTTTCGGTGGTTATTAATATAGAATTCTTTTCTTTCTTTCATCACATTGTTTATTTATGTTACTCAATATAGTATTCATCATATTAATAAATCCCTCCTTAAATCTCTTGTTTATTTATGTGACATGCTATTTTAGTTCAACAAAACCTAACCTCTGCTAAAATAATTTATTCTCTAGGATTCTTTAAAAAAAGATCAATGAACAAATGAGTGTTATCTGAGTAATAAAGCATCTCAAATCCTTGCACAAGGTCTCGGGTTCAAACCCGGTTTAAAGTAATTCTCAAAAAAAAAATGTCAACGGAATAAATAATTTCCTGTGCTGCATTTTTATTTTAGAGTTACAAAACAATTTTTTTGTCAAAAAGTTTCAGAACAGCTCAAAAACAAATTAGGGTTATAGACGATTTAATTATTGTAATTTTCTTGAGAATTTAATTATTCGTGCATTATGTTGTTCCATGTCTTCGTTTTAGGGGATTTCCCTTGTTCTATGTCATGTTTACTGACTTTTTTGAACAATATTTATACTTTGAAGAGTAAGTATGAGAGAAGTGTTATGAAAGCTTCAAACACTACCGAATTTGGTGAAGCAACGAAACAAGCGAGGGAGGAAGCTCAAGACGAAGTTGCATTGTAAGTTATAGTATGTGCTCTTTCGTACGGAAGGGGAAGGCTTTCGAAGGAAAGGCATTCGCCCGAAAGCTTAGGGCTTTCGTGCAAAAGGATCGGGCTGAGGTGGTTCGGCTTGTTTCCAAGCCCGTTGCAGTTTGTTTTTGGTATTGTTTTGGCTCCAAGTCAGTACTCTATGTATAAATAGGTATTTAGGGTTATGACTTAGTGTTTGTGTGGCCATAGTGTAGGTGTAAATCAGTTGCTCTCACTCAATAAATCGTGTTTTCAGGATGTTGACGTAGCTATCAAAGATTGCTAGTGAACCACGTTAAATTCAGCATTCTTTATCGTTTTGTTTCATCGCTCGTGTCTTTACCCTCTATTTTCACAAGTGGTATCTGAGTTATGTTAGGGTTTCGAGAGCGGCGATGTCGGGTATGGCGATGACATTGATATGTTCGTGAGGAGAAGCAAGTTTCGTTTGTTGGCTTGTGAAACAATGGGAACAGGTATACCTACCATCTGAAGTCCCATGGAGGGGCTACCCAGACTCCTGTTATGGAGCACCCGGCGCACATATGTTTCAGGCATGCATCTGCGCGTATAGGTGCATCTTGCATCTGGCACATACAGCGCGGCCGCACATCTAACAAGCATCGATGGCGCGAATCCGGCGGTTCACGCACATCTGGCTTTCTGGGATTTCAGGCGCAATCGTGCTCCCGGCGTGGTGCATCTGGTGCATGGAACTTTTTTGGCTGTTAGGAGGATTCAAGCCAAGGTGGAGACAACTCGAATTAACTGGCTGATTGGGCTCTTGACATAGAGCATTGGCGCGTCTTTGGCATGAAAATTTGGTTCCGGTTATGACTTGTGTTATGTACCTGTTTATGTGTTTTCTGTAGGTGCATCTGTTTGTGGGGTGTGTACCATGACACGCAGTTGGCTCGCATCTGGCGCGATTAGGGATCCTGGCGGGCATCTGGCTAATTGGAGACAATTGGGGCACAACCTGGCACGACAATCTGTTTGGGCACTCGTGACTGCTGCATCGGGTCTGAGTATCATTTGGCACTTGTCGTGGTGCATCTTTCTGGCGCAAGTGGGTGCATTGGAAATGTATTTGATCCTGCCTCAGTAAATACATTGAATTTTGGTTCAAGGTGGAGCACTTGTTTTTGTTTGCGGAAGTGTATCCACCTCTAAAACAGTTGTTGCAGGAACGCATTGTGGTTGGAGCAACGATTTAGCGAATTTAGTTTTGCATACAGCTGCGAAACAATTGGATTGGAGAGAAGGATGGTTCTGTCCTTGCTAGGATGTTTGAGTCAAGGTTGAGGTTTGCTATATATGAATACTTCAGACCCCATCAAATTTATCGAAGCAACGAAGCAAGCGACGTAGGAAGCTCAAGACATAGCTGCATTGGAAGTTAGAGTGTCTTTCCTTTCGTACAATAGGGGAAGGCTTTGTACGAAAGGCATTTCGCGATAGCTTAGGGATTTCGTGCGGAAGGATCGGGATGGGACGGTTCGGCTTGTTTCCAAATCTGTTTTGTAATGTTTTTGTATTGTTTTGGCTCCAAGTCAGTAGTCTATGTATAAATAGGTACCTAGGATCGTCGCTTAGAGCTTGTCTGGTTGTTATGGCCGTTGTGGCCATCGCGTGGGTTGTAAATCAGTAGTTATCTCTCAATAAATCGGGTTTTTAGGCCGTGGACATAGCTAGCAACGTTACTAGTGAACCACGTTAAATTTGGCTTTCTTTATCGTTTTGTTTTATGGCTCTTGTCTCTACCCTCTGTTTTAACAAGAAGAGATGAGGTAAAAGTACTTCACCCATATATTTGCACCGCTAAAATCAAGAGAAGAAGTCATACTATTTAACAATCAATTTAGATGAAATAATATGGAGATTAACTATGGAGGACCTCAAACTCAATGCTTGCTTAAAGTCACCAATATAGACCAGTATCATGTTACCGACTAAAATTCAATTATTATTTTTTGTTCTTTTTGTTTCCAGTTTAACAAAATATCAACCAGCATGGCAGCATCTTTCTCTGTCTCTCTTTCTCAATTGCGCCAGAACTGCAAGGCACGTAGCCAAGAAGTTATAACTTGGATAGCCAAAATAGTGTGGTAGAGCAATGATGAGTTGTTTTAAAGGAAGGAGTAGACAAAACAAAACTAATGAACACTATATATAACAGTACTACTACCATGGTGGGTTGGACGGGCCTTATCTCCAAGTGCGTGGTCGGCATCATACATTCATCCAAAAAAACCAACATACCTCTCTCATATGCAGAAGTCCCACCACAACATTTATTGTTGAATCAGACATCAGACGTGCATGCACAGTATTTGTAATTTTGTATACTTTATGTATTACAATTTCCTAAAAATATGTAGAATCCATACTACCATACATATATTCGGTGCTTCAAATAAGAGGTGTGTTTGCACAGCTGTTTGGATGACCCATGCAAGATAAGAGAATGAAGAGAATGTTTGTCCTGATTAAATTCAATGATTGGTATAAGAATAGAGATGCCAACAAATCAGGTTTCGATCAGATCAGTCTACAACTAAATTTGGATCCACAGGTTCATGTGAGAAATCTTCAAGGGTTTTAGCGAATGAATATATGAAGAAGAAGATACAGAGATACTACCTATTTTCGTATGTTTCAGCTTACTTCACTTTTTGTCACTATTCACTGGGTCACTTTGACCTGCTGATTTGATTAGCAAAACGATATAAGAATTTCATAATCTTTCCAAGGTCTTGTTGAGTAAACTTGATTTTATAATACAATGAAAAAAAGTTCAAAAAGTTAAATCGTTTTGCTATCCAAATCACCGAGTCAAAGTGACCAGTTACGGGTTAAAAAGTCAAAGTAAGACGATTCAGATGAAACGGAACTAGTATCCATTAGAGAGTGAAATGACATAGAGGTGCACAAGGAGACATCATGGTTTACAAATAGCCTTTATATGAAACTATAAACAATGTCATATTTAGAAGCCTTGGATCAGAAAAGAAGGAAATATTGCAAGATGATCCCTCGAATTAGGTTTACATGTCGGCGTATTCCTTTTGATAACAATTAGGCCCAGTTGCTTTCTTCCTTTAGGCATTTTCGTCCTTCAATAACGAAACTTTATCATATAGTCCTCCAAGTGTAGGTTTGACTTCAGTTGGATCCTTTGACTGCTAATACCCTCCCTAAGCGAGTTTGATCTTGAGTTGATGGAATGTTTATGAGTGTAGGCATTTGATGAAGACGTCTCCTAGTTAATCAGCAAACGAACAAACGAAACAGACAATTATTTTGGAATGAGACATTTTTTTCTAACAAAATGAAATCTAATTTTATATGTTTTGTCCCAGCATGCGTGATAGGATAGGCAGTCATGGATATCGCAAAGATGTTATCATAACTAATTGTTGGTGCATTGTGATAAACATGTGCAAGTTTTTTAGCTCAAGTGTAGCAAGACCTCTATGTTCATCTTCTGTAGAAGATCATGCTATAATTGGCTATTCTTTTACTCCCCATTGTATGGGATTAGTGCCTAGAAATCACACAAAGTCCGCAGTATTTCTTCTGTCATATGGGTTACCAGCCCAATTTATATTAGTGGAAGAATGAATATTTAAAGAGTACTGATAATGCATACGATGATTAGAGTTCCTCGGAAGTATCTAAGATTTTTTTTTTTTGTTGTACCAATTATATGTGAAGTAGTAGGAGAATGCATGAATATACACAAAATTGATTTCATCAAAAGAATGTCATATCTAGTGAGTGTTAAATACTGCAGGACACATACCATATTGCTTAAAAGTAGTTAGATCAGGTAAGAGAGTATCATCATTCATATGATACTTAAATGTCATATGCAGTAGGAGTGGCACCTGGTTATTATCCATTGTAAACTTAAGTTAATGCACAAAAATACCATTCGTGTTCATATGAATATAATGACCTAAAAACTATGTTAGGGGTCATAAATTGGTCATGTCAAACTCAGTGTTACTGACATTAAGGTTAATATAAGCATAGTCATACTTAATTGGGATGATATTACCAACATGAAGTAATAGAACAGTAATATGTTTGTTAACAAATCTAATAAAAAAGAGAAGAATCATCTCCAAAAGCACGGAACGTGAAAAAAGGAATATTACTATTGAATTTTGCAAATCAGGCCCCTAGGTCTATTTTAAACCATAGGTGGATTTATATAACTTGCATATACGATAGGGGTAATTAGAGTCTTTAACCCTAAGGGGATGTTGCATATAAACAAGTTCTCTCAATGCAGGACTGCATTCTTGACATCAAGTTAGTGTAAGGGCCAGTCAAAAGAGGTAGCCAATGTCAGCACAATTCTGAGAGTGGATATAGATTCGAGAGAAGACAAATAAGCACACGAGTACAAGTGTTACTTATCTATTCCCACAAATCGCGAGACAGTGAAAGTCTACTTCGTCGAGCCAATTAGATTGGTCTTTCCGCAAACGATAAAAGAGATATTAGACACGACAAAAATATCTAATCTATAGGAATCTAGGACTATGTAAAGATCGATAGAAGATGAGACGATAAGATTATAAAGTAAATCACATACAAAAGTTATATGTAAAGAAGAGATGCATGACATACAAGATTTTTGACGTGGAGAAATTTTTATTGTGTTCTCCGCTTGAGAAAGATAACTAGGATAAAACCCCCTTGCTAGCACCTAGCAGTAACCAGTGCTAGACAACTTTATTTCCAAAACCTTCTGATACAAGATATATATCGAGCTATCACGCATATAGACTACTCACCACAATAACTTTACATGCATACCTTTTGCAATCTCTTGTGTAGCACCAAATGCGGTGACAATCAAAATACTTCCTTGAATCTAGTTGTGAACTAACACACCAGCTCGGTCCGTTGAACTGGCGACTTGAGGTACACGTGAGCCACTTGCTCCATGCATGCACTACAATACGTTTTCCACCATAGTTCCTCGAGTGAACAACTCTATCATCGTTAGTTCGTAAGTGAACAAACTCTATCATCGGTAGAAACTTGAACCAAGAACCAACCAGAAATATGAGACACTAGACAAGACTAACAAAATTCTGCACCCATAGGCAAGGAGTACACAACCATAGAACAATGCTAAGATGATACTGCAACATCGCAATAAACATCCCAATAAGGGGAAACAACTTTAGATATGATACAATATGATCAATAGTCGTTCAGCACAAACACAGCTTAACATATCTGGAATTGAAACAACTCTAGGATGAATATATGTGAGAGAAAACCTAGTGTCCAGATCTGTGAGACATTTATGCAGTAGAAATCATCTAAAACACAGATCAAAAGTATGAAAAATATCAAGAGATTTGATTAGAACAAATAAAACTTTATGGCAAATTCTAGACAGAGGTAGATCAAACAGGCAAATGTTCTGGATCAGACTGAGAGAAATAAAGAAGAACTTGAATAAATAAATAAAATAACTCCTTTTTCTAGTAGTGAGAGAAAAATCTTTTAAACAACACATTTTTCCAATGCGACATTAGGATTTAGATAGAGCCTTTCATATGAGGCTATACAAAGTGTCTTTTTTAGAGTCGTTGGATCATACTAGCTCCGTTCTCTATCTATCTTCACAGTTTGACTTTTTCTTCCGTAATCGGGTCACTTTAACCCGGTGATTTGGATAGCAAAACGATTAATTTTGTTGGTAATTATTCCATGGTACTTTACAACACCATGCAAATATTATCAAATTCTAGAATTGTTTTACTAATCAAATCACCGAATCAAAGTGATCTAGTGAATAGTGGTAAAATGAAAACTGTGAAGATAGATAGAGAACAGAGGAAGTAAAAGAAAGGGAATATTGCAAGATGATCCCTCAAATTAGGTTTACATGTCAGCGTGTTTCTTTTTATCATAATTTGGGTCAGTTCCTTTCTTCCTTCTTGCATTTTCATCCTTCAACCACAAATTTGCACCTTTCATTCCTCCAAGTATAGGTTTGACTAAAGTTGAATCCTAAGCAATGTCGGACCAACATTAGTACTAGTGATGACTATAGCCCCGCCAAACTTTGAAAAAAAATATTGGCCCTCATTTTGTGTAGTTCTTCAATTTAGTTACACAGAAATTGTACTATATAACTCTAATCCAACTTCCAAAATTAACATTTTACTCTTATGTTTTACAACCTTTTTTGTTAGTTTAGCTTCCATTAGAACAAATTCATCGATTCCTCATGAAACAGTCATAACTACTGTTAAAAAGTGGCAACTCTTTTGTCACCGAAGACAAAAATTATCCACTGTATATGTATGCCTAATAGAAGAACTACACTGTTTGGGCTTACAAGATTGAAGCCCAATCCACACTGAAGATTAAATCATGATCCAGCTGTATGAAGCCCAATCAAGCCCATCCTTTATTCATTGTAAATACCCATAATGTATAAGGGTATTATTGTCTTATTGATGTCACAGCAAACCCTATCCATTCCCTACCGTTAGATCTAGGTCGTACAGATTATTACCGTTGGATGAGACTATATAAGTCTCATCCCTTTACTGTTGCTTCATTATGTGAATATAGTTTCTCTTTCTTCCGCCTTCTTCCTCTTGTGTTCTCTCTGCAAACCCTAAAGGGTTCATCAAATCTTTCATGGTATCAGAGCCATTCGATGGCTCTTACCACAGCCAATCCGGCTACACAGCCTCTCTATCTCTTATCAAATATTCACAATTTACTTCCCTTTAAACTTGATTCCACAAACTTTGTTCTGTGGAAACATCAGATTTCTTCAATCTTTAGAACACATACTTTATACGGTTACTTGGATGGATCCATCGTTTGTCCATCACCAGTTTTGACCAGATCTGACGGTTCCGATGAAGTTAATCCTGCATATACTGCTTGGCAACTTCAGGATCAAGCTGTTCTTACGATCCTGAACGCCACCCTTTCCCAGGAATCTCTAACCCTGGTTATTGGATCTGCAACCAGCCGTGATGCATGGCTTGTTCTTGAGCGCCGGTATGCATCTTTGACCAGATCCAATGTTTTGTCTCTCAAGGCGGAGTTTCACGCTCTCAAAAAGGGCTCAGATCCTATAGATCTGTACATGCAGAAACTGAAAACGATCCGTGACAAACTTGCCGTCGCCGGTGTTGTCACCTCCGATGAAGATCTGCTCCTGTATGCTCTCAACGGCCTCCCCCCTGAGTACAACTCCTTCCGCTCCTCCCTGCGCATCCACTCAGCCCCGATCCCCTTTGAGGAGATTCATGTCCTTCTCAAAGCTGAAGAGAACATGCATGCTCTCCAGAACCCAGTTTCTGATTTCTCCACTCCAACTGCCTTCTATGGCTCCGGCGGAGGCCGTGGCGGTGGTGGTGGACGGAACCCTAACGGCCAGCGTGGCGGACGGAACTCCAATGGCCACCGAGGTGGTGGCGGTGGCCGATCGGATTCCAGAGGCGGTCGTTCTAATTCCGGGTACGGATCCAGTCCCAACTACTATGGCTCCGGATCCGGGTCGGGTTCTGGAAACGGGTCTGGATATGGGTCGGGTTCCGGATATGGTAACGGATCCGGTTCGGGTCGTGGAGCAGGGCGGTCCAATTACCGTGGCAGAGGTGGTTTCGGTTCGGGTCGTGGTAACTCTAAACCGGTAAATTGTCAAATTTGCGGTTATGATTATCACTCTGCTATAGATTGTTACCATCGAATGGATTATGCCTATCAAGGAAGGCTACCCCCTGAACAACTCTCTGCTATGGCTGCCTCAACCTCTCATCAAAATCAACAAGCTGCTACCTCTGATCTCTGGCTTACAGCCACTGTTCGTACAATATTAGCTCTTGCTGCTACTTTTTCTTGGCCACTTCATCAACTAGACGTGAAAAATGCTTTTTTACATGGAATTTTGCGCGAAACAGTTTACATGAAACAACCCACTGGGTTTATTCACCCAAAATTTCCTAAGCATGTGTGTTTATTGCATAAGTCCATATATGGTCTCAAACAAGCCCCACGTGCTTGGTTTGAGCGTTTTACCTCCTTTTTAAGTTCTCTTGGTTTTATAGCTTCATTTGCTGATTGCTCGCTTTTTATTCGTCATGCCAACAACAAAATTACTTTGCTTTTACTTTATGTTGATGACATTATATTAACAGGCAATGACTCTACTTATCTCTCTTTCCTTATGCCACAACTTAATACTGAATTTCACATGACTAATTTAGGCCCATTAACATATTTTTTGGGCCTGCAAATCTCTCGTTCTGATAGTGGGCTGTCTATTACCCAAGAGAAATACACAATTGATCTCTTGGCTAAGTTCAATATGACCAATTGTAAGCCCAGCCCAACACCAATGGCTGGTGGTGTTAAATTTCATTTACACCAAGGTCAACTATTACCTGATCCTTCTATTTATCGACAACTACTTGGTGCCTTACAATATTTAACTTTCACACGACCTGACATTGCATTCTCAGTTAATCACTTGTGTCAATTTATGCATGCTCCTACTAATGTGCATCTCAGTGGTGCCAAACGAGTACTTCGGTACTTACAAGACACTAAAGCCCATGGGCTTCACTACACAAAAGGCCATTTACCTTTGCAAATTTTTACTGATTCTGATTGGGCCGGAGATCCTACTGATCGCCGGAGCACTACTGGGCTCATTGTGTTTCTTGGCCCAAACCCAGTTCACTGGTCCGCCAAGAAACAGCCTACTGTTTCACGCTCCTCTACTGAAGCAGAATATCGAGCTTTAGCTACGGGTGCCGCTGATTTATCATGGTTTCGTCAACTCTTTTATGATTTGCGCTTTAAATTACCAACACCTCCTCTTTTATACACTGATAATATCTCTGCTATTGCACTTACTCATAATCCCATTTTTCACGCACGTACAAAACATATCGAGATTGACTATCATTACGTGCGTGAACAAGCTCTATTAAAACATCTTACTGTCTCATTTATTTCCAGCGCAGATCAAATTGCTGACATGTTTACAAAAGCTCTAGCTGCTGCACCTTTTGAAGTGTTCCGAGATAAACTGCTGCTGCATTCGCCCCAACAGTTTAAGGGGCCGTAATAGAAGAACTACACTGTTTGGGCTTACAAGATTGAAGCCCAATCCACACTGAAGATTAAATCATGATCCAGCTGTATGAAGCCCAATCAAGCCCATCCTTTATTCATTGTAAATACCCATAATGTATAAGGGTATTATTGTCTTATTGATGTCACAGCAAACCCTATCCATTCCCTACCGTTAGATCTAGGTCGTACAGATTATTACCGTTGGATGAGACTATATAAGTCTCATCCCTTTACTGTTGCTTCATTATGTGAATATAGTTTCTCTTTCTTCCGCCTTCTTCCTCTTGTGTTCTCTCTGCAAACCCTAAAGGGTTCATCAAATCTTTCAATGCCCACTCTATATTTGGGTACCATTCTTCCCGTTTGACATAATACTTGTGTCTAATCTCCAAAAACTGGACGAACTTGTTCCACAATGGTCCACATTAATAATTCATCAATCGATATGAGTTATCTAAATAACTATATTCCACTATAAATTCAGCTCAGTGGGACTAGTGACCATTTCTTTCTTTTTTTGATGACGTGGAAACTCCAACGACTAGCTTTCTGGTGTTTTTGTGTAACCTCCGCTCAAGTCCGGTGACAAATTTTTTATCCACTGTTAAGGTTGCTCTAAATATTGGCATGTCATAACCGCATGACCATGAAAGTCAAAGTGTTCAGAATATCCTCTATGACACATGGACCATAATTTTAAAATGACTTCAGTTTTCGCTGATCGTTTGTGAGGTGTGAGTGTTATAACACTCTAATTGGCATGTCATAACCGCATGACCATGAAAGTCAAAGTGTTCAGAATATCCTCTATGATACATGGACCATAATTTTAAAATGACTTCAGTTTCCGCTGATCGTCTAATTTATTGTTTAGTTTAGCTTCCACTATAACAAATTTTTGATCCGCTACTGTTAAAAAGTGTCTGATCTTTGCCACCAAAGACAAAATTATCCCCACTCTTTATGTTATCCCCACTCTATATTTCAGTGCCACTCCCGTTTGACATAACATTTTTTTCTAATCGCCGAAAACTGGCCGGACCTGTTCCACAGTGGTCCACCCCTATAAATCATCAGTCGATATGAGTTCTCCAAATAACTATATTCCATTTCCACGATAAATTCAGCTAAGGGGGCACTGCTGACAATATTTTATCTACTGTTAAGGTTGCTCTAAAAATTTGGCTACGACATAACCGCATGAACATGAAAGTCGAGTGTTCACAATATCCTCCAACACATTCAGAGAAGTCCACTCCGACACTCATTTTGGGACGGAAGGAGCAATAGTGAAATTGCCGAGAAACGAAAGAGCGAGGAGATTAATAATTGGGAATCGCAAAACTATTTTGAAGAGTGTACGTAACGCTAGCCATGTCGGGCCCGGTGGTGATCGAAGAGTCTCAACACCTGCGGACACATATAGATTTCTTGTACCCCCTAGTGTTTGTTGATCGTTGAAAGACGTCGGCAACAGAAGAGGGAAAGAAACTGCTCAGTTGGCAAGAGATGATGAATCACAAGGTACTTTTTGTCTTTTGGTGGCCAACAAATGGCGTGGCTTCTTGAGAAATACAGTACTCTTTGTGTCGTTTTCTCTTATGTTTCACTCTTGCTTTCTATAATCTTTCAAACACAGATCAGTAGCCTATCACAAACAACTTTGGTTTATTCACTACTGACTATCGGTGGTCATTGCACAGATGTTTTTCGTTAGGTAGGCATGTGGCTTCTATGAAGATCTTCTTTTCATCGTCAACCGTGGTGTTTATACGCACCTCAATTATTAATTCACGGGGGGCTTTCGCATGTTTACAGTTTCCTGGAAATGACCAGATCCGTCCCTTTTAACTCTAAGGCGGATCTTGAAATTTTGTGCAGTGGGGACTGAAATAGTATAATTGGTGTTTTTAATGAACAAAACAAAGTTAGGGTTGTTCGGTAAATTATGTGGGGACTAACTTGAACAAAAGTAAAATTTTACAAGTCAAAATTATAATTAAAATAAGTTGAGTGAGGGTTATAGTGTGAATCTGTCACTGGTAATTCCAATGGAGAGGTAGTAAGACTTTTCGTTGGGTTCGAACATGCGACTTTAAGAAGAGAAAATCACAAAGCTTTACAAATAGGGCAAAATCCTAAAATTAGCCTAACACTTGGGCATTATTAACAGAAACTCGCAGGAAAAAATTCCCAAATCGGGAAATTGGGGGCTGAATCACCAAATTAATATTACTGCAACTGGCAAAAGATAATTTAAAATGTTGGTTTGACTGGTCAGGAGTAAAATTTCAGGTCCAAACCAGATACCCACGCTCCATCGAGTGTCGTAGGCGTCGACGAGAACTTTCCGAACTGGGATCGCAAATGTCATTCTGATACATGTAGCAAAGTTACGGCCAAAATAGCGGGCACCAATGAAAATGACCAAAATTACTCATTACTTTTATGCGTTGCGCTTGTTAGAAATTTTACACGGAAAGAATTTTCTGTATTATGAACAGAAAAATAAAATAAATTCAGAAAGAAAAAACACGCCGATTGAAAGTTTTCCGAATGTGGGTGTTAGGTTGAAGATAATCTTGTATATGTATTGATACATATTCCTTATACAAGGTTAGCCACCTACCGTCGTTGACTACTGTTTTTAAGGTTAAAAAATTTCCGGCACGTAACCACCAGTTTGACGAGCCAGGAATTGTAGCAGAGAGATTTTGTTTGTTGGCGGTGAGAGTATGGATGTTTCCAGTTGTTCCGGGTTGAAGAAAGGATGTTGGCTTTTATAGAGAGAATATGACGGTTGGTAGCGAACGGTTGTAACCGTTGGCAGCAAATGTTCCGTTATTTAATCTAATGTAATTAATCATAACTAGTTTTTGGTCCAAACCACACCGCACCACGGCCCGAGACCGAGCAAGACAATCACCGGCGCCCACGTGATTTCTTTGGAGTTTGTCCAACACTCCCCTCCTTTAAAAGTTGCTTCGCCCTAAGGGCGTGCCCTTCCTTGTCAAACTTGGGGTAGATAAACAAGTTCATCTTGACAATGATGTGGTACTCTTTTATTTCATACGATGAACAGGCCGTATGAGAGGCTTGTTTGATCATATAAAGATAAAAGTTTTTGACGAGTGAGGTGATGATGTGATCCCCAACCTACATAATTTAAGGTTGTGAGAATTTTATCGTGACTTCGTAAGTTAGCTACCTAAATTGTTGGGAATATGCCTTGAATAGGCTTGAGGAGCTTGGCGAGGAGTTAGGAGACGAAGAGGGGCAAGGAAACAAGGCCAAATCGGAGGATCAAGACGAAGAGAAGGAAGACAAAGAAGAAAACAGCAGCTCACAGGGTCAGGGAGGTCGCAGGACCTCAAAATCAAGTCCCACGACCTGGGGGGAGGTCGCACAACCTCTGATCCAGGTCGCACAACTTGGTTCGAGGGCTGGGGATTTTGGAATTGTTTTCTTATGTGATTTTGGTCCGTATTGGACGTTTCTTTGTGACCAAGCAAGCCTATTAGGTCTATATAAACGTGTATAGGCATAGGTTGAGGTCGTGGGTTGTATTCGTGGTGTCTCTAATAAATTGGGATTTCGGGTCATGGACGTAGCTAGTTTCACAACTGGTGAACCACGTTAAATTCTTTGTCTTTCGTTCTTTATTTGTTCATATTTCATGTTTGATACCCAGATTTATCCGCTATGTCATAACAAATTGGTATCAGGGCCAGGTTAGGTTAGGATTTCAAGGGAACGATGTCAGGTTCAATGAAGATCGAGAAGTTCAGTGGAAAGTTTCAATACGTGGCAGATCAAGATGCAGGTGTTGCTTAAACGCGACGATCTTGGGATGCCTCTGGAATAAGGGCAACGTGGACACAACCACAATGGCGTATCTGAATATGGACAAGAAGGCACACGCAACGATCATGTTGTGTCTGACGAACGACGTGATCACTGGTGTCGCATATCAGGAGAAGGCGGCTGCTTTGTGGGTCAAGTTGGAGGATCTCTGTATGAAGAAATTAGTGACAAACAAGTTGATGCTCAAGCAACTGCTATTTGGGTTGCGAATGTCTGAAGGTACGCAAATTAGTGATCACTTAGATGTTCTGGACACTATTTTGCTTGAATTGCGTGATAGTGTGAAGAAAATAAGTGATGAGGATGCGGCCTTAATTTTATTGGTGTCGCTACCTCCATTATATGAGGGTTTCGTGCAATCTTTCATTGGTTGGAAAGGTACGATAACCCTAAAATAGGTTAGATCTGCTCTTCACACCAGGAATATGAGGCACAAGGCTGCCTGCAATTCAGATGACCATTATGCGCTAGTGTAATGGTCAAAGCAGAAAAGGGTAAGTGATACAAGAGGTTTGCAGGATCAAGCTTACCACATGATGTATGTGCTTACTGCATGGAGAAAGGTCACTGGGAAATGGAGTGTCCCAAGTAGAACCATGTTAATATGGTTCTAGGTGGAGGGACCTTCTCAGAGGACGACCTACTTCTCTGAGCCCCTTGGGGCGGTTCTGGGCTCCTGGCACTGAACGATCTGGCGCGTGAGATTTCTGGCACGCGAATCGGGTTCTGGTTCTAGGCGCGAAAGGTTTATGGCGCGCACTAGGGTTTCTGACGCATCTGAGCATACGCCGCGCATCTAGCATGACATTTTGTAGCACTCTTCATTGGTGCAACCGGTCGGTTTTGGTTCGGTTGGCCGGTTATTCGATAGTTTTCGCTTCGGTTAAACCGGAACCGTTATAAGGATATATCCGGAACCGGACGTTCCGGACAGTTTGTATTTTTTTTTCTTCATTTTTTTTTTGAGAAATATTATTTTTTTGTTTGCGGTAAATAATAAATGTAAAACATAAAATTAGACAAATAATAAAAAAAGACACAAACTTGTATTATTAATTAAAATATAAAATGGTAGGAAAAATTGCATCACTATAGTTTAAGTACATCCCAACTAGGTTGGCACCCACTCAACTACCGATCATTTTCATTTTTTCTAACTTACATATAAACTTATTGAAATGAACTTATTGAAATAAGAACTTATTTTTTTTAACCATTCGTCTAGATCTAGCGGAATGTCCTCGCCTATTCCCAATTCTTCGTAAAGTTCGGTCACGGCCACGTTCAAAGGGTGTAGGTCTTGTGTGAGTTTGTTGGCGTCGCTCCAATCCTTTGAGCATATGAGTACCTCCAACATCTCCGAAGATAGACACGATCTTTTCTCTGACAATACTCGTTTACCTGCACTAAAAGTTGATTCCGAAGGGACTGTCGAAGCGGGAGGGGTTAGTAAATCACGTGTCATTTTAGAAACAATCGGATAGATACGTTCCAAGCAAGTACATCTACATTTTCTATTTCCTCCTATGTTTGTTGTAAGAAATAATTTTGGTTAATGTACAACAATAATTCTGAGACGCAATTCGACCCGGTGGGGGTGGTTTGTCTACTCTTATATAAAGACCCCATTTTTACCTTACCCCTCGGATCCCTCGAACTCGATGGTTCTTGAGAACCTTGATTACCAATACCAAACTTTAACAACATATTTTTCATACATAGCATTAAGAGTTTGTTTAATGTCTTCAAAAGTTGGTGTTATCACTACCTTTCTATAATCGGTACTCATGTTTTCCGAAATTGTTTCTAGCACAAATTTTGCGGTTTCATCCTTACACCTTGGGTCCAAAATACTTACCAAACAAAAAACCATAGGATTTTTTTCAAAATATTTGAGAAATTTTTCTTCCATTACCGCAATTGCGTCGTATAAAATTACATTATTCATGTTATTTTTAAAAGCTTCCCTTATAAACATTAGTTGTGGAATAACATTGTTAGTAGATGGATAATAAACACCCGAAAGAAGATTAGTTGCGGTATAAAATGGTTCATGAAAATCTCTTAAAACGATGGCGGCCTTCCAATCTTGAAGGGAAACGGAAACGGGATTGTTTAGATTCATTCAAAAAACGTGTGATTGTGGTCTCGTAACCTTTAACACTTTTCAACATCAAGTAAGTCGAGTTCCATCTTGTCCTACAATCTCCCCCACTTTTTTTTCTTGCCGTTTTGAACACAATAATCCGCAAATTGTTTGGTTCTTTTGTTCGAAGACGCAATAAAGAGAATAGCATCACGAATGGGACTAATATGCTCATCTAGTCGTTTCAAACCATCTTGTACAATTAAATTGATAATGTGACATACACAACGAACATGGTCAATTTCTCCGTGAAAGGGTGTTTGTATCAAAGTTTCCATATGGTCTATCGCACTATCACATGCCGATGCATTGTCAAAGGTCATTGATGTAATTCGTTCACTAATACCCCACTCTTCAAAAGCATCGACTATAGCTACTCCCATATTTACACCCTTGTGAGGATATGGAACTTCTCGAAATCCAATTACATGTTTTTGTAAAGTCCAACTTTGGTCAATGTAGTGTGCGGTGACACAAATATACCCTTTATCATTTCTATCGGACCACATATCGGAAGTGCAAGCAATTGTAAAATTAGAATTTAAAAAATATTGCATAATTTCCGCTTTCCTCTCACTATATAGATCAATTATATCTTTCCTAGTAGTATGTCTACGAATATGCCTATAACTAGGACAAAACGTGGTTTGTATTAATGTGTCAAACTCTACGTCGTCGGTCATATTGATAGGTTTTTCGGTGGCAGTGATATAATGAGCTAATGCTTTTCGCGCCCTAGGTTCATCGTAGACAAAAGTAACTACGTTACCGTGCGCGTCGTATCCTAGTTGGGTTTGGACCATCGGGTCACCTACGGCGGGTGTATCTTTCAAAAGTCCGTGTAGATTTTGTAAATGTTTTCTCAAGGATCCTAATCCACCGGTGTGATGATATACAAATGATTTTTTAAAATGATTGCAAACGGCCCTAAATTTTGGTCTACCTTTGTCGTCTAAACCATCGGGTATTTTTTCCATATGATCCCAAACGAGGCATCTTTTATTTTTATTTTCTTTACGAGTTCTTTTTTTAGCACCTAAACTCGGATCATTTTTCTCTAACCACCAAAATCATTAGCGGCACATTCGCCAAATAATTCATCAAATTCGTCATCAATAGTCATGTCTACGTTAACGTTTTGGTTATGAGAAGAGGAAGCCATTTTTTCTTAGAAAAATTGGATGAAAAAAGTTAAGTTTAACAAATAATGCACAAATAAGAGCACAATCAAATAGTAAACAACAAAACATAAAACTTACAAACTCCAAGAATAATTCTTGAAGGAGAAATGTCGAAGATTGAAGATGTGTTGCTTGTCGAGGAGGAATGTGAGAAATTCGCCGTCGAAAACCAAGGAAGTTGAAGGAATTGAGGAAACTTGAGAGTGTTTGATGATTTTTAGTGAGGAAAGATGAAGAAGTTGGAGGGTGTTTGATGAATTTTGAGTGAAGAAGTGTGAGAAATATGGAGAGTGTTTGATGAGGAAGTGTGAAAAAAATGGTGGAAGTGGTTGGGTATTTATAGGAGTTGAAGGGAGGGGGGGGTAATTGTAATTAATTAAAAGTCAAAAAAACTGCAAAAAAAAGCCCCAAACGGTCACTGAATTGATGTGACCTCTCCTAACGTTCAGAATTTTGAACATGTAGCCGTTGGTTTGCATCGGTTCCGGTTCGGTTCCTGGCCGGTTCCGGTTCCGATTCCGGTTCCAATCGGTTTCGATTCCGGTCCGGTTACCGCGGATCCGTGAAACCGAACCGAGACCGACTATTACCGGTTTCGGATCCGGTTTTGGTCCGCCGGTTCCCGGTTCGGTTCTCGGTTCGGTAAAACCGGTTAACTCGGTCCGGTTTTAACCGGAGCCGCCGGTTAACCATAACCGATTCGCAGCTCTACGCCCCCTTATATGCGTCCACCACTGGTAGAAGTAACTTTGATAACACACTCTTCAAAACAAGAGGGGTAACTAGCTTTATTATCATATAACCATCACAGTATCAAATTCATCATTTATTTCACTATTTGCAGAAGAAATGGGAGAATGGCTTTATGGTGGTAGAGGACAAGATCTGCGTCTGCTGCTGTAAAAAGTTTTGCTTAGTTTGGAGTGGAGCCTTTGGCCGCGCAGACTTCTATTCGACTTTCATGTTCGTATGTTTGAAGACTTTAGTTTGGATCTCCTATTTAGGAGTGGATGTTTTCGCACCTATTGCTTGTCTCTATCGAACTATATTGCTGGTACATCGTTAAATGGTTAAATGTTCTTTTACCCCAAAAAGAAATTGGAGGCGTGCTTGAAGCATCTCTGGTCCTCTGGGCCTCTCTACCACCATAAATGGTTATTGCATTGTACTATTTCGTTTGCCATATTCTCTTTTGTGCACTGTTCACCAAGTCAATTTGATAGGGTGATTTGGTTAGTAAACCGATGCAATACAAAATTCTTACATCGTTTCGCTAACCAAACTATCAGGTCAAATTAACCCTTGCAAATCAAACTAAGAAGAATGAAGAAATAGAGGTAGTACGTGTTTGGGCACTACACACCCTTGTCAAGGACTTTTCGGGCATTTGACACAATATTGCCCAATTAGATTTTTATCGATTTACAACGAGTGGTTGATAATTAGTTTTGGAGTTGTATTTCTAGGCACCATTCTGAGCTGGTCTTTACGCATTGGGTGCCCTGTGAAATAGTCACGGCACTTCTTGGGTGAGTTATGTATAATATTTTGAACTTTTAAGTCCACATTCTTGTTCTTGTGATATAGTTCGTGAAAAAAAAAATGTTAATTAAAAGGATGTACTGTTTGTTAGATTAGAAAGGTTTGTGCTGTAAAAAGATTAATAGTGTAACAATTTTATTAGTTAGTAAATATTATCACTTTACCCATTTATCTTTACTAATAAAATTATGGTCATCAATCAAGTGTTGTGTGTAAAATACGGACAAAGAGTGTGGATATATTAGTCATTTTTTTGTCTAAGAAGGAAACAGTTCAAAAAGATCTTGTAACACCCTACTTTGTTCAAAATTTAATCTTACACTAAAATCCAAAATCCAAAACCCAATACAAAAAAAATGTTTGTACCAAACATCTCATAAAAGTTCAAAACGGACTAAAATTTCAAAATGGATTAAAGTTAAAAGAAAAATCATACCAAACTCATCCCTTGTTAACAAATGTCACACATAATATGTAGGGTACAATCACGAGCTAATATTTATATAATGGATCAATCCCCTCACTGTCAATTAATTTTGAGGTGAAATCTTCTTATAATTACTACTTGATATTAACAGGGAGGTTAAGGGAAGAGGGGTGGAAACAAGCCGAATATGCCTTGGGAGGAGAGAGACAGCTAGTCGACAGAGCTTGTGCTAACAAATTAGCCTGTAGTATTGTATTGAGCAATGAATAGTATTTCCTATACATACTAGTCCATTTAGGAAAAACCACTAAGGCTGACGTGACTTGTACGGAACAATCACGACATGTTACGAGACGGTTACAGCCTAATTCTCGGAGGAACGTCACTGGTGACGTCGGAAAAACATATATGCTAGGCTCTTGACAAGTCAACTCCTTTGACATATACGGGTAGCAAATGGGATGGACCCCTTCACGACGATCCTTCTTCCAACCTCCAATTTAATAAGTCCCCTGGCTCCTGTGTGAGGTATAAGGTGTGAGGCACCCTGTCTCGTGGTCCTCATGTGCCGCTAGGGCGAGATCTGGTTTGCACGGGGCTCGGTCAAGTATATACGTGTGAGTAGCTGATGCGTCCACGTGGCTGTGGGTCTGGACCATATTTCGGACTGTCTACATGTTCACATCCATGTGATTAGTCTAATAACCCAAATGTGCATCGTTAATTACAGAGGCAATCAACTCTCCTTCCAAGCAGCTCAAGCTCCTCCAGTCATCTGTGGTTCACCAGGACAACCATCATCCATTGCAGTCTCCTCATATCATGACCCCTACCAACTCCAGTTACCAGCTCCCCTTTCAGACTCCCTATTCAGTCAGTTCACCATCAGCACCACTCTCTCCAGCATCAACTAAGCAGGACTCCCCCTCTAACAAGCACGACTCTCCCTCAATGTTGAAGGATTTGGAATAGATGTTGTGTTCGCCTGACTTTTATAGTTCCTAATCTTTCAAACTATATTGTGCTTGTTTAAATTCTTTTGGTGTTTGTTTTAAAACTTCGCTTGTAAGATACGTGTTGTCTATGCAAATCCCTATTCCCTTTTGCCAAACGAAAATAGTAAGATTGTAAATTTACACCTATTAGTTCAGTGACAACTCATTTACCTAAAAAGTGACAAGTAACGGAACCACTCTTTTCGGGGTGTAATTGAGCTAGTCGAGTCTGCATTGGTCAATCTTTGAGTGTTTGTTTAGAGATCATGCGTTCGAATTTTGAGAGTACATAAGTGTTGTCTATTGGCCTCGACAACACTTATGTACTCTCAAAATTTAAACCCGAGTTTTCTCAGCCGGATTTACCACTCTAGTGTGATTTGTAGAAACTTGAGCAGGAGTTTACCCGTCCACTTATAAAGGGTAGTAGCTGCAAATCCCCACCCCTTTCAGTTTGGAAACGAGACTCCTCTTATGAGTTTGTCAACTGAAACTTCTGATTGTGTTATTTTATATTCGAAGATGACTAATTTGTCCCCACAAATACTATATGTATCAGACCCGTTACCACAAGTCTAACTACCTCACAATTAGGGAGTGTTAAGTTCTGTTACATTTTCGGGGTAATAGTGTTGTTGCATCGAATTTGAGGGAGATGAGAACAGAGCTTTAAAAACTGGACCGGACGAGCCAATACGACTGGTCGGTAACCGGTTCGGTTCGTAGATCAGACCCAATATGCACGAACCGGTCAGAACTGGTCAAAAACCGCCTGGTTTCGCAATCTAACCGGTGAACCAGTCGAGTTAAAAATCGGCCAATTTTTTATAATTTGGAAAAATTATTGCCAAAAGTGGGAATTGGACTCCATGCCATCCCTCTCATAGGCAAACGACTTAACCATTGGGCCAAGAGCCTGTTTGTTATTAGGAATCTATATATATATATATTGGTCCGATCTACGAACCGTACAGGTCACCGACCGGTTGAATCGGCCGGTCCGGTCCAGTTTATAAAACTATGCTCTCACTTCTGTCAAACTAGATGCAACGACACTTTTACCCCCAAACTCTCATCCAATATATATATATAAACTTCAAAATATTTGACCATCATTTAGTTATTTTTGTGCGTTTGTTTATTTTTTTAACATAACTATTACTATAAACATATTACAACGCTAAATAAGCCTCAAATTAAAACATTCGAGTATTTTTTCACTATGTTTATTTTTTTGTATAAAAAAAGAAAAATATATATTATTTAATAAATGTGTGATTGAACCGGGTTCGATCACTGTTCTGACCAGTGCAACCATGAACCGTGCCTCCACGGTTTCAATGACCGGTCTGATTCTTTAAACTTTGGACGAGAGTGCCTCTTTACCATCGCACTCCGAGTGAACTGAACCATTTTTATTTTCTTTGAAAAGAGAGTGAACTGATGAAATTAATTAGTTTTATTAAATAATGCTACTTAAAGACCAACAGAAAAGCTGAAATTCTTTATAGCCTCTCAGGACATCGGACAAACTTCACATTGGTTTCACCACATTCTCCATCTCCCTCCCCTCCCCCTCCCCTCTTCTCTCTCTAAAATCTCAAAACTTCCTCTCTCATCCACCCCATTCGCCCCTCTCTCTCTCTAAAATCGCCACAGAAACCCCTGGTCCTCGGAAGAAGAAGAAGAAGAAGAAGTTGTTGGGTGGGTGTGTAGGTGTGTTGAGTCTTCATGACTCTGTTTTCACGAGTGAAAGTGCTCTTGAAATTTAAAAATTCCTCCTCCTTTTATACTGCTGTACTTGAGAATTGATTTGACTGGTTGATTAACACAACTGTTCGTGGGTTTTTGCCAATTGATTCAGGTGGTGAAGGATCGTGATTGACCAAATCAATTCAACAGCAGTGAGGCCCCCAAAAAAAATTCCATCGTTCTCTGTTTTCTCTTCTTCTTCTACTCCGTTTTTCGTTCTTTCGGTTAAATTAAGTAAGATGGCAGAAAATCCTATACTGGTGAGCAATCAGATTGATCGAATTCTCCAACTTTTGCTTAATTTGTACTGTTCCATCGGGTTCTGCAGTATTCATAACGGTTGTGTTTTAAACCACCCATTTCAGGATTTCCAGAGAATTTCAGTTTCTTCTAATCTCACAAACGGTGCCGGAGAATCCGACAGTTTTGCAGTCGACGTTGAACGCCTGTCTCATCTCGCCGCCGACGACGGCACCGGAAATTCAAGAATTACTGTAAGTTGGTTTCCTGTGGTTCTCTTTCTCTCTCCCTGCAGTTAGTTCAGTTTTGTTCTGTTCTCTTTTCCTATGTGATTTTCCCAATTTGGTTCACTCAGAAAAGTAATAATACTAGTAACATTACTACTAAAGGAAAATTGACTTTTACTAGCAGTGTTACTCATCTATCCCAAATTTGTGCTGCATACACATTTACAGATTTATTTCACTTCTTACTTTCACTCACTTGAATTATCAGTCCAGTTTAACTTTCCAACGTCACTTTAACTGGATAATTTGATTACCGAAACGACACAAGTTTTTTGCTGATATTTTTATAAAACTGTAGAGTTCTCATCTACAAAAGTCAAACTGTAAAAATTGAATAGAATAGAGATGGACAAATGCGTCTATTTAATTTTGTTTTGACTCTGTAGGAAACAACCAAAGAGTGCTGAATTGAATGAAGGAGGAGGAGTCTGTCCATGAAGTTGATTGGTTTTGTCATGCAGTTCTTTTTGTAATAATGTGTTTATTTATTTATTTTGTTTCTTTGCTGTGTAGTTGCAGAGGAGCCTCTCAAGAAAGAGCTATCTAAATCGAGCAAGCGACAAGAAGATGGTGAATAACAGCGACAGGGAAGCAAATATCATCCCCAGTTCGGCTTCTCCAAGAGGTATACCCCCAAGCCTGCCTGCAATTATCTTAATTAATCAATCTTATATATATATATATATATATATATATATATATATATATATATATATATATTTATATATATATATATATGTATGAAGTGTTTCGACAATCGTCACAATGTGTGCTAAACGTATGCTTCAACTTACAAATCTGCGGTCGCATGAACCATGCATTTTCGATTGAGAGCAGTAATCTTTACATGATCCTTCTTGTCATGACATTTTACAATTTTTTTTTTTTAATTCGTTGAGATTTTTACAGTTAAATTACTACTCTACTACATTCTTTTATTCTACTATCTATTATCCTTGGACCACATGGTTTCAAAACAACAATGAAATTTTTTTAAAACATTATTCAATATTATTATTGCTCTTTGTATCAAAGAAATATCATCCAATAAGATCCGTGTGTTCCATTATTGGCCACCAAGCAACCTGTGAGGTTTCGTAACGTGAACTAATACTACTTTATGTAAATTATTTAATAATAATTAAAGGAAATGAAATATACCAACTTGTATTAGTATTTGTTTCTTCCATCAAGGTGGGGGTGACTTTTAGTTTTTATTATTTAAAGGACATGTTGTCATTAGTGAATGATTAATTGAATAATTATGCCGATTAGTAGTATTATTAGTTTATGCAATCTCACTGCTTAGCAAGCCACTAATAATTAACTAAATTAGTCAGTTAAGACGTGCAGTGTAGTGGTCATATAATTAAATAAACAAGCCTCCTCCGTCTTATCTTATTCAAATTGTTCATATTAGGTTATATGGTTGGTACACCCTTCTCTTTCTCTTTTCTCTTGTGCACACCTCAACTAATAATTCTATAAAAGCCTGCAGCAAGTGACTATATCAACCGCAATCTTAGAAAAATTAGGCCTTAATAAATGTAACTCTTTTGTAATACAATTCTAAAAGGAAAACCCTCTTATGTAATACAGACAATTTATATATACATATATATTATATATTACGTACCAGTTGGATACCAGAAAATCAACAATTGAACTACTCGTTACCAAACTTGTCCATGTTGGTATTTCTAATTTGCATTTGCTTGTTGCACCGTAGACTCCCACCTTTGATGACTGCTGCAAGGAGGGGTACTTCATGTTAGATGTATACAAATGATGAGATAGTTTAGGAGCTTCGTAATAGTTCAAAAAGAAGAAAACAGTCCGCCACCAATGGCAGTTCCATAGATTTGTTGCAGTGCAAACTAAAATAGAAAAATTAAACAAAATATATACAACATTTAAATTTCGTAAAGTTGCGTGAGCACTATAACCTCGCTCCTACTATGTGGGTCCGCCCTTGTCCACCACAACTTGTGCTTCCTTAAACGGTTGTTTTTAACAATAAAAAACAATTTAAAAAGACTAGAGAAATTGGGTATAGCCAATGAGCATTTATATCATATTAGCTAGCAACTGAAGGGTTTGAAACTTGAAAGTTTGAATGCGGGTTTCTACCTTACATTAAAACAGAAAAGGACAAGGTACAGAATGTTGTTCCTTTTTGTTAATACTCCTCCACACTATTGGTAGGCATGTGCACTAAGGTCATGTACTACTCATAACTCTTGTAGGTGGTAGCAACACTATTGTATTCTTCAAATGCTAGTTCCAGTGATGCAAAGTTATTAATACAAAAGAAAACTGTTGCAGCATCTACATTAGCTGGAGCAACCACGCCTGAAAAGTCCATGGTGGTAATGGTGGGGACCACAGATCAAGCTCTGAACCAACAACTCCATCATCCCATCACAATTCTCACCGGCAGTGTTGGTGGCGGCAGCGGTGGTGCCGAAAGCAGATCGCCGGCAAAGAGATACAGTTTCAGGCGATCTTCTGCTCCCTGGACGTTCCATCCAAGGAGAATCCTGATCCTCTTTGCGACAATGTAAGTCAGTTAACCTACTTAAATCCTGTTTGATACTTTGCTTGTTTCGCCAGAAAGTCCAAGTTGACTTTAAAAGCCTAATTTAGCCAACAATGTGATACGAAAATTTGCTAATTTTATCATAACATTGTAGTGTTAAGAAAGATCTACAATATTTCGAAACACATTTTTGTATCATATTGTTATCTAAATTAGTCTGTGAAAGTGAACTGGAAAGGTTCTGGCGAAGCAGAGGTAGCACTAACTAGGTTTACTATGAAACCATTTGATTCAAGATACACACCTAGTCATTAATAATCGAGCAAAAACAGTTTCTCAACTAGTACTAGAACAGAATGCAGCATTCTCTTATTTTTAGTACTTCAGTCAAGATTGGAAAACTAATGATGCCAGAGCCCGTAAAATAGCATAAATGGGGGCAATATGTTATATTAAAATCTGAGATCACTAGCAACTTTTCGAATGGTTCGAGTGATTATAGTTTCATGACTTATGATTTACACTTTGTCTTTTCTTACAGGTCAAGCATTGGATCAATGTTACTGATTTACTTCACACTTTCTATGACCAAACTCAATTGAGAAGACAGTGCTCTGATTTCGTAGAAGTAACAAGCAAGTCTGCCATGAATAACAGAAGAAGAAAATAAAAGGCAGAAACATTAACAGAAGCATGAGTGAGCCAATGAAGAGCATGAATAAGGTCAGAGTCCCATCAGAGGAATTGATTAACAAACCGATTATGGTCAGAGCATTTTTTTCGACAAAATGATGGAAGGAAGCACAAAGAAGAGGATGGAATATTCAGAAAGTGAAAAAGCAGAAAGTGAAACATCAATTCAGACAAACAATGTGGAATCGGAATGAGAAAGCCGAAAGCAAATGTGGCAACTTCTGGATGATAAAGAAAAAGAATTCGAAGACAAGGGCAAAGAGCACCATGACAAAGATGGGGAATCTTATAGTATTAAGATCTGAATGGGACACACAGATTATCTCACAAGATGTGTTAGTTTGTGTCTCTATTTGCACAGTGTAGTGGTGGAGGGCCAGTTGAGAGAGTTCACTTTGTTTTTGTTCTGCCTATTCTTTCTTTTTCCTAGTTCACGCCTTCAATTCAGTGTCATCTTTGTGTTTTAATATTATACCTACCCTAACCGCCCCAATTTCGTTTGTGATTTTACTAGTACTATTTTATTTATAATTTATTTATAACAATATTTAAAGGCCAAGACACTGAGATGAGACCAGAAAGCACTGGAAAGTATAAACATGCGCATAAATTTTTTAAGGTCATATGTTTCTGAGGAAGTGGTTACAGACTAGGACACCAATTCGAAACAATGTTTCTAACTATGGCATTAAAGTCTCCAAGAGGACCTGAGGAAAACCCACTGATAATGCTTTTGCTTCTCTATGTGCATCAGAAGTGTTACATTCTTTATGGTAAGTTACTAAGGCTCCCGAAAGATAAGTTCAGCATTAACTGCTATCCCAACAGCTTATGGTCTTAAGCCAGTCATCATGGAATAGTTCTTTGTTCAAGTGCTTCAATCATAATAGCAATTTCACTGCTATACTGCTAATAGGGCATTACTCCGGCATTCACTACATCAATGTACTCTGAAGCCTCAGACCTTAAAGCAATTGACAAGTTAAATTATTCAAACTCATTGCTATTTGCTTCCCTAGATTTTTGTGAACTTTCCAATGCAGAAGTACTGTACCTACATCAAATTCAGCATGAATTGATAATTGTTTTGCTGCTAGAGAAATACATAATGCCAAAGGTTACTACTTACTACAAGGAAAGGTCACTGTAGTCCAACAATCTTGAAAGACAAACTCGGTAAGACTTGATATTAACAGATTCGGTATGTGTCACCAGTATAGGCATTCTAATATTGCAAATAACTGTGGTTTCATATATAGTATATTTCTTTATACAACAACTATATCTACAAACTAGGGTCAAACTTTATGCCTGATTTCCAGTGTTCCAGTATCGTCTCATCCAAGCATGCTTGAGAAAAAGAACTTACGAGTTCCTATCCATGCTTCGAGATTCTTGACATAGCACATATGTTCTTTTGATCATAATAAAGCATGACAACCGCTGTTTCTTCAATTGCCTTTCCTGTGACCCCTGCAACCAAAACACCATGGTTCTAAAAGTCAGAACACTACAAAATGGAACATCATCAACCAACATACGTGCATCATAATCTTTTCACGATTCCAAATGAGAATCGACAGATAAATATGCAGTATGTACAGAACTAATGGCATGTCGGTGCTTAGTTGTGAAATACATTCAAAATTGATTGATAAGATGATAATATGTTTATGAGTTATCAGAAACTGCTCTGCATTTGCTAATTATCCAGAAAACATCCAGAGGGGTTATGATATCAGATTCTTGATACATAGTGCTGACATTTTAAATACCATTAGAGTGCAGCTGGGTTCACAATACCAAATAATACTGAATTTACTCTCAATACGACCTTTTTAATCTCTTGCTCCCCATTCCAAATTGCAAAAATATCAATTCGTATCACTGCAATGAGACCAGCCAGTTTTGGTCTCTCTGCTTTAAAAAGTTCTAACTGGGCCGTACTACCTCCTACTGATAGTCTCCCTCCACCAGTAGCCATCTTTCCACAAATCACTTACTCCCTCTGTCCCAAAATTATAGCCTTAGCGCTGGCGCAAGGGACATAGCAATCTCAAGGATGAGCGCAGCATGGGATCTTTGGGGCTTATTGTGGTTTCAAGGTCAACAACTGATGGCTGGCTAGAGTGAAAGCTAGTAGTCCCAAGGTGTCGTTTCATCACTTTTGGGGTTTATAAGAGAGGATGGTCTGTCAAGACTTTTTGAGTACTCTCCTACAAGAGCTTTTGAGTACCCCTACAAGTCCATCTACAAGTATTTTCCTTATTTTCGAGCTTGCTTTTCCAGGTCGGACTCTAATTAGGAGAACAACAAGATGTGCAATCTTGCTTGTTCTAATTTTGTGGTAAGCATCATATCCTGGATTCATGGGGCGGAAATTCCCTGCTACCGATTTGCACCATATGGTGGGGGACATCACTATCCTAAAGATATATTCCTGGAACAAATCTGAGGTCATAGTGATACTAGTTTTCTGTATAATGGTTCAAGGGATTGCAATTTTCGGAGTTATGCCTGGAACAAATCTGAGGTCATAGTGATACTAGTTTTCTGTATAATGGTTCAAGGGATTGCAATTTTCGGAGTTATGAGTTAGGAAGTGTACTCGTCTTTTCTTACAGACCAAGCATAGGATCAATATTACTGAATTACTTCACAATTTCTGTGGGTAAACTCAATGGGGAAGACAGTGCTCAGAACTCATAAAGATAACAAGCAAGTCTCCATGAATAACAGATGACAAAAGACAGACACACTAACGGACACGTGTGCAATGAAGAGCATGGTAATGGTCATTAACAAACTGAGTATGGTTAGAACTTTTTCGACTAAATGGAGGGATCACAAAGAAGATGATGGAATACTCCGAAAGTGAAAAAAAAAAATCAAACATCAATTCAGACAAACAAGAAAGAATATCAATAAGAAATCTGAAAGCAAATATGGCAATTTCTGCATGATAAAACAAATTCCATCGAGGAGACGAACACAAGTGCAAAGAGCACTATGAAAAAGATTGGGAATCATAAAATATGATATGAATGGGACACCAGATTATTACACAAGGTGTGTTAGTTTGCGTCTCTATATGCACAGTTTGGTGGTGGAGGACCAGTTGAGAAAGTTCACTTTTTAATTGTTCTGCCTCTTCTTTCTTTTTCCTAGTCCATGCCTTAAATTCAGTGTCCACTTTTTTCGTTTAGTAATATTCTACCCTAACCGCCCCAATTTCGTTAGAGACTTTGTGACTTTACTACTATTTTATTTAACAGAGAGACCAGAGAAAATGACACTGAAAGTAGCAGGCACTTTTTAAGGTCATATGTTTACGAGGAAGTTGTTACAGACTAGGACACCAGTTTGAAACAAAGGTTATAAATTTGGTAATAAAGTTACCAAGAGAACATGAGGCAATACCACTCATAATGCTTTCCTTCTCAGTGGCTGAGTGTGCATAAAAAATGTATCTTATTAAGGTTAAAGTTACTTCGGCTCCCGAAAAAACAAGTGCAGTACAGAACTGCAACCTCAAATAGCTTTTATGGTTTTAAGTGAGTGATTATCGTGATCTTCATACAAGTTCCTGATCAAAGCGGTAATGGCACTGCTATAATGCTATATCATAACTCCCAAAACATAATAATTAAATATTAAGAAGGGGCGTTACTCCGTCACTCGGTAAATCAATATACTCCTAAAGTGTCTAAAGACCTCCTGAAGTAGGTGACAAGCTCAATGGTTCAAGTTCTTAGCCAGTTGCTTCCCTATATTTTGTGAACTGTCCATTACAGAAGTACTGCAAACATTCAGCATGATTTGATATTTGTACCAGCATTTTCATAACTTCAGGCCATAAATTTTTGCTACTAGAGAAATACATGGTGCCACTACAAGGAAAGGTCGATGTTGAAATGAATCTATGTACTCCAACAATCTAGAAAGACAAGCTTGGAAAACTAAGGTGGTAAGTCTTAATATTGACAAATTTTGGTAAATGTCACCAGAGCAAGTTTTAAAATATTGCACATAACTCTAGTCTCGCACTCCCTCTGTCCCATTTATATTGTCATACTTTTCTAAAGGTAAGTCCCAAAATAATTGTCATACTTCAAAACAGTTACCATCTTTTCACTTTACATAACATACCCTCTTTTATACTTTTTAAATTTTTTAGAAAAATTTACATACATTAATAAGTCTTATATAGTAAATTTACCGTGTCAAAAACTTCTCCTTAACTTTTGTAAAAAGTCCACCCAAACTATTATTTTGGGACGGAGGGAGCGTATCGGATACTATTTCTTTCCTACAACTATGTCTACAAACTTGGGTTGAACTTAAAGCCGGATTGCCGGTATTATCCAGTATCTTCTCATCCAAGCAAGCTTGAGAAGAAGAACTTGCGAGTTCCTAGTAACGCTTCGAGATTCTTGACGTTGAATGCTTGTTCTTTCGGTCATAATAAAGCCTTAGTATGACGGCCGCTGTTTCTTCAATTGCCTTGCCTGTGACCTCTGCAACCAAAACACCATGGTTTCAAATGTCAGAACACTACACAATGGAAGATCTTTTTTCTTATATAGTCTAATATATCTGATTCAGTACGTTTTTCTTATAGGTAATAAAATGAAAACAATAATTACAGAGAAAGTGACAGGTCACTTCCATAAACCTACACAGTGAAAGAAGGAAGAAAATCTACAAACACTAAGCCAATGAATCTATGAAATCTAGCAAGTGATCAGCAGAACAAATAGATATGCCGGTACTCGATTTGGAGAGCAATCAAAGAATAAGGCCTCTCACAAAGAGATCCGACACACGGGTGCCACAAAAAATCAGTTCCGGGTCCTCCAAATAATCCATATAACCACCAAAGGAGCAAAACGCCAAACCTTCTGTGTCTCTTTATCCACCTGAGCACCACCCCAAGATGACAAGAACTCAGTCCCAAAAAAAATAAAGATAAAGAAGTCTAGAACTCCAAAATAGTAGCAGGTGCAACCCAAGAAATGTTGAAGGTCGTCAAGATCACGCCCAGAAGGACCGCACAGCAAGACAATGTAGCAATAGATGGTTATACAAAAAAGAGTCGGAAATTGACGCGACAAAGGCTCCTCACCCAACCAACGGTGTCCCAAGAACCGAAGCCTGTTCGCCAACTAACTTCAACCGGACCCTCAACTTCAAAACGATCCCAACCAGCTCTAATACCTTTCCACAATCCACACCCATAAGGATCTTTAACCACATTGGAGGCTCCACCCGTCCATCCCTATCACGAACCTACCAGCGATAACTCTCCTTCAGAAGTTCTCATGCTCAAGCTCAAACATTCACAGCCACATTCCTAATGAGGCTTGATTGAAAAGGACCAAGTGACGGGCGCCTAGGCCTCCACTATCCACCGGTAGACACACGGTAGCTCCATTCAATCAAATGGTTCTTAAATTCGTCCCCATCCCTCCCCACAAGAAGTAGCGCTGAATTTTTTTTTCAACCTTCTAGCCACACAAGTCAGTAAAAAAGAAAAAAGGAAAAAGAAAAAGAGAGAGACATGAAGTAGGTAGGGAGGCTCAATAGAGTACTCTTTATGAAAGTGAGTCTACCGCCTTTCGAGAGATACTGCCTCTTTATGAAAGTGATGTCTTTCAACAATCTGATCCCACACCCTAATGTCCTTGAACTTTCCCCCCAAAGGCATCCCTAAGTACCTAATTGGGAACTTAGGAACCTTAAACCCCAAAATGCTAGCAAAACCGTCAATTCTATCCACCTCTTCAATACGTATCACCTCAGACTTGCCTAGATTCACCCTCAAACACAAGACCACTTCAAAGCAATCAAGCACACCCAAAAAGTAACCCAAACTCATCGCTCTCGCCTCACAAAAAACCAAAGTATCACCAGCAAACAACAGATGGGAAAGCTGAACTTGGGACCTGACCCACCTGACCCACCTGAAAACCTTTCAAAAAACATGCCTGCACCGCTCTCTAACATCCAGCTAAGGGCCTCCATGATAATGATAAACAGTAAAGAAGAGAGTCTCTTGGCGCATTCCACGAGGGGTTGGAAAATATCCTGGGGCGTCCCATTGAAAAGAATAGACAATCTAACAGTAGAGGCACAAGACGTTATCCACCCTACCCAACATTGACTGAAGCCCATCCAACCCAACAGATGGAACAGAAACCTAGCTAACATGATTATAAGACTTCTCAATATCGAGCTTGCAAAGCACACGGCCACCCTTAAGCCTATTGTCCACATACTCATTGGCCACCAAGACGGCATCTAGCATCTAAAATCTGCCTGCCACAAAAGCATTTTGAGAATTAGAAATAAGAGACGGCAAGACTCCTTTCAATCTTAAAGCCATCAGCTCAGCCAAAATCTTGTAAGTACTATTTAGTAGACTAATAGGGCTGAAATCTTGAATGCTAACCTCTCCTAGTTTCTTTGGGAGTAGCGCCACAAAAGTGGCAATCAAACCTCTTCTCAATCCGCCATGATATGGAATTCATGCATCGTAGACATAATACAGCTCTAATAATGTCCCAATCCTGCTGAAAAAAGACAATCATCAAACCATCCGGACCTGGAGCTTTATCCCCTCCCAACGAGAATAAAGCTAGCCTCACCTCACCCTCCTCAAAGGAGCATCCAACCCTTCGACACAGTCATTATCCATTCAGTTTTGGTCGATCCACCTCATTCTCACCTCCTACCTATTCCCCCTCAAAGGGATCTGAATGCCCAACCTCAACCCAGCAATAAAATTGGACAGCCTATGAGAGTTAGCAAGGCGATGAAAATTCACAAACCGAGCCACAAAGCCCTAGATTTCTTATGCCAATTGATTGACTTTAGAAAAGCAACACGAGCATACTCGCCCCTCAGAAACATGTGCCACTCCCCCCCCCCCCCCCCAGCCAATCCTCCCACGACCACCACTAACTCAATCTTTGAACCTCAAAATAACGGAACACTTCTTCATTCTACCACCGAACGTCATCTTTCAGCAGTAAGGCAGACTTCCTAGCTAAAAACAAAACTCCCATAACCCTCCCACTTTCACTTGATCTTTAAAACCCTCCACCTGGAACCACATATTCTCAAAACGAAAGAGAGTGGGCCCTCGTCGGACTCCCGTAGAACCCAACATAATAGTACTGTGATCAGAAAGGGACGGAGAAGTACCCAACACTAAAAAAACATTTCCTCACAGCTCGACCAAAACCAAAAAGTGATCAATCCATGACTAACAAGCCCCTCCAAACCAAGTAAATTCTCCACCAGCTAGAGACTGATCGACTAAGGCTACCTCGTCTATAAGGGTGGAAAATTTCCGCATGTCCCTAGAAAAATGCTATGCCCAGATGGGAACTTAACTAAGCGAAAGTCCCCTCCAACACACCAAGGAACGCTCCACCTATGAGCGATAGATGCTAGCTCATCAAAAAACGCATGCTTATCATATGGGGACCTAACTAAGCTAAAGTCCCCTCCAACACACCAGGAACGCTCCACCTATGAGCGATAGATGCTAGCTCATAAAAAAACTCGCGCTTATCTGCATAAGTACATGGCCCGTACAACCCCGTAAAAGCCAACATAACACCGTCCTCTACACCCCTAAAGAGACTCGAAAGAGTGACCTAACCTACTTCGCCCTCCACATCCTCAACCACACACTTATCCCACAAAAGCAAATTCCGCCCAATGTAGCTTCAGCAAAATTCCATATCTGATGCAGTACGTTAACAAACATAACAAGGACAGGTGTCAGCCAATATACGTGCATCGTGAGTGAATCTCTGCAATGTTAATTGAAAATTGATTTTCGTCAACAGAAAGAGAAGAACAGTGAGAATTGATACATACAATCTGTACAGACCTTATAATAATGGCATAATGGTGCTTAGATGTGAAATACAATTCAAATTGATTGAAAAGATGCTTATCAGAAACTTCTCTGCATTTGCCAGTGATCCACAGAAAGTCCAGGGGGTAATGATTTATAATTCTTTATATAACTGTGCAGATATTTTCGATATCAGTAGAGTCCATCTACTGTTCCAATAGTACCTGATAATGAACACCATGGTACTAACTGAAAAGGTAATTTGATCGTATGACGAGATATACTCTCAAGACAACCTTCCGAATTTCTTGCTCACCAATGCAAAATCCAAAAATATCAATTTATATCGCTTCAACAAGCATCAGTCTGTTTCGGTCCCTCGACTTTAGGAATTTTTAACTAGGTCGTATACCTCTTACAGTGTTTCAATCCTGACCCTCTTCCCAGTAGCCCTTTGAAAACTAAATTATCTTTCCACAAATCATTAAAATCATAAGTGACGTAAATGCCTATCTATTAGCTAACTGGAGATTCTGTACCCAGAAAAGATATGGAGTTTGTGCATAGTAGTGATTTGGAAAATAAGAACTGGAGTTTTTTAACGGTAGAGATGGAGGTGAAGGAGAAGAGTAACGATATGTAGGCAATTTCGGATAAAGGTGTATCAAGTGTACTTAACGCTCATTTTATATATGAAAGCATGAAGATGACCTGTTGATTGCAGAATTGTAGGAATGGTTGCTGTTGTTAGGGATGATAGAGGTTATTTTGTACTCCTATTTCCACGCCTATGTACTTGACTCCTGCTACAACTACAGAAGCTCTAGCTCACTTTTACGTTTTCTGATTTATTTACTTTATGGGCGGGAGGAACATCATTGTGGCGTCGGACTCTATTTCTTTGGTTAACGAAGTGAAGAACTGTGCAAGAATCTATCTTCTCTTGGTCAGTAATTCAATATTTTAAAACTTCGCTATTAGAGTTATCAAGCCAAATTGTAATCTTTGGGAGTAAAGCTTATGTGGTAGACAATCTTTTAGCATCTGCAGCATATAAGAATCCTTTTAATGCTGCCTGGATGATTTATCCGCCTGTTTGGATAAAGTTTTTCAAAGAAGCATATTCATCCGTATTGCTTCGTAATATAATATTCAGATTTTAATAATATGTCAAATGAGTGATGCATCAAGAGTTTAATGGGAAGACTCACCAATTACTGGCCAGACAGGATTTCGAGCGAAAATCTTGCTAGCATAATCCAATTCCCGGCGCACATGATCCATATCAGAATAGTTGCCCCTCAATTCATCACTGAGACCCAGTGTCTTAGCTCTAGATCTTCTAATTGTTTGAAGAACACTAGGATTTATGGTCAAAGCAAAAACTTTCTCCGGGTCAACTTTAAAAAGAGCCTTCGGCAAGTCTATACCCATTACTAAAGGGACATTTGATACTTTGTATCCTTTGTGCGCCAAATAAGTAGATAGTGGTGTTTTCCCAGTTCGAGAAACGCCAACCAGAACAATATCGGCCTTTTTTAGGTTCTCAGGTAAGGCACCATCATCGTGCTTTATGGTAAATTCAATGGCCTCAATTCTCCTGAAGTAATCCTCTGTAAGATGAGACAACGTGCCTGGAGCACCGCGGGGCAGACCAGAAGGTGAGACTCCAAGATGAGAAGCAATAGCCTCAGTAATTGGGCTAAGTATATCAGTGGCTGGAATGCCCCATATTCTGCAGGCTCGTTTTGCTGTTTCAGCCATGGAAGGATCAGCTAGGGTGTATAAAATCATTGCACCTTCTTTGGCTGCTTGCTTTATGATCTCCATTAGCTGTTCGACGTCTTCAATCTGATATGTCAAAGTCATTGCATTATATCAGGAAGAGAAAATAGCTTCCAGGACCGATTACAAATAGAGCTCTTTACTCTATAGAAATTACAACTTGTGTCATGGAATCTGCTAAGTCCACAAAAAGGCGACAGAACTCATGTCATCACAAGATCTGGATAGGAACACACACATCGGATATTAAAACTAGGCCATCACAGAATGATTCGATCATGTAGATTAAGAATTTGAGTTTGGATGTAAGATTTTCAGTAATGCAGGACAAGTTGGTGATTAGGCTTGAAGATTCCCACTAGTTTTCTTCACTTTGGAAATTGAAAGGAACCTGGGGTAGTGCAACTGCATACATGTGGAAAATTGGCCAAATCTTGTTGTTAGGCCAATTTGGGTGATAAATGTTTTCTGCAATCGCTCTTTGTAGGAAAGCTGGATTCGAATTTGTCGCGGTAACGAATTAGGATTCTGATGTTGTTGGTTAAGCCAAACCGTGAGGTTTTGAGGGCTTCTTAACACCATTTCACAGAGTCCTTAAGCAGTTCCTTGAATTCAACGAGGAATCTTCGGTTAGCTAGGAGCCTAGGACACAGCACCAACTGCATGCCCAGTAAGTTCCCAGCTAACCAGGTATGCAGAACACTTTATACTGCAGTATATCTTATGTTTCACGTATATTGGAGTACTCGGGCATTAACCCATGCTTCGAAGACACTGTCTAATTCAGGTATGAGTATAAACAAATAAAGTAATTTAGACGTTCACTTATAGAAGACAAAATGAGAGAGAATCGTTTAAGGTGGTTTGATAATGTATATCGCAGGCCGTTTGATGCCCTGGTTACAAGAAGTAATACGGTTCATATTGACGGTGATAAACGAGGGAGAGCGAGACCAAAACGAACCTGGGTAGAGACAATAAGATACGGCTTAGTCAAATAAAACCTAAGGGAGTAAATGAATTTGAACCAGCCCTACGGTAGACGTTTGATCCATGTAGTCGAACCCGAAAATACTGGGAAAAGGCTGCCATTGTAATTGTCATAAGCATAAACCAACAGATGATTGAGATGAATTGAGAGAAATGAGAATAATAGAAATTGAAGGGTTGTGCTACTTTCACCTCCTGTAGTTATCTACTTTCACCCCTTCCTGTTTGGGAAAGGACACTTACACCCCTTTGAACTGACTGACACTAACGTCTCTCTCTCTCTCTCTCTCTCTCTCTCTCTCTCTCTCTCAAAAAAAAAAAATAAAAAAATAAAAAAAAATAAAACAAATCAACGGAGTTGTTTCATTGGGGAAATCCGTCAGCTTCTCAATTTTGGGGTGCAGTTGGTCTGGGGTTTGTTGAACTGATAGGGTATGTCAGATGGTAGAGTTAAATTGATTTTGGCTAGTTCGAATTGGGTTGCTCATGGGTTTTGGTGATGGTTCGGTGCTTTAGAGGGGTTAGGGTTGGTGGTGTAGGTCAATTCAATTGGATATGGGCTGGGTTTTGCTGGAATTAAAGGCGATGTTAGTGAAAAGCATAGGGCCGATGGTGGCGAGAGTGTTCCTCTCTGGTTCAATCGGTGGCTGGAGGTTTGACCGGACTACTTCTCCATATAAGGTCTATTTTGGGTGTTAAGCTACAGATCAACGCTTGGGATGGTATCTGAGTTGTTTTCAGGTGGGGTTTCTTGGTGGGGCTGGTTTCTCTGGCCACAATCCACCATTGATCTTAAAGTTTGAAGCTCTCATGATTTTGGATGGAGATTGACTGGCAAAAATGATGCAGGAGCGGATAATACAGATTTAGCACAACTGTCAGACGCGACTAATTTGCGATTCTCTACCATGAGATGGAAAATAAGTGCAAGGGGCGGAAGAAATTGCAGCTTTTGGAGTCGCCGCGCTTTGGGCCATAACTTTGGCTACGGGCATCAGAATTACGTGGCAACCCCAATTCAGAAAGCTCTCGAAGAGTCCCAGAGGGGCCTGACCCGGGGTCTGTCTTCGACCCCTAAATCCACTCTTTGACCAGCCAAACGAGCGTTTTAAGTTACAAGCAGGGGGTGTAAGTATCTCAAAGCCTGCTGCAAGTGACTTTATCGAAACTGAGGGGTGTAAATGTCTTTGTGTCAAACTAGACAGGGTGAAAGTGTCTACCCAATTAAGTTTTGTATAAATATTCTCAGAACCCCTAAGACCTTCTTATTCCCTAATCTGTTAATTAAATTAATCTTCAGGTTACTCCAAAATTTAGGCAAGTCTCCTCTCATAAAGGAAGCAAGCAAATAAGTAGTTATTCAAATAAATTAGCATCTCTAGAGTCCGAGTCAATGTTTTGGATCAGAAGCATAAATTTCTCCGATGGTAAGATTAATGACAGAAATTGTGGCAATACATGGTAAGATTAATAACAGAAGCTCTGATGGAGATAAGTTACGGTATTTGTATCCTTCATTGGTCTTGGCTATTCATATACTATGGCATTACCATTTTTACCGTCTTCCCACGTGATTTTTTTTCAGGACCCGTATAGAACAAGACCTTAAGGTCCTGGTAAGTTAAAGTGTTACGCTGGGGGGGAGGGAGTGTGGCGTGGGATGTAAGGTTTCAGTGCCACGTGCATGATTAGGAGGTCCAAGACTAATTAACTTTCTCGATAAGCTTTATTGTATTGAAACTCCTCCAGAGGAACCAGATTCTTATGATTCCTTTTTGTGAGACACGTGTTTCATGGGTCCTGCTCTTTCGATATCTAAAATTATCTTTTTTTTTTCTGGAAAAGCCTATGTTTTGTATCCTCCCCTACAACAAGTGGCCACTAACATTACATTTCATATACTCTATCTTGGTACAATTAACCCTCTAAAACCTTATTTTAAATTATCCTTCCATAATTCTAACATATTTTTTAGCCTACTCCTTGTTTGAGACAAAAATATATCGTCTACAACCACGAGATATCGTATTACATACTCCTTGTAACCTCGTCAATTACCAAAGTGAACATGTACGAACTTAACGCCAACCGTTGGTGTAAACATGAAAAATCATGGAGCAAGAAAACTGAAGCAGCCGGGGCACAATTTTATTATGCCTCTTTGTAAGGTTACTAGTAAGAAAATATGGGCACAGCCGGAGTATATATGTATTTATTGTAAGGGTAATGTTGTGACAAAATAGTGGTATTGGGCCATTGGAGGTATTAGTGGAATTTTAAAAATTCAGGGGGGCAAACCTGTTTCCCCATGTGGCTCCGCCCCTAGTTAGTGGGAATTCTCTTGTTTCTCCTTCCACTGTCCCCATACCAAAAACTGCTCCCCATAGATTGAATAGGTAGCCCTTTTTCTCCAAGACTCTCCACAATAGCTCTCTAGCCATTCTATTATATGCCTTCTCCAAGCCTGTGGGCACTAATGGAACCGCTTCCTAATTGATATACATACCCATCTGCTGGATAAACTGGTAGTTTAAAGTTCAGTCCATCTACAGTAAGTCCCGAATTTTGGTCTGAGGGGATTCTCTTGGACTATATTATGTTATTCATATAATGTTTCTCTTCAACCAGATTTTTGCACTTTTTGCCATATTTTTAGCCCCAACAGTGTTCTCTTCCTCCAGGAGATGCTCTAAGACCTTGTGAGGTTAATGATAGTCTCTCATGAGTCATGAGGTAAGTACCTAAGTTTATATCCTTCACCGGTGGGTAGTTCAGGTCTTGGCTTTTAGAGTTGATAGTGATCCTAAGTGAAGATACTCTCCTAAATCCAAACCATATTTCTTCACTTTACGTGAGACTGTTATCTTTGTGTCGAGCTCCTAAGTCCTGTCTTTCTCGTGTGGGGATTATTCTTGAGTTTCAACCCAATAGTAACGAATCCCAAGGCTCCATTGGTGAAAGGCGGACTTTTATGCTTCGGTTTGGGCGTTGGGCTACACTTTCATTTCCAATAGTACTCTATAATGCCGTTGGAACCATTTAATTTCAATCAATAATCTTCACTCAGCTTACCTTGCAACTATAATTTAGATGGAATCGTGCTAGTGTGACGTGAGATTAAACCCTCAAAAAAATCGTTCGGACGGGACGATGTTTTGATTTGATCAGGATTCATACTGGAATATCATTTTTTCTCAGTTGCCTAAAGATTTGCAGTTAAACAATCCACAGAACATTGTCTTGTGGATTTATATTCGTTGTTTTCGATTTCAATCAAGCACATTGCAAGTGAAGGACATTATGCTCCATTCCTTCGCTATTTTATTACTAGTGCATATTCCGGGCACGACCACAACAAAGAATGGTAATTCTCTAAGTTTCAATGGATGAGATTGTCTTATCTTATTATAAAGTATTTAGTTCTTAAGATATGGTGGGGAAAAGCTATTCCACATGTCACATTTTGGAGATGACGTATTCCCCCATAACAGCTTGTTATATACACGTGGATAAGCTTAGCAGCTTATTATGTAGATTACATTAAATTAGAGTTACCAATCGACTACAAAGTTCAGCTAAAGACACAAATCCACAACAATTCAGGATTAAAAAAACAATTAAATTCTCAAAAATGAAGAACACAAAAATTGCACAATTACCCCGGAAAACAAGTGGGTGTTCACGGGACACCCCCGATCGACCAAGCAGTGGTCGAACTGCCCCAAGGCGGCGTTAACGGAGTGTTCCGCCGTCCAACCGGTTCCGTCAGACACCATGTAAATCGATTTCACCTCCGCCCCTCCGCCGTCCTCGGGACCCACCACGGCCGTCGATCCAAATTCGTCGGGCGTTGATCGGACGACATCCAGGGCCGTTGCGGGTGGTTGGACCGGGCGGTCCAGTTTCCGGCCGGAGCGTATGGAGCGAGCCCTGGACCATCGCTTGAGTTGGGAACTTCCCTTGAGCTTCCGATGCTCTGGTTCAGAATCGGACTCTGAAGCAGACTCGTTGCGGGTGGAGAGGGAGGATGGCTTTTTAGGTGTTATTGGGTTGGGTTCGAGAATGGCTGTGGCTAAAGATGGTACTGTGGGGGCGAGGCCATAGGTATAAGCAAACATACTAGGAGCTTCTGAGGAAGATCGAGAAACTTCTTTCTCTCCCCTGAAAATTTAGATATATACTATCCCTAAAAAATGTACTTCTATCTCTTTCAAATACAAATTAGGGAACTATTACTCCAAAAAAATATTAAATTTTTAAATTTTAAGATTCTAATAACGGATGAACTAATTAATTAGAATACAAAACAGTAGCAGCTAGGCTGGTAGCTCAAGTGGTAGAGCGTTGGAAGTCCCTGCATGAGGTCCCGGATTCAAACCTGATTGACGACAAAAACGGACAAAAACATTTTCTCTCAAGAATACAAAACAGTAAGTAAAAATTAAGAAAAACTGCTAAAAAGAGCGAAAAATGATATTATTAAAATAAAGTCGGGCTATCAACTCATAAATACATTATAGGGGGACGTAAACCTTACCCACACACAATTAAGTGCACAAGTACATAACAATCAATAATTACATAATAAGATCAGAGCTCAAAGCATCAATAATAAATTAGGGTAATGAATCGAGTTAATAGAAACTTGACCCAAATCTAAACTGTTCTTAGCCATTAAGTGTGTCGCTCCATTGTTATCTCTTCATGTAAAACAGATGGATCTCTTTCAGTTGCCCGTTGATGATGGATCGCAGCTCTTCTAAGATGTACCTCCACTTATTCATCCAATCTTTCTTCATCTTCATCCATTGATACATTCAAATACCACACTGAGAAATCCTAGTTGTAGATCTCGAACCTGACTAGTCACCTCTAGCATAGCCATTGATTCCCCAAATGATGAATCGACAAAAGGTTGAATTGGAATGGGAAAGGCCCTGATGAAGCTTCCATTGCTATCTCTGATGACTCTACTTGCACATGCATGGGTGTTTTGAAGATTCACGACATATAGTCGACATTGATTTAGATCATTACCTAGAGCCAACATTTTTCGGTGAGTAGGCATGTCTCCGATTCTTTCGCGATTAACAGAGATATATTTTTTCTTTAAATATTAGAAAGAAAAGCTTCGAACAAGTTGTTAAGTTGGAAAGGAGACAGTTTCATGCTCTCAAAAACTCTGAGATTTGTGTATCTTCATATGGTCCATAAGATCGATAACTACATAAGTAATATGGTTTTCTTTGTTGTTTTGCTGCAAGATTGAGTTCATCCAAGTGCGAAAATCAACATAAGAGCCAGATAAGTCAATCGTTGAGCCTCTTTCTTTCTAAAGAAATATAATTTCCTTGCAACTTTTGAAGAAGTGAAACCGATTTTATGTTGGTGCAAAGCAGAGAGCACAATGTTTTTATATAAGAACAGATATGTGCAGAAGATTTCTAGTTGGAAAAATATGTGACAAAGCTTTCAAATGAAGAGTTTGATTCGGTGAGGTAAATCCAATTTCCAAAATCTAGCCCAACCATCTTGATTAATTCCTGAACTTGTATCTTCGTCGTGCTTGTGTTTATTCTGACTCAAAATTATTACTTGAGCAATCTGGTACCCGGAGCAGACTGAGTAATCACCATCTTTCATAAAGCCCCCAACAAATACTGTCAGGCGTAGCAATGACTGGAATAGGAATGTTCAAGATAGCTACAATAACGTCTTGTGAAAAATGATTTTTAAGAATATCCTCCTTCCATCTTCTGTCACTTCCAATTAGAGTATTAACCGTGGTATCAATTGACGTAGTTGATAATCTTTAAATTCTTCTACAACCATTTTGAGAAATCCTTCGGCGTGTTCCATAACCTTTATATAAAAAGGATAAGGCCTTCCACTTAGGCGCCACATGGGCTCCAAATGGCATTTTTCACACTGTGGACCAGTGGTTTATGGACAATTGCCAACATGGTGCGCTTTGTTCAATTATGCCTCTGTCAGTTTCTTCACTGTTAATTGATGTTCGGAAGACAAGTAGTGGTGGTCTGTAACAGTTGAGAAGAATACACATGTAAGAGCTTGCACACAGCTTCCAAGAGAAGCCAAAGTGTTGTGCTTCCAAGAGAAGCTTCGGGGTCTTGACTGAGAATCTAGGAGGAGAGTGAAGAAGGAGAGGAGGAGGAGGAGGAGGAGGTCGCCGACGACGCCAAAAGGAGGAGGACTGAGGGTTTGCCGCCCCGCCGAGGCCACTGCTTCTTTTTCTTCATCTTTCCATCGACCAAGTCTAGGTTTGGTTTCAAGCAGTGGTGGTTTATCTCTCAATTTATGTTCGTTCATTATAATTGATTTCATGAATCTGATGTATACCCAAATTCCTGGTTCTTCTTCTTCTTCTTTTGGTCGGCCATGTCTAGGTTTGATTTCAGACAGTGGTTGCTTATCTCTCTATATCTCGTTGTTCATTATGATTGGTTTCATGAATATAATGTATACCCAAATTTTTGCAGGTTGATAAGTTGAAGAAGAAGCCAAGGCATGAAGAGAATGTTCACATATCATTAGAGAGGCTTTCACTAGAGCATTTGGTGCTCTACCTCGCCTTCCTCCTTACCTTCCTCCCAATGTGAGTTCTATGACCCCAGCTATGTCAAATTCTCTCAATGCCAAAAGTTGACCCTGATTATTAATAAACAATTTAAAAAATGGATAAAGCGACACTTTTTGTTAATTTTTTGTTTGTTGAGCTCCTTTCTTTTCTTGCTTTTTTGCAGGAAAGATGTATGGCTGACTTTAATTTGACAGTTGTAATAGCCAATTGTCTCTCAGGAAGTAAATATGAAATATTTTTCAAACACCGAGATTTGTTTAACTTCCCATAGGAAAGTTTAGAAGCAAGCGATGCGGAAGATAGCCAGTTTAGGCATGCTGGAATTCCGATATTTCGAGCAGTTTACAGGATAAACTTTGTCGATTTGGCACGTGGCGACAACATCGGCAGTCCAACTCCAAATGCGGTGACGACTAATCTCATTGGTCATGTGAGTTCATTTTTCCATCATTCGTCCTTGATCAAAAAGTATAAGGACATGCGCTACTTGCAATTCTTTGTGGACAGAGCACTTTCTTGATTTTTTTATTGAATGATTGATTTGTTTTTTTTATGACGATTGTCATACGTGATTCTATTTGTACTTGATTAATTGTAGGGAAAATATGAATGAATGTGTTGCAGGGGTAAAACTTTTTTTTTTTTTTTTTTTTTTTTGCAAGTAAGGAACAACATAAAAAAGAAATTGTCTTGTTTTATACTTCTTCATATTTAGCGAAACTCAAATTTTTGGGAGGGTGAAATATGATGTAATAAATTTGCACGTCGTCCCAAAAGTGAAAAGCCCTAGCCGTTAGTTAATTTGGTGTGAAATTCAGAAAATTTAGTGCTAATTTACTATCTCCGATCAAATATCTTCGAGAGTTGCTTATAATTAAAGATATAGACATATCTTGATACATATGTGTTGAGATGCCTTGTTTAGATTTCACGTAATTCCTAAACATTTTTATGCAATCATTAAATAGTTGGTTGTGACCGAAGTGGTAGCATTTAGATAATAATATTTAGCTAAAGAATATAATATTAACTATCTCAACCTTGGAAAATAGATTACTATGGGATGAATCCCTTTACGAATATGCAGTCAAGTATGAAGCAAGTGTATTAAGAGGAACCTCAAGTAACTCAGGCGATCACAAAAGATTATATGACTTAATTACTTAAGTTTCGTCTTAATATACTTGTTTCATACTTGGCTGCAGATTCGTAAAGGGATCCATCACCGAGTAATCTATTTTTCTAGGTTGAGATATCCTAATATAAAGAGTTAGTAGTATCTTCTTTAGCTACAGAATATTATCTCAATGTTACCATTTCAGTCACAATCAACTATTTTGTGACTTCATTAAAATGTAGAGGAATTACTTGAAATCTAAACAAGGCATATCATCATATATGATGTCAAGGTATGGTTGTATTGTTAAATAAAAGCAACTCACGAAAATATTTGATAGAATAAATTAAATTAGCACTAAGATTTTTTTATTTCACAAACCAACTGACATATAGGGCTTGCAATTTTGGGACGACATGGATATTTATTAAATTTCACCCCTGAAAATTTTTGAGTTCTGATAAAAATGAAAAAGTAAGAAACAAGGCAATTTCTTTTCCTATCAAATATTTTCGAGAGTTTCTTTTATTTGAACATACAGTCATATCTTGATAAATATGTGCCGAGATGTCTTGTTTAGACTTCACATAATTTTTAAACATTTTTATTCGATCCTTGAATAGTTGATTGTGACCGAAGTGGTAACATTGAGATTATATTTGTAGCTAAAGAATATAATATTAACTATATTGTGATATCTTAACCTTGCAAAATAGATTATTATGGGATGGATTCTTTTACGAATATGCAGTCAAGTATGAAGCAAGTATATTAATGTGAACCTTAAGTAACTCAGGCGATCGCGAGAGATTATATGGCTTAATTACTGAAGGTTCATCTTAATATACTTGTTTCATACTTGATTGCAGATTCGTAAAGGTATCCATCCCCCAGTAATCTATTTTGCTAGGTTGCGATATCCAAATATAGTTAATAGTATCTTCTTTAGCTACATAACATTATCTCAATGTTACCATTTCAGTCACCATCATCTATTTTGTGACTTCATAAAAATGTTGAGGAATTACGTGAGATCTAAACAAGGCATATCAGCATATACGATATCAAGATATGGTTGTATCGTTAAATAAAAGCAACTCACGAAATATTTGATAGAAGAAATCAAATTAGCACTAAGTTTTGTTAATTTCACACCAAATTAACTAACGGGTAGGGCTGGCAATTTGGGGACGACATGCATATTTATTATCTTTCACCATTAAAAAATCTTGAGTTCCGATAAAAATGAAGAAGTAAATAACAAGGCAATTTCTTCTTTAAGTTGTTCCTTACTAGCAAAAAAAAAAATATTTCACCCCTGCAGAGCACATTTACACATATTTTCCTACAATTAATCAAGTGCATATAGAACCATATATGACAATCATCATGAACAAATAAAAACACCGACAAAATCAAGAAAATAGCATGTCAATAAAGAATTGCAAAAAACACATGACCTTGTACTTTTTCATCAAGCATGAATGATGGAATAATGAACTCACGGGAAAAATTAGATTAGTCGTCGGAGCATTTGGAGCGGGAATGCCAATGTTGGCACCACATGCCGAATCGAGCAAAGTTTCACCAGTAAACTACTCGAAATCTCAGAATTCCATTGCATCCCTAAGCTGTCCATCTTCCTCATCACTTGCTTCTTAACTTTCCAAGGGGAAGTCAAACAAATCCCAGTGTTTGACAGAGATGATGCAAAACTCCTGGAGCAAAGTAAGGCAAGAAAAGATCTCAACAAACAAAAATTAATAAAACGTGTCGCCATATCCATTTTCTTCAATTTTACAGTAACAATCTGAGTAAAAATGTGAGAAATTGAGAGAATTTGACATATCTAGAGCACCAAAGGATCTAGTGAAAGCTCTTTAAGGTTATGTGAACATTCTCTTCATGCCTTGACTTCTTCTTCAACTTATCAACCTATAAAAATTTATGTATACATCAGATTCATGAAATCAATCATAAAGAACAATGAGAAATAGAGAGATAATCCACCACTGCTTGAAAGAAAACCTAGAGATGGACGATGGAAAGAAGAAAACGAAGAAGCAGCAGCAGCATAAGCGGTGGCCCTCGGCAGCGTTGGCAAACTTGCAGTCCTCCTCCTTTGGCGACGTTGGTGGCCTCCACCTCCACCTATTTCGGCAACATGCCTCCTTCCCCACTTACTTCGGTTTTGTCGTTTCCTCCTCATCCTCCTCCTCTTATTCTCTTTCCTCATGGATGCTCAGTTATGACGCCAAAGCTTCTATTGGAAGCGATAAATTTGGCTTATCTTGCAAGCAGTGTGCAAACTCTTCCAGGGGCATTCCTCTCAACCATTACAAAAGGCCACTACATGTCTTCCAACCACTATAAGCAGTAAAGACAGGGTAAAAGGAGTAATTGAAGAAAATGCGCCATGTTGGCAATTGTCCAGCAACCACTGGTCCATTGTGTGAAAAATGTCATTTGGAGCCAAGGTGGCGCCTACATGGAAGGGCTTATCCTTTTTATATAAAGGTTATGGAAATACAATGCCTTAGTATTGATATGTATGATTTCTTATTATTGGGAACAGTGTATTGATGTGAACTATTAATTTGCTATTCAGTCTGCAGCTGAGCTTCAAAAATGGTAATATGCAAGCGAAAGCTAACATAGTATTCGACCCATGGTACGCTTCTCTATCTGTTTATGAATTCACTCTCTGTCTTTTTCTTCTTGTGTGAATCATTGTTTTGAGTGTGACCTTTGAAAACGACCGAGCTTCAAATTGAACTATACAATCTGTTGAAACGTCATACGCCTTTGTCCTTATTATTTTTCCTTTCTACCTGCTATAGGTTAGGTTGGTATACTATATACGAACCAATTTCTGGTTTAGAGGGGTTTTCTGGGTCCAGACTCCGAGCTCCAACGCCACATTTGTTGCTTGACTGTATGACGCCGAACTCAATCAGGCGTTTATGGGTGCAGCAAGAAGCAACGAAGATGGAAGGAAAATCATGAAAAAAACCATCTAGGGCTCCTAGAAGACTCCATGTTTTCTGGAAAAAAACTTAATAATCAATAAGATTTTGAAATAAGTCCACATGCCGGACTTAAATAGCCAAAAACAATGAATTTTTCCAAAAATAACAAAATATATAATAATATTTTAAATTAAAGTTCTAATAAAGAAAAGCATGCTGAAAAAGAATGACGCAAATCGGTTTAGAATTTACCTCCCAATTAACAAAAGGATTATTACTAAAAATATCAAATTTGATGATTTCATGCCCTAAACAGCCGATTCTTGCCAAATCAGCATGGTGCTCGTGAAATCTTTAGAACATTGTTTCTTGTCAAATTATGTGGTTCAACCCCGTTTATCAATCCTTCAATTCTGCCCCTGATCCTGTGTCTGGACCGCATATGTTTTTCTGAAACCTACAAAATTCTTCATGCGTCAGTCACCCCCTCTTCAAATGAACTCGTCCTCGAGTTCGATTTTAGAACCTGAATGATCCACTCCACCAAGAAAGGATCACAGTAGCAAGATGGAAACTTGAACGAAAAAAAATTGACTTAATTATTTCAATTTCTGCCTCTTCATATGCAACTTCATCTCCACCTCCATAGTCATCACAAACCGGAGGGATTCTCCAATCCACCTTAGATTCACATGATTTGGAAATACGCCTATAAAATATAGCATCACGAAAAATGTCTTCGATTTGTAACATACCCGAAGAATCTAGCTCGTTGGTCATGTAACTTGGTCCTCCATAACACTTGTGGTTGAGCGGAACTCGAACGCGGGCTCCAAGTCATGATCAGAGGCTTGACCTTCTGCCACCATCATCATAACCCCTTGGAGGTTAATTTCTCGTGGGGGGGGGGGGTCTCATTCAGAACGTTCCCGCAATCGCCAGGTCGTCCACTCACCATGGTTATGATAATCTTCTTCAAGGGTCGAATCAGGCTTTGATACCAACTGACGCCGGACTAAATCAGGCGTTCATAGGTGCAACAAGAAGCAACGGAGATGGAAGGAAAATCATGAACAAAACCCTCTAGGGTTCCTAGAAAACTCCATGTTTTCAAAAGAAAAAAAAACTTCATAATAACTGTTGAAATAAGTCCACGTGTCGGACTTAAATAGCCAAGACATGAATTTTGTCAAAAATAGAAAACTCTCAGAAAATATTCTAAATTAAAGTCCTAATAAAGAAAAGCATGCTGAAAAAATGACCAAAAACAGGTTAAAATTGACCTCCCAATTAACAAACAGGTTATTACTAAAAATAGCAAATTTTATGATTTCATACCCTAAACGGCCAAATCTGGCAAAATCAGCACAGTGCTTTTATCACGAGTTATTTTTATAACATCTTTTCTGGTCAGACTCATGTATGGTTCGACCGCGTTCATCAATACTTCAAATCTGCCGCTGATCCTGCGTCAGGACAGAAGGTGCTTTTCTGAAACCCACAAAATTCTTCCTGCACCACTGTAGGAAGAAACATATCGCACGTACAGAAGTTCCTGGAGGCGACTTCCAGTCGATGATGTATGCACGTGCATAACATCGTCCAACCGTCACTTTTCCACCCCTCTTCCTCCATCTCTATTTGAAGACTGGTGGTTTGTGGTTCCTTGAAATAAAAAAACGATTGGTTGAATCGCCGTCACTCAAAGCTTCTGTGAGTATTTTTAAGTAATTTCTCATTGTGGGTAACTCGAACAAAGTGTTGAGTTTTGGAACTCAAGCCCAGGGTGTGCTTATAAAGCTAAAAAATTTCATATCTAGATCAATAATCATACATAGGGTTTTCAATTCGTGGCGAAATTTCTTGGATTGAACTCGAGGTAATAATTTATTTTGTTTCCTGGAGCTAAAGTTGTCTTTTTGGGGCTGTCATTTTTGCCATCACTGAGTAATCCCTATATATGTCTGAATTTTACACACATTGTCTTATCTTTGTTCCTTGTATTTACTCTGTACCTTGTTTTCTCGTTTTCTTTATAGATTCAAGTGGTAATAAAATGTGTGCTTTCATTGTTTGATTATACACTGGAAATGAAACAACCTAGCCAGGGATATTACTCTGCTTTCCCTTTTAAATAGGTTTGTAAACGAACCAAGCCGTTCATGAAAAACTCGCCTTCGATTCAGTAAAAGCTCGTTCGTGTTTGATTCGACTTATTAATCAAACAAACTCAAACATGAAAATGTGTTCGTTTTCTAAACGAGCCGAACACGAGCCGAACAAGGAGCTCGTTCGTTAGTGTTCGCGAACAATTTAGTAGTATATATGTAGTAGTATATATGTAGTAGTATACATGTATATATAGTTTGAAATAATTAATTATTGTGTCTTCTTTATGAGTAATTTCTTCAATTATGCATAATTAGTGTAGAATCTCTATTTAATAGGAACTTGACCTCTTAATTAGGGTTTCAAAAGGTAATTCTATAATTTATATCACCATAACTATTTACTATACAAGAATAAAACTGGATGCTTTGAATCTATCATTAGCACAAATAAATCATATTTCTATACTAATACATTTTATTCTAGTTGTTTCATTTAAGCATTTTATCATAATTACTAACACATGATATTTTAATTCATGAATTATATATTTTCATATCCATCCAAGAAATAAAAGTTCGTCGAACCGAATTCGAGCCCGTAAACGAGCTAATTAAACGAGCCACGAGACGAACAACGAACAACTCGAGCCCTAAACGAGCCGAACTCAAACAAGGTTTTTTTGTTCGGCTCGAGTTCGTGTTCGATTCGTTTAGTAGCCAACTTAAACGAGCCAAACTCAAACAAGCGATATTCGGTTCGGTTCGGCTCGTTTACAGCCCTACTTTTAAATACAATCATACTCCAAAGCCCACTTTTAATCTTATCAATATATAGAAAGAGTTCAACGCGGTAGGTTTTCACTATGCTAATTGAAGATTGTTCTTGTGAAAATTTATGATAAGTTATCAAAATTTAACATCTAGATACCAGACTTATCCATCAGTTATTTTGCATGGGATGTGGTGTTCATGATTTGTTAATTCTAAGTTGCAATGAACCATCTTTATTTAAAGGTAATGGGGTCTCTTGCATTACTACGTACTCTTGAAGAAGCGTTTGCTTGATTGAATTCTACCCCTTGCCTAACATAAAAACATTACATAGTGTTATGTTTTGGTGATTCGAGCTCCTAGCTAATTGTTGGACGACACGGTGAAGCAATTGGTGAAGCAAGGAAGAAGAACGAAGACGTGAGAATTGGTGCTGCCAGTGTCTTCGTGTGAAGAAAATCGTCTTTGTATGAAGAGTCTTTGTGCGAAGACATCGGGGTTGGGTTGTTTCGGTTGTTTCCTTGTTCGATTTTGGAGTCTTTCTTCGTTTCTTTGAGCACAAGTCCGTATCTTAGGACTATATAAGGACCTAGGGTCGAGACATATTGTGTGTTTGTGTGTGGTGACTTGTATTGGCTTCTCATCAATAAAATTGGTTCGTTTTGCCCCTGGAGGTAGCTAGCCTAAAAACTAGTGAACCACGATAATTCGTTTTGTTGTTTCTTCATCGTGTTCATCGTCTCTTCGCCCCTCTTGTGCTCCCGCTCCCGCTGTCATTTTCTAAGAAGTGGTATCAGAGCCTGGTTGTTGGATCTCGAGCTTGTGAGGAGTGATGTCGAACATGATGAAGATTGATCGTTTTGATGGGAAGAATGGGTTTAGCTTGTGGCAAATCAAGATTCGTGATTTGCTAAAGTAACAAGATCCGTGGTTGCAACTAGCTAAAAAATCGGGCATTGACAAGACCTCATCGGAGTTTCTGAAAATGGAGGAGAAGGCGCATTCGACGATCATGTTGTGCCTCGCGGACGACGTGATTGCTGGAATTGCAGATCAGACCTCAGCGGCTGGCTTCTGGAAGAAGTTGGAGGATCTCTACCCAAATAAATATGTGGCCAACAAGTTGATGTTAAAGCAACAACTCTTTGGTCTTTGGATGGTTGAAGGTACGCATATTGGTCATCACCTAGACAATCTCAACACTATTTTGCTTTAATTGCGCAATAGTGACAAGACTGTTAGTGATGTTGATGCGACTTTGATCTTGTTAGTGTCTCTACCTCCTTATTTTGAGGATTTCGTCCAATCATTTGTTGTTGGGAAGGAGACTATAACCCTAGAGGAAGTTCGTTTGGCGTTGGACATCGGAACTATGGTAGATCCGACTTACCATTGGATGTTTGTGGTTTTTGTCGTGAGAATGATCATTGGAAGCGGATCTGTCCCAAGAACAAATGATCTGCAGGGTTTGCTGCAGTTTAAGGTGGAGGGACAAAGTCCGAGGACGACTTCGTTCTCTAGATTTCATGTGCAAGCTTGGGCTCCATGTGTAGGAGCATTGGCGTGTGATTTGTGACACGCGGATTGGTTGGTTGATTGTTTCATGTTATTGGGCATGCATTGATTGTTGGCATGTTATTCGGCATGTCTCGGTTTCGTGTCTTGGTGCGATAAGTATTGGTGACGCAATTGACATGACTTGATTGATGGACACTTTTGTCGTTAAGTGTCATTGTAACGATGTTGGGGAGATGCATTGTGTCATGGTGCATTAGGGTGTGTTGATTGAGACACACAAAGCCTCTGCGTTTATTGAGACGCAAAGAGGCGCTTGTTGTGGCGCATAGTGAGTATATTCCAATACCGCAAAATTTGGGAATATATTCTACCGGTTAACTGGATTGATGAGAGTATCGGATTGGTTGCTAGGGAACCTGAATCAAGGTGGAGATTTGTTATGTTTTGGTGATTCAAGCTCCTAGCTAATTGTTGGACGAATAGCAAAGCAATTGGCGAAGCAAGGAATAACAACGAAGACACGAGAATTGGTACTGCCAGTGTCTTCGTGCGAAGACAATTGTCTTCGTGCGAAGACATCAGGGCTGGCGGTTTCGGTTGTCTCCTTGTTCTATTTTGGAATGTTTTTTCGTTTCTTTGGACATAATTCAGTATCTTAGGACTATATGAGGACCTAGGGTCGAGATATATTATGTTTGGTGAATTGTATTGGCTTCTCATGAATAAACTTGGTTCGTTTTGTCTGTGGAGGTAGCTAGCCAAAAAACTAGTGAACCACGTTAATTCGTTGTGTTGTTTCTTCATCGTGTTCATCGTCTCTTCGCCCCCTCTTGTGCTTGCGCTGTCGTTTTCTAACACATAGCATGATTCGGCAAGATTTTTTAAAACATTCGTTGGTCTCTTGCTGCATTTATCTTAGCAAAATTGTGGAGTACAATTAAGTCAATGTGGTTTGATACGATAAACGTATCGAAAAATTACAAATACTCATAAGAGTAAAGGGAGATAATAGGGAGAGAGAGATTTAGGGTTGAGCGAATTATTATTTCATTGGTTGAATAATAATGAAAGATTCATTGCTTAAATAGATAAACTGGTAACCCTAATCTAACAGGCCTATACTATGGGCTAACTAAATAATGAATAATAGTTATAATAATAATTAACTAATAAATATATAAATAAATAATATGGATACACGACCCGTATCATGGTTACCACAGAGTTCAATATTACTTTAGCTAAATTGCACCAGTCGTACCCAAAGTTTTGTTTTTATGTGAATTTAGTACCTATAATTTCAATTTCAGCATCCGCGGTATCCATACTTTCACTTTGTTGCAACGGTAGTACCCACCGTTAACTTTCCATCCATATGTTGGATGAAATATGTAAAAAGACTAGTGTGCCCTAATTCGCACCCCTATAATTTTCTATATAGTTTTTTTATATAATATTGAATTGATTGATTTATTTATTTACACACATATATATATTATGTATGTGTAAAATAAATTACTTGTCATAGTAATAATTAAAATTTTAATTATTTGTATTTAGAAGTCTAAATTTTATAAGATCTTAATTATCTTAGGTTTAATAATTTTCGTGGCATAGTAATGGCAAATAAATTTGCTATAATTTTTCCATCGAAAGAAATATTTATCGTGATAACTTCTACTTTTTTAGTAAAAATATGTATTTTTCTTAAAATACATGATATTATATTAATATATAGTAATTAAGTAATTATAATCTAAAATTTTATTTATGTAACATGTTTAAATTTTAGGTAAACATTGCAAGTTTTTTAAAAAAATAAGTGAAAATGAGGGGCACACTAGTCTTTTAACATTTGTTTTTCATCTAACATATGATGAAAAGTTAAATGGGGGTACCACCGTTGCAACAAACAAAATGTATGGGTACTGTGGATATCAAAATTGAGATTATGGGTACCAAATTCACACAAAATCCAAAGTATAGGTACTCCTGATGCAATTTAACCTATATTTTCCAGGTATATAGAATTTTCTCATTATATTCATTAATTGATTAGAAGTAGAATATCGTGGGATCAATCAAGTCCACAATCTATGTGGACTGATGTAGATAGTGTATTCTGAACAGACGAGTCACCGTCCACGTGGCAGCCATCAAGCACATTTAAAGGTACTCCGTATACACTCCATCACATCTTCTCTCTTTCCTATATGCTTACATGCGAGCTTATCTATATGGGGGATGTGAGACAGGGTCACCCGCGATACTAACCACACGGGAGTTGTAGGGACTTAGTGGCTTGGAGGTTAGAGTAAGGAACGTCGCGCGAGAGCAACAACCACGCTCGCGTGCGACCCTTGGTAACTGTCTGAGAGATTTAATGCTTACGTGTCCCATAAATGCGGTCGATCTCATAATGGTCCCCTACTTATGCGGATGAGTGCGTAACGTGTCCTATATATACAGTCGAATGTGCCGTTACGAGGCTATCATTAAGCCGCCATTTATGGACTCATTAACCCCTCATAAACGAGCATTTTCCCCACAATATATAGGAGCGTTAGCCTCCTATGACATTTCTTCTGGGCTCTAATCATCACTGTCTCTCTCTCATGCAGTAGCAAGAGCTTACTCTTTCCCCTACCCCAACCCTTAATCTCTCTGTGTTCTTGTTCTTGTTCTTATCCCCTGTTAGAGGTGTACACTTGGATCTCTCCCCAAGATTTCCTTGTACACAACTGGCTTCTCAACAAGGCTGACATAGAGATTTTGTTTCGTAAAGGCGGGGCATAATGAACAACGGAAGAGATGACAACAATGCTTTCAGTAGTTAATACTGAATGGTAACTTTGTTAGTAAGTGTTGGGCAAAGTTGCAGTATCGTTACTTAATTTGCTTTCCCTTTGACACTACAACTCTGATTCTTCTATTCCACATCATATTGACTTTTGTCACTATTCATTGAGTCACTTTGATCCGGTGATTTGGATAGTTAAAGGATTCAATTTTTTGATAATTTTTTCATGGTGTTATAGAGTAAAAATTGTTCTATAACACGGTAAAAAAATTATCAAAAAATCGTATCGTTTTGCGATACAAAACAAACCTCCATTGTTGCTTCGATAATCCTAGCTAGCTAGGTATTTAGATCACCGTCATAACACTGTGGAAAATTATATATAAAATCGTGATGCTTTTATATATTGTGGAATCGTCTTTAGGATTTTTTCAAAGTCCTGCAGAACGAAATTTGGTAAGTTTTGGACATAAGTAGTAGAAATCAACAAGTCGGGGTGGCCATATGTCCACCCTAAGTCGTGTGTGAAGCTCCCATGCTCATATTTGGTCGTACCATCACACACTAGACTCCAATCATGCCTACAAAGAATAAATACATCGCTTTTGAAGCATTCAACACAAAAAAGATGGGACAAGCAAGCCATTTTCCGCTCTGAGAAAGAAATAACTCCGATATTTAAAGATGTAACAATACATTGATCGACTCTGCAAGTAACTATATTCTCCGCTCATTTTCCCGAATGAAGAATTCGTCAATACATATTAGTACAGTACCCCTAAAATATTGTTTATATTCAATTTCACCAATTTTATGACATAGACAGATGTGAATATGAAAAGAAGACACAAAAAGACGTAAAAAGAAGAGAGATCGGTTCCAAATACGCTGCAAGTAATAATCATAGAGGATAAAAAAGTGTCCCGTAAGAGGACGAATGGGCAGTGTCGGCAACAAGAGTCCAAACTTGCAAGAGGGAGGATCAAATTATCAAATCAAAATAAGAAAACAAAAATCCTTTCGGTAAAACACTGTGTCAGTAGTCAATAGTATAAAGGTGACCTCTTGTCAGATAAGAGTGCTCCAATTTACTCCTTGTGCTCTCCCTTTTTTTCCAGTCCTTATGCTCTCCTGGTCCATCTGTGCACTAAAAGTGTTGCACATTTCTAAAAGTGTTGTACAGGTGTATCGTAGAATATGCCAAACATGTAAATTTCATCTGAGGATGTTGTTTTTTAGCATGAATTCGGAATTTGAACAAATATTAGGATAGTGATTTAGTTACCGTAAAACTACATGTAGTTGTCATTTGTTAACAAAAATTCACAGCAGTTTCAATTTAATTTTGCACACTTACCTGCAGTTTGACTTTTGTTATCGAAAACCTAACGCATTTTTAATTTGACCTCAAAACAAACATGCAATCTATAAATTGCTACCAAGCAACATAAATTCTCTATGAAGCCTTAGCACCATTTGGGCATTTATTTGATTTTTTTTCGTGATAATTTTTATTTTTGATTTATGTATCACTCACCATTTACTCCATCACATGACAATTACCATTTATCCTGCCTGTTTATATTTTGGGTACTATTAAAAGTTAATGTCTCGGGGTTATTGTGCTGATTGGTAGCAATTTATGAATTGCATAGAGATTTTGGGGTTAAATTGAACAGTTGTAGGCTTTTGGTAAAAATTGTCAAACTGCAGATTAAAACTGTAGCGAGTTTTCGGTAACAGATGACAAACTACATGTAAATTTGCGATAACTTATACTAAGTTAATAGAATCATGTGTTGAAAATGAGTTTTTCAACAAATACCAAGCAAAATGTGTCGCGGAAAGAGCTTATGGGAAATCCAATATTCTTAAAACACTTGTGTTAGTTGAAAGAATGCATGTCAAACATGCACATAACCTCTCAATAACACATAGTGATCTTGGTACAAAATCAACATGGAGTTGAAATACAACTCTGACGTATTGGTCGCGAGAATGGAAAAAGATACTACCCCCTAATATGGGGTAACAATTTGAATTGGAAAACACAGATGAGAGGTATATTCATCAATGATACTACAACCTTTCAGTTGACACATTATTACTTTTTGAATATTAGAAAAGAAAAAACAAAAAGATAGCTATGTAAGACACAAAGGATTCATTATATGTGTTATCACACTAAGAAAGATGTCAGTACTTTTCATCACGAACGAATAACTAAGTATATTTTCATTCACGTTTTTGTGGCAAATTTTTACTGACATATATTTAATAAAAAATCGTATAGCCGTATCATTTTTATTTTCGTGAGGTATTTTACTAACTATGACAAGGAGTTGCAGTGCAAGACTTTCGTTACACTTGGGTTTCATTAATTTAATAACACACGATACTTCTAAAAAAACTTGTAATATAATACATTCTTTTTTTTTGCTACTTCGGAAATGAAATATAATACATTCATATTCGTTCATTCATCAAGATCATTACATTAGTAGATCAAACAATATACAAACAAGATGTGCAACATGCACTAAATAATTCATTATTGCTTCTAACCTCACACCACTATCCAATTTCACTATCAAATACACAAAACTAAATAAAGCCTATATATATATGCTATCATCAAAACTGTATGTGGGCTCCCATCATCATGAGAATATCAATTGCAGCTCATCAATTTTGTAATCCACGCCGTCAGGAATTGAGCTCAGAAATTCCTAAAAGCTTGCTATACTGAGTACTATCATCACACCATCTACTACACGTAGATTCCTATATATATATGGTTACATTTACCTAATTATAAGGAAACCCTAACTCTGGTTAAAATGAAAAAAAAGCACCTCAAACAAGGAACTTGGGAAGCCCTATTTTGTAACCAAACTGTTGGACATCTTGTTGGACCTGACTCCTGAATTCTCTAAAGCTAAAACTTCTGTAGATTGAAGGTTCAACACAACTCTTGATCGTTGTTTCATGCGAAGGACATAGGAAATATGCAGTCGAAAACCTCTCTGCGGCCTTGTTGGTAACAACCCGGTGTTGGACACTCCTATAAACACCGTTGCTCCATGCCTATAAAAAAACAAGCAGCATGGATCAATTTTGAGATTTGAACACTTGACATGTATTATTACCTAGGTAGTGGGTGTTTGGGGACCTGGGTTTTAATCTAGTTTGATGAAGATATGGAATTCTTTTCAGTCGTGTTACAAAAGCTATTTCAGAATCGTCTGTTTTTAACTGAAAATCTGCAGATTATTTAATCCGCAAGTATGTAGATTTATCTCGCATTGTGCAAATTTTCACCTTCTAGTAAACCTTTTTTTTAAGAAATTTGTATCTTCCTGAAGTTTTGAACTTTTTTAGTCGTATTATTTTATCTTCTTAAGAATTTCGAACTTCACCAACGGGTGGTATGTGATTTTAGGTGAGATGTAGAAGCACCTGAAATAAGTCGCCGATGTTGACAATTAAGGCTTCTGGGTTTGGTTTGACAGCAATCCATTTCTCGCCTTTCACTAATTGTAGCCCTCCAATTTGGTCTTGATGCAATATGGTGAGGAAGTCGCTGTCGGTATGTGGCATTAGTCCAAAGAGCTTGGAAGATACTGGACACGGTGGGTACCTGTTCATTCGGAGATAACAAGTGCTTGGCAGACAATTTTCCTTGAAGAATGTCGATTTGTTGCCCATTTCCTCGGCCAATATTTCAGCAAGCCTTTGTGCGAGTTCCGAAACTGTTATTGCAAACTGCTCCATCGTCGAACTAAACAAAAAGGCATGAAATATAGTTAGACACAAGGCCAATAAAAATTCAGTGTGAGAATGTTGTAGTTGCGCAAGAAGCTGCTGTGTAGAAAATATTGCGAAGAACTACTGTGAATAACCATCAATTTTGTGGCAAGTTTGACATAAAGGACGTGATTTAGGGTGTAGCAGGAGAAGTAAAAATTAACTACTGATATGTGAGAGAGATTCAAATGCAGGTGCATGCATCTAGGGTTTGTGAGGGTACAAGTTGTTATACAAGTGTTGCTGTGTTTTTTGTTGTTAGTCAGAGGACTCACAAGGCTACTTAATGGTTGTACTGTGTTCCCTTGTTTTGTCAATGTTTTAGGAGTGTACTCGAACAAGAAAGAAACAAAGGAAAAATAATGTAGAGGCAATCCATTGTTATATTCATTTGTGCAAGCAATAACTCTATACAAAAAACAAATAAATTCTAAGAACCCTATTTGTAAATAATCATCTGTGGCTATTAACGAAGAGTAAGGAATGAGTAACCAGTAATTCCAAGAAACGAACAATATAAAATAGAAGTACAAAATAGGTAATTTTAAGAGACAAATCGATACAATTCAAACTGAAAACAAAAGAAAAGTGTGATATTATGGTATTATTCTTGAAATCCCACAAAAAAAATGTGGAGAAAGTATATTTAAACATTTTTCATAAGAAATGAAATAACTCGTGGAAGTTATAATGCTTACGGGAGTACTTTCGGAAACTACAAAAAGTTAGGAGGGAGTAGTCATAATCGAGCCACATATATGGTATATTGAAATAGTGTGGGTTTTAAGTGTAGAAATAAGGCGTCCTGAAATTATTTTAGTGAATAAATTGTTCCTGACTCACTTCATAAGTAATATCAATCACCAGTCATTAGTCATCCGAAAGGACATCACAATAATTTAGGGAATCTCGGAGTAATCAAGCACCCTTGAGATTGATGGTTGTCTCTAATTGTGCTATAAGCTTCTTTATTATCAGTTAGCATTTGTTTTATTCGAGAGCGTATGATCCTTCAAAACTAATCCCAGTTCGTTTACTTCAAGATTAGTTTCTTTTTTTCATGGTAATGTTAACAATATTAGTTTTAAAGATTATTATTTATTCAAGATTAGTTTTGAAGTCATAATTAGCACACGGAATGTTAACAATATTTACTTTCTATGGACAAAATAAGGAGCATCTCCAATGCTACTATCTATAAATTATCTATAAATTATCTAAACGTAATGAAAAAGATCATTATTTATTTTAGCTAAACAAAAAACTATTTTTTTTGAAATTATAAAAATTAATATGATCTCCAATGCTATTATATAACTCAAAAAATGTAGTTTTCATTGTTAGAAATTAAATAAAAAATGTAAACAATATAAAAAAAAATCGAGAGATAGACACATAACATTTAGCCACCACTTTTCCGGCTCTTTATATATAAGAGAGAGAGAAAGATAACTATCCGATAAAATAAAGAGTGGACATAAAATAACGAGTGGAGTAAATAGTCCAATAGATACAACTTTTTTACTATCTAATTTATATTTTAGAAATACTCGCTATTTTAAATTAGATTCCGGGTTATTTATTTCTGATTATTGTATCAAAAGCAACATTCCATAACTAAACGGGAAAAAAATAAACAAATTTAGAGAGAGGTACCTGAGGCTACTGAGGCAACCCGAACCAGTAATGTCGGCCAAAGGAACATGTAACGCCTCCGACCAAGATAGCTGCCGGAGACTAGTTGCCGAAGGCGTCCCCCACCGGTAACTTCCCTGAGAGAAGTTCAAAAACTTGTGGCTAATTTTCTCACTATACGGTCTCTTGAACACCTTCTTCTGCTCACATCTCATCTCCTCCAAAATCTCCGGAGAAATCCCATGGTTCACTACTTGGAAGAAACCCCACTCTTCAGCAGCTTTCGCTATCTCTCGCTTGCACTCTTCTCTCTCTATCTCCCCTAGGTTTAGCCGGCTTAGGTCAAACAAAGGGAGATCACACTCTTCTATAGCAACGGCCTCATCAACCTTAAGTTCTTCGCTTGAACCGAATACGAAATTTTCAAGGAGAGACTTGTAGGTTTGTTGGAAAGGTGGTTCTGAGGTTTCCATGAAGCTTAAAGGCTGAAATTTTAAGAAGAATAAGATATATCAAGATGATGCAAGGATTATAAAACTCAAATTTAACTTATATTCCCTGTATTGTATACTCCATACCAAATAAGTCCTTTTAGTTGAATGGCTTGTCAGCATTGGAATATTGTGTATTCATTGATTTTGTTGTTAGGAATATTGTGTTGTTAGGAATATTGTGTTGTTAGGAAAATAGTAATTCATACAGAAATCATGAATGGTTATAGTGATTTTCTTTAATTTACTCAGCGGGAAACTTTTTTAAGCCGTTGCTGTTATGCTTCATTTTCATGTCACTTTCTTTTACTAGTTATTATTAAGTAAATTGTTAAACGACAATTCACATAGAACTTTATGGGATAAAAACAAACAATTTCTATATTTTGACATGGTAATTACTACTGCCTTCATTTTTTTTTTCTTTTTTCTTTTTTTTTTGAGTCAATAGTAGTAACCTTTTTTGAGCCCACAGCCACAACTTTTTAAGGCAAAATATAGAATTAACAAATAAAAAAGAATTTAGGTAACCATTTCCGGACATCCTGTAACAATATTAATTATAAAAAGAAAGGAACGATTTTACTTAATCAAGCTTATTGTTTTTGAAAGCAAATCAAGTTTATACACTCATCAAGTGATTGGAAGTTATACTATGAGAAGAGCCCAAAGTATAAGGACTACTTTGAAATCAGTTGCACAATGAAGGGATCCTACTCCATAAGTAAACTAACTTTAGTTTATTTTTCTAGGAATGAATGTTGGATTGGAGAAAGGTATTTGTCAAAAAAATACAAGAAAATTAGTGGACAAGGAAATCAAAAGTCACGAATTAATCATATTTTTGGTTGTTTGGAAGGTTAATGACAATTGTCAAACACAAGATGAGATGGATAAAATCTGTGTCCTCGGTAGGTTCTTCGAGACCGGCTTTTCTTGTTTAGTCTTTGATGAAAACGTTACCGTGGATTCTGGTTTCCATTGTCAATTTGGATTTTGGTTAAAAATTCAAAATGTTTTTGATGTTCACTCTCCTCTCTTTTTTACATAATCTTGCGCAAAGGACCTTTTGGGGCCGCAGCCTCCCGTGTTTCCTTACAACTTAATACAGATTTCATCAATGCGACAACTCAATCCTGCAATGTGGGATCTAACTTGCTCCAAATTACATGGTTCCTAACTTGGCAACGACAAGCACAGACAGGTTAGTGAACTACCAAAGTACTACAACAGCTCATTGATCTAGACCTTACTGCAAAATGCAGTTAAATTTTGTCTCTCTTTCTGGTACTTGCTAAATAATACACTCACACACAAAAACCAAAGCAATGTGTGAGCTGGTTTTCATGTTCATTCAAACATTCAATTCCGTAATTTGAGTAATTGAGTTACCGGGGTAATAATAGTAGAGGTCCTAGAGGACATATAGAAACATATGATGAACCGCTTATATTTCATGTAGAATTTACTCTACAAGACCATGAAAAAATTGCTGAAAATTTGTATCGTTTTGCAATCCAAATCACCGGGTTAAAGTGACATGGTTATGGGTAAAAAAAGTTATATGGGTACTTTCAGTGAGAACAGAGGTAGTAATTGCATCCCTCTAGTATGTTGAAACTACCAGTCCCCACTTTTACAATATGCTGATTACAACCATGAATTTCAATAAATTAATCAACGTGTAAACAGCAAAAGTTTAGTCTCTCACTTAATTGAAAATGGATATCTTTTACATGTTGCACATATATAATTTTATTAAAATTGGAGTTGCAATCAGCCTGTTCTAGAAGTGCGAATCGCAATGTGATATTTTTGACATATTAATTTATTAACGATGGGAATGTCCTTAATCTTATGTACTATCGTCCTCATTGATGCCCTTGGTCTAGTGGATAAAGCCAGATATTCCCCACTTTCTCTTTTACGGGTTGGAATCTCGCCTTATCTGATTTGAAATAGAACGCAGGGTTTATGTCTCCCTACTTGCCCAGTAGGGTCTTATAAATAAAAGTTATGCAGTAGGTAAGCCAATAAAATATGTCTTACACAAAAAGGTCTGTTGCAATAACACATACTACTGGGATGTATGTGTGTACCCAAGTTATCAAACCCTCAAGTCAACATAAACTTGTGTATGGTAGGTACACTCGACTCGTAACCCGTGACTCGAAACTCGCATGGGTCAACTATTTACTGAAAAAAATTCACTTTTGTATATAACATGACTTGTTACTAATGAAAAGACAAAGTTTTTGTATCTTTAATTATTTCCATTTTTCCATAATATGTATGACTAGAATTAAGCCCATTTATTTATTTATTTATTTATTTATTTATTTATTTATTTATTTATTTATTTATTCATTCATAGTTTCTTTCTTACATCCGATCATATATTGAAGTAATGACGCATTTTAAATTTTATAACCTAAATTATATATAAATGAACTCGTAAATCTTAAAAACAAAATATAATCTTAATTGGTGTAATTAGTATTATCTTTACCTCATTCAACGGTATGGTTGATATGGTATTTTCAATTCATGATATCGATGGTATAGTCTATCTCTTATTGTCTACACAATTCTAATAATATATATATAGAATTGATGGTATGATTAGAATTAAGCCCAGTGTTTGAAGATGAGTGACTTCACAACCTATTATTTTTGGTACAAATAAAGGAAAAAAATTTAATAAAACTTACATTAATTTAACATGGAGTTAATACGTTAAACCCGCAAGTCTATAGGCTTGACAAGTTTACAAGGATTTTCTATGGATTTGTCAAATGACGGTTTTTAAGCGGGCCAACCCAACTTCGTAAACCCATTAAACCCGCAGATCAACTCGTAATTTTTTTTGGGTAGAAGATCAACTCGTAAATTTAACAACCATGTTGTACACTATTAGAATGTGTGTAAGAATTGATAAAATAAACGGGTTGAGCATATACGTTCTCAAGAGAGAGATGTACTGAGAAAAGTGGTGTCCCTCAGTATTTTGTTAAGAATCCTTGTCAATTAGTACTAATGGTGAATTTCATAAATATGTAATGTGGAGATTAAAATTGTGGCAATCTTTACATGTAATTCGACATGTAGGCGTCCTAAAATTTGACACTTACACCGTAATTGGATTGAATGATTTGATAAGAGAATAAAAGAATTGGTTGAATGTAATTTTATCGTCCATGTTTGGATTAGTTTTCACGTATTAAAAACAAAAAAATAATAAACATGAGAAATAGAAATCTCACTATATCTCATTTTGTTTCTCACCAAAAGTGATGAGATTCGCTGAAAAACAGTTACACGCCCTCATGTTTGACACAAAGATACTTTCACCATTCCCAGTTCGGGAAATGACACTTTCATTCTTTTAGTGTGTCAAATTTAAGAACAGTTACACTATTTAACACTTTCATTCATGGTTAAAAGACACTTTCACCCCTTCAGGATTGACACAATGACACTTTCACCCTTCCCATTTCGGGAAATGACACTTTCATTCTTTTAGTGTGCCAAATTTAAGAACATTTACACTATTTGATTGGATCATTTCATACTCTAAGATGGCAGATTAGTCACCAAAACTACTATAAAGCCGCAAAAAACCCACCCCATGCTAATGACGTCACACTTGGGAAGTGTTGGTGTCCTAAAATTTGACACACTAAAGGAATGCAAGTGCTATTGTCCAAACTAGAAGAGGTGAAAGTGTCTTTGTATTACACGTGACGGGGCGAATGTGTCTTTTACCCTATTAAATTAGGTGGCATATAAAATACACATGTACAGAATACAAACAACATGTGCATTTACTAGAAGATCTGGGATGTTCCTTGTATATTCTAGGGTGGGGAATTCATTCAGATTTATAAACAAAATTATTGATATTATAGCTAGAATCAAATCTATCTGGGAGAAACAATAACTCCTTTCTAAAGAATGTTTTTTTTATTACACTTCAGACAGAAAACGGACAGCCGAAAACAACAGGATCTAGTGGTCTAAACTAATTTTATTTTGCCCCATATGGGTCATACATTGTGATAAGATTTAACTGTCAGATGAATGAATTGGTCTTTTAAAAGAGGAAATAGTGGAAAATAGAAAAAAGAAGAAGAATAATATTCAGCCTGAAAATACTGTATGAACAAGATATACTCCTAAGATGACGGTACAAGTGGCTGAATAGCTTGATTACTCTGCTCGAAGTTCGTCTGCTAATGTCACACTTAATTTGTGCATGTTTGGTATGCATATTTTCAAATGTTTTGCAAGAAACACATTTGGTTGTGCATTTCTCATTCCATTTAGAAACAAAAAAATAAAGCAACGCTCACCTGATAAAACTCTTCCAACTCCGGCATTGTGTCCTTTTTTATGCAGCTTCTCCAGTTTCGCTTCAATCCATATTGGTCCTGCATTCTTGAGGAAGTACTATGGTAGGTAAGAAGACAAGAGAGTGCTCGAATGAGAATTTTATATTACAAGCCAAACATTTACTTTTGTTAACTTGAGGATACTACTCACTGGCTACTACTTGAAAGCAATGGAAAAGTAGGAAAAAATTTGCGCGAACACAAAAATGTCTCGTGTGGCTTCATTCCGCCATACTACATATTTGTATCAAAAATGGATATATCAAAATCTCTCATATTCTAGTTGTTCATATCATCCTGATCTTGTATAATCGTATGAAGTTCTTAGCTAGTACTACCATATCTAGGTGAAAACAAAATGCAGGTAGAGAAGAAGATGATCAAAATTAGTTAAGTAGCACTTACAGAGTAGAAGAGCGAACAACTTGGCTAGCTAGGTATAGTGTGCATTACCCAGAGATAGTGAGTGAGAGATAGAGATGGGGTATCGTATATAAAGAGATGGAAAAGAGGATGAAATATGAATGATAGAAACTGGTTCTCCATTTTACTTATGAGTGTATGTTGAGGGAAAAGAACACGCGTCTCATAGAATTATCAGAGAAAGTTAACTATTTAGGGCAAAACAAAGTGTTATCTCATAGTACAAGAAATTATTTCCACAAATTGCACCGTGCATCCGAATCAATCAACTACTATAACGATTTTAGACCTTTTTTCCCTTTGTTTTTTGTACTAATAGCATTACCTGGTTGTTATGATTCCAACAAGCACCATGATATTTTCAGTCACTCCCCATTTCATTTGGTTCTCCTGCCTCCAAGTGTCTGCTCTCTTTCTCTCTCCCTGGAAAAACAAGGCACGTGATAATAAAACCCCAAACAAAGAACATCATCAACAACAACAACAAGAACAACAACAACAAGATATTACTAGTGGTGGTGGTTGTGGTGGTGGTGTTGGTGGTCATGGTGGTAGTGTGACTGAATATTGACCATTTATTCCACAATCATTTCCATGTTTCTATGTCTGGGATCAGAGACCATCACATGATCGATTCATGATCTTCTTCAACCTTGCTCTCTTAACATGTGCATTGCTCTCATATTAGTGAACAACACGATGGCGCTACCCTTATCCCTCAATCAGTGAAGGAGCCTCAATTTCATGGGATGCAATGTTTTTTACCAAATACAAGGTGAGAATAATAGAGCTGTTTAATTTGCGTTGTTTGTTCAGAATTTGATTCCTTCTTTTATGCATGCAAGTTTCTGAAAATGTGGTAGGGAAAATGAATCACATTCAGCTTTTCAAGAGTATACATGATCATCTCTTAGAGTGATTCTTTGGTGCTCTTAGAGAAAATGATACGTGGTGCTCAACACCACCCAACGCTTTGACATATGAAATAAAATTGGAGTGAATGGAAGAGAAAAAATAATCAAGTAAGAATGCGATTATTTTCTATAACATACACGGGTAATGATGAACCCTAATTAACATAAGTGGTGAATGGTGTAAAGCACATTTTATCATGCTGATGTTGTGCTTTTGAAGCAACTAAAAATGTCTCAAACTCTTCCTCCTCCTCTAAGAGATGCTTTTATACATGCTTTGCTTATCTTACAATTATACTCATACTGTTTGATATCATTTTAAAAAGATAAGAAATAGTGAAAAAAATGATGCAGAAAACCCAGTTGAAAAACAAAACCAAGTTGGTATGTAAGCACCGTTTTTAAACAATATTGTTTGAAAAATAGTGTTATTTTTTCAGAATGTGTTTGGGAGACACTTTTGGTGGAGTGTTTAAAACGAAATCAGGAAAAACAGTTGTTTCTAGAAATACCAAAGATTTTTTTTTTTTTTTTTTTATATTTTCAATGGTTATAAACACATTCTTACTTTTGATGAATGCATAAAATAATAATTGCTATTAGAGTAAATTAACATTTTACATCAGAAAAAAATTGATATTAAAATTTAATAGTGTTGTCAAATGTGTTTTCGATTTTAAACAGAATTTGTATGAGCAAACCAAACAGTTTCCAGATTTTGTTTTTAGATATATTTTTTCAACATTTTTCACTATTCTTTTCTTCTAAACGTACAAAACAGGCTCTAGAGAATTTATACATGCTCATATGTGACAAGAGCTACCATATGAATGTACCAATCAACTTGTGCCAACTTTCTCAATACTCGATCATCCACATTTTTTTAGGATATCCACATTAGATTTATCTAAAGAAAAAATCACCATCATATTGTATGATTTTATATACTGGGGGCGCTACGTTAATTTTTAGGGTCATTTAAGCGCAGGGGCCGACGCATTCAAGGCCTAGGGGTTCCCAATCCCCAAGATTTCAAAAAGAGAAATGCTAGGTACGCCGAAGGAACATCCCCGAGAGAAGCCAAAAATACCACATCAGCTTCCACTATGTATTAATTTAATACTTATTCTCTCTCAACTCTCTCTCTCTCTCCATCCTCACTCTACTCCCTCTTTCTATTGTATCTGTTCATCTTTCTCTCCTTATCTCTGTTGTGAATGTCATGTTTAAGAGCTTGATTCGAAATTACGTCGGACTAATTTGGTGTAAATTCATCGGAAAAAAGTTCAAAGGTCTTGCACAATTCAATTCGATTCACGCTAGAACATTTGGTATAAGATGACAAAAACTGGGTCAGTCATTAGAAACCCAGAAATTAGGCATGTGAATCATTTGACGCCGGCTTTCTCATCACCGACGAGGACCTGTGAAACGAAATCTTCCGTCAATTTTTCGTACCACACTTCTCCCTTTCTCTCGATATCCCTCTTCAAATACTCCATAGCTCGGTTAGCTCGGTTTTAGATAAAAATAGGATGAATTTCTGCAATCACCATGGAAGACCAAGTCAGTGGGTTAATACAATAGTGTGTGATTCAGATTGTTTTGTATTTCCTCTGTTCCTCTTTCACTAGCAATTTGATAATTGATTTGTGTTCACTAGCATATGGAGACTGGAAGTGCAGGGGAGGTATACAACAGAGAGGAGGGATAGAAAGATAATACTACATCAAATAGAGTAAAGAGACGATGGAGAGAGAGAGTTGAGAGGGGGAGAATAACTACTAATTTAATACATAGTGGAAGGTGATGTGGCATTTTCGGCTTCTCTCCGGTACCTCCCTTCGGCATACCTAGCATTTAGGTACGCCGAAGGAACATCCCGAAGAAAAGCCGAAAAGTTCACATCAGCTTCCACTATGTATTAATTTAATACTTATTCTCTCTCAACTCTCTCTCTCTCTCTCTCTCCATCCTCACTCTACTCTCTCTCTCTACTGTATCTGTTAATCTTTTTCTCCTTATCTCTGTTGTGAATGTCATGTTTAAGAACTTGATTCGAAATTACATCGGACTCATTTGGTGTAAATTCATCGGAAAAGGTTCAAAGGCCAATATCTTGCACAATTCCATCCGATTCACGCTAGAACATTTGGTATAAGATAACAAAAACGGGGTCAGTCATTAAAAACCCAGAAATTAGGCATGTGACTCCTTTGACGCCGGCTTTCTCATCAGCGACGAGGACCTGTGAAACGAAATTTTCCGTCAGTTTTTCGTACTACACTTCTCCCTTTCTCTCGATACCCCTCTTCAAATACTCCATAGCTCGGTTAGCTCGGTTTTAGATAAAAATATGATGAATTTCTGTAATCACTATGGAAGACCAAGTCAGTGGGTTGATACAATAGTGTGTGATTCTGTTCCTCTTTCACTAGCAATTCGATAGTAGTAATTGATTTGTTTTCACTAGCATATGGAGACTAGAAGTACAGGGGAGGTATACAACAGAGAGGAGAGAGAGAAAGATAATACTACGAGAGAGAGAGTTGAGAGGGGGAGAATAACTACTAATTTAATGCATAGTGGAAGATGATGTGACATTTTCGGCTTCTCCGGTACCTCCTTTCGGCATACCTAGCATTTTTCTAGTCATAAAGTAATAAAGAACTTTTATTGTCAGAAAACAATCATGCTAAATCATGCTACAAAGTTGGGAATGACAATTGGCTAAGGAAGCTAGAAATCTAGAACCGAAAACTGATTCTTCACAAACAACCCCAAGGGATAATAATAACCACTTTGTATTTGGACAGATAGAAGCAACTACATTGTCAAAAAATTGTTATTATCTCCTTAAAAAACATTACTATGGTTGTATATAATCAAGATTGTGAAACTTTTACATTCCAAATGTTGTGGAATTGTATATAAATTGTGAAACTTTTATATACTGTGGAATTGTCTTTAAGAATTTTCGAAGTCCTACGAAAAGTTGGAAAGTTCTGGACATTAAAGGCCGGGGTGGCCATAGGTCCACCCTAAGTCGTGTGTGACACTCCCATAATCATATTTGTCGTACCATCACACACTTGACCCTAATCATGCCTTTAAAGAAGAAATACATTGCTTTTGGAACATTTAACACGAAAGAGACGGGATAACTAAGCCACTTTTCGCTCGGAGAAAAAATGATTCTGATATATAAAGATGTAATAATACATTTATTGACTATGCAAGCAACTACATTCGCATCTCATTTTCCATAATGAAGAATTTCGTCTGTAAATACTAGTATTTCACATTTTTAATACCATAAATAGATTGTTCATATTGAATGTTACAACCTTTATGACTGAGCCGGATGTAAACATGAAAAGAAGACACGAAAAAGGCAGGAGATTGGTCCCAAATATACAGAAAGTAATAATCATAGAGGATGAAAAGTGACTTGTAAGAGGACGAATGGGCAGTGTCGGCAACAAGAGTCCAAGCTTATAAAAAAGAGAATCAAATTATCAAATCAAAATAAGTAAACAAAGATCCTTTCTAACGGTTTACCATTTTTCTAAAATTTGTTGTTGTTTTTTTTTTTTTTTTTTTTCTGAAAATTCTAAAATCAGTTACAACACTGTGTCAATAGTATAAATAGAGTGCTTTAATTTAGTGCTTATGCTCTCCTCGTCCAGTTGTGCACTAAAAGTGTTGCACATTTCTAGAAGGCTTGAATGCAAAAACATGTAAATTTCACCTGAGGGAGTTGTTTTTAGCATGGATCGAAATCTGAACAAGAATATTAGATTAATGATTTACCGTGAACAAGACATCCGAGACGTAGGATTACGTAAAGTTTGCCGATTTTAAATTATGCATAGCATGATCTTATAGCGTTGATTCAAATAGTGTAATGCATTTTTATGTTTTCATAGTTATAGAATAATTTATTAAATTAATTGAAATATTAAAAGAGGAGAGAGATAGACACATAAAATGTGCATGATAGAAAATCAAGAACAAAAACACAAATGTGCAGAAAACGATTAAGAAACTAAAGGGATGAATGAACCCTAATTAATTCATTGATGAAGACGATGAGAGAGTACCAATCTTATAGCACTGAATCCAAACGGTCTTATTATGAACCGTTGGATTCATTGTACTGAAACATTATTATATAGATGCCTAGCTAGTTTGGATAGTATTACAAACTGGTCCTCAACTATTATAAAGTGACCACTGTATTTTTTGATATTATGAATTGACCCCCATAGTCTTGAAGAATCTCCTTTTATGCTTCAAAGTCTGCTTCAGGCTTCAAATTGACCCTTCTGTCTTTTACCCTTCCTCGAACTGATGGGAAGACTTCACCATGACTTTGTTCTTCAAAGTATTGAATTGATGAATTGTTAGCCCCTTAGTGAGTATATCTGCAATTTGATCCCTGCTAGAAACAAAAGAAACGTTTATAAGTTTTCTGATAACTTTCTCCCTTACAAAGTGATAGTCAATTTCAACATGTTTTGTTCTTGAGTGAAAGATGAGATTTGCAGTCATAGCTATAGCTGATTGACTATCACAAAAACAATGTGGGGAGCTTAAGGCATACAGATTCTAAGACCCTTGAAGAGAATTTGTAACCAAGAAAGTTCAGCAGTAGTGGTTGTTAAAGCTCTGTATTCAGCTTCAGTTGAAGATCTTGCAACAGTAGATTGTTTTTTTGAAGACCAATGAACTGGATTAGCACCCAGAAAAATGATAAGACATGTAGTACTTCTTCTATCTGTGACATTACCAGCCCAGTCAGCATCACTAAAAGCCTGGACTGGTAAATGTCATTGTTGATAGAAGAGGCCATTAGAGAGAGTGCCTTGCAAGTATCTGAGAACTCTTTTTGCAGCAGTAAAATGAATATCAGTATGAGAGTGCATAAAATGACACAAATGATTTACATTGAAGCAAATATCAGGTCTAGTAAATGTGAGATATTGGAGAGCTCCTATCATCTGTCTAAAGACAGTAGCATCATATAGGGCTATACCTCCCTGAGAATGATACTTTGCACCTGAGGCCAGTGGTGTGGGACAAGGTTTACAAGTCATCATATCGTATCTTGCAAGTAAGTCTTTGACATACTTGGTTTGATGAACAAATATTTCTTGAATTTTCCTTTTAATTTGCAAACCCAGAAAGTAGGTTAATGGCCCCAAGTTAGTCATATAAACTCATGATGAAGCCTTTGAATAAGATAAGTGATGTATCTGTGATCACTACCAGTTAAGATTATGTAATACCCCGTATTTAAGTCAGGGGTTATTTGGTCATTTCAGAAAATATTTGGAAATTTTGAGAAATTTATATTTCAAACTTTTTCTAGACTTCTTCTTAGTTTTAAAGTATAATGGTGTCATATAGAAATTTATTTTGAGGTTATTTTGTAGTTTTTGTAAACTTGGATAATATGATATGAAACTCATTTTATATACTTGGGAGATACTTGTAAAGTTTTTAAAAAATTTGTTGTTGACATTACTAACAGAATGATTTTATTTGGAACAATTATTTGGCAATTTTTATAATTTATGAAAATTAACTTTTATGCGTTAGCTATTTATTGAAAAATACATTTTTACCACTTAATTTTTAGTATCTTCTATTTCTACCCCTCTTGCATATGAAATTTTGTAGTTATCCTAAATTTCTAGTATTTGCATGTCAACCCTCATTCTCTTGGTAATCCAATTCCTTAAAGCTCCTTTTCCACTCACATGCAAGTCAACTCTCAAATAAAAAAACTACTACCATTACTTATTATGTATATTCCATTGTATGATTATTAACCCCCATAATGTTCACACCATCACTCTTTTCTCACCTACAATAACTCTCACATCCTATGCATCACCACCATCTTCTTCACTACTCAATTCCTCTAATGAAGAACACTCATACATGCTCTATTCTCTCTCCCCAAATTTCATCCCGTTTTTGGGAGTTGACCTCACAAAAACACCATGAAAACTTCATTTCCTAGCATCCAAAGCATGAAAAACTTGATTCCAAGCTTTATACAACTATGGAGGGGAGTCATTTCACCATTCTACTCATAAATTGAAGGCCCAATTCACTCTTTTCCTCACCATCATCTTTATTCTTGGGGTAACAATTCTTCTAGTATTCAATTCATTCATGCATGTCCATCTTTTGCTTTGATTGATGAAATTTAATCTTAGTTTTCTTCATCTCCATGCTTGGTTCTTCATTTACATTGTTAGATCATGTGTTTGACTCCAAATTTTTGACTATTTCATGAAACCCACACTAGAACCCACATGCATGTTGTGAATGTCATCTTCCTTGCATTGTTACCCAAGAGGGTTTTGATCATTTGTGTCAAGAGCATGTAAAGGTCTTAATTAATTCCTAAAAAGATGTAATTTGGGTGAAAATCAAGTCTCCATAAGTTGCATGTGTCATATAATTGATTTGATCATGTTTTAAGTGCTCTAGGTGAAAATTGCACATTTTTACAATCTGACCAGTTTGTGAAAAACGTATATTATCTCTAAATTTTGTCTCTGTAGAATTTTTAAATCTTTTATATTCTGAAACTAGACTCATAGAGGGTCATTTTGAAAGAAAATTCAACTCCATAGCCTTTTTGGTTAGGGAGATATGCTCATTCTAAGTTGCAAGTTTTCTGAAACACTGTTTTTGGACAAGTTTTACCATTTATGTTAAAAATCTCATTTCCAGAAATTTATGGCACCAAATCTTTCTTGTGATTAAAGTAGACACACAGGGGATTAATATTGGAGAATATGAGCTTTATTTCTATTCTCCAAGTGCTAGTAATACCCTTGCAAACTTGAAAGTTTTTCCCAAACTCTTCTCTGCATAGCAGTATTTGTTATTTTTGTAACTTGAGTTTTACAATGTCTATGCATGATTTTCTTGATGTTTCTGAAAGTAGACACATATAGGTTCATCATACATTAATTTCAAGATTTTAAGAGATGATTGGATATGGTAAATATGGCTCCAAAGTCAGAGCTACAATTCTGTCCAGAATTGTAGTTTCACATTTTTTAGAAAACTTGAATTTTTGAACTTCTAGGTGTTTTGTTGGATTTATTTTGATAATTAAACATAATTATATGTTCATTAGTGACATTTAGGACTATGTGACGTGTAGGTATGCATTTCTATTATAAATGTGTAAATTGGTTATAACGAGTACGTCATACGTGTGATTGTAGACATCGACCCCGTAGGAGAGAGCGGTTGTCGTCGGAGTGCTAGGCTTAGTTTCTTGATTTTGATTGTGCTTCATCTCAGTGGTAAGTACATATGTACAACCTTTTCATATCAAAATGTGCGTATGTGTTTGATGTTTCAAATGAATGCTTGTTATATGAAAATAAGTATGAGAATGCATGTATTCCACTCTAATGTTGTTAAACTATTTTATTCATCTCCTTTGAGAACTCTCGGAAATTACTTGTGAAATTTTGATATTCCGATTCTGGTTATGTGAATGAGAAGAAATAGAATACCTCTAATAGACTTAGGACGATGTACATAGTACTGTTATTAATGGGAGGCGTCAAGCGATCCTCCATTTTCGTATGGCTAAGACCATTGAAGCAATGCTTCTTATTATTGGATAGAACGTCAATGTTCAAAAATCCGCCCCCGATGAGCCAAAATGTACCAAGTTATTGAGGCGAAGGGTTTTATAGAGCTATAGAGTGCTACTTATACTTGTAAGGGTCACTACGGTATAGGGGTGTCGACACTTAAGGCCTTTTAGCTAATGTTGTGAGCGGGGTTGACGAATGGGCTCCCTTAACGCTCGGGTGAAATAGGGTTTGATAAACCCTAGAAGGAACCCTTAGTGATTATTTCGTGATCCCTCTGTCTACATCGATCCTGCTGGTGGCTCTGGACATGCCTCAGCTAAACTTAATGTTTAAATTGCAATTGAAAGAAAGTTTGATTACTCGATTGATGTTGTTTGTGGCTCTTGATTGCCTAATCTAATGAAATGAATTGAAAAGCATATGCTACTCGTGAATTAATATCGTTATCAACTCAAATGAGCTTGTTTACTCCGGAGATCTCACTGAATACTTATGGTTTCTTAAAGTTCTTAAACTGAGAGGTTTTGTTATTCGGTTACTTTCAATTGTTCCAAAATCCACAACATGTTACTATTATTGTTTAAATCTTCTAATTTGTTTCAACTCATGCTTTCGTGCCACTCGTTGTTTTACATGTCGTAGTATGTATTTACTCAGTTTTTACTGATCATTTTCTTCAAAACTGCGTCGGCTGTTGCTATTTTAAAACCGCAGGTCATCGAACAAGGTGGGGTTGGGAACGCGTATCGAGAAGAATTCGTCACTTAGTAGATCTCAACATTTTTTTTTCTTCATCCAAATTGTAATCATGTTTTTGAACTATTTGTTGCATACATTAATTGAGATGTAAACTTAATAGTTAATTTTCTACTTTTGGTTATCGATTGCCTCTTTTAACCCTGAACCGAGATCTCGGGTTGTTCCAGATTATATCATCAACATATAAGAGAAGGAGAGTGATGCCATTACCAGAGTATCTGATGAAGAGGGATGAGTCTACTCCAGATGCAAGGAATCCCAGGGAGTGAATGTAGAAAGTAAACCTCTCAACCAAGCTCTGGGAGCTTGTTTGAGACCATAAATTAATTTCTGCAGTTTAAAGACAAAGTTGGGGTATTTCTTGTTCACAAAACCTTGAGGTTGTACCATATAAGCAGTTTCTTTTGACCATGAAGAAAGGCATTTTGACATCTAGTTGTTGAAGAGCCCAATTAAAGTTTGCAGCCAAGCAAAGTATAACTCTAACAGTAGTGTGTTTGATGACAGGTGAGAAAGTTTCATCAAAATCAATTCCAGCAGTTCGATGGAATCCTTTGGCAACAAGTCTGGCTTTGTATCTAGATACAGAGCCATCATGTTTATATTTGGTTATAAAAACCCATATATTACCAACAATATTAGCAAAAGGGGGAGGTTGAACCAAAGTCCAAGCTTGTTGATTTGTCAAACTGTTGAATTCATCATTCATGGCTTGTTGCCACTTATTATGTTTAACAGCTTCAGAAAAAGAGGTTGGATCCTTGCTAGAGTTAATCAAAGAAAAATCTATCTTTTTCTTAAAAATACATGATTTGCTCATAGTCTGCATTGGATGACCTGAAACAGATGGAGAGACAGGTGGAAGGTCCTCATTGTGAGTCATCTCTGAATCATTTTTAGAGTTTTCATCATTGTTAGATACCATCACAGGACTCTCATTGTCAATTGTGTGTCTCTGAGATGCCCTCACAGAGCCTAAATTTCCAGGTGTGTGCATCTGAGATGCCCTCACTGAGCCTGTATTTTCAGGTGTGTGCATCTGAGATGCCCTCACAGAGCCTGTATTTTCAGGTGTGTGCATCATAGAAACTCTCACAGTTTTGTCGTTGTCAATTGTTTGCATCTGTGAGACAGAATTTTGATGACTTGGAGTATTAATCAATGATGAGTGTGGTGGTGAGGTCTCACCATGTCTCCTCATATGTGTTTCAGATGGAAAAGTGAGACCAGGTCCTGCAGTAGTGTTACATAAAACAGTGGAGTCAATTGGAGAAGATGTAGATGCAAAAGAATAAGAAAATGTTTTTTCATCAAAGGTTACATCTCTACTAATGTAAATCTTGTTAACACTTATATCAAGACATAAATATTCCTTGTATTGATGTGCATATCCAACAAAGATACATTGTTTAGTTCTTGGATCAAGTTTTGACTGAGTGTAGGGTCTTAGATAAGGATAGCAAGCACAGTCAAATACTTTCACGAAAGCATAATCAGGTTTTGCTTTGTAAAAAAGCTCATAGGGAGAATTGTGATTTGTGTTTCTGCTGGGAATTCGATTAATGAGATATACTACAGTTTCGACAACATGAAACCACATGAATTTAGGCATAGAAGCATTTTGTAGTAGAGTAATGGTAGTTTCAATGATATGTTTGTGCTTTCTTTCTGCAATACCATTCTGCTTTGGAGTGTGTGGGCATGATTTTTGGTGTGTAATGCCAAAATCCGACAATATTTTTTGAAAAATGAAAGAGATATATTTTCCACCTCCATCAGATCTAAGAATAGTAATAGATTAGCCAAACAGTTTCTCAACTTGAGCTTTAAATTTAGGAAATAGCATAACAATGTCAGATTTGTGATTCATGCCAAATAACCAAGTAAATATAGACATATCATGAATAAAAGTAACATAAAATCTGTAGCCATGAAGAGATTTTATGGATGCAGAACCCATAACATCTGAATGTAGCAAATGTAAAGTTTTCTCAGATATGGAACTAAAAGATTTGTAAGGTAGTCTAGACATTTTCCCTTAAAGACAGTGTTTACACAAGAAAGAGGCATCATTCAAAGATGAACTAGGAAAGTTATTTTTTTAAACAGTGTCTGTTGGATGCCCTAAACGGGCATGCCAAAAATGAGACAGAGTTCTTTGACCAAGCAGAGCTTGAACACAAGGCTTCACATAAGACACATTAGGCTGAACTTTTTTCTTGACAGAAGACACCAAGTTTGATGGTATTGAGTGAATGGGGTACAACCCATTCTTACTCAGAACCTGGTATAGAAGGTGGCCTGTATCCTTGTCCTGGATGGAAAAGGACTCAACATCAAATAATAGTGTGCAGTTATGTTGAAGATAAAATTTATGAACAGACAAGAGATTCGCAGCTAATTGTGGGATTAAAGTGTGTTATCAAGTTTGAAATCACAAGTAGGTGTTGAAAGGAAAGCAGTACCATAGTGTGTTATAGGCAAGTTTTGGCCATTACCAACAACAACATGATCAGATCCACCATAAGACTCAGAATAGGAAAGTTGATTTAAATCAGTAGCCATATGATTAGTAGATCCAATATCAGATAGCCAATAATTCGCAGGAAGTTGAGCAGAGGCATTAGAGATGTTAGCAGCATAGGCAGTCAAGGTTCAAGGAGGTTTCTTCCCTTGGTAAGAATAATCCATTCTGTACCAGCAATTTAGAGGAGAGTGGTAGTCATGACCACATATTTGACAGTTGATAACTTGATTAGAATAACCTCCATTTGTTCTTTGACCATTAGGGTTTGATGTGCCTCTTCCTCTGCCCCTATAGAAGTCACCCGTTCCTCTGTTGTTACCAGTTCTACCTCTTTGATTATCATTTCTACCTCCTCAAGCAAATCACCTCTTGTGTAACCATAGAAATCAAATTGGTTATAGTAATTAGGGATTTGCCCAGACCTGCCTCCACGGCCTCTCCCTCTACCTCCTCTTTGAGATTGCGAGTGATAGGATCCAGTATTGAGAGAGGTAAATTCCATGTTTAACTCTGAATTGGTCTGTTTTTCTACCAAATGTTCTTCTCATTTGATAAGAACATGTACCTCTTTAATGGTTAGGGACTTAGATTGTAAATCTAAAGCAGAAGATTGAACACCCAAAGTTGACCTCAAAGAGTTATATTCAGAGGGTAGACCACCAAGAGCATGTATAATCGTGTCTTCATCTTCAATAACAACAGAACACGAAGCTATTTTATCACGAATTGATTTCAATTTTTTCATGTAGGAGTCGATAGAACGGATCTCTTTTTGAGATTTTGTAGTTCACCTTTAAATTGTTTGATATTTGCACGGGTCAAGTACGCATACCTTTGCTCCAGAAGAGACCAAATAGCAAATGAAGAAGACTGACCAGTAACTTATAGCAGCGCTCTTAAGAAAGTGTTGCGTTGATTAGGGTTTGAATACCCTCTTCAATCTTCCAGACAGTGAATGTCGGGTTTGGAGTGGATGAACCATCGGCGGCGGTGATATGTGGATCTGGTGCCGAAGACGAACCATCAACATATCTAAACATCAATTGGGTCTTATGAACGGCGGTCATCTGGTGACGCCATAGCACATAGTTCGTGCTATCGAGCTTGTATGGAACAAGCTGATTGATATGTGAGAGAAGAAATAGTGGGTTTGATGTGGTGGTAGTCATGGTGGAGGTAGAATCGATTATAGAGAGCATAAGCAGGCAAAAGGGGGATCGGAGATTTACGAACTGGAATATAAAGAAAGCGAAGAAGATAAACGGATCGAGCGGCGCTCTGATACCATGATAGAAAATCAAGATCCGAAACACAAATGTGCAGAAAACAATTAAGAAACCAAAGGGATGAATGAACCCTAATTAATTCATTGATGAAGACGATGAGAGAATACCAATCTTATAGCACTGAATCCAAACGGTCTTTTTATGAACCGTTGGATTCATTGTACTGAAACATTATTATAGAGATGCCTAGATAGTTTTGATAGCATTACAAACTGGTCATGAACTATTATAAAGTGACCACTGTATTTATTGATATTATGAATTGACCCCCCATAGTCTTGAAGAATCTCCTTTTGTGCTTCAAATTCTGCTTCAGGCTTCAAATAGACCCTTCTGTGTTTTACCCTTCCTCAAACTGATGGGGAGACTTCACCATGAGTTTGTTCTTCAGAGTATTGAATTGATGAATTGTTAGCCCCTTGGTGAGTATATATGCAATTTGATCCCTACTAGAAACAAAAGAAAATTTTATAAGTTTCCTGATAACTTTCTGTAGGGTATTGATCATGGATACACAGCCGAAGAAAGAATTATCCATTCAAGACCCTCCAAGTATCAGAGGAAGAGAATCATAACGATGGTAAGGGAAGAAACAAGTAACAAACCTTAGAGTCTCCTGTGATGACTTGTAACGTGAATTGTTTAACGTCTCTAGGTTGATCCACGCCTAAAGTTGAGGTCTATATCTTCCTTCTCCTTTGTGCTAGCTTGGACCGGAGGAAGAGGAAGAAGAAATCATGCAACGAGGATCAAGAGAGGGCTCGGCCTCTCTTGGTGGCCGACGGGGACGGGCGGACGGGCCAGGGGCTTCGACCTCTTGTCTTGTCTTGCTCTCTCTCTTGCTTTCTCTCCCACTCAACTTACGTTATGAGCATTATTTTGGGAAGGAAGCTAGGAGCATAATTTATAAAGGCTCTTCCTAATCCTACTTGAATTCGGATTAGTCCCTTCCTTGCATATTAGTCCTACTAAGTTTGCAATGTTTTGCAAAGTGATCCTTCCAATTAATTAATCATATTCATTAATTCTCAAATCTAGTTCAACCCTATTGGGTGTGTGACCTCATAGGTTCTATCTAGTTGGTAGCAACAATTTGCTAATATGGAGCGGTCTCTAGCAAGACATCCATTCTAGCCAACTAATAGAATAGTCATCCGACAAACCTTGTGCAAGTATTGTCTTGTCCCTTTGTCTCAATATCCGGATTGGACACGATACATATATGTCACACTCGTATATCCAATCCATAGTTTCTCGATCCTAGTAATAGCCTTATTCGTGCAAATAACATCAATATCCCATATTGTTTTGTTTGAGTCTGGCCAGACATTCCATAAGCACTATCCCTCGAGTGGCCTAGGATATTTGTCCCCGTTATGTGGGAGGGATAAATTATATCTACATCACTACGATATCTAAGCTTGCTTCATGTTGTGTCCGATACGCGCCTTTACGACTACCCAGTCATGGTGTAGCGTTTGACGCTACCAAAACCACAACGCTCCACAACTAGATGCTCTAGTGACTTCAAGTCTAAGGATGAAAATACCGTGGTCACCACGAGAAGCGCTTATGAATTTACATAACTCATATGTAGCCTTCTCGGAGTTGGGTCAATCCCATATGTCATTACCCCTAATGCATACCCATGTGTTGGATCATGATATCTCCATATCAATTCAACCCCATACTAGTATATAGATGATTGTCCTATTAATCATTATGATGGACTAGGGATATTTAAGATAAAGAACACAATTGTAAATACAAGGACTTCATTATATTAAATATCCAATAAATAATACAGTGATTATCCTAGCCAGAAATAAGTTCATACTAAACTAGATTGCCTCTAGCGCATCTATTCCAACAGTCTCCCACTTGCACTTGAGCCAATCTGGTGCATCCCATATGCCAATGCTCCTAGTGTGCCCTTCATGCTTGCGCTGAACAAGCGGCTTTCTAAGTGGATCTGACAAATTCTCATCTATAGGAATCTTGCATATCCGAACGTCTGCTCTATCGATAATATCTCGAATAAGATGGAACTTCCTAAGAACGTGTTTGGATTTCTGGTGTGACCTGGGCTCCTTTGATTGCGCGATCGCCCCACTGTTGTCACAATACAAGTCTACTGGATCTGTAGTGCTAAGAACCACACCAAGTTCAGAAACTAATTTCTTAATCCAAACAGCTTCCTTTGCTGCGCCATTCGCAGCAATGTACTCAACCTCTGTTGTAGAATCAGCCACCGTCTCTTGCTTGGAACTCTTCCAGCTCACCCACTGCTCCATTCAGGCAAAACATATATCCCGATTGTGATCTGAAATCATCTCTGTCGGTTAGGAAGCTTGCATCTGTTTAACCCCTTACACGCAACTCTTCCTCACCACCAAATATCAAGAAGGCATCCTTAGTTCTTCTCAAGTACTTAAGAATGTTCTTGATTGCAATCCAGTGACTCTCACCTGGATTGGACTGGTAACTTCTTGTCATACTCAAGGCATATGACACATCTGGTCTAGTACATAACATGGCGTACATGATGGATCCAATGGCCGAGGCATAGGGAACCCTACTCATGCGTTCCCTCTCAATCTCATTGGAAGTACAATCACTCTTCGAGAGAGTGATTCCATGTGACATGGGCAAGAATCCCTTCTTGAAATCTTGCACGTTGAACCGTTTCAACACATTGTCTATATATGTACTTTGACTTAGTCCGAGCAGCTTCTTAGATCTATCTCTATAAATATTTATACCAAGTATGTAAGCTGCTTCAACTAAGTCTTTCATTGAGAAACACTTTCCTAGCCAATCTTTAACAGATTGCAGCATGGGAACGTCGTTTCCAATGAGCAGTATGTCATCCACATACAAGACCATAAAAGAAACAGAGCTCCCACTAACCTTCTTGTAGACACAAGAATCATCTTCGTTTCAGATGAAGCCAAATTCTTTGACTACTTCATCAAAACGTCGATTCCAATTCCTAGAAGCTTGTAAATGGATTGTTGCAGCTTACATACTTTATCATCTTCGTTTCAGATGAAGCCAAATTCTTTGACTACTTCATCAAAACGTCGATTCCAATTCCTAGAAGCTTGTAAATGGATCGTTGCAGCTTACATACTTTGTTAGTTGCTTTGGATCTTCAAAACCCTTCAGCTGTATCATATACACGTACTCGAGGAGATTCCCATAAAGGAATGCTGTTTTGACATCCATCTGCCAAATTTCATAGTCGTAGTATGCTGCAATAGCAAGTAGGATTCAGATGGATTTGGTCATAGCAATTGTTGAAAAGGTTTCATCATAGTCAATACCATGAATATGTCTGAATCCTTTAGCCACCAATCGGCCCTTGTAGGTAATCACATTACCATCCACGTCGATCTTCTTCTTGAAGACCCACATGCACCCTATGGGTCGCGCCCCTTCGGGTGGTTCCACCAAAGTCCACACTTTGTTTGTATACATGGATTCCATCTCGGATCTCATGGCCTCAAGCCACTTCTGAGAATCCGGCCCTTTCATGTCCTCCTCATAGGTAGTAGGCTCATCATCTATGAGCATCGTGTCAATACAATCAATCACGAGAAGTCCATACCTCTTGCTTCTGGCGCACTCTACTAGATCTACGGAGCTCTTCTGCTACTTGAACATGTTGCTCCACAACCACTTGTGGTTCCTTCTCTTGTTTCATAGAAAGATCAGTGCTTTGTGGTTCTTGAACTTCTTTAAGTTATACAGTCCTCCCACTTGCTTATTTAGAGACAAACTCTCTTTCTAGAAACACGCCGGACCGAGCAACAAACACTTTGTTCTCAGTTGAATTGTAGAAGTAGTAGCCCTTAGTTTCCTTAGGGTACCCCACAAACTTACACTTATCCGACTTGGTCCCTAGCTTGTCTGATATAGACATCGCAGCCCCAAATCTTCATGAATGACAGTGTAGGATGCCTCCCACTCCACATCTCATGTGGTATCATCATGACTGACTTAGATGGAACACGGTTAATGGTGAAAGTTGCACTCAATAGAGCATAGCCCCAAAATGAAAATGGAAGATCAGTTTGACACATCATAGATCGAACCATATTCAATAGTGTTCGATTCCTCCTCTCGGACACGCCATTCCACTGTGGCGTTCCGGGTGGAGTGAGTTGGGACACGATCCCACACTCTCTAAGATATTCATCAAACTCTTGGATCAAGTATTCACCTTCACGATCCGATCGTAGAGCCTTGATACTTTTGCCAAGTTGCTTCTCTACTTCACTCTTGAATTCTTTGAACTTTTAAGAGGATTCATATTTGGCCTTCATAAGGTATACAAATCTATATCTCCTAAAATCAACAGTAAATGTGATGAAGTAGACATAACCACCCCTGGCAGGCGTGGCAAATGGCCCACATACATCTGTATGCACGAGTGACACTTGCTCACAAGTCCTCTGACCTTTCTTATTGAAAGGGGACTTTTTCATTTTTCCCAATGAACAAGCCTCACATGTCTCATATGATTCAAAATCAAATGAGTCTAGAAATCCATCCTTATGGAGTCTAGATACACGTTTCTTGTTTATGTGGCCTAAACGACAGTGTCATAAGTAAGAAGGATTTAAATCAATTATTTTAATCCTCTTAGTATTAATGTTGTAGACAAGATTGCTTAGATCAAGGACATACAGTCCATTAAATAATTGCGCACTACAATAGTGAATATTATTAAAATAAATGGAACAACAATTGTTCTTTATTGACATAAAAAAACCTTCCTTGTCCAAACAAGAAACATAAATAATATTTCTGCTCATAGCAGGCACAAAATAGAAATTATTTAATTCTAAACTAATCCTGAAGGCTGAGACAGCTCGTACACGCCTACGGCCAATGCAGCAACCTTTGCTCCATTCGCGACGCGCAGGTCTATCTCCCCTTTAACCAATTTTCTACTTCTCTTTAGAACATGCACATTTCGACAAACGTGATATCCACATCCAGTATCCCATACTTTTGATGTAGAGATTGTTAAATTGACATCTACAACAAAAATACCTGGTGGCGGTGGAATAACTATTCCAAGCCTCTTGTCCTCCAGATATTTTGGGTAGTTCCTCTTCCAGTGTCCAGGCTGACTGCAGTAGTGACATTCACCTTTAGTCACACCTTTGACAATGTCACCAACAGGCTTAAGGGCAGGTTCCTTGGACTTGGAAACTGCTTTGCCTTTGCCCTTGGAGGATGAGGCAAACCTTTTTACCTTTCCTTTCCGCACCATCATAATGGCCCTGCCTTAGCCTTGTCGATGCTTTGTCCAGCTTTCCTCAACATATTGAGTAAATTTGGTAGTGGTTTCACGACCTCGTTCATGTTATACTTCACGATGAACAGTCCGTAACTCTCAGGCAACGATTTGAATACGAGATCGGTGGCCAACTCTTGGCCGACCGGAAACCCTAGTCGTGCGAGATTCTATAAATATCCGATCATACGGAGTACATGAGGTCCCACAGGGTTTCCTTCAGCCAAATGACATTTGAACAATGCCTTGGAAACTTCATACCTATTAACCCTTTCCTGCTCTTGGAAGATCTACTTCAAGTGTTTGATCATATCGACTGCATTCATGTTCTCATGTTGCTTCTGAAGCTTAGAGGTCATGGTGCAAAGCATGAGGCAGGCTGCATCATTAGCGTCGTCAACACGCTTCTGGTAGGCCTTTAGAGCTGCAGGAGTATTATTTTCTGGGCCCGCAGGAACTTGCTCCCCTATAGCGTACAGTTTCTTCTGTTGCTTGAGAGCGATTCTCAAGTTTCTGTACCAGTCAAGAAATTGGTTCCAGAAAGCTTGTCCTTCTCAAGGACAGAGCGTAGAGAATGTTGTGAACTCGATGAGTTTTTAGCCATTTCGAATTCTATAAAAGGAAAATACACAAGTTTTAGTATTTGTGAACTTTTGACTATATCTAATAATGGATAGATTATTAAACATACCTCCCACTATTTTTCTACGGATTAATAACCCTCAGGATACTAATGCGTAAAATATCACTATATTTTCTTGTGGGCCAAGACCCATGTTTTGTCTCCTTTTGAGCTTGCTTTGGCAAGTCACAAAAAAATTGACTACTTTAGGTAGAAACAATTCCAATTGCATCCCATGCAACTCTTAGTTCAATTGGGCAAATAACTCCTTATTTATCCATCCTTATGAATAACCCCAGTGTCCAACCTCTTATTTAAACAATTGCACGGTACTTGCTTGTGCCATCACATCACATCATTATGAACCAAGTCACCTTGCTTTAGCATGCACGAGCTTGATAAAATCATGATGATGACGAGTGTTTAAATAACTAAAAGAAAAAACACAATAATTGAATTTTGAGGGATTTTTTAAATTTTTTTTGTAATTATTTTGTTGATCCATATCAACTTATCTATCTATCTTGAGTTTGGGCACACCTCTAAATAATAGATCCGGGTTGTTAATTATCTTATTATCCTAATTGCATGCATCATCTATACATCAATCACCTTTGTGGAATGCTCCATGCTCCATCTTTGTGGCTTCTTTGTCCTTGGGCTTCTTTTGTCCAATCTTGGCTAACAATCTATTCTATCTAGTACTAGCTAACAACTATACTAAATAAAATAAATCTCACAAGTTGAGAAAAAAATCGGCTCGCAGGCCGTAAACCCTAATTAATTGTTACATTAATTGATCAGCTCGCAGGCCGTAAACCAAACCACACACTTTAAACAATCACACAAAACCACTTCCTAAGGCCATATACAATCACCATGCGATTTTCACCTAAACAGTTAAAATCCAATTTTAACGCTCTTGGTCAATTTTATGTGATTTTAGGATTACTAGGGTCAAAACGGTCCAAGGGGCCCAAGAATACATGTTCGAGCCCCTTTGGAGCCGTCCCGGGCCGAGCCTATGCCGGCCGGCCCAACCCGTGGGGTTGGCCGACCGCCTAGGTCCTCGGCCTAGGTTTCCTGGGCGGCAAGGAAGGGGGGGGGGTCCTTCTAGGGCCGTTCCTCTAGAGTTGTGTCCAAAACAACTCCTTCCTTGCTCCCCATGTCCAAAGAGTTTCCAAATTGGAACTAGTTTCTAAATTGGTGCCCAAAACCCAATACCTAAGATCCTAAAATTTCTCAACTCACTAATTCATGCATCCAATGCACAAAATAGGTCTTGTTTAGTTGAATCGCATTCAACATGCATCTTTATTCTTAATTTGTCATTTTTAACGCAATAATCTAACAATTATGGGTGTAAAGGACATACAACGTAACACATAAACCACGTATATGTTCTACGACCTGTGAATCTGATACCACCATAGAGTTTTGATCATGGATACGCAGCGGAAAAAATAATTATCCATTCAATACCCTCCAAGGATCACATAAAGAGAATCATGACGATGGTAAGGGAAGAAACAAGTAACACACCTTAGAGGTCTCCTGTGATGACTTGTAACGTGAATTATGTCACGTCTCTACGATTGATCCACACCTAAGGTTGAGGTCTATATCTTTCTTATCCTTTGTGCTAGCTTGAACCGGAGGAAGAGGAAGAAGAAATCACGCAACAAGGATCAAGAGAGGGCTCGGCCTCTCTTGGTGGCCGACGGGGATGGGCGGACGGGCAAGAGGCTTCGGCCTCTTGTCTTGTCTCACTCTCTCTCTCTCTCTCTTGCTTTCTCTCCCACTCAACTTATGTTATGAGCATTAGTGTGGGAAGTAAGCTAGGGCATCCTTTATATGGTCCAACAACTCCTTGTCAACTATCTAAAGGTCCTTCCTAATCCTACTTGAATTCAGATTAGTCCCTTCCTTGCATATTAGTCCTACTAAGTTTGTAAGGTGTTGCAAAGTGAACATTCCAATTAATTAATCGTATTAATTAATTCTCAAATCTAGTTCAACCCTATTGGGCGTGTGACCCCATTGGTTCTATCTAGTTGGTAGCAACAATTTGCTAATATGGAGCGGTCTCTAGCAAGACATCCATTCTAGACAACTAATAGAATAGTCATCCGACAAACCTTGTGCAAGTATTGTATCATCCCTTTGTATCAATATCCGGATTTGACACGAGACATTTATGTCACACTCGTATATCCAATTCATAGTTTTTCGATCCTGGGAATAGCCTTATTCGTGTAAATAACTTCAATATCCCATATTGATTTATTAGAGTCTTTCCAGACATTCCATAAGCACTATCCCTCGAGTGGCCTAAGATATTTTCTCCAGTCATGTGGGACGGAAAATTCTATCTACATCACTACGATATCTAAGCTTGCTTCATGTTGTATCCGATACGCGCTTTTATGACTACCCAGTTACGGTGTAGCGTTTGACGCGACCAAAACCACAACGCTCCACAACTAGATGCTCTAGTGACTTCAAGTCTAAGGATGACAATACCGTTGTCACCACGAGAAGCGCTTGTGACTTTACATAACTCATATGTAGCCTTCTCGGAGATGGGTCAATCCGGTATGCCATTACCCCTAATGCATACCCATGTGTTGGATCATTATATCTCCATATCAATCCAACTCCATACTAGTCTATAGATGATCGTCCTATTAATCATTATAATGGACTAGGGATATTTAAGATAACAACACAAATGTAAATCCAAGGACTTCATTATATTAAATATCCAATAAATAATACAATTATTTTCCTAGCAAAAAATAAGTTCATACTAAACTAGATTGCCTCTACGGCATCTATTCCAACAATTTCTCCCTCAAAAAGTGATAGTCAATTTCAACATGTTTTGTTCTTGAGTGAAAGATGGGATTTGCTGTCATAGCTATAGCTGATTGACTATCACAAAAAATGTGGGGAGCTTCAGGCATGCAAATTCTAAGATCTTTGAAGAGAATTTGTAACCAAGAGAGTTCGGCAATGGTGGTTGCTAAAGCTTTGTATTCAGCTTCAGCTGAAGATATTGCAACAGTAGGTTATTTTTTGAAGACCAATGAACTGGATTAGCACCCAGAAAAATTACAAGACTTGTAGTACTTCTTCTATCTGGGACATTACCAGCCTAGTCAGCATCACTAAAAGCCTGAACTGGTAAATGTCCTTGTTGATAGAAGAAGCCATTAGAGAGAGTGCCTTGCAAGTATCTCAGAACTCTTTTTGCACCAGTAAGATGAATATCAGTAGGAGAGCGCATAAACTGACACAAATGATTTAAATTGAAGCAAATATCAGGTCTAGTAAATGTGTGATATTGGAGAGCTCCTATCAGCTGTCTAAAGACAGTAGCATCATATAGGGGTATACCTTCCTGAGAATGATACTTTTCACCTGAGGCAAGTGGTGTGGGACAAGGTTTACAAGTCATCATATTGTATCTTGCAAGTAAGTCTTTGACATACTTGGTTTGATGAAAAAATATTCCTTGACTCGTCCTTTTAATTTCCAAACCCATAAAGTAGGTTAATGGCCCCAAGTTAGTCATATCAAACTCATGATGAAGCCTTTTAATAAGATAAGTGATGTATTTTTTATCACTACCAGTTAAGATTATATCATCAACATAAGAGAAGGAGAGTGATGCCATTACCAGAGTATCTGATGAAGAGTGATGAGTCTGATCCAGATGCAAGGAATCCCAGAGAGTGAATGTAGAAAGTAAATATCTCAAACCAAGCTCTGGGAGCTTGTTTGAGACCATAAATTGATTTCTGCAGTTTATAGACAAAGTTGGGGTATTTATTGTTCACAAAACCTTGAGGTTGTGCCATATAAACAGTTTCTTTTAAGTGACCATGAAGAAATACATTTTTGGCATCTAGTTATTGAAGAGGCCAATTAAACTTTGTAGCCAAGCAAAGTATAACTCTAACAGTAGTGTGTTTGATGACAGGTGAGAAAGTTTTATCAAAATCAATTCCAGCAGTTTGATGGAATCCTTTGGCAACATGTCTGGATTTGTATCTAGCTACAGAGCCATCAGGGTTATATTTGGTTTTAAAAAACCCATTTATTACCAACAATATTAGAAAAAGGGGGAGGTTGAACCAAAGTCCAAGTTTGTTGATTTGTCAAACTGTTGAATTCATCATTCATGGCTTGTTGCCATTTATGATGTTTAACAACTTCAGAAAAAGAGGTTGGATCCTTGCTAGAGTTAATCACAGAAAAACCTATAATTTTCTTAAAAATACATGATTTGCTCATAGTCTACATTGGATGATCTGAAACAGCTAGAGAGACAGGTGGAAGGTCCTCATTGTGAGTCATCTCAGAATCATTTGTAGAGTTGTCATCATTGTCAGATACCATCACGGGACTGTCATTGTCAATAGTGTGTCAATGTGATGCCCTCACAGATACGGAATTTCCAAGTGTGTGGATCTTAGATGCCCTCACAGAGCCTGAATTTCCAGGTGTGTGCATCTAAGATGCTCATACAAAACATGTATTTCCAGGTGTGTGCATCATAGAAACTCTCACAGTGTTTTCATGGTGAGTTGTGTGCATCAGTGAGACATAATTTTTATGTCTTTGAGTATTCATCACTGATGAGTGTGGTGGTGAGGTCTCACCATGTCTCCCCATATGTGTTTCAGAGGGATAAGTGAGACTAGGTCTTGCAGTAGTGTCACAGAAAACTGTGGAATCAATAAGAGAAGATGTAGATGAAGAAGAATAAGGAAATGTGTTTTCATCAAAGATTACGTCTCTACTAATGTAAATCTTGTTAACACTTCTATCAAGACATAAATATCCCTTGTATTGATGTGCATATCAAACAAAGATACATTGTTTAGTTCTTGGATCAAGTTTTGACTGAGTGTAGGGTCTTAGATAAGGGTAGCAAGCACAACCAAATAATTTCAAGAAATCATAATCAGGTTTTGCTTTGTACAAAAGCTCATAGGGAGATTTGTGATGTGCGTTTCTGCTGGGCATTCGATTAATGAGATATAATGCAGTTTCTACAACATGAAACCACATGAGTTTAGGCATAGAAGCATTTTGTAGTAGAGTAATGGCAGTTTCAATGATATGTATGTGCTTTCTTTCTGCAACACCATTCTGCAGTGGAGTGTGTGGGCATGATTTTTGGTGTGTAATGCCAGAATACGACAATATTTTTTGAAAATAAAGAGATATATTCTCCACCTCCATGAGATCTAAGAATAGTAATAGAGTAGCCAAACAGTTTCTCAACTTGAGATTTAAATTTAGGAAATAGCATAGTAATGTCATATTTGTGATTCATGCCAAATAACCAAGTAAATCTAGACATGTCATCCATAAAAGTAACAAAAAATCTGTAGCCATGAAGAGATTTTGTGGATGCAGGACCCCAAACATCTGATGTAGCAAATGTAAATGTTTCTCTGATAAGGAACTAAAAGATTTGTAAGGTGGTCTAGACATTTTCCCTTGAAGACAGTGTTTACACAAGAAAGTGGCATCTTTCAAAGATGAATTAGGAAAGATAGTTTCTAAAACAGTGTCTGTTGGATGCCCTAAACGGGCATGCCACAAATGAGATAGAGTTCTTTTACCAAGGAGAGCTTGAACACAAGGCTTCACAGAAGACGCATTAGCCTAAACTTTGTTCTTGACAGAAGACAGCAAGTTTGATGGTATTGAGTGAATGGGGTACAACCCATTCTTACTCAGACCCTGATATAGAAGGTGACCCGTATCCTTGTCCTGGATGGAAAAGGAGTCAACATCAAATAAAAAAGTGCAGTTATGTTAAAGACAAATTCTACGAACAGACAAGAGTTTTTCAGCTAATTGTGGGACTTAAAGTGTATTATAAAGGTTTAAATCACAAGTAGGTGTTGAAAGGAGAGCAGTACCAGAGTGTGTTATAGGCTAGTTTTGGCCATTTCCAACAGTAAAATGATTAGATCCACCATAAGACTCAGCATAGGAAAGTTGATTTAAATCAGTAGCCATATGATTAGTAGCTCCAGTATCAGATAGCCAATAATTTGGAGGAATTTGAGCAGAGGCATTAGAGGTGTTAGCTGCATAGGCAGTTAAGGTTGAAGGAGGTTTCTTCCTTTGGTAAGAGTGATCCATTCTGTACCAGCAGTCTAGAGCAGAGTGGTGGTCATGACCACATATTTGAAAGTTGATAACTTGATTAGAATAACCTCCATTTGTTCTTTGACCATTAGGGTTTTATGTGCATCTTCCTCTTCCCCTATAGAAGTCACCCGTTCCTCTGTTGTTACCAGTTCTACCTATTTGATTGTCATTTCTACCTCCTCTAGTAAATCCACCTCTTGTGTAACCAGAGAAATCAGATTGGTTATAGTAATTAGGGTTTTGTCCAGACCTACCTCCACGGCCTACCCCTCTACCTCCTCTTTGATATTGAGAATGATAGGATCGAGTATTGAGAGAGGCAAAGACCATGTTTAACTCTGAATTGGTCTGTTTTTCTACCAAATGTTCTTCTGCTTTGAGAAGAATGTGTAACTCTTCAAAGATTAGGGACTTCGATTGTAAATCTAAAGTAGAAGATTGAACACCCAAAGTTGACCTAAACGAGTTATATTCAGAGGGTAGACTAATAAGAGCAAGCATGAGCATGTCTTCATCTTCAATAACCATAGAACAAAGAGCTATTTTATCATGAATTGATTTCAATTTTTGCATGTAGGAATCGATAGAATCAGATCTCTTTTTGAGATTTTGTAGTTCACCTTTCATTTGTATGATATTTGCATGGGTCAAGGACGCATAACTTCGCTCCAGAAGAGACCAAATAGCAAAGGAAGAAGACTGACCAATAACTTGTAGCAAAGCCTCTTGAGAAAGTGTTGCGTTGATTAGGGTTTGAATACACTGGTCTTGAATCTGCCAGGCAGTGAACGCCGGGTTTGGAGTTGATGAACCATCGGCGACGGTGATATGTGGATATGGTGCTGGAGAAGAACCATCGACGTATCCAAACATCGACTGGGTCTTAAGAACAGCGGTCATCTGGTGACGCCATAGCACATATTTCGTGCTATCGAGCTTGTATGGAACAAGCTGATTGATATGTGAGAGAAGAAATAGTTGGTTGGATGTGGTGGTAGTCATGGTGGAGGTAGAATCGATTACAGAAAGCATAAGCAGGCAAAAGGGGGATCGAAGATTTACGAACTGAAATATAAAGAAAGCGAAGAAGATAAACGGATCGAGCGGCGCACTGATACCATGATAGAAAATCAAGATCAGGAACACAAATGTGCAGAAAACGATTAAGAAACCAAAGGGATGAATGAACTATAATTAATTCATCGATGAAGACGATGAGAGAGTACCAATCTTATATTACTGAATCCAAACAGTCTTATTATGAACAGTTGGATTCATTGTACTGAAACATTATTATAGAGATGCCTAGCTAGTTTGGATAGCATTACAAACTGGTCCTGAACTATTATAAAGTGACCACTGTATTTCTTGATATTATGAATTGACCCCCATAGTCTTGAAGAATCTCCTTTTGTGCTTCAAAGTCTGCTTCAGGTTTCAAATAGACCCTTCTGTCTTTTAGTGCATGCCTATTTTTTGCTAGTTACTAATAGAGAGGAAGATGCATGTTCTGCAAAATGCATGGGCATATGCATCTTCAATTGGAGTCCAATTCACCATCTTATTTATGTTTTGCATAACATTGGCATTGCATAAACTATTGGAGATGCTCTTACATATAGTTTGTCATTTGTTATAAAAAATTAACCGCAATCTGTATATATATTAAAGCAAGGGAAATACCTTCTTCTTGCGCCACATAAGATTTCAAAAGTAATCTTTTTATGCGTCAAGAAATTTTTACAAGTGACATTTACATAGCTTATGTGTGCCAATTAAAAGCTGACAAGTAAGATTTGATTTCCATGTCATGCATTGAGAATACGAATTTTTACGTTAGCTTTTAATTTTCTATGCACTTTTTTGTGGGCATTTTCCTAGGCAATTGTGAATTAATCAATTGATTAAACTTTGAGTAATTTCATGAGAAAACGTAATGTAATTAATATGAGATAATGTAAAAGTTCCCATGTCAAAAATTAAAAATGATACTATTTTTTTTTCTGAAAGATAAATAGAAATATTACTAACAAAAATAATACATATGAAAATAAGAGTTTTTGGCACAAATTCTGAAGTACAACAATGAACTTTGATTTTTCTATCAAGGTGTGCGATAAGATAGTGCAAACAAAATATTTGTCACGAACCTATCATATGACAGTTTTTGTACTATTTTGCTTCTTCTTATGCCAAAGTAATCATTTTCAGTCATTTATCCTATAAATTTTACAAGTGGCATTTACATGGTATTTGTGTGCTAATTAAAAGTTGACAAGTAAAATTTAATTTCCATATAATGCATGAGAATATAAATTCTGAATCCAACTTTTAGTTTTTCTAGACACTTTTTTGTTGAATTTTTTCTAGGCATTCGTGAAGGAACTAATTGACTTAATTTGAATTATTTGATGAGAAATTGCGATGCAATGACATATTGTATTACATAATTTTCCATTTTAAAAATTCAAAATGGTACTATATTTTTATGAAAGAAAAATAAAAATTTATGAACAAAAATAATAAATATGAAAATAAGAGTTCTGGCACAAACTCTAAAAGTACAACAATTAACTTCGATTTTTATATAGAAAAGACTAGATATTTTTCACAAACCAATCGTAAGAGAGTTTTTGTACTATTTAGCTAGCGGCAAGAAATTTATGTATGTACACACATACACACATACAGTGAAATGTAAGGTATTGAAAATATAATTGATTACATTCAACTTGGACTTTTTTAGGCATTGAGATTGAACCATTTGAACTTGCAATGGTACATGTTCAAATGTAAAGTATTGAGAATATAATTGTTAAAATTGTCAGCGGGAAGAAAGATAGTCACGTGCAAGTGAGTTTTATTTAAAAATGAAGGAACTTCAACTCGAGAGGGCATCAAGTATAAAGTAAGGTTTGTTGCAACATGATTCTGTCAGATAGAAGGAGTTGATTACAACAAGATCTTCTCATCAGTGGTCAGACATTCTTCGATGAGGGTGCTACAAGCGCTGGTTACACACCATGACTTAGAGTTGGAGCAGCTAGACGTGAAAACAACTTTTCTACACGGGGAGTTGGAAGAGGAGATCTAAATTAGCCAACCAGAAGGATTCCAAGTTCTTGGAAAAGAAGACTATGTGTGCAAGTTGAAAAGATCTCTCAATACTTAAATAGTCACCGATGCAATGGTACAAAAGGTTTGACAGCTTCATGTTAAAGATTGGCTACCAGAAAGTGCGAGTATAATTTTTCTGTGTATCATAAGCTCTTGCGAGGTGAGTCACGCATCAACCTAATTTTGTATGTAGATGATATATTGATTGCAACCCAGGATATAAGGGACATACAATAATTAAATAGGTCTCTTTGCGCGGAATTCGAGATGAAATATATTGGGGCTGCTCGGAAGATCATAAGAGTTGATCAGGATGAAGAAGATTTTCTTATTACAACAGTGATAAATCAATAAATTCATGGGGAGATTCGGGATGTTATCAGCTAAAACTATAGATACTTGTATGGTAACTAACAACAGGCTAGGAATGTACTCCGCGCAGACTGATGAGGAGAAGGAGTACATGTCAAATGTTCCATCTGCTAGTGCAGTTGGAAGTCTCATGTATGCTATGGTTTGCACTCGACGACATAGCATTAGCTCTTAGTGTGGTTTGTAGTGTTATGGCCTAACCGAGTAAGGATCACTGGCAGGCGGTGAAGCGCATATTTAGGTACCTTAAGGGTACGTCAGACATTGGCCCATACTATAGGGCTGAAAATGTCTTGGTTGCTGGGCTCTCATGTTCGGATTATGCAGGTAGTATTGATAGCAGGAGATATATGACGAGCTATGTGTTTGCTCTGGGAGGTTCTGTTGTGAGTTGGAAGGCTATGATACATCCAACGGTGACTTTGTAGACCACGAAGGCAGAGTATATTGCTCTAACATGAGCAACAAAGGAGACAATTTGGCTTAAAGGAATGTTCAATTATCTAGGCCTACTTCATGATCAAGCGATAGTCTACTGTGATAGCATGAGTGCGATTTTCTTGACTAAGGACCAGGTTCATCATGAAAGTACCAAGCGTATCGACGTCAGGTATCATTTATGAGAAGTGAGAGCAGGATCAACGTAATAAATGTGGGGACAGCTGACAACCCCGCGGATATGTTCACAAAGCCAGTTCCGGAGAGCAAGTCCGAGCATTGTCTGGAATTTCTCCATGAGCCAGTGAGGCCCTTCGGGGCATGTCAGACCCAGTGGGGTCCCAGTGAGTCGTTGTGACGATAGAAATTGGGTGGGGAGAAGACAAGCTTGATTTACGAGAAGAGGACCAGTTGTTGCTGGTGAGAGAATTTTAGTCAATGTGGAGATTTGTTGGATTATGCCTTGAGTGAGTGAAGAAATCACTAAGAGCACAACAAGGACCAAAGGAAGGCAAAGGAGGCTAAGGAAATTAAGGAAAACAAAGGATGCAATATTTGGATGTTTATGTAGGTCGCACGATTTATGTCAGTAGGTCCCACGACGTCCGGCGCATGTCGCACGACCTGTGCCTGGGTGTTTTGGAAACGTTTTCTATTAGCTCTAGGACGATCCTAGGTCGGTTCTAAAGACTATAAAAGGTCCCCTAAGTGTCTTAGAGGTGTATGCATTTTATTGTACTCGTTCTTCTTGATACTTAAAGGTATGTCTTCCCCGTGGACGTAGTTAGCTCGTATTGAGCTAGCGAACCACGTAAATCTCGTGTTTGCTTGATTTCTTGTTTCGTTTTCATCCTTCATGAGGCGCCAGAGTCATATTAACGCCATCTACTATATGTAGATTCCTATATATGGTTACATTTACCTAATTATAAGGAAACCCTAACTATGGTTAAAATGAAAAAAAAAAAGAAAGAAAAAAAAAACCCTCAAACAAGGAACTTGGGAAGCCCTATTTTGTAACCAAACTGTTGGACATCTTGTTGGACCTGACTCCTGAATTCTCTAAAGCTAAAACTTCTGTAGATTGAAGGCTCGACACAACTCTTTATCATTGTTTCATGCGAAGGACATAGGAAATATGCAGTCGAAAACCTCTCTGCCGCCTTGTTGGTAACAACCCGGTGTTGGACACTCCTATAAACACCGTTGCTCCATGCCTACAAAAAAAAGCAGGATGGATAAATTTTGAGATTTGAACACTTGACATGTATTAGTACCTAGGTGGTGGCTGTTTGGGACCTGGGTTTGTATCTAGTTTGATGAAAATATGGAATTCGTGTCAATCGTGTGAGGAAAGTTATTTCAGAATCGCCTATTTTGAACTGAATATCTGCAGGTTTTTAAATCCACGAGTCTGTAAATTTATCTCGCATTGTGCAAATTTTCACCTTCTAGTAAACATTTTTTTATAAAATTTGTATTTTCCTGAAGTTTCAAACTAATTATTTTTATATATTTACGATTTTTGAACTTTACCAACAGGCTGGTGAAGTCTAAACTATATCTGTGTGATATTAGGTGAGAAATAGAAGTACCTGAAATAAGTCGCCGATGTTGATAATTAGGGCTTCTGTGTTTGGTTTGACAGCAATCCATTTCCCGCCCTTCACTAATTGTAGCCCTCCAATTTGGTCTTGATGCAATATGGTGAGGAAGTCACTGTCGGTATGTGGCATTAGTCCAAATAGCTTGGAAGATATTGGACATGGTGGGTACCTGTTCATTCGGAGATAACAAGTGGTTGGGAGACAATTTTCCTTGAAGAATGTCGATTTGTTGCCCATTTTCTCAGCCAATATTTCAGCAAGCCTTTGTGCGAGTTCCGAAACTGTTGTTGCAAACTGCTCCATCGTCCAACTAAACAAAAATGCATGAAATAAAGTTATACACAAGAACGATAAAAAAATTAAGATTGAAGTGAAGCCAATATATGAATATTGTGGTTGCGTAAGAAGCTGTTGTGGAACAAATATTGTGAACAAACTACTGTGAATAATGATTAGTTATGTGGCAAGTGTGACAAAAAGTACATGACTTAATTAGAGTGTAGCAGGAGAAGGAAAAATCAATTACTTATGATTATGTGATAGAGATTCAAATGCAGGTTCATGCATCTAGGGTTTGTGAGGGTACAAGTGGTTATTTACAGTGTCGCTGTGTTTTTTGTTGTTAGTCAGAGGATTCACAAGGCTCGTTAATAGGTGTATTGTGTCCCTTGTTATGACAATGTTTTAGGAGTGTGCTCGAACAAGAAACAAACAAAGGAAAAATAAATTTAGAACTTCATGTTTTTTATTTAATGAATTACGGAGAGCAGATGCAACCAGCTCTTATAAATTCATTTGTGTAATACAAATAAATTAGGCAAAGAGAGGCACTCCATTCACATATATATATTCAACCGTGACAATTAACGAATATTAAGGAATGAGTAACAAGTAATTCCAAGAAACGAAGAATATAGAAAGGAAGTACACAATAAGAAATTGTAAGAGACACAGCGATACAGTTCAAACCGAGAGCAAAAAAGTATTATGTGCTCTACTCGAAATTTAACAAACAAATATGGAGAAAGTATATTTAAACATTTTCATAAGAAATGCAATAACTCGTGGAAGTAAAGTGCTTACGGAGTATATACCGGGAACTATAGAAATATTAAGAGGGCGTCGTTTTAATCGAGCAACATATATACTGTATTGAAATAGTGTGTATTTTATCTTTTAAGCATAAGCCCTGTTTGCTATCAGCTGAAAATATGAATAATTCGCTGAAAAATATTTGGGTGAAACATCCAGCTAAACTGAAAATCAAAGTCTGTGAGCTGAAATTGTAAATAACTAATTTGATCAATTAAGAAAATTTAAGGAGCTTTAAGTCAACTTCTTGAGTGCAATTCCTTATTAATGAAGTTTGATCATGCTAATGTTAAAATCACCTTAAAATATATATTTTTTTGCGATTTTCAGTTAAAAAGTCCCCAATTTTAAAAATTCGGCAATTGCTCTGAGATTTTTTTTAATCTGTAGATTTTTCAGCTTACAAGTTAATGTCGTAACAAACGAAATTGCCAGATATGTAGATTTTAAACCGACTCAGGTTATAATTGGTGATAGCAAAATATCCACTACATATAAGGCGGACTGGATTAATTTTCATAAACTAATTGTTGCTTACTCACTTCATCAGTAATATCAATCGCCAGTCATTAGTCATCCGAAAAGACAACACGATTAAATTAAGAAATCCTGGAGTAATCAAGCACCCTTGAGACTGTTGGTAGTTGCCTCTAATTGTGCTCAAATATTCCACACCCATTAGTATTTGTTTTATTTGAGAGTGTGTGATCCTTCAAAAATAATCCTACTTCGTTTACTTTAAGATTAATTAGTTTGGTGAAAAACCACATACACTGTTAGCAACATTTACTTTTGGACGCACAAAATAAGTAGTAGTAAGAAGTTAGAATACCAAATTATATTTCAGTTTATTTATTTCTCATTCTTGTATTTATATTGTGTTACTTATGCAATAAACATTTTGCAGCGTCACCCTCTCAGCACTTGCAATCAAAAGCAACACTCCATAAATATTTTCCAACAACATCGAATTTTCAGCACATTTTTAAAAATTACATATAGCCGGGTTCGCTCTACTACTGAGCTCAAGCCATTTGCTCCGCACATTTCATCCTCCATTATTTATATTTTCCGAAAAATGAAAGATATTTGCATTTCTAGAAATAAACGGGGAAAATAAACAAATTCAGAGAGGTACCTGAGACTATTAATGCAACCCGAACCAGTAATATCAGACAAAGGGACATGAAACGCCTCCGACCAAGATAGCTGCCGGAGACAAGTTGCCGAAGGTGTTCCCCACCGGTAACTCCCCTGAGAGAAATTCAAAAACCTGTGGCCAATCTTCTCGCTATACGGTCTCCTGAACACCTTCTTCTGCTCACATCTCATCTCATCCAAAATCTCCCTAGAAATCCCATGGTTCACTACTTGGAAGAAACCCCACTCTTCAGCAGCTTTCACTATCTCTCGCTTGCACTCCTCTCTCTCTATCGCCCCTAGATTTAGCCGGCTTAGGTCAATCAGCGGGAGATCACACTCTTCTATAGCAACCGCCTCATCAACCTTAAATTCTTCGCTTGAACCGGATATGAAATTTTCGAGGAGATACTTGTAGGTTTGTTGCAAAGGTGGTTCTGAGGTTTCCATGAAGCTTAAAGACTGAAATTTTGGGAAACATAACATATATCAAGAAGATGGAAGGATTATAAATAAAACTCAAATTTATGTTATAATCCCTGAACTGTCTTCTCTATATCAAATAAGTCATTCTCCTCACCTCAACCACTCATTACAATAAGTTGGTATAAATTCATCTATGTAAGCTCATCCAAACAAATACATTGTGCTGGTTGGAAAAAAAATCGTACAGAAATCACCGTGGTTGTAGTGATTTTGTAATTAGTTTTTGTTACTTCAGTTTCATGTCATTTTCTTTTACTACTAAGTATCAAGTAAGTTCTTAAATAAAAGTTATAAACTTTATGCAATCAAAACAAACAATTTCTAAATTCGTACAAAATTCATGCATGATTGTAGTAATTTTAAAGTAGTTTTTGTTACTTCAGTTTCATGTCATTTTCTTTTACTACTAATTAAGTACTACGTATGTTCTTAAATCAAAGTTCAAATATAACTTCATGCAATCAATCAAACAATTTCTAAATTTTGACATGGCAATTACTACTTTTTCTTTACAAGAACTAAAACTTTTTGAAGGCAAAATTGAGAATTAACAAATAAAAAAGTATTTCGATAATCATTTGGGACGTCCTAAATAACAAAAAAATAATTATCAGAAGAAAAAGAAGGAAGGATCTTACTTAATCAAGCTTATCAAACAATCATCAAGTGATAAGGAAGTAATACTATGAGTAGAGCTTATGGTATAAGGAAAATTTTGAATCAGTTGCATAATGAAGGGATCAAACTCTACAAGTAAACTAGGTTTTTTTCTAGGAAATAATGTCTGATTGAACAAAGGTATTCGTCAGAAAAAGACAAGGAAAGTAGGAATAAGAAGTCACGAATTAATCATATTTTTGGTTGTCTCAAAGGTTAGTGACAATTGTCAAACACAAGATCAGACGGATAAAATCGCCTCCGGTAGGTTTTTCTAGACCGGCATTTCTTGTTTCGTCTTCGATGAAAAGGCTACCGTGAATTTTGGTTTTCATTTTCATTTGGATTTTGGGTACAAATTCATAATGTTCCGAATTTACGGTCCTCTAGTTTTTCCATGATCTTGCACAAAGGACATTTTGGGGCCGCATCTTCTAGTGTTTCCTTTACAACTTAATACGCAATGCCGGGGTCGAGCTTGCACCAAATACATGGTTCCTTACTTGGCAACGACATGCACAAAACAGATTAGTGAACATACCAAAGTACTACAACAGCTCATTGATCTAGACCTTACTGCAAATTGCAGTTAGTTTTTGTCTCTCTTTCTGGTACTAGCTAATAATACACCCACACCCACACACCACCACAGCAATGTGTAAGCTTGTTTTCTTGTTCTTTCAAAGATTAATTAGTATGAGTAGTTGTGTTACCAGGTATATATAGGATTTACATCGTCGAGGTCCTTGAGGACAAACATAAACATAGGCAGAACCGCGGAATATATATATATATATATATATATATATATATATATATATATATATATTTATATATACACACACACACACACACACACATATATGTATACATACATACATACATACATATATATATATACATAAACTTCGTTCCAATTTTACCATTGACGTACATTTTGCAAATAAGGGATGCAATCAGCTAGTTCTAGAACTGGGGGTTGCAATGTGATAGTTTCGGCAAACTGAGGATATGCAATAAGTAATTAAGCCATATATATATAATTAAATAAATAAGGCATAATTACTAATTGCATACCTCTATGTCAAAAAAGTATTGCTGAGGATGTAACTACCACATTTCAGACCCCGTGTTTAGAATAGACTGATTTCAACTCCCAGTTTCATGAAATTAGTCATTGTGAAACTAACAAAAGTTTAGTTTCTGGCTTAATTACCTACAAACAAATTTCGTTTATAGGTTGCACATTGACAAGTTCATTGAAAATTGAGGTTGCAATCAACCTATTTTAAAAGTGCGGGTTGCAATGTAATATGTCTGACATGTCTTATACAGAAAGGTCTATTGGATTTGCACATCCGACGAGCGATGTGTGTGTATACTATTGTGGGTAAAAAAGAAGCAAACATACGGGTTGAGCATATGTGCTCTCAAGAAAGTGATGTAATGAGAAAAACTATGGGTGGCAATTGAATTCGATCCGGTAGGGTATCCTGCATGATCCGACCATAACAAAGCAAATCAGTTACGATCCAGGATAATTTTTTTGTGATCCGTAAAATCCGATCGGATCCAGTTAAGTTATTACACCTAACAATATCTATGATTTGCATGTATTAATATAATTATGAATATATTAGTTACCAAATTTACTTTAAAAAAACATAATTTTTGTATACCTATATTTGTTGCGTTAAGATCGATAAATTTACTAGTAAGATCATGTACATCAATTCAATTTTGATTGTAGTTCATGATTATTATAAGTTACATCAACAATTCTAAAAAAAGAGTAAGTTACATGAACATAAATATTACTCGGTAGGACCAAAGGAAAATCCAGTTGAATTCGCCAAAATTTGAATCCGATATGATCCGAACACATGTGGATCTAATATGGATATATGTTGATCCAATAAAACCAGATTCGCAGCCATCCCGAAGAAAAATGGCGTCCTTCAGTATTTTGGGAACAATTGTTGTTAACTACTACTACCGGTTAATTTCATAAGATGTAATGTTGTGATTAAAAGTTTGGCAATCCTCACATGTAATTCAATGTAGGGTGAACTGGAAGTGGTGAAAATGTTGTTGCATAAAACTTAAGAGGGTAGAAGTGTCTTTCCCCATAGAAGACTCGCATTTAGTTTAGGGAAACTCGCATTTATTGGTTAGTCATTACTCACTATTAAATTTCCTCAAAATAAATACTACGTACTACAGTACTCATTATTAAATTATGTAACATGGAAAATACACATGTACAGAAGACAAACAACATGTGCATTTACTAAGGTGGGAATTCATTCGGATTCATAAACAAAATTAATGATAATATGACTAGAATCAAAACTGTCTGGGAGAAACAATAACTGCTTTTTCTGAAGAATGTTTTTTAATTATACTCCTTCCGTCTCATTTTATTTGTTTTGTTTATTTTTTCACACATAGAAAAGCTGCTAAAAAGATCACGCACTACCAAAATTACTCTTACATATAAATGATGATAGTACCTGTGGATCTGTACAGAAACACTACAATCCTGTAATTAATGAAGGGTAATAGTGAAAATGGTAGTTGTAAAAAGTGATTATGTTTTTAAAGAATACACAATTTTGAGACAAATCAAAATGATAAACACGACAAACATTTTGGGACGGAGGCGGTATTAACACAGAGAGTGGACAGCCAAAAACCACAGGATCTAGTGGCTAAACTAATTTATATTCTGCCCCATATGGGTCAGATTTAACTGTCAGACAAATGAATTGTTTCTTTTAAAAGAGGAAACATTAGAAAATAGAAAAAACAATAACAATCAGCCTGAAACAACGGTAACTTAAAAAAGAAAGGCTAAACTAACGGTATGAACAAAGATTGATATACTTAAGCGAGGTATCCCTTTTACTGTTCACTTGAGATTTGGTGATAAAAGTACAGTCACTAGATCAGTGATAGATGAAATGATTGAGAGCTTAGGGGCAGGAACATCTCAAAAGAATGGTTCGCTGAAAGAACAAGTGGCTGGCTGAATAGTGTGATTACTCTGCTCAAAGTCCGTTAATTACCGTCACAATTAGAGTATGTTTGTTATCCATGTTTCTCAATGTTCTCTAGATATACACATTGTGCGATGAATTTTTCATGTCCGTTTAACAACAAAACGATAAATTAAGCAGTTCACCTGAGAAAAATCTTCCAAGTCCGGCATTGAGTCTTTTATGGTGCAGTCTTTCCATTTTTGCTTCAATCCATATTGCACCTGCATTCTGAGGAGGTACTATGGTAAGTTAGGTCATCAGACGGTGTCTGAATCAAAATCTAATATTACACACCAGACGTTTACATTTTAGTTACCCCTACTTTAGATACTACTCACTAGCTACTACTTGAAACCAATGGAGAAGTTGGAAACAAATTTGGGCGGTCACAAAAATGTCTCGTGTGGCTTCATTCCGCCATACAACGACATATTTGTATCAACATGAATATATCAAAATCTCTAAAATTGGGGTTGTTCATATCACCCTGATCTTGTATAATCTTACCATATCTAGGTGGAAATGAGATACAGGTAGAGAAGAAGATGAAGAACATTAAGAAGCACTCACATAGTAGAAGACTGAACAACTTGGTTAGGTATAGTGTGCTTCTATATATTGAGATAGCGAGTGAGAGATAGAGATGGGGGTATCAGGTATGGAGTGTATATATACAAAGAGATGGAGAAGAGATGAAATATGAATGATTGAAACAGTTCACCTATGAATGTATGTTGAGGGAAAAGAACACGCGTCCCATAGAATTATCAGAGACTTGGAAAAGTTAACTATTTTGGGCAAATAAATTGTTATCTCATAGTACAAGAATTGTTTCCATAAATTGCATGCTTTTGAGAGGTTGACACTGTGTATTAAAGTATAACAATTTTAGATCTTTTTTTCCCCGTTTTTTCTTTTGTACTGGAATCATGAGTTACCTGGTTGTCATGATTCCAACAAGCACCATGATATTTTCAGACACTCCCCCATTTCATTTGGTTCTCCTGCTTCCAAGTGTCTGCTCTCTCTCTCTCTGAGTATATAATCAAAAAACCAAAGGCACGTGATGATAAAACCCCAAACAAAGAACATCAACCAGAAGAAGAAGAAGAAGAAGATAAGTACTAGTTGTGGTGGTGTGGTGGTGGTCCTGGTGGTGGTGTGACTGAATATTGAAGAGTTACTCCACAATGATTTCCATGTTTCTATGTCTGGGATCATAGACCATCACATGATCATTCATGATCTTCATCAACGTGGCTCTCTCACATGTGCATGGCTCTCTTATTAGTGATTTGGATTCTTTTTTCTTATATACATATTTATGTTTCTGCAAATGTGGCAGGGAAAATGCCCAATTAGCTTTTCAGAAGTATGTATGTTCAATTTTTGGAGTGATGCTTAGGTACTCTTAGAGCAAACATTTAGTTTTTCAGGAGTATATATATGTTCAATTTTAATGATACATGATGTTTCATACCACTCACGTTTTGACATATCTATATCTATACTACTTTTTAAAAGTATGAAGGTGTTTTAGTGTTTGTGTTTTAAAAGTTTTTAGTCCTTGTAAAATAGGAAGTTTACAATAAACTATTCTCGAAGAGTTCTAACTGTTTAGAAATGTAATTTATAATCCAGTTTTAATTGAGTTTAAACATCAACGGTTGTAACTATTCAGTTCATGTTATTTCAGAGGGGTATGTTCATCATACCCAAATAGTTGTGACTATTCAATTATGCCTCTTCGAATGGGTGCATTCGCCATTATAAAATGAAGTCTTCAATACCCAAAATTTTCACCATATCTTCCCAACTCTCTCTCCCTCATTTCTTTCAATATTTGTTGTCTTCTTTCAAGAATTTGGCGATCATTTTTGAGGCTTAGCAAAGCTTAAGTGGACCGCACTATCAGACCCTAAGTGGAGAATGAAGCAGGTATCATGGGAGACGTTATTCCAAACCCATTTGCATCGTTGAGGGCATAAATGTCTTTAAGAATATTTTTAGTATGTCACTGTTTTACACACATCCTATTTCTCCTTTATTTGATGAGTTTAGTATATTAATATTGTGGTGGTTCTTGTCTTTTTTCTTCAGTTTGATTATATAATCTTGATTTGTCTTATTTGTTCAAATTTATTTATAAATAAGACCATTCAAGTATAATTATTGTAATCATAAAATGTCGCGTGTAACACACATGCTCATAAACTAGTCATATAAAAGTATGTGAGTGAGAGAGAGAAAATAATAAAGTATGAACCTAAATTTTTATATAACTTATATGGGTGAAGTTGTACCCTAAACACATGTATCTATTGCTTGTTAGTGAACGGTGTGGAGCATCACCTATCATGCTAACGTGGTGCTCTTGGAGCAACTAAAAGTTTTTCCCACTCTTCTTCACTCTCTCTCAAAGATGCTTTTATATTATGTTTTGATTATCATATTCTTTTACTTATTAAGGATACAAAACACTCTATTTTACGGCCAAGAGCCCGAAATTAGCAATTACAGTAATTTATGAGGGCAAAGGACACTTTCACTCGATTAGGTTTGATGCAAAGACACATTTACCTCTTCATGTTTGAGAAATGGCCCTTTCGCCCATTTTGTGTTCCAAATTTGAGTACATTTTTTCTTTGGCTATATCATATCATGCTCTAAGAGAGCAAATTTTGCCCCGGAACTGCTAAAGTGACGAACAACAGCCCTCATAGTAAGAGTGTCACTAGTAGTGCGTCTAAATATCTTGAAATTAGTCAAGCACAGGCAGTGAAAGTGTCATTCCCAAACTGGATGGGATGATTGACCAAAAAAAAAACTGGATGGGATGAAAATGTCTTTACATTAAACTTGAGGGGGGTGAAAGTGTCTTTTACCCAATTTATACATGCGGATGGGAGATTGACTGTTAATTTAGAATTTGGTAAGAGGAGTGACTAATCAACCCCAACAAAATTGATAATAGCAACAATGTGAGTGCACCAGTCATCGTGAGCCAACTATGTCAAAACTCGATGGTCCACATTAGATTAATCTACGGAATATACCACCTTCAAATATATTGTACTATCGGTTTTATATACTTAGAGGCACTATGTTACTCTTCATGTTCTTTGAGCACAAGGGCAGAAGCACTCAAGGGCTTGGGGTCGTCATTGCTCCCCTTGATTTCAAATACTCCAGTTTTGAATCTTTTGATAGTGATCATTTTATTAACTGCAGAAATGCTTTCACTATTTTTTTTTTCTGGCAAGAGCACTCATTCATTCACGAGCAAATAGAAAAATGTACAAAAGGTACAAAGTTAGAGAACAAAGGAAAAAGAAATTACAAAGAAAAAGGAAAATTAAAGCGGGTGATCATATATAACAGGGCAGATTTGGCACCATTATGGGCCTTAGCAACCATAGCACAGGCTTCGACATTGCACTAGTGCCGCTGTTATTCAATTACACAAAGTTATGTCCCGATTATTCATAGTCCTTGAATCCACCACAGTAATTCTACAATGAAAATTTAATTACTCAAAGTGAAAGTATGGTTTCGATTTCAAAATAAAACCATGTTTTATTTGGGTCACACATCAATAAAAATAATGTCTTTCTATCAGGTTCACAAAATATCTGAAAAGACTGCAAATTGGTACAGTGGTATAGTTTTAAAGCCCATGCATGATATCTCGGGTTCGAATTTCGGTTATATAATTTTTTTTAATCTAAAAAATTGATGAATTGTATCTAAAATGATTGAGGAATATTCTTATTTGCTAAAACATAATATAACATATGGAGGTGGAAGGTGAAAGGTCACGTGCCCATGTTCCCTTACATCACTCCACCACTGCACAATCTACACTCACTAAGGGCGAACGCTTCACTGTCCTAATATTTTGGTTATTTTTGAGGATTCTCTTTATTTTATTTTTTTATATTTTTAGGATCTAATTTTTTAAGAGACATGTAACTATTATTTTCTTTGTTAAATTTTTATAATGTTATTGATGATGTTATTCTCACTTTTGGAAGAAAATTGGAAAATACTACAATATCAAGAATCACAGTGAAAGAAAAGTGAACATAAATTTTAGAGCATAAAGAAATGGAACGGGAGACTAAAATATTAGACCAAAGGAGTAAAATTTTAATGGTGAGAAATTAAATGCCGTAAGAGTATTGTTGTAGCACATTAATATTCTTCTGAGTGAGTTCGGAAATAACAACTAAATAGTCATATAAGAATACTCTTACGGCATATAGATATGGATAATAAGGGAGGATTGCATTTCCTTTGAAATTATTAATGTACCAAACACCAGTTATTATTATTATTATTATTATTATTATTATTATTATTATTATTATTATTATTATTATTATTATTATTATTATTGTACACATTCTTTATTCCTATATCAAATGTGCCCTAAAAAACTTTAAAATAATCATTTAAGTAAGAACTTTCATTGTCAGAAAATTAACACGCCAAAACATTATGCTTTAAGACCCAACTCAAATTTAAAGAAACCAAATTCGTGAAGAAAAGATAGCTAATGAAGCTAGAAATCTAAAAACTTACAAAACAATGGATTCATTACATACAACCCTAGGGGTTTTAATAACTATTTTGTGTGTGGGCAAAAAGAAGAATCAATTTTGTCACAAATCTGTTAGTCCCCTAGGTCGTGTATTACACTCGACATGCTCATACTTGTTCGTACAGTAACACGCTTGATCATAATCATGTCTGCAATGAAGAAATACATCCCTTTTGGAGCGTGAAAATCCAACATGAAAGAGACAGGACAGCCGCACCACTTTCTGCTCAGGAAAAGAAATAATGCAAATATCTAAACATGTAATAAGAAATGATTGACTCCGCAGTCAACTAAATTCTCCTTCATTATTAGAAGTTTTCTATAAATGGCCATTACAAAAGTTCATTATTCATATTGAATTTCACAACTTTTATAATAGAGGCATATGTGAATTTTGAAAAGAAGACGCGAAAAGAAGAGATGATATTAGTCCCAAACACAGTGAGTAACAATCATAGAGGATGAAAAGTTCACGTAGGAGGACGCAGTGGGCCGTGTCGGCAACAAGAGTCCAAACTTGCAAAAAGGAGAGTCAAATTATCAAATCAAATCAAGATAGGGTAAAAGACACTTTTACCCCCTTTAGTTTCTTTGAAGGACACTTATACCCCCTTAGTTTCGTAAAGGACACTTTCACCCCTCTTTTTTGCCGAGCTTCAAATAATTAACACTCTCTGACTGTGATGCCTTTAGTTTGGGAATGCGGAATGTCACCGTAAATAATTTTAGGGATTAATTTGAAATCCATATCATGCGAAAAGTATAACTACCATTGGGTAATGCACAATTTTCATATAGTGAGGGCAAATTCCATTCCAATTTTGGACGGAACATATCCGCTAGTTATTATAAACGATTCCCGACATATTTGTCTCAAAACTTATTTTGATTGACGGTTAACAATCTCAGACTAACTTTGTAACAATATGTGGTGTAAATTTCTTAAAATCCTGCATACCGAAGGGGTGAAAGTGTCCTTTTCAAAACTAGAGATGAGGTGAAAGTGTCTTTTACTCATCAAAATAAGCAAATAACCATCCTTTCCAATAGTTAACCTCCTTCTCAAAATAGGTAAAACACTGTGTCAACAGTCAATAGTATAAAGTTGACCTCTTGTCCGACAATTCACATCAAAAGTTTACATGTTAGATGTTCCCCATATTGGGTGAGTTTGGTAGAATGGTTTCTGGTGGAAAAATTGGTGTTTAGATTATGGTGGATTTTTTTTTGTTTTTTTCTGGAGATTCTGTTTAAACCAGTGTGTTTGATAGTTTTAAATGTAGATTAAAAACTGAAGAAATGTGTTTGGTAATGGTTTTTAAACTACATGTAGTAGATTAAATGACTAATGTACCCTTCATTTGTACTAAATTCAAGGCAACAAGTTAACATTTTTCAGAGAGTCAAAGGATTTCTTGAAACAAATTGAAGAAAACATTCACGGTATTTCGATCACAGCAAAATTATTACTTGTTATTTAAAAAAACCAAGAATAAATACCAGACGATTTAATGGACAGTTGTTAAAAGATTTAAAAAAAAAAAAAAAAATCATACTTGGATTTAATAAAAAGTTAACGAATTCACAATTTTTCGATCACAGCAAAATTCGAGACGAATTTCATGAAATTTAAAGCATGAGCAGTGGTTAAAAAGTAGGAAAATTAACCAAAAATAATAGCACCACAACAAGAGACTCATATCTAATATAACAAATATTGTTATGATTGGGAATTATTTGACGAAAAAGTGCACTGGTTTACCCACATCGTAATGCTCATAAGTTTGACCTAAGGGTGACTTGAAAATATAGAAAAAGAGTGTGGGCAAAATAGTACATACAACAACTCAGAAATAAACTGAAAAAAAACCACCAAAAGTTGGTTTTTTCCACATGTCAAAAGTTGAAAAAAACAGGTTTAAAATCTAGTTTTTAAACCAATCAAAACAAACACTTTTAACAAACCATTTGGTGGAAAAATCATAAACCAAAATAAACCAAGTTACCAAACGCACCCATTGTATCTTGCGCGAGCTCTATTATCTTTTTAATAAGACGTGGGAAATGACGTCCTACTTTCTGAGTAGGTTCTTTAACAGGTGTTCTGTTGTAAATTTAGAAATAAGTACGTGAGGTGTTCTCCAACTAGAATGCAAGTTGTCAAAAACTATGTTTAATTGAAATTAATTTCATTTAAAAAGATTTTGTCTTTAGATGTTCAATACGGTTGAAATCTACTTACATGATGTTGGAAGATGGAATTGCATATTAAAAGGTCTTTAAATTGATGAAAGAAAAAGAGATTATGAAGGAATTTAAAGATGTTGCGACTGAAGGGGATATTGTAGCTTTTATATTTTGAGGAAAACATCAAATGATGTTAATCAGCAAGTGGGCAACAAAAGGCAATTGCATCATGTTAGATCTGCTCTTGGCCCATAATGGGGGATCAGTGGGCCAAATATGTGTTTTGTTAAACCCATAACCTTTTTGTGCGAAAATGTGAGCAGCACCATTGCTGGTGCGCTCTATGTATTTGAAGCTCTCCTCCATGAAGCTTCAAGATAGGTGATGCAGATGAAGTTGAATTGTCGACTAATTTGGCACTTATCTATCATGAGATGAAAAATAAGCGTAAAGGACGGAAGAAACTGCAGTTTTTAGTGTCGCCGTGTTGTTTGGGCCATAACTTTAGCTACGGGCATCATAATTATCCGAGCGACCCGAATTCGAAAAGTTCTCAAAAAAACACACAGGGCCCCAATTGGTCAGAGACCCATCGGAGTCCGTCTTCGACCCCCCAAATCCGCCGTGTCACCAGTCAAACGAGGTCTTTAAGATATTTTTACTATTTTGGATAATGTTTGAATTATTACTTAGGACATCATCTTTAACCCGTTTGGGGTCAGACTTTCGCATGCATGTTTCTTTCAATAAGGTCAATTTTGTGGGCTAATCTTGTAATTTTATCATAATTTTGCAAAATTGGAGTTCTGTTATAAGTCTATAACTATCCGACTTGTGGACATGATTTGACATCTTTTGATAACTGAAATTTCTTTCGAACCCAAGATGCAACAGCCCGCGGTTTCCCAAGCCTTCCGTTCCGGACCGGAAAGCCCGGGAGGGGCCGATGCTAAACGTAACGGCGGGAATCAAGCATAACATTCCAAAAGTATTTATTTATTATACATCATTAAACTTCATGAAAGTCACTAAACATTACAAAAGTGATTTCAAAAGCTATACATCATTATGCTTGCTAACTAACACTACACGTGAGTCCCGTACCCAGCTTCGCCATAGCCTCCTGCCTCTAAGCCTGCGGTGGGAAGGAAACAGGAACCGCAGTTTCTAAAGTCAGCTGTGAAATGCTGAGTAAATAACACCCAAACATGTAAAACAGAAGATGAAGCTTTAATTTATTATTTGCAATAAAACAGGAGGAATAAAACTTGTAAAGAATGAATTCAATAGAGTAAAGTAGGAACTCTTATAAAATTCTTCTTATCTTGATATCTCTTCCAAACGGGAATTATCTTCCTCAATCTCTTCTTCTTTTCTTTCAAAATCTCATGCCAAAACTGTATTATTAGCTTTGTTGATACGGGGAAGGAACTACTAATCTATCACTAGCAACCATGACCTTAACTGCCGGCAGCCCCCTAAGACTTCTTGCGGCCAGAGAGGTGAGTACATGGAGCGACCCGGCAGGTTGCGACCGGGTTAACATAAAATCTGATCTCTGGTCGAGTGATCAAAGTCACACGACAATAATAATAAAAATTGCTTCTCCCGCACAACTCTTTCCACTTTACGTTAATTACGCATTATTATTAATCATGTGACAAGTTCAAATAAATAACTTCTTGGAAATAGAAGGAAACTTCAAATAAAACAAGTAAATGAATAACCAAATAAAACGCATTTTGAGACAAGAAATAAAAGTCATATTAAGACAGGAAGGAAGCTAGGCTCAACGCTTGGCATGTTACTTACCTTACTTCCGTAGCACTAGCACGTTCTAGAAAAGTCTCGGGCCTACAAACCGTCACCTACAACCAGATCTCAGGTCGATCTTGGAGAAGACACTGGCTCCTTGTAGCTTATCGAATAGATCGTCAATCCGGGGTAGCGGATACTTATTCTTGATAGTGACGCTGTTTAGCTCCCGGTAATCGATGCATCATCGCAAGCTTCCGTCCTTCTTTCTGACGAACAGTACTGGTGCTCCCCAGGGTGACACACTAGGTCGTATGTACCCCTTCTGCAAAAGCTCTTGTATCTGCTCCTTCAGCTCCGTCAATTCCACAGGTGCCATCCGATACGGTGCCTTGGAGATGGGTGCAATTCCAGGTGCCAAGTCTATAGTAAACTCCACTTCTCGTTGAGGTGGCATTCCGGGAATCTCGTCAGGGAATACATCAGGAAATTCCCTCACGACTGGTATCTCGTCCAGCACATTTTCCTTCTTGGTTACGTCTTGGACATAACACAAGTAGGCAAAGTTCCCCTTCTTCATCTGGTTGATTATAGTCAAAGCAGACACTAGTCTGATTCGAGGTTCAGTGGTGATACCACGACAGGTGATCTTTTCTCCTTTAGGTCCCTTTATCTGAACCTTCTGATCATAGCAGTCAATAACTGCCCGATACTTCCCAAGCCAGTCCATTCCTAGGATCACATCTGTGCCTCCTAGGTTAAATTTTATTAGGTTGGCAGGTAAGGTGCAGGTTAGGATTTTGATTTCTACCCCTTCGAATACGGTATCACAGACAGTTATCTGGCCATTAGAGGTTGCTACTGGGATAGATATACTAGATGAGCTAAGCAAACCCAATTTCTCAGCAAACGAGGATGATATAAAGGAATAGGATGCACCAGAATCAAACAGCACGAAAGCAGGTTGCTCATGAATAGAGAAAGTACCCGTGACAACTCCATGTGCAGCTTCTGCCTCAGTCTTTGTCAGCACAGCAATTCTTCCCACGTTCGCATTCTGAGCTCCTGCTCCTCCTGCTCCAGCTCCATTGTGGTTGTTCCCGTATCCAGCATTGTTGTTTCCGATCCTGGGTTGGCCTCCGTTCTGGCCTGCATTGCCTGGGTTGTAGTTCTGCTGCCTGACATATCCATTGCCTCCATTGTTCTGGTTGCGGTTTCCATTCTGCAGGTTCCCGAACTGCTGGTTGCGGGCAAAGTTGTTTCCGTTCAGCTGACGGTTGCCCTGATAGTTGTTCTGCTGTGGCCTTCCAAAGTTGTCTCCTTGGATCATCTGCTAGTTCCCGGCTGATTGAGATCGGCATTCATAAGCTCGATGTCCTCGCCTGCCACAATTGTTGCAAGTGACTGGGTTTCCCTCACAGTCTGCTCCTGGGTGGTTTCGCGGGCACCATTTGCAGAAATAGCGACGATTCTTCTGAGTCCCAGCATTCTGCTGATTGCCACGATACTGCCCCTGGTTACCTCCTCCATTGTTAGTCTTGAACCTCTGATTGCCCTTGGCAAAGTTGGTGTTGCTTCCTCCTACCTCCTCGAGCTTGCGTTTCTTGCGATTCTCCTCCTGGGTGACACGAACTCGATAGATATCAGCAGCTCTGTCGTAGGCTTCATGAAGCGAAGAGTAGGTCTTGCTCAGCAGGGACTCTTGCAGCCTTTCATGCAATCCACCGATGAATCGGGAAACTTTGGAGTCTTCATCCGGCACCATGTTGCCTACGAATCGTGTCAGCTCAGTAAATTTCGGGAAATACTCAGTCACTGAGTCATTTCCTTGCCGCAGGTTCTGGAATTCCTGATCCTTGCTCCTCTTCACGTGATGAGGATAGAAACGTGCTCTGAGGGCGGTTTGAAGAGCTTCCCAGTTGAAGTTGGGTTCGGCTAGGAGAGTTTCTCGTACATTTCTCCACCAGAGGTTCGCTTCACTTTTCAAGTAGAAGACTGCGCAGTTGACCTTTCGGTCATCAGGACATTCTATCACCTCGAGAATCTTATCCATTTCCATGATCCAGTCTTCTAACTCGACAGGATCCTCTTTCCCAGTAAACTCCATGGGTTTCATTTCAGCTACTTTCTTGGCCCAGTTATTTCCTGCCTGTCCTCCGTTATTCATCATCTGAGCCATTTGCGCGAAAAATTGCTCCATAGGGATGTTATCAGCCATCTATCCTGGTCAAACTTTCCTATAGTGGTAGTGGAACGGTCTATTAGTTACATCCTACGGTATCCTTGATTAAGGTCACGGGAACTTTAATAATCATATTTCGCAATTAATATCTAACATTATCACGCATGAAATAACAATCTTGCAATAGAAGCACATAAGGCTCATATCTGCATAACTCAGCTAATCAAGAAAGAACATCTCTTGAAAGTTAGATTCTATCTCTTTCTCATAAAATCAGCAAAAATATGCATCTCAAATAACTCAGAACACATAAATCTGAAAATCAGGATGCGGGTGGGTGGGAGAAATCAAGACCTAAACTACCCTTAACCCCGACGGCTTATCCAGTTTTAATTATTTTGCCCTATGTCCATTTTTAATTGCCCTACAGGTTTTAAATTTCCTTTTTATGGACTGCCTGCTCTGATACCACCTGCAACAGCCCGCGGTTTCCCAAGCCTTCCGTTCCGGACCGGAAAGCCCGGGAGGGGCCGATGCTAAACGTAACGGCGGGAATCAAGCATAACATTCCAAAAGTATTTATTTATTATACATCATTAAACTTCATGAAAGTCACTAAACATTACAAAAGTGATTTCAAAAGCTATACATCATTATGCTTGCTAAGTAACACTACACGTGAGTCCCGTACCCAGCTTCGCCATAGCCTCCTGCCTCTAAGCCTGCGGTGGGAAGGAAACAGGAACCGCAGTTTCTAAAGTCAGCTGTGAAATGCTGAGTAAATAACACCCAAACATGTAAAACAGAAGATGAAGCTTTAATTTATTATTTGCAATAAAACAGGAGGAATAAAACTTGTAAAGAATGAATTCAATAGAGTAAAGTAGGAACTCTTATAAAATTCTTCTTATCTTAATATCTCTTCCAAACGGGGATTATCTTCCTCAATCTCTTCTTCTTTTCTTTCAAAATCTCATGCCAAAACTGTATTATTAGCTTTGTTGATACGGGGAAGGAACTACTAATCTATCACTAGCAACCATGACCTTAACTGCCGGCAGCCCCCTAAGACTTCTTGCGGCCAGAGAGGTGAGTACATGGAGCGACCCGGCAGGTTGCGACCGGGTTAAAATAAAATCTGATCTCTGGTCGAGTGATCAAAGTCACACGACAATAATAATAAAAATTGCTTCTCCCGCACAACTCTTTCCACTTTACGTTAATTACGCATTATTATTAATCATGTGACAAGTTCAAATAAATAACTTCTTGGAAATAGAAGGAAACTTCAAATAAAACAAGTAAATGAATAACCAAATAAAACGCATTTTGAGACAAGAAATAAAAGTCATATTAAGACAGGAAGGAAGCTAGGCTCAACGCTTGGCATGTTACTTACCTTACTTCCGTAGCACTAGCACGTTCTAGAAATGTCTCGGGCCTACAAACCGTCACCTACAACCCGTAACTTTTATGTTAACAAATAATTCAACAAAATACTATTCGTCCTAAAAATATTCTCTTTTAATTCTACCCAACCCCTCTAGTTATTTATTTTTCCTAACGTTTTATTTTGTTAAAATCCTCTATTATAAATTATAAAACCACTTTTTTATATTTAGACAACTATTATTATTATTATTATTATTATTATTATTATTATTATTATTATTATTATTATTATTATTATTATTATTATTATTATTATTATTATTATTATTATTATTAACTAAAAGTGTCTAACTAATTAGAGAAATTATTTTATAAAAGACTTGATATAGTAGTGAAAACAAAACTAATTAATTTTTACGAAAAATACATTTTTATTATTTCTATAATTATTTATACAATATTTAAAACTATTTAATTTAAAGAGAAAACTTTTACTAAATACTAACCACAACAAAACAATATTTAAAACCTAGCAAAATATCCAATTTACAAGTATTAAACATCTAAGTGTTTTAACAATATTTATTTGACAATATTTATTTAAAGTTTAGCTAAAAAATATTTCTTATTTAATTTTTAACGAACAAACCGCATGCTATTTTAATACCAAAATTACTTTTACAAAACGAGGATGAAAACTAGTATTTTTAGAAATTATTTATATTCCAAAATTATTATTTTTATTTTTAGCGAAAAGTGACAAGTTTAAGTTAAATACACATAAACCCCCATTCGTATTAAAAGTCTACAAATTCCTCAACTAGCCACCAAAACAAGATTAATATAGTATACTAACAGCCCCTACAGTTTCAGAAATTACAAACAGCACCCCAAAGTCATTTTTTAACACTTTTCATAAACTACACTTTTACCCCCCTTCTACAACAACTTTAATTTCTTCAATCCTACTTTGATTCAAGCTATCAAACTTCAATTTTAGCAACATATAGCAACTAATGAGAAGTTATAGGACGTACCTAGGCCAAAAATGGCCGGAAATCGCTAAGAAATGGGTCGGGTCGAAGCTTGGCGTCGGAGTCGCCGGAGTTGGACCTTGGTGGTCGGCTCTAATGGCTTTCTCAGCCTGGTTTGAGGCTCCTAATGAGTTGGTCGGCCTCCTAGGACCCTACTGCAAGCGGAGGGAGAGTGGGTGCTGCTGCGAAGCACCTCGTCGAGATTTGGCCGGAGCTTGGCCGGCAACAATGGCTGCCGACGGTGGCTGTGGCTTCTGCTGCTGCTAGGGATGCTTCCTTGGGCTCCGCTCAGGTCGGGGATGAGCCCACAATCGGTCAGGGAGCTCGGGTAAGGCAGCGGGGATGAGAGAGAGAGAAGTGGGTCCTCTTTGGTGGTTGTCCGACGGCGGCGATGGCGGCCGTGGTAGTTGCTGCCACTGCTTCTACTCTGTTCCGAAGAGGTCTGAGAACAGAGAGGGAGGGAGAGAAGGAGAGGGACTGAGAGAGGCTGCTGGGTTGTTCCTTCACTGGGTTTTGTCGCCGGTGGCTATAGCGACGGTGGGGGTGGTTGGCTGCTGCCACCACGGCTGGGCTCTGCTGCTGGTGATTTCTGAGGTCAGAGAGCAACAGGGGTGGAGAAGATGGTGGCTGGACAGAGTGGGAGGGAGGAAGCTGTAAGTGGTGATGGTGGTGTTGAAGATGACGATGGTGATGAGGGAGGTGGTGGTTGTTGTGAGTGGCTGCTGGTGGGAGGAGGGAGGCTGGAGGGCTGCTTATATAGTTGAGATTACTTGGAGCCCAAGCACAAGTGATGTGACAGGGGCGGTGGTGGTAGCTTCATGAAGGTGGTGGTGATGATGGTGAAGAATCGTATAGAGGAAGGAGAAGAGAAAACTTGCTGGAAACAAAAGTTTTCATATTAAATAATATTTGTTGGCAATAATAGGGTGTGGGTGGAGTACTATGTGGTTGGGTGATTGGGTGTGGCAAATCTAGCAATTATCGCGGTAGTTGGACACGCGCTATAATTTAAAACTAACTAAAATTTGTAAAACAACTACTAATTTATTATTAACTATTACTCTAATATTATTCTAAAACTTTTTACAAACTAAACTCAAAGATTTATTAAAATATTATTTTACCAAATTAATTATTATTGTGCTTCTAAAATGACTGTTTTACCCCTGCTAGATAAGCGGGGTATTACATCCTTCCCCCCTTAAGCACAGTTTCGTCCTCGAAGCTAAAATCAAGCAACTAAACATGATATTCAAATCATCTAACAAGTAACTCTCTAACAGAATTAGTATCACATGGATAGCAAGTAATTTCACATAACAAATAATAAAAAGAAATCATTTTACGACATACGCAATACAACAAGTGAAGTCAAATAAGGTCGTAGTCACGTCTATCTAATTAGGTGGTCATAGTCTCATTTGGGTTCTAAGTCTCAAGGTCAATTAAATCTCAAAGGTACTAAAATAGCAGACTAAGGCGTAATAGTATTAAACAGAGGGTTGCATCCTCTCCCCCTTAGAGAGTGACGTCCCCGGAACTCCACATACCTCATTAAATAAGTGTGGGTACTTCTTTCTCATCTCTTCTTCAGCTTCCCAAGTTGCTTCTTCTGTTTGGTGGTAGGTCCAAAGAACTTTGACCAGTTTGACACTCTTGGTTCTCGTATCCCTTGTCTTTGTGTCCAGTATCTTGAAAGGTTGCTCCTCGTAGGTCAGGGATGGGTCGAAATCCACAGGTTCTGGATCCAAGATATGAGACGGGTCTGGTATATACTTCTTCAGCTGGGATACGTGGAAGACATTGTGTACTCGCCCTAGATTCGATGGTAGGTCCAGTCGATACGCAACTTCTCCTATCTTCTTAATAACATCGTATGGACCAATGAATTTAGGGCTTAATTTTCCTTTCAGGTTAAACCTGGTTACCCCCTTAGTAGGTGAGACTCGCAGGAATGCTTTCTCTCCTACTTGGAACTCCAGTGGTCTTCTCTTCTGATCTGCGTATGACTTTTGTCTGTCTTGAGCTGCCTTCATTCTTTGTTGTATGAGTCTTACTTGATTCGTCATGTCTTCAATCATTTGTGGGCCAACGATCACCGTTTCGCTGATGTCACTCCAACATAGTGGAGATCGGCCCTTCCTTCCATAGAGGGCTTCGTACGGTGCCATACCGATGCTAGCGTGGTAGCTGTTGTTGTAGGAGAACTCTATTAACGGCAGCTTATCGACCCATGAGCCTTGGAAGTCCATAACGCAGGCTCTTAACATATCCTCTAGCGTCTGTATAGTTCTCTCCGTCTGACCGTCTGTGGCTGGGTGGAAAGCCATACTGAATTTCAGCTGAGTTCCTAGTGCTTCTTGAAGCGCTCTCCAGAAATGAGAGAGAAAGTTAGGGTCTCTGTCCGAGATTATCGAACTCGGAACCCCATGATATCTCACGATGTTTCTGACGTACGCGTCTGCCCTTTGCTCCATGTTCCACGTGTCCTTCATTGGGATGAATCTCGCCGTCTTGGTTAGTCTGTCTACGACTACCTATATCTGGTTGAGTCCATTCTTCGACGTAGGTAGAGCTGTGATGAAATCCATTGATATGGAGTCCCACTTCCAGACTGGAACATCCAACGGTTGGAGTAGACCTCCCATTCTCTTGTGCTCGAATTTCACTTTCTGGCATGTTAGACATCTAGCCACGAACTCGGCTACTTCCTTCTTCATATTGGGCCACCAGAACGTCTTCTTCAGATCCTTGTAAAGCTTATTGCCTCCAGGGTGAACTGAATATGGAGTGTTGTGTGCTTCCTGCATCTGCTTCTCCTTAACCTCTGAACACTTGTGGCACGCACCATCTTCCTTTGTAGCGAATGCTCCCATCTTCGTGAATCTGGAACTCCTTGGCCTCTCCTGCTGCAATCTTCTTCTTGATCCTCTCGAGCTTCACGTCTCCTGCTTGATTGCTTCGTATTTCTTCGAATAAGTCTGGTAATGCTGTCATGCTCCCGAGCAGCTTTTGCACCGTTCCTTGTTCCACTACTTCGATGTTGAGCTTCCGGAACTCGTGACATAACCAGTCTGATAAGACTACCATGGCGTTCACTGCATGGCTCGATTTATGACTTAGCGCGTCAGCGACTACATTAGCCTTCCCCTCGTGGTACTGGATGCGTAGATCGTAATCTTTGATAATCTCCAGCCATCTTCGTTGCCTGTTGTTTAGCTCCTTCTGTGTGAAGATATACTTCAGGCTGCGATGATCCGTGTAGAGCTTTCAAACAGCCCCGTAGAGATGATGCCTCCATATCTTCAGCGCAAAGACTACTGCTGCCAACTCCAGATCATGTGTAGCATAGTTCTCCTCGTGTGGCTTCAACTGCCTTGAAGCGTAGGCAATCACCCTTCGGTCTTGCATCAGTACACATCCAAGTCCTTTCTTTGACGCATCGCTGTAAACCTCGAACTCTCCAGAGTCATTTGGCAAGGCTAACACTGGTGCTGTAGTGAGCTTCTCCTTCAGAGTCTGGAACGCCTCTTCACAGCTGTCGTCCCAGTGATACTTCACCGCCTTCTTCGTCAGCGTAGTCAACGGCCTGGCAATCTTCGAAAAATCCTTCACGAACCGCCTGTAGTAACCGGCTAAGCCTAGGAAGCTTCGAATTTCGGACACGTTCTTCGGTGTAGGCCAGTCCTTAACCGCTGAGACCTTTGCTGGGTCAACGGATATCCCTTCCTTGGAGATGATGTGGCCTAGAAACGGCACTCGGTCCAACCAGAAGTCACACTTTGAGAGCTTGGCGTACAGCTGCTCTTGACTCAAGGTCTGCAATACTTCTCGGAGGTGCTCTTCGTGATCCTCTTCGTTCTTCGAGTACACCAGGATGTCATCGATGAAGACAACCACGAACCGGTCTAGAAACGGCTTCATTACTCGGTTCATCAAGTCCATGAATACGGCAGGAGCGTTGGTCAAACCGAATGGCATGACCGTGAACTCGTAGTGACTGTACCTTGTGCTGAAGGCCGTCTTTGCAATATCTTTCTCGGCTACGCGGAGTTGATGATAACCAGATCTCAGGTCGATCTTGGAGAAGACACTGGCTCCTTGTAGCTGATCGAATAGATCGTCAATCCGGGGTAGCGGATACTTATTCTTGATAGTGACGCTGTTTAGCTCCCGGTAATCGATGCATCATCGCAAGCTTCCGTCCTTCTTTCTGACGAACAGTACTGGTGCTCCCCAGGGTGACGCACTAGGTCGTATGTACCCCTTCTGCAAAAGCTCTTGTATCTGCTCCTTCAGCTCCGTCAATTCCACAGGTGCCATCCGATACGGTGCCTTGGAGATGGGTGCAGTTCCAGGTGCCAAGTCTATAGTAAACTCCACTTCTCGTTGAGGTGGCATTCCGGGAATCTCGTCAGGGAATACATCAGGAAATTCCCTCACGACTGGTATCTCGTCCAGCACATTTTCCTTCTTGGTTACGTCTTGGACATAACACAAGTAGGCAAAGTTCCCCTTCTTCATCTGGTTGATTATAGTCAAAGCAGACACTAGTCTAATTCGAGGTTCAGTGGTGATACCACGATAGGTGATCTTTTCTCCTTTAGGTCCCTTTATCTGAACCTTCTGATCATAGCAGTCAATAACTGCCCGATACTTCCCAAGCCAGTCCATTCCTAGGATCACATCTATGCCTCCTAGGTTAAATTTTATTAGGTTGGCAGGTAAGGTGCAGGTTAGGATTTTGATTTCTACCCCTTCGAATACGGTATCACAGACAGTTATCTGGCCATTAGGGGTTGCTACTGGGATAGATATACTAGATGAGCTAAGCAAACCCAATTTCTCAGCAAACGAGGATGATATAAAGGAATAGGATGCACCAGAATCAAACAGCACGAAAGCAGGTTGCTCATGAATAGAGAAAGTACCCGTGACAACTCCATGTGCAGCTTCTGCCTCAGTCTTTGTCAGCACAGCAATTCTTCCCACGTTCGCATTCTGAGCTCCTGCTCCTCCTGCTCCAGCTCCATTGTGGTTGTTCCCGTATCCAGCATTGTTGTTTCCGATCCTGGGTTGGCCTCCGTTCTGGCCTGCATTGCCTGGGTTGTAGTTCTGCTGCCTGACATATCCATTGCCTCCATTGTTCTGGTTGCGGTTTCCATTCTGCAGGTTCCCGAACTGCTGGTTGCGGGCAAAGTTGTTTCCGTTCTGCTGACGGTTGCCCTGATAGTTGTTCTGCTGTGGCCTTCCAAAGTTGTCTCCTTGGATCATCTGCTAGTTCCCGGCTGATTGAGATCGGCATTCATAAGCTCGATGTCCTCGCCTGCCACAATTGTTGCAAGTGACCGGGTTTCCCTCACAGTCTGCTCCTGGGTGGTTTCGCGGGCACCATTTGCAGAAATAGCGACGATTCTTATGAGTCCCAGCATTCTGCTGATTGCCACGATACTGCCCCTGGTTACCTCCTCCATTGTTAGTCTTGAACCTCTGATTGCCCTTGGCAAAGTTGGTGTTGCTTCCTCCTACCTCCTCGAGCTTGCGTTTCTTGCGATTCTCCTCCTGGGTGACACGAACTCGATAGATACCAGCAGCTCTGTCGTAGGCTTCATGAAGCGAAGAGTAGGTCTTGCTCAGCAGGGACTCTTGCAGCCTTTCATGCAATCCACCAATGAATCGGGAAACTTTGGAGTCTTCATCCGGCACCATGTTGCCTACGAATCGTTTCAGCTCAGTAAATTTCCGGAAATACTCAGTCACTGAGTCATTTCCTTGCCGCTGGTTCTGGAATTCCTGATCCTTGCTCCTCTTCACGTGATGAGGATAGAAACGTGCTCTGAGGGCGGTTTGAAGAGCTTCCCAGTTGAAGTTGGGTTCGGCTAGGAGAGTTTCTCGTACATTTCTCCACCAGAGGTTCGCTTCACTTTTCAAGTAGAAGACTGCGCAGTTGACCTTTCGGTCATCAGGACATTCTATCACCTCGAGAATCTTATCCATTTCCATGATCCAGTCTTCTAACTCGACAGGATCCTCTTTCCCAGTAAACTCCATGGGTTTCATTTCAGCTACTTTCTTGGCCCAGTTATTTCCTGCCTGTCCTCCGTTATTCATCATCTGAGCCATTTGCGCGAAAAATTGCTCCATAGGGATGTTATCAGCCATCTATCCTGGTCAAACTTTCCTATAGTGGTAGTGGAACGGTCTATTAGTTACATCCTACGGTATCCTTGATTAAGGTCGCGGGAACTTTAATAATCATATTTCGCAATTAATATCTAACATTATCACGCATGAAATAACAATCTTGCAATAGAAGCACATAAGGCTCATATCTGCATAACTCAGCTAATCAAGAAAGAACATCTCTTGAAAGTTAGATTCTATCTCTTTCTCATAAAATCAGCAAAAATATGCATCTCAAATAACTCAGAACACATAAATCTGAAAATCAGGATGCGGGTGGGTGGGAGAAATCAAGACCTAAACTACCCTTAACCCCGACGGCTTATCCAGTTTTAATTATTTTGCCCTATGTCCATTTTTAATTGCCCTACAGGTTTTAAATTTCCTTTTTATGGACTGCCTGCTCTGATACCACCTGCAACAGCCCGCGGTTTCCCAAGCCTTCCGTTCCGGACCGGAAAGCCCGGGAGGGGCCGATGCTAAACGTAACGGCGGGAATCAAGCATAACATTCCAAAAGTATTTATTTATTATACATCATTAAACTTCATGAAAGTCACTAAACATTACAAAAGTGATTTCAAAAGCTATACATCATTATGCTTGCTAAGTAACACTACACGTGAGTCCCGTACCCAGCTTCGCCATAGCCTCCTGCCTCTAAGCCTGCGGTGGGAAGGAAACAGGAACCGCAGTTTCTAAAGTCAGCTGTGAAATGCTGAGTAAATAACACCCAAACATGTAAAACAGAAGATGAAGCTTTAATTTATTATTTGCAATAAAACAGGAGGAATAAAACTTGTAAAGAATGAATTCAATAGAGTAAAGTAGGAACTCTTATAAAATTCTTCTTATCTTAATATCTCTTCCAAACGGGGATTATCTTCCTCAATCTCTTCTTCTTTTCTTTCAAAATCTCATGCCAAAACTGTATTATTAGCTTTGTTGATACGGGGAAGGAACTACTAATCTATCACTAGCAACCATGACCTTAACTGCCGGCAGCCCCCTAAGACTTCTTGCGGCCAGAGAGGTGAGTACATGGAGCGACCCGGCAGGTTGCGACCGGGTTAAAATAAAATCTGATCTCTGGTCGAGTGATCAAAGTCACACGACAATAATAATAAAAATTGCTTCTCCCGCACAACTCATTCCACTTTACGTTAATTACGCATTATTATTAATCATGTGACAAGTTCAAATAAATAACTTCTTGGAAATAGAAGGAAACTTCAAATAAAACAAGTAAATGAATAACCAAATAAAACGCATTTTGAGACAAGAAATAAAAGTCATATAAAGACAGGAAGGAAGCTAGGCTCAACGCTTGGCATGTTACTTACCTTACTTCCGTAGCACTAGCACGTTCTAGAAATGTTTCGGGCCTACAAACCGTCACCTACAACCCGTAACTTTTATGTTAACAAATAATTCAACAAAATACTATTCGTCCTAAAAATATTCTCTTTTAATTCTACCCAACCCCTCTAGTTATTTATTTTTCCTAACGTTTTATTTTGTTAAAATCCTCTATTATAAATTATAAAACTACGTTTTTATATTTAGACAACTATTATTATTATTATTAACTAAAAGTGTCTAACTAATTAGAGAAATTATTTTATAAAAGACTTGATATAGTAGTGAAAACAAAACTAATTAATTTTTACGAAAAAGACATTTTTATTATTTCTATAATTATTTATACAATATTTAAAACTATTTAATTTAAAGAGAAAACTTTTACTAAATACTAACCACAACAAAACAATATTTAAAACCTAGCAAAATATCCAATTTACAAGTATTAAACATCTAAGTGTTTTAACAATATTTATTTGACAATATTTATTTAAAGTTTAGCTAAAAAATATTTCTTATTTAATTTTTAACGAACAAACCGCATGCTATTTTAATACCAAAATTACTTTTACAAAACGAGGATGAAAACTAGTATTTTTAGAAATTATTTATATTCCAAAATTATTATTTTTATTTTTAGCGAAAAGTGACAAGTTTAAGTTAAATACACATAAACCCCCATTCGTATTAAAAGTCTACAAATTCCTCAACTAGCCACCAAAACAAGATTAATATAGTATACTAACAGCCCCTACAGTTTCAGAAATTACAAACAGCACCCCTAAGTCATGTTTTAACAGTTTTCATAAACTACACTTTTACCCCCCTTCTACAACAACTTTAATTTCTTCAATCCTACTTTGATTCAAGCTATCAAAATTCAATTTTAGCAACATATAGCAACTAATGAGAAGTTATAGGACGTACCTAGGCCAAAAATGGCCGGAAATCGCTAAGAAATGGGTCGGGTCGAAGCTTGGCGTCGGAGTCGCCAGAGTTGGACCTTGGTGGTCGGCTCTAATGGCTTTCTCAGCCTGGTTTGAGGCTCCTAATGAGTTGTTCGGCCTCCTAGGACCCTACTGCAAGCGGAGGGAGAGTGGGTGCTGCTGCGAAGCACCTCGTCGAGATTTGGCCGGAGCTTGGCCGGCAACAATGGCTGCCGACGGTGGCTGTGGCTTCTGCTGCTGCTAGGGCTGCTTCCTTGGGCTCTGCTCAGGTCGGGGATGAGCCCACAATCGGTCAGGGAGCTCGGGTAAGGCAGCGGGGATGAGAGAGAGAGAAGTGGGTCCTCTTTGGTGGTTGTCCGACGGCGGCGATGGCGGCCGTGGTAGTTGCTGCCACTGCTTCTACTCTGTTCCGAAGAGGTCTGAGAACAGAGAGGGAGGGAGAGAAGGAGAGGGACTGAGAGAGACTGCTGGGTTGTTCCTTCACTGGGTTTTGTCGCCGGTGGCTATGGCGACGGTGGTGGTGGTTGGCTGCTGCCACCACGGCTGGGCTCTGCTGCTGGTGATTTCTGAGGTCAGAGAGCAACAGGGGTGGAGAAGATGGTGGCTGGACAGAGTGGGAGGGAGGAAGCTGTAAGTGGTGATGGTGGTGTTGAAGATGACGATGGTGATGAGGGAGGTGGTGGTTGTTGTGAGTGGCTGCTGGTGGGAGGAGGGAGGCTGGAGGGCTGCTTATATAGTTGAGATTACTTGGAGCCCAAGCACAAGTGATGTGACAGGGGCGGTGGTGGTGATGATGGTGAAGAATCGTATAGAGGAAGGAGAAGAGAAAGCTTGCTGGAAACGAAAGTTTTCATATTAAATAATATTTGTTGGCAATAATAGGGTGTGGGTGGAGTACTATGTGGTTGGGTAATTGGGTGTGGCAAATCTAGCAATTATCGCGGTAGTTGGACACGCGCTATAATTTAAAACTAACTAAAATTTGTAAAACAACTACTAATTTATTATTAACTATTACTCTAATATTATTCTAAAACTTTTTACAAACTAAACTCAAAGATTTATTAAAATATTATTTTACCAAATTAATTATTATTGTGCTTCTAAAATGACTGTTTTACCCCTGCTAGATAAGCGGGGTATTACATCCTTCCCCCCTTAAGCACAGCTTCGTCCTCGAAGCTAAATCAAGCAACTAAACATGATATTCAAATCATCTAACAAGTAACTCTCTAACAGAATTAGTATCACATGGATAGCAAGTAATTTCACATAACAAATGATAGCAAGAAATCATTTTACGACATACGCAATACAACAAGTGAAGTCAAATAAGGTCGTAGTCACGTCTATCTAATTAGGTGGTCATAGTCTCATTTGGGTTCTAAGTCTCAAGGTCAATTAAATCTCAAAGGTACTAAAATAGCAGACTAAGGCGTAATAGTATTAAACAGAGGGTTGCATCCTCTCCCCCTTAGAGAGTGACGTCCCCGGAACTCCACATACCTCATTAAATAAGTGTGGGTACTTCTTTCTCATCTCTTCTTCAGCTTCCCAAGTTGCTTCTTCTGTTTGGTGGTTGGTCCAAAGAACTTTGACCAGTTTGACACTCTTGGTTCTCGTATCCCTTGTCTTTGTGTCCAGTATCTTGAAAGGTTGCTCCTCGTAGGTCAGGGATGGGTCGAAATCCACAGGTTCTGGATCCAAGATATGAGACGGGTCTGGTATATACTTCTTCAGCTGGGATACGTGGAAGACATTGTGTACTCGCCCTAGATTCGATGGTAGGTCCAGTCGATACGCAACTTCTCCTATCTTCTTAATAACATCGTATGGACCAATGAATTTAGGGCTTAATTTTCCTTTCAGGTTAAACCTGGTTACCCCCTTAGTAGGTGAGACTCGCAGGAATGCTTTCTCTCCTACTTGGAACTCCAGTGGTCTTCTCTTCTGATCTGCGTATGACTTTTGTCTGTCTTGAGCTGCCTTCATTCTTTGTTGTATGAGTCTTACTTGATTCGTCATGTCTTCAATCATTTGTGGGCCAACGATCACCGTTTCGCTGATGTCACTCCAACATAGTGGAGATCGGCCCTTCCTTCCATAGAGGGCTTCGTACGGTGCCATACCGATGCTAGCGTGGTAGCTGTTGTTGTAGGAGAACTCTATTAACGGCAGCTTATCGACCCATGAGCCTTGGAAGTCCATAACGCAGGCTCTTAACATATCCTCTAGCGTCTGTATAGTTCTCTCCGTCTGACCGTCTGTGGCTGGGTGGAAAGCCGTACTGAATTTCAGCTGAGTTCCTAGTGCTTCTTGAAGCGCTCTCCAGAAATGAGAGAGAAAGTTAGGGTCTCTGTCCGAGATTATCGAACTCGGAACCCCATGATATCTCACGATGTTTCTGACGTACGCGTCTGCCCTTTGCTCCATGTTCCACGTGTCCTTCATTGGGATGAATCTCGCCGTCTTGGTTAGTCTGTCTACGACTACCCATATCTGGTTGAGTCCATTCTTCGACGTAGGTAGAGCTGTGATGAAATCCATTGATATGGAGTCCCACTTCCAGACTGGAACATCCAACGGTTGGAGTAGACCTCCCATTCTCTTGTGCTCGAATTTCACTTTCTCGCATGTTAGACATCTAGCCACGAACTCGGCTACTTCCTGCTTCATATTGGGCCACCAGAACGTCTTCTTCAGATCCTTGTAAAGCTTATTGCCTCCAGGGTGAACTGAATATGGAGTGTTGTGTGCTTCCTGCATCTGCTTCTCCTTAACCTCTGAACACTTCTGTGGCACGCACCATCTTCCTTTGTAGCGAATGCTCCCATCTTCGTGAATCTGGAACTCCTTGGCCTCTCCTGCTGCAATCTTCTTCTTGATCCTCTCGAGCTTCACGTCTCCTGCTTGATTGCTTCGTATTTCTTCGAATAAGTCTGGTACTGCTGTCATGCTCCCGAGCATCTTTTGCACCGTTCCTTGTTCCACTACTTCGATGTTGAGCTTCCGGAACTCGTGATATAACCAGTCTGATAAGACTACCATGGCGTTCACTGCATGGCTCGATTTACGACTTAGCGCGTCAGCGACTACATTAGCCTTCCCCTCGTGGTACTGGATGCGTAGATCGTAATCTTTGATAATCTCCAGCCATCTTCGTTGCCTGTTGTTTAGCTCCTTCTGTGTGAAGATATACTTCAGGCTGCGATGATCCGTGTAGAGCTTTCAAACAGCCCCGTAGAGATGATGCCTCCATATCTTCAGCGCAAAGACTACTGCTGCCAACTCCAGATCATGTGTAGCATAGTTCTCCTCGTGTGGCTTCAACTGCCTTGAAGCGTAGGCAATCACCCTTCGGTCTTGCATCAGTACACATCCAAGTCCTTTCTTTGACGCATCGCTGTAAACCTCGAACTCTCCAGAGTCATTTGGCAAGGCTAACACTGGTGCTGTAGTGAGCTTCTCCTTCAGAGTCTGGAACGCCTCTTCACAGCTGTCGTCCCAGTGATACTTCACCGCCTTCTTCGTCAGCGTAGTCAACGGCTTGGCAATCTTCGAAAAATCCTTCACGAACCGCCTGTAGTAACCGGCTAAGCCTACGAAGCTTCGAATTTCGGACACGTTCTTCGGTGTAGGCCAGTCCTTAACCGCTGAGACCTTTGCTGGGTCAACGGATATCCCTTCCTTGGAGATGATGTGGCCTAGAAACGGCACTCGGTCCAACCAGAAGTCACACTTTGAGAGCTTGGCGTACAGCTGCTCTTGCCTCAAGGTCTGCAATACTTCTCGGAGGTGCTCTTCGTGATCCTCTTCGTTCTTCGAGTACACCAGGATGTCATCGATGAAGACAACCACGAACCGGTCTAGAAACGGCTTCATTACTCGGTTCATCAAGTCCATGAATACGGCAGGAGCGTTGGTCAAACCGAATGGCATGACCGTGAACTCGTAGTGACCGTACCTTGTGCTGAAGGCCGTCTTTGCAATATCTTTCTCGGCTACGCGGAGTTGATGATAACCAGATCTCAGGTCGATCTTGGAGAAGACACTGGCTCCTTGTAGCTGATCGAATAGATCGTCAATCCGGGGTAGCAGATACTTATTCTTGATAGTGACGCTGTTTAGCTCCCGGTAATCGATGCATCATCGCAAGCTTCCGTCCTTCTTTCTGACGAACAGTACTGGTGCTCCCCAGGGTGACACACTAGGTCGTATGTACCCCTTCTGCAAAAGCTCTTGTATCTGCTCCTTCAGCTCCGTCAATTCCACAGGTGCCATCCGATACGGTGCCTTGGAGATGGGTGCAGTTCCAGGTGCCAAGTCTATAGTAAACTCCACTTCTCATTGAGGTGGCATTCCGGGAATCTCGTCAAGGAATACATCAGGAAATTCCCTCACGACTGGTATCTCGTCCAGCACATTTTCCTTCTTGGTTACGTCTTGGACATAACACAAGTAGGCAAAGTTCCCCTTCTTCATCTGGTTGATTATAGTCAAAGCAGACACTAGTCTGATTCGAGGTTCAGTGGTGATACCACGATAGGTGATCTTTTCTCCTTTAGGTCCCTTTATCTGAACCTTCTGATCATAGCAGTCAATAACTACCCGATACTTCCCAAGCCAGTCCATTCCTAGGATCACATCTATGCCTCCTAGGTTAAATTTTATTAGGTTGGCAGGTAAGGTGCAGGTTAGGATTTTGATTTCTACCCCTTCGAATACGGTATCACAGACAGTTATCTGGCCATTAGGGGTTGCTACTGGGATAGATATACTAGATGAGCTAAGCAAACCCAATTTCTCAGCAAACGAGGATGATATAAAGGAATAGGATGCACCAGAATCAAACAGCACGAAAGCAGGTTGCTCATGAATAGAGAAAGTACCCGTGACAACTCCATGTGCAGCTTCTGCCTCAGTCTTTGTCAGCACAGCAATTCTTCCCACGTTCGCATTCTGAGCTCCTGCTCCTCCTGCTCCAGCTCCATTGTGGTTGTTACCGTATCCAGAATTGTTGTTTTCGATCCTGGGTTGGCCTCCGTTCTGGCCTGCATTGCCTGGGTTGTAGTTCTGCTGCCTGACATATCCATTGTCTCCATTGTTCTGGTTGCGGTTTCCATTATGCAGGTTCCCGAACTGCTGGTTGCGGGCAAAGTTGTTTCCGTTCTGCTGACGGTTGCCCTGATAGTTGTTCTGCTGTGGCCTTCCAAAGTTGTCTCCTTGGATCATCTGCTGGTTCCCGGCTGATTGAGATCGGCATTCATAAGCTCGATGTCCTCGCCTGCCACAATTGTTGCAAGTGACCGGGTTTCCCTCACAGTCTGCTCCTGGGTGGTTTCGCGGGCACCATTTGCAGAAATAGCGACGATTCTTCTGAGTCCCAGCATTCTGCTGATTGCCACGATACTGCCCCTGGTTACCTCCTCCATTGTTAGTCTTGAACCTCTGATTTCCCTTGGCAAAGTTGGTGTTGCTTCCTCCTACCTCCTCGAGCTTGCGTTTCTTGCGATTCTCCTCCTGGGTGACACGAACTCGATAGATATCAGCAGCTCTGTCGTAGGCTTCATGAAGCGAAGAGTAGGTCCTGCTCAGCAGGGACTCTTGCAGCCTTTCATGCAATCCACCGATGAATCGGGAAACTTTGGAGTCTTCATCCGGCACCATGTTGCCTACGAATCGTGTCAGCTCAGTAAATTTCCGGAAATACTCAGTCACTGAGTCATTTCCTTGCCGCAGGTTCTGGAATTCCTGTTCCTTGCTCCTCTTCACGTGATGAGGATAGAAACGTGCTCTGAGGGCGGTTTGAAGAGCTTCCCAGTTGAAGTTGGGTTCGGCTAGGAGAGTTTCTCGTACATTTCTCCACCAGAGGTTCGCTTCACTTTTCAAGTAGAAGACTGAGCAGTTGACCTTTCGGTCATCAGGACATTCTATCACCTCGAGAATCTTATCCATTTCCATGATCCAGTCTTCTAACTCGACAGGATCCTCTTTCCCAGTAAACTCCATGGGTTTCATTTCAGCTACTTTCTTGGCCCAGTTATTTCCTGCCTGTCCTCTGTTATTCATCATCTGAGCCATTTGCGCGAAAAATTGCTCCATAGGGATGTTATCAGCCATCTATCCTGGTCAAACTTTCCTATAGTGGTAGTGGAACGGTCTATTAGTCACATCCTACGGTATCCTTGATTAAGGTCGCGGGAACTTTAATAATCATATTTCGCAATTAATATCTAACATTATCACGCATGAAATAACAATCTTGCAATAGAAGCACATAAGGCTCATATCTGCATAACTCAGCTAATCAAGAAAGAACATCTCTTGAAAGTTAGATTCTATCTCTTTCTCATAAAATCAACAAAAATATGCATCTCAAATAACTCAGAACACATAAATCTGAAAATCAGGATGCGGATGGGTGGGAGAAATCAAGACCTAAACTACCCTTAACCCCGACGGCTTATCCAGTTTTAATTATTTTGCCCTATGTCCATTTTTAATTGCCCTACAGGTTTTAAATTTCCTTTTTATGGACTGCCTGCTCTGATACCACCTGCAACAGCCCGCGGTTTCCCAAGCCTTCCGTTCCGGACCGGAAAGCCCGGGAGGGGCCGATGCTAAACGTAACGGCGGGAATCAAGCATAACATTCCAAAAGTATTTATTTATTATACATCATTAAAATTCATGAAAGTCACTAAACATTACAAAAGTGATTTCAAAAGCTATACATCATTATGCTTGCTAAGTAACACTACACGTGAGTCCCGTACCCAGCTTCGCCATAGCCTCCTGCCTCTAAGCCTGCGGTGGGAAGGAAACAGGAACCGCAGTTTCTAAAGTTAACTGTGAAATGCTGAGTAAATAACACCCAAACATGTAAAACATAAGATGAAGCTTTAATTTATTATTTGCAATAAATCAGGAGGAATAAAACTTGTAAAGAATGAATTCAATAGAGTAAAGTAGGAACTCTTATAAAATTCTTCTTATCTTAATATCCCTTCCAAACTGGGATTATCTTCCTCAATCTCTTCTTCTTTTCTTTCAAAATCTCATGCCAAAACTGTATTATTAGCTTTGTTGATACGGGGAAGGAACTACTAATCTATCACTAGCAACCATGACCTTAACTGCCGGCAGCCCCCTAAGACTTCTTGCGGCCAGAGAGGTGAGTACATGGAGCGACCCGGCAGGTTGCGACCGGGTTAAAATAAAATCTGATCTCTGGTCGAGTGATCGAAGTCACACGACAATAATAATAAAAATTGCTTCTCCCGCACAACTCTTTCCACTTTACGTTAATTACGCATTATTATTAATCATGTGACAAGTTCAAATAAATAACTTCTTGGAAATAGAAGGAAACTTCAAATAAAACAAGTAAATGAATAACCAAATAAAACGCATTTTGAGACAAGAAATAAAAGTCATATTAAGACACGAAGGAAGCTAGGCTCAACGCTTGGCATGTTACTTACCTTACTTCCGTAGCACTAGCACGTTCTAGAAATGTCTCGGGCCTACAAACCGTCACCTACAACCCGTAACTTTTATGTTAACAAATAATTCAACAAAATACTATTCGTCCTAAAAATATTCTCTTTTAATTCTACCCAACCCCTCTAGTTATTTATTTTTCCTAACGTTTTATTTTGTTAAAATCCTCTATTATAAATTATAAAACCACGTTTTTATATTTAGACAACTATTATTATTATTATTAACTAAAAGTGTCTAACTAATTAGAGAAATTATTTTATAAAAGACTTGATATAGTAGTGAAAACAAAACTAACTAATTTTTACGAAAAAGACATTATTATTATTTCTATAATTATTTATACAATGTTTAAAACTATTTAATTTAAAGAGAAAACTTTTACTAAATACTAACCACAACAAAACAATATTTAAAACCTAGCAAAATATCCAATTTACAAGTATTAAACATCTAAGTGTTTTAACAATATTTATTTAAGAATATTTATTTAAAGTTTAGCTAAAAAATATTTCTTATTTAACTTTTAACGAACAAACCGCATGCTATTTTAATACCAAAATTACTTTTCCAAAACGAGGATGAAAACTAGTATTTTTAGAAATTATTCATATTCCAAAATTATTATTTTTATTTTTAGCGAAAAGTGACAAGTTTAAGTTAAATACACATAAACCCCCATTCGTATTAAAAGTCTACAAATTCCTCAACTAGCCACCAAAACAAGATTAATATAGTATACTAACAGCCCCAACAGTTTCAAAAATTACAAACAGCACCCCTAAGTTATGTTTTAACAGTTTTCATAAACTACACTTTTACCCCTCTTCTACAACAACTTTAATTTCTTCAATCCTACTTTGATTCAAGCTATCAAACTTCAATTTTAGCAACATATAGCAACTAATGAGAAGTTATAGGACGTACCTAGGCCAAAAATGGCCGGAAATCGCTAAGAAATGGGTCGGGTCGAAGCTTGGCGTCGGAGTCGCCGGAGTTGGACCTTGGTGGTCGGCTCTAATGGCTTTCTCAGCCTGGTTTGAGGCTCCTAATGAGTTGGTCGGCCTCCTAGGACCCTACTGCAAGCGGAGGGAGAGTGGGTGCTGCTGCGAAGCACCTCGTCGAGATTTGGCCGGAGCTTGGCCGGCAACAATGGCTGCCGACGGTGGCTGTGGCTTCTGCTGCTGCTAGGGCTGCTTCCTTGGGCTCTGCTCAGGTCGGGGATGAGCCCACAATCGGTCAGGGAGCTCGGGTAAGGCAGCGGGGATGAGAGAGAGAGAAGTGGGTCCTCTTTGGTGGTTGTCCGACGGCGGCGATGGCGGCCGTGGTAGTTGCTGCCACTGCTTCTACTCTGTTCCCAAGAGGTCTGAGAACAGAGAGGGAGGGAGAGAAGGAGAGGGACTGAGAGAGGCTGCTGGGTTGTTCCTTCACTGGGTTTTGTCGCCGGTGGCTATGGCGACGGTGGTGGTGGTTGGCTGCTGCCACCACGGCTGGGCTCTGCTGCTGGTGATTTCTGAGGTCAGAGAGCAACAGGGGTGGAGAAGATGGTGGCTGGACAGAGTGGGAGGGAGGAAGCTGTAAGTGGTGATGGTGGTGTTGAAGATGACGATGGTGATGAGGGAGGTGGTGGTTGTTGTGAGTGGCTGCTGGTGGGAGGAGGGAGGCTGGAGGGCTGCTTATATAGTTGAGATTACTTGGAGCCCAAGCACAAGTGATGTGACAGGGGCGGTGGTGGTAGCTTCATGAAGGTGGTGGTGATGATGGTGAAGAATCGTATAGAGGAAGGAGAAGAGAAAGCTTGCTGGAAACAAAAGTTTTCATATTAAATAATATTTGTTGGCAATAATAGGGTGTGGGTGGAGTACTATGTGGTTGGGTGATTGGGTGTGGCAAATCTAGCAATTATCGCGGTAGTTGGACACGCGCTATAATTTAAAACTAACTAAAATTTGTAAAACAACTACGAATTAATTATTAACTATTACTCAGATATTATTCTAAAACTTTTTACAAACTAAACTCAAAGATTTATTAAAATATTATTTTACCAAATTAATTATTATTGTGCTTCTAAAATGACTGTTTTACCCCTGCTAGATAAGCGGGGTATTACACTAGAGAGGATTCCCCCCCCCCCAATTATTTTTTGCCTTTCCACTACGTTGCTTTAGTTGCTTGATCACACACTTTGATTAAATTTGGCTCCAGATTTGTATCATAGCTCAGTTCGACGTGGGAGGAAGATCATTATCGGCGGTGGAGCGTGAACGTGCACATGGTCGCTGACAGCAAGATGCTGAAGACGCCTCCAACAAGAACGTAGCCTTGAGGATTTGATGGTGATAAAAGATTTGTTGCGGCAGAACCAGGTTCAGCAGCATCAGATCGACGAGGGGACGTAGTGCATGGCGGCGCAAGATCTGGATGATCAGGCTGACTCAGACGACAACTTAGTGGCGTCGTTGGAGAACATGTACCGCTGCAACCACGAGTTCTGGAGTACCAAGGTCAGGGTAATCACCGTAGAGGTCTAGGCTTCAAGTACCAGATCCCCAACTATTCATTTACATTGTAGGCTGCTGGATTCATCGATTGCATAAAATTAGGTGGACCATATATTTGAATATAAAGAGTTTTCATATCGCGAGCAGGTGAAACTGGTGGCTATCAAACTAAAGGGCAGGGCTTCGGCATGGGGGAGCAGTTGCATCGTTCCCCTGAGCAGATAGGAAAGCCAACGATCGCTGATTGGGAGAACATGAAGAAGAAGATGAAAGCTTACTTTCTTTCCTTCGGCTACCCCCAAACCATATTTCATCGGCTCCATATGTTGAGACAAGGTACCAGATCAGTCGGGGATTGTACCAAGGAGTTCTACCAGTAATTGCCTGGAATGATTTATCTGAATCTGAGGAGCAATTAGTAGCACGATACTTGGGAGGTTTGCGACAGTCTTTCTGGATGTTCCTAGCCTCTACTCGTTGTGGACTGTCTCAGAGGCCTACCAAAGAGCACTTGTAGTGGAGAAGCAACAAAGCAGGAAACTAGTGACCAAGAGCGATAATAGCAATGAATAGCTCGGCCATACGAGTCCATTCCAGCGACACTGGTCATTTAGGGCACTTCGAGTACTTCTATTAAGTGCGATCGTTGTGGTGAACCAGGAAATAGGGCAACTGAGTGCAAAACTCGTTCTTTGCAGAAGGGTAAAAGCTTGTTTATCGAGGAAGACGTGATAAACGAAGCTAAAGAGATCGTAAACTTTGTCGATCCAATCTAGGATGATTATGCAGATGATGATGTGCTTTACAGAGACGGTCATGACAATCTCTTCGTCCGTAAGAGTTTGCTGACTCCTTAAGAAGATTAGGAAGATGATTGGCTGAGAACCAATACCTTTCACACGACTTGCACCATTGGAAAGAAGGTCGGTAAGATGATAGTGGATGGCGGTAGCTGTGAAAACATAGTTTCAAAAAGAGCTGTCAAGAAAATGCAGTTGAAGAATGAACGCCATCCTACAGCCTACAAGTTGTCATGGCTGATAAAGGGTTTTGAGGTAATAGATGATTTATATGTCTTGTTTCTTTTCAACTGGTAACAAATATTATGAAATATTATGATAGTTATTTGTGTGATGGGGTAAAGATGGATGCATGTCACATATTATTTGGTAGACCTTGGCAGTATGATCGTCATGCTTTACATGATGGTCACAAGAACACACATTCTTTTGTCATGAAGGCGAATAAAATTGTATTGGCACCACGGCAAGAGGGGTCCACTCCAACCCCAACTTATACTAATACTAACTGCTTTCTATGTCCATGTTCTTGGGTGAGATTGAGCATGAGAAGGTTGTATATGCTCTGGTTCCTTCTACTAGTAGTGCAGGTGATGAGGAGGATGATTTACCCCAAGAGGTAAAACAGTTGTTAGTTGAGTTCTCTTACTTGATTCCAGAGGATCTCCTTCCTCGTTTGCCGCCAGTGAGAGACATTCAGCATCAGATTGACCTAGTTCCAGGCTCAAGTCTACCAAATAGGCCAGCATATCGTCTCAGCCCCGAAGAAGCAGCAGATTTACAGAGGCGGATTTTTGAGAAGCTTGAAAGAGGCTACATTAGGTAGAGCATGAGTCTCTGTGCCTTTCACGCTCTGTTAATGCCGAAGAAGGATGGTTCTTAGCGCTTGTGTGTTGTCAGCAGAGCAATCAACGGGATTACAGTGAAGTAAATATTTCCAATTTTGCGGCTTGATGACATGTTAGATCAGCTATCCGACTCTAAGATCTTCTCTAAAATTGATCTTAAGAGTGAATACCACCAGATTAGGACCAAGCCCGGAGATGAGTGGAAAAAAACGTCTAAGACGCAACATCGCTTGTATGAGTGGATGGTAATGCGTTTTAGGCTGTCCAACGCGCCTAGAACATTCATGTGTTTTATGCCCCGTGTTCTAAGGACTTTTATGGGGAAGTTTGTGGTCATTAAATTCAACGACATTCTTATTTACAGTCCTACTTGGGCTGCCCATTCTGAACATCTACGACCTATGTTTGAGGCACTAAAGGTGGAGAGCCTATTCATTAAAAGGAAGAAGGGCTATTTCTTTACTACCTATGTTCAGTTTCAGGGATTTATAGTGTCTACTGGTGGTGTTCATGCAGATCTGTCCAAAATTGAGGCATTCGTGGATTGGCCCTAGACCAAGGACTCTGCACGAAATACGTATGGTTTAGAATACTTTTATTGCAGATTCTTTTGGAATTTTAGAACCTTGATTGTGCCCATTACTGAGTGTCTCAACAGGGGCGATCTAAGGTGGTCTAATGAAGCAAAGGCCAGTTTCGAGAAAGTCAAGAAAAGGATGAAAAAGGCACCAGTTCTGACACTCCCGGATTTTAATAAGATGTTGAGGTTAATTGTGATTCATCAGGTCTCGGAATTGGAGGGGTCCTTCGTCAGTCAGGGCGTTCGATCCCCTTTTTCAACGAGGAGTTGTCACTGTCTAAGAAGAATTACTCGACATATCATCTGGAGTTCTACGCCATCGTTCAGTCACAGGAGCATTGACGTCATTAATTAATACATAATGGGTTCATTCTATTCACTGATCAAAAAGCTTTGAAGTACATTAATGTACATCACTATTTGAGTGAGCGGAATGCCAATTGGGTGGCATACTTGCAGAAATTCACTTTTTTGCTGAAGCACCAAGAAGGCAGCTTAAGTCGTCGCAACGTGCTTTTCACCACCATGAGTAGCCATGTGGTATGATTTGAGGCGTTCTTGGATATGTCTGAGGTTGATCCTTCTTTTTGGAATATACTTATGGAGGTAACTTTGGGTCGAGGCCATGGTTTTGTTTTACATAATCGTTGTCTATTTTGGGGGAAGCAGTTGTGTATTCCAGACTGTAACCTGCGATAGAAGATTATCAGTGAGCTCCACAATGAAGGAAACTCTGGCCAAGACAAGACATTGGCTATTGTATCTCCTGACTTTTACTAGAGAAAGCAGAGTAGTGATATGGCCAATTATGTGGATTGATGTTATGTGTGCCAGCGTTCCAAGGGATTTATCAATAATGCAGGTCTTTATACTCCATTACATGTCCCTAAAGCTATTTTGTTTTCGCATGGATTTTGTGCTTGCTTACCATGCACGCAAAGGGTGGAAGATTCTATCCTTGTAGTTGTTGACAAGTTTTCCAAGATGGCCCATTTTGTACCATGCAGGAAGACGATGGATGATGTGCAGATTGCTCACCTTTATTTCAAGGAAATTGTGCGAGTGCATGGGGTTCCTCATTCCGTCACCTCATACCGTGACACGAAGTTCATGAGCCAGTTCGTGGAAGAGTCCTTGGGAAAATTTGTTCCCTCGGTTGAACTTCATCATTGCCTTTCATCCTTAGACAGATGGTCAGATTGAGTTAGTGAATTGCAGCTTGGGTAATCGTCTTCGGTGTATGCCAGGATCTAAGCCAAAACAGTAGGGCATGGCCCTTCCTCAAGCGGAGTTTTCCTACAATAGATCGACGGGCAAGACCACTAGTATGAGCCCATTTCAGATTGTCTATGGTCAGCATTAATCAAGGGTGATGGACCTAGCCCCTATTCCACGCGTTGGCCACATTCATCCTAAGGCCAAGGAGATGGTGGAGCATCTTATAGGTATTCACGACCAAGTGAAGAGAAAACTTGAGGAAAAATTAATGCAATCAGGTGTCAATTTTTTTTATTTTTTTATGTTTTGCGATGTTTTTTCTCAAATGTATATTTCGAATATACAATATAACTATCATAAAGCACATCAAAACCTGAAAGTCTTAAAGTATATTCTCTTACAAATTTCGGATTATCGCTTTTTTACTTGTAGAATTACATACGAAAAATATAAATAAGAATTGTTCATGAACAAAACGAACAGTCGAGCCAAAGCATGTGTTTGTTTGTTTATTGATCGAACAAGATATTGTGTTTGAGCTTGTTTGTTTATTTCTTCGAAACGAATATGAACAAGTTTTTGGCGAGCTGAACGCGAGTTGTTCGCGAAAGGCTTGGTTCATTTACAGACCTACTAGGGGCCCAATCGGTCAGGGGCCCATCAGGTCCTTCTTTTACCCAAAGATTCGCTGTTTGACTAGTCAAAAGAGTTTCTTAAGTTACTTTTTTACTATTTCTAGTAATGTTTCAATTATTAATTAGGACTTCAATTTAACCCGTTTGGGGTCAGACTTTCGCATGCGTGTTTCTTTTAAATATGACCAATGTTGTGGGCCAATCTCGTAATTCCATCATAATTTAGTACAATTAGGATTTTTGGCTATAACTGTCTGGTTTGTGGACTTGATATGACAGTTTTTGATTATTAAAAATTCTTTCAAACCCTAGAGAGGATTTTTTCCCCTATCGTTTTTTCCTTTCCATTACGTTGCTTCTCTTTCTTGATCACACGTCTTGATTAAATAAGGCGTCAATAGGGTATTTACCTCTTCCAACAGTGAACCTACTTTGAATACTAATTGGGCTGGTAACTCCCATGATAGAAGAAGTATCACTGGAATTGTTATTTTTCTCGGCTTAAATCCAGTACATTGGTCTGCCAAGAAACAGCCAGCTGTGGCAAGACCATCCACAGAAGCTGAATTTAGAGCCTTATTTAGAACCAATGCCGAAATCTCTTGGCTGTAAATTATATTTAGAGAACTCATAATCTCTATACGTCATACTCCTCTAATTTGGTGTCATAACTTGTCTGCAATAGCAATGCCTGCAAATACAATTCTAAAAGCTAGAACAAAACATGTAGAAGTCGATTATCAATTTGTTAGAGAAAGAGTTATATGGAAACTAACTTGTGTATCTTTTTGTGTTAAGTGTTGATCAAGTAGCAGATATATTTTTTTTTTTGGTTTCCCAACCGGTTCCGGGGCTTCGCCCCGTAATCCGGTCCGACCCGGGTCACATGCCTGGGTATGGCAGGTGAGTCTCCCAGTAGGAATTTTTTTCATACACAAGGACTCGAACCCGATATTTGCTTAAGCGGAACCAAGTTGCTTACCACTTGAACCAAATCCCGTTGGTAAGTAGCAGATATATTCACATAAGGGTTAACTACACAACAATTCAACAATATAAAGCACAAACTGATGGTGCAGTCCCCCCCCCCCCCTCAGTTTGAGGAGGATAAAAGACAAAGTCACCATGTCAAAGGCTCGGATTGCAGAGTTGTCACGAATTGGCGGGGCCTGGAAAAATTATCAGAATCAAGGACCAAAATGATAAAACAGCAAAACTATTGAGTCCGGTAGCTAAATGTAGAAGACTAAAATGAAACGATTCCCAAACTTGTGAGGCATTTGTGTATGGTGTAGGTTTTGATGCAGGTAACGCAGCGGAATAACAAAAATTAATCCTGCTCAAAGCCCTCCACTGTCGAAGGCAAGCATTCATAACTTGATGAAAGTAAACGAATTGTGTACCTTAGTTTGTGTGATCACTATGAAGAATTGTATCTTCGTCTCTCCGAGTATCCACACCTAGGATTTTAGCTGGAATTTTCCTCCATGTCAAGTCCTAGCAACGGGGAAAAGGAAGCAAATATCACGCAAAATGAAGCAGCGACGGTGCAGGGGGGACGGGTTGGCTTTGGCCTCTTTGTCTGTCTCTCCTTGCTTTGTTATTTCTAACAATAATGACTCTTTTCTTGAGAAATAATAAGCTAGGTGCCCTTATATAGTTAATAACTCCTTATTAATTACATATTTGCCCCAATACTAATCATGTCCATACACGGATTAGTCCACCTTGCAAATTAGTCCTACTAAATTTGCTTGTGGTTACGTTTTGATCCTTTAGTTTAATTGGTCCTACTAATTGATATCGAAATCAAGTTTAATCGACAAGGTGTGTGACCCCATAGGTTTCTACTTAGTTGGTAGTAAAAATTACAAACATAGAGTGGTGTCTAGCAACACATCTATGCCACCCAACTAATAGAAAATCCAGTGATCCGACAAAGCATGTGCACAATGTTACAGCGTTGTATCTATCCCTTTGTCTCTATATCCGGATTGGACACAAGACATAACTGTCACACTCGTATATCTAATCTATAGTTTCTCGATCAGGGAATAGGCTTATCTATACATATAACATCAATATCTCCATATTGATTTATCTGAGTCTGGCCAGACATTCCATAAGCACTACCCCTCGAGTGGTCATGGATATTTACTCCCAATATGTAGGAGGGACAAGTCCTCACTACCATCTCTAAGCTTTCTTCCTATCGTGCCCGATCACTATCTTTCTATACCCATTTACGGTATAATGTTTGATAATATCAAAATATGATATTTCACAACTAGAGTATCTAGTGACTTCAAGGCTAAGGATTAGAACACCATTAGCACTACGAGAAGCACTTGTGACATTGACATTGTATAATGTAGCATTGTCGTTGTTGGTCAATCACGTATGCCATTACTCCTAATGCATACCCATGTGTCAGACTTGATATATCCATATCAATCTACCCACATACTAGTCTATAGTGATCGTCATATTAATCAATATAACAGACTAGGGGTATTTAAGATAAACAACACATTGTAATCTAAGCACTTCATTATATTAAATATCTCCATAAATAATAAATAAATATTCTAGCCAAAAACAATGTTCATTCTAAATATAGATTGCCTCAAGGGCATCTACGATCCAACATATGGATCTTATGATAAACAATCCAACGTTTCACATTGTGACCATTGGTTGTCTTGTATATAAGCCATCTCTTTTCTCAGATTAGGGTTAATTATCTTGCTCCTTCATTGTCATTCTCTACGATTCTTCACATTCTTTGTCTGAATATTAACCTAAAACTAGGTTTCCTTTCATGAACTTTCCCAGCCATACACCTACCATCACCAGTCAGACCAAATGGTCACCAAGACAGGCCACAATCATACATGATACCAACAAAAACCCAAACCAAATCCTCATGGACTTTGACGATTCAACATCAAAATAATTTAGTTCCATATCATTAGAACCCAAACGGCCCTCCTTCTCTCTCCTTTAACTCAACATTTCCTCATCAACTCTAAATTCCAACCAAACATCTCTCCAACTCTGCAAATGTAACATAGTCGGATCCAACTTTAAACTATTTCACCAGGCCTATGCTGCGAAATTGGAGACAAAAGGGGAAATTTTTCACCTATCTCTTTTGGTTTAGATTGGTGGGTAGCTTGAATTGGTTTCTACAGTTCATATTAATGGTTGTAGGGTTGGGTCAGGAGGCTTCAATTGGGGTTGAGAAAGGGAGGGGAAGTCATAACCCAATTTTTTGACACCTCCAGAAGAAACTCGTGTCTGATTACAGGGCCTTGGGGAAGGTTCTGGAGTGGGGAGGGAGACTATAAAGAGAGAGATGGTGTGGTGTTAGAATTGGGTTGTTCAAGAAGAAGAAGATGAGTGGCGATGGTGGCATTGTGGTAGGTGCGAGAAGAAGAGAAGAGATGACAGGGGATTTTTTTTTAGTGATAAGGGAGAGATTTTAGAAAGGGGATTAAAATGCAATAAAGTCATTACTTGTTAACAGAAATTTTGAGGGAATTGTTATGTGAATTACGGAGCAAAATACATGCCATTTAAGTAAAAAATTTGAAACCACGAGTCACCTATCAGGACCTACCTTAAACCACATGTCACCTATCTGTAATTTACCCTTCTTTGATCATTCGGTTTTTAATGCTTATTCCTCACGGTTAGCATTTTTTGAATAAAAGCGAAAACATTATTTTTACACTAATAAATTAAAAATACAATTTGGTCTCTTTTTTTTAAAAATTAAAATTGAGAAAATCATTTGACCACTAAAAATGTCAGAAGTGTGGCATTGACTCTCTTTTATGTTTGTTTTTAAGCACAATCTTTCTTGAAATTTTATAAAAGACATTGTTAAACACAAAAAATCACTCACAATTTTTTACATTATTCTATATGCACTCTTACTTGTGTTTATAAGAAAATATGATTGTGCCCAAAAAACTAACACGTTAGGTTTTTATTTCAGTTTTACTTTGTATGTTCGTTTGCTCAGGTTGAGCCATTTCTAAATAAAAAGATATTATTCATGTACTAAAGAATAAAAAGTTGAATCATGTTCTCACGAACTCGTGTTTATTGATACTATCATGAGAACGTGACGTGACATCCTTGCAGTCACGAATTTCTTTTTATTAATGAAGGAGAAATCAGACGCGCATACTCTTTTAAGATTTAGATTCCTAATAAATGTGTATCACTTTCATTAATATAAAGATATTTTTGGTTATGAGGATGAAACAACATGTTCTCATGATAGTATCAATGAACACGAGTTCGTGAGAACGGTTATTGGATGCTTGTTTTCCTTATTTGGCATTTTGAAAATATTTTCTTAAATAAGATTATGAGACAATTAAAAAATAAACACTCCAGTTTTTCATTTTCCGAGTAATTTGTTAATAATTCATAATTTACGCTTACTTGCTCCTGTTTAGTACTTTTTAACTAAAATTAAAAGAAAATATTTTTTCAGATCGAAATTTTAACTTAAAGATAAAAATATATATTTGCACTAAGAAATTAAATGTATGATTTTCACTCCCTTTTTTGTGTTTAATTGGCCATATTTAGTATCTAAACAAGTCTTCTTTCATATGAGTTTGTTTTTCAGTAAGATTGATAGAACTTGTTATTAGAAAATAAATAGTTGTTGGGAACTTTTCAATTGTTAATGCATGGATAAAGTAAAAATGAACATTTCAACTGTCAATGCACAAAGATGTCAAACGGCTATGGAAAAACGTCATTTCTTTCTATTACATGCCACTGAAATTCAGTTGTCAATATGTAATTGACTATTTTATTTCTTACATGTCACTGAAAATTGATTTGGCAAAACGTAATTGGTCAAATTATTCCACATAAGATGACATATGATGTACTCAATTTTTTTTCAAATCTTATGTTTCATAAGGAGGAAGAATCTCTCCATACCTTTGCTTTTACATATACTAATTTTAAGCATGTGCGTTGCCCGTGACATTTTATTTATAGTATATAAACTTAAATGATGTTACTTATAACAGAATACTAACAAATTAAAAAGACTAATCAGTTTGATTTTTTTTAAAAATCTATTTTGAAAATTGGATGATAAAAATAAGATTTTTTTTTCAACATTTAATACTGAACTCTGCAAAGTGAAAAGTGAAGTGCGTGTAAATCAACATTTGATATACAAATGATTTCCTTAAGATCGATATGCCCCTCAACATTAGGACTGCAATTCGGTCGATCCGGACGGGCTGGCGTCGATACTTTTGCCCAGCCTGATTTTGATTAAATGTGTCCAGGTCCGCCCGAACCCGGAAAATGGGTGGCTCAGGCCCGTGCAAACCCGGCCCGAAAAAATATACCTGAAACTCGGGCCTGCCTAGCCCGACCCGAATTTTAAAAATATAATGAAAATTCTTTATTCTATAAATAAAACACTGCACTGTCAAATAAAAAATAAAGCAATTAATCTAAAAAAAAAAGAATGCAATCGTAAACTTTGTACTAATGCTATCATTGTAACACTGTTGAAATTATATTTCTCATTGTATCATTGAATTGGAACTTTACAAAGAGAGCATTATATTGAAATTCTATCACTATTGAATGTTGATACATTTGATTGATATTTTACAAAAACAATGGAAGGATCACAATGAAATTACATTTGGAGAAATATTAACAATAGCCCAGCCATCACAGAATAGAAGAAACTTCTCAAAAAAAGAACTGAAGGCCCTTAGGGCAGGTTACAATTCTTTGCGCGCGCGACAAAGTCAGGATGAAGCTGTGGCTGTGATTGCTCAAGAAGCACTGCTAAAAAATTTGGTGGCCTAACAAATTTAGCATCCCAGACCTTCTTCGGAATATTACACCTCGGATGATTGGAATATTACACCTCTGGTTTCATACCCTTCTTGGAAAAGATTAATTACTTCTCCATGTATCTTCTTGAAGTGTATTTGGAAATTTGAACATGAAGAAGAAGAAGAAGATGGAGAGATGAGAGTTGAAGACGACACTCCAGGCTCCAGTGGACCCTCCAGTGGGATTGAAGCAGCCTCCACTGGTCTGATATACATAATTGGTCAGCCGGTGCTTCAGCAGGTGCTCCACTTCGTTATCTATCGTCATGGTGTGACCATCCCTTGTATTCAGCTGCAGATAGGGACCTAGTGCAGTGGCTGAAGTTGAAACTGCTTCAAGCCCAACATTTACTTTAGATGCAGCCATTCTGTGTTTCGGAATGCTCTGTGATAGACAAGTGAACAAATGTTTTGACGAGTGTGAAATAAGGACAAGACTGGATATGACAGTGCTATGCTCGAATAGAAGGGTACAGAAAGAATGAAAATAACTTATATAAACTTGAATATATCAAACCTTGTAGCAGAGTCCATAATTAGCATGACCAAAGCACTGTGTTTCCTTCTCTGCGCAATTTCCTTCATGGCACAGTAGTCAAAAATGACAAACAAACATTATAAACACATGTATACGAACTACCCAAAAATCCATTCCACAAGAAGAAATATTATTTAGCCAATATTTCAAAACAGTAGTCCATGTGCTAAACCAGCACTTATTTAGAAAGTAGTCCAAGAAGAAGCAATAGTTCAGCAAAACAGAAACTAGAAAGCTAGAAAGTAGAAACAGTACGATAACATGTGCCAAACCAGCACATATTTAGCAAATAGTTCAAAACTTAAAAGTCACATAAAAAACTATATCGCAGCATTTCAAACTCCACAGCACAGCAGCTCCAGATTATCGCTTCTGTAAGAGAGCAATAAAAAAATATTCAAACACTAGAATATGCAACGAAGTAAATTTGCAATATGACAAAGAAATGTTAAAGATATACCTGTTACTTGGAGAGAGAAAATTATCCACGAATAACTTCACTTTGCATTACGGGAATTGAGTGACAGTCCTCCAAAATCAACTGAAAGAGCAGCATTTCAAAATTTAAATTACAAGATTAATTAAAATATAATGCTTCTAAAATAATTGAAGTGGATATAAGAAGTAACACTCACTTGATTCCAATTTTTCCAGCTCTTCTAAGTTCTCTTCTAGTTCAATAGGTTTAGAACGGTTTCTTAGCCAATCTTGAGCACATACTAACGATTCAACAAACTTTGGTGTTAAAGAGCTTCGAAATTGGTCAAGCAAACGTTCACCAGTACTAAATGTTGATTCGGAGGTCACAGTTGATATGGGAATTGCTAAGATATCACGCGCCATTAGAGAAAGCACGCGATAGGTTGAAGATTTCATCTTCCACCAAGCGAGCATGTCAAAGTGTGGGGACTCGACATCTACTCCATCATCCAAATAATGCTCCTACTCTGATTTTATGACTACTTTATCCTCCTCCATCAAAAATTATCCCCGGTCTTCTTCATGCTCGAAAGACTCGATTCACCTGAAACCCCTACACTTTCCCTCTTATGCAAACATTTGGAATTCCCTTCTTCAATTGCTTCTATGATTAAAGATGAGTAACTCTTATAAAGTCCACTCATTACACATCATATCCAAAGCATGTTCAGTAAGAGAGTAATACTTTCTGAATCAAAATTTTACATACTTCATCTTGTGTTGGGGATCCAAAACCAGTGCCACAATCAATACTGGATTAATTTTCTCTAAATTGCAATACTTGTCAAACTTGACCTTCATTTTAACAGCCATGGACTTAAAGTAGTCATTGTCGTTAGTTGCCCAATTCAAAAGGAGAGCTTGGATATGAATAACCTCACGGAAAAACTGATTAGCAGTCACATACTTTGATCCTGAAACACGCTTAGTGATCAAATAAAACTTCTCTAAAAAATAGCACAAATTCTTAACCGCTACGCAATCCCCCTCGGTCATAGCATCTTTTACTTCCATTAGAAAGCTTACTTCTTTTTCTTCCATTAAATCAAAATCTCTTTGATATGCAATTCCAACATCCAACATCATGTACGTAGAGTTCCAACGTGTTAGAATATCCAAATACAACATCTTTTTGCATGAAATTGATTCCAACTCAACACAATTTTTGAAAGCTTGCATTCTAGATGGGGAACTCTTCACGTACTTAATATAGTTTCTAGGATTTACAATAGAACTCTTAGCCTGCTCAATACCATCGCTAACAACAAGATTCAAGATATGAGAAAAGCACCTAACATGGAAATGATCCCACCAAACAACAATGCATCCCTCTTAACAAGTTTCTTCCTCAAAATTTGAGTTGCAACATCATTGGAACCAGCATTGTCTACTGTAATTGTAGACGGTTTTTCTAATCCCCATTCCAATAAATACTCTTCAAGTGCCTAGGCAAATACCTCACCTCTATGAGGACTAGGAAGAACCCTAAAATTGATAATCCTCTTATGCAGTTTCCAATCATTGTCAATAAAATGAGTTTTAATGCACATGTACCCTAAGTTCTGAATAGAGGTCCAGAGATCAGTTGTTATCGATACACGTGATTTGTTTTTGTAAAAAAACTCCTTCAAACTCTCCCTTTCCTTTGCATATATTTGAAAACAATCCTTAGTGATTGTAGTCCTAGATACAAACTAGAATTTAGGTTGGACTGTATTGATAAACCGCCTAAATCCTTCCTTCTACACAAAAGAAAAGGGCAATTCATCAACAATAATCATACGAGCTAGCTCCGTACGACTAACCTCTTGACTAAATTTCCAATTCATAATTTCAGTTGCTCCTTCTTTAGAGGAGAAAAGAGACAATTCAGATTGACTAGTATCTTTATTCTTCTCATACTTTGGACACTTAGGCAAATGTCTCCTAAGTGAACTAGTGCCATTATCACTAGGACACTGAAAAACCAACTTACAATAGTTGCAACTCGCTTCACTCCATTTGGACCCATCCGCTGGATGGATTTTAGAGAAATGCTGCCACACTAAGGACTTAGACTTGTACGTAGCTTTGAGCTTAGTAGGAAGAGTAGTGCCTACTTTAACTTTGTCCTTTCGTTTCTCATTGGCATGTGCATTTTCCCCTTGCACAACCTGCTGATCAACCTCCATAGCACTGTTTTTGTTTGTTGTAGTTCCAGCCATCTCATTTTTACTCACTGCACATAAGAAAATTGCCTCAACTAGTGTATGTATAATTTATAAAAAGCGGCACATGGAAGTTCAGGTAATATATAGCAAATCAAGTTGTATATACACTCATACGGCTCGTCATTCAATTCTTTCGAAGGTAATACCCCTCCAAGATAACAACAGTTTATTGAAACTTCATAGGCTACTGAAACTTCACAGGTTACTCAAAGTTTACTCACATGACAAAAAATGAAAGTTCCTAACTCACAATTCACTCAGATGAAAGTTACAAATGAAAGTTATAAATAAAATTTAGAAATTACACATGAAAGCTACAAACTCAAAGTTTACTGAAACTTCAAAGTTTACTTAGATTCAAAATACCCAGTTCAATTGATGAACAAAGAAAGCACCCAGATTCAGAATACCCAGTTCACTGTACTAAGTTTTGAAAAATCACAGTGTTGTTATAAAACAAAAAAAATCAATTGAGAGGAACCAAACTCATAATCAAAGAAATTAACTTTACAGAGAACAAAGAAAGTAACTGATGTACCTTGCTCTGCTTCGTCGACTAGATGCTTTAGTGCCTGTGAAATTTCTAGGGCAAGGTGTGGCGGCTATATATAGAGAATACAACAGTGAGACCGAGGAAAACCAACTATTGCGATCTGTAATTGATAAGTTTATGATCGATGCAAAATTGAGAATCCCTGATTGATAAAGACGGATTTCGGTGAGAATCCTTGATTGATAATACTGCGTCTCAGAAGTCAGAAGTGAGAATTGTAAGTCCATGGTAATTTGGGGAAGAATGAAGAAGAGATCAAGATAAGAATGCAAGGCTGTTGCGTTGCGAAGTCAATTTGGGGAAGAAATGCCTGGCAACACGCTGAAATTGATTACTTGTATATAATAATACCATATGAGTCTATATTATTATTTAATTACATATATTATCTATTACATATATGGGTTATTCGGGTTTAGCCCGATTCTATATGTTTATGAATGGGCTCGAGCCCGAAATCAATCCGGGCTTAAGTTTATTGCCCTGACCCATACGAATTGACAACTAATGTGTTCCAGGCCTGTTTTTCAAGTCGGTCCGGGTTCGGCCCGACCGACTTGCACCCCTACTCAACGTTGCAAATGGACTTGGAGAACATATCCGGTGATACTTGTTTCATCCTCCACTTCGGTCCTAGTGCCGTCTGTTTAGGCATAACTAAGACACCAGTATATGGTGTTGTCTCGAAAATGAACTCCAAATTCTCCAAAGAAGACAACACGTATCGAAAGACAATGAGGGACATGAAGTTGGAAAGAATAAGTAGATATTAGGAATAGTGACTCCCTTTATAATAGAGAATGTGCCCATTCGTAAAGACATAAAATGAATAGTCACAACTATTCAAGGATGATGAATATACACGTGGAAAATGTATGAACTGAATAGTCACAACTATTAAGCTTTAAACTCGTAAAATCTGAATAAACACAACTCTTCATATTTGTATATATGACAACTTTCAATAATAATTTAGGATCATGGATTTATTGTAATTTTTCAATTTAATAAGGGTAAAACATTGTTAAAACACTACAACATGAAAACACTCTGGCACTTTTAGATAGTAGTATATATAAAGATAGATAACATATATTGATCTGTTGAAATTAGTAAAACTGTGAAACTGTTATGACTGTTTCTTTTATGTCGCAGGTACTTTCATTTAATGTTGCTCACTAAAGGTTAATCGGTTCGAGGGAGTGCGCAGATGAACCAATTTCGGAACTTGCAGCCCTATGTGTCACATCGAGGCAAGAAAAATATGATCGCATAACACCATGTTTCTTTTCTGGAGTTTGCTGATTGATCGGAAGAAGCTAAATCTTACACAGTTAAGATTGACATAACACGGTGTGCCTCTCTCTCTCCCAATGTGGCAATGGAGCATACTTCACCTCGGCATCATGGGATATGACATCTTTGAGATTTATTCATTGTTGAAATATGTCTTGAATATTGAAGAAATCATTTCGCAGCATCAACAAGGATCAAATGAGCCTAAAGGGAGAGTAAAGGAACAAAGGAGAACGAAACTGCAGCATCTGGATTGTCTAGGAGGTCGCACGAGTACTCTAAGTCGGTTCTAAGCACTATAAAAGCGAACCGCGTAAACTCGGTGTTTTATCATTTATTTCATCGTTGGTGAGGTGTGAGTGTCATAACATTCATGCTACTACAACGCTTCAAATCAATTGGCAATCAGGGTATTAAACCTATGTTAGAAAATTACGTGTTGCGCCCATGTGGGGTGCACATGTAATTAGTCACAAACTCTTTCGCTATATTATGTGTTTAGATCTATATGTGATTAGATCAGCCTATTCTTACACCCTGAATACTCATCAATCACTGTTCGTCTTCTTGAGTGTTGATGCGTGACTTCTGAACATGTTACACCACTAGTGAGGAACAAAAATGAAAACGTTAAACCTCGTTCTGATATCGACTTGGCATACGGTGGTGATCGATTAATAAATTTTATTTGCTAAATTAGGATATTGTAGCACTGTCGCCCAAAGTTTCCACTTTCTGTTTGTGCCCCAATTCTCATGTGATTACAGTCCTGTTTTTCAGCCTACAAAAAATGAAATTGAATGATAAGTGCATAATTGTTGCAGAAATGTATTTATCTATAGCGTGAATCACGGAGCTAAATACCTTAAAAACAAGGTTACGTCAAAGAGATCTCTCCGGTCCACCCTTCCTCAAAACTAACATCTTCTCTCTCTGTCTCTCCCTCAAAGTTTGCAAATTAATTTTCAGGGGGACATTCTATTTCTTTCTCTCTTTAATTTTCTGTCTTTGATCAGCTTCTGTCTTCCATTGCCTCCCTCCACAACCGGTCGAAAAGAGACCTAATCCCCCCAATCTTCTTCAGATCAGGTACATTTTCCTAATATTAATTGTATCGATCAGCACCAACATGTTCAATAACATATAGATCGCGTGTATCTCCAAAATGTCAATTAAAGTAGAATCATTTTCTACATTTAAGCTCTCCAATATAATGTTCTATCATGATTTATATTATTAGCGCCGCGTTGTTGTTAATTTCTTCTGTTTATGCAGCTTATTGAGTCATTGCGCATGCAGTTTATTTGAAATTTAAAGTCTTCAAGCATATATGTTTCTTTTACCAATCTCTATATGAAATTGTAGAATTTTCTTTTAGAATTCGTAATTAACTTGAGGGATGTACCGGTTTCACTGATCAATCCAGAAATGACTAAATTTCTGAATAAAAAATCTCAAATCATTTTCAGAGCTGATCGGCGACAAATAGTAAAATTAAGAAGCTAATTAGCGAATTTGGTCCAGCCAATTCTAGCAGCCAAGGTTCATGTCAGAACACGACATCCAGATCCCTACTACCTTCGGTACGTACATGTCAATGCTTAAATCAAATTAACTTAGCTATGAACATCAGCAATAGAAGGAACTGAGAATGTTTTATCCTGAAACATATATACACGGATGCAGATCCATTTGCGGAGGCAAATGCAGAGGACTCAGGTGCTGGGACGAAAGGGTATGTGCATATACGGGTGCAGCAGCGTAATGGTAGGAAAAGCCTGACGACGGTGCAAGGGTTGAAGAAGGAATTCAGCTACAGCAAGATACTCAAAGACCTCAAGAAGGAGTTTTGCTGCAATGGTACTGTTGTCCAAGACCCTGAGCTGGGACAGGTACGTACCCAGAAACCCTAATCCCCAATTCTGCTCTATTTGATAGCAGTTCAAAGTATTTGTATCTGAAAATAAATTGATCATTACTACTAGGTTATTCAACTTCAGGGCGATCAACGAAAGAACGTCTCCACCTTTCTTGTTCAGGTAATTTTCATAGACATGTACATCTGCCCATTTTTATCGTCACACTTTTCTAAAACTGAAATCCAAAAATTATAGCGATACTTTTAAAATTTTGGTAATTATTTTTCACTTTGCTTCCTTACATACTCTTCTTATCTATCTCAATTTTTCAGCTTTTACAGAAAAGGAACATTGACAAAAGACAAATCCAATAAATTAAATTTATCAGGTCGAATGCATATCATTAACCTTTGTGAAAAGTTCACTCTGAAAATAATGGGACGGAAGGAGTAGTACATAGTATATTGAATTAGACTATTAGACAAATAATTCATTGCTTCAACTGTAATTTTTTTTCTTCTACCAAAATGACAGGCAGGCATTGTGAAGAAGGAGCACATCAAGATCCATGGTTTCTGAAACCCCCCAAAGTTATCATCAAATCATGTGGGCGGATTCTGATATAGATCGATAGCTACTACGGCAACCCATGCAATTTCGAGACAAATTTTACGTTCCTCTTCTACAGTATCTCAATCACTCAAATTAACCCGGCATTTGCATTTATCATTTTAATTCCAAAAAACTCAATTTTCTCTTCTTTATAACCTGTAATCGTAGTGGAATATTGTTTTATATATACATGCGTGTACATTTTTTACTTAGGAATTGTATTGTATTGTACATATGTGTCTTGAGATTGAGAATAATTTACAGTTAGTTAAAGTTTCATACATTTTTTGAAGTTGCGGCAGATGTGCAGCTTGTTGGTCATAGCAAAGAATGGACAGTACCGTGTGAAATCAAATATAACTACCCTTAGCTCGCTCGCTCGCTGGCTATATTGTGGTCCTTAGGAGAAATTTATTAAACCAATAATCTGTCTGCTCCATGTCTACCATTGAATCACAACCACCTCTCTCAATCTAGTTCTTCCACGCGCATTTATATCGGTACCAAACTCCATCACCACCATCCAGTAACTGCTTCAAACAGAATTCTAGCTATGTATCACCTGATTCCAGATATTATTAGAATTACGGGTGCATACATAATAAGCTCATCTTTGAGGGGTTGTGTGCGTAATTTTCCTTTTCTTGCTCATTTTTTCTTCTTTTTTTTGGAGCTGTTATATACTCTGGTAGAGAAGTGGGGGACTATATATGTCTCCTGGCTCCACTCAACTTTCTAAAAGTTCAAATTTTACTCCACAATTTGTTCTGTTTAATTACTTGCAGAGAGTTTTATACTTAGGTCGACAGACACTCATTAGCCTCGTGGTAAGAAGATGACGATCTGATTCTTCTTTGTTTAATTTTCTAAATTGGTTCTTTCTTCTTACACTTTCCATCCTAAAGACTGCACTAGGGTTAACGCCGTTAAAATGAAAAAATAAGATGTTTTATTTCACATGCATCCGTATGTTTTTTCAACTTCAAAAATAACGGTAATAGTTTGTGTTTTCTAGTTACCATCTTTTCTATGTTAAGTCTCAAGTCTCTTACAATATGTTGCATTTATTTAGTTAGAAAATTTTCATTTATTTAACAAAATACAGATTTCTTTCCATTTCCGTCTCAGAGAAACATAGGTCGTGATCATAGAATTTTTTTTGTTTGGATCCGTTAAAGTTTTGACTGAATTTTCTGAGGAAAAAAAAAGCGAAAACTAGATAGAGGTAAAACGATAGTACTCTGGTTTGGTCAAAGCTTTATACATATTTGCCAACAGTTTTTTTTTTCTTTTACTATGTACATAGAACATCAAAGTACAAACTTCATAAACTACAATCTACAGTAAAATTTCGGCAAATGAATATTTGATAAACGAATAACCTCGCCAGATGAATAGTTTTCTCCGGTTCTAATTTGGCTAGATGAATGTTCGATAAATGAATGACCTCACTAAATGAAAGATTTTATCTTCATTTATCAAGGTTTTACTGTAACTACATCGAAGGTTAAAGGGCTTGAACCCTGCCTGGCGAATTTGGGCATCAAAATTCTTACAACTTGGACAAGCCATTTGTTCATTTGCCAACAGTTGGATAGTACTTTTGTCATTTGACGATTACTGACTTACATTGAAGGACCTACCAGGAGTTGGTTCTAGCTACCTATCAAGACAAGAGCAGTGTTGAACCCTGTTCTTATCTACCATTCTTCAGCTATAGATAGCTCCCTGTATGTATATATACATATACATGTATAAGTATATGTAGACCACATTTGCCTATAAAAATAAGTTCAGGAGCTCCTTCATAAGTTTGTACTACTCCAATAAGCTAAGTTGTAGCTCTGCTCCTTCATAAGTTCCCCCCCCCCCCCCATCCACTGATGGCTGGCTCAGAAAACTCCTCTACCGACGACAGCCCTCAAGACTCACGAGGTATTTATATATCCTAGTGTTTAACATCAATTTTGAAAAAAAAAAAAAAACATATGTTCATTTTTATCATTGTGTTTGGTGGATATTGACTGCAGAGGTGACTAGTCGTAGAAAGTCGGAGCTGGAGTTTTCTGAAGACGAAGAATCGCTTATTATTAGGATGTACAAATTGGTTGGAGAGAGGTGTCCATTCATAACAATTAAATGAGCTGTTTCTCTACTCCATTTATCTTTGTCATCATTCTTTTTACACGCATTTTTAGGAGATGATTTGACTAGTTAAACAATGCAGGAGTTTATTACAAAAAGATTGACAAACAATTTTTCCGTCGTTTCAATCGTCTAATAATCTCCTGCAAGTACTTGGTGAAAGAAATAAAGAAAAAAGCGGTACAAATATTTCTAGGCAGAGGGAGTAATATTTATTGTTTTCTGAAACAAGTGAGGTTTATGTTTTGTCTTAGGTGGCATTTAATTGCTGGGAGGATTCCGGGAAGAACTGCAGAGGAGATCGAGAAGTATTGGAACTCACGACACTCAACAAGTCAATGATTGCTGATGAATTTGCATCAAAACAACAGATCCATCGATCCATGCAAGAAACTACGTAAATTGTTGTGATTGAAGAAAACAATTAGTACTATATGTTGATGATGGAGAATAATTTTGTTTGTTTTAGTACTTCATTTAAGTCAATAAAATCTTAGTTTGGAGTTTGTATCTTTAGCTTCAAGTTCCATGTATTGTATCACATGATCATCAACTGAATAATTGATCCAGCTTCGGGATACCGTACCTGGCAGACATAAATAACAAAGGAGAAAAAGAACCGAACAACTTTTCCCATATCAAAAGATCTTGCTAATAAGACATGTACAATTGATTTCAATGCAACCGTGATTTCTTTTAAAGGCAAGAAGGAAGTGAAGATCGGGATTTAACTTTGAAAATTGCTTGATCGAACAAGTTGACACCGTTTGGCCACTTTTCAGTCGAACACTAATCCAACCTGTTATGTGGCAGTGCCGCACTGTTAACTTTTCACTTACACGTAAAAGGAGAGGAGCGTTTGACTTGCATAATTACACTAATTACACTAGATTTTCTAAATTTTTCTTTTGTAGTTTTTTGTAATATTTTATAAGAAATTAACAATTTCAGAACGAAACAAAGAAAGAAAGAAAAGGCAGCATATAGACCCGACTTGGATATTTTGCTATTTTTCTGTGTTCTGTGATATATTTAGCATAATGACGCAATTGGAGACATTTTGTTTGTCAAAAAAAATAAATTATATTACTTGATCTAATCCATCTATATACCGTAAATGGGTGTTACCTCAGTGGTAGAGCATTTGAAGCACCTGCATGAGGTCCAGGTTTGAACTCGGTTATATGATGTAAATTCTCAAAAAAATATCCATCTATTATATACTAAAATTAAAAAAGCTTTCTAGCACAGCTGGTAGAGCACTCCCCTTTTAACTTTGGCCACAAGGGTCTGAGCCTCCTTAAGCACATTTTAAATATGACAAAAAAGATATATATTAAAAATAATTTTGGGTTTTATTGTTCATTAGAAAAATTGTGGCTAAATTTTAGCCCTTCAATTTCCTTGGAATAGATGGCTAGGATCACTTATTCTACCACATATATTGTAATTGTAGCGGCTCACAGCCACACGCTATTACACTAGTATAAAGATATAACACAAGACACATAGTTAATAAATAAAAAAAATAGTAAATCTCTTATGATTCATGTCTTGTGTCGTACTTCTTTCGTTCCACCTCTTTCTTCGCCTTTTTCATTTTGGGCCGTTCGGCCTCTTTCTTCTCCCATATCCAAAGATGGCAAGTTTTACCGTTGAAAAGTCAAGTTTTCCCTTCAAAAGAAACCGCAACATATGAAATGATTTTACCCAACCCACCTAAATAATTCTTCTGGCCCATTCTACGTTGATGATAAAAGATAGAGAGCGAGAGAGGACGCGACCATCGGTCTTCAAATCTAGATCTAGTCTTCTATGTTGATTGCTAGGTTATTTTTCCTCCACATTTGCTCATCCATTGCTCCCCTCTTTATTTCAAGACCACATTCAACTATGCTCTAATAAGTGCCCTGAATTTTGTATTCTGTCGATGGACCCAGACAAAGGGGAGGAAGATGAAGATGAAGCAGCAGATCCAAGCGGCGGACTAGGGTTTCTGGCGGACGACGAGGACAGCGAACGACAAAGACGGTATGCAAGATAGAGAAACGAGACAAAGAGAAGAGGTCTTCTGATTCGACAAGGGCTTCGACTAAGGTTTCTAGCAGACAATGAGGACCGTGGACCAGGGATTAGATCTCTCTCTCTCTCTCACTCTCTCTCTCTCACTCCCTATTTCTTTCTCTCTCTCACACATATTTGGGTCCTCATTACAGGAGGAAGAAGATGGGTTGGTGGCGGTAGAACTCATAACAATTATGACCTGGGTAACGCGAGCTAAGACGATGTAAACGATATATAAAGGCAAGAAAACAAGAATTAACGTGGTTCACTAGTGATAAGCTAGCGACCTCCACAACCAAAAACTCTGATTTTATTGAGAGAAACTCACCCGAATACAAGCTACACTATGGTCAAAGGTCATAGTTCCACCCACACCAATAAAGCACGACCCTATGTCCTTATATAAGCATAAGAGATTGACTTAGTTCCAAGAAGCAAAGACGATATCATAACGAAAAAGGAAACAATAATCAGCCGACACTATCGAACTGTTCGGACCCGTCGGACTGTTCTGCCATTTTCTTCGTAATTTTTTGTTGCTGCGAATCTTCAATGCTTCGCCTTGCATCGTCTCTAACTCCTCATCGAGCCCTCAATATATTCAAAGCAACAAGATCCAACAAAATATGCACCTTTCTTTGAATCCTCTCGTTCGCTCGAAGTCGGTTCTCTCCAATTCCACAAGCTGGTCCAGCTTTGCTAAGTTCCTGTAACGAGTGCCCCCAACGATGGTCCAAATCGAGTTCCTACAACTGAACCCTATTGATGCTCCAACTCCGACCGAGTTAATGCGGTCTAATCCACAAGTTTCTTCAACTTTGCCACGTTACGCTCCATGTCTCTCATCAGAGACTTCCATAAGCCAAATACGCGTCCTCATCAAGAACACAGATTCCACACCCCAATGGGTCCCGAGAACTAGACCATCCTACAAAGTACTCTCTATTTGCAGCCAAACCTGGAGATCCTGAGTTCATCCTTCGTCCACCGATGTCTCTTTTCTCTACTGTTTGGACAGATATCACCGTAGCTCCCATTGGCCACTGTTAGCTTGCCGAAACTGTGACTGTGTGAACCCAATATGCAGCCCTCTTTTGCATTCCCTCTTGCTGAGCCTCAAACTCAATAGAGTTTGTTTCCGCACCCCTTTCTCAGACACCCCTGGCAACCACGGTCCGCGGATCTTGCTGCTTCAACAAGGCATGTATCCTGATTCGCCATCTGCAGTTGTGTCTTCCATTAAACTTGTCGATCTTGATCATCCCTCGAACATCGTCTCCTCAGCTCCGATCACCTTGAAATCGCGTGCTCCACCTTGATCGCAAAACCCTAACTTGCTCAGAACGCCATCGAATTGTTCCTTATCTTCTGTAGAACTGTGACAAAACTGTTCTGACAGACCCGTCGAACTTCTCTAAGCCGAGTGCTTCACCTAGATCGCGAGACCCTCGCTTCAATTTCACGGATTGTGAAACCCTATCTTTGCTCCGTCTCGGTCTTGATCTTGAAATACCGCCAACCTTGAATTTGATCTTGGAACAACAATAACCTAAGCTCTGAGCTCCCCCAGGGTCGCTGGACCTGACTCTGATACTAGCTTGTTATGACACTCACGCCTCACGAACGATGAAAGAAATGATAAACACGCGAGTTTACGTGGTTCGCTACAGACCTTTATTTATCAAGAGGAACGAGTCTAATACGATGCATACACGTCCTAAACACTTAGAAAACTATTTGTAATGCTTAGAACCGACCTAGAGTATATGGATTAGGAAACAATTCCAAAACACTAGACCCGCGACGAGGTCGTGCAATTTGGCCAGCAGGTCGTGCGACCTCGAGCCTCCCACGTAGTGCGACCTCTGAAAGTATCTCGGATGCTATAGCCTTTTTCCTCTAGGCCGTGCGATCTCTGGTTCAGGTCGTACAACCTCAAAGCCCAGGTTGTGCGACGGATGATGCAGCATTTTTCCTCCAGGTCGTGCGATCTCTAGGTCAGATCGTACAACCTCTGAAACATCCTCCTTGCTTCTTTGCTCTCCATTAAGGCTCCTTTTGGTCCCTGTTGATGTTCTTGATGATTTCTTCAACTATTCAATGCACAAATCCAACAAACTTCATCTGATATGTTCTTCATTTTTTTACAAATATATTGTATTTGTTGCTACTGTTGTTGTTGTGTTGCTGTGAGACGACTGTGTTGCTATATGTTCTTCATCTGATATGTTCTTCATTGATTTGTTAATTCTTCATCATACATGTTAATTTGGATCTGTTGTTGATGTTGATGTGTTAGGGAAAAATGAGAGCGGGAGAGGGAGAGGGAGAGGGAGAGGGAGAGGGAGAGGGAGAGAGCAAATACAGTACGTAAAAGGAATAAAAATGTCAAATACACGGATTTCTTAAAATATAGTAACAGGAAAGAAATGAATTTTGAATAAGAGGACTATATGTCTATATCAAACTTGTTATTTGAATAATCCAATATTTGCTTGCAGCACATAGTGGAATCAGGAATAGACAGAATGGTTGTGGGCCATGGGATGCGTTTCATACTCCAAAGTTGGCATGGCAATTTTTCATTGGTCGAACCCACATGGATACCCAATGGTGTTTGGGATTCTTCACGGGAGGACTTCTGTCCCACCATGCATTTTCACGTGAGGACTTCTCTTTTTTTTTTCATTTTTTTTATAAAAAGGACGAAATTTCATTAACAAAATTTGGGTGATCAATCCTAACCTCAAGATCAGTACAAGTGAGCGAGAAAGATGCGTCAAGGAATTATGAAAGTTACTTTTGAGAGAGTTTAAATAGTGATATTTGGAACTCGTTTGGTAATGTTTTTACTTTTTAGAGCGTTGTTGTGTTTAGAATTCTTCACCTGAGGACTTCTATCCCATCATGCGTGAGGATTTCTGTGCCACCATGCATTTTTACGTGAGGACTTCTCTTTTTTCTTATTTCTTTTTTCTTTTTTGATAAAAAAGACGGAATTTCATTAACCAAAATTTGGGTGATCTGCCCTAACCTCAAGATCAGTATAAGTGCGAGAAAGATGAGTCAAGGAATTCTGAAAGTTACTTTTTTCGAGAGAGTTTAAATTTTATTTGTATCAAAATATTATTTGGTAATGTTTTTACTTTTTAGAGCGCTGTTTTTCGAATCTAAAAGCAATATAAATGCGTTTGATAAATTTAATTTTTTCTGTTTTCTGAAAAACAGTTACTTCCGCATAGCACATTTTGAAAAGTATAGGATGGGTTGACCTGTTTTTCGATTAATGTAGTATTTTACATTCTTATCCGTCAATAAATATCAATAATTATTTATTAAAATAACACTATTTATTATAACATGTCTGGTAATGTCATTCTGACAGTAACAGCAACTCTAAAACACTAATTACCAAATACACACTTTTTCCACAACAGCATAGATATAGAATTTACCAAACACTTTTCGCATAGATTTCCACAACAGCTTTCTCACAATACTTCCTACACAGCAGTTTTCTAAAACGTTACAGTATTCCAAAACTAGCCCTTAATGTGTTTGGTAATTATTTATTTTTTTTTTGCTTTTTGAAAAGCAATTACTTTTCCACCGCAGCTTTTAAAAAGCATGGGAGGGTAGCTTTCCAGAACCCGCTGTCTGATAAATTTATTAATGGACATTTTTATCCATGTAATAAAAATTAAGTATTTACTTTAATGGCATAATCTATTTTATCATGTCTGATTTCGTCATTTTGACACTTACAGCCAATCTAAAGCAATAATTACCAAACAAGAAAAATCTAAAAGTGCTTCTTCACAGTATGTTATATATGATGTTTACCAAACACTTTTTAAGTGGATTCTTACAGCTGATTTCTCAGAGCACTTTCTCCGCAACAACTTTCTAAAACGCCACAACATTATTAAATTGGCCCTTTAGTGTGCTATGAGGAGGAATAAATTCAGGAATATGTTGGAGTAGGGATAAAAAGTTGAAACCAGACAAAGTAGACTAGAGGAATTTGGTTTCAAATCCTGGTTCAAACAAGAAGAATACGCCATGCTAAAGTGCGTTGGATGATCCATATATATGAGTCAAGCGCTGATGAGCACATTGAACTAGCTTTTTCAGTCTGATTCTCCGGACACTACGGTAGAACGTGGGTCGATCGTAATGAGAAAGGTGGTTTGACTTCCTTCATAAAACAGACCGGCTGAGATGGAGTTAGATTAGTTTCTGAAAGGGATTATAAACCAATTGTATTTCTTAGTGGGGGCTAAACTATCAATTATATAAATAAATTGATTAATTTGAAATGTTTGTGGGTTAAATAATAATTTATATAAAAAATAAGGATAACATAACAAAATTAAAAAATTGAGTGGGGATAGCCCCATCAGTCTCCACATAGCTCCGCCATTGAGTGTGAGTTGTTTTTGTTGTTTGATAATTTGTTTCTTTTTAATTGATTGATATATTTTAGTTGATAGTTAGTATTAGGAATGACAACGGATCGGATCATGACTTTATCAATTCAGATCCGACCAAGAGAAATGAGATTCATATCCGGTCCAGATCTAGTCGGATCGTCATTGAATTTGGATCAGATCGAGTTTCATTCACCTGATTCAAATCCGATCCGTAAATCAATTTAATACGTGATCGGATTTGGATCCAATCCGGCTCGAGTTAGCAATAAAATATAAAAAATAACATAAAAATAAACACTATTTCATACTCTAAGGCATGTTCGTGAGTTATGAAGTCTAAAACACAAAAGAAAGAGCTTTGTATGTTGAATTTACTATTGTATTCTTGTAAGTGGGGAGGTAATATAGTATATTTGAAAAGCACACGTATATGTCGGATCGGATCGGATCAGAACCCGATGGATCTGCCCTCATATCCAATTCCGATCGAGTCTGGCTTTCCTGATCCAAATTTGATCCATTTTCAATTAATTCGATTCATTCAGCTCGAAACGATCGAATCTAAGATCGGGTCGGACCTTATTGTCATCCCTAGTTAGTATAAAATACACATTATGGCCTGTTTGGCTCACTCTAAAACATTGGCTCGCTCTAAGACATTGCAGGTCAAGACGTGTCTATCGACTAGTAAATTTGAGTGGGGATATGCATTAGATTTCACAATTACCGAGAATCCTAAACGAAATTGTTGTGATGTAAGTTTTTGTTTCAAATGGAGAAAATCGTCGAAAAAACATGTTCTCTTACCTGTTTTATGTTTGATGATATTTGTTAAAAAAAGGGAAAAGACAGAATAAAGACTCAATCTGTTACCAAATAGGTCTACCAGTCAGTAAAGTTCATAATGCACTGTGTTATATCAAGGGTATTGAAAACAAGAATGATAAAATGAGACAACAAGATCGAGACACTGAATTTAGCGTGGTTCACTAACGGAATCGTTAGCTACTTCCACGGGACTGAAACATATTTTATTACTAAGGGGGAAACCAAAAAACTGAACCAAAATATATCACACTAGTCTACAGTACGATCTACTTCTATTTATAGGCATAAGAAAACTTAAACTTGCAGCCCAAGCTAGCTAGCTGAACCGCCCCAGCCTGACCCAGGTGATCGCACAATCACAATGTTGTGATAGTACGATCAGAACTTCAGACTTATTTTCTTCGACAGATTCAAGTCACATTCTAACACAGTGGAAAATCTTATCCTTCATACCGAACATGCCAAAGCATAGACAGCAACGAGACGATAAATGCTATCTACAGAAACACGAGATTCATGCGAAAGAGAGGTCTACGAAATTTCTATGGCCAGAGCGCCATAACCATATCTTATGTTATCGCTAACAAGCACCACTTGTTGAACACAAACGTTGTACGGTCGTATCAGTCATTTTCTCGAACCAATGACGTTTGTTTGAGGTGGTGGTTCCCATACCACAAAAACAAGAAGAGACGCGTAAAACACTCGCTGATATTTCTTGAAGGCTCCTATCCAAAAATGGGTGTTGCGTTAATTTTTTGCAATTACAAAGTATTTTCTGTTTCTTTATGATAGTGAGAGTACTTTGTATTTGATGAATTTACTAAAATATCTTCTATTTTACTTCGGCTAAATTGAGTCAGTGGCAGTACCCGTAACTTTTATTTTGTGTGAATTCGGTATCCACTGTTTCAATTACTGTACAGAAGTAAACTTTAAAATTGTTCCAACGACTGTATTTTCTGTTAACTTTTCATCCATTGTTGATGGAAATACTTAAAAAGACCATTGTGCCCCTCAATCTCACAACTAAAAATTTGTATAGTTACAAGTGTCACCCACAAATGTAAAATCTATATAAACTAGTAAATTTTTAATTTAATATTTTACGTATAAATAATAATAAAATCATATATTTTTAAAAGAAGAACAAATCTATTTTAACATGAAAAATAGAAGTCATTATCATAAAAATCAAAATTTATAAAAAAGTAATATCAAAACTATCACTTGTCATTTTAATAATGTAAAAAAAAATATATACTTGCACTTCATTGTTTTGTTCAATGACATACACGTGGAATCATGAATTTTTCATCCACCTAATGTGTTAATTAATTTCTTAATAATTAAGGTAAACAACTTGCAACTGATTCCCTTAAAATGATAAATTAAGATTGATGAATTCAAGCTGATGAAAACATATCCCATAAATAGAATTCATGTTTCACATATTTTATCTTTTATGTAGTTGGGTACCCTAAGGGATATTTTGGGTGGGCTGGGGGATTTATCGATATTTAATTTAATTCAGTTAATTTTTTTTTCCGAGACTAACATTGTTGTCGTCTACCGAATTTGAACCCAGAACCTCATTCATAGGCTTGTAATTTTTATTTTAATGATAAGTGTTAAAAAGATTTTTTTGGAGAAAAGTGTTAAAAGAATTTTAACCGTATGCTAATCATCACAATTTTTTTGTCCGCAAGATAACGAAATAATTTGTATTGAACACATTAGGTTGGATGAGAAAATACATGAATACAAACAAAGAAACGCAGGCATGCTTTCTCTTCAATATTTGAAGGAAAACTGAACTACAACATGATAGCTAATAGTTTTGCATGTAGAAAAAATACAATTATTATCTTTTTTTCTCCAATACATGAATTTACTATTAGTACTACTACTGCTGCATCTGTAAGAATGAGGAATGAAGTAACCTTTTTACATTATTTCTTTATTAATATGGATGGAAGTTAATAAAGTTAGGGTTGTAAGTGAACCTTTTTACATTATTTCTTTATTAATATGGATGGAAGTTAATAAAGTTAGGGTTGTAAATGAACCAAGCCGTTCGTGAACAACTCGCGTTCGATTAGGTAAAAGCTCGTTCGTGTTTGATTTGATTTATTAATCAAACAAACTCAAACATGAAAATGTGTTCGTTTGCTAAATAAGCCGAACAAGGAGCTCGTTCGGAAGTGTTCGCGAACAAATTAGTAGTATATATGTAGTAGCCTACGTATATATAGTTTGAAATAATTAAATTATTGTGTATTCTTTACAAGTAATTTCTTAAAATCGGGCATAATTAGTGTAGAACTCAATTTAATAGGAGTTTGACCTCTTAACTAGGGTTTCAAAAGGTAACTCTATAATTTATATTACCATAACTATTTACTATATAAGAATAAAATTAGATGCTTTGAACCTATCATTAGCATAAATAAATCATATTTCTATACTAACACATTTTATGCTAGTTGTTTCCTTTATGCATTTTATCTTAATTAATAACACTTGATATTTTAATTCAATAATTATATATTATTATATCCATCCAACAGAAATACAAGTTCGTCGAACCGAATTCGAGCCTGTAAACGAGCTAATTAAATGAGCCACGAGCCAAACAACGAATAACTCGAGCCCTAAACGAGCCGAACTCAAACAAAGTTTTTTTGCTCGGCTCGAGTTCCTGTTCGATTCGTTTAATAACCGACTTAAACGAGCCAAACTTAAACAAGCGATATTCGCTTCGGTTCGGCTCGTTTACAGCCCTAAATAAAGTGTACCATTGTTACAACAATTTTATAGTTTGGGTACCACATTTATAGCAGTTGAAACTGGGTTTAACAAATCCACAAATGATCCAAAACATGGGTACCACTTATGCAATTTATCCTTTATTATTATTATTATTATTATTATTATTATTATTATTATTATTATTATTATTATTATTATTATTATTATTATTATTATTATTATTATATTAAATTATTATTATTATTATTATTATTATTATTATTATTATTATTTTGAGAATTACACTCGCCACAATGGCTATGAAACTCGGTGCTAAAAAAACTGGCAAAAATAGCTATTCCAACCCGCCATTTAAAGACATAAAACTGTAATTTTTGCACTAAATTGCTACCCGCCATTTCCGAAGGCGCATCATATGTCTTACCGCAGTTCGAAAACTGCTATATTTAACTAAAATAGCGGTTTGTGAACTGCTATTTAAACTGCTATTGAAATTATTGCGGTTTTTATTGTTATTATTTCAATTGGATTTTTTTCCTAATTGAAATTTGAGTTGTATTTACAAAATTCACCCCCTAACCTTTCTCAAACAACACCTAATCACCCATGGTATCTGAAACTAGACAACTCAACCATGACCTTTACGAAACTGCACCAAATTACCGCTCACCTTTCTAAAAATACACCAAAACATACCTTTCTTCTTCCAGAACCACATAACAAGAACACTCCACCATCGCTTCTTCTCACCACAATCCCGTAGCCACCGTGACCTCCAAACCGAAACCAGAAACCAGAGCCCTCTTGTTCGGAGCATCAATTCAGATCTGGGAGGAGAGAGAGCAAAAGAGGAGGGCGAGGGATGGGCGGACGGACGAACATAGTGAAAGCAGCAACAAGAACAGCAACAACATCATCATTACCACGACAACCAAAGTCGTCGACAGAAAGAGGGCGACCCTCCATCATCAACGAATTCGACAGAGAGTGTACCGGGGAGGGAGGCGGAGATAGCGAGAGAGGCGGTGAGAGGTGGAGGTGTCGTCAGGGTCGACCCTTCCACTAGCCAAATTAAGCAGTCGCCTCGGGCCCCGAGGACGGGAAGGCCCCCTCCATGTTGTATGTAACGAGTAGATATATAAACAATATATATATTAATTACATGGTAATACACATTTTAAATGGTGTAAAGCCAAAAAAAGTGAATTGAAAAGTTTAGATAATTGAGTAAAATGTGTTTACGTATTTTGTTTTGTCAATACTAATCATACTTTTGAACTGTCCATTTACCTGAACAGTGGTCGTCTGAATTACACATTTACACAGTAGGGGCTAAGTCAAAATTTTGCCTAGGCCCCAAAAAGTGTAGGGCCGGGCTTAGGTGTCGTTGATCTGCAGAGAGGGGGGAGGGGAAAGATAGAGTGGAGGGTCAATGAGAAGACAGGCGAAAGAAAGAATGTGAGAAGAGAGGGAGTTTTATGTTATAAGTCTAGGGTTTTCTAATCCACCTATACGGTTGAGATTGAATTTCAAGATTTTGTTGTGATAAGGTTTTTGTATGGGTGAAAGACTTCATATATCTGCGGTTTTTAAAACCATTAGTATTAAAGTTTTAAACCCGACGGTTTACAGAAATCGTTATATGTATACGAAGGTTTTTAGAAACGTATTATAAAGATATAAATACGACGATTTTTGAAACCCGTAGTATCATACTTTTTTTTGAGGATAAACATTCTGACTTCTCAAGAAAAGCCATCAAAGGCCCTTACATCATTCGCTAGTATTACTGCGGCCCATTCTGGGACACGAGTGTAAAGACTAATTTGCGAAATTTCTAGGGACATGTTAGAAAAAAGGTCAGCTGCTACATTCATTGTCCTTGCCACGTGCTTGACCTCGAGCTCATCAAACGCTTCGCTTATATCCACACACCTCCTCAAAACCGATGCCAGTTCCTTGTCTTCTTCCCTATCTCTTCGGTTCTCTCTCCATTGTTGCAGCAGTTTGACTCCGACCAAGCAATCCGATTCAAGAATTAACCTGTTGCATCTCGCCGTTCTCGCCATCTCAAGACCTCTTGCCATTCCTTCAAGTTCCAGAACCAGGGGCGATGAGTTGAAAGCCAATCTCTCGAATCTCCCATCTACAAAGGCACCCTCCGAGTCTCTCAAAACACACCCAGATCCGGCGATGCTCTTACTTGTGTTGCATGCGATGTCCGTGTTCATCTTGAGCCAACCGTCCGGCGGTTTCTGCCACTGCTCGACCTCGTTCAAGCCTCCGTCTCCTTTCTCGGTCTCTTCCAGCAATTTTAATTCAGATAAGTGGAATTCTATTTTCTTGGCCACTTCTTCAAAAGAGTAAATTGTCGCTCGAAATTTAAGCTCATTTCTTTTTATCCACATACACCACGCTATGATTGACCATCTTGCTCTGATTTCTTTGGATCCGCAGGTGAAAATTTCTTCAATCCACTCCCTTGTAGTGCTCTTTCTCAATTTCTCGTACTTGTCTCCCAGGCATCTTTTCCATATCTTCGCGGCAAAGGAGCATTGACAGTAAAGATGGTTCATCGTTTCCACGCCTAAATCACAGCTATTGCAATCTATAGGCACCACCATCCCCTTATCTCTGAGCTTTGTTGCAAAAGGTAATGAGTCATTCCACATTCTCCAAATATGAAACAGGATTTTCCGTGGGATTTTTGTTTTCCACAAATTTTTCAAGCAAATATTTCCCTTTCCTGTTGATGGTTCTGTCACTGACCCTACACCTTGTCTTTGCAGTTTGTATCCCGACGCAGTCGTATATCTTCCCTTGGATCAAATCCCCACTTGAAGTTGTCCTCTCTGCTAGGATGGATCTGTGTTTGCTCAACATCTGACCAATCTATCTCCCAAAGGTATGTTTGCAGTTTTTTATCATGTCATATTCCATCTTGGATGCAGTGTGCCACCTTCATACTTGCAAAATCGACACTGGGAGTGATCAGATTTGTTGTTCTATCTCTGTGGACCCATCTGTCTTTGAAAAAGTTTATGTCCTTGACATTCCCAACTTGCATTCCAGACCCTTTTTGAGTAACTCTCTGCCGGCTAAAATGCTACGAAACACAAAGGAGACATGGCTCTTTGGTTTAAAGTGTAGGAAATCGTCTCCCTTGAAATACTTCTCCTTGAAAAGGCGACTAAGTAGACTACGTGGACTCTTCATTATTCTACACGCTTTCTTAGCGATAAGTGAAAGATTGAAACTCTGAATATCCTTATATCCCAAACCCCCGTCTTCTTTGTCGTGCTATAATTTTTCCCAGCTCAACCAGTGAATTTTGCGTGTATCGTCTGTATCACCCCACCAAAATTGACGGATCGCTTTTTCTATGTCCTTACATATTCCGGCCGGTAGCAAGAAACAGCTCATCGCATAATTTGGCATTGCTTGAGCAACGGATTTTATCAAGATCTCTTTACCTGCTGCAATTAAGGTTTTTTTCTTTCCACCCCTTCAATTTTGCAATAATAATCTCGATAATTTTCTAGAAAAAATCGCCTTCTTGTTTCTGCCAATTGCTGTAGGGATTCCCAAATAGTTCTCGTGGCTTTCTACAATTGGAATTCCGCAGAGATTGCTGAGTTGATTCCCTTTCTCCTCATCAACGTTGGGTGATTGTACCATAGCTGATTTTTGAGCGTTCAGCTATTGACCTGAAGAACTTTCATAAACCTGTAAAAGTTGTAATAATTCAGTTAGTTATTCTTGATTTGCTTTTGTAAAAATTAAACTGTTGTCCGCAAAAAAAAAGTGAGAGACAACTGGTCCATTGCGTGAAGCTCGTGCACCCGAGAGGCTCCCTTCAGCCAGCTTCTTTGTCAAATTTTGGGACAAAACCTCGCTCACCAATAAGAACAGGTATGGAGAGAGGGGACATCCTTGGCGCAGCCCCCTTCCAGGTATGATCTTCCCTTCCACACTCCCGTTAATAATGGCGCTATAAGTTGTCGTAGATATACATCTCATAACAACAGATATCAAATTGTGACCGAACCCCATCCTCTCCATGACTGCCGTAAGAAGTCCCATTCAACACGGTCGTATGCTTTGCTCATATCGAGCTTGATTGCCGCTACCCCCTCCTTCCCCTTCTTTATTTTCATTGAGTGCAATAGTTCTGCCGCTACTAAAATATTATTAAAGATAAGCCTACCCGACACGAAAGCGCTTTGGTTTTCCGAAATAAGATCACTTAGAATTAACTTCAACATGTTCGCCAACGCTTTAGTAACGATTTTATACACTGTAGAGCACAAAGAAATAGGCCTCAAGTCCGAGACTTTTCGGACCTGTTTTACTTTCGGGATCAAACCTATTAGTGTGTGGTTGTGCTCTTCAACGCTCCACTCCTCATTCATAATTGCAAGAAATACCTTTGTAACTTTGGCCACATTTTTTGATAAAAAAGGGATGGGAATCCGTCTGTCCCCGGAGCTTTTTGGGCAGGCATATCCCTTAAAGCTTGCTCGATATCTTTTACCGTAAACGGTTGGTTGATAACTCCACATTAGGAGTTATATTGTTTATGATCCATGACCGTTTTGAGAGCGTTTCGGTGTATTTATGTGAGAAATTGACCAAATCCGAGTTGTTTTGAGCATACATGAGTTATTGAGCTTTATTTCGTAATCCGGGCGTTTTTCATATGATTTATATATTGTTTATCGCATGTGATCTTCCAGGTTGTTTAGTTTTGTGTATATCAGGTAAAAGAGGTGCAATTGAGCTTATGAGATGCTTGGATATGCTTGGAATGGAGCTAGATGAAGAGGAGAAAAGAAGACGCACAAACGAAGAAAAGTTGGAAAAGTCACACAGGACCAGCCTGCACTCTTTTCGATGCCCAGGAAAATCTACAAGGAATTTTGAAGCAAGGCTTTCGGCATTGGAAATTAGACATCCGTAGCTTTCCAACGGTATATGGTAGGCTCGAAGACGAGTCCGTATGAGGGAGATACAGCCCGCGCAAATTCAGAAAATAATTATGTCCGGGATTTACAAAGTAGAGGGGCTGAAGTGACATTTCGGCTTGTTTTCATTAAAAAACGTGCCCAGCTGGTAAAATAACGGAGAGGATGACCTAAGAACGAGATATTCACGCATCTTTGGAGTCTTGGGAGCTAGAGAAGAAGGGAGACAAAGCTTGGAGCTTGGAAGATCATCAATATTGAAGATTTTAGCGTTTGATCATCTATTCTTCATGAACTTCATTATTTTGGATATGTTGAACACTATTATGTCTAGCTAAACTTCTTAAAGCTAGGTGATTGATGAGAAACTAGGGTTTGTTGGATGATTCCGGATTTTGGACATGATACACGGTTTGCTTAAATTTTATGAATGTTCTAGTTATCTTACATATTCTTGTACTTCATTCTTAGTATTCTTGGCTTGATCACCCTTAGGATACTAGTCGTTGAGATTGTTGCACGAAAGTGAACTTTTTGATACATGTTAAAGAATATTGTAGGTGATCTTGTAGTTTCTTGAGACCGAGAGGAGATAGAAACTTGATTAATCGTGTGAGGGTAGTTTCGATTGATTGTGTTAGAACTTAGTGAATTCGGTGGACCGATAGGACCCGGTGAACGAGCCTAACAAATCATTTAGATTGTATTAACAGACAGAGGTTGACCGAGAGGACCCAAAATCTATTGTTTACACAAATTCACGTGAGATCGAGAGAAGATCGTGATGAGCATTACCCGATATAACTAGAACGTGAGTAGAGTGTTTCATGCATAACCCGGAAATCGTTAAAAACCCTAGGGACCATCAATTGCCTAGTTCTTTCTCATTAATCGTAATCAAATCACAATTTATTTTTGTTTAAAATTGAAAACCCTTAAAAAAAATAGTTAGTTACTTGTTATTTAATTTACGTCGCTTGTTCGTGGGCGACAACGTTACAAAATCACACACCATTTTTACTTGTTACTTAGATATCGTAGAGTTAATTTCTAGTTAGCTAGTAATCGTAATTTTCCCTTTGGTTCGATACTCGGAGTCGTAAAATACTCCACATACTACTTGACCGTATACTTGCGTTTAAGCGTGTAAAGAATTCGCGTCAAGTTTTTGGCGCCGTTGCCGCGGACTTTAACGGTTTATTAGTTTAGTAGAAATTGATTTAGGATATCTCTTTTATTTTTTTGTTTAATTAGCTATTTGTTTTCTCATTTGTATTTGATTTTGCTTTTCAGGTCGTCAGTGTATGCCCAGGATCCCTAGAGAACTTGTGCCCCCACTTGAAGACCCGGAACAGTTATTCAGAGATCATAGGAGAAGAAAGAAACAGAGCAAGATGGGTGATCAATTGACTAACGCGCAGCTCAATGAGAAAATGGAAGAGTTGGCGAAACAGTTGAATGATCGCAACGCTCAGACACCGTACAAGTCTGGGCAGGCTATTGTGGAGAAATTCCAGACGTCCACGTATGGACACAATCCGGCAATTGTAGTGCCAGACATACAGGCTGAGCATTTTGATCTCAAGCCAGCTACGATCCAGACAATCACCAATCAGTTCCAGTTTTATGGGAACAAGGATGAGGATCCCAACGATTTCATTGGGAAGTTCAATGCTTATATCAAGACCGTGAAGTATAAGAACGTGACTCCAGAGGCGTTGAAACTTATTCTATTCCCCTATTGTTTGAAAGGTGCAGCTGAGAAGTGGCTTGAGTCGAGAGCTCCAGATTCAATCACTACATGGGCTCAATGTGTGGATGGATTCATGGCAAAGTTTTACCCAGTTCAGCGGGTGATTCAGTTACAAGGTGATATCCTTGGCTTTCAGCAGCAGGCCCATGAGACCGTGGTAGAGGCGTGAGATAGATTTATGCATTTGATCAGGACGTGCCCAAATCACGATTTTGGGGACTACAAAATTTTGCAGGTCTTCTACCATGGATTAGAAAGCCATAACCAGGAGTTGGTTAACAGGGAAGCTGGAGGAAACTTCATGTACTCAGTTGACAAAGAGGGAGCATTTGCACTTATGAAACAGCTAGCCAAGCAGGATACGCAGTTTTATGATTCTAGAAGACTTTCGGCATTGCCTGAGGCTAAGGATAATGAGTGGAAGGATGGGATCAGCAAGATGGTGTCAGACTTGGCCAATCATGTTTATAAGGACAAGAAGACAGTAGCAAGTGTTGAGGAGCCACAAATATGATGCAGCAATGGCACACATGGTAAATGAGGATTTGAACTATGTGGGGGCACACGGACAGAGGCAGAACTGGAATCAAGGGAACTACAGGCCAGGCACGAGAGATCATCCAGGCTTCAGGTATGGGGATCAGTCTGGAGCGACATATGCACCGGGGTTCCAGCATAGGACACAGGTTTCGCAGGCTCCACCAGCAGCTGTTGCAGCACCAAGTTCAGACATCTCTGAGTTGACAAAGGCATTGGCACAATTGAGTGAAAATATGAATACCATGACCACCAATGTGAATAATATGTCCACACAGGTTACTGCTGTGTCTGCAGATTTACAGGCTACGAAGACTTCTCTTCGTTCTCTTTAGGTACATGTGGGTCAGATTGCTACTCAGCTCTCATCTAGAGCTCCAGGTTCTTTGCCTTCCAACACGGAAGAAAATCCTTGTCAAACCAATGCAATCACTACTCGAAGCAGGGTTGCATTGAAAGATCCGCCATATCCCACTCATGCTAGAGCCGATGCTTCTAAGGCTAAAGATCATGAGATATTTGATGATGATACTAATGTCGTGATCCCCCAATCAAAGGGCACGACGGATGAGGAGGCGGTGAAAGACAAGGATGAGGTACGTATTGATACTACTGTTTCTAAGGCAGTTCCATATCCGTTGAGAACGAGAAAGAGGGATGATTCTAGAGATTTTCAGAGGTTTCTTGATATATTCAAGAAGGTGGAGATTAACATTCCTTTTGCAGAGGCTATCTCTAAAATGCCTACATATGCCAAGTTTCTCAAGGATATTCTTTCAGTAAAGAGACGCATGAGTGATTTTGCACAGGTGAATTTGACTGCTGAGACTTCTGAATGCGTCAGGAATGGATTGCCTAAGAAGAAGAAAGACCCTGGGAGCTTTGTGATACCGGTTACTCTTGGTGATTCTCTCACTATGACTGCATTGTGCGATTTGGGGGCAAGCATCAATTTGATGCCCTTGTCCGTATTCAGGAAGCTAGGTGTGGGGGAGCCTCGTCCCACCCAAGTTACCTTGCAGATGGCAGACAGGTCGATCCGTAGAGCATATGGGGTGATTGACGACATTTTGGTCAAAGTTGATACTCTTATCTTTCCTACAGATTTTGTCATCGTAGAGCATATGGGCTGACTGGTGTCGGTGTTCCCGGCCGGAGCCGATCGAAGTAAATCCACTGGTTCCGGTACATAAAAATCGTTTTACTTTACTCCGGGGATCGAACCCGATTATCTCTTTAGGGACTAAGCCCAGGGAATCGTCACCCAATATAAGTAACATCACTGGTTTGTATAGATTAGGTTATTATTGATTTCTTATCAAGTGTAACAAGTATCCAAGCCCAAATAATATTTCGAGGATTTGAAAACAAGTACAACACACTTATCAAGTAGGGGATGAAATACGACGACTATTTATCAATTAAGCAAGTAGTGGACACGAAATAAGCTGGCACGCGAGGCTAAGCATGTAAAACTCACCTGATATTGACTCAACAGTTAATACGTAGGATGGTCGACAAAGCCTATGTTCACAAATCCGTCGCCTACAATTTATCAATCATCTAGTCATGAGGCCGGTAATTCTAAAAGAATAAATGCACAAATCCTATTTGAGTGCTCGGCTAGGACGAAAAGTCAAATCCAACCCTCACGATCCCCATTTGAAGATGCCATACTTAGTTAATCAAATAGTGACTTACTTATTTAGTAATAAAAGATTACTATTCATTAATAAATGATGTTACTAAATAATTAAACAATAATTTAAAATATTGATAAAATATTATTTTCCATCTATTTAATAACAAGTACTACTAATGAAACCCATAAAACAACTTAGAAGTGCTATTTTTTGCTTATGACATTATTTATTAAATTCTCTAATTTACAACTAGCAATATTTAATTTTAGCAAGTTCACATGTTGGGAAAAAAAATATAGTTATTTGAAAACTCACTATCTGTTTTAAATAGAATTAAAGTGACCTTCATAATGAAAATATTATCTTTATTATAAACATGTATATAAAAAAAATTGTAATTTTCGTTAACTTATTACCTATTTTACAATAAAGCAGCTACAATACTTAGTTATACCAAATTTCTAATTTAAAGAAATTTAACATTTTATTTCTCTTTAAAAACATATATATTTCATTAATTTATTTAGGATACCTAATTATTTAACAAGTGACAATATACACTATATAACTAAAATGTTTATATATATAATTAAATGCAGTTAGGTAAAGACGAGGGGCTCCCCTAAGTTTCTTAGAAACTACAACCACTTCAAATAATAAGTTTCAGTTTCAACACTACACACCCCCAAAGTTTCTGTAAAGTACAAAATAACCTCCCTTGCACAACATCTTCTTCAACCATCAAATTGATTTGTGAATCTTCCAATATATTGATACCCATCCAATTCTGATGATCCAGAACTCTAAGTTGAGTCGAAACAAGTAAATCAAGCCAAAAATTGATAAAAACGGTTACCGATTGAATGAGAAATTGCTCGCCGAAGTCGAGTAGAAAACTCGCCGGAAAATATGGTGCTCCGGTGGCTTGGTGGCCGGTTGAGGGCGTCTCCTGGGTTCGCCGGACCTCTGGGAGGCTGGGGGAGTACTGAAGTACATAGGGGAGAGAGGGAAAGCCGGCGGTTGTGGTGGTCGTGGGTCTTCCGTCGGGTCGGGCTTCCGGGTCTGCTCGACGGTGGCCTTCGGCCGCCGTTGCTGCTGGTCTTGCTGCTGATTTCGGGCGATAGAGGGAGGGAGAGATAGAGGGAGATGATTATATAGGAGAGGAGAATAGAAGAGAGCTGTGGTAGAGGTGGTTGCCGGCGGCGATGGAGGGAAGCGATGTGGGTGGGTTTTTCTTTTGGCAAATCAGAGGAGGGAGAGAGAGGTTGTGGGTGGTGGTGGTGATTCAGCAGAGAGAGAGAGAGATAGGAAGGGAGAGATGGGCAGAGGGTGACGGTGGTGGTAGTCGCTGCTCCGTCGGCGGTGGCTGCGGCTACCACCGCTGCTGCTGCTGCTGGGTTCGAGCAGCACAGAGAGGGGGTTGGAGGGAGAGTGAGTGGTAGCAGGGGGATGGAGAGAAAGAGGGATGGTGGTGGCAGAGTGGGGGTGGTCTCGGTGATGGTGGTGATGGTGAAGAAGGAGGAGATTAAGTAGAGAAGGGGGAGCAGTTGACGTGAGAGAGGAGGAGAAAAAACTTTGGGGGTTGGGAAAATGTTGGGGAACGGGAGAGAGTGACAGAGAGTTTTTTTTTGTATTAATATTTAATTAACTTTTTATCTATTCACCTACTAGGTTTTAGAGTTTCTTCAAAAGACAAAAACAACCCCCTAATTAAAAAGTCTATACTTTTATAAAAGTACAAATATCTCCCCGTTTGACATAATTTTATCGTTTATACTTCACAAAAGTTGAAAATTACTCTTATAATGAAACGAGGTATTACATCCTCCCCCCTTGTATTAAGCTTCGTCCCCGAAGCTTGAACGAGTTACTAGGGTCTCAATGGGTTTCCTATATGAGATGTATATTGACGAGGGTTAGAGCGCTTACCAGTCGTCATGTTGTTTCTCGCGTTTGCCTCCGTCTGGCTCATCACGAAGATTTGGCCAGGTGGCCTTTGGTTGTTGCCCTGAGCTGCATTTCCCCTGTTTCCGTTCTCGTCATTTCCAGCTCGGTTGTTAGCATTTGCGTTTGTGTACCTATCTTGCCCTCCATTGCCATTTTCGCGATAGTTGCCTTGGTACCCGGCTACGCCGTTTGCATAGTTGTTGTTGTGACGCTGATTCCCTCCGTTCCAGTTTTTCTGGTTCCGACGGTTCCCTTGGTAGTTTTGTCCGTTTCCATTATTTCCTTGTTGTTTCTCGTCATTCATCCTCCTCCTACAATCGCGATATATGTGGCCCTGGATGCCACAATACCTACAAATCAAAGGTACGCCGTCACAAGTGTATCCCCGATGATCGCGGCCGCACCTGTTGCAGTTGAGGTTACGGGTATCTCCCGTCATCTGTTGGTTCTGGTTCCCACCATTTCTCCAGTTTTGATTTCCTTTACCATTTCCTGTCCTGATTCGCTTGTCTGATCCTTGATTGTTGCTGCCACTTCCTTGCCCTTCTACTTTTCTCTTTCCCATCACTTGATCAACTCTCCAGATGTTTGCTGCCACCCCATAGGCTTCCGTCAAGGTGTCATAAGTCCTCGTGAGCATGGTCCTATAAATTTCAAGCTTCAATCCACCTATGAAGCGGGTGACCATGCGCCCTTCAGTAGGCACCGTGTCCTCCGCAAAACGGGCTAGCTCCACAAACTTGTCATAGTAGTCTGTCACAGATTCATTGCCCTGCTTCAGTGCGATGAAATCCTCATACTTCTTTTCCTTTACATGATCCGGATAGAATTTTGCTCTCATAGCAACCTTCATTGCCTCCCAACCGAAGCCTTCTTGAGCCACAAGTCTGGCCCGATTGGCTGTCCACCAGTTATCAGCCTTTTCCTTGAGGTAGAAAGCCACCTCACTAATCTTGCGGGCTTATGGACATTCCATAGCCTGGAAAATCTTGTCGAAGTCCCTGATCCAGTTCTCGAGCAATACTGGGTCCTCTTGTCCATAGAAGTTACTCGGGTTTCGCTGGGCTATCTTCTTTGCCCAGTCGGGTTCCTTTTCACTGGCGACGTTGTTCATGAACTGGTTCATTTGGGCCATTTGGGAGAAAAACTGCTCCACGTTGTTATTGTTGTCCTGAGCCATCTGTCCTTGTCGAACCCTCCTAGTATAGTATCGCAGGGGTCTATCAGTCATATTCCTACACTATCACTTATTGTGTCATTGCATGTTCTAGCACGGGCGAGGAACTAAAACGACTTGCATCAGAAAATGCACACGTACTTCATATAGCAAAATTATCATTCATAAAAGACATTTCCTAGCACACAGGAATCTAAGCTTGCATCATTTGGCATTTAAAGCACATAATTCATTCCCATAATCCATCAATTCATTTGAAACAGACAAATCATCAATTTCTCAAATCCTTGTTTCTGTTATGAGACTAATATAAGTCCAAATGACAATCAAATAGAGAAGCACCTAAGGAAGTATCCTATAATCAAACCAGCCAATTCAAATATTATCAGATCACGAAATCTTGGTACCAACGAAATCAAAAGGTCGAGGGTGGGTGGGACTCAGTAAGGCTCATACTACCCATAACCCAATCGGCTTGTCAAATTTTAGATTTTTATGACCCTAAATTCATTTTAAATTACCCTACAGGTTTTAATCCCTTTCTGGATTGCCTGGCTCTGATACCACCTGTAACACCCCTCGATTCCCGGCCGGAGCCGATTGAAGTAAATCCACTGGTTCCGGTACATAAAAATCGTTTTACTTTACTCCGGGGATCGAACCCGATTATCTCTTTAGGGACTAAGCCCAGGGAATCGTCACCCAATATAAGTAACATCACTGGTTTGTATAGATTAGGTTATTATTGATTTCTTATCAAGTGTAACAAGTATCCAAGCCCAAATAATATTTCGAGGATTTGAAAACAAGTACAACACACTTATCAAGTAGGGGATGAAATACGACGACTATTTATCAATTAAGCAAGTAGTGGACACGAAATAAGCTGGCACGCGAGGCTAAGCATGTAAAACTCACCTGATTTTGACTCAGCAGTTAATACGTAGGATGGTCGACAAAGCCTATGTCCACAAATCCGTCGCCTACAATTTATCAATCATCTAGTCATGAGGCCGGTAATTCTAAACGAATAAATGCACAAATCCTATTTGAGTGCTCGGCTAGGACGAAAAGTCAAATCCAACCTTCACGATCCCCATTTGAAGATGACATACTTAGTTAATCAAATAGTGACTTACTTATTTATTAATAAAAGATTACTATTCATTAATAAATGATGTTACTAAATAATTAAAAAATAATTTAAAATATTGATAAAATATTATTTTCCATCTATTTAATAACAAGTACTACTAATGAAACCCATAAAACAACTTAGAAGTGCTATTTTTTGTTTATGACATTATTTCTTAAATTCACTAATTTACAACTAGCAATATTTAATTTTAGCAAGTTCACATGTTGGGAAAAAAAATTATAGTTATTTGAAAACTCACTATCTGTTTTAAATAGAATTAAAGTGACCTTCATAATGAAAATATTATCTTTATTATAAACATGTATATAAAAAAATGTAATTTTCGTTAACTTATTACCTATTTTACAATAAAGAAGCTACAATACTTAGTTATACCAAATTTCTAATTTAAAGAAATTTAACATTTTATTTCTCTTTAAAAACATATATATTTCATTAATTTATTTAGGATAACTAATTATTTAACAAGTGACAATATACACTATATAATTAAAATGTTTATATATATAATTAAATGCAGTTTAGGTAAAGACGAGGGGCTCCCCTAAGTTTCTTAGAAACTACAACCACTTCAAATAATAAGTTTCAGTTTCAACACTACACACCCCCAAAGTTTCTGTAAAGTACAAAATAACCCCCCTTGCACAACATCTTCTTCAACCATCAAATTGATTTGTGAATCTTCCAATATATTGATACCCATCCAATTATGATGATCCAGAACTCTAAGTTGAGTCGAAACAAGTAAATTCAAGCCAAAAAATGATAAAAACGGTTACCGATTGAATGAGAAATTGCTCGCCGAAGTCGAGTAGAAAACTCGCCGGAAAATATGGTGCTCCGGTGGCTTGGTGGCCGGTTGAGGGCGTCTCCTGGGTTCGCCGGACCTCTGGGAGGCTGGGGGAGTACTGAAGGACAGAGGGGAGAGAGGGAAAGCCGGCGGTTGTGGTGGCCGTGGGTCTTCCGTCGGGTCGGGCTTCCGGGTCTGCTCGACGGTGGCCTTCGGCCGCCGTTGCTGCTGGTCTTGCTGCTGATTTCGGGCGATAGAGGGAGGGAGAGATAAAGGGAGATGATTATAGAGGAGAGGAGAATAGAAGAGAGCTGTGGTGGAGGTGGTTGCCGGCGGCGATGGAGGGAAGCGATGTGGGTGGGTTTTTCTTTTGGCAAATCAGAGGAGGGAGAGAGAGGTTGTGGGTGGTGGTGGTGCTTCAGCAGAGAGAGAGAGATAGGAAGGGAGAGATGGGCAGAGGGTGACAGAAGTGGTAGTCGCTGCTCCGTCGGCGGTGGCTGCAGCTACCACCGCTGCTGCTGCTGCTGGGTTCGAGCAGCACAGAGAGGGGGTTGGAGGGAGAGTGAGTGGTAGCAGGTGGATGGAGAGAAAGAGGGATGGTGGTGGCAGAGTGGGGGTGGTCTCGGTGATGGTGGTGATGGTGCAGAAGGAGGAGATTAAGTAGAGAAGGGGGAGCAGTTGACGTGAGAGAGGAGGAGAAAAAATTTGGGGTTGGGAAAATGTTGGGGAACGGGAGAGAGTGACAGAGAGTTTTTTTTTTTGTATTAATATTTAATTAACTTTTTATCTATTCACCTACTAGGTTTTAGAGTTTCTTCAAAAGACAAAACAACCCCCTAATTAAAAAGTCTATACTTTTATAAAAGTACAAATATCTCCCCGTTTGACATAATTTTATCGTTTATACTTCACAAAAGTTGAAAATTACTCTTATAATGAAACGAGGTATTACAAGAAGACTACCTTTACATGTCCCTATGGCACATTTGCGTTCCGCCGCATGCCATTTGGATTGTGTAATGCACCGGCTACTTTCCAGCGGTGTATGATGGCCATCTTCTCGGACATGATTGAGAAGCATTTAGAGGTCTTCATGGACGACTTCTCCTTATTTGGTGACAGTTTTGAGGATTGTCTACATCATCTCGGCCGTGTCTTGGTTCGTTGTGAAGACACTAATCTCGTGCTGAATTGGGAGAAGTGCCACTTCATGGTCACAGAGGGGATAGTTCTTGGTCACAAGATTTCACGCAGAGGTTTGGAGGTTGATCAAGCGAAGGTAGAGACAATCAAGCAACTCCCTTATCCGACTTCAGTGAAGGGGGTCAGAAGCTTCTTGGGACATGCAGGTTCTATCGCAGGTTTATCAAGGACTTCTCGAAGATCTGCAAGCCTTTGTGTTAGTTGCTAGGGAAGGATGTCCCGTTTGTGTTTGATGAAGCGTGCAAGAAGGCCTTTGACTTTTTGAAGGAACAGCTCACCTCAGCTCCTATCATCACAACTCCGGATTGGAGTTCGCCATTTGAGCTCATGTGCGATGCCAGTGATTTCGCCATTGGAGCAGTATTGGGGCAAAGGAAGGAAAAGGTATGCCATGTTATTTACTATTCTAGTAGAGTTCTTAATGAGGCTCAACTAAATTATGGCACTACTGAGAAGGAGCTTCTAGCTGTGATTTTTGCTCTTGACAGATTCCGGCCTTATCTTGTGGGATCGAAAGTGATTGTCTTTACAGATCATTCAGCGCTGAAATATCTTCTTGATAAGAAGGATGCCAAGCCAAGATTGTTGCGGTGGGTTCTTTTGATGCAGGAATTTGATGTTGAGATCCGCGACAAGAAGGGTGTTGAGAATGTGGTAGCGGACCACCTCTCAAGACTCGAGAATGGAATGGTAGAGAAGGTGCCGATTCAAGAGAACTTTCTGGACGAAAGCTTGATGTCTATGGTGGATACTGAGCCTTGGTATTGGGCAATTGCTAGCTATCTCACCAATGGGAAGATTCCAGAAGAATGGACAGTGCAGCAGAAGAAGCGGTTCTTGTATGTGGTGAAGCAATACTTTTGGGAGGATCCATATCTATTCAAGATGGGAGCCGACAATATCATTCGAAAGTGTGTGCCTACCCATGAGATCTATGATGTGATTAAGCAGTGTCATGCAGCACCTAGTGGAGGCCATTTTAGCGGTCCTCGCACCGCCATGAAGGTACTACAATCCGGTTTCTTTTGGCCTACTATATTTAAAGATTGTCATGACTGGGTTGCAGGGTGTGATAGCTGCCAGAGAACGGGTAACATCTCCAAGCGAGATGAAATGCCAATGTCTGAATGGCTTGAGGTGGAGCCCTTCGATGTTTGGGGCATAGACTTCATGGGTCCGTTTCCTCCTTCGTATGGTAATCTCTACATCCTCCTTGCTGTGGATTACGTGACGAAATGGGTTGAGGCAATTGCGTGCCCCAAGAATGATGCAGCAACGGTAGAGAAGTTTCTGAAGAAGCATATCTTTACTCGGTTTGGCACACCAAGGGCAATGGTGAGCGATGAAGGTTCACACTTCATAAACCGAGTGTTTGCCAGAGTCTTGAAGACGTACAGGGTGTCTATCCATAAGGTTTCCCTACCTTATCACCCCCAAACCAATGGGCAAGCGGAAGTTTCAAACAGGGAGATTAAGGGGATTCTTCAAAAAACAGTCAACACCGGACGCAAGGATTGGGCTATGAAGCCGGATGATGCATTGTGGGCATACCGTACTGCATGGAAGACGCCTTTGAACATGTCACCGTTCCAGCTTGTCTTCGGTAAGGCATGTCACCTTCCCGTTGAGTCAGAGCACAAGGTTTATTGGGCGATCAAGCGGTTGAACATGGATCCCGAGTTAGCAGGACAAGCAAGGAAGATGAAGCTTCTTGAACTTGAGGAATGGAGATTACAAGCCTATGATAGTTCCCGGATTTACAAGGAAAAGACGAAGAGATGGCACGACAGTCGTCTCAAACCGAAGGAACTTCGTGTGGGACAAAAGGTTTTGTTATTTAACTCACGCATGAAGCTCTTTCCGGGAAAGCTTCGTTCGAGATGGTCGGGGCCGTTCCGGATCCACCAAATATATCCTTGGGGTGCGGTTGAGTTAGAAGATCCACATACGAACGAGTGTTTCCGCGTCAATGGAAGCAGAGTTAAATCGTACTTGGAATCCGCACCAATTCCGGCCAAAGTGGATGTTATCTATTTTGACGACCCGTGATCTTATTGAGGTAACTGGGTCGGGCCGACGACCGTAAATTACAAAGCGCTTGTGGGGAGGCAACCCAACGTATTTTATATATTAGTGTAGAGAGTGTGTTTTAAAAACTGTTGTGTGCGTTTTTTAATTCCGTTTGGTTATCTGAGGGGTGAGAGAGCGAGAATTTGACATTTAAATTGAGTCTCCGCAGGATTACAGGTTATTACGCGATTCGGACTCCCCTTCTTGATGTGCGTAGACATGGAAAAACGCGCATCAAAGTTCGGTCGTGAAAGAAAGGCGGAATTTGAACGAGAAAGACAATTGCACGATGAGATTCCCGAGGATGTTGGGAAGCGTGTCACGAAAAAAAAACGAGCTCAAGAACACAAGAGGAACATGGAATTCAAGCTAAGGAACTTCGCAGGTGAAGCAAACAAAGCGGATCAAAACGCAAAAAAAATAAAAAAATAAAAAAATAAAATATAAAACTGGAGTCAGGGGTGTTCGCACGAACACCCCCTGTGTTCGCAGGAACAGCCAAGCCCCAAAAAGTCACTGCCGGATATTAAGAACAAAAAAATTTGTTCACAGGAATAGTGTTTGTGCGAACATGTTTTTGTTCGCACGAACAGGGGTAAAAAGGGCAATTTCCATGGTTTTTGAGGGTAAGAAGGAGAATTCGGTCAAAACCTTCAACAATCGGGTCTGAGTTCATCCACGACCACCGCATTTATCCACCACAGCCACCCTCAAGCTCTTCAATCCGTCTCAAGCTTCCGGCGACTGTGGGTGGAGTTTCTGTCGCGCCTCCGGCCGCTTGTGACACCGGCGACCTCTCTTCACTCCGGCGACAACAGCAACCCGAAGCAGCAGCCCGCCCTCTCTCTCTCTCTCCGTCGAATTCACGCCACCAACGACCACCAACACCCCCGGCCCAAATTCCGGCGGTGTTGAGGTGGGTTTCGGGTCGCTCCTCCGGCAGCATCTTTCTCTCAGTCCGGCGAACCCGCAGCACCAGCCATCTTCTTCCTCCACCCGTCGGGTTCAAGCCACCAAAGGCCACCAACACCCACCCATCACCAATCCCCCGAATTCTGGCGGTTTGAAGGTTGTTTTCCGGCGATTCTCAGCTGATTAACATCCAAGCTGGTTGTTGAAATCAATTGGAGGAGGAGGGTCAGAATTGGGGAAGAACACACCTAGGGTTCTTCGAAAAAATTGTCAAATTGAAGAAGAAAGAGTTCGATTCAACTCTCGACGAAGAAGGAAGAATTTACGGGGACAACAAGGAGAGGCTAGGGCATCACTCAATTGGAAAAATTCAACGGAAGAATTCGGCGTCCAAATCGGGTTCTTGTTGGAAATTTCTGCAATCTTTTTCATCGGTACTCCTAAACTCTCTCTTTATTACGTGCTTTCTTCGCTTTAATTGTTGAATTGCTTTGTTAAAAGGAGTTGTGAGTTGAATTATTAAGTTGAATTTGTTGAATTGCTAGTTGTTGGACTTGCGTTATTTGAGTCTAATGTCGAAACGTAAAGCCGCCACGTTTGACGACCCTATCTTTCACCCCGTTAGGAGAGTAGGGCCCTCTAACGTAGATGACATGGTATTCGAGGACCCACCTATCGTACCACCCGAAGAGCCCGAGTATGTGGTGCCGGACTCTCCGCCACATTACATACTCCGCAAACCCATGCCCCCTAGGCCTCGTTTGATAAAGGGTAGGTCGGACAAACGGCTCAAGATAGCCAATGCAAATGTGTCGCCAACTAAGTATTGCACGTATCGGTTCGTGAGTTTTCAAGCTCACGTTGCGTCGTTTCGCGACCGATACCTTAAGCTAAGAGGTGCGGCCGAGAAACCCTACCCCATAGCCGAAGATAAACTCATGCCTACCGAACTAATAGCCATTCATGAACGTGAGCAGTTACATAAGTGGTTTGAGTTGTGTGAACCGTATAGTTCTCAAGTTGCGAGGGAGATTTACGTTAATCTCCGGTTCGGGGACGAGGGGGAGAGCAAGGACGATACGATGGTGTATTGTCAGGAACTTGGGTGCGGATAACACCGGAGATCATTAGCAAAGCCCTTCAATTTACAGAGTTGGACCCCAATACCCCTTGTGCGTTACACGACATGCTTAGGCGACCCGATGTAGTCCCTATGGTCAATGCCTTTTGTTTTCCGGGTGAGGGGGCGGATCCTTGGGATAAATCGAAGGCCGAGGTGACAATGTGGACGGTGGAGAAGAAGTGCCTCCTCCCTCGTGCTAGGTGGGTTTGTGAGATGCTTGAGAATTGGGTCTTAGGCATCACACTGAACCCCCGATTCACATTCCGTCATTGTTGCATGTCCATGTGTGTTTGGTTAGGTCAGCGGGTTGACATTCCTCGCATGATTTGGCTAAACATTATGGCACGCAAATCGGAGAGAAATAGGATGGCCCCGGGTCACACATGTTTGTTGACCAAATTGGCTAGCGACGCCGGGGTAGACGTAGGGGAGATGGACATCTTGCCACCCACTAAGCGCGAGTGGTCGAAGTATTTGCAACCCTCTAGGGCATCTAGGTCTAGGAAGGGTAAGGAAAAGGTAGGTGAGTCTTCGAGCACCAATACACTTCTGCAGAGCATGCATAAGATGATGTTAGAGTCTAAGGCGGAGAATGAGAGGCGGTTTGCTCATGACCGAAGCAGCCGAAAGAAGTTAGGAGCCTGCGTAGAGACTCTAGGGAAGTGGGTAGCTCAGTTGGCTCATAAGAGCAATGTGGACCTAGACCCTAGCCCTGACAGTGAAAACTTGTGGTACGAGTCGAGCGATTTCGATGAATTTGATTCGGCAGACGAGGAGCCTGGTTCGGCAGACGAGGGGTTTGAGGATCAGGGTTCCAAGTCCGAGTAGATCCACCGCCCCTCACATTAGAGATGCTGAGTCCTCGGTTTTACTTCTAAATTCGTTGAGGACAACGACGTATTCTAGTGTTGGGGGAGTTTTAGTCTTGACTAGCCAGTCAGTGTTTGCATCGCCATTTCTGCATATAGTGTTCGTGTCGTATTGTGTCTATTTATGTGGTTCGTGTCGTGATATTGTGATAGCATATCGTATTGTCATATGTTAGTCATGTAGTGTATATACGTGTTTGAGTTTGTGTTTAATATTGCACGTTTTCTTATTTGAGTCTACCTACCCTGTCGAATGTCTTGTGTAGTTTCATTCGTGTCGGCTTGCATGTAGTGTAGAAACTATATATAAAAAAATAATCAAAAAATTTGAAAAATCCAAAAAAAAAAGAGACAATTTTGAAAAAAGGGCAATCAAAAGAGGCTAAAGTTTGATAAACTGCGAAGTGTGAGGACTTTAGGCGTAGAGCATGATTTGCGACCGAGAGTGACGACGTGAGTCCCCCCTAGTAGGTATAGAGAGACTTTCTTTACGGGAGTGCCTACCTATTTTTAACACTTACGTGATTTTCAAAGCCAAAGTGTGTGCCTATTTTCTTACAAGAGCTGAGCTAGGTGTGAGCTAAACAAGCCGAACATCCATGTGTACGTCTTAGGTAGTCGCCAACCCGCCTCGTAGTGGCACACGAAACAGCTGTGCGAGGACGTGTATTAGAGCACTCACTGCTTTTAGAGCTCACCTTGTAGGACCATTAGACGCCCCAATTTGAACCTTGGATTCTTGCTAGCCTTCGGACCTAGGGTGACGATTCTTGGCCTTCATCACAAATTGATTAGAATCACCACTTTAGTGCGTCACGAGGGGGTTGTGTAGTTGAAGGGGTTCGATGAGGGAGTGATTATACAATTCGTTGAGTTCTACATCTCGCTTGCACTTCATTGATTATCTACGAGGGGATGCGAGGGTGAGTGAGTAGGCTTGCGCACTTCGGTGTGGCGGTGTTCCATGCCACTACATCATGGACACAGTTGTGGAGAGCCGTGAGTGCGTGAATCTAATACGCACGGAATTGGGTTGGGTGAACTTAATCAATGGATCATGCTAGGTACCAGTTTTTATTACTTTGGTGTAGGAGGATCGGTTGGATTAGGCATGAGATACATTCATCTTCGGGACTACTTGAGAGGGGATATGGTGACATTCGAGTGTGGGGGTGTCGACTTTTGACTCCGGACATTGAGTGTGAGCTTGCGACGACTCCACTCATACACATGTATTTCATTGATTTTGCGGCTTGACTTGACATGGACTTTGATTGAGTTAGGAGGAGATGATATTTTTATGTGATATTCATTCATCGATTTACGTGTTTCCTTCTCCTAGCATATTTGATTGTTATTTGAAGACCACTCGGATATTATTGTTGGATTGTGATGGTATTTTGAGAGAATTGTAAAAACAAAAAAAAACAAAACAAAAAAAATGAGAGAAAAAGAAAAAGGAGAGATGAAATAAAGTTTGAGTTGGAATTGAATTGGAACGACTGGTGGAGCTACTTTGACGACGACGGTTCACGTTTCATGCACGACAAACGACGATGGCCACGGAGATCACTAGTGTACCGGGGTTTGAGGGAATTGCCGGAGGTGGTGAGCTTTGGGTTTTGGTTCCTATCATCATGGTGAGGGTGTGTGAGATGTGGGATTTGATGTGAGAATGTGACGCTTAGGAATTGATTTCGACGAGATTATCTATATGTCCCTAAGCCTCATCATGTGAAAACCGTTAGCGGATTAGGAGCTCGGACCTTGGATGTGGCTTTGCGTAGCGTAGTCTCTTATTTCGTGGCACACGCGACGAGGTAGCGTACTCTTGTACTTAGTAAAGTTAGGCTTTCTATACTAGCTAGGGGAGAGTCGCGGTGTCGAATTTAGTTTCAACTCATGCTTTGTTCCTAGGATTCTCATCACTTCATGATAATCGATTTAAGCCAATGGAGATTGCCCGATTTCAACCAAAATATAAAAAGTGTGTTTTGTGTATATGTGTTTGTGTAGGATCGAGTCGTAGTTTGCATTTTGCATCATATTGTTGCATTGTCGAGTCTTGTGTCGTTATTGAGTCGGCTAGTTAGGATTTGTATGCAACGGTGTTTCTAGTAAGTATGCAATTCTCGACTCGTATCACTTGTGGGGTTGTGTTTCATTGGAGATGTTTTGGTTGGATTGTGGCCGGATTTTGGTTGTACTTAGATTGGATTGCTCGGGACGTGCAATAGGTTAGTGTGGGGGTGTTTGATAACTCCACATTAGGAGTTATATTGTTTATTCCATGACCGTTTTGCGAGCGTTTCGGTGTATTTATGTGAGAAATTGACCAAAACGGAGTTGTTTTGAGCATACATGAGTTATTGAGCTTTATTTTGTAATCCGGACATTTTTCATATGATTTATATATTTTTTATCGCATGTGATCTTCCGGGTTGTTTAGTGTTGTGTATCTCAGGTAAAATAGGTGCAATGGAGCTTATGAGATGCTTGGATATGCTTGGAATGGAGCTCGATGAAGAGGAGAAAAGAAGACGCACAAACGAAGAAAAGTTGGAAAAATCACACAGGACCAGCCTGCACTCTTTTCGATTCCCAGAAAAATCTACAAAGAATTTTGAAGCAAGGCTTGCGGCATTGGAAAGTACACATTTGTAGATTTCCAACGGTATATGGTAGGCCCAAAGACGAGTCCGTAAGAGGGAGATACAGCCCGCGCAAAATCAGCAAATAATTCTGTCCGGGAATTACAAAGTAGAGGGGCTGAAGTGCAATTTCGGCTTGTTTTCATTAAAAAGCGTGCCCAGCTGGTAAAAAAACGGGGAGGATGACCTAAGAACGAGATATTCACGCATCTTTGGAGTCTTGGGAGCTAGAGAAGAAAGGAGACAAAGCTTGGAGCTTGGAAGATCATCAATATTGAAGATTTTAGCGTTTGATCATCTTTTCTTCTTCTATTCTTCATGAACTTCATTATTTTGGATATGTTGAACACTATTATGTCTAGCTAAACTTCTTAAATCTAGGTGATTGATGAGAAACTAGGGTTTGTTGGATGATTTTCCGGATTTTGGACATGATACATGCGTTTGCTTAATTTTTTTTGAATGTTCTAGTTATCTTACATATTCTTGTACTTCATTCTTAGTATTCTTGGCTTGATCACCCTTAGGATACTAGTCGTTGAGATTGTTGCACAAAAGTGAACTTTTTGATACATGTTAAAGAATATTGTAGGTAATCTTGTAGTTTCTTGAGACCGAGAGGAGATAGAAACTTGATTAAAGGGTAGTTTCGATTGATTGTGTTAGAACTTAGTGAATTCGGTGGACCGATAGGACCCGGTGAACGAGCCTAACAAATCATTTAGATTGTATTAATAGACGGAGGTGGACCGAGAGGACCCGAAATCTATTGTTTACACAAATTCACGTGAGATCGAGAGAAGATCGTGATGAGCATTACCCGATATAACTAGAACGTGAGTAGAGTGTTTCATGCATAACCCGGAAATCGTTAACAACCCTAGGGACCATCAATTGCCTAGTTCTTTCTCATTAATCGTAATCAAATCACAATTTATTTTTGTTTAAAATTGAAAACCCTTTAAAAAAATAGTTAGTTACTTGTTATTTAATTTACGTCGCTTGTTCGTGGGCGACAACGTTACAAAATCACACACCATTTTTACTTGTTACTTAGATATCGTAGAGTTAATTTCTAGTTAGCTAGTAATCGTAATTTTCCCTTGGGTTCGATACTCGGAGTCGTAAAATACTCCACATACTACTTGACCGTATACTTGCGTTTAAGCGCGTAAAGAATTCGCGTCATTGGTCCATAAAACTTCTTTATTCCAAAGTAACCAGCTCCTCTATGGTTCCATGAGGGGTTCCATGGTTGCCCGTAGAGGGTTAGCAGAAATAAAAAGATTTGTAAAATAATTTTCAATGATATTTTGTACCTCCATGGGGTCTTCATGCCAAGTGTCGCTACTGTCCTCCATGCCCATAATCGTGTTTCTGCCTCTTCTAATTGACGCCTTTCTGTGAAAATACTTTGTATTTTGATCCCCACTTTTTAACCACATCTCACGAGAGTGTTGTCGCCACTTTATCTCCTCCTTTCGGAGAAGAAGTGCGATTTCATCACTAGCTTCCTTCCTGCATTGTAACGATTTCTTCGTTTGGGGCTGACTCCCAAGGGCTTCCAAATTTTGCCGTATTGATTTGAGCCTGTTACGCACACTTCCGAAAGTATCCCTATCCCAAATGCGTAGATTGCCCGCAAGGTTTTCAAGCTTCTCTGGCAGTTGACCATTGTCCGAGTCCCACTTATCTTCAATGAACATTGAACATTCCTTGTGGTCAAACCACATTGCTTCAAAGTGAAATCTGGTGGCTCTCCGCCGCCTCCATGCCATACCTTTGCCAATCAGAACTTCCACCGGACAGTGGTCCGATGTTTCAGATACTAGGTGATTCACCCTAGCTCTTCCAAACTTCTCTATCCAACTTTCCGTGACCAGACATCTGTTTATCCTTTCCCTGATAGCATGGCTGTCAGGTTGATTATTTGACCAGGTAAATTAGTTACCTGGGAAACCCAAGTCTCTTAACTGAAGTTTCTGAATAACACCACGAAAGTCTTCGACGTGTTTGAGAGTGACGGCTCTTCCACCCTCCTTTTTCACATTCGAGACTATCGCATTGAATTCCCCGACTATCAACCAAGGCTGATCTCTCGGCCATAGTATAGGAAGTAGCTTCCAATAATTTTTCCTTTCCTTCTGCACTGGGTCTCCGTATAACCCAGTAAAGATTCAACTGTCGTCCGTACCCCCCCCCCCCCCCAAACTACCGTACCCTTCACGAAGTGTTTTGAGTAGTGGATCAAAGTGAAATCCACGTCTCTGTCCCACAAGAGTGCCAGACCTCCTCTTCTGTCATCACAATCCACATAGAACCCGCTTGCATACCCACACCTGACTCTTACCAACTCCATATCCTTTGCATACAGTCTAGTCTCCATTAGGAAGACCATATTGGGCTTTTGTCTCCTCACAAGATCGTGAAGAGAGAGAACGTTACGGGGGTTGCCCAACCCCCGCACGTTCCAACTAAGAAGATTCATTATGCCTGGAAGTGCTGCTGCGCAGCCACTGCCAATCTCGCTTTAGGGTCTTTGATGGCGCCCACCTCCGTGTTCGGAATCCCACTTTGGGAAACCTGCTTGGTGCTCATGTTTTCTTCTGTATTCGTACCTCCAATTCTGTCTTTTCCTTGTTCTTCCATGGCTGTTTTCCTCCTACCACGCGGACTCCCTCTTTTTCCTCATTTCCTTCTGTTTTCTTGGTGTTACACTGCTCGTCTGCTGACCTTTCCTCCTACTGATCTTCGGCTCTCCCGGTGACACCTCTTTTCCTTTGTCCTTTCTGGACCCAATAATCTTGTCATTCTTTTTTGCTTTCGCCAGGGGGTTATCACGCATCAGGACATCATGATCTTTTGCTATGCCATCTTTCTCCCCTTTCTGGTCCAACTCCATCTCTGATTCGGCTTCTTTGCTGCTTGCGTCCAATTCTTCATCTGACGAGGCAAAGGAGCTGACATCCCCTTCCTCCCTTGACTCGCTGATAAAATCGTCCTTTGGCTCCGGCTTCTGGAACTTATTTTTCCATGGAGGGGGTCGGAATGTGAGCCATGGTCCGAACCCCGGCTCCATAGATAGCTTGGTCTCACTGTCCACATATCTGTAACTCTCGCTGTAGTGATTTACTCTACCACACCAAGCACAAATATATGGCATCCGTTCACATTTAAAGTCAAGCCAAACCTTGTCATCTACCACTTTGATGAATCTACCTCTACGTAAAGGCTTGGTTATGTCAATTCTTGCTCTTACCCGCATCCACTCGCCTTCCTTGCCCACCAGCACACGCTTGTCCGAATCGATCAAGGCTCGCCACTGCCCGATCATTCCATTTGCATCTTCCTCCGTGAACATGAATGGCGGGAGGTTATAAATCTCGATCCAAACTTCCATATTTTCGAACACGACTTTCTCCACGGCCACGCTAATTGTCCATGGTTTTAACAAAAGCATGTTCCCGTCGAACACCCACGGTCCCCCTGCCATTACTCGGTCCATAGATTCCTTCGATGGGAATCTAAGAATATAGAGATTCCGTCGGGTTTCCGTGATTGTTACGTCCTCCCCATCGATCCATATATTTTTGAATAAGAGCTTCATAGCCCATGTGTTCATCTTCTCCGGTATCGCAAAAGATCCGATGAGACAGTGTCGGTAATCTTTTAGGGCTTCCAGGCATCGATTCCTATCAATCTCAATGATGTCCTCTTCTTCCTCGATTGATAGCGATCCAAATCTTCGCGTTACCTCTGCCACGGGTTCCTTTGGATTGGATCCAGTCCCCGTCTCTCTCTCCATACGTTCCGCCATGCTCAGAACTTCGCTGTCTCCGTCACCGTCTTCGATTCGTAAACTTCGTCGTCCGTAGTATCATACTTTTTAGATACTGCGGTTCTATACTGACTGCTTTATTTTGTGACCCTTTTTTACTTTTTTACTAGTGACTATTTCCACTCCAACTAAACTCCCTACCCTTCACCTTTACATTTAATCGGAGGGACCCACTTTTTCTTCATAGAATACACGATAGGGCAGAGCACGGATCGGGTTGGACGGGTGAGAGCTTTGTTTCCTACCGTTCCAATGATCCCGGTTTGGTCATATCGATACCCAAACCCAATCAAGTGGTCGACAAATCCAAACCAAATCATGTTTTTCGACTCGGATCGGTTCGTCCGGGTTTAACAGGTTCAAAATGTTGCAAATCGTTTGCAAACTTATGTCTATGAACAAGACATATTTAGCGCAAATCAGAAAAAATTAAACAAATTTCAATCTTACTAATACATAGCAAAGCAGAATATGACATCCTACTCGATGGAGAAAATGATATTTATGCATAAGTTAAGAAAATCAACTAAAACTATTTTCCGGTCTTGTAAAAAAATTAACTTGGACAGTATTATCTAACTAAAAATATGTAAATTTTTCATATGTTTAATTTTTAATCGAACCGGACCGGCCGTTACCGGTTTTTCCAACTTCAAACCCATGATCTATCAAAATTAGTTCGGGTTTGCAATTCTATAACCATACATAATCAAGTAGCATTAACGGGTGTTAAATTCGGACCGGTTTGATGCACACCGGTTTGGGCGAGTTTTGCTCACCCCTACTACACGATCTTCGTCAACCGAATAACTTGTATCAACTACACGATCTTCGTCAACCGAATACCTTGTATCATCCAATTGAATTTACTTTCAACAAATTTACAACTTATTTTAAATATTAAATGATAATTTAAAATAAAAATTATTTATAATGATATATATATATATGTATTTTTGTCAAGTATCCATATTTTATTAAAAACCTACTTAAGCCTAATTAAAACTTCACGTCCACCTGCCACTTAGCATTCACCTTCCCCTTCATCAGTTAGAGAATACAACCCCTTCCCCTTCGCCTTCCCCTTCCCCTTCGATGGTCAAAGATGCTCTAAGTGAGTAGTCTTCGTAGCTTTGCTTAGCGTTAGTAAATTTAATTGTTGTTAATTATATTTGTATTAAAGGGATAATATTTGAAAATAATTATTAAAATATAGTTGTTCAATATATTTTACTATAGATTTTTTTTTTGAGGAAATATTTTTTTATAGAAATGATCTTGCACATTCTCAATATATTTTTGTGTAAGTTTTGATATGTAATAATATTTTTTGTATGGTTACATCATTTAGTTTTAGAAAATAACACATGAATTATTTTATTTTTATTTTCCACAAAATTATGTTATGCATCCATATATTTTTTGATATTATATTTTTTTATTATTTGGTTGCGTAAAGTGTTGAAAATATTATTAATTAAATGATGTTAAGTATTCGGTTGGAACCTCAATGAGTTTTATCGTTGTGCTGTTATTGGAAAGGTAAGTAGTAGAAAGTTCGAGCTTGAGATTTCCAAAGACAACTAAGAACTCGCTATTAAGATGCACACTTCGGTTTGGAACCTTATAACTTTGATGTTAGTGTTGAGTGCAATCAGTCTAGTTCCTTTTCACGTCTTCCAAACGCAAGTTCTAGAGATCACCGACAGAAACTAAACGTATTTTCATCAACATTATTTTACAACATCTACATCCGCCAGGAGTGAGCCAAGACAATTGTGATTTGTCCAGTTCTCGCAATTAACCGTGTTTATCTTTCACTAATCTTTCATTTTTAGTCATTTTCAACCCACCAATCTGAACTGGTGTTGTCCAAGTCTTCATGTTTCACCAGATAGTCACAAATTATCAAAACATAGACAACAACTAAACAACACCAATCTTTACAAAACTAGCCATTGACAGGACTATGAAATTTCTACGTCTTAGAAGTGAGAATTGAAAAGACCAAATTGGCCCCATTTAAAAGATAGATGCGAGAACGAACCCTAGTGATCTTATAACTTTGGGCCTCGTTTGGGTAGAGAATAAGGAGGGAGCATAACATAAGTTATGCCCTCTCTTTTTTATCAAGTGTTTGGGTGCTGGATAAGAGAGAGGATAAGTTATGTTGCCTTATGCTGATGGAGCTTTTAATGAACAAATTTTATACCCCCAACATGGAGGTATAAGCTCGGATAAGAAAATATAGCATATTATGAGGCTCGTATGTTGACAAAAATACCCCCACGAACTATCTAATTTCCCACCCTTGTCCTCAAACCTTGTCAGCTATTACACCGTTTCACGTCCCTCCTTTATTTTGGAGGAGGCCTCATGGGTTTGATAACTATTATTTTGGGGTTGTATAACTATATTTGAGTATGTACGGTTGAGATAAATATGATGACATTTTACTGTGCTTGCTGAAATTTCGTCGGTTTTTTTTTTAGGAAATTGTTTATTGTAGGTTTTGTAAAATCATGCCAATATGTCAATAAGTACTATATAGTACTACCTCTGTTCTTCTTTAATGCACCGGTTTGACTTTTACCACTATTCACTAGGTCACTTTGACCCGGTGATTTGGGTAGCAAAATGATGCAGTTTTTTGATAAATCTGTTATAGTGTTGTAGAGTAATAGTTGTTCTATAACACAATGAAAAAAGGTAAAAAATGCATCATTTTGCTATCCGAATCACCCGGTCAAAGTGACTCGAATACGAGTCAAAAAGTCGAATATGTGCCTTAGTGAAGAAACGGAGGTAGTAATTTATACTTCATAATTTCTTATGTCCATGTTGTATCCATGAATATTTGTTATGTATGCATTTTACTACAAGTTTATTTCGCGTATTAATATACATTTTGTATATATTTTGACTATGTCACTATTGTGTAAAAAAAAAAAAAAAAGTATTAAAATATAAACATAAATAGTGATACATTTTGTATACATTTTTTTCTCATCAATTTGAAACATTCAATCTTTTATCAAAATAACAGCATTGAGGGTATGCTAGTCATTTTGGCACATATCCTGCTTCATATCCTGCATCATATCCGACATCACCCAAACACAGACAGCCAACATATCTTATCAGGGCTTATCAGACAGCATTCATATCCTTACTCATATCCCGGCATAAGCCTTATCCCTACATACCATATCCTCTACCCAAACGAGGCCTTGATGTTAGTGTTGAGTGAAATCAGTCTAGTTCCTTTTCACGTCTTCCAAACGCAAGTTCTAGAGATCAGTGACAGAAATCAAAGGTACATTCATCATCTTTTTTTGCAAACGTTACATCCGCCAGGAGAGAGCCAAGACAATTGTGATTTGCCCAGTTCTCGCAATTAGCCGTGTTTATCTTTCACTAATCTTTTCTTTTTAGTCATTTTCAACCCATCAGGCTGAACTAGTGTTGTCCATGTCTTCATGGTACACCAGATAGTCACAAACTATCAAAACATAGACAACAACTAAACAACACCAATCTTCACAAAACTAGCCGTCGACAGGACTAGAGCTGCGATTTCGGTTCGAACCGAACCGGAACCGAACCGATTTAAGCAAAACCGGTCGGTTTCGGTTCGGTTGATCGGTTCCAGCTAATTTTTCAAAACCGGTCGGTTCCGGTTCGGTTGAACGGTTCCAGCTAATTTTTCGGTTCGGTTTAACCGGAACCAGTTTTTGGGTATATTCGGAACCGGAACCGTGGACAGAAAAAGGTTAGGTTAACCGGTTCAGTTCCGGTTCCCAACCGGTCCGGATAGTTTTTTTTTTCTTATTTTTTTGTTTTGTTTGTGGTAATAATAAATGTAAAAGTAAAACATAAAATTGGACAAATAATCAAAAAAAAAAGAAACAAACTTGTATTATTAATTAAAATATCAAATGTTAGAAAAAATTGCATCACTATAGTTTAAGTACATCCCAACTAGGTTGGCACCCACTTACCTACCAATCATTTTCATTTTTTCTAACTTACATCTTATTGAAATGAACAAAAATACAAAATAATAGTCTTCATTTTTCAACGCTTAGCCGTAGGTAATTCGTCAAGATCTAGCGGAGTGTTCACGTCTATTCCAAATTCTTGGTAAAGTTCGATCGCGGCCACGTCCAAAGGGTGTAGGTCTTGTGTGCGTTTGTTGGCGTCGCTTCAATCCTTTGAGCATATGAGTACCTCCAACATCTCCCAGGTTAGACACGATCTTTTCTCCGACAAAACTGGTTTACCTGCACTAAAAGTTGATTCCGAAGGGATGGTAGAAGCGGGAGGGGTTAGTAAATCACGTGCCATTTTAGAAACAATCGGATATTGGATTTCATAATTTTTCCACCAAGCAAGTAAATCTATATTTTCTATTTCTTTCTCCGATAGTTTTAAGAAAGAATTTTGGTTAATGTACAACAATAATTCCGAAACGCAATTCGACGCGGTGGTGGTGGTTTGTATACTCTTAAATAAAGAACCAATACCAAACTTTTTCTTACCCTTATCCTTCGGATCGCTCGATGATGTTTGAGAACCTTGATCACCAACACCAAACTTAACAACATTTTTTCATACATAACATTAAGAGTTTGTTGAACTTCTTCAATACTTGGTGATATCACTATGTTTCTATACTCGGTAGTCATGTTTTCCGAAATTTTTCGTAGCATAAAACTTGTGGTTGCATCCTTTTGCCTTGGGTCTAAAATACTTGCCAAACAAAAAACCATGGGGATTCTTTCAAAATATTTGAGAAATTTTTCTTCCATTTCCGCAATTGCGTCGGATAAAATACTATTATTCCTATACTCATTAAAAGCTTCAGTTAAAAACATTAGTTGTGGAACAACGTTGTTAGTAGTAGGATAATAAACACCCGAAAGAAGATTAGTTGCGTTATAAAATGGTTGAAGAAAATCTCTTAAGACAACGGCGGCCTTCCAATCATTAAGTGAAACGGAAACGGGATGGCCACTTTCATTCAAAAAACGTGTGATTGTGGTCTCATAACCTTTACAACTTTTCAACATCAAGTAGGTCGAGTTCCATCTTGTCCTACAATCGGCCCCAAACTTTCTTTTTTTCTTGCCGTTTTTCTCACCATATTCCGCAAAAAGTTTGGTTCTTTTGTTTGAAGACGCAATAAAGAGTATAGCATCGCGAATAGGACTAACATGCTCATCTAGTTGTTTCAATCATTCTTGTACAATTAAATTGATAATGTGACATACACAACGAACATGGTCAATTTCTTCGTGAAAGCGTGTTTGTATCAAAGTTTGCATATGGTCGATCGCACTATCACATGCCGATGCATTGTCAAAAGTCATTGATGTAATTCGTTCACTAATACCCCACTCTTCAAAAACATCGACTATGGTTTCTCCCATGTTTACACTGTTGTGAGGATATGGAATTTCTCGAAATGCAATAACACGTTTCTTTAAAGTCCAATTTCGGTCAATGTAATGTGCGGTGACACAAATATACCATTTATCATTTCTATCGGACCACATATCGGAAGTGCAAGCAATTGTGAAATTAGAATCTAAAAAGGTTTGCATAATTTCCGCTTTCCTCTCACTATATAGATCAATTATATATTTCCTAATAGTGTGTCTACTAATATGCTTATAACTCGGGCAAAAAAGCGGTTTGTACTAATGTGTCAAACTCTACGTCGTCGGTCCTAGTTGGGTTTGGACCATCGTGTCACCTAAGGCGGGTGTATCTTTCAAAAGTCTGTGTTTACTTTGTAAATGTTTTCTCATTGATCCTAATCCACCGGTGTAATGATATGCAAAACTTGCTTGACAATGTTTGCAATTGGCCCTAAATTTTGGTTTACCTTTGTCGTCTACGCCATCGGGAATTTTATCCATATGATCCCAAACTTTGCTTTTTTTACCATCCCCTGACGAGTTCTTTTACTACGAACTAAATTCGGCTCATTTTCCTCAAACCACCAAAATCATTAGCGGCACCTTCTCCAAATAAAATGTTAATTTCATCGTCAATAGTCATGTCTACGTCGACGTTTTGGTTGTTTTGGTCATCGAAATGAGAAGAGAAAACCATTTTTCTTAGACAAATTTAACGGAAAAAATGAAGTTTAACAAATAATGCACAAATAAGAGCACAATAAAATAGTAAACGACAAAAAATAAAACTTACAAACTCCAAGAATAATTCTTGGAGGTGTGAAATGTCGAAGATTGAAGAAACGTTGCTTGTCGAAGATTGAAGATGAGAAATTTGCCGTCGAGAACCAAGGAAGTTTGAGGATTTTTGTAAACTTGAGAGTGTATGATAATTTTTAGTGAGGAAAGATGAAGAAATCGGAGAGTGTATGATGAATTTTGAGTGAAGAAGTGTGAGAAATATGGAGAGTGTGAAATGGTGGAAATGGTTGGGTATTTATAGGAGTTGAAGGGAGGGGAGGGGAGGGGAGGGGAGGGGGTGTTAAAAAAAAAAAAAAAAAAAAAAAAAAAAAAAAACCAAAAAAAAAAACCAAAAAACGGTTCTGAACCGTTGCCAAATGGTCACTGACCGTGATGGTTACAACACCTAACGTTCAAATTTTCGTCCGTTACTCGCCGGTTCTCGGTTCGGTTCGGGCCGGTTTCGGTTCTGGTTCCGGATCGGTTCCGGTTCTGGAAATAGGGGAAACCGAACCGGGACCATATGTTACCGGGTCCGGGTCCGGTTTCGGTCCATCGGTTCCCGGTTCGTTTCGCGGTTCTTCTTCTTCGGTTAGTTCGGTTCCGTTTCAACCGGAACCGCCGGTTGAACTGAACCGAATCGCAGCTCTACTAGGAAATTTCCACGTCTTAGAAGTGAGAAAGACCGAATTGGCCCCGTTTAAAAGAGATGCGAGAACAATCCTACTAAACTTATAACTTTGATGTTAATGCTGAGTGCAATCAGTCTAGTTCCTTTTCACGTCTTTCAAACGCATGTTCTAGAGTTCAGAGACAGAAACCAAAACGTATTTTCATCAACATTTTTTTGCAAACGTCTACATCTGGCAGGAGAGAGCCAAGACAGTTGTGATTTTCCCAGGTGTACCAGTACTAATACACTTTTCGCAATTAACCGTGTTTATCTTTCACTAATCTTTCCTTTTTAGTCATTTTCAACCCACCAGTCCTTTATAGTCACAAATTGCCCCCATTTAAAAGATAGATGCGAGCACGAACCCCAGTAACCAGTCATTGCATCCCGACGTGTTACTACATATCCCCGACACCTTATTGTCTCTTATATGCTCTTGACAAACATTATGTTTTATCCCAGTACAATCATGTCATACCTCATATCACGATTTTTATCCCTACCCAAAATAGACCCTAGTCATTAGGAAATGGCATATCTCGGTTAATTTGCTACAACATCGTACAGAGAGCCAAAAGCGGATATAGATTGATTAAGCCCTAAACTGTCAGCCTCTTACGAACATCTTACAAACATCAGGTCATAGACAAAGCCATATAGCCCTAACAGAATCAGTTGGGCGAGCAATTTACATACCAGAATCCTAAGGAAAATAGGGGGAACTAACATATCCAAATTGGAATTGATCCCAAAGATAAAGAGCACAATTACAAGCCACAATGGGTGATAATCTATTGGTTCTCGTTCTCGTCAAAGAAAATAGCATTAGCTTGTTACAGAACTGCTATTAAGACACGTAGACCCAGTAACTCCAATAAGTACTAGAAATAGCATCATACATTGCTTTGTTTGTAGAACTTGGTATCCAGAACTTGTTTACCGCACATAGCACATACTCCTGCACAAACATCAAAACACGCTGGTATTAGATAATTTCCAGAAAATTAATGAACTGACAAGACAATCCATGGAATGAGTAAAATCAACTAGTACCTTTGGTGTAGGCACAGGTGTGGCAATACTTGCCATCTTGGTGCACTTGCTGCTTGCAGATTATGCACTTGGTCTTCCCATATGGAGTCCATCTGCAAAGTAATCATTTTTCCGATCAATGAAACGGTGGTTGTAGAATAGAGATTTGCGTCTATGATGATCAGAAATTTTTTAACAATCCGATACAGAATGCCCACATACACGTATTGTGAAAGTAAATCTTCCTACAGAGAAAGCAGGTCTCGAAATTGTGCACAACTAAAGGAAGGAGGAAGACAATATTGAAAAGCACCTGAACAAAAGAAAGAAAGAGAGCCGGGATGACCAAGGATAACTTCAACTAACCACAAGGGAATAAAGGAAGGGCAACCAAGCTAACTTGAGTATTCCAAAAACCAAAAAAAAATCACTTCTGTGAAAGCATCATCTAGAGAGATTATCGGAGCAGTAAGGTTAAGAACTTAGATTTCTCTGCTACAAATATATAGCTTAGTTACCCAGACTCTTTAATCAATGAGCTGCACCGTGTCGGAACTAAAATGGCCGCATAAGGGTAATATATGTGATTATAATAGAAGAAAATTTTCAGTTCATCTCGTCTACAAGAAATACAATTTGCTATCTATGAGATTCTCCAATAGCTCACATATGTACGACTAAGGCGGATAATCACAGTGAAATAGGCGACTAAATTTGTTGGGTTGTGCGTAGATTCAACCACAGTTAAAAGGCAGTATCCGTCTGTTCTACTCAACAATGTGCTGAGGCAATTACCATCCCTGGTTCTCGACTAAACTAGAAAGTTGTAATTAACTAAAGCAACTCCAATACTTAGCATTAGAGTTTCAGTTAACACTCTAATAAAATGACAGCTGGAACTTTTTGCATATTTTACTTCATTAGGAGTTCCATAAATTGATTGTCCAAAAACAATTATGGTCCCCACAGCGTCTCCCATTCTCATCATGGAATCTGGTAGGGTCAAAGAAGCTCCAGTTCAAAGCTCCTTCTGAGAGTAACTACCATCAATGTCATTTTCATCTGTGATAAAACCACTAATACTTAATTTCAGAAGGCATAAAACTTTCCAGGCTCACCCATTACTCTCCATTTTCCTAAAACTGAACTCTTCATCTTACAGTTAGCACTACTATTTCCATATAGGATCACTCCAATATGGGTCCCCGTAGGGAACCGCATTGGATACCAGTTTCAGATCCCCACCATGGCAAGAAAGAAATCTCTTAAATAGACAAACTCGTCAATATAAAATCACTTCTCTGCTTAAATAGACAAACTCATCAATATAAAATCACTTGTTCTGTTTAAGACAGCAAGCAGCTTTTTCAATGAAGCTCACTGGAAGGAATGCTGGAAAACCTAATGATAGTCAAACAGATTGATAGCTTATAAGATAGAGAGACGAGAATACAAATATCAACTCAACTCAATCCTTTGCTAATTTAAGTGGGGGCTTACCCACATGGTTCAATTTGATTATCGTCTTGTCTAATTGTTCTATCCCGGTGGTTCGTTTTTGAACTCCCTCTTCCTCCTCTGCCACCATCAATCAATCTTGGACCGTGTCACTTCTCCTAATCGGTGTATCCAAGGGCCGACGATACATATGACTGAACCGCTTCAAATGAATCTCTCTCATTTCGTACTATATGGTGCAAAGTCTAGATTCTTTGTAATTGTGTCATTATGTCTCTCATCTTTCCCAGTTACATATCCGACTTGGCATTCTCATTTATGCAACACTCATTTCGTAAAATTAAAAACCAAGCTGCCATGACATGAATAAGAAAAAACTAATATGCCATTACATGACCCGAAACACATACTGCTGCGACACTAGAAAGTGTGTAATCTTTCACGATTCCACTCAAAATGTCCATTTTCATATCACGCTTTCTCACTTAGGAAATATGGAAGACCCATGCATTGTGAAAAACAGGTTACAGTCCGAGCCAAACCCATTTACCAAAACGTCTCAACAGACACAGCTTGTCTATTTTATCTCACTCGAACTGCAAATTAGTGAGACTGGCCGCACGAAAGGCGGTAGTTTGGGGACGAAGAACTACGGTAGACTGGTGAGGGCAGCCATGGAATCGAACGACAGAAGCAGTGGCAAGTAGTCCGTTTGGAATCCTTAAATCTGACATTAAACATCAATACCGAGTCCAAATCACTTCTTTTGTTATAGTTCTTCGCAGTGTTACCACAATTCACTCATACACCCCCCCCCCCCCCCCCGAATTGTGAATTGGATCGCGTTCCGAAACGTGGAACACCAGCGATCCAGATCGCTTAATTTGGCGATCCCAGTTTTGTTCACTACTTTCACCTGAAGTATCTATGTAGAAGCTAAAACTAAATTTGGAAATGTTAAGTTACGTCTATTTTTAGAGTATTGACTTTTAAATATTGTATAAATTGAGCAGTTTTATACTTCATGATTTGTGGAAAATGGTAAAAGTCTATAAAGGTATCCAAAGAAGCCTACCCTTGGCGTACCGAATTCCATAGGGTATGGCGCTCTGCGATCCCGTTCCACAAACCGGAACGATCCGTGTTCCAGGTAACTTAGGTTCTTCGATTCAATTCAAATTGTGGTGTGGGTTATCATTGCTTCTGCCTCTTGTAATGTAGCTGAAAGAGAAAAGCATGAATTGGGTAATTTGAGGATTTGGGAAAAATTCATCATGTTCGAGACTTCGACTATGCTACCACAAATCTGGACTTCAGGGAAACATTTAAAGGTCGTTAAATTAGGTATCGCGGTTCACTTTAGAGTAATGAATCGAAGCTAATCTCTAAATTTTAATAGCTGAATCCGAGAATAAAAGGAGGGTGGAGGAGAAGAATAAGGTTTAACAGAGTGAGAGACACAAAAGTCGCATGGAGAGTTCGAAGAGAAAATCGATAAACAGGGAGAATGAGTGGAGACAAAGAGAGGGGGGGGGAGTGGTTTTGGGAGCATAGTTGTCAGAATCCTACAATTCAAGTTTCGAAAATCCTACGATTCGATTTGGTTCACCCTTAAAACGATGCGAATCAGAGGATGAATCCTAAATGGACCAACATTTTATCTGAATCCCGATTCAAGAGACCGAATTTTACGATTCATTTGCGATTCAGACCGATTCAGCTGGAGAGTCTTATTGAGTTAGTAACAGCTCCAAAAACATTACTTACCACAATATTTGTCTCGTTTTTGTCCGTTTAGCAAATATCTTTGTTTGCCAATACGTTGTTCTGAAGTCCACGTCTAATAGCTTCACGTTATTTTCAATTCTATTGTTATCTTCTATGTCGCACTGAGACGGGAACGGGAACGGGGACGGGAACACGGGAACGGCAATTTTCAAAAATTGGGGAGACGAAACGCGGGGGGAATGGCAGAAATATTTATATATATATATATATATATATATATATATATATATACACACATACATATATCAATACATACACACACAAATGTATTCTAATGTAAATGATACATAAATACACACTAGACAAAATTGAAACACAATAACTAAGATAAATACAACGACACATTTACTCCAATATGTGGAGGTACTTGAGAAATCAGAGTTCCATGAAGCCTTTGAGGTTGTTTGGAAGTGTTGAAGGTATCCAAACTTCTATTCTCTCCGTTTAAGTATAAGTGGCTAGGGTTAAGATTGGGACAAGTGTATTCTAATGTAAATGATACATAAATACACACTAGAAAAAATTGAAAGACAATCACTTTGAAAAATACAAGGACACATTTACTCCAATATGTGGAGGTACTTGAGAAATCAGAGTTCCATAAAGTCTTTGAGGTTGTTTGGATGTCTTGAAAGTATCCTAATTTATATTCTCTCCATTTAAGTATAAGTGGCTAGGTTTAAGATTGGGGTAAGCGATCTTGATGGGATTAGTAATATATATCATATTTTATTTACAAGTAGCATCTTTATCTTTCTAAATTTATTAAAAGACACCAGAGTGTTATTTTATACCCAAAGACGTCTCCAAAATGTTCCGAAAGGGGGGGAACGCATCTCTGGGAAGTTCCTCATAAGTTCCGGACTCATTACTTTTACCGGAAAGCCATGTGGCCTTCCCGGAAGGCTTCGTAGAGTTCCGGCGAAGTTCTGGAGTTCCAGACGTTACGGGGACGTCACCCTACATGGAGTTCCTGTGCATCATATGTTATCTTATAATTCCTTGATACATTCCTATATCTTCATTGTTCTTATCTTTTAGGTGGCACAACTCATGATTACTTGTATTAGCTGCGAGTTAGCTGAAAACTTGAGCTTCCTTATTGTCGAAACAAGAATATACTGTTCACACATGTTATAGTTTTGTGGCATATGTATTATATAAGCTCAAAGAGATTGTAAGTGAATCTCCACGATTCACGATTCGATCGGATTCACGATTCAGAGAAGTTGAATTTCGATTCACTGTCTGAATCCTGATTTGACAACTATGTTTAGGAGAGTGAGAAGCAGATGCTTAGAGAGACAAAGATTCATAGAGAGGATCAAGAACAGAGGGGGGAGGGGCGATTGGGTTTGGCAGAAGTGTGAAACAGATTTCTTGAGAGAGGACGTACCAGTCATCTGGGTTGATAGCTTACCAACCATTTCACGGGATTCTGATTAGATATCATGGAACATCACAGGATCTGGCCAAGAAAACATGAAACGGTGACACATTTATCAAGAATTTAAGATGGCAAGTAGCCATTTTTTCTGGTACAAATGGCATACAGTATTTCAAAACCAAGTGGCACAATCGTTTTTATTTTCTTAGTAATTTCTTCCTCATCGCCCAAAAACCCATTCCTATCAAGATGGCCCGCACCCAATTCCATAAAACTTACCCTTCAACCTAGCCCGGACCCTGCGGTCACACAAAACTCCAGCTACCACACAGATCCGTTGTCGGTTATTAAGCACCACAACATCACAAGGTAACTATTATGACAAATTTATCAACCAGAGTAGGGCTGCAAACAAACCGAGCTGCTCGAGAGCCTGCTTAGTCAAAGCGCAGCTCATGTCCTAACAAGCCGAGCTAGACCCAGTTTTTGGGCTTGGTGAGTTAAATGAGCCGAGCCCAAACAGGACGAATTCCGGACCACAAGCTCTAGAGCCGGCTCATTTAATTGAACAGAATCTAAAATATTGTTATCTATGTGTATGTATCATATTGAAATGTAACATATTCGGCATCATTAAATTGTTTACTATACAAGTATGTGATATATGATGTTATAATGTATCTCTTTATGTTACTTGTAGCATTAATCTGCATATATCTTTGACAGTTTGCAATATTCTCTCTATTGTGCAGTCTTTCATGGATGACTTGTATCATAGCAATAATTTCACCTGATTGATTCACAAAATTTGTAATTTTTATTCGCTTTGAAAGGCAATAAAAGGTTTTACAATTGAAAAGAAAGAATGCAGGGGAACTGATAAGTCATACTCGAAAAGAAAGCACTAAAACTACAAAGAAACTATGCCAAAGAGCCTATGAAGGCCAATAAATGGTCAATTGAAGCTAGTGGCAAACAGGACTTCTGTTCTAGCAACAACTGCAGGATAAGGCCTCTGAAAAAAGCATCGGACATACGAATCACATCAGAGGTATCTCTGCGCACCCTCCAAACAATCCACATGACAATCAAAGGAGCCAAACACCAATTGGGCACCAAATGCTCAAGATTCACTCGGACAAATGCTTGGTTCTTTAAAAGGTCGGCTCGTATTATAAACATGCCGAACTTCAGCCTATTTTTAGCCTCGTTTTGCTTAAAGAGCCGAGCCTATGAGTTCAGGTCGGCTCTTATACACCCCTAAACCAGAGCCAAAAAAGCTTGAGGCTATTTTTGAATGCAGCACTCATGATTGTATTATTAACCCAAAAGTACGCTGACATGCACAGTTTTAAGAGGTCGTCAATGTAGGCTTCTCCCTCTCATACATTCCTAAGGTTTGGAAACAACGGTACGAGCAATAGGTAAATTAGGTAGGTCTTGAAATATTAAAGACATATACATACAGTTTGAAAGGTCAAGTGGATTTGCAGATGTGAGGTTAGATCATTGAATTGACTGATATGTTAAACCTTTTGAGCTTAATGATACCAACTCATCTGATACCTATCCTAAGATTCACACGAGTAACTGAGAAGCCATCTCCCATATGATGGAAAACCAGTAAGCACGCTATTGTCCACAAATGCATCTGTATTGCCATTGATTTCCATGCACCAAGGACCATCACAATGCTACTTTTTCATTGGCTAAACCACGATCAAATTCGAATTCAATACAAAGAAGAAGTCGTTCATTCAGCCAATGCTGCAGGTAGAATGTGCACTTGTCCATCAGTGTATGGTTTGACAAAAGAGCGGAAAGGAAGTAAATAGTCAATCACGTGAGAGATTGTATGATTCTGTGGAGGCAGGGAGACAACTTGAAGAGACTAAACAGACCGTGAGTAGAAACTACCAGAACTGGACAAGCCTCTCACTACAATCAAACTAATCACATTGCAGTCTAAATTTATGCTTGTGATTTATGATATTATTATTTAGTCAACCTTACTTTCCATAAACAAAGAGTTATAGAGAAGTTCAATAACCAAACAACATATCATCATATAGCTAAAACCAATAAATATCTCAACACCAGGATGATCTATCTATAACAATGCATTACAGAGTCAGCCTTACCACTAAGATTCCCCACACTTAGTAGGTCCAACATAGATCAATTAAGCAGGCTACAAGTAACCGTAAGTCTAAACTAAATTCCATCATTAACTAATCAATTATGTTCAGGTTCCAGAGAGGGCATCAATTCTTATAATATCAGAAATACAACCATGAAACAACCGTATTATATCTCAATTCATCACAGAAACTTCTTAATCCAGTTTCATTAAACCTAGGGTTCCTCAGTTTTAGGGCCTTAAAATTCAAATTAGCCACTAGCTTCTTCTCTGATAGATTCCCCAAACAACATAGATTACAAACCCTAACCAAAACCAATCGATAAATTAAACAATTGTTTTTTTCTAGAGAGCGAGAACAAAACCTGGACTTTTTGGAGAGGAGCTTGTTCTCGTTGATCTTACGGCCACCGCCTTCGGTGGTGTTGCTGGCCCCTGCCTTCCACTTGTCCGGCACGATCACTTTCGCCAATTTCTTCTCACCTGCGAGAGAATCACCAAATCCAAATTCAACACTTCGCATACAAATTGAAAGAAGTAAACTTGTGACGGGAGTTCTATATAAATCGCGAGAGGTAGAGAGAAGAGAGACGTACACTTTTCGCAGACCATGATTGATCTGGTTGATTGTCTTCTTTCTGAGAGATCTCTCTCTGTGTGTATATATGACTTCGTGAATTGGAAGAGTGAAAATTTGAGGAATAGAGAGAAGAAGAAGAAACCCTTCAAATCTATTGCCGGTTTATAGGGATTAAGGGGACCGGCAAGGCGGTTCAAGATAAATTTACAATTTAGTTCTTTTACTTTTTGTTATTTGTTTGTGAAACGTGAGATTATGAGATGGTTCAATTCAGTACCTAAATAATTCCGAATCAATCCACTTAGGCCATTGTTTAGACTTTTAGTTATGAGTTTTTGTTTTAATAACTTTTAGCTATGCGATTCTTTTTTTTTAAATAACAATTATCCTTGTTATCCTTTTCAGACTTACATGTTGTTGTACGATGGGTTCGAACTTAGAGCATCTCCAATGGTTAGGTTAAAAAGTTAGTTTAGTTATAATTTACATAATTAGAAGAAATAACAAGCTCCAATGGACTAGTTAAATGACTCAATACTTAACATATTATGTATCCCGCTCTCTACTAGTAGCTAGCTAGAAAGTAGGAAGTTAAACTTTTTGTGTCTATCTCTCTCCTACTTTAATTTAATAAATAAATACTTTTATAATTTCATACCTACAAGTTATGTAAAATACATGACACCATTGGAGCAAAGACTAAATAGTTCACTTAGTTAAAATTTATACTAGTTATAATTTAGCTAATTTGTGGTTTTACCATTGGAGATGCTCTAACGGACCTCATACATGGGCTTATAAAAGCTCTACCACTTAAACTGGCACTCATTTACAAAATATCCTTCTTGTTACTATTACAATTATGTGTTGATTATCTCAATTATGAGGATATTATGAGTTACTCATTAATAATCTCACTTCTCGAGATATTGTTCTCACTATGGCCTTGTTTGGATAGAAGGGTTGGGGAGGTTGGGTTTCAAAATCAGTGTGTTGTTTGGATAAAGGGGTTGGGGTCGGTGGAGTTTCGGTGGTTGGAAGATTAAAGCCGGTCTCCAGTATATTTTTCCCCATAATTTTCTACTTGCCGTCCACTGGAAATAAGACCCGTGCCCGGCTTTTTGATAGCCGGTGCCCGGCTTATCAATTCACATGTTTTAATCTATAATGTCACATTTCTCTCTCACATGATCAAAACTACGAAAAAAACAAACATTTCCAAAAATTGATACCCAAACAAGTATGAAAGTCCCAAACAAATGCCGGTCAAGCCATCTATAAGCTGGGCACCGGTCACAAAAAACTTGCCAGGCACCGGTATTTTTTAGCTAGGCACCGTTTGGTAATAGAAAAACTACCGGTCACCGCACTTTTGTAGCCATGCACCGGATTCTTGAAGGCGACGTGTCACCTCCTTTACTTAGCTGGGCACCGGTATTTTTTACCCTCCCACCGGATTCGGTATTAACCGGTCACCGGCATCTTTCTCACTGTACACACCGGTTTTTTATAACTCCAAAAAGGTCCGGTCCCGTTTGGGGTTAACCAAACCAGGACATCCAAACAAGCCCTATATATAGTGGGAAAAATAGTGTGTGTGTGTGTGTGTGTATAGCTCTGTCGTTCTTTTGATATGCTGCTAATTTTACATATGTACTGAATTGACACTAGTAGATTTTTTAAGGTTCCAACCGAATTGAATTTAATGATGTTTGCCTTGAGATCTTGAGTTTGAAAATTAAGGGAATTCAGCTGCTACTTATCTAGTTTATCTCTATAGTGTGGTGCGCAAAAATATTGCATTAGATCGAAGATTTATCATATGTGCACTCGAAGAGTAGGGTTTCCGCATTAGCCAAAAATAATTATTATATTGGTCACATATAAGTTTTACTACTAATTCATATCCCTGAGATATAGATTCGAGCTTAGTTTCTTCCCTTCATAAACGTTAACATGATTTCACCAAATTCATTATGGTTGACCAATAGCAATCCTCTCTCCATATTATTCAAATTATGGAAAAGATCTTCAAATAAACTAGAAATTCATAGTGTAATATTTTTATTTTTTTGGAAGAGACTATTGAAAGTATAAGTTCCTTTCCAAGTCTGCAAGTTGTTTCCTGAAGATTGGAACAGGGTTTCTGTTCTTGTGTTGCTGTTCATTTGGTAACAAGATGAACCAAATGAACAGTAGTTCTTCATATTTCAGTAGCCGTCCGATCGTCTCCAGGGAGTAGCAGCAGCCGTTGGATCTCAACGTCTATTCCGCCTACCTTGCTCAAGTGGAACGGTGGCGTTTTGGCATCTTCTATTTGATTGGTCCGAGTGACAGTACTAGGGTGATGTGGCAGCACCTTATTGGATGTCCCAACGATCAGTTCGTTAATAAGTTTTCTCTTTTTATGTTTTTGCCCCAAGTTTTAGAACTATTTCTGTTTAGTTCCTCGCATGTGAGGAATACAAATTGCTTTGTATTTTCATTTTCATTTGAGACTTGAAGTTCATCAATTCAATTTCTAGGTTTTCCTACTCTCTCTTTACCTTTTTCAATATGGTATCAGAGCCATTGGCTTCGATCTGTAGGTTTTCGTTCTCGATTGTAGCTGCTAGGGTTGTTTTCTGTGCGCCGATCTAGTTTCCATTTTCTATTCCAAAAATGGTGCTTCCAGAGGATATTGATGTTTCTTCTTCTAGGGATTCTGCTGATCGCAATCACCTAGATGGATCTTCACCATTTTTCCTTCACAATTCTGATTCTCCAGGTATGATAGTGGTTACTCAGGTGTTGAATGGTGACAATTTCAGTTACTGGTACAGATCTATGATTGTTGCTCTTGAGGCTAAAAACAAACTTGATTTTGTTAATGGCGTCATTTCTGAGCCAGAGAGAACCTCCGAACTGTACTCTTTGTGGAAGAGATGTGATCGGATGGTCATTTCCTGGCTAATTAACTCTGTGAGCAAAGATATTGCTTCTAGTGTGGTGTACTATACAACTGCTAGAGAAATTTGGTCTGACCTAGTTGAAAGGTTTTCTCAGAAAAATCTACCCAAAGTGTTTCAGCTTAGTAGTGCTATTGTGAATAGGGATGGCAATATGGTCCAATCCGATCCAAGATCCGAGCGATGCGAGCCGAATGGATTGGATCTGTATCCGATCCAATTGAAAATGGATCGGATTTGGATCCGGAAAGCCAGACCCGATCGGATTTGGTTATGGATTTGGATCGGAAGGCAGATCCACCAGGTTCCGACCCGATCCGACGTATATGTGTGCTTTATGAACATACCCCTATTAGCTCCCTACTTACACTTCCAACAACAATAGAATAGTAACTCCAACCTACAAAGCCATTTCTTTTGTGTTTTAGGCTCCGTAACTTACAAACATGCTTTAGCGTATGAAATATAGTTTATTTTTTATATTATTTTTTATATTTTAAATGAAAATTTGAGCCTGATTCGATCTGAATACTATCCGACCACGCACTATATGGATATACGGATCGGATTTGGATCAGCTGAATGAAACCCGATCCGATCGGACCCAAATCCGGTGACGATCCGAATGGATCTGGATCGGATTTGGATCCCATTTCTCCTGTCGGATCTGGATCGGGAAGTGCCTGATCCCATCCAGATCCGAACCGTTGCCATCCCTAATTGTGAACCTGAAACAAGGAAATTCAAGTGTCATAGCCTATTTTACTAAATTGAAATCTTTGTGGGATGAATTAGAGAATTATACTGCTATGACTATGTGTACTTGTGGAGTATTAAGTAACTATACTTGCAATGTCTTGGCTATGATACACAACAAGACACAGCAGGAACACATTATGCAGTTTCTAATGGGCTTACATTCTGGTTATTCTTCTGTAAGAGATCAAGTTTTGTTGATGGATCCATTGCCTAGTCTGAATAGAGTGTTTGCTAAAATAGTTCAGCAAGAGATGCAAGGAGAAATTAGCCATGACCCTCATTCTAGCATGCCTACTATGGCTATGTATTCACAAGGTTCCTCTAGTAATGCTACAGCTATGTATGCTTCTCCATTTCATCATGGACATAATTATGGATGACCTGCTCATAATGGACACTCTTCTTCAGTGGTTGACCCTCCTAGTTCAGGAAATCAAAGGTCAAAATTGATATGCACTCATTGTGGAGGTTCAGGATATGTGAAAGCAAAGTGTTGGAAACTACATGGTTATCCACCAAACTTTAAGAACAAGCACAAATCTCAGGCTCATAATGTACTAGCTGAAGTCACACCTCCTAATGATGGAGTCTCAGACAAAGTGTTCCGTTTCTCTCACAGTCAATGTCATCAGATGATGCATTATATCAATGCTCAAATGCAGCAAACTTCTCATGGGAGTCAAAGTGATTCTAGCTCAAGCTCCACTTCTCATAGTCATCATTCTATCATGATGGAGAGTCCTGTGCATTCTTATGCCAAAGGAGATTCAGCTTTTAATCAACATTTTATGGGAGGAATTCTGAGTTGTCATAGTACTATACAAGACCTCAAAAACAGTAAGACACCTGGATAATTGACAGTGGTGCCACAGATCATATGTGTCATGATCTATCTCTTTTGAAGAATGCCACTGAAGTGAAAGAAGTTTTTGTTTATTTACCTAATGGGAAAAGAGTTTCAATTACTCATACAGGTACTGTTTCAACTCACTTCCTCTCTTGAGCTTATTGATGTCTTGTGTGTTCCAGAATTTCAATTCAATCTCATATCCATGACTCAGCTAGCAAAGGCACAGAAGTGTGTATTCGTTTGCAACAATGAGTCTTGTCAGATTCTTGATCAAGATGGCAAGAGTGTTATGGGAATTGGAATCAAATGTGATGGCTTGTATTTACTGACAATTCCTGCTATGAAATTGTCATCAATCTACTAAGAACCATTCTTTGTTCTCTAATCAACTTTGGCATCAAAGATTGGTTCATCCCTCAAATGTTAAACTAAAATAGCTCAATGCCTCTCTGCATCTTACTGGGTCTGCTGATAACTCTCAATGTGAGGTTTGTCCTCATGCAAAGCAAAATAAACTTCATTATCCCAGTATTGGAAAGATGGAAGTGAAACCTTTCACTTTGATTCACTGTGATATTTGGGGTCCCTATCAACATCCCACATATGCTGGACATAGATATTTTTTGACTTTGGTTGATGATGCCACAATAATTACATGGGTCTACTTAATGGTACATAAGTCAGAGGCTCAGACTTTGATTCCTCAATTTTATACTCTCATTGAGACACAATTTGGGATAAAAATACAGAAGTTGAGAAGTGACATGCCAAAGAGTTAGCTCTTGTAAATTTTATGCTTGAGAAAGGCATCATACACCAACTCAGTTGTGTGGAAGCACATGAGCAGAATTCAGTGGTTGAAAGAAAACATCAGCATCTTCTTAAGGTGGCTAGAGCTTTAAAGTTTCAATTCTCTTTGCCTTCCAAGTTTTGGGGGGATATCATTCTCACTGCTGCTTTTCTAATCAATAGAACACCAACTCAGGTTCTAAAACATAAGTCTCCTTATGAGTGCTTGTATGGTGAAGCACCTAATTATTCTGCACTCAGAGTGTTTGGCTGTCTGTGTTATAGTTCCACATTGCTACAAGGGAGGACTAAATTTGAACCAAGAGCATTGCCTTGTGTTTTCATTGGGTACATATTTGGCATGAAAGGGTACAAGTTGTATAATCTAAAAGAGCACAAATTTGAAGTTTCAAGGAATGTGGTCTTTCATGAAAGCACATTTCCTTTTTCCACTTCTCACTCTTTTTCTTCTCATGATGATTTGGTGCTCCCAGTTTCTGTCATCCCTGATACTACTCTTCATTATGGTCAAGGTACAGACAATCAGCACATTGTATCACATGATGATTGTACCAGAATGTCTTCTGCTCCGAATAATTCACCACCTCCTAGGAGAAGTGGTAGACAAATCAGGGCTCCAGGGTATCTAAAATATTATGTTACCAATAGACCAAGGTTGGTCTCAGCTTGTCTTACCCTGTTGTGTTTGATTCTTCCCCTGGTTCCACTTCATTTTATTCACAGTGCCTGGCCTCAATCAATGCTGTTCAAGAACCACAAAGCTACCAAGAAGCTTGTAAATACCCCTGCTGGAGAGAAGCCATGAAGGTTGAGCTCCAAGCTCTTGAATCCAATAACACATGGGAACTTGTTACTTTACCTCCTGGACATGATGCAGTTGGATGCAAATGGGTATACAAAGTTAAATTGTAGTCTAATGGTGAAATAGAGAGATATAAGGCTAGATTGGTTGCAAAAGGGTATACTCAGACAGAGGGCATAGATTACAATGAGACTTTCTCTCCAATAGCCAAATTGCCTACTCTCAAATGTCTTTTATCTCTTGCAGCCATCAAAGGTTGGCATTTACTTCAACTAGATGTTAACAATGCTTTTCTACATGGAGAATTAGATGAGGAGGTATATATGACATTGCCTCCTGGGTATGACACTTCTGAAATGGATACTTCTTTTATTTCTGATCCAACAAGACTGGTTTGTCATCTCAAAAAGTCTTTGTAGGGACTCAAACAAGCCTCCAGACAGTGGTATAGCAAGTTCTCAGCAACTCTCATGGAGCTAGGATTCACTCAGTGTAAGACTGATTATATCTTATTTGTTAATCATTCTCATGATTCTTTTACTTGCATTCTTGTTTATGTTGATGATATAATACTGGGAGGATCTTCCCTATCTCAACTACAAGATCTGAAGACTCTTCTTAACAATAAGTTTCAGCTCAAAGATTTGGGTTTTCTCAGATATTTCTTGGGTTTTGAGATAGCTAGGAATGATCTTGGTATCTCTATTTGCCAAAGAAATTTTGCACTTGATATATTGGAAAAGAATGGCTATTCAGCTTGCAAGCCAGCTTCTGTGCCCATGGATCCTAGTATCAAGCTTTCAGCCACTGCTGGTGATATTTTGGCCCTAGTTGATATTGTTAAATACAGAAAGCTGATTGGGAAATTGTTGTATTTGTGCAACTCTAGGCCTGACATGTGTTTTGCTGTACACAAGCTTTCTCAATTTGTTTCAAAGCCTACAAGTGTTCACCTCAAGGTTGCTCACCACATTCTTAGATATCTGAGCAATGCTCCAGCACAAGGGTTGTTATTTTCTACCAGTTCTCCTCTTTCTCGTGTGGGTTATTCAGATGCAGACTGCGGTGGCTGTTTGGATACCAGAAATTCCACCACAGGGTATTTGATGTACATTGGTGATTCCTTGGTTTCATGGAGATCCAAGAAGCAAATATCTCCAGGAGCTCTACTGAGTCTGAATGCAGGAGTTTGGCTATCATTTCTTCTGAAGTGCAATGGTTTCTGTATCTACTTTCAGAATTTGGCATTTCTCTTTCTGCTCCACCTCTTGTCTATTGTGACAGCAATTCAGCTCTTCAATTAGCTGCTAATCCAGTCTTTCATGATAAGACTAAGCACATTGACATTGACTGTCATCTTATCATAGATTTGCTCCAGAAGAAGGTTCTCATTTTTAGGTACATTCCTACTAGCCATCAGTTAGTTGACATTCTTACTAAACCTCTTCATCCTGGAATTTTTGGCTATCTTTTGTCCAAGTTGGGAGTGAAGTTGATCCACTCTCCAACTTGAGGGAGGGGGGGGGTATTGAAAGTATAAGTTCCTTTCCAAGTCTGCAAGTTATTTCCTGAAGATTGGAAGAGGGTTTATGTTACTGTTCATTTGGTAACAAGATGAACCAAATGAACAGTAGTTCTTCATATTTCAGTAGCCGTCCGATCGTCTCCAGGGAGTAGCAGCAGCCGTTGGATCTCAACGTCTATTCCGCCTACCTTGCTCAAGTGGAACGGTGGCGTTTTGGCATCTTCTATTTGATTGGTCCGAGTGACAGCACTAGGGTGATGTGGCAGCACCTTATTGGATGTCCCAACGATCAGTTCGTTAATAAGTTTTATCTTTTTATGATTTTGCCCCAAGTTTTAGGACTATTTCTGTTTAGTTCCTCGCATGTGAGGAATACAAATTGCTTTGTATTTTCATTTTCACTTGAGACTTGAAGTTTATCAATTCAATTTCTAGGTTTTCCTACTCTCTCTTTACCTTTTTCAATAGAGACAGAGTAAAGTTTGGAGAAGTCAAAATAATTTTTTGTTTTCAATTCATAAATGGTAGACACTAGACAAGACCACTAATCCAATTTTATATTATAACTTTTGCAGGAAATCCAGTACATGTAATTAAAGAATTTTGTATATTAACTTTTGCAATAACCCAATTCAATAACTTGATTACATCATATATAATGAATACAAAATTTGGGAAAGAAAAACAAAATAAAAACAAACTTTTGAAGGACCAGAAAATTCCTATTCGTATGGACTGAGTGAACATTCCTCAGGCAATGTTGGGAACCTCTCAGTGTCCTTGCAGTAGTCATAAACAACAAGGTTCCTCTCAACCCAAGCAAAGTCTTTCTTCTGTTCTTCCTTAAGGTGCCATGAGTCATATTGATCCCACCAGTTCTTGGTGGTGGTGGACACACAAGCTGGGTAAGGGTCCTCCCACTGGCATGCATCCACACTGAAGTCCTTGTAAGCCGACACGAACGGCGCCTTCTTCCAATCCGTCTTCTCCAGGCCGCCTCTCGTTGCCCAAACATCCGCGTTCCATATGCTCGAGAACAAGTACATTGGTTTCTCGTTGGGGAAGAAGTCGTTCGCGTGGTCCGAGTTCTTGAACACCCTAATTGGTACCTGGTCTACAAAAAACCTGCAATTCCAACAAAGTAAGCGAATCAACATTAAGTTGTGTAAGTGGTACCTTGGTTAGCGCAGTTTTTTTTTTTTAATGTTGTAAAATTTAAGGCAGTCAGAATCAGAATTGTGTGACAACTATTACTTGTTTTCAGAATAAATTTTTCAGCTGACATCTCAGAGAGCAATGACAACCATTGTAGCCTTGTACTAATATCTGAAACCAAATTGGGCACCAAATGCTAAAGATCCAAATTGTACCAACAATTGTAGTACAAACCAAACTGGGCACCAAATGCTAAAGATCCAAACCTTCTACTCTTCAGGAAACCAAATTGTACCAACAATTGTACATTGTCCCCAGGTATACCCTACCCCTGAAATAATTTACTTCACTTCACATTGTAGCCTTGTACTAATATCTGAAACGAATGATCAAGGGAAAACGACACTTTTACCCCTACGTTTGGGCAAAAAGACACTTTGCTCCCTACATTTAGTCAAAAAAATTCAAATGATGGCTTAACAAACGGAGATATGCGGAAGGGTGTTAAGTCGCCTAAAGTTTGGCCACCATAAGTGGGCAGAGTGCCTTTATCCAAAACACGAGGTGGCAGAGTGTCTTTTTCATAAACTGAGGGTGTCAAAGTGTCTTTTCCCTATTTATGAAAGAACTACGACTGTACAACAATCAGTCAAACATAAATGCAAATAAAATGTGATGAGAAAAGCTTACACAATCTGGTGGCTGTTCCAGAGGATGGAATAAGTATGGAAATCCTCGGTGGGATCGAACCAGAGACTGTGCCTCATCTCACGGTTACCGGTTCCATTCTTGTACACATTGGTCTGTATGAGGTAAGGTTGTCCCGTTCTGTTACCCAAGAACTCGAAATCCAATTCATCCCTAGTTGGCCCTGCCCCATTCTCTGTACACATCTGCACAAAATTCAAATTTTAAACTCCAATTCACAAGTGTGTATATATCGGAAAAATTCAAATGATCGATCGATAAATCTTACATAATAGGCTGTCACCACACCAGCAGAGTCACCTCCCACCAATTTCAACTTCATACTGAACCACCCGAATCTGTACATCTGCTTTGTTTGAAACCCACAACCTATAGTAAAATTTTAATGAAATGACATGTTAATTATAACACGAATACTCGAAAACAGAACAAAGATATCGTACATAGTACAGTTTTACGTGGTTCAGCAAATTGTCTACATGATCACAGTGGTATTACCTGTATCATTGTCCAAGGATAGATACCAGATCTGCTTGTCCTCAGAGGTCTTGAAATGGTTCTCAGACCACATAATACTAAAATTTTCTTCAAATGAGTCTTTTGCCTCTGCTACTTGGAAGAGTAGACAAGTAGAAACAGCTACAAACAAACAGATAAAGAGGACACTGGCCATTGAAGAGACCTTCCTCTCCATTTTTGTTTGGAGAGAAAGAAAAAAGAAAGACAGAGAATGAATGAATGAGTTTTGATCCCTGACAAAGAAGATGTGAAAGTGAATGATGGGGCAGTTTCTTATAAGCCTTTGTGCATTTCAAGGGTAGAACTATAAAAACCCACAGGAGGGAGAAGAATAATCCTCCTTGTTTGTACCTGAAATGACATATTTACCCTTCCTGATAATTGATCTGGCTAGTGGGTTTTGGGGTGGTGAGAAGGGTATTCCTGGAAGTTTAAATTAGTAATGGGGGGTGCAGGAGAAGATGGCCAGTTGGGCATGAGATAGATCTGTACAGGCTGGGTTCCATGAAATTAATTTTAAGTGGTGGAATTTTCAGATCTGGGGGCCCATGTGTTCGCATTATTATGCCTAATAACGCGAGGATTTTTAATTTTGTTGGTCTTTTATTTGCTGCAGTAGAAAGTTCTGGGAATTTCACAGCGGAATTTGTTGGTCCAAAGGGAACTAATTGTTGATTCGTTAGTAGTGAATTCTAGCTGAAACTATTAATATCCGCTAAAACTTTTGACATATTGTAGTGTCGTCTCGCTAACACTTAACTACCAGCAATATTGATTTTGTCAGAAAACACCCCTGCAGTATCAATGTTACCGACATCGCGCACTATTTTTCAAACATAAACACCCTTACAGTTTTACTTTTACCGACACTTAGCTACCAACAATTTTAATAAAATGGTGTGCAATGTCAGTAAAAGTGAAACTGCGAGGGAGTTTTCTGTCAAAAGTTCTATCCGCTATGTATGGAAATCAATTAGAGTATTCTTTAAAAAAATGTGTTAAACTACTACTTTTTAGTGTCGTCTGATACGGTAACTTTTGTAGTCTTTCACAGTAATCAAAGCGCTTTTGCTAAAAGCAGAGAAATTATGCCGGAAAATGGGGGTTTTCTTGGGGATAAAAATAGTGACTAATTTTTTAAAAAACTGGATTACACACACATTAACCATTTATAGTAGCAGGGTAGTGCCTCAATCATGTAGGGGAATTTGGAAAAAGCAGTGGATATATTATAATGGAAACTGCACTATGAATATGTTATAACAGTTGATCATGTGAATGAACAAACATTGTCTGGGAGGGGCATGTTATGGTGAAAGTCAAAGACTAGAACAACAAAGAGAAGTACTGAAAGAACAAGCATGGTTGGCAACACTTTCTCAGGTTTTTTCTTTTGTTTTGTTTTCTTTCATGGATCACGGGTTCTCACTGTCGGTGACAAACAGTCAACAAGTAAGGGCTCACAGAGAGAGTTGACCACGAAACGGGAGATTCATCTCTAGACGAGTTGTATAATTTATTTCTGGCTAGTCTCTAATATCTGACAGTTTGGCCGAGTGGTCTAAGGCGCCAGATTTAGGCTCTGGTCCGCAAGGGCGTGGGTTCAAATCCCACAGCTGTCATTTTGTTGCATTTGCAATTTTCGTACATTGACGTATCAATACGCTCGCCATAGCATCATAAAGAGTTGTCAGCTTAGGAATCACTCCACCCAAATTGCCATAACATTATAGCAATAAAATTGTTCCACAGTATGAGCACCAGCCCAAAAGATTGGTGGGTGCTACAATGTTCACCTCTGATTATATTTTTTTTTCAGGGTAACATTTAATGAGAATTAGGAACATGGCTCCTAAAATATGAATTTATTGGGAGCCACTTTCTTTTAATGTAATGGGTTTCATCTTTTACAAATTTTATAAGACATGAACCGTTCAATAGTCAATAGTAGCCCGAGTTTACTGGACGGTGCGAACCCTAGCAAGTTCAAGAACGACAACAATGACATATCTGAAGGCTCAATCGGAGTACACAGAGATGAGAGACGAAGGGTGGTTCTCGATGTCGATTACTGCACTGAGGCTGAGAAAGATTTCAACTATTGTTTGATCGGTTCCTTCGCCTCCGAGGACCGAATCAACGCCAAAGCAATGTGCAACATCTTTCGAAAGATTTATAATCGAGGTACTGAAATCAACATGATCCAAACTGACTTCAATACATTTCTCTTTTATTTTCCCTGGTCAAGGTTCCCTTGATAGAGTGGCCTCCAGGGGACCATGGGCTTACAACAAAAAGATCATGCTGCTGAAATCCTGGAATTTCGGAGAACCAACATCCGATGTTTCTTTTGAGAGATTTGATGCTTGAGTTCAAATCAGCAACACTCCTATCCCCCTGCTGAAGGAGGAGAGGCGAAGAATGGTCATGGAAGCTGCAGGGAAGTGATCACAATTGACAAACGTATCGACGGTGAGGATGGCATTAACCACATCAGGGGAAGGGTCCCATTCACGAAATTCATACCTAGAGGTATCCATCTCCGGGTTAATACTGAGGAAATCTTGCTTGACTTCAAGTACGAGAGAGTGCCTAGTGTGGGCACCTGGTGCGGTTGTCTTACGCAGGAAAGCCCTAATTTTGAAATAGTAGGACATGCAAGAAATAGTTGAACCTGGCACGACGACTTGCTTTTCGACCACCCCCAACTTAAGAAGATGACGAAGGAACCAATCGAGAAGATGACTAAGGCTAAACCGGCAGGAACTGCTGTTGAAACCGTAGAGGAAGTGAACAAGGGGTACAATGAAACAATGGAAGAAGACCCAGCTATATCAGAGCTCAGAAGTGTGGTTGTGTTAACAATGAGCTCTTTGAGGCTCATAGCAAAGAGGATGGCCATGGAAATACAGCTCTCGCAATCGTTCCTTTGGATGCTACAACTTCAATAATTGCCAATCTCTCCCACCCACACGTGCACTCATTGAGATCCCCCGGTTACCCGCACCGTGACAATACCAGGTTTCTTTGTCTGGGATAGAATATTACAGCTCAACCAGGTTTAGAACATGAAGGAGATTGGAAACCGCAAAGCACAATCCATAAATAAGCTAATCAAGCTAATGACCTGAAAAGGAAATCTTCCGATACTTACTTCATCCGCACACCAAGCAAGACAACAAAGCGAAAAATAACAGAAAGGGTAGACAATTATTCATTGAATGACTAAAACTGAACGAGGTAGGAAGGAAGACCCAATGAACTCTTGGTGAGAACTCTAACCCCCCCCCCCCCCAACCCCCTAATTCATTGGAAGCCGCCTAGGAAAATGATTTTCTTCAACTGTAATTTGTTTGGGCTTGGGAACCCTAGCACATTCCTAACTCTTCGCGGCGAAGTGAGGATTTAAGTTTTCGATGTGGTCTTCCTCTTAGAGACCATGTTACTCGGAAAATATATTGAGAAGCTTAAAAAAGTCTTAATTTTTTGAATGGCCTGCATGTCAGTTGAGAAGGCCACAGTCGAGGGCTTCTCTTATGTGGGGGTGCCATATAAAGCTAGAGATTTAGTCTTACTCCCGTTTTTACATCGACGGGTATTCAATGATGTGGGTGAGAAAGATTGGTTGGTTACTGGTTTCTACGGAGACCCAGTTGTAAGCCAAATGAATAATTCATGGGATTTACTCCACATAATCCAACCACAACCGAGTATACCATGGTGTATGATCAGCGATTTCAATGCTATTTTCGCTAGTCCTGAGAATGATGGAGCTCAAGCAGTCATATGCAGCCAAATAAAACATTTTATCCATGCGGTCAACTTATGGGACCTGCGTGATCTAGGCTACATGAGGGTACCATTCACTTGGTCCAACAATCAGAGTGATGAAGGAAATATTCATAAAATATTAGACCGTATTCTTAAAAACCAGGAGTGAGAGGATAAACTCATAGGAGAAAGGGTCCTTCACAGAGTCCTCCCCAACTCTAACCATGTTGGACTTCTTCTCAGCCTTATTAGCCCCCAAGAGCCTAGACGGCGAAGGTTCCAATTTGAGTCTGTTCGGACTTCAAACTAACAGTGCGAGGAGAGGATCAAGAGAAAAAGCTACCCCATGACCATGTCCCCAGAAGCTTCAACTCCTAGCCGGCACACTCAAAGAATGTGAATGGAAAGAGTTTGGCAGTATAAGAGGTAAATTCAAAGACCTTAAAGGACAACTTGAAGACCTTTCGAGCCAAGACCAATCAACCAATATTAGATATAGAACAATGGTAGTCCAATCTGAGCTAAACTAAACACTACTTTGTGAACATGAACTTTGGGGGCAAAGGAGTAGAGTGTTATGGCTTAAGTTGGTGATCATAACACCACTTTCTTGCACTGCAAGGCCTCTAAGCAAAACCGCAAGGAAAGGAACACTATTGGTGGCCCGGAGAATCCGAATAATTGGGTCCAAGGAAACAACGGAATTCTTCTTGTCTTAGAGCATCTCCAGCCCATGGAATTTTCCCCCTCCCCTCACCTCCCCCTTCCCCTCCCCCTCCCCCCACGGGCCCACCATTTCCCCCTCCCCCTCACCCTCCCCCTCCCTCTATAGGGTTGAACATGAACCGTATTTTTATACGGTTTTCCCCATCCCCTTCCCCCATAGGGTTGGAGATGCCCAACATTTTGGGGCAGTATTTGATGCGCAATTTAGCGTGCTATTCGCAAGTATACGAATCAAGTAATATAGAGAGTATTTTCGACTCGGTTTATCGATCCCACAGGGACTTTGCAGGTTTTTCTAGTAATCAGTTTTAACTAACAGAGTGTAAAACGGAGGAGTAGTTTGAGATTATGGTTGTAATTAAGTACTAAAAGTAAATACTGAAACGTAAATCTTTTTGCGAGAATTTTCTGAATAATCTTAAGGTTGTAAAACTAGGGTTTGAGATACTAGGTCCCGGGATCCCCTAGGGTTCTTCAGATTTTCGTTCTTTGTTTGACATGAAAACACACAGCAGTCTCGTTATCCGTGCCACGTACCAATTGTGCAATATCTTTTCTTTTCCTGCACGTTATCACAATCCTGCAGACTGTCGGATTCCTATTAAGCTGCCTAAGTCTGCAGTCTCGTTCTAAGGCTGCTAGGGTTTCTAACCTGTCCTGATGGCCCGGGTCAGATTCTCTAACAGTTGGTCTCAACGATTTCAGGCTAGTCCTAACTCCCCTTCGCTAGTCGGCCCATCGGGGTAAGGTGCTAAATTCTGTCTTCTCTTCCTAACCCTAACCGGACGTTTTCACCTACCGGCTCGGGTCTGTAGCAATTCTGGTTAGCTACTCCGATCATGCATGAACAGTAAAATTCAAAGACAGAATAACTGATAAAGCTGCTGATATTAAGATAACGTAATCATGAATTCATAGTCAAAACGTAGAACTAATCTGAAAACGAAACCCTAGGTTCACCGAGAACCTAGGTAAAAGTTTAGCTATTGAAATTCATAACGTAAATAACACAGTTTTTGAATAAGAGAGAAGAAAAGCAAACGGGTGTCTTGAATCTGGATTCACGTTTCCGTGCTCTCCGGGGATGCTCTGTCTTCTCCGTCGGTTGTGCTGTCTTGTGTTGATGTCCTGTTTTGTGTATTGTATGCTGTCTCAAAACGAGTCTGGACGAGTCTTTAAATAGTGCTGTTTTTCCCGAAAACGCTTGTGCCAGAAATTACGAAAACTGCCATCGGTCCACCGACTCGGGAAAAAAAGTCAAACTGGCTGCGTATATACGCAGGGTTGCGTATATACGCAACCAGGGCCCAAAAACTCCACCCACAACCACCTCCCTGCCTGCGTATATACGCAAGGCTGCGTATATACGCAGCCCCTGCGTATATACGCAGGCAGGGGCTGTGGTGGTGGCCCTGCTTGGTCCTCTGGTGGGCCTGGTTGGGTCCCCTCGGTCCCACACTTCTGCCTGAAATCTCCGGTTTTCCTTCCTCGGTGTCTTCCTGCTCTCCCGTGTTCCCGTCTTGCGTTTTGACCCGAAACTTGTCAAAATTACCAAAATACCCCTGGGTCAAAACCGCTCCAAATTCTGCCCAATCCTGACTCTGGCCATAGGAAAACTGCTGACTGAAGTTGGGAGACAAAATCTGAACTTGACTCCGGAAACCCGGGCCCGGTGCCAAAATGACCAAAATACCCCTAGGCCAAAACTGTCCCGGAAATCGTCACGAACATAAAATAGTTGCTCCTGACTCTGGACACCGGGAACCGAGACTCCTTACTCGGGCGTGGCCTGACTGGGACCCACACGTGACGGGAGTCGGTTTTTCGGCCGGACTCCGTTTCAGCATTATAACCTGTTTTCGGAAAGCCCTTGACATCTCCGTTCTTTTGCCCCCGGTTTCACTTCAAAATTCCAGGTCAAGCTCAAGATATTGTCAACCGAGCGCGTCCCGGCGATCCTCGGTTTTGGCGTTTTCAGCTTCCTCGGTCGGTTTTCACTGCTCGTTTTTCCTCCAGTCTTTCCGTTTTCCATTCCGCTCTCCCTTGTACCAGTCTCGGTCAAATTCTGCCCCGAGCATTTTCTGCACGTTTCTCGAGGCAATCCCGGTTCTGTCTCGGCACGCATCCCGATGCACTTTCCGAACCTGTTCCTGTAAAAACATGAAAAAACCCGCGATCATATCCAAAAAAGGTACGAAACATGCAGAAATTCACGAAGAGCAAATAAACGTCTCGTTCCTAAAATCGAGGCTTTCCGAGGGTGAATTCTGGCTAAAACGTGGTTTTCCAGCACACATACACATCTTTTCAGGCTATAAAATAACCCCTATTTGGGCGTTATCAAATACCCCCACACTAAACTTTGCTCGTCCCGAGCAAACTCCAGCAATATACTACCAATGCATATTATCCCGAATCAATCCAGAGCGGTGTAACTGCACTTATTTAAAAACAGTATTTATAAAAACAGTTTATAATTTTTTTTTTTTTTTTGGTGAGACTGGGCAATCTCTTCAACTCAAACTGAACATCATCAAGTTCTCATATTCCCCTAAATTTCAGAAACTGCGGTGATCGGAAGAACTCGCGGCCAGCCTAGGTTAGGAACAAGCACGAACACCACTTACTTCCGCTTTTGCACGCAAACCGAACGTATCCCTAACGCACACCTTCCGTGCTTTTACTCCGGGTGTACTGTAAATCTGCCGGCTTTGGGACGGTAGGATAAGTCATTTAGAAGCGATGTCCTAAACGTCACAGCACACTCACACATACCCCAATCTCACACTCCCTCACCAAGAAGACGGAAACTTACCCAAATCACCTAAGATTCTAGACATTCAATTTCCCGAGTCCCGGTGTAACTGCCGTTCTCGCGGCCACAACTGTGAACAAATGTGAAACTGTGATAAAAATTGCCGGCCTGGCGTTTTGAAATAAAATCAATCAAGCACCCTGAATTTTCTGCCTTTGATACTTTTTTTTTCGTTCATCATTTTTTTTCATCTTTTTTCTCGTTTTTTTTTTTTTTTTTTTTTTTTTTTTTTTTTTTTTTTTGGGGCTACACAATAAACAAATATAAACCAGGCCAACTCCATGATAAACCAAAAACGTGGGGTGGCAGAAAAAATACTGAAATAAAATCTGAAACGACCACCCCCACACTAATTTCGAACCATGTAGTCAATCTGTAAAATAATCGCGCTTTTCCAACCGATCCTCCTCACTCCAAGGATGTCTAAATAGCACAGCGCGTCCTCCAGTAACCCTGTCAACCCAAAGTCCCCCATGTCGTGCATAAAATTTACGCACTACGGCTCTCCTCCTGTGCTCACGGTGTAATGTCGTGAGTCACCGCCACACCGAAGTGTGCTGCCGTCACTATCTCACCCTTACACACCCTCAAATATAAAAATAAAGCTCATCCACTATCAAATATGACAATTCTGCTCTACCCCAGAAAATCCCCCTCAACTCAACTCCCTCGTGCCATGACGCGTAGGAAAGGTAAAAATACTAACAATGATGCAAATATCAAAAAACGGCTTCCTAGGTCAAACGGTTACCAAGAAAAGGATTAATGGATCAACGGGGCTCACTAGTGGACCTAAGGCGCGAGACAGGACGTGAGGTCCCCTATGGCCTATCACTCCACCAAATGATGTGGTGATCGTGATGGCGGGTTGACGACTACCTGGTGACGGTGGTCTGGCAGCTAGTCGGATACATTGCTCGGGAGACAGCTACTTGCGCTTTCTGACGTGCATTGGCTCTATTAACTCCCCTAGACAGATTCTCGCAGCTCTTCCTCACCTAAGTTCGTCCATTTTCGGGAAATTTTCTATCATTAAGCTCTATCCAGTTTTAAGCTAAATCCTTCACCCAGTCTCAAAATTTTCAATTTTTTTTTTAAAGTAATGCAGTTACAACGCCACCACCCCCACACTGGATGGTGCCATGCCCTCATGGTACTAATCATTAGGCATACAATCTGGATAGGATGAGCTAGCTTGCCTCATCGAATGAGAACAACTGGTAGCATATGCAGAAAAATAAAGCGAGAGACAGAAATTGAACCTGTGCACCCGGAGTCAGTTCTTACAGGCGCGGAACTTTTCGCAGAGATCGGTGGAGAAGGACCGTTGACTGGTCGTCAGAAAATTTCTCGACGGAAGTTGTCAACCTTCCGGGCTCTATGTGTGCTCTTCAAATGTGCAATCCCCGAGCACCATTGTGTTTGACAATGTGCTCCCATATGTTCGAGTATACTTCCGTACACCGGGGTCGATTGCTCGGTTCTGCAGAAAAACTGTTCCTGAAAAATCCCCAACTCGTACGAGTCCCAGTGACGGTCGAGTGTGCCAGAACACACCGGGGTCGATTCTTCAAGATTTTGAAAATCTGCCTTTCCTTCTACGAAATTTTCTGAATTCGCTTCAAACTCCACAGATCTGTGTATGGAGGTAGAGAGAGAAAAATGGGGCAAAAACGTGCTGCCTGCGTATATACGCAGTACTGCGTATATACGCAAACAGGGAGCATTTTGAAAAAGTTTTTTTTTTTTTTTTTTTTTTTTTTTTGAAAAAAATTCCATATTTTCACTGCTGGCTGCGTATATACGCAACCCTGCGTATATACGCAGTCAGCAACAAAAATAATTTTTTTTCAATTTTTTTTTTTTTTTTTTCAAAATCCTGAAATTTTCGCTACTGACTGCGTATATACGCAGGTCTGCGTATATACGCAAGCAGCAGGTAAAAAAAATATATTATTTTTTTTTTCAAAATTCTGAAATTTTACTGCAGGCTGCGTATATACGCAACAGCTGCGTATATACGCAGGCAGCAGGTAATTTTTTTTTTCAAACATAATAATTTTTTTTCTCTCTCTACTCCTTTTTGTTCTCGTTTTCTGCTCTGCTGTATCTGCACATGCTCAATTCAAAGTCAATACCCACTCATCTTACCTCTCTCAAAATTCAAAACTGAAAATAAAACTTGAAATAATTTAAACTTACTACGTCGGGTTGCCTCCCAACCAGCGCTTGTAATTTACGGTCGACGGCCCGACCCGGTTACCTCATGTTTGCTCAAGGGACGTCAAAACCGCCAGGGTGTACCTTGACGTCTGCTTCCTGGCCCAAATATGGCTTGACCCGGTTTCCGCTCACCCACCGAGATCTCAATTTTCCCGGGAAAAACTGCTTCCGAGAATCGCAGAGACGTATTTCCTGACCTACTTGAAACTGCTTCGGCTGTGCTGAAGTTTGATGGCTCGGGAGCGGTCTAACCTCTCGGGTCGGTGGCTCCTTGAGTGACGGGGCCAGGGCCAATTTCTGTCCACCTTTTTCGTCCAGCTGTAAAGTGGTCCGGTTTTCGGCTTGCATGGCCTGCTCCTCCTGGAATCTCTCCTCGTTCTCTCTGTCCACTCTGTCAATCTCTGCCCATAGCTCATCCATCTCTTCGTTTTCCCAGCCTTCTTCGACTACCTCTACTGCGAAGATGTCTTCATGCTCGTAATAATTCGGTAGTTGCAGATTTTTGAAAACGTTGAACTTCACTTTGTCTTCATTGATCTGCATGGTCAGTTCTCCGCTCTTGCAGTTTATCATGGCTTCTCCAGTGGCCAGAAACGGTCTGCCCAGAATGAGTGGTACGTCCCCTGCCTCCATGTCCAGAATTATAAAATCTGCCGGAAAAATCAATTCTCCGACTTTCACCAGAATGTCTTCAATAACTCCGTAAGCCTGCTTCACGGATCTGTCCGCCATCTGCAGCTTGATTCTGGTGGGCCTGAGTTCACCGATTTTTAATGTTTTGAAAATTGATAACGGCATCAGATTGATACTGGCCCCTAGGTCACACAGAGCCTTTCCTGTGTAAGCATTACCTAGGGTCACCGGGATGACAAAACTGCCAGGGTCCTTCCTCTTCCTCGGTAGCCCATTCTTCACACAATTGCTCACTTCTGCAGTCAGATTTATTGGCTCGAAATCGCTCATACGTTTCCGTCCATACAAAATATCTTTGAGGAACTTGGCATAAGTGGGCATCTTTGCTAACGCCTCCGCAAAGGGTATGTTGATCTTCAGCTGCTTGAAAATCTCGAGAAATCTGGCGTAGTCCTTGCTATCATCCCTCTTTCGTGTCTTCAACGGATACGGCACCTCCTTGGAGACAGGTACCGTTTCTGCTTCCTTCTCCTTTTGCACTGCATCCTGCTCAACCGAGCCCTTCGGCTGGGGGCGGTCGGCTGAGCTGCTATCCTGGCCAAATACTTCGCGCTCGATTTCCTTTGATTTTTCTGCACGTGCATGGCTAGGATACGGCGGATCCTGTAGTGCTAATCCACTCCGAGTGGTGATGGCATTGACCTGAGCACGTGGATTATTCACTGTATTCGAGGGCAAGTTTCCTGGCTCTCTCTCCGTTAGCTGCTGTGCTAACTGTCCAACTTGTACCTCCAAAGCGCGTAGTGACGTTTTGGTCATCTGCACGTCGGCTGTCAGGGCGTCCATGTGCTCGAACCGGGACTCCATGGTCTGGAACATGGACTTGATCTCCTTCATCTGAGCGTCGTACTGCTGTGCAGATGGGCCCGACTGAGCCTGGTGCGTCGGTGCAGCCTGCTGGGCTGGTGGCCTGTGCTGGAACCCCAGTGCATAAACTGCTGCGTTCGGGTTTCCGTACCGGAACCCGGGATGGTCTCTCATACCCGGTCTGTACCGGCTCGGATCCCACTGCTGCTGTACGTAATTGGAATCTTCGTTTCCGAGCCCCTCGATGGCTGTGTCCAAATCTGTTTTTCCTACTGCATCAGTTGAGTAAACTTTCTTGACCAAATCTTGAACGATCTTGGCCAGATTGTCTATCCGTACGTCTTCCACTGGCTCGGCTCGGGCCGTGATCCTGCGATCGTCAAACAGGCGAGTATCCTGTTTGGCTAATTGCTTCATCAGCTCATAGGCACCGTCCTTGTCCACATGGTACAGAAAATTTCCTCCGGCTTCTCGGTCAATCCTGTCAGCACTCTCCCTGTCTAGGGCATGGTAGAATACCTGCAGGATCTTCGGGTCTCCGAAACCGTGGTTCGGGCATCTTTTCACAAGTCTCATCAATCTGTCCCATGCGTCTACCACCGTCTCTCCCGTCTTCTGTTTGAACGACAAAATCTCGCTTTGTAATTGAATGACCCGGGAGGCGGGGTAAAATTTGGCAAGAAAATCTGTGACACATCCTTCCCATGTAGTGATCGATCTGGGTGGTCGGGATTCGAGCCAGTCGTTGGCCACTCCGTATAGGCAGTATGGGAAAAGAATTAGCATAAGTGCCTCTGCGTCAACTCCCTTATACCGGACCTTGTTGCAGTAATCCTCGAACTTCCCGATAAAGTCGTTCGGGTCTTCGTCAGCTTTGCCATGGAACGGGCAGAGGGTCTGCACAGTCTGGATGGTGGAGGGTTTGATGTCAAAGTGTTCTGCGGTGATCTCGGGCACCACAATAGCTCGTTCATGCCCCCCCGTGGGGACTTCGAAATTCTCCACCAACGCCTTCCCAGACCGGTTGTACGTCCTCTGGTTGCTCCGGGCAGCAAGGCCCGCTGTGATCAGATCTTCGATGTACCGAGCCATCTCGGCTGGAGTACGTGTCTCGGGCAGTTCTGGCGTTTTCTCGGTATTGTCGCCCATCCTGAAAAAGTAGAGATCTCAAGAGCAGTGAGATAACAGAAAAATAAAAAATAAAATAAAATAAAAATAAAAACTCTGAAAATTAATTCGGATTACTAAATAAACCCTAAAAAGTCCCCGGCAACGGCGCCAAAAACTTGATGCGCAATTTAGCGTGCTATTCGCAAGTATACGAATCAAGTAATATAGAGAGTATTTTCGACTCGGTTTATCGATCCCACAGGGACTTTGCAGGTTTTTCTAGTAATCAGTTTTAACTAACAGAGTGTAAAACGGAGGAGTAGTTTGAGATTATGGTTGTAATTAAGTACTAAAAGTAAATACTGAAACGTAAATCTTTTTGCGAGAATTTTCTGAATAATCTTAAGGTTGTAAAACTAGGGTTTGAGATACTAGGTCCCGGGATCCCCTAGGGTTCTTCAGATTTTCGTTCTTTGTTTGACATGAAAACACACAGCAGTCTCGTTATCCGTGCCACGTACCAATTGTGCAATATCTTTTCTTTTCCTGCACGTTATCACAATCCTGCAGACTGTCGGATTCCTATTAAGCTGCCTAAGTCTGCAGTCTCGTTCTAAGGCTGCTAGGGTTTCTAACCTGTCCTGATGGCCCGGGTCAGATTCTCTAACAGTTGGTCTCAACGATTTCAGGCTAGTCCTAACTCCCCTTCGCTAGTCGGCCCATCGGGGTAAGGTGCTAAATTCTGTCTTCTCTTCCTAACCCTAACCGGACGTTTTCACCTACCGGCTCGGGTCTGTAGCAATTCTGGTTAGCTACTCCGATCATGCATGAACAGTAAAATTCAAAGACAGAATAACTGATAAAGCTGCTGATATTAAGATAACGTAATCATGAATTCATAGTCAAAACGTAGAACTAATCTGAAAACGAAACCCTAGGTTCACCGAGAACCTAGGTAAAAGTTTAGCTATTGAAATTCATAACGTAAATAACACAGTTTTTGAATAAGAGAGAAGAAAAGCAAACGGGTGTCTTGAATCTGGATTCACGTTTCCGTGCTCTCCGGGGATGCTCTGTCTTCTCCGTCGGTTGTGCTGTCTTGTGTTGATGTCCTGTTTTGTGTATTGTATGCTGTCTCAAAACGAGTCTGGACGAGTCTTTAAATAGTGCTGTTTTTCCCGAAAACGCTTGTGCCAGAAATTACGAAAACTGCCATCGGTCCACCGACTCGGGAAAAAAAGTCAAACTGGCTGCGTATATACGCAGGGTTGCGTATATACGCAACCAGGGCCCAAAAACTCCACCCACAACCACCTCCCTGCCTGCGTATATACGCAAGGCTGCGTATATACGCAGCCCCTGCGTATATACGCAGGCAGGGGCTGTGGTGGTGGCCCTGCTTGGTCCTCTGGTGGGCCTGGTTGGGTCCCCTCGGTCCCACACTTCTGCCTGAAATCTCCGGTTTTCCTTCCTCGGTGTCTTCCTGCTCTCCCGTGTTCCCGTCTTGCGTTTTGACCCGAAACTTGTCAAAATTACCAAAATACCCCTGGGTCAAAACCGCTCCAAATTCTGCCCAATCCTGACTCTGGCCATAGGAAAACTGCTGACTGAAGTTGGGAGACAAAATCTGAACTTGACTCCGGAAACCCGGGCCCGGTGCCAAAATGACCAAAATACCCCTAGGCCAAAACTGTCCCGGAAATCGTCACGAACATAAAATAGTTGCTCCTGACTCTGGACACCGGGAACCGAGACTCCTTACTCGGGCGTGGCCTGACTGGGACCCACACGTGACGGGAGTCGGTTTTTCGGCCGGACTCCGTTTCAGCATTATAACCTGTTTTCGGAAAGCCCTTGACATCTCCGTTCTTTTGCCCCCGGTTTCACTTCAAAATTCCAGGTCAAGCTCAAGATATTGTCAACCGAGCGCGTCCCGGCGATCCTCGGTTTTGGCGTTTTCAGCTTCCTCGGTCGGTTTTCACTGCTCGTTTTTCCTCCAGTCTTTCCGTTTTCCATTCCGCTCTCCCTTGTACCAGTCTCGGTCAAATTCTGCCCCGAGCATTTTCTGCACGTTTCTCGAGGCAATCCCGGTTCTGTCTCGGCACGCATCCCGATGCACTTTCCGAACCTGTTCCTGTAAAAACATGAAAAAACCCGCGATCATATCCAAAAAAGGTACGAAACATGCAGAAATTCACGAAGAGCAAATAAACGTCTCGTTCCTAAAATCGAGGCTTTCCGAGGGTGAATTCTGGCTAAAACGCGGTTTTCCAGCACACATACACATCTTTTCAGGCTATAAAATAACCCCTATTTGGGCGTTATCAGTATTCAAATCCGATCAGCCACCTGACACAGATATCCAGCAGATTCTACAACATGTTCCGCAAGTATGCACACCAGACATTAGAAATTAGTTGGACCTAGATATTAATTCGGAGGACATCACCTCAACCCTCAAATTCATGCACCCGCTTCAGGTGCAATGTATTGATGGCTACCCAGCTCTTTCCTTTTAGAAGTACTGGCATATTATCGGTGACGATATAATTAAAGTTTGTCTTTCTTATCTTAAGTTTAATAAGAACTTATATGATCTTAATTATATGTTACCGACCCTAATTACGAAGGTAAAACGGCCAAGAACCATGTCCAAATTCTCCCCTATCAGTTTATGTACCATTGTATACAAGTTGATTGCTAAAGCGGTCGCAAATAGGATAAATCTGTTTATAAGCTCAATTATCGATCAAACCCGATGTGCTTTTGACCCTAAAAGATAAATTTCGGACAACATTTTAGCCGTGTTTGAGCTCATTCATACAATTCGTACTCATGTGAAAGGAAAAGACCGAGTCGAATGGAACTACTTAGAACCTATGTTCTCAAGTTGGGTTTTGTGAAAGGTTAACCAGAACTATCATGAAGTGTACGACGTCATTTAAGTACTCATTTGTACTAAACGATTAAGTTTTTGATGGGGTCCACGGCAACGATGCTCCCGATCCCCCTACTTATTCCCAGTATGCAGTGAAGGAATGAGCCGTTCTTTGAGGCAGTTGTTTTGGCCAAGCAGTTGGTCGGGGTCGGAGCTTCGCGAAGAGGATAGGAGGTTTCCCGCCTCTTCATCAGTGATGACTCTATCTTCTTTACAAGGGAAATATTACAAAATATTACAAAATTATTACAACTTATTACAATTTATGAAAAGGCCTTTGGCCAAAAAATAAATCTATCTAAATCGGGGGCTTCTTTCTCGGCCAATGTTCTTGCAGTCTTGAGAGCAGAACTGAGCACACTTGTGGAGCGGCTGAAGTTACTCATCATGAGATAAATCTTGAGCTTCGTACATCAACAGGCATAAACAAAATTAGCACACTTAGCTACATTCTTGATAGAGTCCAACAGAAAGGTAAAGGGTTGAAAGTAAGACACTTATCTATTGCTGGTAAAGGGGTACTTTTAAAAGCTATTGTTTATGCTATTCCCAATTATGCTATGATGTGTTTCTTGCTACCAACATGTACATGTCAAAAAATAGAACAACTTATGATATACTTTTGATGGAGGGAGTCAAATAAAATAATTATTTGTTGGCTAAAGTGGGAGAGAATGAAACTACCTAAAGGACAAGGCGGTATGGATTTTAGAGACATTCAAGACTTCAACAAAGCGCTTCTTGTAAAACATGGATGAAGGTTACTCAACAATCCTAACAGTGTAACATAAAGAATTATGAAGTCAAAGTACTTTAAGGACTCATATACTTCAGGTCGAGCTAGGGGTCCAGCCCTCCTACGCCTAGAGAAGTATTCATGAAGGCCTAAGGTTACTCAAAATAGGGTCGAGGAGAAAATTATGAAATGACAGCTCAATCCACATCTTCTGTCACTCGTGGCTCACTAGACCTCCAGCCTTTAAAGTATTCTCCCCTCAACGTGCAGACTATGGTGAAAAAGTCAATGATTATATTGTGAAAAGCAACCGGTAATGGATTTTACAAAAGCTACAGCAAAATTTCTTACCCATTGATGTTGAGGAAAATCACCCCTATTCTTATTCCTAACATAAATTCCGAATACACTTGGTCATGGTTCTATGAGGACGACGACAATTTCTCGGTTAAATCTCACTATGATCTAGCTAGACAACTACAGCAGACTGTGGTAAACATTATTTGAATCTCTTGCAAAGACCATAAAAAATGGCTGAATCTACTTTGGAAAACAAAGGCACCAAGGAAAATTATTTTCCTCGTATGGAGGATCCATCTTAATATTCCCCCCACCCACAATCGGTCTCAAAAATAGGGGCGAACAAATTGACAGTCTCTGCCCACTGTGTCACTATACAGATAAATCTACATTCCATGCCCTCAATCAGAGCCCTTCGACATCAAGTTTCTGGGAACAACTATGGGAAAGCAAAAAAATGAGATTTGAATACGTTTTGGCACTCAAAAAGCTGGATCCACAGCTACTTCGTCATAATTCAGATAAGGGCAGTGAATTGCTCAGCATCGGATTATGGGTCTTATGGACAAACCGCAACAAAGAAGTTTTCAAGAACGCGATAAGAACACAAAGCAACTGTTAGATCAAGCATTGACTTAACTTCAATTGGACGTTCACATACGAAACCCGGAAAAAAATCCCTCTAATCGGAGAATCACTGATGCAACCAAAGCCAGATGGGCAGCACCATAAGCCAGATTTGCAAAGCTGAAAACTTTAATGGATCCTAGTCGTACCTCCATTTGCACGCCGGAGTTGTTCTCCGAGTTCATCATGGGGACCTCATCAAAGCTAAAGCATCCAATTTAGTGGGAAAATTGGACAAAGGAAATGGAAGCTCTGACCCTCGAAATGGGAGTATATTTAGCAAGAGGATCAAACACAACAAGCTCATCATCTAACGTGACGTCGACCTTCTAAACACATTGATCGAGAGCTAAGAGAGGAATGCAGAATCCAACTGGTCAACAATCTAGTTCATTGACCAAGATGTGCAGAGGAATTACTATAGTCGATTTAGTTCAATTAAGTGTGTGACTAAAGTAAATACAATGCAACTAACCCATGTTGAATTTAGTTCAAGCAAGTTGTAAAGCAAGTATAAATCAAGTACTAAAGAAACTACAAAAGTCAGTTTACACATACTTGTTCAACTTAGTTCAATTTAGTTTTCTTCACAGAGAGTGAAACATACACACTCTAATGTATGAGACACAATTTGTGTGTGAAACATGAAAACACAGAGGCATTCATCGACGGATTACACTTAGCACCCTAGTATACAAACCCAAACATGGAAACCCTAAGATAAACCAACAACTTGAAACCCTAGTTCAAAAATTAACACCGACATAGTGAAAACCCAAACATAGTGAACCCACGTAGTTTGAAAACCACAGGCTGAAAACCCACAACAAAACTCAAACCCTAATGCATAACAATTTGTTCATTCATCAAACCCACACTAAGAACGAACCCTAGTTCTTACAAACCCAATTTTTCACAAAACGAACACATTAAGCTGCCAATGAAACAAAAACTCAAAAACTTTACAAGAGAGAGAAAGAGAGTTCGTACCATCATCCATTTCCCTAAAATTGCTCGAATCCAAACAAAATGGAATGTGGTTTCACATGGGAGCGAGCGAAGAACAAGAAATGGCTACCGATTAGCGAAACCAATAGATATGAATGCCTTCACTCCGGCGATTTCTCCTCCTCTCTCCCTACTCTCTGTCAGCTGTTGGAGAGAACTGAAGCTATCTGATCTGTCCCCTCCAACTTTTTTTACCGTCATTAATGGTGATGGTTGGGAGAAATGACTTGACGGTATTTTAGTCTTTTAACAAATATTATTATATAATATATCAACTCTGGATAAAATACGAGGGCAATAAATTTAAAGGATAAAAGACACTTTCCACCCTTATCTTTAAATTCCACTTTGCTCCCCTGAAATTTGAACAATTCCATTTTGCACCCCTGCAAACTGATAGACATAACAGAACCATAAAAAAGACAATTTTCCCCTACCTTTGAAGCAAATTACAGCACTATAAATTGTCTCTTCTCTCTCTCTGTCTGCCTGTCTGTCTCTCTCTCTCTCTCTCTCCTTTCCACCTTTAATTATGCAGAATCAAAATTGGCCTTGAGCAGCGATTGTGGTGGGTGTTTAGCTTCGAATTGAAGGTTTTAAATGTGCCGGTGAGGAGTAACGGTGGTGGAAAAGAGGGTTTGAAGGACGAAAAATTGGACACGGGTATTTGATCGAGGGTTGGGGCGGAGGATGTCGATCGGGAGCATTCTGTTCGATCCCCCTCAGAGAGGAAGCGGGAGAAGCGGCGACGGCGTTGGTTACCGGTGATAGAGGAGAAGCTATTGGCGGTTGCGGAGCTCGCTGTTTCAGTTGTCGTTGATGTTGTCGTGACTCTCATTTTTGTTTTGATGGTGCCCAGAAGAGACAGAGAGTGAGAGGGACGATATGGAGTGTGTGATGAATAAGAATGAGGAGGTTTAAGATAACAGAGAAGGCGATGGTGGGTCTCGTTTGGACGTGAGGAGGTGTACGGATGAAAAGAAGGTCAAGAAGGAGAAGAAAAGTGTCAATCAGTGGAGAAAGAGGTAGATGAGGTTTCATATTTTATGTCAAACCAAACTCTCATCCTCTTCTTTTTCTTCTTCTTCATCATCATCTTCTTCTATTTCTCCTCTTCATCCTCCAGCTTTGTGGCTTCTTGGACCTGGGAGGTTGGAAACGATTTTGACTTCTCAAAGTAGTGTTGGGTTACCTGGGTCGTGTCGGGTTACCCGATTAATAAGAAGGTCGGGTTCGGGTTTAGTAGTAAGACATGATTACAGACCCGGGTCACCATTGGGTCAACCCATTATCGACCCGTGACGGGTCGACCTGACGCGTAACCCGACGGGTTGACTCGAATTGCCAGCCCTAGGTTGGGGTATAGAGGCTCTGTTCATCAACTTTCGAAGTGGTGGAAATCCTCTATTTTCATTCTGTGGCCTCTTGGACCTTAGAAGGATTAATGCCTTTTAGTTCCCAGTGATATTAGCTACTATGATCTCGTAGTTTGAGTATTTCTAATTCGTTGCTTGTTTTGATATTTCCCGGGACTAGTATGATTTTTGGAGGTCTGTTATGTCTATCAGTGGTTGTTGTGTTAGGGTTGATTCAGTGGTGGTGGTGTTAGTGTTGATTTGGTGATGGTGGATTTGAGTAGTGGTAGTTGTTGAGGGTTTGAACTGAAATACCCCGTTTTGTGACTACGGGTATTTTGTGATATTAGTATAAGTGTTGGGAAGTTAATGTAATTATAGAGAGTTAATTATAATGCTTTGCGAGTTTGGGGGGAACTTTGTGACTTTAATCAAAGGTTTTACTGTCTTTTACTTGAGTTTGGGGGAGGTGTTTGTCTTTTGGCAAAACTAAGGGGAAATAAGTGTCTTTTGACCTAAATTTTCTTCCTACATAAAAGTTTCCTAATCCAAGAGGGTTTCCTACTTATGAAGTTAATTTTATTTCTAACTCTCATAAAAACCCTCACTCTCCCTATTTTTTTCTAATCTCTCCCTCACGTCCCTCACTCTCTACCCGTCCCTCTCTCAGTCTCTCTCGTCCCTCTACCCGACGGCAGCCCCACCGCCGCCGCCGCCGTTTCTTCTCTTTTGCGTTGAGGTAATTCTCTCTCTCTCTCTCTCTCTCTCTTTTTCTTCTTTCTTTTCTTCTTTCTCTCTTTCTTTTTCTCTATCCCCGTCCGTCTCTCTCTCCGTCCGCCTCCTTGGGCGGCGGGTTTGAGCGGGTTTGGTTGTTTTGTTTATTCTTCTCTTTTCTCTTGTTGATCTCTTGATCTTGTGATCACTTGTTCATGATTCATGAATGTTGCATGTAATCTTTAAATTTCAGTTTGTTATTGTTAGGATCATTGTTCATGGATTTGTAAGATTGATTATCAAGTTTTAGGGTTTATCATGTTCTTGGGTGTTGGGAAGAAACCCTAGTTTGGAAGAAGAGTTTGATTGAATGATTTGGGAGTTTGAATGATCATAATAGGTGGATAACAATCTGATTTGAATGTGGGAATCATGTTATATTAGGTTTAGTATGATTATAGGATGAACTAGATGCTTGGGGAAAAAGTTTCATGAAGATTGACAATTCCCGTATGGATATTTTGAATGAAGTTGGAAACTTGAAACTAGTGTAACTTTTGATTCAGGAATCGAAATTAAGATCCGTTTGAGGCTAAACTTATTATTTCGAACGTTTTGAATCCAATGAGACTGTTTATAGACCATGATCTGTTTGGGAAACTGGAGTAATAGATTTGGTGGAGTTATGATAGATTATGTATGCTTTAGGTTAGGGAATTTTGAAGCAAAGCTTTGGGCTTATTTTGGGGCATGATTTTAATGAGATGTTGGGGAAGTGTTAGAATCCTAAACCATGGACTATCATATGCATGTAATTAGTATAGCAAGTATATTGCTAGAATATTGGTTTGATTAGCATATTGTTATGTGTAGGTAACGAGTTCGTTGACGACGAGTACGTAGAGTACGTTGATTGATTGCTATTGTTGGAATTTGCTTTGAGGTAAGTAAATGTGTCAAGCCCAGTGTGCTTATCTCTTTCGTGTCAAACGAGTATTCGATTTGTTACGTCTCAAAATGTGTTTGCATGATACATGACTTGGAATATGCGATTTCTACTTGTTAAATGTTTTTGATGAAAACATCACCATGATAATGAATGAACTATAACGTAAAGTGGAAGATGTTGTGCGGGACTCTATTATTCTCTTTGGGCGGTGTTGGCTGCGGTCCCGTCTCTTTTTGATCCGGTTGCAAGTCCCCGAATAGCGGCATGTACTCACTCCTCTGGCCGGCGTAGTCTTAGGGGGGTGACGACACTTAAGGTCATGGAAGCTGTGGTTTATTTGATTTTCCCCGTCACAACAAAGTAATAATGGATTTGTTTGGTTTTGTTAACGGAATGAAGTTAACACTGGATTTGGATTTTTTCTAATGATTATGGAAATTGGTTTGGAAATACTATGGAATTGGGAACTCTTATGTTTTAATACAAGAGTCAACTTTATTACCGCTGTGTTTGCGAAAAACTCTTACTTACAAATGAGTCATTGTTTTATAACTACCTCATCATCGTTTTACATGTTTGGATGTTTGCTTACCAGTATTTCAATGTTGATTTTGTACTGTGGTGTTTCTTTTTGATTCCGCACCACAGGTTTAGAAGAAGGTTATCGGGAATAGAAGGGGACGCGCATCACATGGATTGTTAGTAGTAGTATTTCATTTGAAATTGAACTCTTTAGTAGTTTAAACGCTTTAGTTGTTTATGCCGGTTTGTGGCTAGGATGAAGGTTTATGACAATACATTGTTTTAGTTGGAGTTAATTATTGTTTGTGGATGTTTTGTGCTTGCGAACCATGTTATAAAATCTCCTTGTATCCGGGCTCCTCTCGGGTACGGAGTGACATCCCCGGGTCTCCGGCTTGGGCCATTTGGGGGTGTTACATGAACACCAGAAGATGAAACACCAAAAAAAAAACATAAGCACCATGGTTGGTACAATTGTGAGAATTCGTAACTTTCATGGAAAGGCAAAGTAGGTACAATCTGTTTGTTTTCAAATACAAATATGTGCCTCTTTTCACTTTCTATTGTTATTGCAATTTTGGTGTTCTTAGTGTTCTTGATGATTCAAGAGTATGGCAATAATCAAGAAAAATAATGAGGGCCAATATAATCCGAAAAAATTGTGTCACCAACTTTCCTAACGGGATATGACAGAATGGTGCTAAGTATCCTTTGAATTTCCGTTAACAAGGGTGCAAAATAGAATTGTTCAAACGTCAAAGGAGCAAAGTGGAATTTTATCAAAAGATAGCGATGGAAAGTGTCTTTTATCATAAATTAAATTACCATCAGGTGTAACTCTCTGTTAGTCTCCATCCACTGACCAATAAGTATTTATAATTAGTTCATGCGGTAAAATAAATTTAATCCATAATAAGAGGGTGTAATGTCTTTTACCCTTTTAACAACCATACTAAAACTTAATCTCCTGTTGTGAAGTTCATGTGCTGACAACAGAAGTATTACCAATCTCCGACAAGTTGTTATGCTAATTCTAAAAAAAGAAAAAGTTTATGCTAGGTTCTTTCTTGCAATAATAATATCTCAAAAGTAGATCCCAACCCTAAAAGTCATGTGCATTTCCAAATGACCTCAGCCATTCAAATCCTATCTATCACAGTCACCTAGCCATAGTGCTGCCCTAGCTCATTTCTACATCACTCTCTAGATATTTTCTTCTCCACTATCACTCACCATTGCTCTACCACATATAATAAGTTCACTCAAACACCAATCTCTCAACTCAATCTTCACCATCATCATCAACACCAAGCTCTCTTTCAATGGCAACAATGACCGCAACAACCCTCTCCCCAAAAATCCCTTTCCTAGACAACAAAACCTCCTTCCATGGCCAGCCCATTTCATCACGCGCCCAACCCATCAAGTCCACCCCACAAAACCTCTCCGTCACCATGTCCGCCGCCCCGCCGCCGCCGTATGACCTCCAGTCGTTCAAATTCAGCCCCATCAAGGAATCCGTCGTTTCACGTGAAATGACCCGCCGCTACATGACCGACATGATCACCTACGCCGACACCGACGTGGTCGTCGTCGGGGCCGGCTCCGCCGGCCTCTCCTGCGCCTACGAGCTCAGCAAAAACCCCTCCATCAATATCGCCCTAATCGAGCAGTCCGTCAGCCCTGGAGGTGGCGCATGGCTCGGCGGACAGCTCTTCTCCGCCATGGTGGTGCGCAAGCCAGCGCACAAGTTCCTGGACGAGCTGGAAATTGAGTACGACGAGGCGGACAATTACGTGGTCATCAAGCATGCGGCGCTGTTCACGTCGACGATCATGAGCAAGCTGCTGGCCAGGCCAAACGTGAAGCTGTTCAACGCAGTGGCGGCAGAGGATTTGATAGTGAAAGGTGGCAGGGTGGCCGGAGTGGTGACTAACTGGGCTTTGGTGTCGATGAACCATGATACACAGTCTTGTATGGACCCGAATGTGATGGAGGCGAAGATAGTTGTGAGCTCTTGTGGGCATGATGGACCGTTTGGGGCTACGGGAGTGAAGAGGCTGAAGAGCATTGGAATGATTGATAGTGTGCCGGGGATGAAGGCGTTGGATATGAACACGGCGGAGGACGCTATCGTGAGGCTCACGAGGGAGATTGTGCCCGGGATGATTGTTACCGGCATGGAAGTTGCAGAGATCGATGGTGCACCAAGAATGGTAATACGGAATTTTACTTTCAATTTGGTACTTCAATTTCACTTCCAATTTCAATTTGGTCATCTTTTAATTTCAATAGATTATTGGATGTGTAGTTGACATTAGGAGAGAGAGAGGCAAAAACAATTTATCTCAACCACTCATTCAATAATCTATCTAATAATCTATCGTTGCCAAACTAAGCATCTGCATTTTTTTAGCAAAAATCTGCATTTTTAGACAATCTTACTTGTTATGACACAAAATTATAACTAAAAAATCTGCAAATTAAAATTTGAGATTGTAGGATCTCTAAAATTCCAGGAAATTGTAGGATCTCTAAAATTCCAGGCAAATGTAGGATCTCTAAAATTTAGGATTTTGCACCTATAAATCTCTAAAAGTAACTTTAATGTATTTTTTACATTAGCATTATCATCGTTCATTTTTTACATTCGCAAATGAGTGCTAGCTCAGTGGTAGAGTGTTTGAAGCTCCTGCGTCATTCCGAAGAAAGACAATTTGACTGCGGATTTATAGAGCTTAATCCGCTAAAGAGCATGATGTCGTGGGTGCGAACCTGGTTATATAGTGTAATTCTAAAAAAAAGTTCGTTATTCAAGTTGTTGATTAAAAAGCTCCTTAAATATTGTCTAACGGTTTATCTACAATTCTTTTTGGAGGAAATTTATCTACAATTTACTCATGCCAAACATATTAAAATTTTCAATTCGGCTAGACTTTTCGCCCAAATTATTTTCAGCATCTTTAAGATTTTCAGCTGATACCAAGGAGAGCATGGTTTTGATATTTTTGGGGATGATTTGTGTGCAGGGTCCGACTTTTGGAGCCATGATGATATCGGGTCAGAAGGCGGCGCACGTAGCGTTAAAGGCCTTGGGATTGCCAAATGCCCTTGACGGTACATTGACAGGGGAAAGCAGCTTTCAACCGGAGCTCATGCTTGCTGATGTTAACGCCGGACAGGTTGTTGATGCATGAGCTAATGGTGAAGCCGGACAGGTTGTTGATGAACGAAATGGAGACCGGAGAGGAATAAAATGTCTAAGTTGGATTTGACTGAAAAACTTGGACAGTGTAGATAGCGACTGCAATTTGTTTTGTTTCATTTCAATCTGATAATGTATGCACAGACATGTGCGATGTGTTTGCAATTCAAAAAAGTTGTGTATTCGCCTCTCAGGTGGAGCCACCCAAGGACAATGATTGACACTTGCCCTTCCAATTTTCAAAAACTTCACAATTACCTTCAATTTTTAATAATTTAATAGTGGTACATTATTAGACGGTACTATTATGCAAACGGTTTATTTTCAGCTAATACCAAGGAGGGCCTATGTGGTTTCGATATTTTTGGGGTTGATTTGTGTGCAGGGTCCGACTTTTGGAGCCATGATGATATCAGGTCAGAAGGCGCCGCACGTAGCGTTAAAGGCCTCGGGGTTGCCAAATGCCCTCGACGGTACATTAACAGGGGAAGGAAGCTTTCAACCCGAGCTCATGCTTGCTGATGTTGATGCCGGACAGGTTGTTGACGCATGAGCTAATGGCAAAGCCCGGCGAGATCATGCATACGTAATTGATGAAAGAGATGGAGTGGAATAAGATGTCGGAGTTGGATGTGATTGAAAATGTACGACATTATTGTAGATCGGGTAATGCTTTTCTTTTTCATCTGAGTTGGGTGGACATGGTTTCTTCATTTCAATCTGTTATGATGTGGACCTAGTTTAGAATGGTGATGTAAACGATAAAACAAGAACACAAGTATTAACGTGGTTCACTAATTATTAGCTAGCTACCTCCACGACCCAAAATTCTGATTTTATTTAGAGAAACGCACCCGGTACAACCCTGATGGACACACACTGAAAGAGAAATAAACGTTATGCTAATACTCCTGTACCCTCACGTGTGTGTCCGTGTGTTACTATTAATAGCCAACCTTTATACACTTGCAGGTGTATAGTGGCGGTGAAACACTAAGAAAACATTCCTAAATGATTACTTGCTCCCAAAGCAAGTCTCATGACCCTAAGTATACCCACTGCCTCCAATTGAAAACGTTGCCACTTCAAACTTGGAAACAACTTTGCTATCTTTTGATTTGTTTCATAGTGCTGCCGCCTCATCAATTTGCCCTTGACTTTTCTTTGCCGCCCAATCAATTCAAGACACACTAACAAATCTCCACCTTGTCTTGAATCATCTCAGCAACCCGAACCTGAACCGATGATTCTCTCCAATAATCAACCCCAAACGTTTCACAACTGTACGTGAAACTCTCACGTCACAAGTTGCTCTAACTTCACCAAGTTCTCGCAACGAGTGCCCCCAGCATTGCTCCAACTCCCGTCTAGTTCCTGCAATCGAACCCTATCGATGCTCCAACTACGGCCGAGTTCCTGCAATCGAAACCCCTGTTTTTTTCCAACTCCCACTGAGCTCCTATAACAAATACATTTGTTGTTCCGACTCCCACCGAGTCCCTACAACAAAAACCCCAACACGTTGCTCCAATTCTCACCGAATTCCTGCAACATTTTGTGAATTGCTCCAATTCCCACCGAATTCCTGCAATATCGCCCCCTTGCGCGCCTCATATGGGCGCCCTTGCACGTCTCACATGTTCCGTGTCGCTCGTCAGAGACTCCCGCATGCCAAATCTGCCTCCTCGTCAAGAGCACGGATTCCGTGCCCCCAACGAGGCTTAGAGGACGTAGTCAACCTCCAAAGCTGTTGCATCTACATCCAGATCTGCAGATGCCTTCTTGGGACACTCCCTCTTCCAATGACCCCTCTCTTTACACAGTGCACATACGTTGTTTGACAACTCAGAACCCTTGTTCTTTCCCTTACCATAACCCCTTTGGACACCATAAATGCGCCCGAACCTGGAACGTCGTACTCCCCATACGCGGCCCTCCACCACATGACCCTTGTGTGAAGAGCAGATCTCACCTCCTCCAACGTGAGAGTCTCTTTAGCACAAGCAGGCTGCACAAAACCGTCATAAGACGGTGGTAGCGACACCACAGAAATCAGTGCAGCATCTTCATCACTTATCTTCTCATTACAGTTTCGCAACTCAAGAAAAATAGTATTAAGACTATCAAAGTGATCTCTTAGATCCCTACCTTCCCCCATGCGTAGACCAAAGAGCTGTAATTTCAACATCAACTTGTTTGTGAGAGACTTCTTCTTGTAGAGGCTCTCCAACTTGTTCCATAGTCCTTCTGCCGTCTCTTGATCCGCAACCTCTGTGATCACTTCGTCCGCCAAGCACAACATGATCGTTGAGTGTGCTCTTTCCTCCATCGTCTTGTACTCCTTGGTGGTTGTAGAAGCTCCTTCCTTATCTTCCGCCAATGGCAACCACATGCCTTGCAGGTTCAACAAAGCACATACCTTGATCTGCCATAAGCTGAAGCTGTTTCTTCCCGTGAACTTGTCGATCTTGGTCATCCACCGGTCATCTTATCTGAAGCTCCTTATCCTGATCCGTAACCCTCGAACGCGTGCTCCACCTTGATCGCGAAATTGTAGCTTCGATTTCAAGGATTGTGAAACCCTAGCTCTATAGCTTCACCTTGATCTTGGAACACCGCAACCTCTGATACCAGTTTGTTATGATCTGGACCTAGCTTAGAATGATGATGTAAACGATGAAACAAAAACACAAGTATTAACATGGTTCAATAGTTATTAGCTAGCTACCTCCACGATCTAAAACCCTGGTTTTATTGAGAGAAACGCACCATGTACAACTCTGATCGACACACACTGAAAGAGAAATAAACCTTATGCTAATGTCCCCGTACCCTCCTGTGTGTGTCAGTGTGTTACTATACAAAGCCAACCTTTATACACATGCAAGTGTATAGTGGCGGGGATACACAAAGGAACACATTCCTAAATGATTACTTGCTCCCAAAGCAAGTCATGACCCCAAGTATGCCCACTGCCTCTAATCGGAAACGTTGCCACTTCAAACTTGGAAACAACTTTGCTATCTTTTGATTTGTTTCCTAGTGCTGCCGCCTCATCAATTTGACCTTGACTTTTCTTTGCCGCCCAATCAATTCAAGACACAATAACACAATCAAATAATGTATGCACATACATGTGCAATGTGTTTTGCAAGTGTTCTGCAATTCACAAAAGAGTCTATCCGCATCCGGGGCGAGCCCCACAAGGATAAATAATGACACTTGCCCCTCTTTCATTAGAGAAAATTGAATGTATTAATCTTTGGGTAGATAATCTCAAACTATCAAAATAAAATACATCTTTCGCTAGCTTCCCACACCTCCTGAGTAAAATGACATATCTTCCTCTTCTACGCCTTTATTTGTGTAGTAAAGCGCTAATTTGTTGCCTTCAGGACCCACAAAATCATATCAAATCGGTATCGCCATATTTACCAGACTATTACTGTAAATGCATCTCAAAAATTGTTGGACTTCTTCGAGAAAATCTCGTACAACCAATCATGAATATTTCCCCTACGCCTGAGTAACAAATCCCTCCCCATTTCGAACTGAGGAGGAAGCCTAAAGTTGTTCTTTGTAGCTCGAAGAAACAGAGTACAAACATCATCCGAATGAAACTAATAAAACGAATCCGCCTGGGAGATCATTGCAACAGGAACCGTACGGACTACCTCAATATCAATTAGCTGAAGCAACTTGGCACGCATGTCCTCATTCCAGATCTTCGAAATAATGTATATTAGAAAATCAATCGTTATATCATCTGCTCCTTCTGAACTATGAGAGACCATCCTGAAGGGGTTGTTTCTTGGAATTTAATTATCCTTGAAGACTCTAATTTGGCTTCCATCACCTATTTTCTAAACCAAGCCCCAACGAATCAAGTCCTTACCAGCGATGATGCTTCTTAAATTATAGGAGACCGGGCTATTTGGAGATAATTCAGCACTCAAAATGGATGAGTTTCTATAATACTTAGCTCGGAACTCTGTTAACGAGACTGCACGAGTTTTGCAATAATCACCAAGTCTGTTTTGTCATAATCGCCACGTTGAAATCGTGAAAATCTCGGAATCCAAGAAGCACCATCTTCCTTCGACATATTTATCTTCTCCCACACTATCCAGTGCATTTTCTTTTGACCTACACTTCTTGCCCACCAGAATTGTCTGATTGATCGTTCCATGTCTTGAGAAGATTTCAATGGCAATAAGAAACAACCCATTGCATAGTTCGAGACTCATTGAAGCACTGCTCTAATCAATACTTCCTTTCCTACTGCAGAGAACTCATTTCCTTTCCAACTTTTTAAGTTTCTTGTGAATCCTTTCAGTAAGGTATTCAAATGAGACAACTCTCCTTCTCCCAATAGCAATAGGGAGTCCAAGATAATTGTCATGTTCTTCTACGAGCTGTACGCCATACTGTTGGCTTAAAGCTACCTCATCTGTTGGACTATTATTTTCAGAGAAAACAACAGAAGATTTTTAAAGATTCAATACCTGACCACATTCCTTTTCATAATCTTGTAAGATGGTACAAAGATTGTTAATTTCACTACTAGTCGCCTCGATAAATAGCAAACTATCAACTGCAAAAAAGAAATATGAGAAATAGTGGGGCATTCTCGTGAAGCAGAGAGACCAGAGAGTCGCCCCTCCTGCACAACTAAATATAAGTTTTTGAAAAGAGTTTCATTGACGAGAAGAAAGAGGTATGGGAATAATGGACACCGTGCTTCAGTCCTCAATCAGGGTGAATCATATATTTTCTCAGTTTCAATATGAGAAAAGATATGGACCGTGAGTCATTAATACGAGTGCATGTTCGAAGTTTGTGTTTCCATTTTTTTAATTTAATGTTTTCTCTTCATCTTCTTATCTTCGTCATTCTTTCTTCTCTTTTTGAAATTGAATTAAAACTGTTTGTCATGTAGTTATAAATTTTAACTTAATAAAGGCATATATTAATTTTTTTGAGAATAATATTTAAATATTTTATTATCAAGTTAAGATATAATATAATGTATAAGTAATAATGTTGTTATTGTTTTCTCAAAAAAATAAATAAATAATAATAATAATAAAATAAAAATAAAAATAATGTTGTTATTATGTAATACTTACCACAACATACTTGTCCATAGTCCAGCCATATGTGACATGACTATTTGGACTAGGGGCGAGGAGAACTGCCCAAACCGGCCACCCCAAAACTGCTTTGTACCAAATAGGTCCGAATTGAACACGATTTATGCTACTTGATTGTTTACGATTAAAGAACCGCAAATTCGAGAACTACCTTTGATTGCTCATGATCTGGCGTTGATAAATTCAAGAACTAATTTTGATTGATCATGATCTTGGTGGACCAGGTGTGAACGAAACTTTTCAAAACCAATTCAATCTAGTCCGAATCAAGCTGAATCGATATTTGGTTTGGATATCAAAAACGATTTCCTGCAAAACCCTCTAAAACCGGTCTGCGCTCACCTCTACCGTGGAACTCTGGGGTGCCGAGGGTTAACATTGATATGTTTTCATACTTTTGGGGGTACACACAAAAATCATGAATATATGTGAGGGACAAAGGTAATTAACCTTAATATTGGGAAAGAAGCCTAACTTTTACTAACTCACACAGCTCTCAGCTAACTCAGTAGGTCATGAGTCCGGAAACACAAGCACCACCATCGTCTTCTTCCAAATGGAGAACCCAGCTCAAACAAACCCAACTGATCTCTCAAATCTCCTCCACTCTCTTGCAGAGAAGAAACTGGGCACCAATCCTCCGTACCCTCAACCTATCTTCCCAAATCACATCCTCCACCTTCCTCCACATCCTCCACAAAACCCAATCCAACCCTCAAATCTCCCTCACCTTCTTCAATTGGGCGAAAACAAAGCTAGGGTTTGAACCAGACCTCAAAGTCGTCACCAAGCTCGCCCAAGTCCTAATCGGGTCCGGCCACTTCCGGCAGTCCAAACCCGTCTTGGACTCACTGATTCAGACATACCCATCTGCCCAAATCGTTGATTCGGCTCTCAGAGCTTGCAGAGGTACAGATTTTCACTCCTCTGTTTTGGGCTCTGTTCTTGAATGTTACTGCCATAAGGGTCTTTTATCTCAAGCATTGGAGGTTTATAGAAAAAGTATTGAACATGGTTGTTTGCTCTCTGTTCGTAGCTGTAACAAGCTGTTGGATGCATTGCAATTGAGAAATGATGTTAATGATGTTAGATTGAGTTGGTGCTTATATGCTCATATGCTTCGTCATGGGTTTGTTCCTGATAGGTCTACTTGGTCTGTAATTGCTTGGGTTCTTTGTAAAGATGGGAAATTTGGACCAGCTGTTAGAATTTTAGATATGGGTGTTGGAAATCTTGAGATATATAATCTTATCATTGATGGGTATAGCAAGAGAGGAAACTTTAGGGCTTCGTTTGAACTCCTTAACCATATGCGGACTCGGAAACTTGAACCTAGTTTCGGTACTTATAGCTCCATTCTGGACGGTGCTTGCAGATTTGGGGACACTGCAGTGATTGAGATGGTATTAGGTGATATGGGTGATAAGGGATTGTTACCGGACCTTTTGTTATCAGAATGTGATTCCTTAATTCAAAAGCTTTCGGACTTGGGGAGGACATATGCTTTGGATATGATTCTTAAGCGAGCTTGTGATGAGAAGATAGAGTTATTGAGTGATTCTTATGGACACTTGCTAAGTGCATTTTCCAAGGAAGGAAGATTGCGAGAAGCAATTGAGATATACCACTTGGTTTTAGCGAGAAGTGTTGAAGTGAATGAAAGTTGTTGTAATGCATTTGGAAATGTTCTCTGCAAAGAAGATCCATCAGAGGAAATCAGTGGATTGTTGAAAGGCTTGCTCATGAAAGGCTATAGTCCCTGTGAAGCTGAATTGTCTAAGTTTATAAGCTCTCAGTGCGCGAAACGTAGGTGGAGAGAAGCTGAGGAGCTCGTGAATGTTGCTGTTGAGAAAGGATTATTAACAAATTTATCATGTTGCTCCTCATTGGTCAAGCATTACTGCGCTAGCAGAAGGATTGATACCGCTGTGGTGTTGCATAAGAAGGTGGAGAAATTGGAGAGTAGTTTCGATGTTACTACATACAATATGCTTCTGAATGGGCTACTTAAAGCAGGGAGGGTTGACGAAGGTGTTGAAGTATTTGATTACATGAGAAGTAGAAAACTGCTGAGCAGTGCAAGTTTTACAACCATGGTGAGGTTGCTTTGTCAAGACAACAATTTGAGGGAAGCGATGAAATTGCATGATGAAATGTTGAAGTTGGGTCTTAAACCTGATAATAAAACGTATAGAAGCTTGATATCAAATTTCAAGTAACTGTAACTTTTTGTTGTAGATCTCAGGGCTTTACTAGTTTGCAGCTCTCAGTATGAACATCTCATTTTTTACTAACTACAGCAAGAACAGACTTCAATTTCCTGGTGTATCCCTCTTATAAGCGGAAGCTCCACAAAGACGTATGACCAAATTTAACTGTGATGCTAGTTTGGACAAAAAGAATGATAAAGCTGGTATTGCTAGTCTTGAGAGATTCTGCTGGGCAAGTGCCTCACTTAGAATCTAAATGGTGTTTTGCCAAAAGTCTGTTGAAGAAGCTGAGCTTTCAGCAGTGGAGTTAGCAGCAGAGTTAGTGAAGTCCAGAAGATTACAGGGGGTGATCATAGAATCAGACTGCAAGAGAGTGTTGAAGCTATAAATGGTGGTGGTGCAGTTGAATGGTTTTGGCTCACTAGAGCTTTTGCTCTTAAATTTTTTGTCAGTTCTTCTCCTGGACTAAGTTTGTGTTTTTGTCCAAGAAAGAGAAATAGGTTAGCCCACTGTGTAGCAAACTGAGCTAGAGTCTATAGAAAGAGTAAGTGGTATAGGTAATTTAGATATGCTGGAACCAAAGTGTTTGGAGATCCAGAGGCTAGAAGAAGAAAGCTTGGAGTTGTAAGTGTTTTGGTTTCCTTTTGCTAATAAGAATCCTTAAATTCATAAAAATAAAGAAGATGTTGGACATGGGATCTCTTATGACAGAACATTATACTTGGTCAATCATTTTTTCATGACTTTTTCCTTTTCATGTAAACGAATATCACACAAATAATTTTAATAGATATGTAGACACACCCGACACCCCTACTCTCACCTGCACCCGTGCTTCTTATCTTGTTGATTACGTATTCAATTTCACTTAATCTTTTTTATGACGGATTAAAGTTACCAACTGTTCGTAAGGTCTAATACCATGCAAAACAAGAACAATGAAAAAACTCATTAACTCAAAGAACAAGCCGTTTAGCCCAGTGGTTAGGACTCAAAGACGCTTCATTGAGGTTTCGAGCCTCCCCTGACACATAGTGCTTGAAATACGATTTATTTCATGTTCTATGTATGCATCAGGCTAGTGACGGATCAATGTAGAGAAGAGTGGGCGCTGTAAAATTACAATTTGACCGGTTATTTTTTTTTAATAAAATCATATTAGACCTCACTGAAATCGAGCAACAACCTCACTCTTTATGTTTATTCATATTATTCATAAAAATGTAAATTTTTTAAAATGTAGCCCCACGGACAAAAAATCCTGAATCCGCCCTTACATTAGGCATTGAATCTTATACTTTTGTCAAATAGTGCCTGTGAGGCAGGAGTAGGGGTCGGGCTGAGTCATATTTTGCAAGCCCAAGTCCATTCCCAGTCAGTCCGAAGCCCATAAACTTTTATACTTACAAAGACAATCAAGTTAACCCAAACAGGCCTTTACCAGACTCTTTATACCGAGCAGAAACCTAAACATCACCCATTTCTCAAACGCATCACTTCCACCATGGCGACGATGCCTGCAACTCGGAGGTCTCTCCTCCTATCTCTCTTCCTCCTAATCGTTCTCCTCACCACCCTCCCCGGCGCTTCCCCGTCCGACGAAACAGATCTCCTCTCCTCCTTCCTCGCCCTCCAATCCCGATCCCAATCCGGCGTCATCCGCCTCAACGACCACCTCCTCTCCCGATTCCTCTCCACCAAACCCCCCCGCCCCTTCTCCCTCCTCATCTTCTTCGACGCCGTACAACTCCACGACAAGAAGGAGCTGAAACTCAAGTCCCTCCGCTCCGAATTCGCCCTCGTCGCCTCCTCCTTCCTCGCCAATAACGCCCTCAACAACAAATCGCTCTTCTTCTGCGACATCGAGTTTAGAGAGTCCCAATCCTCCTTTGCCCAGTTCGGCGTCAACGCCCTCCCCACCATCCGCCTCCTCCCCAACACTGCCCAAACCCTAAAAGAAGATGCCCTCATAATGGACGGTGGAGATTTCTCCAATCTTGCTGATTCCCTCGTGAGTTTCATCGAAACGAAAACCGAACTCAAAGTGGGGCCCATCAACCGTCCCCCGGTCCTTTCCAAGGCGCAAATTGCTGTCATTATCGCGGCACTCGTTGTTTGTTTACCTTACGCTGTGAAGAAAGTGATTGCGGGCGAAACCCTTTTGCACGATAGCAAGATGTGGCTGGCTGGAGCGATTTTCGTCTACTTTTTCAGTGTTTCTGGAGCGATGTTCAACATAATACGTAACATGCCCATGTTTATATCGGACCGGAACGATCCGACGAAGCTGGTGTTCTTTTATCAGGGCTCGGGGATGCAGCTTGGTGCTGAGGGGTTTACGATTGGGTTTCTGTATACGGTTGTTGGGGTTTTGCTTGCGGTTGTGACTCATGTGCTTGTGAAGGTTCGGAATGTGACTGCGCAGAGGTTGATTATGTTGGTCTCGTTGTTGGTTTGTTTCTGGGCGGTGCAGAGGGTTGTGGTGTTGGATCATTGGAAGACTGGGTATGGGATTCATATGTATCGGCCGTCTCGCTGGCAGTGAGCTTTCCGGGGCGATAATAATTAGGTAAAATCTTATACTAGTTGAGCTGTTTGCGACAGTTTCTGTTTCGATGCAGATGAATGGTTATCAGAGTGGTTTCAGCTTATTGAGTTCTTGGTTTTTACTTAGAACTTCAACATAATAACATTTTAAGAATTTTATCGCATACCTAATGCAGTGGCTCTTGATTATGAAATCGCATTTCTGTTACTGAGTTTCGCGAACTGATTTCATATGCTTGTTGTGAATTCTACATTACTGTATCCATCCCTCTAGAGTGTGGAGATTGTGGCCTAGGTTTAGTAAACCAGCATAATTGAAAAAACTTAAGTATATACACAAGTAACATTTGTAACAAACCGAGCTGATTATTGTCGCAACAATTTCTTTATCCGTACCCCCGGATAAAAGGCTTAAGCCTCGAAGGGGCTAGTAGCAATCCACAAAGTGTACTATATACCAGATGTTGAACTCACAATTATGCGACGCGGGACGGGATATAAGAGTCCCACAGGATATACATCTAGTCCACAATATCTCGATATGGGACTGGATATTACAAGTAATGTTAAGTCGTTGAGTTCGTTGTATGCTATCAGTAACAAAGGGACCTGGAAGTGTTCTCGTGAGAGACTAATGTTGGTCGGGCATTTTTTTTGTCATGTGACTATTAAGGACATTTAGCATGACACATGCTTGATCCAAGGATTCCTAAAACAAAAAGTTTGATACCCGACCAACATTAGCCTTGGTATGATGGATTATTTTCTTTCACTTTGAAAAGATTTCTCTATTAGCCTGCTCCTTGGCATTTGAGGGGTAGATTATGATTTCCAAAAGGTACCAGGTTCTCTGTTCCTGCTCTAGGAAGGATGTTTCTTGCTCTGATTTGCTTGCTTGAAACTCGTAAGAGCTATTGAAGAAAGCCAAAATGATACTTATGTTCCATAGAACTTGATCACAATATCAGGTAACTTAAGGGACAATGGGTATGATGAGTATGGGGCTGTTTAGATGAGCTAGATCAAGTGAGCGGTTTAGCTATATAAGATCCTTCAATTCAATATTGGATGTTTGGATATGATGGATTAGGGTAAAAGACACTTCACCCCTTCCCTTTTGTCTGAAATTTTAGAATGTTTACACTCCCTAATTGTGTCATCGTGAGTCTGGGTGCGGTTGTCCATCTCTGTAGTAGTTGCGGTGACAAATTAGCTCTCTTTTACAGGATGATATGACACAGCCAGGGGTATAAGTGTGGAAGTGTCATTGCATCAAACTTGAGGGGGTGAAAGGGCCTGTTACCCAATAGATTATTGTAGTTTAATGGTAATTTTTGAAGGAGAAGGACAAGTTGAAGTTTCCTAGTGGTGCTGGCTGCCGCCGGTCAACTTGATGTCTAAGGGATTAGGAGTTTCGAACACTGGCTTTGTTGGGTGTTACTCGAAATAAGTTCCGTGCTGATTTGTGCTTGGTAGTTGGTACTCAGTTTAGTGACCTTCACGAGATCTTGCTTATACACTTATCCTCTACCTTGCGGGATTGGAGTAGTATGGATGGATAGCGATATAAAAGTACTCTCCACAATTCGGTTCTCCATATCTGCCACTCTGTCTCTCGAGTTGCTCAACCTCTCTCCTTTCTCCTTACCTCCGTGTATCCGTTTTGACTGAACTCTGTTAATCTTCCTGATCCTTACCATGTTGCAGGCACAGACCCTACAACAGAACCTCCCACAAGTAATAATTTTGTAGTTTGTATGGGGTTAGCTAAGGATTGCAAAGCTTTCTGTTTGATCTGAGGTTCTGTCCTGGAGCTTGTTGCCTACTTGCTTCTAATACTGAGTGCAGGTGAAGGGTGCGCGAGCGAGCTAGTGTTTTGTGATCACTATCTCTTATTTGTCTACGTGCAGAAATCGCTCAGCTTTGAGAATACTATATGGACCAGATCTGTTTTGCCATTTGGCTACGATTATTCGGGGGGGGGGGGGGGGGGGATGAATTCTTTAAGAATCTATCTTTAAGTAAGCAATGTTGAGCTTTTAGGCAGATCATGTCAAACAATTCCTTACACAAAAGCATCATGTAGTGGGCACATGAGCTTTTCTTGGTTCTGGATTAGGTTGATGCTGGAGCATCTTTCAGAGTCTCTGTATCAAAGCTTTAACGAGGTGCTACCCTCTAGCAGGCTTCAAGGTGTGAAAGGACCGGTCCGGGCCGGGCTAACATGGGTACCACTACCAGGCCTGGAGGAGGGCTGGAAGGGGAGGGGCCGGACCGGCCTGCTGGGGGAGGAAAGTGATCCGGACCAGTTATGGGCTAAAAGTCCTTTGGTTAGGGGTCAGGAGGGGGCCGGTTCGGTTTAAAATGGTCAAAATAATAAGAAAAACAACTAATTGGAGTTTTTTTTTTTTTTTTTTTTTTTTTTTTTTTTTTTTGTGGGGGGGGGTGGGGGGGGGGGGGACCCGAGGGGGCTTCTTCTGTGAGGGTCCGCTGGGGGTTAAACGCGACCCCGACCGGTTTCGGGGCCGGGTTAATGTTCTATGGGTTGGTGTTATGGGGGCCGAGCTGGGCCGGTTTTACCACCGGCCCGGCCCTCTTGACACCATGAAGCAGGCTTGTCATTCCAGGGCCATATGACCAGATTTATCCCGATATCAAACACGTGCGTAAAATAGATAATATTGCTGGTAAGGAGTTGATACTATTCGTGGTTTGCTGAAGCAGCAGTCTATAATGTAGGATTGATGCCGAAAGGCATTTTTGGAGGTGAGAAAAGCCTGGGCCTCACTGGCCTCTATAATGCATCACCAAAGATGCCTTATATCACCATGTTTCAAAAGAAAAGATTTTCATCCATCCACCTTTGCGTACTAATTCAGCAGACAAAGATGCCCTCTTAAACCTCACAACCCAAGTTCCCGAAATGCCCTATTTGGTACTTTGTCCGATGCCCGAGTTTCTCCTATGAGGGTAATATCGTAATTCAGACGTTGATCCCCCCAAACCCGTCCTATTTCATTGTTGCCCTTATATATGCATTTTCATTGCTGAGGGTGAAGGGGGAGGGCGAGATTAAGAATGGAAGAGCAAGTTGAATTGGTAGGAAAGGCGTTTGTGGAGCACTATTACAATGTGTTTGATAGCGATCGAGCTCTGCTCTCTTCTCTGTACCAAGCGAGTTCCATGCTCACCTTTGAAGGCGAACAGATACAGGGGGTTGAGGAAATATGTAGCAAGCTGGTTCAGCTGCCGTTCGATCATTGCCAACACTTGATCAGCACCGTTGATTCGCAGCCGTCCTCCCCCACCGGAGGCATCATTGTGTTCGTGAGCGGCAGCCTGCGTGTGGCCGGAGAGGAGCACCCTTTGAGGTTCAGCCAGGTCAGTGTGTCACCATACATACTATCTTCGTTCCTCTCTTTAACCACAGTTTGACTTATACCACTACTCACCGAGTAAGTTTGACTTGGTGATTTGATCAGCAAAACGAAGCGATTAAAGAATTTGGTAATATTTTGACGGTGTTGTAGAGTAAATTTTACTGTACGACATTGAAAAATTACCAAAAAATTTGCATCATTCTGTTATCCGAATCATCAGGTCAAATTAACTTTTTATCTTTGTTCTGTTAGCATCTTTGCACTGATTAGGATTTTTGATCGTGTTACTGGGATTTTGTATGTGTTTTGTTGGGTGTATCAGATGTTTCACTTGATGCCGACAACAGAAGGGAGCTTCTTTGTGCAGAATGACATTTTCCGACTCAACTATGGTTGAAATGTGCTCGTCGAAGAAGGCTTGTTTTTGTTATTGTTGGTTGTTATGAAGAACGAATTCAACTGCTGTTGCCTGGTGCTTCTCTTGTGTAACTGTTCATACGAGAACATTTTCTGAATAAATAGAAAGCATGGGAAACTTTAGCAAATAAGGGTTTAGTGCCTAGGTAAAGGTCACCTTTCTCGTTTCCAGGTCGTCTCGTTTTCTCTTTAATTAATGAAGCGTTAACGGATTAATAAGTGCAAACAAATTGTATTATGACACTATGCAGCAGTGTCCATGGCCAGTCTCTGGCAGGGCTCAATGTGTTTTTTCTTTTTACATCATATAGTCGGGTTCGAACCCGGAACTTCATGCTGGAGCTTCAAACACTCTGCCACTGAGCTAACCCCCATTTACGGGAGGGCTCAATTAGACCACAAGCTTGCAACCCCAATATACTATAATCAAAGAACCAAAAATAGACAAAAGGCTGCAGCCCAAAAATAGACAGTAGGTTTTTCTCAAAAAAAAAATAATAAATAAAAAGAAAAAACAGCATGCTGCATCACTTCATGCTGGAGCTTGAAACACTCTACCACTGAGCTAACTCCCATTTACGGGAGGGCTCAATTAGACCACAAGCTTGCAACCTCAATATACTATAATCAAAGCACTGGGCTCTTTGCTGCAGCCCAAAAAATAGACAGTAGGCTGCAGCCCAAAAATAGACAGTAGGTTTTTCTCAAAAAAAAATAAAAAAAAAAATAAAAAAAAAAAGAAAAAACAGCATGCTGCATCTCAATCATACAAAGTAGGACTGTAATTCAGGTAGACTGGACGAATTGACATTCTTCTTCTAGTATGAGCACTAGTTATTAAGATGTCCCAGTCTGTCCAGGCCCAAGTTTGGAACACAAGCATCCCGTTCAAGCCCAAATTCATCTGGGTAATCCGGATTCGGGTTACATCATGGCTAGGCTGTCTAACACATTACATTGTTATGCTTCTTATCATTTTTAACTAAATAAAATTTATCTAGATCACAAATCTAACTCGAGATATAAAAGATATAAAATCATCGAAACTATGCAAACAAAATTTATTTAGTTAAAATATGTTTGTTTTTAAAATATATTTAATGGTTTAAAAATAAATTATTAATATTGATAAAAATACGAAATAATACATATATTGGGCCCATATATATTGTTAATAACCCTTCCATCTTATTTCCATATAGTAAAAGTCGCACACTATATGCATTGGGCCCTTATATATATATTGTTAATATCAACTTGTGACCCCCGTCGGTCCAATAGTTCGATTGAACATACTATAATTCCTCGCCCTAATGATGGTGTTTTACTTCTACTTTGAGAATAAATTGGATTCAATATCGTACCAAAAGTGTGTCAATTTTCAATCCACAGTGAAACAGGGGGTTGTTTAATGATTTAGCGAATAATTCAACCAGTATTAACAAGTAGAATTTGAAAACCTCCACCTACAGATTGCTACACATTTATACATGTTTGTTTTTTGGTGTTTAGTCTTTGGCAGTTATCGCCCAAGTTGACGAAAGAGGATGAAAACACCTAAAAGAAAGTACTGCCCAATCCACGGTGAAACAGGGGGTTGTTTAATGATTTAGCGAATAATTCAACCAGTATAAACAAGTAGAATTTGAAAACCTCCACCTACAGATTGCAACACATTTATACATGTTTTTTTTGGTGATTAGTCTTTGGCAATTATCGCCCAAGTTGACGAAAGAGGATCAAAGCACCTAAATATTGTCGGGACTTTTTTGCTTAAGTAATATTCTAATTGATTGATTAAACCTTCTAATAAAATTGGGACATAATTTCGTGAAAACAAGAACGTGGTTTTTGGTTTTTATATTCTCACCAAACACATGCTTTTGCAACTTTATGACCTAATATTGACAATAAAAACGATTATTAGTATTTAATTCTGAGGGATCGTATGTGTGTACAGAATTCCTTTTCATGCCTCTTGAATTAACCTTCTATTTTTATCCCCAACCCGGGCCTTGTGAACTGGCTCTGCCATTAGCAGATGAGGGAAACAATTAACAAATAGTTTATCATTTTTATAATCTCTCTGTTTTTGTCGTTTACAAATAATTGAGGTTAATTAACCAGATACTGAATTGAAGTTAAGTTAAGCTTAGTTAGAGAGAGTGTGGAATTGGAACAGTATAAGAGCCTGGTTGGTAATATTTTTGCATTTTAGAAAACTGTTTTTCGGAATATATAGCATATCGGGGAGACGATTAACAAATAGTTTATCATTTTTATAATCTCTCTGTGTTTGTCTTTTACAAATAATTGAGGTTAATTAATTTTTTTAGTAAAGAGGTTAATTAATTTAACCAGATAATGAATTGAAGTTAAGTTAAGCTTAGTTAGAGAGAGAGTGTGGAATTGGAACAATATAAGAGCCTTCTTGGTAATGTTTTCGCTTTTTAGAACTCTGTTTTTTGGAATATATAAAAGTATTATTAATATGTGTGGTAAATTTATATTTTTCTGCTTCCTAGAAAGCATTTGCTTCCCCACAACTGATTTTATTTGAACATATATGGTAGTTTAGCAGCTTAGACTTGAGTTAGGAAAGTTTGACTTGATTCAAATTTGGCAAGAACTTGAGGTCAAAGGCAGTAGTATATTTGTTTCCATGTGGCTACATCGTTTCTTTCTTAGAATGTTACCAAAGTGGAATTGTTCCACCGCCTTGTCATTAGTATATAATGCACATGGATGTTGCTCAATAAATACACAGGAGTTCTGTTACCAGTTAGTTATAACATGCGGGTATTCGAGCAAGAACGACGAAAGCAAAATCAGTGGTATATTTGTTTCCATGTGGCTACATGGTTTCTTTGTTAGAATGTTACCAAAGTTGAATTATTCCACCGCCTTGTCATTAGTATATAATGCACATGGCTGTTGCTCAATAAATACACACACGGGTTTGTATTTGTGAGTTTGAGAGCTCCTTTTTTGTGAGTGTGTCTGGTGGGTTTTTTCGGGTTGCCGTCGTGGTCGTTGTGGCCACGTCGTGCATTGTGATCGGGTTCTCTTCTCAATAAAATATCTGGTTCTGGCCGTGGATTAGCTAGCGGGTTCGTTACGAATTCGTTAGTAACCACGTTACATATATGTCTCGTTCTTGTTTCGTTTCGTCGTTCTTGCTCGAAAACCCACATGTAGTAACAAACTGGTAACAGAGCTTTGAAACAAGAGTTCTGTTACAACAAACTGGTATCAGAGCCAGGTTCGAAGATCAGGATGGAGCCAAGAGCTAGGGTTTCATGTTTGGTGGAACTCAAAGCTAGGGTTCGCGATTCAGGTGGAGCAGGCTATCAGGAGCAGGGTTTCGAGATTCCTCCAAGAACGATGTCTAGTTTGGCGATCAAGATCGATATGTTCGTGAGAGAGAAGAAGGTACACCCACCATCTGAAGCCCCGTGGAGGGGGTTATCCGGGCTCCTTTCGGAGCAATCTGGCGCGCATCTGATTAGGCGTGCAAGGGATCTGGCAAATCCAGCACGCATTCGGTACTGGCGAAAATCTGGCGGTTCACACGCATCTGGCGTTCTGGTGATTGACGTTCAGGCGCACTCTGACTCCCGACGTGGAGCATCTGGCGTGTGAATTAAATCTGGTTATGGCTCATGCGTTGCAGGAACTCGTTGGATTTGGAGCAACGACATGGAGCTTCTGGCGCGTGAGATTTCTGGCACGTGCATCTGACTCTGGTTCTGGCGCGCATTATACACGAGTTTGTTCTGGCCTGCATCTATCTATTTTTAGAGCGTGTACCATGACACGCGTTGAGCTCGCATCTGGAGCGATCGGTATCTGGCGAGCATCTGGGGAATCTGAGGCATACGAGGCACATCTGGCATGAAAACTTGGGCACTCGTCATTGGTGCATATGGTCTGAATGACATCTGAGCACTTGTCATGGTGCATCTGTCTGGCGAAATGGGCGCATCTGGAATGTATTCGGTCCTATATCATTGAATACATTCGAGTCTAGTTCTGGGTGGAGCACTTGTTTCTGTTTCGAGAAGTGCAACCACATCGGGCGCATTCGTTGCAGGAATGCTGGAAGTTGAAGCAACGATTTGGCGATTCGGGTTTCGCATACAGCAGCGAAACATCTGGCTCTGGGGAGGCGTGCTCGTTTCTGGTTCAGGGAGACGCATCCGGTTCAGGTTTGAGAAGAGAAGCATCAGATTCCAAGTTCGGGTTGCTGGAATGATTCAAGTCAAGGTGGCGATTTGTTAGGAAAGTTTGACTTGATTCAAATTTGGCAAGAACTTAAGGTCAAAGGCAGTGGTATATTTGTTTCCATGTGGCTACATGGTTTCTTTGTTACAATGTTACCAAAGTATAATTTTTCCACCGCCTTGTCATTAGTATATAATGCACATGGCTGTTGCTCAATAAATACACACACGGGTTTGTATTTGTGAAATTGAGAGGTCCTTTTTGTGAGTGTGTCTGGTGGGTTTTTTCGGGTTGCCGCCGTGGTCGTTGTGGCCACGGCGTGCATTGTAATCGGGTTCTCTTCTTAATAAAATATCTGGTTCTGGCCGTGGATTAGATAGCGGGTTCGTTACGAATTCGTTAGTGAACCACGTTAAATATATGTCTCGATCTTGTTTCGTTTCGTCGTTCTGGCTCGAAAACCCGCAGGTAATAACAAACTGGTAACAGAGCTCTGAAACAAGAGTTCTGTTACAACAACTTGGCTGAAGACTTCCTCAGATGCACAATTTACTGGTGTCAAGTAAATCAGAGTCACTAGTTAGTTCAACGGGAACCTATTTCACAAGTTTTGATTATTTACACATAGCCCCCTGAAATTTATTATAATTACAGAATGCCCAAACAATTAATTTGGTTAACCTTGACCCAAAATATATTATTATGAAACAAATAACCCTTATAAGCCTTGAAGATAATCTACGCCATTAATTTCAGCTTAACACAACTTTTTGTAAGAAAAAAAAAATACTATTTTGTCACTACTACATTGTGTGGTCAAAACATAGTTTCTTAGGAGGTTAACTTGATGAAACCTGACTTATCGATTAATATAATGAGCAATCTTGCTCAAGAATATGGAGGCTAGAAAGGTCTTTATGACTGACAACTAAGAGTTAGAGCTTATTTGTGATCAATTGAAAAAGAGTTGGACAAATTGAAAATTGGGTTTTGAAGAATTAAGTAAGATTTTTAAAACAGGCTCTTGGTGATTCAAAGCATTCAAAAGATATTATAGTGTAAAATTTGGCAAAAACATGCTAACTCACATAGTCATTTCACTAGTATCGACATATTATAACACAAATTTTCTGCAACTTTGAGCTTTAACTTGAGGAATCTAAAGATGAAATTTGATCACACGGTTAACATAAAATCTCTAAAGTTATAAAAAGAGAGTCACCCTCTCAAATTTCAGCTCAATCCACCAAAAATTGACCAAGTTATCAAGGTTGAAGTTGGCCCAAAAATAAATGTGTAGGACATATTTAAGATTAAGCTTATTTCCTAGCAACTTTAGCTAGATTTTCTTGTGGAAATACATATATTCAAGGCAAAAAACCAACACAGAGTTGTTGAACAATGCACCGAGAGTAAACAGAGCAAAAATCCTCTGCAAACCAGCAAGTATAGAGAAAGCTACAGAGATCAGAAGTTTAATGGTTTCACTGTGTTATGAATATAGTGAAGTTCTATCTCATTTTCTTATAAGTTTACAATATTTTTAGGTAACTTAATCATGAATTCCCAGCAACCGATTCACAGAGTATTGAAAATTTCTTCTCAATTTTTCCAGAGACTATCGAGCTCTGCAAACCCATAACCAGAGAGGGAGAGATGAAGCTCTGAACATAGCACGAAAAGTAACCGGAAAACGCACGGGAAAATGGACATAAACCGATAAAAACTTTTTCTAGATGGTTATTTGTTCGACAAAATCCCAAGTATAGGATATCCTCTCAAGTAATACAATCCGGTAATTCCGGAGTCGAATCCACAAGGAGAGGAGGTTTAGACAATGACTTGCAATCACTAGAAAACGACAGAATAAAGCAAGTAACACAAACTCTCAATGGCTTTAAAGCTTGCCAAGCTATCAAATCCACCACAAAATGTGATGGAGCAAGTTTAGAGTACGATTTAGAGAACAAAGTAAATGACTACTAAGGCGACAATTCAAGAAACTAAGTGAAACGACAAGTAATGAGGGGCTAGGGATCATCGGTTTCTCTAGTGACCAATCCTCCTATTAGATTCAAGCCCGGTTCTCAAATTACATGTAGCAATCCACAAGACAAGTATGTGAAGAAGAGATTGCTTATTGCACTCCAACTCACCACAAATGAAGTGTTTAGTCCTAACACGCTAATCAAGCACTAGTGAGGCTATTCAAATGAGATTTCCAAATTTCAAGTGTTTCAAGCATCAACCATATGTAAACACACATAGGTGTTTCCACATGAAAGATCAAGCAACAAATGAGATTTGTAAATTCTCACTCAAATCACCTAACTAGAACTCAATTTCTCAAAGTTAGGATTGATGAGTTCCTCTCACTCAAATGCAACTTCAAATCAAACAAGTCAAGACTATTCGCACATCTACCTATTCAATGCATCAAATACTTCAACAAGAGAAATCCAAACATTGCACTAAGCATTCAAGTGAACCCAATTCAACTCATTCATCCTTGAAGTTCAAATTGAATCAATAGAGAGATTTAGACACTAGATAGTCCCAAATCACCCAAGCAAATGAATTAGCTAAACATTATAAGAAATTCAAGAGAGATTGAGAGAAATTTACTTTCAATAATAAAAACTTGAATCACAATTGATGTCATACACTTGTTTTTCCAATTCAACCTCAACACTTGATAAAAACTACATAAAACTAAGAACAAAATAGCCAAAAACTCAAGCTAAACTATCAACTAATGAAGAGAAACCCCTAACAAGCTACTGCTGCTGCTGAAACAAAGCATGAACAGAGAAGAAGACAGCAACAGCAATCACATACGAACCCAGAAATGGCTCTAGAACAGAGCAGTGTAACAGTGGCTTAACACCCCAGAAATCACTAACAAATCCCACCTCCTCTCTCTCTCTCTTCCTCTTTCTAGGTTCTTGATCCTTAGAGAGCTCAAGACCAACCCAGAAATGGGCGAAATCGGAGAGAGAGAGGAGAAAACAGAGCACCGTCGGGTCTGAGTGAGCCGAACCCTCATCTTCTTCTTCGACTTCAGATTATATAGAGGGTAGGGATATGATTGCGTAGCCCCCAAGAACAAATCTCCACCCTTGAATTGAACTCAGAAGCCCTCCATCGTTGATTGAAACAAACCCTAGAATTTGGGGCTTTTTCGTCTATTCGTTCTTAGGCCGAATTGATTGGAGTAGGTGAAAGAGGATGGGCTAGGGAGTTGATTGGGACCAATTTGAGTCGATTTGGTGAAGGCTAGGGTTGATTTTGGGGGTAGCTTGGAGCTTCGGTCGTTGGCCATGGAAGCTTCGTGTACTGCTGCGTCGTGAGGGAGGAAGACGACGTGATCTGGTGCTGATCTGTTTTGGTGAAAGTGCACCCGACTCCCCCTAGTTTGATGTAATGTTTTAAAAGACCCCCGTCTCTTACTTAAAACATTCTGAAAATGGCACTTTAACCCCCACTCCGTTAAAAACTCATCTTTTTAGTCCTTAAAAAATTTAGAAAACTTCACTAAGCTCCCCAAATCCGTTAAAATTACTTCAAACAAGCCCTTTTATGTAACATTGTCCTTGGAAAGTGGCATCTTGTCTTCTTAGACTTCACTTTTTCGCCTCTATCTTCGAATATTCTTCCAATTAAGTCCTCAAAGCCCCCTTCTTGATGTCTCTTGGCCCCTCCAAAGCGTCTCAATTCATCATTCAAGCTCTCTCCTAGCTAGCCTCACCTACAAAACAAGATAAAAACAACCAAAGCTACGAAAACAAGCATAAGTCTAGAATTAGGGATATAACACGCAAATAACACATAAAAGTAAGTTAAGAGGAGTTCACTAACCTACTAAAACATGCGATTTTATGTCGTTAACAGTATTCAAAGCCTAACAGCGGTCAACACTTCATTTTGCAACAAACTGAAACCAAAATGAGCAAGCAAAACGCTGATTACAACTAGCTTCGACGAGAAACTTAGAATCCGGTGTCCCATTTTCAGTTTCCAGCGATCCCGACGATTCCAACGAATTGGCCTATGAAACTTATATGGGTAAAAGACAAAAACCACCCCTTGAATATGGGTGATATACAAAAACACCCCCTCGTGTTCGGGGATATACAAAAACCACCCCTGTGAGAGTCGGACGTTAGACAAATACCACCCTTCTGTTACAATCCGTTAGTATAGGGGTGTAATATGACTTTTTTATGAACATTTTGCCCCTAGTTGTATTTTTGTGTTTATTGTGGTTTATGTTCCTGATGTTCTTCTTCACCAACACACCACCAGAAACACCACCACCAACACCATTATCTCTCAAACGGACAATCTCATACCTTTCGGTCTCAATTTTTCAATTTGAAAGAACAAACTGTCAGTCCTCCAAAAATCCAATCCTAACAAAGATCAGGACCACCGTCGGCGCCGAAACCTCAGAACGGAAGGAGAAGAAGATATATTTAAGAAAGAACAGATTTACCTCATGCCTTCCTTCAACCCTAGTGAAGACAACCATCCTCAATTCCTCCAGTGTGATCATCCCATCTTTGTCCCCATCAAACACATCAAAAGCATCCTTCAAATCATTCTCATTACCAACCTCTGTTTCTTCCACTTTCTTCTCTTTACCCACAAACGAACCCAACAACCCACAAAACTCGTCGATGTCGATCGAACCATCTCCGTTTAAATCCAATCTCTCCACCGCGTCAGCTATCTCTGACTCTGCCATGTAGATCCCGATGTTCTTGAATGATTCCTTGAGATCCTGCTTCGATATGAACCCGTCGTTGTTCTTGTCGAACGTTGCGAAGACTCGCTTCAACTCCAATCTGTGGATGTGGGTTGAGTTGGGTTTCGGTTCTGGTTCTGATTTTGATTTTATTTCTGGGTGGTTGTTGTTGTTGTTCTCTTTCTATCCGGGCTTGTGGTTGGTCGTCGGCAAGTGTTTGTTGAAATGGCCCAGGGATCTGAGTTTGTTTGTGGGTATGTTGAAGTACCAGAACCGCCGGCGCCTACCGGAACCAAAGTCAGAACCCCTACCGGAACTCCACCGAGAATTCGAAGACTGGTCGCCGTACTTTCCGCCACCACCGTAAGATCCCTCCGCCGAGCTTCCACCGGTCTAGCTCCTCCGCGGTCCTCTCCCTCGGACCGGTCGAGAGATCCGTCATATCTTCGGTCGTCCATAGGACGAGAAAGAAAAAAGAGAGAAGAGGGAGAGGATTTTCAGAGATAGGTGGCTAGTTTGTGATGGTGGCTAGGGTTTTTTCAGAGATGGGGAGATGATGATGATGAAGGGAGAGAGAGACGAAGTATTGGTGCCTGGTGGAGAGGAGGAAGAAATAGTATTTATATGGTGTAATTATGAATCAACATTTAGCGATAGTTTTGTCTTTTCAGCTCATCCGTTAGTTCCGCCAGTTAGCAGGGGTGGTTTTTGTATATCCCCGAACACGAGGGGTGTTTTTGTATATCACCCATACTCAAGGGGTGGTTTTTGTCTTTTACCCAACTTATGTTTATAGGTTCACCTGAAAAAGAGGATCAGGAATCCATCGATTTTAAACACCAATTCATAACCAAGAGGGAGAATTTGGCTAACTAACTAGGGATCCTCAAGAGACTTACCTGGTTACTCCCTCCATACGCAATGAAACTCCGAATTTTCTTGTGCATTTTGATCACCATACCGGGGTGCTTCTTGGGTTACAAAATTTTTGGAGGAGGTGGTGTGGTGGTGGTGTTTGTGGTGATTGTTCATGATGATGAAGAAGAGGATGAATATAGCTTGAAGCTTGATGAATTCAGCTAGTGGAGAAGGTGTAGGAGATGCTTCGCAAGCTCCTTGTGAAGAGACATGCGGTGGACATGCATTGTTGGGGGGGGGGGGGTAGGGGTTGAAGTAAAAAAATTCAAACTTTAGGGGTAGGTTTAAAATTAAGTTAAATTCTCATTTCTTGAAAAATACTCTTGGGCCCCAAAACTCCAGAGTAATCTATTTGCATCACAAAATTTTCAAAAATCTCAGAATGGCCAAGATTCAGCTATATTATCAAGTTTTAAGAATTTACATTTGAGCCCCCATAGTTATTGATAATTCCATATTGCCCCATGTTAAGTTCTCATTCTAAGGATTCCTGATGATCAATTGTCAGCAATACGTGAGAAAGAATTTGCACAATTGACTCAAACTTTTTAATAATTTACTTTGACCCCCTATAAGATGTCAGGGTGCTACAGTATTATTTGACACTCTTATCCATTCATAAATATCAATAATTATTTATTGAAAAAAAACAGTTACTAAACTTCTTTCTCTCTCGAACCTCTCTCTGTGATGTCAAAATAATTGCTCTAAGCTTGTGTGTCTCATCAATCATAGGGGCTCGCCGCCGGCGAGGCCCTGCCCTTCTTCTTGTTATCAAAATGTTATTTTATTTATGTATTTTCAGTTTTGACCGTTTAAGAACGGTTTTCCTCCGTCAAATGACGACCAACTACCGCATTAAAGCGGCCAACTACCGCTTGGGAGTGGTTCTCTTCTGCCAACGGGCGGCCAACCACCGCTTGTGAGCGGTTCTCTTCCGCCAATGGGCAGCCAACTACCGCCTAGGAGCGGTTCTCTTCCGCCAATGAGCGACCAACTAACGCCAAGGAGCGGTTCTCTTCCGCCATAGGGCGGCTAAATACCGCCTAAATGCGGGTTTTTATCTACAATAATGTACTAATCTACCACATAAGTGTGCCGTTATGTGTCACATGGTCTTGCAGATTCGCTGTGAATTTTTTGTGGAGCCCGAATTCTGCTACCGTGATAGACGGATTATTTTCTTCACCCCTCCCGTTGCTCCGGATGATGGAGGAGAAAAAACACTTAAGCCAATTGGTGGTGATGTTGGAGCGTACAAAAATTTAGGATTTGTTTGAAGCGATAGTTACCGATTTCTTCTTCTTAGAAATTTACAATTTGTGTCGGCAAGATTATGAAATGTGTAATATTGAATTATGTTTCACTCTCGTTTCATCCATTGTAATTGTGATTGTTTATGATGAATGAAAATGTTGAATGCATGTCAAAAAAATTATAATTATTTGTTGTAACAACACTATTTATTATATCATATATGATATTGTCATTTCGACAGTAACAACAACTCTAATGCACTAATCACCAAACACAAAATGTTAAATGTGCTTTTCTGCAGTAGCTTAAATACGAAGTTTACCAAATACTTTTAGCGTAGATTTCCACAACAGTTTTATCACAATACTTCTTACACATCAGTGTTTTTAAACTTCACCGCATTACCCCAACTAGCCCTAGAAACATTTTGGGTGGTAGTCACCTAAAACCTTTCCAAGGGTTGTCGCTTCCGCTTTTAAAACTCAACTTGGCATTCTAGAGACCACATCGTGCTCTATTGGTGGTCTACAAAATAGAGAGTACAGTTTTATAGGTGAAATAATTTCAATGATGATTTACTAATATTTTTAACTTTATCGGATGGTTATTTCCAACTTTTATCAATTTATAACCGAACTATTTGAACACTATTCACTCTAAAAGATTAAACATATTTAATGAACTAAAACTTACAGATTTTTTAATAGATGGGATTATCATGTGAGCAACCAATCATTCAATGAGTAATATTCAATTCGTCTTTGGCCATGTTTCAAGTTGTGTAACTTGTTCCTAGATCAAGTGGTGGCAAATCTCAAATGGAGAGTTCGCTTTGAAGGGGAACTTAATCACTTCTCGGATCATTGTTCCATAGAATTGTCTTGGGATAATGCAGCTTTGAGTAGTTCATGAAGAAGACGCTTTCATTTCGAAGCAATGTGGCTACGACATCCACAATGAAGAAATGATTCTGAATAGTTGGAACTCGCTGATCCATTTAGACCATGTGCACCTAAGCCAACAATGTTGGCAAAACAATTGTCACAGTGGGATAAAGAAGTGTTTGGTCACGTGGTTCGGCATTTGAAAGGACCCTGAAGAAATATTGAAGAGTCGGAAAGAATTGGCTCAGCCGATGAAGCTTGAGAAAATTAAAGACGTGATCAAAGCACTTCTTCTTTAATTAGAGGAACTTGCCTACCACGGTTAAAAATTCAGTGGTTAAGATACGTAAAGGATATGGAAATAACAACTTTTTTCATAGGCGGGCAACTATAAGAAATGCTAAAATTGTTCTTAAGGGTTTGGAAGACGAAAAGAGTTGTTGGAAGACGGATGAAGGTATCATAATATTACACAAAAAACTTGCGAATACAAAAATAAGTACCTCCACATTTCGACTAAATCCATGAAATTTCAAAAATGTCCCGAGGATGAAACCTCAGACCTCAAATGGGACAAACACTTAGGCTCTGTTTGGTTGGTGGTAAAACATTTTCCTGTAAATGTTTTCCCTTATTTTGGTGTTTTGGTACTGTTTGGTCGGATGTAAAATATTTTCATGCAAAATGACTTCCCTCAAATGATGTAAAATGACTACACATGTCAAATCCGTGAGCCATTTTTCGGAGAGTGAAGAAGTAAATCAACAACTCATACTAAACACATCCACCACCAATAACCACCACTACCACCTACCTCCACCACGACCCATCACCGCAACCCACCTTCACCGCCACCCATTACTGCCACTGTCGTCACGGGCCACTGTTTTAGCAAGTGTCAACCAAACACGAGAAATAATTGTAGGAAAAACTTTTTCACACCAAATCTTTTACGCGTAGAATATTTTCCCTTGTAAAACATTATACTGTGACCCAAACAAAGCCTTAGTCTCACACTTTACCGACCAAACTCTCGAGTGATTACCCCCAATTTTGTTTTGATGGAATTTACCCCCAAATATTGAGTGAGTATTAAATAGATTATATTTGCCGCTAGGGTGGTAGATCAAGTGGTAGAGCGTTGGATGCCCAGTTCAAACCTGGTAGACGACAACGTCAAAAACAATTTCTCAAAACAAAAAAAACTAAATTAAATAGATCATTTTTTCCCGAATGAGATCAATTAAGATATGCTCGTTTTGTCTTTTTGGTATCTATCTTTTGTACAGACAAATTAGGGTATGTTACGGGGCCAATGAAAGCGGGCATGTTAACACTTCAAAAATAACGAACCACCTGAAATTTGGAAAACATATTTCCCCAAATATTTCCTACTTTATGAAATAGTACTATTCCAGTCCCGGAATTTTAGTTGTGTTTGGGTTTTTTAGGTCATTTTGACTAAGTAATTTAGGTAGAAAAACCATGCACCAATCCGATAAATTTTATGATCTTGTAGAGTTATTTTTTTTTAAAGGATTACATCAAGTGGGCATGTTAACACTTCAAAATAACGAACCACCTGAAATTAGGAAAACATATTTTCCCCAAATGTTTCCAACTTAATGAAAACAGTACTATTTAAGTCCCGGAATTTTAGTTCTGTTTGGGTTTTTAAGTCATTTTGAATAAGTAATTTAGGATGAAAAACCATGCACCAATTCGTTAAGCATACAAAATTATAAAAATCAATGTATTTTTATTTTATTTTGTCATTCAAATTCCTAAGTTGAAATAATTTAAAAGAAAATACAGCTAAACAAAATAATTTCCAAAACAAACTAGACTATATTTATGAGACAGAACAAGGAGTAGTGGATAGAGATTATGGAACTATTTTATGCAAAATTATGAAATTCAAAATTTACTCATGCATTAAAATATATGAGTAATTTTGGAAAACTCGATAAGACCTAAACATCGTAATAGTAGCTCAAGTAATAGAGCGTTGGAAGCCCCTGCATAAGGTCCTGAGTTCAAACCTGGTAGATGACAAAAAAAATTTCTAAAAAATAGTATAAAAAATTTCTAAAAAAATAGTATAGATATTCTTATCTTAGGGTAATAGATCTTTTGTGTTATGACGACATTGTAATAACATACTATAAAAATGTCTTAAATGCTAAGTATAATTCTTACTAGAACATTTGTAAAAGGTTAATTGAAGTAAACACTTTTGCTTCAAGTCAAAAGATCAAAATTATGTAGATCAATAACAAACGATTTATTTACTTTGACCTGCAAGCCAAATCACCCCCACATGTGAAACTCTGTAAGTTTATCTGTAATTTTATCTCAAGATCCATGGATTATCTTCTTGCTCGCTCCTAATTTTCCTCCCATGTCTCTATCATGGTTTATTTATAATACTATAATCTTATTCTAATTATTCTAATCCAATGGTGGGTGAAAAAATAAGACTATTTGTACCTTTTGTCTTTGTCCTTTGACTCTTGCTTATTCCTTGCACTCTATTTAAGTGAGAAAGAGAATTAGAACATAATCACAAAAACATTCTCTCCCTCCCACTCACATTATAATGGCAATAAGCCATCACCAACCCCTGCTCAACACTCCTCCCAAAAGGAGCACTTACTCTTGCAAAGCTCTATGTCTAGTTCTCTCTTTAGCTGCAATCATAGCTCCAATGGCTATTTTCACTTCAAACCTCCTCTCTTCAGAGCCTTCTTCTCTCACCATTTCCCAGATCTGTGATAAGGCTCTTGACAAGCCTACATGCATGTCCATGGTCTCAGAAGTTGCATCTGGGAGATTGATGCAAACCAACAACCTAGGTGGTCTACTGCAGACTTTCTTGAAAAAGTCTACATCTGACATCCATAACGCAGTGAAAACTGCAGAGGATGTCAGACATCGGATCAACAACCCGAGAGAACAATCTGCAGTAAGAGATTGTCTCGAGTTGATGGATCTTTCCGTTGATAGGATAACACATTCCATTCAGGCACTAAAGAGCCAGAATGTTGGCTCTCACTTTAGTGCCCATACCTGGCTTAGTAGTGTGCTCACCAACCACGCCACGTGTCTGGACGGGTTGAGTGGGACTGGGCGGGCCATCCTAGAGCCTAGCATAAAACACTTGATGGCCAGGGCAAGGGTGTCTTTAGCCATGGTGGTCGCAGTATCACCAGCTAAAACGGAATTCCTGCAGCCTCTTGTCGACAAGTTTCCTTCGTGGGTAACAAGTAGGGATAGGAAGCTGTTGCAAACGTTGTCGAGGGACATGAATGCCGACATCGTGGTTGCAAAAGATGGGAGCGGGAATTTTAAGACAGTTAAAGAAGCTATAGCCGCTGTACCAGATAACAGCAAATCTCGTGTCGTGGTGTATGTTAAGAAAGGGACATATAAGGAAAACATTGAGATTGGAAAGAAAAAGAAAAACGTCATGCTTACCGGGGATGGCAAGGATCTAACTATCATCACGGGGAGTTTAAACGTTGTGGATGGAGCAACAACTTTTAACTCTGCAACAATAGGTATAAATCTCCTCTTAAAATTTCATTTCTAAGCACTTTTTCCAAAAATCTAATATAAGTTATATTTTTCTAGTAAGAGTATGTTTGGTAATAAGGTCTAAGTGTTTCTGGTGCTGTTTTCCAACTCCATTTTAGAATATGGGTAAAAGGAACCAAAATATTTTGTTGTTTTTTGACATTATTTATTTATTTATTCATTTTTTGTTTTATAAATTAGTACCCAAACATGATCTATTCTTGTTGTTGTGTTGGGCCTGAGTCCTGAACCATGTAATGACTCAACTTGAGCAAATTAGCACTGCTAATATAATCTCTCGTCACTGTAGCTGCTGTCGGTGACGGTTTCATAGCCCAAGATCTGTGGATCCAGAACACAGCCGGCCCAGAGAAGCACCAAGCAGTGGCATTACGGGTTGGAGCGGACCAGTCCGTCATAAACAGATGCCGTCTCGACGCCTTCCAGGACACTCTCTATACTCACACCAACAGACAGTTCTACAGGGACAGCTACGTTACAGGCACAGTGGACTTCATATTTGGAGATGCAGCTGTCGTATTCCAGAACTGTGATATAGTGGCCCGTAATCCCATGAAAGGCCAGAACAACATGGTAACGGCCCAAGGACGACTGGACCCAAACCAAAACACAGGGACCTCTATCCAGAAATGTAAAGTGGTAGCCAGCTCGGATCTCCAGCCCGTTAAGGGGACCGTGAGGACTTATTTGGGACGGCCCTGGAAGGAGTATTCCAGGACCGTTTTCTTGCAATCTACTTTGGGTGACCATATTGACCCAACGGGTTGGGCACCATGGAGCGGGGATTTCGCATTGAAGACTTTGTACTATGGAGAGTACCTGAACAGTGGTCCTGGGGCGGGTACTAGTCAGCGGGTCAAATGGGCCGGTTATCGGGTTATCACTAGTGCGGCGGAGGCGAATAAATTCACAGTGGCTCAGCTTATACAGGGAGGAGTGTGGTTGAAGTCCTCGGGAGTAGCTTTTACTGAAGGCTTGTGATGAAGCTATAGGTAGTATGTATGTTCCATGGGTTGGCTTAGTTTGTTTCTTGGTTGTGGGAGTTCCTCTAGTGAGCTTCAAGTTTATTTCAATAAAAGGACCCGAGCTTTGCATGACTAAATATGCAAAGCACAGGAATATTTAAATGAGAGTTTCGTCAATTACTATGTTTTATGAAAGGAAACTGAATATTTCTCAAAGAATGAAACTAAATGATTCGACAAGAATAATGAGCACTATCATTTCATTACAAGTTGAGTCTCTCATCAGGACGTATGAAACAGCAGAATAGAGCACTACAAAAAACAAAACAAAAACAAAAAAAAATTAGAGCATCTTCCATGAATATGCTACTACTGTTAATGTTTTACCAGCAACTTTCTTTTTGAAAATAATATTTTTTTCCACAGGGTCGAACCCGGATCTCATGCAGGGCTTTTAAATGTTATACCTCATGCATGGACTTTTTAAAGCTCTACCAATTTGCGTGTTTTACCAGCATTTGAATTGTGAAAACTATTATATCCAGAGTAAAGTGCTTAAATGCAAACATATTGTATTTTGGTGGAGCGTTGGAAACCCATGCGTGAGATTCCGGGTTCGAACCCGGTTGACGACAAAAATAATTTCTCAAATGAATAAAAAAATAATAAAAAGGCGCATCCTTTTGAAAAGAAAAGAAAATAATAATGCATTTTGTACATTCACTATGAAAATTCTATTATTAATGACCAGTTTCATTCCGACAACAGGTTTCTTGTCGTCAATAGCAGTAAAAATATCATTTTTTTTGTTTGTCTTCTGGTTTGTCGGCTTTCATATATTTAATGAACAATTGTAATTGTGTAGTCGGAAACCGAGAATTCTTCCGAAATGCAAAATTATAAAGGACGTGCAATATTGTTGATAATGGATCTAAACAAAAAAATTGGCTAAAAAAGTTTCACTACCCAATTAACCAACCCCCGCCATGACTCTCCCCCACCTTTCCTCCATATCGATCGATCAAACACCCACAAACCCTATCCATCTTCCCTTTGCCACCACCGCCGACTCTCTCTCTCTCTCTCTCTCTCTCTCTCTCTCTCTCTCTCTCTCTCTCTCTCCCCGCACGCTATCGTCCTCTTGCCATCACCGTATCTCTCTCTCTGGATTGATCCGCACCACCGTTTTCCTGAATCGATAGTTCCTCAATCCGATTGATTCAATCGGCCGGGTTCCAACTGTACACCGCCCTTCATTTGAGAAAGGAGAGCGAGCAAAGATATATAAATTACATGTCTCATTCTTCACAAACATCTGTCCTCACAACTAGTCGGTCTCTTCCTATCTCTCTCTCTTTCTCTCTCTCAATTTTGGTTCTGAGTTTCAATTGATTGTGCAATTGAATTGGTGCTTGATCTCAGATCCAACAAGCCCCTTTAATTTCTATGACTTAAACGGAGCAAGGTTGATCTGTATTTCTAGGGCTCCAACTTTCATGCTTCTAATTTCTATGTGGTTTCTTTCTACTGTGATCTCTGCAAACAGTTTAATTAGGGGTGACAATGTCGATCTACATTGTATGTGAATCTAATACTGTTGGAATTGTGCCCTAGAGGCAATCAATTTATCGTGACATTAATATGGACTTACTATTCATTATGTTATCGATATGGATATATGCTAACATGTTATATTCTTAAATATCCCTAGTCGAGAACTACAGTTAATAGGACGATTGTATTGCATCGAGACTAGTATGTGGGTAGATTGATATGGGTATATCAAGTCTAACACATGGGTACGTATTAGGAGTAATGACGTACTGGATTGACCCACCATGAGAAGGCTACCTGGGAGTTATGCGAATGTCACAAGCGCTTCTCATAGTGACAATAGTGTTGTGATCCTTAGACTTGAAGTATATTCTAGTTGTGAAATATCATGCTTTGATATTATCAAACGTTGTGCCTTAGCCGGGTAACTATAAAGATAGTGATCGGGCATGATAGGAAGCAAACTGAGAGATCGTAGTGATGTAGAGAGGATTATCCCTCCCACATAACGAGACTAAATATACATGGCCACTCGATGAGTAGGACTTAAGAAAATGCATGTCCATGCTCGAATAAATCAATATGCGATATTGATGTTATTTTTTTTTATCTAAGTCTACTCACAGATCGAGAAACTATGGATTTGATATACAAGTGTGACACCCCATGTCTTTTGTCCAATCCGGATAGATGAGACAAAGGGATTATACAACATGGTAACATTGTTCACAAAGGTTAGTCAGACCGGGTGGGTCCGGTTTGGCGGGTCGGCTCGGTTCGGCTAGATGGACTAGCGCGACTGTTTTGACTATTTTGCCCTGAGTGTCCCAATTTAATTAATTAAAATTGAACAAGCGTGTTAAAATTAGTTTTAACTGTAAAATGTGCTTTTTTGCATGGTGGATGGATATGGCCTAGGTTGTGGATGTTTACTTTGTGATTTGGTTTACGGCCTGCGAGCTGATCATATTAATGTAATAGTTAATTAAGGTTTTATGGCCTGCGAGCTGATCATCTTCTCAACATGTGAGGTTTTATTTATTTATTTAATTTAGATGCTTGCTAGAATTATATAATTATATGATAGCCAAGAGCATGGGGAAGAACGCCAAAGAACCAAGAAGCTACAAAGATGATGGAGGACTTGCAGACCTAGGACGAGCAGCTATGGTGGAGGCACACGAAGATGAGCTTCTCACTTTAGGGCACATGTATATTATCATTGGCTTGGTAATATCATAATTTTAGGGGTCATATCCATGCCACGTTAATTTTTATTTTTGTGGATGTTTATTATATATGTCTTGTTTTATTTTGATGTATGGATGATGCATGCAAAACGTAACAAAATAATAATAAACAAGTTTGGTCTTTTATTGTGGATTGCCCAATCCAAATAAGTAGATCCTGTTGATGGGATCAACCAAACAATTAAGTAATGACACGTAAATCCCTCAAAGGAAATATTATGTTTTAGCCTTCTCTTACTTATAACACCCTTCATGATCATGGTCTATTAAATTCGGGCTTGCCAAAGTAAGGAGATTTTAATTTATCATGATGTGATGCGGCGACACAAGCAAGTAATGTGTGGTTGTTAGAGTAAGAGGTTAAACGTAACTAAGTAGTTTCAATTGGATTGATGACTTAGAGGCATGGCAATTGGGATTATCTATGAGATAGATAAATAAAGAGTTATTTGCCCAACTGAACCAAGAGTTGCATAGGATGCAACTGGAAAGTGTTCCGACCTAAATAACCAATTCTTGGGTGACGTGCCAAAGCAGGCTCAAGAGGAGGTAGAAATATGGATCTTGGCCCACTAGAAAGTATATGATACTTTCCGCATTAATGGTGAGGGCTATTGATCCGAGAAAAATAGTGGGAACTATATTTAATAATATAAGTCCTTATTAAGTGTAGTTCAAACGTCACAATATTTGGCATAATCCTTTTGTGTTCAATACCCATGACATTAAAAAGACAAACTCGACTTTATCAATTGTCTGGAATATGTTTTAATAAATTGATATAAAATTGAGAATTACTCTCAAATAAAAGGAAAAATGCTGTATATCCTAGAGCATAAAGTTTCATTCCACCAACTACAGAACACACTAAAATCTAACGGAAGGAACATCAAAGAACGGATCTTTGGATGTGACTTGTCTTATGTTAGCAACCATGAGCTCTGAGCTTTTGAAGCAAGATGAGAATATGGAGGCGTATGATATGATCATACATTTAAAGAAGCTCTCTTCTAGAGCCTGATATACATGAAAGGTTTGAAGTGTTGCACCATTTACGTTTCACCTCCTCTTGCTAAGCACTCGTCATGATCAAGATGTAACCAAGCTCGGGCTTGCCAAAGCAAGGCGACTTGATTCATCAAGATGTGACGCGACGACACAAGCTAGTAATGTGTGAATGCTGAAGCAAGAGATCAAACACAACTAAGCTGTTTCAATAAGATTGAAAGCTTAGAAGATGGGAGTTATCTATAAGATAGATAAAGAATAAGGAGTTATTCTCCCAATTGGACCAAGAATTGCATTGGATGCAATTAGAGTTTTTTTCAAAGGCGATTTTCTCAATATGATTGAGAGCCACTGAACAAAGTGCTAGCCAAAAGGGCGGTGTAGTGGAAGAGGAACTTCCCAAAGTACATGGAAGAAAAGAGAATTATGATTCCAATTTAAGGTATCTTTGTTATAAAAGACCAATGTGTCTATCTCAATATCATAGGTATTTGATACTAGATGAGGATCTCACATTTATAAAAATGTGCAGGATCTCAAGAGAAGAAGACAATTGGATAAGGAAGAGATACACCTACACGTGGGACAATGAAGCAAGGGTTGATGAATTAGCCTTAGGAAATAATCTCTACCTTTTGGAATTATTCATGAATTAGACAAGTACGATTATGTCCCTGCTATGAATAGGAACATTATCACAATTTCTTGTTTGGACAAGATAAGATTTTCCTATTAAAATAATGGACAAATATTGTTCCATTTATTTTAATAAAATGAATTATTATAATGATAATTTGTCTAATGGATTGTAGATCCTTGATCATGATAATTTCATTTATAACATTAAAGATATAACTTTGCATTGTGGTTTAGGTTACGTGAATGAGAACGCATTTCTAGACTCCATATGAATGGATTTCTGGACTCATTTGATTATGAATCATGTGAGAGATGTGAGACTTGTTTGTTGGGCAAAGATATAATCTTTTGGACTCATACATACTGATGTATGTGTACCACTAAGCACAAGTGCTAAAGATGGTTTTGGTACTTCATCATGTTTATTTATGCAGTAGATATGGATATGGGTCTTGTGAAGAACAAATCAGAATTCTTTGAAAAGTTCAAAGGAATTCAGGAACGAAGTAGAAAACTAGCTTGGCAAGAGTATCAAGACTCTACCATTAGATCGTGGATGAGGATGCTTAAGTCAAGAATTTGACAAGCATCTAAAGGAGTGTTGGATTAGATCCAAACTCACTCCACCTAGAACACCATTATGGAATGGAGTCTCTATGGGGAAATCGGACCTTGTTGGACACGTTTTGGTTATGATATGTCAAAAAGGACTTCCAATTTATTTTTGGGCTATGCTCTACTTATAGCAATTTCGCCCTTATCCTTGTTCCATCAAAATCAGTTATGAATACACCATATGTGATACGGACTGGGAGGTGTCCTAGTATTTCATAAATACTTGGGTTTGTGAAGTTTATATAAAGCGTTTACATATAAACTTAGACCCAATTTGGATAAGTGTATCTTGTGGAATATTCGAAAGAATATTGTTTCTACAATTCAATCGAGGATAAAGCGTTTGTTGCTCGAACCGTTGTGTTTCTAGAATGAGATTGTCTCTAAATGAAAAAGTGGGAGGATAGTACGTATAACTTGAAGGAGTTCAAGAACCACAATAAAACATTAATCTTTTGATGGAATATGAGTAGGATCACAAGTCGTTGTGGAGCAACCTGCTCAAGTAGCACAAGAACCTTGTAGGTTAGGAAGGATATGTCAAGGAGATATGGAAATATGAATTTATCATAACCCTGTGATATATTGCTCATGAAGATGAGCCTACAACCTATGAGGTGACCACGAGTGGGTCAGACTCTCAGAAATGGCTTAAGGCCATGAGATATGAAATGGAATCCATGTATACCAACTAAGTATGATCTTTGTTGGAACCACCTAAAGGGTATGACCCATAGAGTGAAAGTGGATTTTAAGGAAAACTAACATGGATGGTAATAAGATTACCTTTAAGGGACGATTGTTGGCTAAAGGTTTCATGTGAGTTCATAGTATGGACTATGACGAAACTTTTCCCCAATTGTAATGCTTAAATCCATTCGCATCTTGCTTGTAGCAATCTGTCTACAGATTGAATCAAGCTTTTTGGAGTTAGAATCTTCGATAAATGATGCAATCAAATATGTTTTATTCCATCAAGAATGAAGATGAATCTTGTGTTTACAATAAGGTTAGTGGGAGCAGCGTTATATTTATGGTCTTGTATGTGGTTGGCATACTGTTCTCTGGGACTGATGTCCCTACACTGCAATCTGGTAAAGATTGGCTAGGGAATCGATTTTCAATGAAATAACTTAGGCGAAGCAACTTATAAAATCTACGGAGATAGATCAATAATGTTGTACGACTTAATTCAAAGTGCATATAATGACAAATGTGTTGAAACGGTTCAACATGCAAGAATATGGATTCTTACCTATGTCACGTGGGATTAGTCTTTGAAAGACTAATTTTCTTCCCAATTAGATTGTGAGGGACCGTATGAATAAATATTCATAGGATACGCCGTGTTATGTGCAAAGGCCAGACATGTCATTTGAGAATGACATGATGATACCAGTCATATCCAGATAAGAGTCATTGGATATTGGTCAAGAAAAACCTTATGTACTTAAGAAGAACTAAGGATCAATTCTTAATATGTGAAGGATAGGAAGGGTTCACTGTAAGGAGTTACAATGATGCGAACTTCCAATCCAACAAGGATGATTCCAGAGCATAGTCACGTTTTGTGTTTTTGCCTTAGTTAAGGGGCTGTGAGCTGGAAAGATTCCAGGCAAGATTTAGTTGTCGATTCTACTACAGAGGACTGAGTGTATAGTTGCATTAGATGCAAATACTCAGAATATTTGATCTCATTTGATTGTCGATAGCAGAGATGTGAATATATGCAAAGTACTAGCATATGGCTCTCTTACCTCTTGCGCAGTAAAAGCGTGAGGGAAGCAATGGATCAATAGGCATATGATGCACCAGATTGACTCTAGTGCAAGTGGGAGACTGTTGGAATTGTTCCCTAGAGGCAATCAATTTATCGTGACATTAATATGGGCTTACTATTCATTATGTTATCGATATGGATATATGCTAACATGAATGAAGTCCTTAGAATATAAATGTTATATTCTTAAATATCCCTAGTCGAGTACTATAGTTAATAGGACGACTGTATTGCATAGAGACTAGTATGTGGGTAGATTGATATGGGAATATGAAGTCTAACACATGGGTACATATTAGGAGTAATGACGTACTGGATTGACCCACCATGAGAAGGCTATATGGGAGTTATGTGAATGTCACAAGCGCTTCTCATAGTGACATTGGTGTTGTGATCCTTAGACTTGAAGTCACTAGATATTATAGTTGTGAAATATCATACTTTGATATTAACAAATGTTGCGCCTTAGCCGGGTAACTATAAAGATAGTTATCGGGCATGATCGGAAGCAAGATGAGAGATCGTAGTGATGTAGAGAGGATTTATCCCTCTCACATAAAGGGAGTAAATATCCATGGCCACTCGATGAGTAGGACTTAAGAAAACGCATGGCCATGCTCGAATAAATCAATATGAGATTTGATGTTATTTGTTTATCTAAGTCTACTCACAGATCGAGAAAATATGGATTGGGTATACCAGTGTGACACTCCATGTCTTGTGTCCAATCCGGATATATGAGACAAATGGATTATACAACACGGTAACATTGGTTACAGAGGTTAGTCAGATCACTAACATTCCTATTACTTGGGAGCATTGATGTATTGCTAGATACCGCTCAATGTTTGTAATAATTAAGAACCTACAGGGTCACACACAATAATAGATCAAGCTGGGATTAGTTGGACTAAATAGTAATAATGAGTTAATTGGACTAAAGTGTAAATTGTGCTCATTAGTTGGACTAAAGAGCAATTGTGGGCTATAATGTAACTAGTCCCACATTGTGGGATTTATGGGCAAAGAGGAATTTCTCTAGCTATAAATAGGATTTATAGGCTATGAGAATTTGTGCTTAATTAGTTCCTACACAACACAGTTTACTAGAGAGCTAGAGAGAAAAGAGAAAAAGGAGTTTTTCCACCCTTCTAGGGTTCGGCCAAGGCAAGGAGTGTCGTCCCCTTGTAGCCGTCAGCCATGGTGGTGGCCGGCTCTCTTCGGCTGCCCACGACATATTGATGCCGCCTCCTCTCTCCCTCCATGCAACGTTGATGGATATGATCCAGCCTGCACAAGTCCAAGTTCATCCTTCTTCTCAGATTGCTTGCACCATTGGAGAAGAAGTCCGGATGAGATCTATTCGTGTGGATACCGTAGAGACAAAGATGCTATTCTTTGTATGTGATCGTCCCAGCCTGGTATGGCTGAGATAACTTTCTTCCTTCATCATGTTATGATGCTTCACCTGTGATCCTTGGAGGGATTTGCGCAGGATTAAACTTTTGTTATTCCGCTGCGTAGCCTGCATCAAAACCCAACAAATACTCTTCATCAATTAACCAAGTGTTGGTTGTTAATTGACAGAAATGTGTGTATTCATGGATTGAAGACCTTTATTCCATTCACAAATAATACAAGCTGCACCATACTGGTAAACATTTACTTTTCATTTTAGTTTCTTCACATTCTTTATCAATTTTCTTTTAGAAAAACAACATAAAACAATGACATTTTAAAAACTACCACATAAAATAATGACATTTTAGAAAATCATAAAATTCTTAAATTTTCTGATAATTCCATGACACTCAGTTTAACACGGAAGGAATAGTACTCTCTTTTACCATTTAAAAGGGAAGAGAAGAAAATGTATTTGTAGTTGGAAGTTGGACCTGTGATGGTATTTAACTTTCTCACAACTTCTGAGAAGTGACCCGGAATGGGAAAGAGAAATAAATTGCTCACACGACATGTCTAACTAATATTTTACAAGAATACACTTTCCTGGCTTATGTAGTGAATGTATGTGAAATCAAGAGGAACCAACGCCCCTGCAATTTAGTCGCCATATCTTAATCACATCATTGATTCTGTTTCATCTTGTTCTATAGGTATTGATGCTTTTATGAGATGTCATAATTTGAGAGGATCACCTAAAACGTTTGGGAGCAGTTTCGCTCCCATTCTCATTTATCGCTCCTGCGCAATGAGCTTGAATTCGTTGATATTTCGGGTTTGAATATATCTATCTTTTCTCATAAATTGATCACAGTATTAAATTATTATCTTTACATAATTTTTTTTAAAAAAGCAAACAAAAATTTCAACTAAAAAATATAGCCAAACGCTTACTGGAGTATCCAGCTATCTCACTCTATATGAAATTCCATCTCGTAAACTCAGCCTAGTTAAATTTTCAATTCATTCTTCAATTTATGAGAAGTTCTAATCTCATTTATAAGCTTTATAGTTATTGGCATCATATTTAGATTAAAAGTTATTTAAAATTATACTAAATATATTATTTATATACGCACTCTCGTGATCCTCTCAAATATGTACTCTTAGATTTTATCGCTTTCTCGCTCCTATTCCAGGTAACTTAAGATTAGACTCTTCGTAAGGATTTGTTGAGAATTCAGAGGTGCCTTGAATGGACTTGGCCTTGGCAAGGAGTTGGCGACGAAGCGGGGCAAGAAAAAGACCAAACGGAGGGGCAAAACGAAGAGAAAACAAGCAGGGATGCAGGGTCTTCGTGCGAAGACAATTCAATCTTCGCCACAGGCGGCAGAATAGTTGTTTCCTTGTTCGTTAACTCGGTATTTGGTATTTCTTGGGCACCAAGATGTATAGTAGGCATATATAAAGGCTATAGGTCGTGCTCTACTGGTGTGGGTTGTAATCGTGAGTTTCTCTCTAATAAATTGGGGTTTTTTCGGGTTGTGGAGGTAGCTAGCTCATCGCTAGTGAACCACGTTATATCGTGCGTCTTCTTGTGATCTTGTTTCGTCCAATTCACCGTTCTCTAAGGTCTGCCCAGATCATAACAAAATGGTATCAAAGCTTAGATTGCGATGTTCCAAGATCAAGGTGGAGCTATACTGCTAGGGTTTCACAATCCGTGAGATTCATAGCTATGGTTTCGCGATCAAGGTGGGGGCACGCATTTAGGGGTTACAGATCTGGAAAAGGAGCTGCAGAGAAGATGACGGGGGCGGGGGGGGGGGGGGGGGGGGGTGGATGGCCAAGATCGACAAGTTCACAGGGAGAAACAGCTTCAGCATATGGCAGATCAAGGTATGTGTTTTGTTGAAACAGCAACGCATGTGGTTGTCATTGGCCGAAGATAAGGAAGGGGCTTCTACAACCACCAAGTAGTACAAGACGATGGAGGAAAGAGCACACTCAACGATTATGTTGTGCTTGGCGGACGACGTGATCACAGAGGTAGCAGATCAAGATGCAGAAAAGTTCCAGTTTGCTTTGGTTCGATTCGGTCGGTTCACCTTATAATTTTTTAAATGGATATAATAATAAAAGCATATTGAAAAAAAATTAACTAAAAATAAAATTAAATAAACATAATTTTTTACAAAACCGTCGTTTTAGAGAGAGACAAGGTGCGGAATGAGGGAAATAGAAAACCTAACATCTATTCCATCACTTTTCTTAATTAACATGTGTACTTGGGATATATTTTTATGGATTATTAATTATACTTAAAAAATGTTTATAATAAATATATATACCTCTGTTTCTCCTCTTTCAGCTTACTTTCCTAAACGAGAATTTTTTTCTCATTCAGCTTACTTTGTATTTTTAGTAAGTTTTTGCATTGAAATGACTTTTTTGCCCTTTTAATCATGTACCAGAAACTGGCGTGTTCACATTACTTTATGAACTCTCAGGCGTAAATTTGTAAAGGGGCATTGTTAACTAATTACACCGCATTTACAAACTGAAACCGAATGTCGTGGCTTTGGACGGTTTTATGGTTATTCGATTTATAAACGGTTCAAGTCTTTCACAAACCGGTCTAATCGGTTTGGTTTGGTCGATGTGACCGATTTATTCGGTTTTTTAAAACCCCTAAATATGAATATGATAAATTTTTATAAGGAAAAGAGTAAGAAAACAGTTTCAACCATATGCTATTGCAATCATTTATTTTTTGCAATTTGATGCTACAAAAAACGTTCTACAAGCCATCGAAATTTTGCTATTCCTTTACAAAAATTCTTCACCCGTGTACTTAAAAAATAAGAGAAATTAAAAATATTGGTGACGTGATACGCAAATTATCGGGTTTTGGAGCTAACCGAGAGGCTCCGGTTCTCTAACACACGAACACGTTTAACCCGTTCTACACTTGATATTTTCATTCATAAAAAACACTGAAAAAACTAAAATTAAACTTAACCCTAAACCTAAATAGTTCGACGATACGAGCCATGAAAGAGCCATTTAAAGAAAACCCGGTCCAAGTATTTGACTACTAATTAATTAAGAAATAAAGTAATTAATTAGCAACTAACACTAAATAAATAAATAAATAATATTAATAACGATAATAGTATGGGTCACACGTATCAACTCCCCCTGTGGTTGGAAATTGCCTTGTCCTTAAGGCGGCCGATCGCGTCGATTGACCGACTGCGGTAAGTGTCACGTTTCTTTTAAATTGGCGGGTCAGGTGATAACAGTTTAGCTTTGAGTGATAAATTATTAATCCGGGAGTTTTTCACATTATTTACATTTATTTTGTCACTTTTGATCGCACGGGGTGTTTTCGTGTTGTGTTGGACAGGAAACGGAGCTCATGGATCAAGAGGAGGAGGAAAACGAACTTCGGAACATATGCGGAAGCTTGGGAGAGAAAGAAATTGGAAGAAAAGATGACAAAGATGGAAAAAGGGGGTCAAAGTGTCATTTTAGAAAGTTTGAAGTGTAGGATCAAAAGTTGATCCTAGGATCAAAGCAGATCGCACGATCAACTTTTGTGATCGCACGATCTTCTAGGGGAGAACTCACTGACTTATAGGATCAAGTAGCAGATCGTACGACTAAGTAGCAGATCGCACGATCAGCAAAAGCAGATCGCACGATCTGCTAGCAGACCCAGCAACGCACGGGAAAAAGCCAAGGACTTAGGGTTATTAATTAATAATTTTTGATTATTAATTAATGCACCCTAAGTGAAGATAAAAAAGAGACATAAAACAAAAGAAAAGGAGGGACGTGAGAGGAAGGCCATCAACGCAAGAAGAGAAGAAGGAGACACGCAGAGGAGAAAAAAAAAAAGAAGCACGAAGAACGTGAAAAAAAGGAGGAAGACGCAAGAAAGCAGGAGACGAAGGAGAAGACGGAGGCGAAGCTTGGGTTCGCGCCGGAGTTCCGTTATTCCGTTTGATTTCTTCCTCTTTTCTTTTCATTATTATTTCTATGGAGAAACTCGTATTGGTTTTCGATAGTATGCGTAACTAAATACTTTTGCTAGGTTCTATGGGGAAGAACCTAGGGTTTATGCAATAGACAAAGTTTCCGGATTTATTTTATTGATTCATGTTTCGATTCTTTTGATTGTATTGTTCTTCTTTGATATCGTATATCTTGATCACTATGGCTATTGACACGTCTTAGGTGACAAGAACAACTTTAGGGAGAGGAATTAATATGTTATTAGATTCGTAGCTTAAAGACTATTAACTAGTTAGTTGGATTGATTGTTCTGAACTTATTTCTTAGCGTAAACGGAGTCGCGAACCGATTAGGCTAGCGTTCTAGGTGGGTGCTTGAGAGAGACTTTACCTAGATATGAACGAGAACAAGAAATTAGTCCCGAATCATTGAGACTGAGAGGTGAGATGATAGGACTAGTCGTGTGAGGGTAGGTTCGATTATTTAGCGTTAGACTTGGAAATTGGTGGACCGACAGGACCCAGTGATCGGCTTAACGTTAGGCAGTTAGAACCATATCTGTAGACGATGGTGGACCGACAGGACCAGTAGTCGACTGATAGGTAGAATGACATGAGACTGAGAGGAGATTGTCAGTGCTGTTACCCGACACAACTAATTAGATGATAGCGTGTTTCAGTACATTATCCGGAACTGTCTAAAACCCTAGGGGATCCATAGATCACCTAGTTATTCCTCCATATTTGTTTATTAATAAAAAAAAATACAAAAATATTAGTTAGCTGTTTATTTCAATTCTAGAAATCAATCAAATCCTTCCTCTTGTACCGTACTCTAAATTAAGTAACTAATTAGATAATCTCAAGCCTGTCCTCGTGGGATCGATAACTCGGGGTTGAAATACCACCCCTATATTACTTGATCGTGCACTTGCGCATACGCGTTAAGAATCCGTGTCAAGTTTTTGGCGCCGTTGCCGGGGACAACGGTAGATTATTTTGTTAGGAGTTAGTTTAGAGTACTTTTATCTTAGTTTTATTATTATTATTATTTTTTATTCTATATCTCTGTGCTTCACGGGTGTATTGTGAGTTTGTTTCTCAGGAACGCAGGAAGCAAGAGACAATTTAAGCATGTGGAGCGAAGACTGTTATTCGGGTCCCCCCTATTGTTTCCACTGTAGGGGTAACCATGAAGACGAGGACGCATGCATAACTTGGTGCTACGTATGCGGCATTTGGCACGACCGTAGAGACTCATGTCGAGTACATGCCCCCCAGCTTCATCAGCACCAGGAAGACTCATCAGCGGATATGGCAGAACGGCGTAGTATTATGAATGACATGGAAGTTTGCGCCAAATTTTTGTCCATAGATGCACAATTACCAAAAGAGGATTCAGCCACAGGTAGGGAATACGTGAGAGAGATGTTGGAGAGGATAAAGAAGCGAATAGAAAAACTGTCAACAGCAGGGGAATCTAGCATTCAAGAGCCACAAGAAGAAACCGTGTCATATGACAGTGAGCCAAACGTTGAACCTTCATCATCCCCACCACAAGTGGAAGAAGAGATATCTGAGCTGAACGAAGACTGCAGTGTCCAGGAACCATTGGTAGACTCTGCCATATATGAGGACTCAGACTCTGATTCAGACTGGGGTGGTCCTGTGTGCCGAAGATGGGAAGATCTGCCGTATTGCGAGCCAAGACCGCAGGTTCCCTCACATCCTTGGTATGAATGGGAAGAAACCGACATTGGAAGCCTGTGGTGTGCCGACGATGAAGCTGGTGAAACACTTGTGCTCAGTGATATTGAGGTAAAAGCCCCAACTCTGATTAATGATGAATTCTCCATATCCTATGTCACGCAAGTCTGCGACGAGCTGGAACAATTACTGTATGGGGATTCTTATGGGGAAGAATGTGATGAGCAACTTCCAATATCTTGTTCTATGGGAGATTCTATTGATCATCCATATTCCATAGTCAAAGAGTTGGAAGTCAGCAAGTGTGGGGGTGTGGATAATTTTCATGGGTTATTTGAAGAGCATATAGCATCAAGGAAGTACTACTGGGATGATTTTATGGACAGAGATTCATTTGAGCCCAGTGGTACTTGGTGGAAGTTTCTCAAGAAGATCAATTGCAAAATGAAAGGAGCCAGCTTCCACAATTGTCCACCTTCTTCAGAGCACAGGGGTGCACGTGAAGTTATCGAGAAGAGATGGTGGAAGAAGAAGAAGTGGAGGGATAAAACAGTCTCCACTATCCTAGAAGGTTGAGGTAACATGGTCGGACCGTCGACCTTAAATTACAAAGCGCTGCTTGGGAGGCAACCCATGTAGAGTAGGATGCAATTTGTTTCTGTTTTTGCTTTTAGTTCCCCATATTTGATTTTGAGGGGTGAGAGATAGTTGCTTTAATACTTTCAACCAGTGTGCAGGGACACAGGTACAGAAGACGCTTCGGGTTCCCCTTCTTAATGCGTGTGATAGAGAATGTGAGTAGGTGCATCGGAATCCGGACGCGAGGTGAGACTTCTCCGGAAACTGTCAACGGTCCACAAGACCCCTTCTTGTTGCAGTTTCGCGGCAACGGTGCCCATGTAGGTCTGGGCACCCCAGGTACCTTTAACTTTCTCTTTCTTGTTTCTAAGTTTTGAGCCATAATAGTGTAGATCCACCGCCTACACATTTAAGCGATGAGTCCTCTTATTATATCTCTAAATTCGTTGAGGACAACGAAACGCTTAAGTGTGGGGGGGGGGGGGGGTTTGTGTATATTTTGCTAGCCATGTCAGTTATGCATCGCCAGTTACATGCAGTGTGTCGTATTGTGGAGTACATGTGGTTAGTGTAGAGTGTTTGATATAGTGTCGTATTGTGTTAGGATTGTTAGTATGCATTTTTTTAGCACTTTTACCTTATTGAGTCCCCTACCCAAAACTTGTGTTTAATCGAGTTGGCCAAAAGCATATAGAGTTAGGAAATATTTATAAAAAAAATTAAAAAAAAATAAAAAAAAAAATTCTTAAAATTTTAAATGTATGAGAGAGGGCAATCGAAGAGAGTGAATGTGGAGAGGGCTTAATGATAGAATTCCTTAGGAGTATGAAAATCTGAGGTGAGGTAGACGCGAGAATCTGGAGTAGGAAGACTTATAGGGCTAATGCACATTAGAAATGCGAGTAGCTGCCTCTCAGACTGGTCATCCAACTAGCGCTACACCACCGTCACTTAGGTAGTCGTCAACCCTCCTCGTAGTGGCAACGGAACAGCTGTGCGAGTGATGTTTATGGGGGCCTCACGTCCCGTCTCCATCTCCTAGGTCCACTAGTTACCCAAATTGATCCGTTTACCCCTTTTATTCACAGCCTCTAGCCTAGGAAGCCTTTCATTGTGACTGTCATCACTTGTTAGAATGGTCCTTTCCTATGCGTCATGATAGAGGGAGTTGAGTTAGGGAGGTTTGATGAGGGTGAGCTGATTTGATACATCTTATGTGGATTCTCTTACATGTCGTCTTTTGAGGGGATGTGAGGGTGAGTTAGAGACGGTAGCACACTTCGGTGTGGTGGTGAGTCGTGTCCTTACACCACGATCACAGGTGGAGTACCGTAGTGCGTGATATTTTTTCCGCACGTCATGGGGTGGGGGTTGGTTGATCTTATAGGAGGTCGTGCTTATGCTTTATTTATATTCTCTATATCTTAGGTGATGAGGAGGATCGGTTGGAAAAGCACGTTTACACATTGACTACTGGGTTCGTGATTTGCTTTGCATCAAGTGTGGGGGTGTCGACATCTATGTTACATCACTAATTTGACACATTCCACCCCCATGTTATCTAATTCTGATATTTGATCTCCTCGGATATTACTATTGTATTGTCGGCTCCATGTGCTTAATGTTATTATGTGGAAATGAAAAAAAAAAAAGAGAAAAAAAAGAGTAAAATAGAAAGTGAAAGTGAAATTGAAAGGGAATAAAGGAGCAAGCTTGAAATTGAATATCGGGGAGATTAGCTATTGTTCGAGATCACTTCTTCACATTTGTGGCCGCGAGAACGGCGTTGCACCAAGATTGAGGGAATGAGGGCCGGAGTAGTGAGATTCGGTGTGGTTCCTTGGATTTTGGTGAGGGAGTGTGAGAATCGGGTTTTGTGAGTTAGATCATGACGTCTAGGACTACGCTTCTAAATATCCTATCCTACCCGTCCTAAACCGTCAGCAATTTAACCCGTGGATAAATAGCTCGGAAGGTAAGTGCTAGGGATACGTTTGATGAGTGTGCGGAAGCAACATATTTTGTGTTCGTGCCCGTTCTGTCTAACGAAACTGGCCGCAAGTTCTACCGATCACCAAAGTTATAGAACTTCCGAGGGACTATGAGAGCCTTATGACTTGCCGGTTTACTTTTTGAGATTGCCCAATCTCTAACTAAAAAGAAAAAAAAATTGTGTTGTTTCAATTTTTGCATTGTTTGATAATCGAGTTGCATTGTATAGTCATGTAGATTGCATGGGTGTGTGTGTGTTGTTTGTGTCACATGGCTAGTGAAGTTAAATGCAATTCGGTGGATTGAAAATCATAGTGTGAGAAATGTTTTTGATTTTGCTCGGGACGCGCAAAAAGGTAGTGTGGGGGGATTTGATAACTCTATATTAGAGTTATATTTCTTCTACGTTTGTGTACCGTTTTGTGTAGTTTCCGGGTTGAATATATTAGAAATACACTATGAACTTGAGGAAATTGGATAATTTTAGCTTTGAGTGATAAATTATTAATCCGGGCGTTTTTCACATTATTTACATTTATTTTGTCACTTTTGATCGCACGGGGTGTTTTCGTGTTGTGTTGGACAGGAAACGGAGCTCATGGATCAAGAGGAGGAGGAAAACGAACTTCGGAACATATGCGGAAGCTTGGGAGAGAAAGAAATTGGAAGAAAAGATGACAAAGATGGAAAAAGGGGGTCAAAGTGTCATTTTAGAAAGTTTGAAGTGTAGGATCAAAAGTTGATCCTAGGATCAAAGAAGATCGCACGATCAACTTTTGTGATCGCACGATCTTCTAGGGGAGAACTCACTGACTTATAGGATCAAGTAGCAGATCGTACGACCAAGTAGCAGATCGCACGATCAGCAAAAGCAGATCGACGATCTGTTAGCAGACCCAGCAACGCACGGGAAAAAGCCAAGGACTTAGGGTTATTAATTAATAATTTTTGATTATTAATTAATGCACCCTAAGTGAAGATAAAAAAGAGACATAAAACAAAAGAAAAGGAGGGACGTGAGAGGAAGGCCATCAACGCAAGAAGAGAAGAAGGAGACACGCAGAGGAGAAAAAAAAAAAAGAAGCACGAAGAACGTGAAAAAAAGGAGGAAGACGCAAGAAAGCAGGAGACGAAGGAGAAGACGGAGGCGAAGCTTGGGTTCGCGCCGGAGTTCCGTTATTCCGTTTGATTTCTTCCTCTTTTCTTTTCATTATTATTTCTATGGAGAAACTCGTATTGGTTTTCGATAGTATGCGTAACTAAATACTTTTGCTAGGTTCTATGGGGAAGAACCTAGGGTTTATGCAATAGACAAAGTTTCCGGATTTATTTTATTGATTCATGTTTCGATTCTTTTGATTGTATTGTTCTTCTTTGATATCGTATATCTTGATCACTATGGCTATTGACACGTCTTAGGTGACAAGAACAACTTTAGGGAGAGGAATTAATATGTTATTAGATTCGTAGCTTAAAGACTATTAACTAGTTAGTTGGATTGATTGTTCTGAACTTATTTCTTAGCGTAAACGAAGTCGCGAACCGATTAGGCTAGCGTTCTAGGTGGGTGCTTGAGAGAGACTTTACCTAGATATGAACGAGAACAAGAAATTAGTCCCGAATCATTGAGACTGAGAGGTGAGATGATAGGACTAGTCGTGTGAGGGTAGATTCGATTGTTTAGCGTTATACTTGGAAATTGGTGGACCGACAGGACCCAGTGATCGGCTTAACGTTAGGCAGTTAGAACCATATCTGTAGACGATGGTGGACCGACAGGACCGGTAGTCGACTGATAGGTAGAATGACATGAGACTGAGAGGAGATTGTCAGTGCTGTTACCCGACACAACTAATTAGATGATAGCGTGTTTCAGTACATTATCCGGAACTGTCTAAAACCCTAGGGGATCCATAGATCACCTAGTTATTCCTCCATATTTGTTTATTAATAAAAAAAAAATACAAAAATATTAGTTAGCTGTTTATTTCAATTCTAGAAATCAATCAAATCCTTCCTCTTGTACCGTACTCTAAATTAAGTAAATAATTAGATAATCTCAAGCCTGTCCTCGTGGGATCGATAACTCGGGGTTGAAATACCACCCCTATATTACTTGATCGTGCACTTGCGCATACGCGTTAAGAATCCGCGTCAAGTTTTTGGCGCCGTTGCCGGGGACAGCGGTAGATTATTTTGTTAGGAGTTAGTTTAGAGTACTTTTATCTTAGTTTTATTATTATTATTTTTTATTCTATATCTCTGTGCTTCACGGGTGTATTGTGAGTTTGTTTCTCAGGAACGCAGGAAGCAAGAGACAATTTAAGCATGTGGAGCGAAGACTGTTATTCGGGTCCCCCCTATTGTTTCCACTGTAGGGGTAACCATGAAGACGAGGACGCATGCATAACTTGGTGCTACGTATGCGGCATTTGGCACGACCATAGAGACTCATGTCGAGTACATGCCCCCCAGCTTCATCAGCACCAGGAAGACTCATCAGCGGATATGGCAGAACGGCGTAGTATTATGAATGACATGGAAGTTTGCGCCAAATTTTTGTCCATAGATGCACAATTACCAAAAGAGGATTCAGCCACAGGTAGGGAATACGTGAGGGAGATGTTGGAGAGGATAAAGAAGCGAATAGAAAAACTGTCAACAGTAGGGGAATCAAGCATTCAAGAGCCACAAGAAGAAACCGTGTCATATGACAGTGAGCCAAACGTTGAACCTTCATCATCCCCACCACAAGTGGAAGAAGAGATATCTGAGCTGAACGAAGACTGCAGTGTCCAGGAACCATTGGTGGACTCTGCCATATATGAGGACTCAGACTCTGATTCAGACTGGGGTGGTCCTGTGTGCCGAAGATGGGAAGATCTGCCGTATTGCGAGCCAAGACCGCAGGTTCCCTCACATCCTTGGTATGAATGGGAAGAAACCGACATTGGAAGCCTGTGGTGTGCCGACGATGAAGCTGGTGAAACACTTGTGCTCAGTGATATTGAGGTAAAAGCCCCAACTCTGATTAATGATGAATTCTCCATATCCTATGTCACGCAAGTCTGCGACGAGCTGGAACAATTACTGTATGGGGATTCTTATGGGGAAGAATGTGATGAGCAACTTCCAATATCTTGTTCTATGGGAGATTCTATTGATCATCCATATTCCATAGTCAAAGAGTTGGAAGTCAGCAAGTGTGGGGGTGTGGATAATTTTCATGGGTTATTTGAAGAGCATATAGCATCAAGGAAGTACTACTGGGATGATTTTATGGCCAGAGATTCATTTGAGCCCAGTGGTACTTGGTGGAAGTTTCTCAAGAAGATCAATTGCAAAATGAAGAGGAGCCAGCTTCCACAATTGTCCACCTTCTTCAGAGCACAGGGGTGCACGTGAAGTTATCGAGAAGAGATGGTGGAAGAAGAAGAAGTGGAGGGATAAAACAGTCTCCACTATCCTAGAAGGTTGAGGTAACATGGTCGGGCCGTCGACCTTAAATTACAAAGCGCTGCTTGGGAGGCAACCCATGTAGAGTAGGATGCAATTTGTTTCTGTTTTTGCTTTTAGTTCCCCATATTTGATTTTGAGGGGTGAGAGAGAGTTGCTTTAATACTTTCAACCAGTGTGCAGGGACACAGGTACAGAAGACGCTCCGGGTTCCCCTTCTTGATGCGTGTGATAGAGAATGTGAGTAGGCGCATCGGAATCCGGACGCGAGGTGAGACTTTTCCGGAAACTGTCAACGGTCCACAAGACCCCTTCTTGTTGCAGTTTCGCGGCAACGGTGCCCATGTAGGTCCGGGCACCCCAGGTACCTTTAACTTTCTCTTTCTTGTTTCTAAGTTTTGAGCCATAATAGTGTAGATCCACCGCCTACATTTAAGCGATGAGTCCTCTTATTATATCTCTAAATTCGTTGAGGACAACGAAACGCTTAAGTGTGGGGGGGTTTGTGTATATTTTGCTAGCCATGTCAGTTATGCATCGCCAGTTACATGCAGTGTGTCGTATTGTGGAGTACATGTGGTTAGTGTAGAGTGTTTGATATAGTGTCGTATTGTGTTAGGATTGTTAGTATGCATTTTTTTAGCACTTTTACCTTATTGAGTCCCCTACCAAAACTTGTGTTTAATCGAGTTGGCCAAAAGCATATAGAGTTAGGAAATATTTATAAAAAAAATTAAAAAAAAATAAAAAAAAAATAAAAAAAAATTCTTAAAATTTTAAATGTACGAGAGAGGGCAATCGAAGAGATTGAATGTGGAGAGGGCTTAATGATAGAATTCCTTAGGAGTATGAAAATCTGAGGTGAGGTAGACGCGAGAATCTGGAGTAGGAAGACTTATAGGGCTAATGCACATTAGAAATGCGAGTAGCTGCCTCTCAGACTGGTCATCCAACTAGCGCTACACCACCGTCACTTAGGTAGTCGTCAACCCTCCTCGTAGTGGCAACGGAACAGCTGTGCGAGTGATGTTTATGGGGGCCTCACGTCCCGTCTCCATCTCCTAGGTCCACTAGTTACCCAAATTGATCCGTTTACCCCTTTTATTCACAGCCTCTAGCCTAGGAAGCCTTTCATTGTGACTGTCATCACTTGTTAGAATGGTCCTTTCCTATGCGTCATGATAGAGGGAGTTGAGTTAGGGAGGTTTGATGAGGGTGAGCTGATTTGATACATCTTATGTGGATTCTCTTACATGTCGTCTTTTGAGGGGATGTGAGGGTGAGTTAGAGACGGTAGCACACTTCGGTGTGGTGGTGAGTCGTGTCCTTACACCACGATCACAGGTGGAGTACCGTAGTGCGTGATATTTTTTCCGCACGTCATGGGGTGGGGGTTGGTTGATCTTATAGGAGGTCGTGCTTATGCTTTATTTATATTCTCTATATCTTAGGTGATGAGGAGGATCGGTTGGAAAAGCACGTTTACACATTGACTACTGGGTTCGTGATTTGCTTTGCATCAAGTGTGGGGGTGTCGACATCTATGTTACATCACTAATTTGACACATTCCACCCCCATGTTATCTAATTCTGATATTTGATCTCCTCGGATATTACTATTGTATTGTCGGCTCCATGTGCTTAATGTTATTATGTGGATTGCCATGTCGGGTCGACCTGTGGTCTCTGCTAACGGGTTTGAGAAACCTAGATTGTGGCGGCTAAGGATGTGAGTCCTCGTCAACGTCCTCTGCGTAAGGAGCAATTTTTTAGTGCTCCATGAGATAACCACGTGGTGCTCTACAACCAATGAGTGGTGCAACACTTAAACAAACTGTCAGTGAGTGGCATACACTCATTGGTTGGAGAGAACCACGTGGTGCTCTTTTGGAGCACTAAAAAATTGCTCCTGTGTAAGACACCCATATGGGTTCGTCAACAAGAGTATCTGGCAAAGTTTAAAGAGGTACTTAGCTAGGCTGTCGAAATCGGAGGAAGCAGCTCATGGCCGGTTTCGTGGTCGGAGAAGCCTTTCTTGGTCGGCGGATAAACTAATGTGGTGTCCTGACGACGGAAATAGCCAGAAGAAACTCGTTCCAACTGCTAGAGTCGAGGTGGGCCACGATCCATGTCAGATTGTGGACGGAATGGAGGGTCCTGAGCTCTCTACCCGGCGACGCCCAAGCCGAACTGGTCTAGGTCCTGCTCGAAGTGGAGTTGCGCGACCGAAGTGGCCAATGTCGTGGTGGATATGGATACTGATTGAAGGATCAGCGGAGGTGCTCGTGCCGGATTGGTCTTTTCCGGACACTGCTGCCCTTCGTCGGAGTGTTGGTCGTCAGACCTTGGGTCGTGCTGGAATTGCGCTGCCTGGAAATTGGGGAGTGGTGGTGTTTTGACGGATTTCTAGAGGTTGGCGAAGCTGTCCTCCAAGACTGTGGGCGACCATCGACGACGGCTAGGGCATGCACATGCTGTGGCGTGGTAGCATCTGTGTCCGAAACGGGAACCGATGGTGACTGAACCTGGGAAGAGGCAAATGCGGCTTCGAGGACACCCAACCGTGTATCAATACTCCAGACTGATGTGTGTGCCGACCTTGGACCAGATTTTTTAGGCTTGTGATGGCGGCTAGGATGATAGCGAGGTTTTCTGAAATTTCGTTTCACCAGTTGACGATGGTGAATTGCAACAATTCCTGGCAGTGTCAATTTTTTTTACAACAGTCACATTTTCCCAGATCAGATTTGGCCATTTTTTTGGATCAACTTTGTATTTTTTTTGCCAAAAACAGTCATAAAACGCACAAAGCGGTGCACGTAATTGCTCTAGATCATATGTTCATCTCTAGATCTAAATAGATAGATGTCTTCAAAACACAAAAGGCGGAGTAAGTAATTGCTCTAGATCATAAGGGCCTCTCTAGACCTAAATAGGATTCGAAAATAATTTATTTTTCTTTTCTTAAACCCTAGCAGCCACATTTTTTTATAGTTCGGATCACGCTGATACAACATCGTTTTTGGTTCTCTCTAGATTTAAGAGTAGATCGAGGTCCAGAGTTTGCGTAGTTTTTTCTTAACGATTAACCATAGCATAGATCAATTTTTTTGCTCGATATAAGAAAGAAAGGGCAAAGGAAAACTATTATACGATGTAGTGTTGATTTGGATCAACTTTAAATCAAGCAATAGATCCGACAATCAATATCGAAAATTAAATTTTTCGTTCGATCATCTTGTTATTGAAAACATCTATAATAATAATCAAACCTTCTCTTTGATAGATCTTCTCTTCCGGTAGGGCGTGCTGATAACGTATTATAAACTCAAGAATGGAGAAAAGAGAGACAAAGTATGGACGGATATCAAGTATGTATGATTCTCCACCAAAACAGCAAGTCGTAGAGCATTGGAAGCCCCTGCATGAGGTCTCTGGTTCAAACCCGCTTGACGACAAAATAATATCTAAAAAAAAAGTATTCTCTACCAAACCAAGATTTATATAGGATGTGTGGGCTAGTCAGTATCATTTAAATATGATAAAAAAAATATGTTATTAATATTCACTATATGAATCATATATTTCATAACATGCATAATACTATTGTGATGCTCAATTTATGATCTTATCATATGTGTCCTAGCCAATAAAAGGGGGTAACAGACCACGTGAAGTTAGGAAAATAACAAAAATAACACTCATTAATTAAGTTAACTCTTCAAAATAACAAACCACGTGAAGTTAGGAAAACAGATTTTCCGCAATTAATAACTCATTAATTAAAATGTTATCTTTATCAAAACACAGTTTATGGAGTTATTTTGTAGGAGATTAGGAACTTACAAAATTTACTCATGTATGCAGTTACGATGGTAGCTCAAGTGGTAAAGCGTTGAAAGCCCTTGCATTAGATCCCTAGATCCTGAGATCCCGGGTTTAAACCCGGTTAAAGACAAAACAATTTCCCAAAAGAAATGTACCCATGCATGAAATTATATAGGGGTAATTTTGGAAGAACAAAGCCAGACAACCTCAAAATTACAAGATCCATGGATTATCTTCTTCTTCCTAATTAATTTTCTACTCATGTCTATATCATTCTTGTTATTTATATTGCTGATCATATCTTCTTCTAATCCAATAGTGGGTGGCCAAAAATAAATAAATAGGAGTAACACTATTGTGTTTGTCCTTGACTCTTGCTTAATCCCTTCACTCTATTTAAGTGAGGAAGAGAATTAGAAATATCACCAAAACATTCTCTCCCTCCCACTCACATTACAATGGTAATAAGCCATCATCAACCACTGCTCAACACTCTTCCCAAAAGAGACACCAAGTCTTGCAGAGCTCTATGTCTAGTTCTCTCTTTAGCTGCAATCATAGCCCCAATGGTTGTTTTCACTCCAAACCTTCTCTGTTCAAAGTCTACCCTAACACTCTCCCAACTCTGTGACAAGGCTCTTGACAATCCTACATGCATCTTCATGGTCTCAGAAGTTGCAACTGGGAGATTGATGCAAACCAACAACCTAGGTCTACTCCAGACTTTCTTGAAAAAGTCTTCATCTGACATACATAACGCAGTGAAAACTGCAGAAGATGTCAGACATCGGATCAATAAGCGGAGAGAACAGTCTGCAGTAACAGATTGTCTCGAGTTGATGAATCTTTCTTTAGAAAGGATAACAGGTTCCATTCAGGCACTAGAGAGCCAGAATGCTGGCTCTCACTTTAGCGTCCATACTTGGCTTAGTAGTGTGCTCACCAACCACGTCACGTGTCTGGACGGGTTGACTGGGCCTGCAAGGCCCATCCTAGAGCCGAGCTTAAAACACTTAATGACTAGGGCGAGCGTTTCTTTAGCCATGGTGGTTGCATTAACACCGTCTAAAAATGAATTCTTGCAGCCTCTGGTCGACAAGTTTCCTTCGTGGGTCACTAGTAGAGACAGAAAGCTGTTGCAAACGTCGTCGAAGGACATGAACGCGGATATCGTGGTCGCGAAAGATGGGAGTGGGAATTTTAGGACCGTTCAGGAAGCTGTTGCTGCAGTACCAAATAATAGCCTATCTCGTGTCGTGGTGCATGTTAAGAACGGAACATACAATGAAAACATTGAGATTGGAACCAACAAGAAAAACGTCATGCTTACTGGTGATGGCATGAATCTAACTATCATCACCGGGAGTTTAAACGTTGTGGATGGAACAACAACCTTTAACTCTGCTACAGTAGGTATAAACCAATTCTTTAAATTGAAATTTAAGTCTTTTTTTTTACCATAAAATTAAAGTTAAAAGTATTATGCTACCAAGTGTGTTTGATAATAGTCTTTAAATTTCTGACACGTGTTTTTTAACCGGTACTCCCTCTGTTCCATTAGCTTCTTCAAAAAATTATTTTGGTGTTATTTGAATCTAGTGATTTAGTTAGCTAAACATAATAATAATTTGGTAACTTTTTTTGTTTTGGAGAGCAAATGTTACTCCACGACACAATGAAAAAATTACCAAATTCTTGTATTTCGCTAACCAAAAAAGCTCATATAATACCCAATTAATTTTTTGAATAACCTGGAGAAATAGAGAGAGTAACAAACATGATTTTTATTTGCAAAAAAAACAAACATGATTTATTATTGTCGTTGTGTTGGGCCTAACCCATGTAATAACTTGAGCCCAATTAGCACTGCTAACATAATCTCTCAATACTGTATAGCTGCGGTTGGTGATGGTTTCATAGCCCAAGACCTGTGGATTCAGAACACAGCCGGCCCAGTGAAGCACCAAGCAGTAGCGTTACGGGTCGGAGCGGACCAGTCGGTCATAAACCGGTGCCGTCTCGACGGATTTCAGGACACTCTCTATGCTCACAGCAACAGACAGTTCTACAGGGATAGCTACGTTACAGGCACAGTCGATTTCATATTTGGAAATGCAGCTGTTGTTTTTCAGAATTGTAATATCGTGGCCCGTAGGCCCATGACAGGCCAGAACAACATGATAACGGCCCAAGGACGAACTGACCCGAACCAAAACACGGGAACCTCTATCCAGACATGTCAAGTGGTAGCTAGCTCGGATCTCGAGCCCGTTAAGGGGACCGTAAGGACTTATTTGGGCCGGCCCTGGAAGGAGTATTCCAGAACCGTTTACATGCAATCTACCCTGGGTGACCATATTGACCCAGCGGGTTGGTCACCCTGGGACGGGGATTTCGCGTTGACCACATTGTACTATGGAGAGTACATGAACAGTGGTCCTGGAGCGGGTACGAGTAATCGGGTCAAGTGGCCTGGTTACCATGTCATCACTAGCGCGGCGGTGGCGAGGAATTTCACGGTGGCTCAGCTGATACAGGGAGGATCGTGGTTGAACTCCACTGGAGTAACTTTTACTGAAGGCTTGTGATGAATATATGTAGTAAGCAGCTTATAAAATGCTATGTAGTAATGAAGTGCAGGATCGTGGTTGAAGTCCTCTGGGGAAGCTTTTTACTGAAGGCTTGTGATGAAGCTATGTAGTAAGCAGCTTATAAAATGTTATGTAGTAAGAGAACACATATTTGCTTTTGTAATGATGTAATAAGCATCTCCAAGACATGGTGTTATTTTGGGTCTTAATTCAATTTGTATGTTTGGAGGGTGTCTCAGAAGTAAAATATTTAAGCATCTGGCAAAAAGAAATGACGAGATAAATCTGAAGTATATTTGGAGATGAGTATGTAAGACACATATTTTAACTAGGGTTCATGTGCAATATTAAGAAACTTTGGGATTATTGAGGAAATGTAAATTATGGATTCTCAAGCTGAATTTTGGGCACTGGGTAATATCAGATTATCATGGGGGTCGTTTGGCAGTTATGGGAAGTGTTGGGACAGAAATTGAAATAATATAAAGTTTGTTTTCTCCTAATTCTAATTCTAACCCAAAGTCATGAGAAACTGCATTTGAACCCCAATTTGAACATAGTCACAACTTTCACTTTAGTTCAAAGTGTTACAACCGCATGACACCTCAACTTGTGAGATGTCAAGCTTCTAAGTAGGGGTGCAACTTGGACGGACTGAACTCGACCAACCCGAGCACAACCCAGACTAATATAGGGTTTGGGCACATGATTTTTGTAATTTGGACGGGCTTGGGAAGAAATTCTTAGCCATAATTGTTATTAGGGTCGGGTTTGAACACAAATATTAAACGAAGGGCTAGTCCGAATTGCCCGATTTATATAAGCACTAACAAAAAATATGATATTTGAAGATAGTTACATAGCATGTTTTACACGAATATACTACTCTTCTTCTAATTATTAGCTATGTTTTAATTATGTTTTGTTCTTCAACTAGTTGATTTCTTTCTCCACCCAATATTTATTATTATCTTATATTTTAAAATATTCATTTGATGCCCCTATATCAACAATTTTTTGGTTTGATTGAGCGGTATGTAGTCACTAGTTTTAAGCCTCAAATGACGAACTATGAAATGCATACTTTCAATATTTTTTTAAATATTTAATTTATTAATTTAACAAATTTATATCTATGTTGATGAACAATTATTTAAGGAATTAGCTATTAGAACTATCTTTCACGGGTTAGTAGAACTCTTGGACTTGGCAACCTGAGATAAGTGTTACCCTAAGGGCATGTTTGGTGTCGGGATTGAAAATTGGGGTACAAGGGGCCCTACAGTATCTCCCCAACCCCTCCGAGAATTCACTATGTCTACTCCCAGTTTCTCCTCTATTTCAAGATTCATCCAAATCTCGTTGACAAGCCACGACACCTCAATTAGCATCAGTTCCCGTCTGTGTTCCTCCATCTTTAAATTTATGCCGCTCAAGCTCAGCCTTTTCACCAATGTGTCTTTCAGTTTCATTTTCATATCCTCCCACAGAACCTCCATTATCCAACCTGATATTCTTACCACACGTGAAGAAGGCGGGATTGAAATGGTTCTGAATCTCGGTCAAGGCCAAAGAGAAGTTTAGAGTTTTTGTGGCTAACCCTTTCCCTTTGTTTGATGAGGATAAGGGAAAATTTCTTGGTGGATTTTTCTTATGGGAGTTATCATTAGGTGAATACGCCGTACCAAGATTGAAACTGGGTGTTCTAATAAGCGGCTTTCGATATTTGCCCTCGTCCTCTTATCTCTTCTCAGCATCTCCTGATGAGTAGAAAGGTCATTTGGTGGTGGGGAAATTTTCGGGCCTTTTTTGTGGGTTTGGGGGTTTCCATGGGCTTCCTCTTGGTGGGCTTTACCGTTCAGAGCATCGAATCTATTGTGGTTGGGGGTTTCTTGGGCCTTGTTTCTTTTTCCTTGCCTACCCGACCCATCTGGAAGGTTTGACCCACCCATCATATTCGGGTTCGGGTTGGGAGCCGGTTTCTTGGGTTTCTTGGGAAATAGCCATTTATCAAAATCACCCTTGAGATGGTTCAAATTTTCCATCGATGTCTCTGTCATCGAGCCGTTAAATCTTTGATCGTTAGCTGTGACGTCAGCCGACGGTTCTGTACTGATTCCTTCTGAATTTTGAGTGACTTCCTTTTCCGGAGACCTTTTGAACGGACATTTGTCCCTCCAATAGTTAATCCTACCACAATCAAAGCAAACCGTGCGAATTGTTTCGTACTGAATCGGGAAAAACTTTCTACCCAACCTGTATTTTGCAACTAAGGGGCATTGAGGTTAATTTTGAAACATATTCTAGCGAATTTTCCTCGTAATCCAGCTAGAGAATTGGATGGCCCCTTTTAAGGGTTTTGCGATGACTATTGCAACAATATTGAGAGATGTTTTGTTGAAATAATCGTCTCGAAGCCCCGTGAATCTCACCCAAACCGCGGTCGAGATTGCCGATGCTTTCGAAGGAGGAAAGTTCGGAGTCCACTTTCTCACTGTGAGATAATGATCAAGCACGACCCAAGGGCCGCCGTGTAGACTTTCAGGCGGTCCTCAGGCCTATCAAACTTAAAGATAAAGAAATTAGCCTCAATTTCAACCCCATTAAAGTTTCCTTTGAGGTTCCACAGATCTTTCACTCTGTTGCAAAGAGTTTTATAGCAAATCTCTCTTCCCAGAAGTTTGATTATGAGAGAGTCTTGCATTTTTCTTTTCTACTGCTTTTTGATATTAGTGGGGAAAATCACTTCCTGGATACTCTTAAGTTCTTCCTATAGTTATCCTTCCTCAATTTCAGATTCATCATATGAGATATCATCGATTTCGACATCCCATTCACAAAAGCCGTTTTCCAGGATTTTCTCACATATAGTGAAGAAACCCTTCGATTTCAAAGCTTTGTTCAAAGCTTCTTTGAACGAATGAGTTTTATCATGGTATTTCTCAAAGTTTTTCTTATCTCTTTGATCTTTTACCATATTTGCAAGTTTTGCCCCAAGATCGAGGGGATGGTGAGCTTTCTCTTGAGATTGATCAGTGCATGAGATAAAGTCGTTTTATAGTTTCTTATGACTCTGGTGGGTTTATTCATTACTCCGAGATCATCCATCTCATCATATTCAATTGTCTGTTGGAACGGAGTTTCCTCCATAGCTGATGCCATGGAAGTTAGGGGAACCTAGTGTTTGAAACAGGGGAGGAGAAAGCAAGGAGAAAAAATGGTAAAGTTAGAGAGAGAAAAAGCATTTTTTTTGAAAAATAAACCCTTTATAGAGATATGCAAAACCCACATTGGCTTCATGTATCTTGGCTAGAGCTTTGACCTGGATCATTATTTGGGGGCCTCACCCTCTAACTGTATTGAAGTTATGAATCTAGATATCTATTTTCCTTGATCATCTAGACTACTGGATCAGACCCATTAACTTTGGAATTTTCTATTTCGAGACTGGCAAACCCATGGAAGAGTAATTACGAAATGGTGTGACATATACCTCATTACCATCCTCTTCGGAGGTCTCAATAATGGTGGTGGTGAAAGAAGTCCAACGTGGTTGGCCGGAGATGATCCGGAAATTGAACTCGGATACTATTCACAGTCCTGTTCTCCTACACTAATATTGAACAAACTGTGAGACTTTTGATATGTAAATCTAAGTAATCGATCATTTCTAGCTTGGAACTGATCCTCTTGAGTGGAGTGTTGACGATGGGGAGCTGGAGGAGGTCGTGCAAACCCTGTTCATATCCTGACATTGTTCGTTGTATATCACTCTTCGGGTCACGGGCATAAACAAAGCCAAGACCTAGCTCTGATGCAACTGTCAGAAACTCCGACGTGGTGAGTGCGAGAAACATAATAATTGTTCATTCTGGAGAACTACAATGTATTAGACTCAAATGTGCAAATGACGTAACTCCCCTTAGTTGCTTACACTACCAGACAGATAATAACTAATGAAACGACACCGTTCCAACATGAAACAGTGAGGCACTACATATGTTTTTGAACCACTGACACTTAACTACCATGCTGTTTGACATTCTCGACATTTTGGTGCACACGGATTTCAAATTGACACTTAATTATCATGCAATTAGACATTACTGACACTTTTGTGCATCTAATTTCAAAATTGACACTTAAGTGCACACGGTATGCAAATTACTGACAACCCGCTCTAATTTTGATGGCAGTTTCATTATGTCATTTGATTTTCAAAGTGACAGTCGTCATCGAAATTGGAGCGGGATGTCAGTAATTTGCATACTGCATGCACTCACGTGTGAACTTTGAAACTGGTTGTACCAAAGTGTCAGTAGTGTCTAACTGCATGGTAGTTAAGTGTCAATTTTGAAACTGCGTGCACCATAATGTTAGTATTTCCAAAATACAAGGTAGTTAAGTGTCAATTGTTCTATGTTTTATTTCCACACTCCTAAAACAACCTGGAACACGTGGCTGCCTTTCCCTAATTCTTGAAATAAGTTATTGAAGTACCTTGATATTCATGACACTTACCGTGATACCTGAATAAATGACCATGAAGCAACCACAAGTGTGGTCTTGAATTGAAGCTAGCGACGATCGGAGAGCAATGGTGGATAATGTGCAACAAAACAAGTTGATTCCGGCCGGAAACGATCCGTTGAGTGATTTTGGTGGGTGGATATTGTGCAACAAAACAAGTTGATTCCGGCCGACAAAGATCCGTTGAGTGATTTTGGTGGGTTTGTATGAAGAACAGAAGGTTTTCTGGATAAGGCCATCCGCAGTAAGAGGGCTTGCCGAAGCACTGTTATGATAATTTAGCCCCCACACAAATTCTTAAATATTACAAAACTACCATATTGCACCCAGCAAAGAAAAGTCTTCATGGAACCCTCCACTACTATTTAATTACAAAATAGTTCATACACATTTTTTATAATAATAGTTTTATCTAAAATATAAATAAGCAAACAATTAAGTTTATCATTAACAGTTTTCAAACCATTTTTGGATGGAAAGAAAAAAGAAAAGAAAAAGAAAAAACGAAAAAGTACAATTAAATAAATCATATAATAGCCTTTTCAACGGAAAGAGAGGGAGTAGTACTCCAAAATAGTGTAAACAACTCTATTCACACACAGAAACAACGAAGTCTCCGCCAAACACGCTGAGCTTGGCAACGTGATCGGGAAGCCCGGCCTCAAGCTCGATTAGCCTTCGCGAAGCCCCGACCCCACCGTTGGCCTTCCTTCTGGGCAGCCTAAACAGCTTAATCGCAGTACTGTTGCTGCGGATGGCCTATGAGGGAGGAGAGAGCTTTCACTTTTTCTCTCTCTAACAGCTGAATTGTGGTGGGCATTATGAGGGTTAGTGTTTGGTTGATGCAGAAGTTGGGCTTTTTAGGAGGGGTAGTTTTGTGATTTCAACTGTTTAAGGTTACTAAATGAGGAAATGGAAAGAAATAGATGGGATGTACCAAAAAAGAAATTGGGAAAGAAGAGATGGGACAGAGTGGTACATATTAGAGGTTATATTTAATTTGCACAAGAATTCGATGCCCCCACATCGTGACAATTAAATTTTATCTTTCTCGACATGAACAACTATTGATTGGATATTGCATACAACTATTGATTGGTTATTGCATCCTAATTCCAATCTTAATCCGATCCGAAGTTGAGAACCAGACTTCATATTTTCCTATGGACTAGAAGTCCTAGCTTTCATGTGCCTTCTCACACACTTTCTGGATCAAAATAATGTTTACATATGTCAACAAGGAGTTTGTTTAAGCATTTGACATGTACCACTTATCCACTCGCACTATTTGTGAAAGAAAAGTGAAGAAAAGGGTAGGGGAAAATGCTAGTTTACGAGGTTTAGGGTCTCTCACTCATGATGCCTCTCTGCTCTCATGCACATGTAATTGATTGCATTTCGAAATTTGCATTTCAAAAATAAATAAGAGTAATGATATATGTCTCAAATAAATCATTTTAAATACTTATCAAATTGACCATATCACTCAAATGGTCCCACCACTGACAATGATTAAATATTTTATTTCTCAAGTGGCGGGATCATTAGGTGATGTTACCAATTTGGGGTGTATTTTTAGGGGTGCAACTTGGGCGGGTTGAACCCGACCAACCCGAGCCCAGCCCGAAGTAAAATTGGATCCGAACACATAATTTTAGTAATTTGGGCGGACTTGGACATAAATTCTCCGTCCGAATTGCAATTAGGGTCGGACTTGGGCACACATATTAAACGACGGGCTAACCCGAATTGCCCGATTTGCATGACAACTACCAATAAATATTACATTTTGAGATAATTATGTAGCATATTTAAGATGAATATGTTTGTTTTATTTTGATTATTAGCGGCTTTAATCATGTGTTTAGTCTTTGAACAAGTCAATTTTCTTTTTTTGCCAACAATGTATTATTCTCTTATGTATTACTAAAGGTATTAAGTTTAATGTACTAGCCCGAATTCAGCCCGAACCAGAATTGATTTCAACGAATTTGGGCTCAGACGGGTTGGCGATGCTCTTAAGTCGGGCTGGGCTGGGCTTGGGCAGCCTCGACCAAACTCGGGCTCGGTCATGGGTGCCAACCCGACCAGCCCGTCCGAGTTGCAGTCCTATGAATTTCGAATGATTTATTTAGAGCATATAGCACTACTCAATAAATAACTATAAATTTACATTTCAGGTCGTTTAAAGGTGGTATCGTAGTCATCATTATCTATTTTATAAAAAAAAAAGTATCCTAAAAAAATAAGTAGTCTATAAAAAGTAAGTGAGAGATCACAATTTTTCATTCTATTTTAATTCGATCCATGTGCATCAAAGGACACTCGAATTCCCCATTTTCCGTTTGGACCTAGTATGAGTGATGCTTTCACGTGCCTTTGTTACATGCTTTTTGGAGGAACGCATAACGTTTTCAATGTCAAGTTGTATTAGTTGTTTAAGTAATCAGACAGGTACCACCACATAATATCACTCTCACTATTTGTAAAAGAGAGAAAAATAAGGGGGACAAATTCTTTTATTACTTCTGAAAAGAAAAAAACTGACCGGGTCAGTGCGTGACATTGGATGCTCCATCACTTGGCCTAAAACCCTTTCGCGGCCGAAAGCTAGCGGCACTAGAACTAGTCTATGAAGTCCATGGTTTGTCACGAGTGAAATTGATTAGAACTCAATGGAAAAGAAAATGGATAGAAAATTATGAAGAGTGCTTCAGGCTACCATAACGAGTCCGCTAGCTAACTCAATTGAATATACGTTGAAACTCAATCTCAAAAATCATAAGTTCATACACCCTAAAGTTTACTCCTAAAATCTAAATGTTCTAGGTTGGCGGTTTCGAACCAGAACGATGAAACGAAATGAAAAATGAGAGACAAATTTTAACGTAGTTCGCTAACTGATTCACTAACGAATCCGATAGCTACCTCCACTGCCATACCCGATACATTTATTGAGAGAGAACCCGGTTGACACTACCATACAAGTTAAGCACGACTTATACCCTTTATATAGACCATATACAATATCTTGTGCCCGAAGCAACACCAAAACGTAAACAAATCGGATTAGGAAACAACCCAAACCAAGCCCAGCCCCAACCTAGTCGTGCGCCCAGTCTCCTTGTTCATACGAAAAGCAATGAGATCTGCTGCTGCAGCTTTTGTTTCCCTTGTCGTCTTACTTTGTTGCTTCACAAGATTATGCTAGGTTTGAATCATTCCACTAAATCTCCACCTTGATTTAATGCCGTAGCAACCAGAACCGATCTAGAAACGGATGCGGCTCCTATAAATAGAAACAAGCACGCTTCTCCAAACGGATGTTCCGCTACTCTTATGCGCAACCCACAATTGCCTAATCGCAGCTCTGATTTCATGCTATTCCCGCAAAGAATGCGCCCGACGTGGATACACTTCTGGAAATAGAAACAAGCTCTCCACCCGGAACCAGACTCGAATGTACTCACTAAGGTAGGACCGAATACATTATTGATGCACCCACTTGCACTAGAAAGATGCACCACGACAAGTTCCAGATGTTACTCAGATCTGATGCACCAATAACGAGTGTCAATACAGGTTATCCTGCTAGCCCGTGCCCCAATTGCCTGCGCTGCCCCCGATTACTCGCCAAAACCCTAATCGCGTCAGATGCGCGTCAAGCGCACCTATAAAAAACATAGAAACATGTACATAACGCGCTCCAGAACTTGAACCAGATTCACAAGCCAGACGATCCACGCGAGGAGCCAATCGCCAGATGCATGTGAACAACCAAAACCTACATTCGTACGAAAGACATGTCCATTCGCACGTATCCTTTGTGAAAAAGGAATATCTATTCGTGTGAATGGCCAACCATCAAATTCGCTCCATAACTCAGTACTGATAGATGCACGCCGTATGCATGATGTATGTTCCAGATGCTAGATGCACATGCATCCCATATGCACATTGGACCAGAAGCACGCCAGATTTCTCTAACAAGAGCCCTGATAGTCCCCTCCATGTGGCTTCAGATGGTGGGTGTACCTGCACTTCCTAGTTTAGAGGCCAAAGAATGGAAAAAACTTCTCCTCAGGCATCGTCCTTAGCGAAATCTCGAAACCCTACATCGGATAGCATGCTCCACCTGAATTGCAAAATCGTAACTTTGAGTTCCACCAAACGTGAAACCCTAGCTCTTGGCTCAACCTGGATCGTTGGACACCGCTATTATACCAGTTTGTTATGACCTGGTATCAGGCAATAACGATGAAAAAAAAGGTAAACGAGACAATTTTAATGTGGCTCGCTAATGGATTCATGAGATTCACTAATGAATTTGCTAGCTATCTGACACGATTTCTTACGTGTATGCGCAAGTGCACGGTCAAGTAATATAGGGTTGGTATTTCAACCCCGAGTTATCGATCCCACGAGGACATGCTCGAGATTGTTTAATTAGTTATTAGATTAGAGTACTGTAACTGGGAGGAAGAATTGTGATTGATTAAGAATTGAAATAAATAAATAACTACACTAATATTTTTGGGTTTTTATTTTATTAAAACAAATATGGAGAAACTAGGCAATCTCTAGATCACCTAGGGTTGTAGACGATTTCCGGATTAGCTATGTAACACGTTAATCCTATTCTAGTTAAGTCGTGTAATAGTACTGACAATCTCCTCTCGGTCTCATGCGTTCTACGTCACGGTTTACTTGGTGTCCGGTCGGTCCACCTACATCTACCGATCCGTTCTAGTAGGCTAACGACAGTGCACGGAATGATGTCCTCTCAGACCACCACCACACGAACACCTCACTATCTCGTACCGAATCTACCCACTAAGGCCAATCCTACACACTTCTCTTCTATGTCTCAGTGATTAAGGATTGTTGTTCATATCTCATCACAACTAGGTCTAAGTCGCTCTCACGCACTCGCTAGCTAATTAACAAGTCCGGTCAATTACTCCATTCTTACCAAGGATTAAGAACAGCATATGAACAATTAGCTAAAACAAAGACTAAAATTAAGCAAGATTACAACCTATGAAGAACACGAAGATTCATGAGTTATCAATTCCTACCCTAGTCGTGTTAATAGACTATGATCCTCAACAATTTCATGAAATCAAATGTCATCCAATAGATCAAATCAAAAAGCATGAAACAAAGTCTTAAATACGGAAAACATCGTCTACATAAACCCTAGGCTCTCTAGAGAAACCTAGCAAAACGTCTAACTACTACTTGAAATCGTAGCAAAGCAATAGAGTTTCTCCATACAAGTGATTAAAAGAGGGAAGAAGAGATCAAACGCTAGAAATCGTGAAGTTTGGCGCGATCCGAGCTCTTCCCCTTGCTTGAGGTTGCTCCCAATGGAGTCTCCTTGCTCTCCTCCTTGATCGTGCTTCTCAATAGGCGTGAATGATCATTATTTCCGTCCCTAGGTCCAAGGGCGGATGCATGCCTGACCTTGGGTGGGCATGGGACCACCCTCATTTTTTTCTTTCGACTACTATTTTTCCCTTTTTTCATTAGGTTCTTCATATATGCCCACCCTTAGAAATTACAACATGTAACCCAATTTTTTGTAAAAACATCTTATCTTAAATACACCTTAAGGCAGATGGAGATGGTGGGCTTATTCATAATTTCAAACACAGAGCACAAAGTTGGAGGGAAACCCATGGAGAAGCCGTAGAAACCTAGGCAAACAAAATTGTTGATTCCACATTTATTCTAGTTCTCTTTGTCCTCTTTGTGGACTTTCTTGTTTAACGAAGCGAACCCTGGGCAAACAAGTAAATTGTTTCTCCTACTAATTTCTCTGTTTTGTTGAGTCGAGTATCGAAATTTAGGATAAAAAGCTAGTGAAATATGTACCTAATTATATTGGAACTTCTTGTAGAGCAGATGTATGCTTACGTCAACATTTTATAATCGTCTCTGGAAAAAAAATCTTCTGTAATTGGCGTACAATAATTTTTGGCAATGCAAGACTTAAATATCTTGTAGTAACTTTGCTCGTCTTGAAATGTTGTTAAGTGTCCACCCTGACAATAAATTCTGCCTCCGCCCCTGCCTAGGTCGTCCTTCCTTCATAACCCGCAGAAGTCTTCAGTAATTGCACAAAAACCCCTGAAATCTGCTCCTGACTTCAAAAGGTGATATATTCTTCGTCCGAACTCCGATTTAGCTCCGTGACCTATCGTTGGAAAGCTCTCTGAGTCTAATTTCATATGGAGCTGGTCACACCCAAAAATGAGTTGTATAACTCCGGCTATAGTCAAAATAGTGCAGACTGGTCATCCAAGCTCCTCCAATTCGGCTTCTCTTGACTCCACTTGAGCTCCCCATTGTTTCCGAAGTTCGTTCCATGCCTCCTATCAACCGATTAGCATCCGTCTCTCTCAAAACAGCATGAACAAACATACAAAGCGATTTGACAAATAACAATAAAATGGGCATGGAAAACGCCCGGACTAACAATATAGCACATGGTAGCCACAAGTGATAAAACGACCTATAATCTCTAACATTAGGCTCAAATTATTCTCAAATACCTATTATCATGTGGTAAATTCTAAAGAATTATAGCCCCTAAAAGGTGTTATCACTATCTCCACAGCCAAACCCGATACTTTTATTGAGAGAGAACTGATTTACACCACCATACAAGTTATGCACAACTTATGCCCTTTATATAGACCCTATACACTATCTTGGTGCACAAAGAAACACCAAAATGTTACCAAATCAGATTAGGAAACAACCCAAACCAAGCATAGCCCCGCATCAACCTGATTGTACAATCACTCCCCCTAGCCGTAAGACCAGCAGTGAGACATGTTTCTGCTGCTTTTTTTCCCCTTGTCCTCCTGCTTTGTTGCTTCGCCAGATTCTGCTAGGTTTGAATCACTACAACACTACACATTTAATCTGGACCAAAAAATCCTACGCTTAAAATTCTTAACTTCAAATATAAACCCTAAACTATAAGAAAATTAATATTAAGCATGTGTAACATGTACACCTAGTAAGAGTGGGAAGGTGACATTACATGAATAATTAGCTCCAATATTTGACATTTCCGGCTGTTAAGTGTTTTGTTTACTATAGATTACCAGTTAATGAAATTGTGTGGAGTGTTAAAGTCAGAGGACTTAAGTGATATATATAAGGAGAAGTAAAGTTCAGGGAATATTGTGTAATTGTTAGTGGAGAGTTTGTTACAGAAGATTGTGATTGTTAAATACGTGTAGTTGTGTTTTAGCAAAATATTCAATACATTTGTTCTTCTTCTACTTTCATTTTCTCTCTCTTTTTCTTCATTTCTGGTAAAATTCACATGGTATAAGAGCCCTTCGATCTTCAAATTGGGCCATGAATTCATCGTCTCTTTCACCGAACTTACAATTAGTCATCAGCAACTTCCGCCATCTAATTTCGATCAAGCTTGATCTGACGAATTACGGTGTTTGGCGTTCACAGTGCAAAGTGCCCTAGCTGCAAGCACGGTCTTCGATGGAGTTCTATCTTCGTCTTCTCTGATTGCCGAATTGGTTGATTGTTCAGGTGCTCGCTCTGTTAATCCTTTGTACACTCAGTGGCTTACAGAGGATTCCTATCTTCGTAGTTGTCTGCTTGCAACTCTCACCCCTGCAGTGCTTGTTCAAGTTAAGAATGCTGCTACTGCATTTGATTTGTGGACCTTTCTTGAGTCCAAGTTTACAAAACTCAGTGCCTCATATGTGTATAATCTACGTAAAGTTCTTCTTAATCTCAAGAAATCTCCAACACAATAAGTTCAACAGTTTCTTATTTCTCTTGAAAATCACGGATCAGCTTGCTATGGCTGGTTCTCCAGTTGATAAATCTGATGTTATGTTCTACTCTTTACAAGTCTTCCCAGCTGATTTTAGTCCTGTTAAGGCTATTATTTGATGTTTTCCTCTCTTTGGATATTGATGAAAATCCATGCCAGAATTTTGTCTAAGTCAGTGCATTTGGATCTTGAGAAACTGCACCTCCTCTTGCTATGGTAGCTCATGGTTCATTTTCTCATCAAAGGCCTTTTGCTAATAAGGCTTGGCATAACAAGTTCTCTAACTATTATAGTGGTGGTTCACCTATTCAAACGAATTTTGTCTCTCATAAGTATAGTGACACTTCTCCTTCATCTTCTTGGTCTTCCAAACCAAAGTCAGTTGCCTTAGTTAATTGTCAGATATATAATAAAGATGGACATCTGCTCTTACACGTTGGCACCGATTCAAGGAAGGCTATCAACCAAGAGCTATGTATGCTGCTCCCCTGCTTCTTCTAAGCCACCTTGGATTTTTTATTCTGGTGCAACAGAAGATCTCACTAGCAATGTTCAGGCTATTAACATTTATGCATCATCCTCTCAACACATTGCTTTGGTAGATGGTTCTACTACTCATGCTACACATAGAGGGGGTGATCTTCTACCTACTCCTCATGGTACTCTTCTTCTCAATAACATGTTACTAGTTCCTTCCTTATCTCATAACTTTGTTTCAGTACAAAAATTAGCTCAAGATAATCATTGTAGGGTTATCTTTGATGATTCTTCTGTTGTGATTCAGGACAAGAGTACTTCTCAGGAACTCTTTTGAGGTACTGTCTCTAATGGTCTATACAATTTTGTTCTTTCTTCTCTCGATGACTCTCTGTAATTCATCTCCTACATCCTTTCATGCATCTTCTTCCTTTTGTCATGCTAGGATAGGTCATCCATCCCTTGATATTTCTAAAGCTCTTATCAAAAAGTATTCAGTGGCTTCTTTTCTTGTTGATCATTTTCAGCTAGCTCTCTTGCAAAGTCTCAGAAACTGTCTTTTCCCTTCAAAGGCACAAGGTATACGACTACTCTAGCACTACTCTATTTGGATGTGCGGGGTCCCAGTCCTTTTCTCTCTTCAACAAGACACAAATATTATTTCTTAATTGTGGATAATTACACTCGATATTCATGGATCTATCCAACGCATTGAATTTCAAAACCCTTCTCAACCACGTTGAGTACCAATTTACTGCTAAAGTTGGAAGAGTTCACATAGTCAGAACTGATGAGGGTAAGGAGTTTGACAATGCAAATTTTCATCAGTTGCTACTATCTAAGGGTATTTTATATCACAAAACATGTATGTATACTCCTGAACATAATGGATTTGTTGAAAGAAAGAATAGGCATGTTTATGAAACAATGAGGACTCTACTAGCCCATGCTTCTTTTCCTCAACATTTCTGGGTTGATGCAGCTTTTACCTCGGTGTATCTCATCAATAGATTGCCACTTTCTACTCTCAACTTTGTCACTCCCTATGAATTTTTGTTCTCCTCCATTCCTACCTATTCTCATATGAAGGTTTTTGGGTGTTTGTGCTACCCATGGACAAAGACATATTCCCTCAAAAAATTAGATGTCAAATTTGTTGCTTGTATATTTTTGGGATATCCTACTGGTTATAAAAGCTTGGATCCACTCATTGGGAAAACTTATCTTTTAGGACATGTCAAGTTTCAAGAAAACATGTTTCCTTTTCACAGTACTATGGTAGCTACAGAAAGTCCTATATCTACTGCTTCCCAGCCTATTGCTCAGCCTACTACTGTGACACATTTGGCTCCTTTTATTGAGTTGTCTACATCTTCCTCTTCATCTGCTCCAGCTGAGCCTTTCTCACATGCCAATTCTCTTGCTGAGGACACCTCTTCTCTCTCGTCATTTACTACAACTATCTCTCCTCTTACAGAGTTATCTTCACCTGTATCTGAAGCACCTTCTATGTCATCCCCATATGTTTTGCCTACTACTTCTCCGCACCACATGGTGACTAGATCCGATAAAGGCATATCTAAGCCTAAATATCCATTTAGTCTTACAGCTCAGACTCTCTCTCTCTCTCAGCCAGAATCTGAGTCTACAACTGTCAAACAAGCTCTAAAAGATCCAAAATGGTATACAACTATGAGTGAAGAGTTTGCTGCTCTTCAGCACCAGGGTACATGGACTCTTGTACCACCTTCTTCCCCTTCTCTCAATTTGGTTGGTTGCAAGTGGGTTTTATAATAAAAGGACAATGTGATGGAACTATGGGTAGATACAAAGCAAGGTTATTGGCTAAAATATTTAGTAAAATTGAGGGTGTTGGACTCTTTCTTATTTTCTGGGCATGTCCTTCACTAGATCCACTACTGGTTTCTTCTTATCTCAAGCTAAATATGCAAGAGAAATTCTGCATAAGGCTAGTTTCATGGAGTGCAAGCCATTTGCTATTCCTATGTCTCTTAAGGGAGACCTTTGTCCAGATGTCACCCCTTTTGCTGATCCTATTGACTATAGAAGTCTTGTGGGCTCTTCACAGTATCTCACTAATACAAGACCTGATCTCACTCATGCAGTCAATAGTGCCTGTCAAAAGATGCATTCACCTATTGTGACTGATTTAAAATAAGTACATAGAATTCTGAGATATGTGAAGCACACTCTTGATCTAGGTCTCAGATTCAATAAAGGTTCCCTTCATCTTCTTGCTTTTTCTGACTCAGACTGGGCAGGTGATTCTCTGGATAGGAAAGCTGTTTCTAGAAGTTGCATTTATCTTGGCAACAATTTACTTTCTGGAGCTCCAATAAGCAACCTACAGTCTCAAGATAATCCACAGAAGATGAATTTAGAGCTTTGGGAGCTACTGCCTCCGAAGTATTATGGCTGAAAATTCGTCTTACTGAGCTTCACATTCCTCTTATACAACCTCCTTTGCTGTATTGTGACAACATCTCTGCTCTCAAGCTCTCTCTCAACCCTGTTCTTCATAGCAAAACCAATCACATGGAGCTTGATTGCTATTTTGTCAGAGATAGAGTTCAGAAAAAAGAACTTCTTGTTGATCACATTCCCTCTGAATTTTAACTAGCTAATTTCTTCACTAAACCGCTTACTGTGGCTAGGTTTCAGTTTTTGAGATCCAAGATGGCTGCTCTTGTCTCTGTTCAAGCTTTTGGATCTTCTTCTGTGTGACTGAATCTCCTTCAACTTGAAGGGGGATCTTAAATTCAGAGGACTTAAGTGATATAAAGAGAAGTAAAAATCGGACTATTGTGTAATTGTTAGTGGAGAGTTTGTTACAGCAGATTGTGATTGTTAATACGTGTAATTTTGTTTTAGCAAAAATAATCAATAAAGTTGTTCTTCTTCTACTTTCACTTTCTCTCTGTTGTTCTTCATTTCTGGTATAAAATTCCCATGGAGCACCATATGTATTCAAAATGAGCTTGTATTATTGAGAATCGCCAAAGGTGACCATATCTCATTAGTTGCAAAAATGATATATATCCCAACTTTAATATCCCAATAATGTCTCAACTTGTAACATGTACTATTTTGACTAATATCTTAAAAACTGTTTTAAATAATAGTGGGTCGTGTTGGCAGGGATGTACGTAGTATATGTTGGTACATATAACATTACTCTATTATTTGAAAGACATTCTCTTGTTATTGTTAAAATATTGTTTTAATCTTATTCTGATCAATGGTGGGTAGAAAAATGTACTTTTACAACTTCCAAACAACGCTTGCAATCTATTTAAGGAGCAAGAGAATGAGGATTAGAGCACAACACACCACAGTGCAATACACTGTCACTCCCACCATGGCAACAAGCTATCAACCATTGCTAACCACTCCTCCCAAAAGGAACACCTCCTCTTGCAAGGCTCTATGTCTAGTTCTCTCTTTAGCTGCAGTCATAGCCCCTATGGCTCTCTTCACTACAAACCTCCTCTCTTCAGAGCCTTCCCTAACACTCTCCCAACTCTGTGACAAGGCTCTTGACAAGCCAACATGCATGTCCATGGTATCAGAAGTTGCCTCAGGGAGTTTGGTGCAAACCAACCCCCTAGGTATACTGCAGACTTTCTTGCTGAAATCCACATCTGACGTCCATAATGCGGTGAAAACTGCAGAGGATGTCAGGCGTCGAATCAATGACCCGAAAGAACAGTCTGCAGTAACAGATTGTCTTGAGTTGATGGATCTATCTGCAGATAGGATAAAAGATTCTATCCAGGCACTAGGGAGTCAGAATGCTGACTCCCACTCTAATGCCCATACTTGGCTTAGTACTGTACTCACCAACCACGCCACGTGTTTGGACGGGTTGAGTGGGCCAGCTCGGTCTTTCCTCGAGCCAAGCATGAAAGACTTGATGACCAGGGCGAGGACATCTTTAGCCATGGTGGTCGCAGTATCACCGGCTAAAAATGAATTCCTGCAGCCTCTGGCCGACAAGTTTCCTTCATGGGTAACGAGTAGAGACCGGAAGCTATTGCAGACCTTGTCTAAGGACGTGAATGCTGATTTCGTGGTTGCGAAAGACGGTAGTGGCAACTTTAAGACCGTTAAGGAAGCTATCGCCGCAGTACCAGATAACAGTAAGTTCCGTGTAGTTGTGTACGTGAAGAAAGGATTGTACAAAGAGAATGTTGTGATTGGAAAGACGAAGAAAAACGTTATGCTCACCGGCGATGGCAAGGATTTGACAATCATCACGGGGAGTCTAAACATGGTGGATGGTACCGCAACCTTGAACACCGGAACAGTCAGTAAGAATCTCCTCTTTACAAGTCCATATGATGTTTCATTTTATGACATTTTTGGTTTTAATCGCACCGTGAATTTGACCAAATATCATTTTTAGTTTCCTATTACCAACACTTATAGTAAAATCTCTTGGAACCTTGTAGTTGCTCTTGGTGATGGTTTCTTGGCCCAAGATCTTTGGATCCAAAACACAGCAGGCCCGGAGAAGCACCAAGCCGTAGCGTTACGAGTTGGAGCAGATCAGTCCGTCATCAACCGTTGCCGCCTCGACGCCTTTCAGGACACTCTCTACACTCACACCAACAGACAGTTCTACAGGGACTGCTACATTACAGGCACAGTCGATTTCATATTTGGAAATGCAGCTGTTGTTTTCCAGAACTGCCAGATTGTGGCCCGCAAGCCCATGAAGGGCCAGAACAACATGGTCACAGCCCAAGGACGATTGGACCCGAACCAGAACACTGGAACCTCAATTCAAAAGTGCAGTGTGGTAGCTAGTTCGGATCTACAGCCCGTTAAGGGGACCGTGAGGACTTATTTGGGCCGGCCGTGGAAGGAGTACTCCAGAACTGTTTTCATGCAATCTACCATTGGTGACCATATTGACCCATCAGGTTGGTCACCGTGGAAGGATGATTTCGCACTGAAGACATTGTACTACGGCGAGTATATGAACAAAGGTCCCGGAGCGGGTCTTAGTAAGCGGGTCAAGTGGGCGGGTTACCGGATCATTACTAATGCGGCCGAGGCCAATAAATTCACCGTGGCTCAGTTGATACAGGGAGGTTTTTGGTTGAAGTCCTCCGGTGTGGCCTATACCGAAGGCTTGTGAGAAGCTATGAGTTTCCCATGTTTATGGTCGATTAGCTGTTTTTTTTCCGCTCAGCTTGGCTTCTCGTCGTTCTCTCTAGTTTGCCGTATGGTGTTTTCACGTTGGGCTCACCGCTGCTTTTAGTTCTAATGTTTTTTATGTTTTAGCATCACAAATAAATATTCATGTGTTTCTCCTTAGATTTAAGAGATCGTGTTCGAACAGAAAAATATATAAGGCGACACTGGATTATTAAAATTTGGCGAGTATGATGAAAACACAAAGAAAATGACACAAAGAAACTGGACTCCAGTTTCGTATTATAGTAACACTAATATGATTACAGATCTACTCATGCTTTCACGTGGTTTCTTCGCGAGCTTTTTGAGTTTACAGAATGTTTGTCTATGTCGAGTGGTGCTATATCATAATATGTAGTTTGTCAGATTAAGGTTTGATTAATGATGCCTCCATGTTGTGCACAGATCGCTCTATTTTATAAAATATATGATCTAATTAAATTCGGCAGAGAAATAACACCTTTTTTTCGAAATCAAATAACTAATCAATAGAAGAGAATGGAACAAGTGTTTGCCTGTATACAAAATCACAGCAAGTTATAATCTAATATGAATCTAAGCATATATTAATAGGTTATCAAACTCAGTCGATTGTCTAAGAGGGCCGTCATGGAGATACATATGAAAGACTTGATGGCAAGGGTGACGTCTTCGTTGCAGTATCATCAAACCTATGTTTACAGGCAAAAATTTTGGTGCGTCCGGAAGTAACCGGCTCAGCCTGTACTTCCCGGTTATTACGAAAATACCCGCTAGCGGACAAAAAATGTGGTCCCTGGAGGGAATCTTTTTTGACCTAGATAACATTTATAAGACATCCGAAAACAAAATTTCCAGAAAGATAACAATTAGACAATATTAATACAAATGCAGAAAACAAATGACATAACCCAGATAACCAGTAGAAATAAAAAGATAACAATCATTGATAAAAGATCAGTGAAACCAAATAATCAAAGTTAAACATCAACGATCAGCAGAAGTGAGCTTAATATGAAATTAATACGATACAAATGACTAAATGGCCTAAACAGAATAATTTCACATAGGTATAGTTAAGTTTTCGAAACCTGCTCGCCTTTTTCCAGTCTCTTACGGATTGTAGTTACTATCTCCTACCGTTTTGGGAGTTCTTGAGGAAAACACGTGTTGAGAAACTCGTCTTCCCAGCATATATACTTGCATTGACGACCTATACCTTTTGTTCAAGTTGCGTCCATCGTTTTTGGCGTATGTGCGGTTCGAATAAGCGGGTTACGGCTACAATAACAAAGCTCAAGCCTACACCATAACTTGCTTGTTATGGTGTAGGCTTGAGCTTTAGTGGGAGTGTTGTGTTGTGTGGTTGTAGAGTTGAAACTATGTTGAGACATTGTTGAGGGAAGGAAGAATAGAAGAGGTAAGGGTGAGAGAAGAAAATAATCTCTGAATGGGAGTGAATCGGTAGGTGTATGTATTTGAAGTGGTTGGTGAGCTAGAAATAAAAGAAGAAACTTAGTGGTTGGGAGTTAGTTGGCAATAAATGTCCAGATAGCATTCTCAGCCGACAAGGATAACAATTGTAAAAGTAAGGAAAATATTTGTTAGCTACACAATGTGCATTTATGAATTTAATGTGGGTAGATGGGCTCCTTGGTCTTTCACTCAATGAGAACTGGTAGTTGAGAGTTAGAAGGCTATAAATGCCCAGATAAAAATTGTTACATAACCAAAAGTTCTAGAAGATAAAAATCTCTGATAAAAAGGTCAACAAAACACAACAATCAAAATGATCATAACCTCCCCATCAAACCAGAATACTACAAATGTTCAAACAAACATAACAAATCAAACATTGTTTCAGACATGACAACAAATAATTAGATTCATACTTTTGCCGTTTTCTTCTTCGCCTTTGCCGCCTTCCTCTTCAGGGAATTGGGTGATGACCAGGTCGCTGAAGGAATTTTCCTATACAAGAATGCCCATTCCCGGAGGTGTTCCTCCTTCTTCTTCAACTCCTTCACCCCGTCAAGGACCTCTTCATTAAGGGCGTTGTATATTGAATCCGCCATCTCATTTGCAATCCAGATTCTCACATAGTCTATGTTGACTCTGAGATCTTTGCGAGGATTCGGAACCAACTCCTTGAGGTGCGTCATGAAGAAGCACATGAAGGGACCACAATCACACCTGTGAAGTTTAGTCTGGAGAACATGAGTAAACAGAGAAATAAAAACGTCAAACTATGGGAAAACAATTGTAAAGCCTAAGAAACTTTACCCATTTGGCTGTTGATGCACATCATCATTCATATACCAAATTAACCATTTGGTAATATCTTTTGTGTAATCAGTGTGACGAGAGAGGACAGTGTGCATGCTTCTGACCTTGGCCTTAATGTGTTCCTCTCTGTAGCTATGCCCGGACAGAGAGTCTAGAATGTAAATCTCCGAATCCACAAAACTGATGACCATCATCAGCCAGTGGGAGTTTTTTACATTCAAAGGCACAACAATCTAATTTTATGATAAAACAAATTAGAGTTAAAAAAATCAGTGACCTCCTAGATAACAAAGTTATATTTCTGGAAAGAAATTGTAAAGACAGAGAACACCACTGTAATGAAATCACTTACATAGCCCATTTCCCTCCAGTCGCCACAAAATACATCGTGCAACTTCAGCCCAGGTCTTTCTGTACCCACCAACTGAAAGAGAATAACAACTCATTATACCATATGGAAAAAAAAGTTTAAATATAATGAAATTATCGAAATGAAGAGGGGGGAAACTTACGGAATACTCGCAGCTCAGGTACCAGATCCTCTTTTTATCTTCGTATGGCCGGTTCTTCTCTTTTTCATGAAGATACATGAGGTACCCATCAATGACCTGAGTGATTAAAAAGTCAATTTTATGACTTCACAGTCACAAGAAAACTTTTTCATGGGTTTGATAACATTCTTCAATACCGAGAGCAAAATACTTACGTCGTTGTCGAACCATTCACCTTGGCGGAGTCGCCACGAGCTTCCCCTTGACAGAGTAGTCATCTTCCCTATTCTCACCACCTCCTCACTGCATGAAATGTAAATAAGTATCACTAATGTTTTAAAACATTTAAGTTTTACTTGAACGCTAATGTGTCTTAAATAAAACTTACATATATAGTTCGCTAGGAATTTTAGCGTCCTGCAAGCTGTATTCACTCTCGTACTTGTAAGTGAGGTAGTAGTGAAGAAAACACTCGTCACCGGTGGGCATTTGGGGAAGGTAGGTAAATCCAGCTGACGGCCTCTTCTTCAAGGCCCCACCATGACCCCGAGGAGACCGTCTGATAATGTGAAGAGCCTTTCCCCATTCATTTCCCACTAGATTCCCTCGTAGCTTCGGAGAACCAGACACGAGAAAGGGCTTTGGTGGTAAATTTGAAGCCACCTAAAATGATAAGAGCAGAGACAACATTTGTAAGTGTTTACAGAACACCTTTAATGAAATAGTAAACAAATGTTTGTTTGCGTACCTGTGTGTCTTGGTTTGTTTGCCCACTGCCCAAAGAAATGTGACCATGGCGACTGTTGACCTCCTCTTCCTCCAGTTTTCTTCTCTTTTGAATGGGAGTTTTAAACTTTTCTTCTTTCTCTTCCTCCTCGCTCTCTCCCTCCTCATCCTTACCCATCTCCTTCTCCTTCTCCTTCTCCTTCCCCTTCTCCTTCTCCTTCTTAACATTTCTTTTTTCCTCACCTTCCTTTTCTCCTTCAGACTTGATCAACCTGTGCAATTCCGCCGCCAGCTGCTTCATGGAAATTTTTTCGAAAAGTTTCTCAAAGATTTTTTCAACATCTTTGGTTTGAAGTTATGGGTTTTGTTGCACAAACTTCTCGTAGATTTTTTCCTCCTTGACAGGCTCCCTGAGTCTCCTAAGCTTCAACTATATAACCAACAAAAGCAGAAACATTCAATTACTTCAAAGTTAACTATTTCAACAGTTTGATAACAATTGTAAATTTTCAGTAGATATCTACTTACATCTTGGTTTTGTTGCACAAACTTCCATCTCTCTGCAACAAGTTCAGTGGTCCAAAATTTAAGCCTCGTACTAGCATCCTGGTTTTCACACCCATCAGGATTTTTCAGCAGCTTCGGGCAGAATTTCTCTAAATACAGAAGCTACATAAACATTGAAAACAATTGTAAGGTGAAGGAAGGAAACAGTAAGCTTGTAAACAACATTAATAAGTATCTGAAAACAGTTTTAGTAATCTTTACCATTGGGATCAAAATACATCCCCCGCCGCGGATGCTTTTCCCTTTCTGCACCTTGGTTTGCTGTTCTTGGAAGTGATGAAGCCATGTTGCAGCCCAGTTCACCTTTTTGAGGTGCTCAAGATCCACCACATAGCGAGCTAGTGTGGACCTAACACCTTGCCGAGTTTGCGGCATTCCAAAACATCCAAGAACAAACGCAACAGCCCTGCGCTTCCAATCATCCGTCAGAATCTCCCTATTCTCCTCAGCAGCAAACCACCTCATGTACGATTCAACCGACGTAACTGGTTCCACAAGTCCGATACTTTGGCCGATTAGCTGAGCCTCTTTATCAGTTGGCTCAGGTTTGAAAATCTCACCTTCCCAACTTATACCGAGCAGCCAACCGACAATCTCATCGGTGATCTTGAGCGACCGGCCATGCGCCGTCAAGTATCCATCTACTTCAAAAGCATTGTAGATGAATTTTTTGAATTCCTCAGGGGTCCCTGTGATTTGCAGATGCTCCAAACCACCAAGACCCACCTCATACATCCAGGCTCGCTGCTCTTTGGTCATTTTTTGATAAAAATCCTTGATTTTCGGAAGTGATAGGTAGCTCTGACACCGGCGGGGGTTTTTTTAGTTTTTTCCTCTCATTCACCTTCTTTTTATCCTTAACTTGTTTCCTCTTCCTCTTCTTGTCCTTGACTTCCTCCATTTGTTCCATCATTTCCTTCTTCTTCTTTTCTACAGCAGCACCACGAAGAAAAGGCTGCTGTTGATCCAAGGTCATAGACTTCCACTCTCTCAAGATATCATCTTTGAAGTCCCTCGTCATCTTCAAATTAGGGTTCTGCTTCTTCAAACTATACATCCTCACATTTCTACAAAAACAAAAAGAAAACAGAGAAATAAATTTTATCCTGTTAGTACAAAATAATAGAGACCTTGAAAACATTGTCAAACACAATTCAAACTAAAAAAAAATCATTGAAACAAAAAAAACAACTTCTGAAATCTGATAAAGGCACTTGTGGCATTTCCATGATGTGAAAGCTCATCATCTTCATCCTCTTCTTCCACCTCTTCATCCTCTTCCACCTCATCTTCATCTTTTTCTTCAACTTTGTTTTTTGATCTCGGTTCACAAACAAACTGCTGAACATCCACATCTTCTCCATCTGAATCTTCATCACTTGCCACCATTGCTCTTTTTTCATACCACTCTCTTGCTTGTCCGGTTAAGTTGACAAAGTTTCCATACAACAGCCTCTCTATTTTGTGTGGTACCTTCTCATTTTTCTTCATGTTGAAAAGGCTTTTGTTCTCTTTCCTGAAACAATTAATTAACATATATGAGGTCATTAACACGTGGTTTGGAAACCAATTTCAATATTCAAACCCAGGGGAAGAAAACAATCACAGCCTTGCAGTGAATTATTTTAATACTTGGATAACAATTTCAATATTCAAACTCAGGAGAAGAAAACAATAACAAACTTGCAGTTAATTGTTTAAATATTCGGATAACAATTTCAATATTCAACCTCAGGGGAAGAAAACAATCACAACCTTGCAGTGCAATAATTTAAACAGTTGGATAACAATTTCAATATTCAAACAGAGGGATAGACAACAATCACAACATTAAAGTTAATTTTTGTAAACTAAGTAAGCATTTGTTAACTTACTTGTACAGCGCAAATCCATCTGAATATACTATCTCTTTCTCAACATCCTTTGATGACTTTGCTTTAGAAGTATTCTTTTTCTTTCCCTTCTTCAGTGGTCTTGGTGGTGCTGGTTTGGTTCTTGGTGGTGCTGGTTTGGTTCTTGGTGAACGCCGTGTTTCTGCTCAGAAATCTTTTCCTTTGGAGAGAAAGAAAGCTTTTTCTTTGGTTTGGTCTTTTTGGCATCCTTCACCTATTCGTGTTCAAAATAAATCTAAGCAGTTGTCTTTCAAAAATAAATCCATAAAGGTAAAATTGTTTTCGAAGATACTGACCTTGTTTTCAACTTCGTGAGGATGTTGTACCTGTAAGGGAACCATAGATTGAACGACTTCTTGGATTTTGACAAGAGGAAGAATTTCTTCAGGAATTTCTTCAGGAATTTCAGGAATTTCAGGAATCTTAGATTGAACGAATTCTTGTTCATCAATGTCTGCATGTTGGAAATCCAGAACTACCTCTAGGGTATTTTCCATCAGATTTGGAAAACCCTCTTCTTGGGTCTCTTCTACTGGGAAACCCTCTTCAAAAATAACTTCTTGTTCCTCTTGTTGGATTTCCTTTCCCCTTTCTTCTTTATCTTCAGTCACTTCTACTGGGATTTCCTTTCCCCTTTCTTCTTTCTCTTCAGTCTCTTCTACTGCAATTTCGTCTCCCCTTTCTTCTTTCTCTTCAGAAACTTGTACTGGAATTTCGTCTCCCCTTTCTTCTTTATCTTCAGTCTCTTCTACTGTAATTTCAGCCCCAATTTCTTCTTTCTCTTCAGAAATTTGTTCATCGGTGTCTGCATGTTGGATTTCCTTTCCCCAGTGTTCTTTCTCTTACGTCTCTTCTTGATTTTCTTGGGTAGAATTGAGATCTAACTCAGTATGGTTGAGAATAGAATCTATGGACATACGAATTTCTTCCGTGTCCTTACTGTTGCTTTCTCCGGCAGATTCGTGTTCTCCGGTCGGATTGGCTCCAATCAATGGCGGAAGAACACTCTGTGACTCAACCGTGGACTCCTCTGTAAGATCTGGAAGGCTATTTAAATCGGCAACCACTTGTTGGGTCATCTTTGTTGGTGAAATTGCTTCCGGATCCATGGAGAGAACAGAGAGAAAGGAGAAAACAGAGAGAGAAAGAACAAAACAGAGAGAAAACAGAGAGAAGGGGAGAAGACGGTAATGGCGATAGAGAGAGAGAAGGGGAATAGACGGGGTGTATTGGAGAGAGAGAGAGAGAGAGAGTGAATGGAAAGAGAGTTTGAATTAATTAATCAAACCGTCGGTTTTGTATCTTGGAAACCGTGTGCAGTTGTGTTTTTTGAAAACTTTGTCAGGTGATTTGATGGTACAAAGAGGAACATTTTGAATTTCAAAAATTTTCAACCATAACCTACCCCAACTTTATAATTTGTATCAGTTATAAGGTATATTATATATAAACCCTACAACAAATATTGTCTAGCATGTTTACAAAGTTATCTGTTTCATGTTTTTATAATTTTTCTTCATTTCAATCATCGTGTGGGTCAAGGAGGGGACATTTTATTTTCATTCCCGACTCGTGTGGGTTAATCCTGATTGACTTGAGTTTGGTCAACTCCCTCTTACTGACCCCGAAAACTCTGAAAATCGATTCTCCCCCACTAATTGCTCGAGATGTTTTGGTAAATGTGGCTCGTGCATGTTGAGTGACTTTATTTGTGATTAAATTAAGCTCCCGAGTCACACACTTGAAGGATACACGAACAATGGCGCTGTCCCCATCACACACTGTTCCATGGCGTAAGGCCTTGTGTTGTAGCACATCACGGTGTGCCTTGAGCTTTTTGGTGGTTGTGTTGAGGAGTCATATTGTGTAATTTTGCAATGAAGTGTAATGACGCAAGGGTTCTCCGTCCGTCCCGCCACGAGTGTTCAACAACACGATGGTATCGTGCCACGGGTGCGTTCATCATTTCATGTAACTGGGTTCTTCTTTACCCAAAAGATTAGTGGGCCTTAAAGAAACATCATAACATCCTAACTCTAGATTGTGTGAGTCAAATTACACCGAGTAAGGCAACATTCGTTTTGTAGTACTATGTTTAGTAACTTCTTATTTTATTCACATTGTCCATTTGTTGCAAAGAGTAATAACAAATCTTTGGGAAGCTAGGAGAGTTAATAAAACTTTCATTATTAGGGAAAGATAAATTAATGATATGGTTGGGGTAGTTCAATTAATGTGTTCAGAATTTCATCAGGCCCTCTTGGACAACTACCACCTAACTCCAATAAAGTTTCGTATAATCTGCGGCTTTGAAATTGTTATCTGCATGTCTACAATTGTAATCTGCTGCTCAGACATTTCTCTCTAGTATAACTAATGGATTGGTAGTTGAAATAGTTATTATTTTAGGTACAATAAATGTAAAGGAAGTTTCTTTTACAGATGTTTAGTACTATGTTTAGTAACTTCTTATTTTATTCACATTGTCCATTTGTTGCAAAGAGTAATAACAAATCTTTGGGAAGCTAGGAGAGTTAATAAACCTTTCATTATTAGGGAAAGATATATTAATGATATGGTTGGGGTAGTTCAATTAATGTGTTCAGAATTTCATCAGGCCCTCTTGGACAACTACCACCTAACTCCAATAAAGTTTCGTATAATCTGCGGGTTTGAAATTGTTATCTGCATGTCTACAATTGTAATCTGCTCCTCAGACATTTCTCTCTAGTATAACTAATGGATTGGTAGTTGAAATATTTATTATTTTAGGTACAATAAATTTAAAGGAAGTTTCTTTTAAAGATGTTTAGTACTATGTTTAGTAACTTCTTATTTTATTCACATTGTCCATTTGTTGCAAAGAGTAATAAAAAATCTTTGGGAAGCTAGGAGAGTTAATAAACCTTTCATTATTAGGGAAAGATATATTAATGATATGGTTGGGGTAGTTCAATTAATGTGTTCAGAATTTCATCAGGCCCTCTTGGACAACTACCACCTAACTCCAATAAAGTTTCGTATAATCTGAGGCTTTGAAATTGTTATCTGCATGTCTACAATTGTAATCTATTCCTCAGACATTTCTCTCTAGTATAACTAATGGATTGGTAGTTGAAATATTTATTATTTTAGGTACAATAAATGTAAAGGAAGTTGCCTTTACAGATGTTTAGTACTATGTTTAGTAACTTCTTATTTTATTCACATTGTCCATTTGTTGCAAAGAGTAATAACAAATCTTTGGGAAGCTAGGAGAGTTAATAAACCTTTCATTATTAGGGAAAGATATATTAATGATATGGTTGGGGTAGTTCAATTAATGTGTTCAGAATTTCATCAGGCCCTCTTGGACAACTACCACCTAACTCCAATAAAGTTTCGTATAATCTGAGGCTTTGAAATTGTTATCTGCATGTCTACAATTGTAATCTATTCCTCAGACATTTCTATCTAGTATAACTAATGGATTGGTAGTTGAAATATTTATTATTTTAGGTACAATAAATGTAAAGGAAGTTGCCTTTACAGATGTTTAGTACTATGTTTAGTAACTTCTTATTTTATTCACATTGCCATCATTAAAAATATGTTCCAAATGAGGCAATTCTATTTTTTGTTTGTTGAAGTCTTCTTATTTGAATTGTAATGGTGAGCAGGGAAGGATAGAAACAAACTTCCAGATGAATTCGAGAGAAGTTAGAGAAAGTGGCTATTATGGCAAAGGTAAAGCTTTGTGTTCTTTGCCTCATGATTATGAAGAAGACGAATACGATTTCGAAGCCATGGATGACGATGAAGGATACGATTTCTCTCTTACAGAGCCATATGAGGATGATGAAACAAGAGCCTCCTTTGTCATTGCTCCAAATGGTGATCTGAAACCCGGTACGTAATAGTAAGCTTGTTGTTAACTTTTTTAACTGCTTGGATAAAAATAACAACTTCCCTGCCTACAGGAGTAATATACACCAAGGAACAGGTGGAGGCAATGACTTTTGCCAGTGAGATTGAGGCTTTTGACTGGTACAACCTTTATGCCTTGATGCTGGGTTTCGGGATAAGAAGGTGTAATAGAAGGTATTTTGATCCGGAAACGAAGGAGCTCACAAAGTCTAGGATCTTTGTATGTGCGCGACAAGGTGTCCGATCTGATAAGTGGAAATACAAAGAAAATCGGAAGAGGGAGCATACTAGAAACACTCGGTGCCTCTGCAAAGCTCGAATAAGAATTACAAGAACTTCACCTACGGAGCCGTTTACAGTGGATTATTTTCAACCAGTACATTCTCACACACTTTCTGATCCACAGTGCAGGAGCATGCACCGGTCTCACAGAAAGGTGAACGAGTCAGATATCGAACACATCAGATCATTGAAGGAGGTGGGCATAAAGTACTGTCAAGGCTTCCTTTTGATGGTAAAACAATCCGGAGGCTATGCCAACGTCCTTACACACAGAAGGATATGTATAACAAAATGGCTTCTCTGGACAAATTATATTCCAATGAAGGAGATGGCCAACAGACTCTGAAGTTCATTGATAGTCTGAAAAAAAGCCATCATGGTGTTTTCAAAATGTAAGAGAATTATCTATTACTCTAAAAATGTTTTCTACGCTGTTGATATTATGTTCACACATAGAATTGCTATCTTTTGCTTACAATTGTTATCTTTTGTAAGAATTTTTTCTTTCATGCTATCAGATTGTTCTGTTCCTTTATAAAAATTTTCTATATCTTTAATAATGCTTTCTGTATATTATTTTTGTTTTTTAGGTTCATATTGGGGAGCAACCAAGAACTTCAAAGTTTATTTTGGTGTGACAGGAGATCACAGGAAGATTACAAAAGGTTTGGGGATGTACTTATTTTCGATGCAACATACAAAGCAAACATGTATCGAAAACCCTTAGTAATTTTATCTGGGGTGAACAATCACTTTCAAAATACAGTTTTTGCCTTTGCGGTTGTTCATGACGAGAAAAAAGAAACATATGAGTGGGTCTTGAGTTGTTTGATGGAGGCAATGGAGAATAAGATGCTCGTGTCGGTTATCACGGATGGTGATTTAGCCATGAAAAGTGCCATTAAAAAAACTTTCCCACATGCAAAAAATCGTTTGTGTTCTTGGCATCTTTGTCGGAATGCTGAAGGAAAGCTGAAGAAGGGTGCCGCATTCATTTCTGATTTTAAGAAATGTATGCATAGTAGGAAACCCGAGAATTTTTGGTTTGAAGATTGGCAGGCCATGGTAGAAAAATGGGACCTCTCTCATAACCATTGGATCCAAGTCACCTACTTGGCTAGGCACATGTGGGCAGAGACATACCTGAAATTCTTCTTCTTTTCCGGACAAACAACAACCTCGAGGTGCGAGAGCGTAAACAGTTTTTTCAAGGATTTTGTGTCCTATATGGATAAGTTGGTCGACCTTTGCAGGGGTTTAATGACTGGTTTAGGAAAGCTACGAAAAAATGAGAGGGAGGAACACTTTAAATCTGACCAATCGGACCCGATATGTACAACGAGGTTCAGGAAGCTAGAGGAGCATGCAGCTGAGGTATTCACAAATAATATCTTCCTCAAGTTCAAGCATCAAGCTGAGATGGCAGAGGATTACAGAGTAACGAAGGTTATTCCCATTGAAGAATCAAAGGTTGATCAATTCTACGTGATGAGAGGTGAAATAAAGCAAAGTGTGGTACGCATATTTCTCCCTTCATGCACTAATTGATATTAGTTTGTAGTGTAGTGTACACACGTAGTACTTTTGATGCCTAAATATCAAATAAATGTCTGCGTATTTACAAGGGTTTTCTAAACCTTTGAAATTGTTGTCTATTCGTTTATGGTAATTCTCTATTGTTTCCTACATAAATTTTGAAATGAATGTTATCTTTCATGTGATTATTGTTGTCCCGCATTTTAACATTATCTTCTCTACTGCTGCAGCAAATTGTTCAGTGTACACGATCTAATCGCGGTCTTTGCTGCACTTGCTTTAAGTTTGAGACATCGAAGATGATCTGCAAACATATGATTCTTGTTCTGAAAGAGAAGGGTGTTAATAGGATCCCTAAAAATTTAATTGCTGATAGGTGGGTAAAAACGGATAAGAAATTCTACGCAACCGAGCCTTCGATGAAGGAGCCTATTCAGAAGTCGTGTGACGACCCAGCCGTCCAAGCTTCTCGTCGGGGTGCCATGAAGAGCCAGGTGACATTGTACACCTCTTTGGGTTGTAGATCTTTTGCAAATTATAAGTATTTGAAGGATCACATGGCCGATGGAATCAGAACTATGACGAGAATGTGTACTCAATCTGAAGAGGGTACCCACGGAGTTGTGAAGAAAGAAGATAATCCCTACAGCCACGTGAAGAATCCGAACCCACCGGACACGAAACACCCAAAAGGACCCAAGCAGGACAAGCGCAGACGGTGCGGTAATTGCAAGGAGCTTGGACACAACAGGACTACATGTCCCAATCCTCCCGTGGACTCCTACGAAGAAGAAATCGATGCGGAAGATGATTAACGAGAGATACCAGTTGAATTTGATGACAAAGGGGACTTCTATTGGTCTCAATCAAGGAATATGTCATGGAAAGGCAATTAGGACTTATGTTTGCTGGTTTTAGGATGGAATTACTCGCGAAGATCCATCACTTAGAACGGATGTTATCTACTTTGTAGGCTTTTGTTATCTAGTTTATGCTACTGGTTATCTTTAGATCTTGTGCTGTTATCTTTCTGGGCAGTTTCCGCAGCAGAAAGATTACAATTGTTTTCTAGTGCTATCTACTAATCTAACAATGTTATCTACAAACCCTAGTGACCTGCTATACCGGGTAAACTTTTTGTCTCGTAGTGACGGGGCCCGCGCTAGCGGCCAAATTAGCTGACGTCCGCCCTATTGGCGGACGCACTGTAGACCGACCCATGTTTTCATGGTGTTTTTGGTGCAGCTAAAATTTCTCCTGGACTAGACGTACATTTCCTTCACGGGCAATCTTTCGAGGTAAAAGAAACTGTCACCCTCTCCAGTTTGATTGAAGGACACTTTCAACCCCTTTCAGTTTTAAAAATGACACTTTCACCCCTTCAATGCGTAGAACTTCAAGTAACTTACACCTTTAGATTGTGACGATGTTAGGAGGACTTCTATGACATACGTTAAGAGGACTAAAAGGTAATTTGGAGTAGTTGCACAAGTCAATGAGATAAAGAGCCAGTATAACAAAAATGATAAAGTTAATTCAAGAGTCAAGCAGTAACGTAAGATAAAGTCCTTGGTCAACAATAGATTAAATGATGTGGAGTTCGATGATCGTGAAGAAAGAAGTTGTTAACTAGCATAACAGTGATTCGCACCAAGAGTGATTGCCCATAAAAGGAGTACCTCAGTTCACAAAAGAAATAGATGCTCATTCCAAAGAGTTTTCGCTTACAGTTTGTACAAAGAGTTTGTCATTATTCTCTATTTCTTGTAACGAATTCGGATTATCCATTTCGATACAATCAGTATTATACTGAGCTGTTAATTCATCAATTGGTTTGGATAGGTGTAACTGATTTCATGTTACAATTCAATCATGTTATATTTTGATCATCTTCTTGAAGATCTAGATGTTTGCAGTGGACTAAACTGCAAACTGGTACAAATTGATGACATGAAACTCCGGAACAGCAGCTACCGTAGGATCTGGATGGAGCTCTTTTATCTCAGCCGTTGGATGACTTCTCTTCCGTTGGATTTCAAATATTAGTGCAACTGCAGCGTTTCTTATAATGTCTTACTTAGCCGTTAATCATTTTGTTTTTTGTTCTAAGCTAGTCACTTAACTGAACGATGTCGTTTTGGTCTAGCTGGCTGATTATGACACGATTAGAACACATGTCTTGTTCTTATTGATCTAATTTGCCAAGTTAGTTATTTCTGCTTTCCATGTAAGCTAAGGGATAAAACCCTAGCGTCGTTCCTCATTCCAATTCAACAATTCACTTTAGAGAATTTTGTTCATCTTTCAGTTTTTCTTCATTTCTTCAATATGGTATTAGAGCCACTGGCTTGATCCTTCGGTGTTTTCCGATTCTTTGTGCTAGGGTTGCTTCGATCCAAAACGCCAATCTAGCGGTACTCTATTTTCTGGACGCCAATGGCACTTCCGGTTGATTCCAGTAATTCTCCAGTTTCCGGTGGATCTGGTTCTAGGCTTCCAATGGACGGCTCTTCTCCGTTTTTTCTTCACAACTTAGACTCACCAGGTATGGTTCTGATTTCTCAGGTTCTTACTGGTGACAATTTCAATATTTGGTATAGATCCATGGTCGTTGCTCTTGAAGCTAAGAACAAGCTTGACTTTGTCACTGGTGTTATAATTGAACCTGATCGTAATTATGAGATGTATTCTTTGTGGAAGCGTTGTGACAGAATGGTTCTCTCTTGGTTATTGAACTCTGTTAGTAAAGAAATTGGATCTAGTGTGGTTTATTATACTACTGCCAAGGATATTTGGTTTGATCTCATTGAGAGGTTTTCTCAGAAGAATTTGCCTAAGGTGTTTCAATTAACTAGTGTTGTTGTTAATTTGAAACAAGGTAATATGAGTGCTACTACCTACTTCACTAAGTTAAAGTCCTTATGGGATGAATTAGACAATTACACTGTCAAACCTCAATGTGTTTGTGGTGTTTTACATACATGTTCATGTAACATTTTGGGCATGCTCTATAACAAGTCTCAACAGGAGCATATTATGCAATTTTTGATGGGTTTGAATCCCCAATTTTCTTCAGTTAGAGACCAGATTTTGCTATTGGATCCATTACCTCCATTAAACAAAGTTTTTGCTAAGATTGTGCAACAAGAGATGCAAAGTTCAATCAGTCATTCTAATTCATACTCAGTGCCTACAATGGCTATGCACTCTAGCCCTTCTGGCTCTCCCACTACTTTGTATTCCTCCTATGGTGGTACTCACTTGCAAGGACATCATTCTCATGAAGGTGGTAGTTCTTCCTCTCTTCCATTTGCTAAACCTAAGTTTACTTGTCATCACTGTGGAGGTAGTGGACACATCAAAGCTAAAATGCTGGAAGTTGCATGGATATCCAGCTAATTTCAAAAACAAACATAAGTCTCAGACTCCTAATGTTGCTGCAAATGTTTCTGTTGTTGATTCTTCATCAGAGAGAGCTGCTGTTCCGGAGTTTCATGTCATCAATTTGTACCAGTTTGCAGTTTAGTCCACTGCAAACATCTAGATCTTCAAAATGTCAAATCCTGCTCAAAAACAGCAATAAAGTTGTTGGAGAAGGACAAAAGGTTAATGGTATCTATCTCTTGAGGACAGTTTCTTCTTCATCCTCTGTGGTATGTCACTCTAATTCTGGGATTAATGTCATGACCTCTAATGAGGTTTGGCATCAAAGATTGGGTCATCTATCTGATGTGAAGTTAAAGTGGTTGAACAAAGTTATAAACACTCATGGTGTGATTGATAATTCTCTATGTGATGTTTGTCCACAAGCTAAACAGAAAAAGTTACCTTTTCCCAGTCTTGGCAAGAAAGAAACAAAACCTTTGCTGCTCATACATTGTGATATATGGGGGCCTTACAAGACACCTACATATGCTAGACATAGGTACTTTCTTACACTTGTTGATGATGCTAGTAGTATGACTTGGGTCTATCTTTTAACACATAAATCAGAGGCACAAACTCTCATAACTCAGTTTTATACCATGGTGGAAACTCAGTTCTCAGCCAAAATTCAAAAGATAAGGAGTGATAATGCAAAAGAGCTGGCCTTGGTTGACTTCATGTTGCACAAAGGGATCATTCATCAACTCAGTTGTGTTGAAGCTCATGAACAAAACTCAGTGGTAGAGAGAAAACATCAACATCTGCTTAATGTTGCTAGATCTTTGAGTTTTCAGTCTTCTCTACCTTCTAAGTTTTGGGGAGATAGTGTGTTAACTGCTGCTTATCTCATTAACAGAGTGCCTACTCCAGTTTTACAAAATAAAACTCCTTATGAATATTTATTTAATGAAGTTCCAGATTACACCATGTTGAGGGTCTTTGGCTGTTTGTGTTACAGTTCTACCTTGTTGCAGGGCAGAACCAAGTTTGATCCTAGAGCTACTCCATGTGTGTTTTTGGGGTATGTGTTTGGTATGAAAGGATACAAACTTTACAACATTAAGGAATGCAGTTTTCATATCTCTAGAAATGTGATATTTCATGAGACTGTCTTTCCTTTTTCTTCTCCACCATCCACTCTGCCTCACTTTACAGATGATGTAGTTCTACCTGCTGTATTTGATGAAGATACAAGCTTGAATTATGGCACTTCTCTTGGATCTACTCCTTCATCTATGAATGTTCCTGTTTCTGAGCCAAGTGAATCTCCTATAATCACACCAGCTGTGCCAACAAGAAAGAGTACAAGACAGCACAAGAAACCATCTTATCTCAGTGACTATGTTATGCAGCAGCCAAGGTTGATGTCTGCAAATGTGCATCCATTATATTTGATTCATCTCCTGGTCCTACTTCTTTTTATTCCCATTTTCTAGCTTCAGTTGATGGTCTTTCTGAGCCTCAAAGTTACAAGGAAGCTAGTCAAAATCCAGAATGGGTGAAAGCAATGCAGAAAGAACTTCATGCTCTTGAAGTCAATCATACATGGGATCTGGTGACACTGCCTCCTGGACATGACCCAGTTGGGTGTAAGTGGGTTTATAAGATTAAACTCAAATCTAATGGAGAAGTTGAGAGATATAAAGCAAGGCTAGTAGCAAAGGGTTACACTCAAACAGAAGGTGTGGACTACACAGAGACCTTCTCTCCAGTAGCTAAATTGCCCACTGTAAAGTGTTTACTGGCTCTTGCAGCAGTCAACAACTGGCACTTGTTACAACTGGATGTGAACAATGCTTTCTTACATGGAGAGCTTGAAGAAGAAGTCTATATGTGTCTTCCTCCAGGTTATACTCCACCTACACCTATAGACAACAATCAAGGGAAGCTAGTTTGTCACCTCAAAAAGTCTCTTTATGGGCTTAAACAAGCTTCAAGACAATGGTACAATAAGTTCTCTGCTACTCTTCTGCACCTTGGATTCACTCAATGCAAGTCTGATTACACATTATTTGTCAAACACTCTTCAGACCTCTTTGTGTGTGTCTTGGTCTATGTTGATGACATAGTTTTGGCTGGAAATAACTTAGCACATTTGAACTCACTCAAAGACACTTTGAATTCTCAATTTCAGCTGAAAGACTTGGGTTTTCTTAGATATTTTCTGGGTTTTGAGATTGCTAGAAATGATACTGGCATTAGTTTGTGTCAAAGAAAGTTTGCTCTTGACATTTTGTCTGACAATGGCTATAGTTCATGTAAGCCAGCTACTGTACCTATGGATCCATTGGTGAAGCTATCTGCAGGGGTAGGTGAAATCTTGTCAGAAGCTGATGTTAAAGCTTATAGAACACTGGTTGGCAAGCTGCTTTATTTGTGTAATTCAAGACCATATATCTGCTATGCAGTCAATAAGTTGTCTCAGTTTGTTGCTAAACCTACTGCAGTTCATCTAAAAGCAGCACACCATCTTCTCAGATATGTCAAGAACTCTCCAGCACAAGGGTTGTTCTTCTCTAGCTCTTCCTCCATTCATCTTATTGCCTATGCATATGCTGATTGGGCAGGTTGTTCGGACACCAGAAAATCCACTAGTGGCTATCTTATTTACATTGGTTCTTCTCTGGTGCATTGGAGGTCAAAGAAACAAACTGTTGTTTCTAGGAGCTCAACTGAGTCAGAATATAGAAGTCTAGCTGCAGTTTCATGTGAAATCCAGTGGTTCCTTTATCTTCTTCATGATTTTGGCATCTCTCTTTCTCAAGCTCCAGTGGTTTTTACTGACAGTAGTTCTGCACTTCAGCTTGCTGCTAACCCTGTTTTCCATGATAAAACTAAGCACATTGGTATTGACTGTCAATTGGTAAGGGATTTGGTTCAAAAAGGTGTATTTCTTCTTCATTATGTCTCATCCTCTCATCAGCTGGCAGACATCCTAACCAAGCCTCTCCATCCTGCTGTATTCAATTATTTGCTGTCCAAGTTGGGAGTTAGATTGATCAACTCACCAACTTGAGGGGGGATCTTGAAGATCTAGATGTTTGCAGTGGACTAAACTGCAAACTGGTACAAATTGATGACATGAAACTCCGGAACAGCAGCTACCGTAAGATCTGGATGGAGCTCTTTTATCTCAGCCGTTGGATGACTTCTCTTCCGTTGGATTTCAAATATTAGTGCAACGGCAGCGTTTCTTATAATGTCTTACTTAGCCGTTAATCATGTTGTTTTTTGTTCTAAGCTAGTCACTTAACTAAACGATGTCGTTTTGGTCTAGCTGGCTGATTATGACACGATTAGAACACATGTCTTGTTCTTATTGGTCTAATTTGCCAAGTTAGTTATTTCTGCTTCCCATGTAAGCTAAGGGATAAAACCCTAGCGTCGTTCCTCATTCCAATTCAACAATTCACTTTAGAGAATTTTGTTCATCTTTCAGTTTTTCTTCATTTCTTTAATACATCTAGCTCTCTCAAATTTGTTTTTGCTTTCCCTGATCTCTCATCCATTTTCATTTCCCTTATTGTGCTGTGAATTGTTGTGTTGTTGGAGCTTCTAGGCAGATCACCGATATCAACAGGATCAGTTAATAAAAATGATTTTGGAGATTAATTTACCGGATATATTTACTTCCTCCGTATTCTTTCTTTCTCATCAAAGAGAATAGGCACATCTATTAAAAAAGGTGTGCATTTTACTTTTCTATTCCTTGTTTCACACACGTAATTACATGCTGAAGTCAACCCAAATAATGTTGTGGGGTAAGTTTTTGGAGACAACTGTGTCATTTAACCACAAAAAAAATACTAAAAAGGAAAATGTAAAGAAAGAGAATATCCCTTCCTAAAAGACACGTAGAGAAAGAAAGGATACGTACGGAGGAAGTATAATCTTCAGTAACCCCTATATTTGCACAACATGGAGGTAAATTTGTCTCAAAAACTACTTTTACTGACAGCTCAATTCCAAACTAACGGCATCACAATACGGGGAGCATGTTTCTTGAAATTCAGAAAACTAAAGGGGTGAAAATATCATTTTCAAAACAGAAAGGGGTGTCATGCTAGAGGGATTGGAAGTATATTTTACCCAGTCTCTTACTGACCAATTGGTTGGTTTGGATTCTATGGGGCCTTATCCCTAAAGAATATCCAAGTTGGTTAATTTCTAGGCCCAACCTCCCTGAAACTGCTGTTTTCTTCTTATCTTTTTTTTTTTTTTTTTTTTTGAACAACTGATTTCATTAAACACTCTAAGACAAAACCTTACAAGCATGAAAATGCAGCATACAAGCTGTTTTCTTCTTATCAAGGGCCGGCTTAGACGGTTGATATCAGGCAGAGGTTAATTTTATTAAGTTAAAGCCTGGCCCATACATTGGGCCAAACTCGAAGGATAAAGCCCATTAAAGGTACCACTTTTCAGGCCAGAACCTAAAGTTTTGGTCTATATTCTATTCATAATGTCATGTGATTATCGAAAAAAACATTGTATTCATTTTCTGTGTATTTTGCACAGTGGGTCAGGCCGGGCTCGTGCTGGGCTCCTGCCGAACTTTTTAAACCCAAACACATAATCTTAAGCTCGATCCCAAAGTCTTAACGAAGCATTGAGCTCAAGCCTCAATATCTTTGAGCTAAGACGGGCAGGTTTTCCGGATCATTGGGCCTATGGCCCGCACTAATTAGTGGAGTACACAGGGGTAAAGGTAGGAACAGGATTCACAAAATATAGCTTTTTTAGAATTACATCATATAGCCGGTTCGAATCTGGGACTTCATGCATGGACTTCAAATATTCTACTATTGACTTGTAAAAAAAATGATCTACCACTGAACTAGCACTTATTTGCTGCAACATGTAGTTATTATCATACGATTTGAATAACGTTGGGACATTTTTGTAATTTTATGAAAAAGTTTTGGTTAAAAATAGAGGCACTTTAGTCACATGCCTCCACCATGCCACAGACAGGCTCTGCCCCTGGAGTTCTCTTGACGAATGTTATCTGAGAAAAACAAGTTACCACACAACTGGTTGGGTCTCGGATACATATCTAGTTTATCCTAAATTGGTGTCAATGAATGTTCCATTGTTAATTCGTCAAGAGATAGCAAGGCTAAAGTATTGAATTTTTTAAATTTGTACACTCTTATTCGCTATGCAATTAAATAGTTTGGTTTCGGTCACTCACAATCAGGGATCTGATTTTGTCAAATGGTAGCTGGTAGCTGGATTTTAGAAGGCGGTTCGAGCATAAACAGTAGTAATTAGACATTTGGGCTTCTAAATTCTGACAGTTTATTTAATTTTATATTTATATACATATTTCTGAAGTCGTTAATATCGTTTTATTCAAATATTTCATAATCCTATAAGGGGCACGTAGGTCAGTTGACCAGTCGTTAGATTGTAAAGCAAACAAAACATCACATCGCCCATCAACAGCCTGGCCAGCTCAATTACCAGCTTAATTCCAGTGGTTGGAGAACATAATTAATATATTAATTATAATAGTATTATTGTTAAAATCAATAAATTAAAATAATTTCGATTTAATAAATTCTATTGGATTTTGGATTACACCTTCTTTGTTTTTAGGAAACACAACAATGGTCTTTACGATTCTTAAAATCAATTCATCCAAACAATAATACATCACGTTATATGAACCACTCCGTCTCATCTCTAATGCATCATTTGACTTTTACACCTGTACCTGGGTCACTTTGATCCGGTGATTTGGATCGTAAAACAATGCAATTTTTTGATAATTTTTTTATGGTCTTGTAGAATAAGAGTTTCTCTACAACAGAACGAAAAAATTATCTAAAAATTGTAAAGTTTTAGCAAATAATGGTTCACATTGTGATACCCTATAATTATAGCATTTTTACATTAGTACTGTTAAGAAAATACATAAATCCCGTCATATTCCTAAAAAATCATGATATATAATGAATTCATTAATAATTTCAGTATTCATTTACTTTTTTCCCGATTGGTTCCATTTTCTAAAGTCTGCCACCGATTGTAATTACCATATTACTCTTGCCATTGACAAATTATGTTCTTTTCATGTACTTTGTATATATGAAAGCACAGAGTTGTCTGAAAGTGAGCAACAAATTTCCAGATCAGGCAATGTGAAAATATAGTATATAATGTGTATTTGGTTGCATCACAAGCAACAACGATTTAAACTAGAACTTAGAAGACGTGAGTCCAACAAAACATGAAGTCTCTGTGTCACCTGTGATTCTACGATCTTGTGATCACAACATTAATTGTACCTAAAACTCGGGCGGAGTTTCGTCATCCAAAAACATCAGGAGTTGCACCACATATCTTGTTTTTACGAATAAAAAACCAATAAATAAATGAAGGGTTCTGAAACGGTATACGCGACGCGCATAAACATACGAATCTAACTGCACTGAAAAATCCCCACTTGCATTAACAAAATAATACAAGTAGAAAACAATGTTGAGGATCTGATCATCATATGGATAGCACAAAACACTAAACAAATGGGGCTTGACAGTTGGAAATATTAATAAACCTAATTGACTTCTCGGGAAACAATTTATGTTGTTTGGGAAAAGGAATGGTCTATTTGTGTAAAATTACTTTTAGTTCCTCAAATCTATGGTTATGATGACTTATTTTACTGCAGTGAGATTTAGGGAACGTTAATCTAATTACATACTAACATTAAAATGATTGGAGATTGAAAGAGGAACTTAAAAGTTAGGGTGAAAATAGGGAAAGAATTTGAGGCGAACCAGGGACCCCAATGAAAATTGTACTTACACGAACACCCCCAAAATGACCTGGAAAATCGAGAAAACATCTCTAACATTCTTGTCATTCGGGTGTACTTGAGTTGTTCAGGCTGTCATGGTCTGGGTCCTTGCCTAGAGGTTTGGTGTATGTCTAGAGATCTCGAGTTCGATTCTTGGGGTAACCCAAGAGCTCCGTATACACTTTCTGAATTGCGAGCATGTCAGACCGAGTTTTCTCACACTGGTTTATTTCTCTTGTGAGGTGTGCTGAGAACAGAGATTTATTCAATGCTCACAAACTTTCTCATTGGTTTAGCTGTCGGGAATGGTTTTCAAGCTATTACACTAGAGTGAATTTATAAAATGCGCAACCGAATGATACTCAAGTAAACAAAAAGAAGATAAAGCTTGATTCTTCACCGGCACAAATTTAGGGGTAAATTTGAAGTAAGACAAAAAGTAGTGTGTGTCAGAGTAATTAACCAAAAGTGTATGTCCTGCTAGCAGTAGTGTGATTGATAATTTCAGAGACTAGGAGGGAATGATGTTCAGAGAAAGAAAAGGTCGTGCCAGGACTTTGTCAAGCATGAAACATGGCATCATTTGCAACCAAATCAGAATGATTTTATCCAAAAAAAAGAAAAAAAAAAGCCTACTACCAAAATTATTCCCTCCAACTCCAAGCTTGAAAGACATGTGATGAACAATTGTTTACACTTTATACATCATCACTCTTTTACTTTTTCCTAAGGGTAAAATTCACTTACACCCCATCAATTTATGATGATCTTCAGTTACACCTCTTTTAGTTTGGAAAGGTTCACGTACAGCTATTATGACTACCAAACGTGTTGTCACTTACATCCTTCATGTCTATTCTCTCTGCTAGGTGGTATGGTAATTTTTCCAATCTATTTTTCAACCGGATTTACCCTTTGCAGAGGCTGTAAAGGTCAATCACCCCAATACGGGCAAACTATTTGTAGTCTATCGCATATTTCGTATGCATTTCTGAACATGTTGCATTTACTGCAAGCGAAAGTTGGGATTAACTTGAGGTAAGGTTTAGTGGATGGCCTTTGCAGCCTCTGTTAGGGTAAATTTGTCCAAAAAATGAGTTTGGGAAGTTACCCTACCAACTAACATAGTACTACCTCCGTTTCTTCTCTATCACACCGATTTAACTTTTTGACTCGTATCCGGGTCACTTTGACCGGGTGATTTGGATATCAAAACGATGCCATTTTTTGATAATTTTTTCACCGTGTTATAAAGCAACTTTTACTCTACAACACCATGAAAAAAAATCAAAAAATTAGATCGTTTTTCTATTCAAATCACCAGGTCAAAGAGACCCAATGAATAGTGAGAAAAGTCAAACCGGTGTGATAGAGAAGAAACAGAGGTAATAATAAACAGAGGGGGTGTAAGTGACAACAAATTTAATAGTCATAAGGGGGTGTATGTGAAGCTTTTCAAACTAGAAGAGGTGTAAGTAATGATCATCCTAAATTGAGAGGTTGTAAGTGAAATTTACCATTTTCCTAATTATCCAAAATAAGAACTATATTCACCCCTAAATGCTTTAATAATCTAGAGACAATGTAACAACTAGGGGTGAGCACGGACCGGCTTGGGCGGGTATTGTCGAAAATTTTGCCCCGACCCAATAGGTACGGGTTGGAGAACGTTCAACCCAAGCCCAATCAATTGTTCTCGATACCCAAACCACACTTAAGCTATCGACTCGGCCCGATTCGGACCGGGTTGAACGGGTTGTTAAATCTAGATAAGTTATTTTGAAAACGTATAAATTTAGTTAAAAAATAATAAAAGATGCATAAGGTACGTGTTTGGAATTAAAAATTATAACATAGTTTGTTAGAAAAGATGGAGTTATTTGAGGAAAATCAACTAAAACTATTATTCGGGCATATAAATTTAGTTATCGTACAGTGTTATTTAACTACAATATGTAATTTTTTCATGTAAAAATTTAGTCGGATCAGACCGATCGTAAACGATATTTCTAAATTTAAAACCATGATCAATCAAAGTTAGCTCGGGTTTGCGATTTTATAATCGTACTCAATCAAGTAGCATGAACGGGTGTTAAATTCGGATCGGTTTGATGCGGGCCGGGTTGGGCGGTCGGTTTGGGCGAGTTTTGCTCACCCCTAGTAACAACTACTATAATGAAATCACAACTTCTTTCATTAAAATGATTTCGAAATTTAGTCTGAAAGTTCGAATAGGGTAATATGCAACTACTATAATGAAATCACAACTTCTTTCATTATAATGATTTCGAAATTTAGTCTGAAAGTTCTAATAGGGTAATATGTTCCTCTATTATCGTGACTTTGCAACCAGCGGTTACTTCTTTTATTTGCATATAGGGTTTTAAGATTAACATTCTAATTCTACTACTATTTTGAAAGGGGAGATCCAAAAACCACTTGATAACAGAATCAAATAAAATGACATTAAACCTTGCAATTTACTCGCCCGACAAAAAAATAAACAAATAAATCAACTAAGCCCGTTTATCGATACATCAAGCTAACCCTTGCATTAAAATCCTCAATGACATTTAACCAAAGATGCCAAGTCTTAGTGATATAAGTTGCTCTTATAATAATAATAATATAAACTTATTAAATAATTAATACTTATTTTGGGTATTTGACTCCATTTGTATGATCCTCTTGGCCTTCATAACCACCTGTCACCACTCTTTTGGGAGGTTTTTGTGGGGGCAATTGGAAAACTACCAGTCTGTGAATTGGTCTTAGAAAAATGCATTCGGGTGAATTGGTCTTTGAAAAATACCCTCCTTTTTAAACACTAGTTGTTAGCAGCGTAGTGGGGCCATCTGTGTCTCTCGTCTCCATTCTCTCTCTCTCGTCTCCATCCTCTCTCTCTCGTCTCCATCTGCCTCTCGTCTCCAACTGTCTCTCGTCTCCAACTCTCTCTCTCGTCTCCATCTCTCTCTCTCGTCTCCAACTGTCTCTCGTCTCCAACTCTCTCTCTCGTCTCCAATCTCGTCTCCAACTCTCTCTCTCGTCTCCAATCTCGTCTCCAATCTCGTCTCCAACTCTCTCTCTCGTCTCCAATCTCGTCTCCAACTCTCTCTCTCTCGTCTGCATTTCTCTCTCTCTCGTCTCCAAACACAATAGTTTTTTTTATAGAAAAGGCCACCCTTATACATACCAAAACTGGGTTGATCACTCCCACTACTAAGATCATTACAAAACTGCACCAACTTGTTTATGTGCTCTGGCATTTAACTCTCTGGGTACATAATTAATTGAACTAGAGAAATTTTTTAACAAGGCTGAACAGGGAGGCTCTGGTCCTCCAATTCCAACGGCTAGCAACATTGTTTTTGATTGCATTTACTATCACTTGAGCATCAGTTTCCACAGAAGCCTTAAACCAACCTTTCCAAACACAATTGTTAAATACTCTAAAAACAAACCCTAAAAACGCGTACTCTCTCTCTCCAACATTGAATTGTTTCTATCTACCTCAACCTACCAAGTACAGTTGAATTTACTCCAACTGTAAACTTTATGAATGTATACCTTAAACTCCTCAAGAATATGGCTCATTTGTCACTCTCATTGGCTCCAGTTCTCCCATAGAAGTATCCCATTTGTCTGTACAAGTCTCTCTCTTTCCTCACTTTTGTTCTTCAGCTACGGTAAAAACTTAAACTCTCACCTCTGTACTGTATGTTTGTCCTTAGTATATGTTGATCACAGTACTCTGAAATGTATGGTATTCTCATTTATTTACTTTCATCCTTCCAATATGTTCATCACATTACTCTAAAATGTATGTTTATTTCTGCTCTGTTTTTCATTATTATTGGTTTGATGTGTGTTGTTGTATGTGGAGAGACTGGGACGAGTATATTCAACGTCTCTGTCTTCTCATAAGACTGAGACGTGAACTATGCTCGTACCAGTCTTCCCCATGCACAACTGGGAAGAGCAAGACCTGCTAAACTGGGACGAGAAATCTCTCGTCTGGCATTCAAATCACAGACGAGGACTCGTCCCGGTCTGGCATTTGATAGACTCGTGGGACGAGTAATCTCTCGTCCCAGACTGGGGTGTGATAGACTCGTACGAGTACGATACCCAAAGATGACAAGACAGGGACGACAGAGACGAGCATACCCTAAACCCTAAACCCTAAACCCTGAAATCCTCTCTTATCATGAAAAATGGTATTCAATATTAAAATTGTAAGTCCTAAACCATATAATCATGTAATCTAAACTATAAACTCAAAATCCTACAATCATCATATCTTAATCATGTAATGCCTAAACCTTATACATACCATTAAACCAAGTAACATCCTCCCAAAATCCTACATTTGTAGACACTAAACACTATAACCAACTAAGTATCATTCCTATAGACACTAAAGATGTTAATTGTAAGTCCTAAACCATATAATCATGTAATGTAAACTATAAACTCAACATCCTACAATCATCATATCTTAATCATGTAATGCCTAAACCTTATACACACCATTAAACCAAGTAACATCCTCCCAAAATCCTACATTTGTAGACACTAAACACTATAACCAACTAAGTATCATTCCTATAGCCACTAAAGATTTTAATTGTAAGTCATAAACCATAATAATACTAAACATGAATCCCTAAATCACAGATCATCCATTTTAAGTAAACCTAAGACTGTACACCTAAGACTGGGACGAGTATACTCTCGTCCCAGTTGTAAATACAGGGACGAACATTCTCTCGTCCCAGTTGTAAATACAGGGACGAGTATACTCTCGTCACAGTTGTAAAACACAGGGACGAACATTCTCTCGTCCCAGTTGTAAATACAGGGACGAGTATACTCTCGTCACAGTTGTAAAACACAGGGACGAACATTCTCTCGTCCCAGTTGTAAATACAGGGACGAGTATACTCTCGTCACATTTTAAAATAAATATGTTGTCTGAGCTGGTGGTGGTCCCTCTCCTTCCTGAAAAAAGTACATAAATTCTGTTACCCATCAGAAAACTTTTTTCTTTGTTTGACCAAACCCTAATTTCATCCAAACCCTAAACCCTAAAATCATTCTCTCTCTTTCTACTATGCGAACCCTAAACCCTAAAATCATTCTCTCTCTTTCTAATATGCGAACCCTAAACCCTAAAATCATTCTCTCTCTTGACATGTAGAAATGGTGAGAAAATTGATGTTCCGTGCTGTTTGGAATGGTGAATGGACGCGTGCCGAAGGTAGACACATATACATAGGTCATGCCGTGAAGAATGCAGTATTCAAGATAATTCAAGGCATTACCGTGGAATCTTTGGAGCACGAAGTTTCGGTCAGAATGGATACAGATTGTCCGCCTACCAAAAAGGTTGTCTTATCTTATCATTTCCAATTTCCAGATGCTAACCTGATCGAGCCTAATGTCCTCACTAAAGATATAGAAATCAAAGATATCTTTGATATTACGGAAAAGGGAACTATTGTAACCATGTACGTCACGTTAAAGGATTTGGTGGATCAACCATACATTAATGCTGATGTTGCTGACGAGGTTGTGATGGATCAAACTGAAACCCCTAACAATCAGTTGGTTCCTTTGAGCCCCCCCCTTACGTACCGCGAGGATTACTTTCAAGGTATAGAGATACTCGCCGAGGATTGTGACGAAGACAGGGTAGCATATAACGCAATGGATCTCACTCCGTCTCCGGTTCACTGTAACGACATTGTGCAATTAGCTGACAGAGTTATGGTTGCCACTAATGAGGCAATGGGGCAAAATAATCTTGCATTGGCAACTGTTGCGGTAGATTGTACAGAGAGTCGTGGACAGACTGGTGTGGGAAGGCGAGACCAGACTCGTATTGTACTGCGGTGCGAGAATCGGGAATGCAAATGGATGCTTGGGGCTTACAAGCAAAAAGATTCCGTGCACTACCAGGTGAAGAAACATAACCCCATTCATACATGTACGGCATGCAGCGTAGATGGGAAGCACCGTAACATTAATAGCGAAGTGATCGCGTATGAATTGTTGGGAATGATGGGCCAATCAAAAAACACACCCACAATCAAGGAAGTACAGAACATCGCCTTAAAAATGGGAAGTAGAATATCGTACTGGCCGGCATGGTATGCACGTCAAAGGGCCAAACAGATGATCCAGGGTACTCGTGCTCAAAATTACGCTGATCTTCCCGTGTTCATGGCATTATGTGAAATTCTGAACCCTGGTACTAAATGGGATATGGGAGTGGACGAAGGTGGTGTTTTCTTGTACTGTTTCCTTGCGTTCGCGGCACAAATTCAGGGGATACCGTATATGCGACCAGTAATTGTCATCGACATGTCGCACATGAAGAAGGAACCCCTGCAATTGGTCGTATGCACAATGGTTGATAGCCAGAAACAGTGCTATCCCATTGCATGGGGACTAGTGGACAATGAAGACACCGCTGCATGGACTTGGTTCTTAAACAGACTGAGGTATGTTGTCCAGGATCATGAGGAGTTGACGTTCGTTTCAGATCGGCACCGGGCTATCATCAATTCAGTCAAGGCCGTGTACCCCTTATCCAACCACGTCCACTGCTATTACCATTTGAAAATGAACGCTCTGAAGCATTACAATACACAAAAGTGGGTGCCTCATTACCACAATGCGGCCTACACATTTGATAAGGACGCGTGTGAGTCACATCTGATAGACATGGGTATTGAGTGCGACAAAGTAAACAGCGTTAACGACAAGACCGTCGAACGTTACTTCCGGGATGCCGGTCTAGAGAAATGGGCAAGGTCCCATTGTAAAACAGCACGATTTGAGATTCTTACATCCAACTATGCTGAGTCCATTAACTCGTGCCTGCTGCCGACCAGGTCTGACAAAGCTCTTACAATGTTCTCCCAAATAAGCGATCATCAGAGCGAGTGGCACCTTAAAAAACGAAACCTCGGCTTTGACATGGGCAACACCTACCTGACTGCGAAAATGGAGAAAAGAATGTTGAGTCGTTCTATAAAGTGTATAGATTTTCGAGTGCGACCAATTTCAGAGTCTCTGTATGAAGTCCGCGGTAATCATCTGAAAACTCAAATTGTGGAATTCAAAGCTGGAGATTGCCTCGGAACCTGCACGTGCGGCAAATACCAACAGATGTGGTTCCCGTGTGTGCATGCGTGTGCTTGTGCAAAAGAACTCAGAAAACTTGGCCGTTACGATGCCGACCATGACATGAAGGTCATGTACGCCCACACAAGCAGGTTCTATTCACTGGAAAACTACCATCTGGCTTATGCAGGTACAATTAAGACTCCTCCGAACCCAGCAACTTGGACCAGCGCAGTCACAAGCGAAGTACCTGCACACATAAGAAACATTCGCCCACTTCCACCGAAGAAAGTTGTAACAGTTGGGAGGGACAAGGAGAAAAGACACAAGCCAATGGTCGAAACCGTTCGTGAAAAAAAGCGAGGAACGGGAACGTACGGATGTAGCCATTGCCATGTAAAAGGGCACACCAAAAAGATTTGCCCTCAATTGAAAAATTAATGTTGTGATAAAAGCCGTTGTTCTTCGTTCTTTGTAATGTAATTATTAGTTCGCAACCTATTCTGATGATTGCGAAAACAATATATGTTGTTTCGATCAATTATTGTGTTTTTTAATTTGAATATGCATTTTATTACAAAAATAAACAATATATATTTTTCTTGTGTTTTTTACTATAAATATGCATTTTAATACATAAATAAACAATATATCTTTTATTTAGATCAATTCTTGTGTTTTTTAATATGAATCTGCATTTTAATACATAGATAAACAATTTCTTTTTCTAAATTTATTTAAAATGAATATGCATTTCTTACAAAAAAAACTGTTACGTATTTCAACAGTGTTATTATTACACACCTTCTAGAAAACATGCATGCATGTTTTCTAGAAAACATACATGCATGTTTTCTAGAAAATGCAATTATACCCGGCACATGAACCATTATCTCTCTCCGTCTCTTCATCTACCCAGTCTCTTCATCTACCCAGGAATCACTACAAAAGCCACTCTTCTCTCCCAAACTCAACACATTCTGAAATGGCAAAGAAGAAGATACCAAAGGAGTGGGACGAGGACAAGGAGGAGGAGGTGTCCGAGGACGAGGAAAAGGAGGAGGAGGAGGACACAGAAAGGTCCGAGGACGAGGACGAGGACGAGGACGAGGACGAGGAAGAGGATGAGGATGAAGAGGAAGAGAGTGACAGTGAAACTGACCGTGAACAGTCCTATTTCTGGGCAAAAAGGGGATCTGAAACAACTGAGTACAGTGACGATGAAGACGAGGAAGATGACGACTCCGTGGATTGGCCGCCATCTCCGCCATGGTCGCCGAAGAAAAGAAACAGAGACGACGACAGCAGCGAAGAAGATGAAGATGATCCGGAGTTCTGGCCTCGCAGTCCCAAAAAGCCCAAAAAAATGTAATCATGTTCATGTTTTTAAGTTTTTTATGTTTTTAATGTAATGAACTCTTTTTTTTCCGAACAATTTCATCTTTCTGAATCTCTGATTATGACAGTTTGAAGTTTTTTCTTAGTTTTTTTCTGGAAAACACAGTTACTGCGTAAGACGAGCCTTTGCTCGTCCCGGTGTTGACCTGCTCGTCTCAGTATCAATGTGGCAATATACTAAGACGAGCAGAACTCTCGTCTCAGTATATTGCCACACTGAGACGAGAAAAAACTGAGACGACAAAAAACTGGGACGAGAAAAAACTGGGACGAGAAACAACTGGGACGATGATGTGTATAGGTTTGTTTAAAAATTTGTCTAATTAAGTGTTAATTTAGTTGATTAAATTGTGTAACCCACGCGTGGGTTACACACGCCAAACATAAGTGAGAGACGGGTATTTTTCAAAGACCAATTCACCAGACGGGTAGGACGCCAATTCTTTCGTTTTTGTGGTTGTCCAGCTTTTCTTTTTGTCTTCCCTCCCTTCTCCTCTTTCTGTATCCTTCTTCTTCTTCCCTCTTCTTCTTCTGTGGACAATCTACCACTTCTCTCTCTCTCTCTCTCTCTCTCTGTATACGCTTCTAGAGCTACATACAAGTACATCAACAATAGTTGATGGGCAGAAGTTGAAATTGCATGAATTAGTTCTGAAGGAGGAGGAGCAAGCTTCATTGGTTTTGGTTCTCCTCTACAAAAATCAACCAAGAATCACCCATTATACTAAAAAGGTTAGATGTGTTGCATTACTCTGCATTTATCTTCAGAATATTATTGTTACATTTATGCCCTTCAGATACCAATCCCTACCCTGAGGCAAACTGTTCAAAAAAACAAAAAGCATCACTAGTAGATTTTGACCAGACATGCCTTCTTCTTAGCATTTTTTTGCCTTTTCTTTCCTTGTTTTTTGCAGGTAAAATTAAAGAACAACCACCCACTTGTGTACATATCTGGGTTTGTTCTCTCTTCTCTTCTGTGTTCTTGGATTGGGGGAAAAAAATTCACAATGTCAACAACAAAAATGAAAGGAATCAAAAAAGGGTTCAAGTACATCTCTCAAATCTTTGGTACAATCTCTCTCTCCCTCTCTCTGATCTTGAGGTTTAAGTGATTCGAGGCTTAGTGGGTGATTTTTCTTTTTCTGTGTTCTGTTCTTGGTGGATGCAGTGGTGAAGGAGCGTGAGATAGAAATTGGGTACCCAACAGATGTTAAACACGTGGCACACATCGGGTGGGATGGCACTTCGGGCACTGCACCGAGTTGGGTATGTGATTAATCCCTCCCTAATTATTGAAGTTAGTAATCTCTCAATTATTGAGTTTTTAGATGGCAAATCTCAATTATGGGATCCTCTTGATTTTTTTTTGATTTGGGTGAGTTTTTTTTCTTGATTTTGCAGATGAATGAATACAGCACATCGTCGGATTACGCAGCGACTTCAATCGGTAACATCAATGGAGCTAGAGGGTCGGGGTCCGCAATTTCTACGTGGTCGTCTCAAGGTTTGTGATTAGTCTCTTTAGATACATGTCACAATGTCGGCCTCCATCTAGTGTTTTCCAATTTATTGCATTAGAGCATGTATCACTACAAGTAAATAGTCTCACCATGTTGAGACGTCCCGCATCGGGAATTCAAGAAGAAGAAACATAATTAATAAGTCTTATGGGCTACTCCTCTCATTGCCAATTAGTTGTGAGGTGGAACCCCATGGATTCTAACATGCAGATTACTCTTATTTTACTAAGCTTTTCGTTTAGCGTCCACACAAATTTCACAGCGGCTCCATGTCCGCCCGTGACCGAAGCCTGGGTTTTGGGAGAAAGTATTCATTGGGGCTAGCCCCACCACTGTGGCATGCATGTGTGGTGGGCCGCGCCATTAAGCTTTTGACAAATATGCAATAGTCAAATGGAATCCACCAAATTTTGTTTGTTTGTCAAAAGCTGGATGGCGCGCCCCACCACGCAGGCATGCCACTGTGGTGGGTCTAGCCCCAATGAATACTTTCTCGGGTTTTGGACCTTCTCTAAGTGAACCTAAGTTTGTATATCTAATAAGAACAAGAACTATTATGCAAACTGATGAAACAACGCGCAAGCTACTTCTGAGTTTCATGTGGAAATGTTTTGGAGTCAGACAAACTAAGTCAGGGAAGTCCTTCTCACGGGCTAAAATTATGAAGAAATCACGACCTTGTCTATTGCTGGAACTTCTGGGGCTTATGCATTGTCATGTTACGATACAACCAAAAGAGTAACTTTTGGATCCTTTGAGCCTTGTTCGGCACTTATGTCACAAGACAAACTATCTATTAATGAGAAAAATCCACCAATTTTTTATTTCATTTTCTCATTTTTTAAATGATTTTATTTGGTTTTTATCTCGTGACAGATTTTGAATCGATGGATCGACAACCAGCATCAAATATGTTTAGAGACGGATCGCCCACGGACGCTCCGAATATTCCGAGGTCAAAACAGAAGCGTAAAAAGAGAACGAAATCTAAATCTGCATACGTTGGGGAAGATGCAACCAGACCCGCCAACATAGAAGTGGTTTAATGTTGTTCGAAATCATATACTGATGTTTTTGAAGTTGGGAAGCTAGTTTAAAACGATTTATATCCGTATGAAGAAGTTGTTGATGTGCATACATGTCAGAGGTTTTTGGATCGCATTTGTGATTGATGATACTCCAATATATATTAACTATGAAGAGAGAAAGGGGGGAAAAAGAAGAAAAAATGTTTCTTTGTGTACATTTACTTTAATTTTAGTTCCTTAAGTTGTTCGGGTGAAGAATTATTTAGCAGCAGTGTCCATAGTAAATTTTATTTTTGGCCTTTTATTCCACCACTTCTTGGAATTTAGTGATGAATCTTGAATTCGGACGAACAATTTAAAAAGAGATTATGGTGACTGATACCTTTAGTTTCACCTGTCAACAAGGTGAAACTAAAATGCCGACGAATAAGCGTACATAACAAAACGGATGATCCTGTTACCTTTAGCTTGATTGTTGTCCTTGAAGCTGCCGTAGTCTATTGTATGTGTTGTGCGCTCTACGACTGAACACTTCAAGAAACAACTCAGAAATTTTATTGAATCCGTCTAAAAAGACAAGTTCTAGGATGCAAGTTCGAACAAAAAAAAAATTAAAAATCAATTTAAAACAAACAAAACCGAACCGAAATAAATCAGAGCTGTACAATACACGAACCGAAGTTCGAATAAGATTTGTTTGTTATCGAATCCGTCTAAGAGCATTTTCATTGGATATCTCAATTTTAATGTTAAATTTAGCATGTAAATAGTGAATTTGGGTATATATAGAGCATTTCATGCTCCAATGTTTAGAAAATCTCCATATGCCCAAATTCATTATTCATAGTTAGCATTGAAATTGTTGTAACAGAACTCCTGTTTCAGAGCTCCGTTACCAGTTTGTTATAACGTGTGGGTATTCGAGCAAGAACGACGAAGCGAAGACAAGACCGAGACAGATATTTAATGTGGTTCACTAACGAATTCGTAAAGAACCCGCTAGCTAATCCACGGCCAGAATCAGATATTTTATTGAGAAGAGAACCCGATTACAATGCACGCCGCCGTGCCGTGGCCACGGCGGCAACCCGAAACACCCACCCGACACACAAACCAAAAGCCCTCAAAGCAGTATTGTTTCAAACCCACGGCTTACTTTGTCTGCATGTATTGAGTATCAAATACAAAGTCCCTTAAATAGTGCCAATTGACACACGTACATGTGCATCCACCGCCTTAACAAACATGGAAACAATTGTGTTTCCAAAACCATTTTGACCTTGACTTGGACCCAAAAAACTTACCAAAGTAATTCAAGTCAACCCCAACAAAGCTCACTTGAATCATCTCAGCAACCCTGAAATCGGGACCTGATGCTTCTCTTCTCAAACCTGAACCAGATGCGTCTCCCTAAACCAGAAACGAGCACGCCTCCCCAGACAGATATTTCGCAGCTGTATGCGAAATCCGAATCGCCAAATCGTTGCTCCAACTACCATGCGTTCCTGCAACGACTGCGCCCGATGTGAATGCACTCCCTGAAACAGAAACAAATGCTCCACCCAGAACCAGACTCGAATACATTCACTGAGAAAGCATGACCGAATGTATTCCAGATGCGCCCAATTGCGCCAGACAGATGCACCATGACAGAATGCCCAGATGTCATCCAGACCAGATGCACCGATGACGAGTGCCCAAATTGTCATGCCCGATGCGCCCCGTATGCCTCAGATGCGCCAGATGCTCGCCAGAAACAGATCGCGCCAGATGCGAGCTCAGTGCGTGTCATGGTACACGCTGCAAAACCAGATGCACGCCAGAACAAACTCGTGCATAATGCGCGCCAGAACCAGAATCAGATGCGCGTGCCAGAAATCTCACGCGCAAGATGCTCCATGACGTTGCTCCAACTCCAACGAGTTCCTGCAACGCATGAGCCAGAACCAGATTCAATTCACACGCCAGATGCTCCACGCCGGGAGCCGGATTGCGCCTGAACGTCAGTCGCCATAACGCCAGATGCGCGTGAACCGCCAGATTCACGCCAGTACTAAATGCGTGCTGGATTTGCCAGATCCCTTGCACGCCTAATCAGATGCGCGCCAGATTGCTCTGAAAGGAGCCCGGATAGCCCCCTGCACAGGGCTTCAAATGGTGGGTGTACCTGCTTCTCTTTCACGAACAGATCGATCTTGATCGCCAAACCAGACATCGTTGTTGGCGGAATCTCAAAACCCAACTCCTGATAGCCTGCTCCACCTGAATCGCGAAACCCTAACTTTGAGTTCCACCAAAACGTGAAACCCTAGCTCTTGGCTCCACCCTGATCTTGGAAACCTGGCTCTGATACCAGTTTTTTAAAACTGGTGATCCCCCTGACCTGGCTCTGATACCAGTTTGTTAAAACTGGTGATCCCCTGACCAGGCTCTGATACCAGTTTGTTGTAACAGAACTCCTGTTTCAGAGCTCCGTTACCAGTTTGTTATAACGTGTGGGTATTCGAGCAAGAACGACGAAGCGAAAACAAGACCGAGACATATATTTAATGTGGATCACTAACAAATTCGTAAAGAACCCGCTAACTAATCCACGGCCAGAACCAGATATTTTATGGAGAAGAGAACCCGATTACAATGCACGCCGCCGTAGCCGTGGCCACGACGGCAACCCGAAACACCCACCCGACACACAAACCAAAAGCCCTCAAAGCAGTATTGCTTCAAACCCACGGCTTACTTTGTCTGCATGTATTGAGTATCAAATACAAAGTCCCTTAAATAGTGCCAATTGACACACGTACATGTACATCCACCGCCTTAACAAACATGGAAACAATTGTGTTTCCAAAACCATTTTGACTTTGACTTGGACCAAAAAAACTTACCAAAGTAATTCAAGTCAACCCCAACAGGAATTGAGATCCCATTGGAGATGCTCTAAAGCTAAAAACTTTAGAACTTAGGACCACTTTAACACCCCCATTGAAGTACACAATACTCTTATTATAGCACTAAAACATTTTTAGCATCCAATTGGAGATGCTCTAAGAGGACATGTAAGTTCAAGGTAATAGTTATAGGACTCTTATGTAAATAATTAGAGGACTAGTTGCATAATTTAGCATTGTATTTTACCTATTTAAGGGTGTAAATAATCAATGAAAAGTGGGGAAGATTTCTAAACTATCACAAGGATGCAAGTTTAAAAATGGAAAGATTTTGAATCAAATAAAATTAAGCTAAACCGAGCCGAATTAAACCGGACCCAAACTGTACAATACACGAAACAAAGCAGACAACAAACTGTTTAAGTTGTTTTGCATGATATTCGTGTTCCCAAAACATAATATAATTATTTTCTTATATAAAATTAAAAATTATGCATAATACTTTGGTTCTTGCTTGAGTTTTGCATTAAAGATTTTTAAAATATCAAAATAATGAATTTGATCAGTGGCGAAGCCAGGATTTGGATAAATAGGGGGGGGGGGGGGGCGAGGTTGGGGCGGGCACAATCGTTTTTTTTAGGGAGATTTAATGAATAAAATATTAAAAATTTGTGCTCCAACTTGGGTGAGGGAGGGGCACTTGTATATACTTATAGGGGTAGAATTGAAAAAAAAAAAAACTATAAAAAATAGAATATCCCAGAGTGTCTGGGAAAGTGGGGGGGGGGGGGGGGGGGGGGGGGGGGGCACGTGCCCTTTCTAAGCTTCTCCCCAGAATTTGATGGAGTATCTTTAATCTCTTAATGTTTGGTAATTTTTCACATAATTCTACTTCTCTTTATGTTAACTAGTTTATTTTAAATGTTTGAAAAAAAAACTAGTTTATTTTAATTTTTTATCGGTAAATCACAACTTTTTTTTTAGAAGGTAAATCGCGATTTTAACCAAATTATCGAGGTTTAACTTTTTGGCTCAAACCGAAGAGAACCGAACTGTTTGCATCTAGACTCGGCAGAATAATCGCAACGCAAAATATAGGCTCGAAACAGCTAAATGAAAACTAGAAGTCCAATTCCTAAAAATAAAATAAAAGAAACACCAACTAGTAGTCCAACCCATAAAAAGAGGCTATCACAGCAGTGGCCCATCTTTAGGCTCACCCACAGCAGCATCAAGAATACCAGCCCATTTCACTAGACTGCAAACCCTAATTTAATCAACCCAGCACACTTAGCCCAATTAACAGGAAAAACCAAACCATATAGAGATAGATTGGTAGTTTTTGGGGGCACGAGACCTGTGGCAAAAATTCTGTATTCCGTAGCAAAAGAAATACTGATGCCTGTACTAGTATTTTAATTTTATCAAGAACTTGGTACTAGTCAGTTCCCTCTCTTCCTATCCATTATAACTTTTGTCATTATTCACCGGATCACTTTGACCTGGTGATTTGGGTAGCAATATGATACAATTTTTTGATAATTTTTTCATGGTGTTGTAGAGTAAAAGTCGTTCTATAATACGGTGAAAAAATTATCAAAAAATTACATCGTTTTGTGATCCAAATCACCTGGTCAAAGTGACCCAGATACGAGTCAAAAAGTCACAATGGGTAGGAAGAGAGGAAACGGAGGTGGTAATTAGTATGCAATTTGTATGGACTATAGTCAAGGTTTCAAGTCAATTAATCATAACTGCACTCTTCTTTCACTTTGTAATCGGATATAGTTCCTCTGAGTATTTGAATTTACAAACGTTTCCAACACTACGCGAAAATTCTGTAAGAAAAATTACCTTGGCGCCATGCTAAAATTTCCTCGGTCCGTCCCTGCCCATTGGTTATGAGGTTTTGGAAATTTCGCGGCAATCTTGGGAGGCCTAACATCTCCAATTTCCACGATCTTCTCTAATCTCTTCACATGCTATATATATATCACACCCTTTTATTATCTGAGCAATGATACATTATACTTCAGTTGAACTCGAGCTCTCTTCCTGGCCAACTACTCTTGACGGGAGTACTTCGAAGAAAATAAAAGTTAAAGTTGTGTTCATAAACGTCTGATGCGGGACTATTCAACACACCACATTTCCAAGATCTTGTTTATTACTATTTTAATTTATTACCTTAGTAGTTAGTACTAAACATGAATGCACATACAATAATCATCGAACCAGCAAAATTTAGTAATGGAATTTGAGTTGTGGTACATTTTGAAGTAATTGGTGGCTCGTATAGTCATACACGTATGTTGAACAAATGCATGCAGATTGTACATAAACATGGTGCAAGATTATAGATATACATCGATTTAAATGTGGACATACATTAGTACTTACCAAACATGATTTTTTTTTTCCAGAAACTGCAGCTTTCATAAAAAAGAAAGCTATCACGGCCAATACAAGACTAGAAAATATCTGGTAAACATAAACAGAGTGGTACAACCCAGCAACTCTGAAGGAGAATTCAATGCTCTAGAAAAGAGCAAAAGCTAAAAAAGAAAAACACAGAAAAATAGAGTGGACAATTCCAATAGATCTAGAAAATTGGACAACTTCGCGCTTCGACATTCAGACTTTTGAGTTCCCCAAAACAGAGAGGAGGAAACATCCGGAATCACCGGCTGCACCTCCGGCCACCAAAACGCCTCTGGGTAATTCATTGCAAGATACTAAGAATAAGCTTCAAACGTTCAAACATCTTCAAATAAAGACCTCCTACATAGAACTTTGATGATAAGTCTTGAAAAATTCATCCTTGAGTAGATCTCCCTTAAACAGATCAACATAACAGTGACTCCATGAAGACATCTACAGAAACAAAATATCTACAGAGAAAAAGCCCAAAGAAACAACACCATCAGATAGATTTGCGCTGAGAAAATGATGAAGGGCACAATGAGCAGGCAGTAAAGATGCCAATGGTCGCTCTTGAAAAGAGCGGCACAAATCCATGCTCAAACACCACAAACAACGAGAAGCAACGCAAATCTCCGAAATCACGCTCACTCGAAGCTTGCCGCCCAGATCTGAAACAGACAAATGAAACAAAGGGGATCGTCGCCGCCAGAAGAGCGGCGGCGGCGAGCCCAGCAGCAATACCAACGGTGACTGCATGAACTAGATCTGGATGAAAGGTAGAAGAGAGGGTTGTAGAAGAATAGGCTGATGAAACCATGCCTGAGCAAGACCAGTGAAACTCACAAAGAGTTACTCTCTCTCTCTAGCTTCTCTATCAGAGAACGCAGAGAACTAAATGACAAATTGAGGTTGGGGAGAAAATTACCAAACATGAATTCACGATAATCGAACAAAAAACGGATTATGGATGCTCATTGAACTTAATAAATTAATTTAGTTATCACTTTCAGCTCAACTGAAAGTTTCCATTTAATTTTCTCAAAAGAAAAATCCACTTAAAATAAAAATAATAAATAAATTTAAATTTAAATAATTTTTTTAAAACCACATTTAAATACCGAAACTATGCATTTTAAATAATGTTGCCTTATGCTAGAAAATAATTCTATTACTATTTCGTATTCAATAATTATCTATTTCAGATCAATGTGACTTTTTTTTTTTAAAATACACATGAGACCAATAATTATTCAGTTGAAAAAATCATCAAATTTTTCAAGAATAAAAATATTATTAAAAGAATAACTAGAATTTTAAAGAAAAATAGTACATCATTTAAATTATGCTGTATAATTCTCTCCAAACATAAGGTTTAACAGGTACTCAAGCCAGAATTTAATTACAATTCTGGCATCCGTTCAAGCACATCCAAATTAGTAAAATCTTGTACCCATGCTCTATTGAAGTTCGAGATGGACTCGGTTTGGCCAAGTTCAGCCCGTTCAAGTTGCACCCCTAAATAAAAGACCGAGATATCTTACTATATAGAAAGACCAAGATATCTTAGTATATACTGGTGACTTACCCGTCCCTTTTGGACGGATCTTTCACCCAGGTTCTTAACATCTGATTTATGTTCAATCTAGTGGTTGGCATTTGTACAACAATACTAGCTTTATTTTCTGTATTACATTACGTATATCAGCATGCATGCAATTATAATTTTATTAGGGTCAAATTTAATTTTCTAAATATTTAGGAACAAATTTGAAATAAATAATGTTCTGCGAATGATGAGGCAGAGAGAGATAAAGGGTACGTTTGGTTTTCTAGGATTAGCGGTATTAGCTGGGACTGGACTAAATATAGTCTAGGTATTAGTTAATACTGTGTTTGGTTGTTCTGGACTAATTCTTATACCGGTACTAAATAGTGAAAATATGAGGTTTAATACCACAAATTAGTACCCTCCCATATGAGCGTATTAGCTGGATATGATTATTTGTATCTTAATGTTGAATTAATACTGCACGAAATCAAACACATTATTAATTATAGTTCAGCTAATCCAATTCAATCATATCCGAAAAATTTATTCCAGTCTAGTCCAATTCGGATAGTCAGGAAAACCAAACGTGCCATAAAAGGCTATGAGTGGGGTCCTGAGCCTTTTTCCATAAAGTGATGTGATTGAAGAAATGCTAGGTGGGAGAGAGTGAGAGTTAGAGTGCGGGTTGAGATCATAGTTGTTCATTTTACATTGATCCAACTATCAAGAAAATTGACAACTTACATGTGAACAACAGAACTCCATTCTATCTTAGGGCTAGTTCGGGTATGCCGTGATGGTGCTACAAAGCTGTTGTGTGAAAATGCAGTGGAAAAGCTGCTGTGAGTTCTTGATAAAATGTTGTTTGGTAAATATTACGTAAAAGTTGTTGGGAAATATTGATATAATAATTTTGTGTTTGGTAAAATCAACTGTGAACTTGCTGTGAGAAGGTAAAATGACAAAAATATATGACCCATGTCATTTACGTAAAGATAACTGTAGATAGTGCATTATGAGCATATCAACCATCATCCACGTGACAGCCATCCAGCACATCTAATGGCACTCCGTATACACCATATCCCTCTATATTCAAGCTTATTCACATGGGGACTATGAGACAGGGTCACCCGCGATACTAACTACACAGGATTTGTAGGGACTTAGTGGCTTGGAGGCTAGAGTAAGGAACGTCACGCGAGAGCAACAACAACGCTCGCGCGCGACCCTTGGTAACGGCTTGAGGGATTTAATGCCTATGTGTCCTATAAATGCGGTCGATCTCATAACGGTCCCCTACTTATGCAGATGAGTGTGTAACGTGTCCTATATATACGGTCGAACGTGCCGTTACGAGGCTAACATTAAGCCGCCATTTATGGACGCATTAACCCCTCATAACGGTCACTTCCCCACTATATATAGGAACGTTAGCCTTCTATGGCCACTCTTTTGAATCTCTTAGCCAATTTGTTACATTGTCTCTCTCTCAAGAACAGTTAGAAAGTGGTTTCACTCTCCCCTATGCCAACCCTCAATCTCTCTGTGCTCCATTCTTGTTCTTGTTCTTATCTCCTGCTAGAGGTGTACACTTGCATCTTTCTCTAAGATTTCCTTGTACACAATAACTATTGACATTTTTTAAAATTGTAAGGTTAAAATCAATTGTCGATAAATTAATCAAAAGCACTTTCTGGAAAATCAACTCCCCCTTGCTTTATGAAAAATATTGTAGGACAGCAAAAACTGTCCAAAAAAGCAAAAAAAACATTTTTACCACACATATTAAAACTCCTTCTGCTGTCGGAAAGCAACTGCTGACAGAAGAACCATTCTGAAACTGGTCCTTAGTATGTAAATAGATATGTATGTATCCTAACCCTAATCGTGATCCCGTTAGTCATGAGTAGGTTGTGTTTATGATTTGTTGGACATGATTCCAAGATACTGGTATATTTTGGTGAAAGTTGCGGTTCGGAAATGACTTATGAGTGTGAGAATTTCATGAATGAATGGGAATTTGTTATAGATCAGTGTGTATAATTTTGATTGTCATTGTCTGTGTGGAATCAGACTTCTAACTATAAGGTTTAGTGTGTGTATATTAAAAACTGTAGTAACAGTTCAATAACTGTAGTACTACATGCTCACCGTAGTATTTAACATATACGACAGTTAAAGTTGACCGCCATACGACACTTACGACTTATCGTTGTACAAAATATACGAGCATTGTTCTAACCACCGAATAAATTATTGGAATGACACCAGTAAATGTCGTTTATGGAAACGATACAACGGTTAAATTAAACCTGTCGGTTTATTTACTAAATAAACGGTCAAACGACTGACAAACATGCGTTGTGTTCCCCTTAAACGATGGCTTTGAATGCTATGGTAAGTTTCACCGCCGTATTTATAAAAAAGACGGTAATGGTGTAAAAACAACAGTTAAAGTACGTCGTTTCGTACTCCCTCCATCCCGTAAAGAAACATATTTTCATTTTGGTATTTTTCAAAATGATTGTCCACTTACATTTTTAAGATTAAAATTTAACGAAGTTTCAATATTACTCATTCATATTTAATGCACAAAAATTTGGAGAAAAGAAAATCAATGATAATAATGAAAATATTATGTAAAAAATTTGTAGTGGGATGTATTAATTACGTGTCTCAAAAAAATGTAGTTTAAAATATACTGTCTTTAGTGGACGGACGGAGTAATAATTTCTGTAATGTCTGGGTCTCCCATGTATTTGATTCCTTTTGCTAGGCCCAACAACCCAAGCTTAATGTTATTGATTCATTTTTTCCTTCAAATGTGATTGTGTACTCACTGAATGTAGCCAAAGAAAACAATTTCTAAAAAAAGAAAATATTTTTTGTTTGAGAAGTCGTTTTTTCTCATCAACCGGGTTTGAACCAGGGACCTCATGCAGGGGATTCTAAAGCTATATTACTTGAGTAATGTTAAAAAAAAGGAGAGAGAGAAATCAAAAGAAGAAAAAAGAATAGATTAGTATTGTCCCGGGAGAATATGGATGTTATATTCAATATCATTCATTAATAATAAAGCTGTATTTATGGTGAGCAGTTACTAATTAGTCACTTTTTAGCCTTTTTTATTAGTTAGATTGTTTTTCAAAAACCATTTAATGCGTTTTGCTTTTAACCATTTTGTAATTGGACTTATGCATTGAACTAATTTTGTTGATTATTATTTATCACAAGAGAAATTATGACTAGTTTAAAATGGGTGAATAAACTCGTGAATAAATCGAGTACTGCTACAACTACTACAATGGAGTAGCAGGAATGTTATTTAGTTGTTAATTTCTGACCTCTTTCTCTTCTTCTTCTCAATAAATACATAAGTTCTTCTCTCTCCAAAACTATGCCATCAAATTCAAACATATTCCACGAGTCAAATGTATCTAGGGGTGCAAGTTTAAAACGGGAAAACCGCAAACCGAATCGAACCGAGCTAAACCGAACCAAAATAAATCGAACAAGCACAAACTGTAAAATACAAACCGAACCGACCGAACCGGTTAAACGACATCAAACCGTTTAACCCGTATTGCACATATTTCTTGTACCATTAACATAATATTATTATTCACTCATGTAAAATATTAAAATTACGTTCATATTTTTTTAGTTCAAGCTCGAGTTTTTCGTAAAAAAATTATAGAAAATCAAGTAAATTGTTGTAGATTCGATTGAGTTTACTTTAGTCTCAATATTTTAACTATTTTTTACATTTTTTTTTAAGTTTAAAATCTGAATTTTCAGTAATAACGTGTGTTAATGTGTAAACCGCAACTTAAACCGAACCTCCGAAAACCGAGACCGAGACGAAACTGAACCGAACCGTCAAGTTTGATTTTTCTTTGCTCAAATAGGACCAAATCAAACCGTTTGTACACCTAGACATCCGTATTATATTCACACGGCGCATCATGTATATGCAGAATAGTGAACGAACGACGGGCAAAAGTCAGTGAGATTTAAACCGTCCTCTTTTAACTGTTGTATGGCCACCTCATTTAATCATGAAGCATATACGAATTACTGGATATTATGTCTGCCAAATTTGCCTTCTGCTTCATCAGGAAATCTCTCTCCGTGGGTGTGATATCTGCTCATAATTGGTGCTCACACTAACAGTGATCATCATTAATCACCACCTCCTAAACTACTCCAGAGAGTGCATGGCTCTCCTAGTTAATTAGTTGACTTCTCCGTTGTTGTTTAGCTAGTAAAGAGAGAGAGAGAAGAGACTAGGGCATAAGCAGCGCATGGATTGAAGAAAATCTCATCTTGCCATTAACCCGATTTGTCGTTCTCGTCCTACTACCAGAGAGAGAGAGAGTGATGGTGCGTTACATTTTTGGTGGATCTTCTTTGAGTCAAAGGGCAGCACCAGTATATAAACTCCCTACTCCTCTACCCTTTCTCCATCTCCTTGCAAACCACCACCACCAACCACCATCACCACCAACACCAATAACAGTGATCTCCTCTGTAGCCATGTACCAAGCCCAAGATGATGAGTTGGCGGCGATGTACGCTCTTTTGAGAGATGATGACGGATATCAGATCAATGATATCTTAGAATTAGCTCCCTCCTCTTCTGGCGGCGATGAAGAAGATCCTCATCCCAACCGAGGCCCAGCCAAGAGAAAACGCCACCACCGCCACACGGATGTCCAGATCCAGGAGCTTGAAGAGTAAGTCGCTCAAATTCACACACACACATGCATACACCGTTTATGGATGGGTTTGCATTCTATTTCTGCATTTAACATTTGTAAACTTTGTTTCAGCTTATACAAGCGTTGTCCTCACCCAGATGACAATCAAAGGAAAGAACTGGGTGAGAGGCTGTCGTTGCATCCGCTGCAAATCAAGTTCTGGTTCCAGAACAAGCGAACGCAGGTTAAGGTAATGATAATTTCTAGGTCTTATGTAGTTTAGATCATTGGAAACCGTGAGTTACTTTTACTGGCTTGGAGCCCGATCTGTTTTTTTGTGATTAATATGTTAAGATTATGCTGTCCTACCTCCCACGTAGGTTTTTAAAAAATTGATTTTCATTGTATCGTTCTTCAATAATGCTACTTCGTAGATATAGAAAATGCATGTACTTATTATCATCAATTCACGTCGCAGGCTCAAAAACAGCGTAATGAGAACTTTCATTTAGAGGCCGAGAACGACAAGCTTCGAGCAGAAAACATCAAGTACCGACAAGAACTTGCCAACATTACTTGTCTCACATGTGGTGGCGGTGCTACACCGACCGTGGATGCAACGTCATCTGAAGTGCAGCGGTTGAGGATAGAAAACGAACGTCTCCGCAAAGAGGTAAATATAACGGCACTTGTCGTGTTCTATCGCTAAAAATAAAAATTTATTTATTGCTACAGCTACGCAGTCAAAAGCATGTTATTGGATCATACGATAGCTTTACTCTACTCAAAATAAGTGGTTTTATCTATGACTAATTCTAAACGGATAGAATATGACAGATTATTTTTTACATAATTTCGAGTTCTATTAATTTTGATCATACGTCAATGTTTCCTAATTTTTTTAGTATTTCCATAGTAGGTTTGGTTTTACGACATTAGTAAATTATGTCTACATTTATTTTTAAAATTCAGTTCATGAAGCATTACTCTTTCTCTAATCTTTATTATCATCAGATTGACATGGTATCTGGGATTTCAAAGACACCGATTCCATATCCCCAAGGGGTGCAGCATTCACTTAACTCTGGAAATGTCGGGGCTCAGTCTGGGTTGGTGGGAGAAACGTACATGACTGGTGACCTCGTCGGGTTGCTACCAGGTCCGACTGAAGCGGACAAGCCTCTAATCATTGAGCTCGCAGTGGCTGCAATGGAGGAGCTGAAGGGAATGGCTCAAACTGGAATACCTTTATGGATCCCAAGCACCGACAACATCTCCACTGATACTCTTAACGAAGAACACTACTCGAGCATCTTCCCTCCAGGTATAGGCAAGCGACCTCTTGGGAAGAAGTCGGAAGCCACTCGCGAGTCTGCAGTGGTCGTTATGAGCCACATTAATCTCGTTCAGATCCTTATGGACGTCGTAAGATTCAGTTACTCCTTAACTAGCAAATTCTTTTTAACATAGAACATTATGTATAAATCATAACCTAACATACGTCCACAAGAGCTCAAACACTGTATGTTATGCAAGGGTTTTGAATGCTTTACCATTGAGCTAAAACCCCACTTGCCCTTAAGGAACAACTGAATTCTAAAAGTTTTTGATCATTTGACTTATCTCTCTAAATTTATGTTCCGTATTTAGGATCAATGGATGAGTGTGTTCCCAGACATTGTTTCAACTGCTAAGACCTTGGAAGTCATATCAGCAGGAGTTGCGGGAAAGTACGATGGAGCTCTTCAAGTGGTAATTGTCCATTAATCTTAGTTGGGTTTGTGAAGCTTTTCTTGAACTTCTGTACTTCAACAAACTTTTTTACCGAACATATTTATCTTTTTATTTTCAATTTTTCTGGCATAGACTTTCTTTTTACATAAACTTATAAGTCGACTTAAGATACAAATAAGTCATACTAAATTCCCCCATTATATTTTACCCGTTCCAGTAGCTTAAACATATCACTCCTGCCAACTACTTTTCAGATGAAAGCGGAGTTCCAAGTCCCTTCACCGATCGTTCCAACCAGAGAACACTACTTCGTAAGGTACTGTAAGCAGCATCTGGACGGGACTTGGGCGGTGGTGGACGTTTCGTTGGACAACTTACGTCCCAACACTATCGTTGGAAGTTGTAGAAGACGTCCTTCTGGGTGTTTGATCCAAGAATTACCAAATGGCTACTCAAAGGTCGCAATCTTATGTTCCCAATTAGCTAGCATCAAAGATTTTTTCTCTAAATTTAGTACTGATTATTGTGCTGGATGGTTTCCTAATCCAATAGGTTATATGGGTTGAACACGTTGAAGTGGATGCCAAAGATGTTCATAGCATCTACGGGCCACTAGTTGATTCGGGTCTTGGGTTTGGAGCAAAAAGATGGGTTGCTACCCTCGAAAGACAATGTGAACGCAGAGCTAGTGCCTTGTCCTGTAACATAACAGCAGGACTATTTGGATGTAAGATCCTTTCTTTATAACCATGACTTCTTTTGTTTGTAAGGTTTAGGGTTTATGGTTTATTACGATAACAATGAGGGATAGGTAAATTAGGGTGAGTTCCTCTTCTTTTTTACAGTGATTACAACGTCACAAGGACGGAATAGTATGTTCAAACTATCCGAAAGAATGATGATGGGCTTTTGCACTGGCGTCAGTGCTTCTGCGACCCATAAATGGACAAAAATATCAGATGGTTGCGACAGTAATGTGAGAATCATGACAAAAAAGAGCGTGGATGAGCCTGGGAAGCCTTCTGGCATCCTGTTAAGTGCCGCAACTTCATTGTGGCTTCCAGTCCCACCTGCAGCATTGTTTGGTTTTGTTCGAGATAAGAACTCTAGAAACCAGGTATTGAAAACTGATGATTTTTCGTTCTTAATTTTCGAAATAGACCTTTCAGTTGTTGCATAAAAGTTTTAGGACCTATCATGTCCATTTCCTACCGAAAATATTTTCCCTCATTTATTCAAATGATGTTATGATAAAATCACAAGATTTTGTAGTAAAATGTTGTATACTACTTACTTTTCCACATATTTTTTTATGAAATGACTGCATATGAGAAACTTAAGTCTCTATTTTTTTTTTTTTTTTTTCATTTTTCATTCTATCTATCTTTCTTTTATTAGAACTTTCTCGACAATCATTTTCTGGCATATCTTTCCTGAAAAATGAACATAGCCTCAATAAAATAGACCTCAATGATGTTCATTTTACTCTTAACAGTGGGATATCCTTTCAAACGGCAGCGTGGTTCAGGAAATGGTACGCATACCTAGTGGTCGTGATCCTGGAAACGCAGTCTCCTTGCTAAGCGTAAATGTAAGTTTTTTCATTTTTTTTTGGATACTTATAAATATATCCTGCTCATATTACTCTTGTAGAAAATGTAAATTATAACAAACATGGTAATAATTTTTTTACAAACATTGTAATGATTTTATTGACAGAGCTCGAACTCAAGACAGAGCAACATGCTGATTCTTGAAGAGAGTATGACGGATGCGACATGCTCTTATGTTATATATGCTCCGGTAGATAAATTTTCCATGAATGTGATATTAAGTGGGGGAAATCCTGACAACGTCGCCCTCCTGCCATCCGGCTTTGCCATACTCCCTGATGGGATCAGTGATGTTGGATCAGGTGGTTCGTTACTAACAGTTGCGTTCCAGGTCTTAGTGGATTCAATTCCAACGGCAAAGCTGTCTCCGGCATCCGTGGAAATGGTGAATTCTCTGATTAAGGGCACAATTGAAAAGATCCGGAGTTGGGTACGAAACGAAAATTGACTATAAGATTTCTTCTGGATGGGTAAGAGTTACCATTTAATGACCAGATATACGAAAATCTCTGTCGTTTATTCAACCATATCACATTCATCATTTGTACTGAACTTCATCCTATGGTAAAAGAATTCTATTTTACAGAGTAATTCAAGTGAAGATAAGTAGAAATAAACCAGTCCGGCGGAAGAGAATGAGTCAAGACTGCACCTTAATCATCAATGCATTAGACTTCAGTTTGAGGAATACAGGATGAAGACCTGCTGACGTAAACTTAGAAGTCAGCTCATTTACATTTTGTTAATTTCAAGTAAGACAATTTAAGTATGTATGGGATCTCAGAAATTTCACCTCCTATTGTTGTGGCATGTGGTACCTCAGCATCGTTAGAAAGCAATGTTTCGATATCTTCTTCCAGTAACTGTTTGTAGCTTTTGAAGTTGATCCATCAACATTTCCTTACATTGCATGTAAAAAAAAAAAAAAAGAAAAATCAATTAGTCTAGTGTTGCAACATAAACCCATGCAATGCTTGGAGTATGTAAAAGTAATTTACACAATTAGGGGAACCACTATGAGGAGTATAATTTCGCCCTCATAGTAGTCGTCAAATGAAACATCCATTTACTCCAATATGAGGTGTGGAGCCAGGTATTCGAAACACCTGAAGCATTCTTGCAAGGTATTCAAAATATATGGGCACTATTGTAATTTAACTTCATTTTCTCCAATGAAGCTGCAGTTATGCACATCCGTACCCCTCTCTTCCACACACAGACCAGCGAATACACAAATTACATTTTCTAAACAAAATAGTACTAAAATTCCCCCAGTGCGAGCACGTTTTTGTTCTTGTGCGATTTTATAAGTATTCACTTGTACATAGTATTAAAGGTTTGTGTTATGACAAACCACCTAACGGACGATGTACGAATAAAAGAAGAACGCGGGATTCTACGTGGTTCGCTAGCGAAAAATTCGCTAACTACGTTCACGGCAGAAAAGTACCATTTATTTCACTAATAGGAACAATTACACTTTTGCATATCTAGTAGACAGCCAACTAGCTTCTTTATATAGCACTAGGAATCATAAAGGTACATGGACGGCAAAGATCCCAAGCTCACAAAAGGAACCACCCTCTCATGTTTCCTAATTTGTTGCCACCTCCTTTGACTTTTACTCAAGTCATTCGACAAATCTCCACATTGAATTGAGTTCTCTCGTCAACATCAGCTGCTCCTCTTCTCGTAAATAAAGCTACGTCTGCTCCGCACCCAATATCTCTCGTCACATAGACTCACTTGACCCCCATCGGGTCCGACATGCCCTTAAGGGCCTCACCGGCTCAAGATGTTGAGCAATTCCAGATAATGATGGGAGTTGCTCTTTGAAACCGGCTTGGTGAACATATCCGCGGGGTTGTTAGCAGTCCCCACCTTCATCACCTTGATCCTACTTTCACTTCTCAGAAAGTGATACCTGACGTCAATATGCTTGGTCCTCTCATGATGAACCTAGTCCTTAGTTAATCAAATTGCACTCAAGCTGTCAGAGTAGACTATCGCCTGATCTTGATGTAGGCCTAGATCACTGACATACCTTTAAGGCATATTGCCTCCTTTGCTGCTTCCGTTAGAGCCAGGTACTCCGCCTCCGTGGTTGACAAAGTCACCGTCGGCTGTAGTGTCGTCTTCCAACTCACGACAGAACCTCCCACAGTAACACATAGCCAGTCATAGATCTCCTATTATCAATATCCCCTGCATAGTCTGAATCCGAGAACCCAGCTACCAAGATGTCTTCATTAGCCCCATAACATAGGTCAATGTCTGACAGCGAATTATATGTCTTCACCGCCTGCCAGTGATCCTTACTTGGTTGAGCCATAAAACGAGTTAACACACTAACATCGAATGGTATGTCTGGTCGAGTACAAACTATAGCGTACATGAGGCTTACAACTGCGCTAGCATATGGAACCTTGGAAATGTACTCCTTCTCCTCTTTGGTATGAATGGTGTACATTCCTAGCTTGTTGTTAGTTGCCATAGGAGTATCTATAGCTTTAGCTGATAACATCCTGAATCTGCTCAAGATCTTCCAGATGTATCCCTGCTGTGACAAGAAAAGTTTTTCTTCTTCTGGTCTCTATAGATCTCAACTCCCAATATCTTCCAAGCAGCCCCCAGATCCTTCATCTCGAATTCCGCACTAAGGGACCTCTTGAGTTCTTTAATGTCCTTGATATTCTGAGTTGCGATCAAAATATCATCTACATATTGAACTAGGTAGATACATGATCCACTTTGGAACTCCTTCTGATACACGCAACAATCATACTCACACTTGTGGTAACCAATCTTCAACACGAAGCTGTCAAATCTCTTCTACCATTGCCTTGGTGACTTCTTAAGTTCGTAGAGAGATCTCTTCAGCTTGCACATATGGTTCTCTCTTCCCATAACTTGGGACCCCTCTGGTTAGCTCATGTATATCTCTTTTTCCAACTCTCCATGTAAAAAAGCTGTGTTGATATCCAATTGCTCAAGCTCTAAGTCGTGGTGTGCCACTAAAGCTAGTAGCACCCGGATAGAAGCATGCATGACTACCGGTGAGAAGATCTCATTGTAGTCAACTCCCTCTTTCTGACTGAACCCTCTTGCAACTAGTCTTGCCTTATACTTGATGCCCTCCCGAGCTCTAGTTCCTTCCTTTCTTCTGAAGACCCACTTGCAACTGACTATCTTCCTTCCCGCAGGCAGTTTAACAAGCTCCCAGGTTGAGTTCTTGCTAAGGTACTCAATCTCCTCTCCCATCGCTGAAATCCATTGTGCTAACTCAGAACTAGATATAGAGGCCTTGTAGGAGGATGGCTCATCCTCTACCTATCGCGATACTTGCAATGCATATCCCACCATACCACCATTTCTGTATCTCTCCGGAGGCTTTATGGCTTTCCTTGGTCTTCCCATAGCAATACTCTGATGATCCGGTTCCTCTGGTAGAGATGCATCCTCACTATCAGACTCTCTACTTCTTGCTCTTCGGCTTCCAAAAACGGTGTAGAAATTTCGGCAACCTTAGGATCAATAGGACCTGTCTCTCCCTCCACCTTCTTCTTTGCATCTCTAAGCTCCACCTCCACGGAATTATTTAACATAGGTCCCTCATCAAAGACTGTACTTCTGCTAAGTATAATCTTGTTGTCTACCCATATCTTATATCTCTTCACACCTGTTCTGAATCCCATGAATACTCCCTTCTTAGCTCTTGGTTCAAGTTTGCCATCATCAACGTAATATTATGCAAAGCAACCAAAAACTCTCAAATCTGAGTAATCCACTGCTCTACCAGACGAGGCTTCCATAGGCATCTTGCATCCTATACCTGTGTGCGGGCTCCGATTCACGAGATAGCATGCCATGGAGACTACTTCTACCCAAAAGCCTCTAGAAAGACATGCATGTGAAAGCATGCACCTTGATTTCGCTAAAAGTGTCTAATTCATTCTCTTGGCTACACTGTTCTACTGCGGTGTGTGCGGTGCGATGGCGTGCAATACCCTGATCGTTGCAGAGTCCATCAAACTATGATAAACAAAACTCCAAGCCGTTGTCCATGCGTAGCCTCTTCACCTTCTTTCCCACCCGATTTTCTACTAGGACCTTCCATTCCTTGAATCTTGCCAAGGCTTCACTTTTGTGATTCATTACGAAAATCCAAGTCATCCTGGAGTAGTCGTCTATGATGCTCATAAAATACATGTACCCGCCAATCGACTCAACTTTATATGGACTCCAGCAATCCGAATAGATATAATCAAGAGTACCTTTCGTTCTATGAACCGCCTTAGGGAACTTGCTACGCTTTTGCTTCCCATACACACAGTGCTCACAAAACCCTACCCTCGTGGGTGCATGCCCCGTGAGATACCCCTTCTTGTGAAGTTCCTGCATTCCACGTTCACTCATATGATCGAGCCTCATATTCCACAACTTAGATCAACTTCCTTAATTTCGGCTGAGACAACTCCGGCAGAACATGTGATCGTCGAACCTTCCAACATGTACAAATTCCCACTCTTGAATCCATTGAGATCACCGTAGAACCCTTGCAGACTTGTATATCTCCACCTACATCTTTGAAACTGTATCCACTGCTGTCGAGTAGACTAAAGGAGTTCAAATTCTTCTTTATAAATGGTACATGTCTGAATTGCTCAAAAGTACATGACTTCCCTTCATTCGTCTTCAATGTAACTGAGCCTCTCTCAATCACCTTACAGACTGATCGACAACCCTCCATCTGTTTGGTTGTACGTCGAGAATAGCTCAATTTTAGAGAAAATATGATAGGAAGCTCCAGAAACAAGGACCCACGCATCCTGAGAGTGGTTGAAAACATTCGCCATTAGAACGTAATCGTCCTCGGACGAATTACCATGTTCGACTATGGCAGCGGATCCATTATGCCCCTGTTGACCTCGCTTTTCAGCCAGTCTCTCCTCCAGTGCCCCTTTTCCTTGCACCAAGCACAAAGATCCTTAGGAACCTTAGAACCAGAAAACTACTTTTTCTTGTTATTCTTACACTTCTTGCTTCCCCCTGTCACTATCACTCTTGAAGCATGGTCCTCTGTACCTGTGCCCGCACCCTTATGGCGCAATTCCCTAGCATATGGAGGGCCGATATGACCTCCTATAGGGATAAGTCGTTCTTGTTCACTATGAACGACTGAACAATGTTCTCATATGATGGAGGTAACCAGATCCATAACAAAATTGTTGCATTCTCATCGCCCACATTCTCGCCAATATTATGAAAATCTAAAAGGATTGTATTCAATTGATCAAGATGGTCCTTAAGAGCGGTACCTTCGAGCATCGCAAAGTGAAGAGTCTTTGCTTTAGCTTCAACTTGCTAGTGAGACTCTTCGTTAGGGGTGTTCACGGTCCTGTTGGGTCGGTTTTAGACCATGAAAGACACCTAAACCGAAATGTTCGGTTCCAATTTTTTAGAACCAAAATGCACTCGATCCGCAAAATTTAAAATTAAAACCCGCGCCTAAATTTTCGGTTCGGTCTGGTTAAAAATTTTGGTTTTCGAAGAAACAAAATTGATGTTATTATTTTTATCACAATAGTGAAATACCAACATTCATACATACTGTAGAAATGACTAAACAACTAGGACCAAATCATCACTTGGTTGAGCATTTTTGCCTTCAATTCCTGAGCATTTTTTCATCATCTTCCATGAGAAGTTGCCTCATGGCTAAATTTTATAAACAATATGTTGTCCCTCACAAGCTTCAGACCATATTTTGAGACAAATGGGAAGAAATTATTTGGATGAATTCAGAACCAACCGATTTCTTAATTGGGTAAACACAGTATAGAAAAAAAGCTATGTCCAGATCATACTTCAAACGAAAAAAAAATCAGTAAGTACCTACTCTAAAACTAGAAACATATTGGGATCCAAAACACACTTAATTACTGATGCTATATGTTCATCTGAAACTTTTAACAAAATGTATATATGAAAAAGAAAAATGAACTAAACATTATCATTGTCCACAATTTAAAAGAGTTTTGAAAACCAAAAATAGTACCACTAAATAAAAAAAATGTGCAATATTTAAAGTTACTATTCGGTGCAGTGCGTTTTTTTCTGATTTTTTTGGTTCTGTACCGGTTCGGTTCATAGCCTGTTCGGTTTTCAAAACGAAAAAACTGTTCTTTATAAAAAAAAAATAGTGAGACTACCGATTTAGGTACAGTTCGGTTTGGTGCGGTCCGGTTTCACCAGTGCGGTTGGCTCTTGAACACCCCTACTCGTCCTCATGTAGATACTCTCCAACTTGGGCCAGAGGTTCACTGCTTTATTATGATCTGCGACCTCGATGATCACGTCATCTGATAATAACAACATAATGTTTGAATGTGCCTTCTCCTCTATCGCCTTGAACTTCGATGATGCAACATTCATGCCTCTTTTGTCTGCGTCAAAGGTGCCCATATGTCTTGCCATTTGAGCAAAGCCTTCATCTTTATCTTCCACATACTGAATTTGTTCCCTCCTGTGAACATGTCGATATTCAACATCGATCCAGACATCGTTCTTGGTGGATCTTGAACCCTAGTCACATGCTCTACCTAGATCGCAAAACCCTAGCTTTGATTTTACCAAGTTGTGAAACCCTAGCTTTGCTCCGCCTTGATCTTGGTCTTGAAACACCGCCAACCTTGGCTGATACCAATTTTTTATGATAAACCACCTCATGAACGATGTACGAATAAAATAAGAATAAGGTATTTTACGTGGTTCGCTAGCGAAAAATTCGCTAACTACGTCCACGGAGGAAAAGCACCTTTTATTTCACTAAGAGGAACAATTACACTTTTGCATATCTAGTAGAGAGCCTACTAGCTTCTTTATATAGTTCTAGGAATCTTAAAGATACATGGGCGGCAAAGAGCCCAAGCCCACAAAAGGAGCCTACTAGCTTCTTTGTTTCGTAATTTGTTGCCACCTCCGTTGACTTTTTCTCAAGTCATTTATTAGGAATAATGAAATCTTCTGGGTTACAATTATAAATTATGTTTTTTGTTATTTTACCATATTTGCTTCTTAGTCCTTAAGTTGAACAACATCGTTTTTTTTATTCTCCTTGTAATTGATATAGTTATCGTTTTGTACACGTGGCTTTCTCTTATGGATGGACGACACCATCATTCGGTGAAGTCACGCATATATTCTTCTGCTAGCAATGTGGGATAGCTAATGAAGAAGGTTTTTCTCATTCGCCATCTTTAATCTTCAGAGCTTTCACCATTTTCTTCTTCTTCTATTTTCTCTGATCTTCTCTGATAAACTCAATATGGTCATAGCTTGGTTCGGCTTGACCTTGATTGATTGTTGTTCTCGTTGAGATCTATCTATCGAGCCCTATTTCTCTCTCTGAGCTACGATGACTACTCAACCTCAATGAGATCTGGTTACCGGCGTTCATGGCGGAATCGATCCCTCTTCTCCTTAGTTTCTCTCTACATCAAATAACCCATGTCAACTTCTTGTCTCCCAGCTCTTGACTGGTTCTTATTATTATCCATGGCAACGGTCTTTGACTGTGGCTTAAGACGCGAAGAACAAACTGGGTTTTGTCGATGGATCTATTCAACAACCTTCTATTTCTTCTGATTTAGCTAAAATTTGGCGACAATGCGATATCATGGTTATTTCGTGGATCCTTAATTCATTATTCCCTGATATTGCTGGAAGTGTTGTTTACAGAACCACTTCCAGGAGATTCGGATTGATCTTAAGGAACATTTCTCTCAAGGTAATAAACCTCGAATTTATCAGTTATCCACCGTAATTTATGATTTAAAGCAAGGTGAAATGAGTGTTAGTACTTATTATACAAAATTGAGAACCCTTTGGGAAGAATTGTTGAACTATAAGTTCCTTCCTAGTTGCACATGTGGTCATTTGAACGCTTTTACTGAAATGAAATAAGAAGAAAGGATTATGAAATTCCTTAAGGGTCTCAATGATCAGCTTACTGCTGTTAGAGAACAAATCTTGTTAATGGAACCCTCTCCCTCTCTCAACCATGTCTTTTCAAAGTTTGTTCAACATGAAAACCAATTAGCTTTGAATACTGGGTTCCAAGGTATATTACCAAACCCAACTATGGCTATGCCAATTTCTTCAAGTTGAGATATGCATAAAGCTAATATGTTCACAATGGTGCAAATTCTGGTCAACGAGGATTTGGAAAATCAAAGCTCTCTTGTACTTACTGCAATGGTCAGGGCATATAAGAGAAAAATGTTTGAAATTACTTGGTTATCCCCCCAACTATAATACAAAGTATAAGAATGCAGGTGTTAGCAACACTACATATAGTGCTGCTCATGCTGTTCTGGGTAGTGACAAGCATGTTTCTCTCGCATGTTCTCAAGCTCACACTATGGAATTTTCTCCTGCTCAATGCCAACAACCGACTTCTCTTATTAGCTCACAACTACAGCAACTCAAAACCACTTCACATATTGAGGATAGTTCTACCTCACCTTATGATCCACATTCTGGAACAAATTCTCATTATGGCAGCCCTCTAATTCAACACAAGAGTGATCTCCCTTCTTCAGGGTCTATGCGTTTCTTGGGTGGTGTTTTTAGCATAATGTCTCTACAAGCTGGGGGTTATGTCTCACAAGGAAGTGTTTCTCCTCATACATGGATTATTGACAGTGGTTCTACAAACCACATTCGTTCTTAATTGCATCTTCTCAAGGATGTAGAAGCTTTTTCAAATATTTATGTGCATCTGCCAAATGGGAAGAAGGTAAAAGTTTCACACATTGGCAAAGTGATTCTTAACAATAGCCTTGTTCTTCATCAAGTGCTATGTGTGCCTGATTTTAAGTTTAACCTTCTAGAAGTCTCTCAGCTTACCAATTCTGACACTTACACTTTTGTTTGTAAATAGAATACATGTCAATTTTCATATTTTGACAAAAATGTTGTAGAAGAAGGTGTCAATTGTTATATTTGTTAAAACAATGTTTATCTACACCTACATCTCTAGGTTTATCAGTGCTCAAGCCTCTTTCTGTTTCCAAGACTTAATTATGGCACATGAGGCTAGGTCATCCTTCCTCTAAAAAGTTGTCACTCTTGTCTCATTATTACAATGGGGGAGAGTTGATTTGGACACTTGTTGCAAAAATTTCCCTTTGGCAAAACAGAAGAGATTGGTTTTTCCAGAGAAGAATAACATCACTAATATCAATTTCGCATTGATACACTGTGATACTTGGGTCCATATAGGACACCCAGATGTGATTCTTGCAGATTTTTCCTTACTTTGGTGGATGATGCTATCAGATCCACATAGATCTATCTTATGAGAAACAAAGGTGAAGCACAACGCATCATTCCTTCTTTCTCCACTTTTCTTCATACACAATTTGGTGCTGTTGTCAAGAAGATAAGAAGTGATCAAGCTCCAGAATTGCGATTGAAGGATTATTGCAGCCAAATGGGTATTCTTAATGAGTTTAGCTGCATTGCTACACCTGAACAGAATTCAATAGTTGAAAGGAAACATCATCATTTATTATCTGTTGGTAGAGCATTGAGATTTCAGTCTAATGTTCCTATAAAGTTCTGGGGAGAATGTGTTTTAACAGCAGCCCATCTGATCAATAGATTTCCTTCTCCAAGACTGGGAAATAAATCTCCATATGAGCTCATTTATGGACAAAAGCCTGACTATTCATTCCTCAAAGTGTTTGGTTGTAAGCTATGCTTCCACTCTTCAACATGGAAGAACAAAATTTGAAGCAAGAGCTCTCACTTGTGTTTTTCTGGGTTACATCTTTGGAGTAAAATGTTATAAACTCTACAATCTCAGTATTTCTTCTTTTATCATAAGAAGGGATGTGGTCTTTCATGAAACTGTTTTCCTTATCTTCATCAAGAATTTTTAAATACACCAATGTCTCCCAAATGCCATTCCAGACTTCATGATGTCTCCAACTTCACCCTCATAGTCTTCTACATCATTTGATTATGGTTCTTCTTCTTTTACACCTCCAAATACACCAATCACACCAACCTAAATTACACCACCATCTCCGGACCCAAATATTTCACAACCAAAAACTGTCTTACCCCATACAAGAAGACAATCTACTAGACAAGTTAATTTGCCAAAGCACTTGAGGGATTTTGTTTTGACTACCCCAAATCCACATATTCTGTATGCTTCTCTATTCTTGATGAACCAAATTCTTATTCAGAAGCCTGCAAACAACTACATTGGATACAAGCCATGCATCATGAACTACAAGCTTTGGAAGACAACCACACTTGGAGAATTGTTTCTATGCCTACAGATCAGAAGGTTATATGCTGCAAATGAGTTTTTAAAACCAAACTCAAAGCAGATGGCAGCTTAGAAAGATATAAGACCATGTTAGTGGCAACAGGTTACACCCAAACAGAAGGTGTGGATTTCTTTGACACCTTTTCTCCTGTAGCTAGAATACCTACTTTGTAGTTTATTCTTTCTCTAGCCACAATGTATCAATGGTTTATTCTGCAGTTAGATGTGAATAATGCATTTCTCCATGGAGATTTAACTGAGAAAGTATTCATGTCTCTACCTCAAGGATATACTGCACCATCCCACATCTATACTCTAGTCTGTCTGTTACATAAAGCTTTATATGGTTTAAAGCAGGCTTCCAGACCATGGTTTGAGAAATTTTCTGTAACTCTGTTGGATCTAGGTTTCACTCACTGCAAAAGTGGTTATAGTCTCTTTCTTCAACAGTCTAGGAAGCCAATTCTAGTTCTTATGGTCTATGTAGATGATATTCTACTCAGTGGAAATAATGAAGCAACTTTGGTGAGTTTTAAGTCCCTTCTCAATCACAGATTCAAATTGAAGGACCTTGGGATGCTGCACTATTTCCTGGGTTTTGATTTTATTCATTGCTCTACTGGATTGTTCATGTGTCAGTCTAAGTTTGCAGCTTAGATTCTTCTTGAACATGGATATCAGCAATGCAAACCTACCTGTGCTCCTATGATTGCTGCATCCCATCTTTCAGCTTAGCCTGGAGATATCTTACAAGAATCAGACACTCAGAAATATAGACAAGCAATTGGCAAGATCCTCTATCTATGTCATTATCGACCAGATATTACCTTTGCAGTTCACAAATTGTCACAGTTTGTTTGTCAACCTACTCCAGAACATCAAATTGCACTCCATCATGTTCTGAGATACATTCAAGGTACCTCACACTTTGGGCTCATTTTTTATTCTACTATTGATCTTCATATCACCTCCTTTGCTGATTTTGACTGGGGAGGTTGTCTAGACACTAGAAAATCTACCAATGGTTATCTAGTGTTCCTTGGCAAGTCATTGATATCCTGGAAATCAAAGAAACAAAATGCCGTAGCTACTAGCTTTGCTCAAGCTGAATACAAAAGTCTGACATTGGTGGTTAAAGAACTTCAATGGCTTCTATCTCTTCTTTCTGAATTACACATGCCTCTTTCAGATCCACCACTCATTTATTATGATAGCAGCTCTGCTATCCACATTGCCAACAACCCTATTCTTCATGAGAGAACCACACATATTGAGCTTGCTTTTCATCTCATTAGAGATCTTGTTCAGAAGAAGATTGTTTGGCTTCATCATGTTTCCGGTGAAAACCAGCTTGCAGATTTTCTTACGAAGCCCTTATACTCTGCAATCTTTAACAAGATCATCGGCAAGTTGGAAGTGATCTCTGCAGCTCCCTATCCAACTTGAGGGGGCATATTAGGAATAATGAAGTCTTCTGAGTTACAATTATAAATTATGTTGTTGTTATTTTACCTTATTTGCTTCTTTGTCCATAAGTGGAACTACATCGTTTTCTTTATTCTGCTTGTAATAGAGATAGTTATCGTTTTGTACACGTGGCTCTCTCTGATTTATGGACGACACCATCATTCGATGAAGTCACGCTTATATTCTTCTGCTAGCAATGTGGGACAGCTAATGAAGACCAGTTTTCTTCTCATTCACCATCTTTAATCTACAGAGCTTTCACCATTTTCTTCTTCTTCTTCTTCTTCTTCTTCTTCTTCTTCTTCTTCTTCTTCTTCTTCTTCTTATTATTATTATTATTATTATTATTATTATTATTATTATTATTATTATTATTATTATTATTATTATTATTATTATTATTATCTTCTTTGATAAACTCAATATCAATCAAGAATTTGGTCTTGTGCATACATTGGGAGGACCATTGATCGAGCTTGTTTTCGTTCTCCTGCAATTTTCTGAGTGTAGCAAAATTTTCTTTGCATTATCTCTCTCGTTTTTCACTCTAGAATACGGAAGTTCATTTTTTTTAAAGCGAGCAAGGAAGTTCATTGAATAATAATTCAATATATACGTTATAAAGTCATTTGTCCAAAATGGAAAATGTCCGGTTACATACATAAATAATTAATGGCACAACGTACAACTTCACACTATTGAATTCATTATGATGAAATCAATGACTGACAACAGAAATAATGATATGGGTGTGGATGATCGCTCGTTCATGTGTGAAATTAGTTTGAGATAGTAGTAACGCCATTGGTGCTCACACTAACTGTGATCATCATCACTCACCACCTCCCAAACTACTCCAAAGAGTGCATGGCTCTCCTGGTTAATTAGTTTACTTTTTCTTCGGTTATAGTTCATCTGTTCTCTCTCTATCATCTAAATTTGTATTTTGTTGCTATTCACCGGGTCACTTTGATTCGGTGATTTGATTAGTAAAACGATGCAAGAATTTGATAAATTTTACAAGGTGTTGTTGAGTAAACTTTACTCTGCAACACCATTAAAAAATTATCAAAAATTACTTCGTCTTGCTATCCAAGTAACCTACAGAGAGAACGGACTAAGTACTCCATTGTTGTTTAGCCAATATATATTGAGAGAGACGCTTAAGAGCATCTTCCACAGTGCACCAAATTTTATATTTTATGGTAAAATTTGATGTTTTCGATCTCCCACAGCACATCACCAAATCACCAAGTTATAGAAAAATGTGATTTTATTGTAGGCCATCCACAGTTGTTGACCAAAATTACACTAAATTCTATATTTGGTGTAGATTCTGTGAAATGGTGAAGTGCATCATCTTCCGCGGCACCCTCAAACATATCCTATATCACAAAATTATATTTTTACCATAAAATTTGATGGCAAAAATAGGATTTGGCGTATCTGCACCAAATTCTTAATTAGTGTTTGGGGAATATTTTTAGTTTACATTTATGTAATTAGAGATAAAATGTCATATTTTGCAAATTATTAGTGTTAAAATTAAATTTAGGTGACTAATTTAATTGTAATTAGATTTTTTGAAGTGTTATTTAAGTTTTTTTATTCCAATAAATCTGCGTCCTATTGGCTCAAAAAAATTTGCATACTATTTCATTTTATTAGCTTTGAAGTTTTTTTTTTTTTTTTTTTTTTTTTTTTTTTTTTTTTTTTTTTTAAGATTGTATGAACAATCTTTTACAATTTAATCATTTTATAATTTTGTGTAATATTATTTCGGTAATAAAATATTTTTTTATTTTGATAGTTGTGGAATTAATGATTTGGTGATAAATTTGATGATTTGTTGTGGGACCAAATACACCATTATCCAAATTTGATGAAATTGTGAGATAACTATTTGATGTTACAATTGGTGAAATATGTGTTTTTGATGGTGAGACCAAAAACGCTATTTTTGCACCAAAAATATTATTTTCTATCATAAATAATGAAATGATGTTCTTGATGGTAAATTACGGGAGGTAAAATCATTTTATGCCACCAAATATAGGATTTGATGTAAATTTTAAATCACCTGTGAAATATGTTCTAAGCATCGCATGTACCGGAGAAAATCACATCTTGCCGTTGACCCGATTTGTCGTTCTCGTCCCACCAGTTGGAAGAGAGAGAGAGATGGGTGCGTTTCACTGTTGGTGGTCTTCTTTGAGTCAAAGGGCAGCACCAGTATATAAACTCCCTACTCTACCATTTTCACATCTCTTCGCAAACCACCACCCCCCACCACACCCACCACCACCACCACCAAAACGGACAAGAGTGATCTCTTCTGCAGCTATGTACGAAGCCCATCATGACGTGTTGGACGATCTTTTGAGAGATGACGACGGGTATCAAAGCAATGATATCATGGAATTAGCTCCCTCTGCTGCTACTGGCGGTGATGAACAAGATCCTCATTCCAACCACCCGGCCAAGAAGAAACCGTACCACCGCCACACACAGTTCCAGATCCAGGAACTTGAAGAGTAAGTATTTTAGATTCACACACACACACACATGCATACACTATTTATGGATGGTTTGCTTTCTATTTTTGCGTTTAACAGTTGTAAACTTTGTGTCAGCTTCTACAAGCAGTGTCCTCACCCAGATGACAATCAAAGGAAAGAACTGGGTCAGAGGCTGTCGTTAGAGCCGCTGCGAATCAAGTTCTGGTTCCAGAACAAGCGGACGCAAGTCAAGGTAATGCTCATTTTAGGTCTTATGTAGTACAGACCTCATTGAGCTCTGTTACTTTTACTGATTTGGAGTCCGATTTCCTTTCTTATGATTAATATGTTAAATTATGCCGCCCCCAGATAGGTTTTAAAAAATGATTTTCACTCATATCGTTCTCCAAATATCCCTACTTTCTTAGCTAGGAAATGCATGTACTTATCAACTCTTCACGTCGCAGGCTCAAAATGAGCGTCATGAGAACTTTCAGTTAAAGGCCGAGAATGACAAGCTTCGCGCTGAAAATATCAAGTACAGACAAGCACTCGCCAATGCTACTTGTCTCACCTGCGGCGGCGGTGCTGCACCTACCGTGGGTGCAACGTCATCGGAAGAGCAGCGGTTGAGGATAGAATGAAAACCCGATTAGGGTTTCATCAAAGAGACAGAGCTCTGAAGAGAAAGAACACAACGAAAATGAAAATGGCAAAAAGCAAGTTCATTCATGAATCATCGGAGAATAAATACAGAGAAGTCGAACGGCACAATTTGTGACCGTTCGATTAAGCTCCCAACGGTTGGATTATCAACAACCAGGTGCATGTAACCCTAAACAGGGAAATGACATAAATACCCTTGAGGTTCTGCAACAATAATTATCAAGTCCTTGGGCTGTATCAATATTGGACTTTAAACTAATGGGCTTCAATGGGCTTCAATTCTTTATCAGCTGGACCAGGCCTTCAATATGGTTAATAGCTCCCCTCAAACTTATGGTGGTGATTGAACCATAAGTTTGGACTTTAAATCCAGAAAATGAGCTGTGGAGAGTCCTTTTGTGAAAATGTCTGCCAATTGATCTGCACTTGAGACATGAGAGACAATTAGTTGTTTGCGAAGAACTTGTTCTCTAACATAGTGATAGTCAATTTCTATGTGTTTAGTTCTGGCTTGTAAAACAGGGTTATGAGTCATAGCAATAGCTGATTTGCTATCACACCAGATTTGAGGAGCATCTGGTAAAGGAAGATGAAGATCTTTAAACAAAAATTTAAACCAAGTTAAATCAGCAGCAGTGACAGCAAGAGCACGATATTCAGCCTCTGCAGTGGATCTAGAGACTGTGGGCTGTTTCTTAGCAGCCCAGTGGACTGCATTAGGCCCAAGAAAGATTACAAAGCCAGTAGTGGACCTTCTATCAGATGGGTTGCCAGCCCAGTCTGAGTCACAGTAGGCCTCAAGAGGAAGAAACCCAGATTGATAAAATAAGCCATGTGTTTTTGTGCCTTGTAAATATCTCAAAATACGTTTGGCACCTATAAGATGCATGTTTGTAGGAGCATGCATAAACTGACACAAGTGATTCACAGCAAATGCAATATCAGGTCTTGAAAATGTTAAGTATTGAAGAGCACCAACTAAAGATCTAAAAACAGTAGGATTTTCCAGAGGAGTACCATCAAAAAGATGAAATTTGCCTCCAACAGTGAGGGGAGTAGGACAAGGCTTGCAATTTGTCATATTAAAACGTTTAAGTAAATCAGTGACATATTTGGTTTGATGAATAAAAAGACCAGCAGAAGAGTATTTAATTTCCAGACCCAGAAAATAAGTTAACTTTCCCAAATTAGTCATTTGAAATTCAGAATTTAAAGATTGGAGAAGAGTTGTAATAAAATTGAAGTCATTACCTGTGACAATTATGTCATCAACATATAATAAGAGCAATGTTACCTGGGATTTGTGATGTCTAATGAACAAGCTGGAATCAGCTGTAGAAGTGCAAAAACCCAGAGAAAAAAGAAAAGTAGTAAATCTTTCAAACCAGGCCCTTGGTGCCTGTTTCAAACCATAGATAGATTTGTTTAACTTGCAGACATAGTGTGGAACATGAGGATCCACATAACCTTGTGGCTGAGCCATAAAAACAGTTTCTTTCAAATAGCCATGTAAGAAAGCATTTTTGACATCAAGTTGTTGCAAAGGCCATTTAAAAGAAGCAGCAAGAGCCAAAATAGTTCTTACAGTGGCATGCTTAACCACTGGACTAAATGTTTCATCAAAGTCTATGCCAGGGGTTTGATGAAAACCCTTGGCAACTAGTCTAGCTTTATATCTAGCAACAGAACCATCAGGGTTATACTTAGTTCTGTAAACCCATCTGTTTCCAACAATATTGGCATGAGGAGGTTTAGGAACTAAAGTCCAAGTGTTTTGATTTGTAAGACTAAGAAATTCATCAGTCATTGCATTATTCCATTGGGAGAATTTCTTAGCTTCAGTAAAACAAGTAGGATCAGACAAAGGTGGTGAAGGAATATGAGAAGATGAGGGATCAGATGTACCAGAAGTGGCTGCAAATCCTAGATTCTTCTTTTTGAAGATACCTGATTTGCTTCTGGTTTGCATAGGATGACAAGGTTGAGGAGTTGAGACATTGGTGTCTGCTGGTGCAGGTCCATGACTGGGAGACTGCACTGGAGAAGTGTGAGGTATCTGTTCTTCTTGTATCTGTTCTGTGTTTGAGCTTTCTCCAGTGCCAAATCTACTACCAGTTGGATGCAATTCAGCAGCAGAAATGGTCTCAAACTCCTCTGAGTTGTCAAAAACTGCATTATCATCACTTCCCAAAGGAGGGACATTAGGGACAGTAGGGACAAAGGAGGCATCATGACCTGAAACAGAAGTAATGTTAGTTGAATCAAGAGATGAAGTAGCAGGTAATTTAGCATAAGGGAAAACTGTTTCATCAAAAACAACATCTCTAGAGACATAAAACTTTTGTGTAATTCTGTCAAAACACATGTACCCTTTGTATTGAGAGGCATATCCAAGAAAAGTGCATTGTTTGGTTTTTGGATCTAATTTAGAATGCATATAAGGTCTTAAACAAGGATAGCAAGCACACCCAAAAACTTTCAAGTGATTATAATCAGGTTTCTTTTTAAACAGCAATTCCCAAGGAGACAGATAATTTGTGGTTTTTGAAGGCATCAAATTGATTAAGTAAACAGCTGTAGTGAAAGCATGATACCAGAAATACTTAGGCAAAGAAGCTTGCTGCATCATAGACACAGCTGTATCAACAATGTGTCTGTGTTTTCTTTCAGAAATACCATTCTGTTGAGGAGTATGAGGACATGATTTTTCATGAGTAATACCATTATTTGCAAGAAAAGAAGTAAAGACATAGGAAATATATTCACCTCCACCATCTGTTCTGAGAATTTTAATGCAAGATCCCAACAATTTTTCAACTTGTAATTTAAAAACAGGAAACACAGAAGCCAAATCAGATTTGTGGCATAGAGGAAAAATCCATGTAAACCTAGAAAAGTCATCAATAAATAAGACATAATATCTGTAACCATTGTAGCTTTTCACACTAGAAGGTCCCCAAACATCACTATGAATTAAATGCAAAGGACTAGAAGTTTTAGAGGCAGATAACTTAAAAGGCAACTTGGACATTTTTCCAGCCAAACAATGTTCACAAGTAGCAGGAGAATGTTTGTCAGAAATAGAAACAGAAATCATTTTGTGCAAGACATCATCAGTGGGGTGTCCCAGTCTTGAGTGCCATAAGTGTGAGGTAATCTTCTTTCCAAGGTAAGCTGCTGTAGTATGAACTGGAATGGGACCAGTAGTGTGTGTAGGTCTTGTGTGTTGTGTAGGGTAAATAGGGTAGAGACCATTTTGACTAATTCCTTGATAGAGAAGTTTCCCCGTATCCTTGTCCTGGATAGAAAAGGAATCACTATCAAATATAAACTTGCAATTGTTGTGTTTGCACATTTTATGGACAGATAAAAGATTTGTTGATAAATTTGGGACATGAAGAGTATTTAACAGTTTAAAAGAATGGTGAGGAGTAGGTAAAACAGCATTACCAATGTTTGAAATTGGCAATTGGCTACCATTTCCTATAGCCACTTGATCAGATCCAGTATAAGGTTCAGAAAGAGATAAATTCTTCAGTTCAGAGGTCATGTGAGATGAAGCACCAGTGTCAGAAAGCCAGAAGTCAGAGGGGTATTGAGTCTGAGAGTAAGGGGTTGAAGCAGCAACCATAGCAGAGAGTTGGTCAGGTGGAGTCTTGCCTTGGTAGGAGTGGTCCATACGGTGCCAACAATCAAGAGCAGAGTGGAAATCATAGCCACAGATTTGACAATTAACAGGGTTAGCAGAGTATTGACCATAACTCCTGTTTGAGGATCTGCCTCTCCCAGATTCATTACGCCCATTACCACCATAACGAGTGTAACCTCTTCCCCTTTGATACCCAGAATTAGAATTAAAATTAGGGTTTCTACCTTGATTGGATCGTCCACCACCTCTCTGATATCCAGAGAAGTTAGAACGTCCATTGTTTCGACCCCCCCTTTGACCACGACCGTAGGTATTTGCAGCAAAGGCAGATTGAGAAATCATATCAACAGATTTGAGAGATTGAGACTCATGCATATGTTCATCACCTTTTAACAAAACATGAAGATCTTCAAGAGATAGAGACTCAGTTCTTGTGCGTAAAGAAGAGCGAAAGGCATTATACTCAGGGGGTAAACCATTCAACACATAAAGAAGCATATCTTCATCATGAACAGGGGACATAGCAACAGTCAACTTATCACGAATCGATTTCATCTTTTGCATGTAAACATCAATACTATCAGATCCCTTACGAGTATTTTGCAGATCTTGTTTCAACTGAAGAACATTGGAGCGAGTGAGAGAGGCATACCTCCTTTCCAGTGCAAGCCAAGCAGATCGAGAAGTATTATGACCAATAACATGAGTTAACGCTTCCTGAGTCAAGGTGGCGTTGATTAGGGTTAAGAGCGCCTGATCTTGACTCAGCCATACCTGGTAGGTGGGATTGGGAACGGCGGTGACGGTGCCGTCTGCTTCAGTGATGAACTGCGGCGGCGCCGGAACAGATCCGTCAAGAAAACCGAATAAATTTTGGGTTCTGAAGATCGCTGAGATCTGATGTTTCCACAGAACATAGTTGGAGCCATCAAGCTTGAATGGCATATAGTTATGGATATTGGGCAAAAGTAAAAGGGGGTTTTGTGTGGTGTTTGTCGCCATGGATAGATCTGGCGAGGTGGTACTGAGCATGAGGCTCTGATACCATGAAAACCCGATTAGGGTTTCATCAAAGAGACAGAGCTCTGAAGAGAAAGAACACAACGAAAATGAAAATGGCAAAAAGCAAGTTCATTCATGAATCATCGGAGAATAAATACAGAGAAGTCGAACGGCACAATTTGTGACCGTTCGATTAAGCTCCCAACGGTTGGATTATCAACAACCAGGTGCATGTAACCCTAAACAGGGAAATGACATAAATACCCTTGAGGTTCTGCAACAATAATTATCAAGTCCTTGGGCTGTATCAATATTGGACTTTAAACTAATGGGCTTCAATGGGCTTCAATTCTTTATCAGCTGGACCAGGCCTTCAATATGGTTAATATAGAAAACGTCCATCTCCGCCAAGAGGTAAAAGTTCGTGTTCCACCACTAAAAATATAGAAATTGATTTATTTCTACAGCTACGTCGTCAAACCTGAGGTGCAGGGGTTGTAAATACTCTTACCACTTGAGCTAGCACCCATTTTTCTAAACCTGCTATTGGATCGTACGATAATTATTCTACTTAATTTAAATGGTTTTATCTATTCTCTATTTTCATCAGATTGAAAGGATATCTGGGATTTCAAAGACACTGAATCCATATTCACAAGGCGTGTCGCGTTCACTTGACTTTGGGAACGTCGGGGCTAAGTCTGGGTTGGTGGGAGAAGCATACGTGACTGGTGACCTCCTTGGGATGCTTCCGGGTCCTATTGAAGCGGACCAGGCTCTGATATTTGAGCTCGCATTGGCTGCAATGGAGGAACTCATGGGAATGGCTAAAGCTGGACAACCATTGTGGTTGCCAACCCTGGACAACATCTCCACGGAGACTCTGAACGAAGAACACTACTTGAGAATCTTCCCTAGAGGAATAGGCCCAAGACCTCTAGGGATGAAGTCTGAAGCTTCTCGTGAGTCTGCAGTGGTAGCTATGAGCCACATCAACCTCATTCAGACTCTGATGGATGTCGTAAGATTCAATTACTCCTTAATTAGCAACTTTTTTTTTTTTTTTACATAGAACATCATGTATCAATCCTAACATAACATACCTCTAGCAGAGTTAACTCTGATTCTATGCAGGGGGTTTTCAATGCTTTACCACAGACTAGCACCTCATTTTCCCTTAACTAGCAACTAAATTTTAATGTTTGATCATTGGACTTACCTTTCTAAAATTTATGTTTGGTATTTAGGATCAATGGATGAGTGTGTTCCCGGGCATTGTTTCAACTGCTAGGACCTTAGAAATCCTTTCAGCAGGAGTTGCGGGAACTTACAATGGAACTCTTCAAGTGGTAATTATCCTTAATATGTGTAGCGACATTATCTTTTATCCATTCTTGTTGCTATATGTATCACTTATGCCAACTATTTTTTAGATGACAGCGGAGTTCCAAGTTCCTTCACCGTCCGTTCCAACCAGAGAACACTACTTTGTCAGGTACTGTAAGAAGCATCTGGATGGGACTTGGGCGGTCGTGGACGTTTCATTGGAAAACTTGCGTCCCAACATCATCGCTGAAAGTTGTAGAAGGCGTCCGTCTGGATGTTTGATCCAAGAACTACCAAATGGGTACTCAAAGGTCATAATCTTTCTTTCTTCATTAATTAGCAACATATGATGTTACTTTTTCTTTAGATTTAGAACTAATTGTTTTGCTTCGGTCGGTTTCCTAATTCAATAGGTTATATGGGTTGAACATGTTGAGGTGGATAATAGAGTTGTTCATAGCCTCTACAGGGCGATAGTTGATTCGGGTCTTGGGTTTGGAGCGAAAAGATGGATTGCTACGCTGGATAGACAATGTGAGCGCATAGCTAGCGCCTTGTCCAGTAACATTAGAGCAGGAGAATTTGGATGTAAGATCCTTTCTTTTTTAGGATTTAAGGTTTTGAGTTTATCACCGTGACTATGGGGGATAGGTAAATTTTCCTTTTTTAACAGTGATTACAACGCTTGAAGGACGGAAGAGTATGCTGAAATTGTCCGAGAGAATGGTGATGGGCTTTTGCACTGGCGTTGGTGCTTCTGCAGCTCATACATGGACAAAAATATCAGAAAGTTGCGACGATGATGTGAGAGTCATGACCACAACGAGTGTGAATGAGCCGGGGAAGCCTCCTGGCATCGTTTTAAGTGCCGCAACCTCATTGTGGCTTCATGTCTCACCCAAAACATTGTTTGACTTTCTTCGAGATAAAAACTCACGAAATGAGGTATTAACATATGATTTTTGGAACATGTATTGTCAGAATAGATCTGAATGTGTTCATTTGTTAAGAAAGTGGAAAAAGGAACAGAACAATCGTTGATTTTTCTACCTGAGTTCAGTTGTTGCAGGATAGTTGTGGGAGCCATCATGTTTATTTTTTGGCAAGAAACATTTTCCTTCAAATTGTGTTTTGTTAAAAACATAACATTTTCCGAGCAAATTCTAATACCACACTTTTCATTTACTTGTGAAATTAACAAACATGAGAAACTAAGCTTATAGTGTTTTTCATTTTTCTTTGTTTTATTCATTCCCTTTTTGGAATCATTTTCTCGCACATTTTTCTTGACAAATGAACATAGCATCACTGAAATAGACCGAATTAACCTTGATTCTGTTTTTTCTACTATGAACAGTGGGATATCCTCTCAAACGGTGGCGTGGTTCAGGAAATGGTACGCATACCTAATGGTCGCAATCCTGGAAACTCAGTCTCCTTGTTACGCGTAAACGTAAGTTTCTTTTTACTCTATCTATATATATCTGGCTCATATTACGCTCGTAAATAACATAAACTTTAACAAACATGGTAATAATTTTTTTGACAGAGCTCGAACTCGAGACAGAGTAACATGCTGATTCTACAAGAGAGTATGACGGACGCGACATGCTCTTATGTTATATATGCTCCGGTAGATATATTTTCCATGAATGTAGTATTAAGTGGGGAAAATCCTGATAAAGTCGCCTTTCTGCCATCTGGCTTTGCCATTCTCCCTGATGGGATCACTGATGTTGGATCTGGTGGTTCGTTACTAACGGTTGCGTTCCAGATCTTAGTGGATTCAATTCCAACTGCAAAGCTGTCTCCGGCATCCGTGGCAACAGTGAATTCTCTGATTAAGTGCACCATTGAGAGGATCCGCAGTTGTGTATGCAACGACAATGGAATATAATTGAGTTTATTTTTTTCCCTTTTGGCTGGGTAAGACTTAAACCATTTAATAATGCCCACATTTACGGACATCGTTGTCGTTTATTGAAACCATTCCCCATTCATTATTGATACTGAACTTCCTCCTACGGTAAATTTTATTTTTGTTCTTTTTTACAGAGTAATTCAAGCGAAGATAAGCAGAAATAAGTCAGTGCGGTGGAAGAGAATAAGTAAAGACCGTACCTTAATCATCCTTGTGTTATGGGGTTTAGTCAGTGCATCATAGGGTTTGAGGATGAGAGGATGAAGACCTGCTGATGTAAACTTTGAACTCAGCTCATTTACCTTTGTTAATTTCATCCTACGACAGTTTATTTATGTATGGGATTTCAGAAATTTCCTGAGTTCATATATTTTCACAACCTGAAAATCATTTCCTTCCCTTTTGCATCTCTTCCAGTAACTCAGCATCTGTTCCAGTAACTGTTTTAGTTTTTGAAGTTGATCCTTCATCATTTCCTTACCTGTTGCATGTGAACAAAAAATCGATTAATCTCGTGTTACTACATAAACCTGTAATGGGGAAAGCTCGGTACAGCCTGGGAACGACTTTGTGAAGAATAGTCATTTAAAAGGATTAAACTCATGTAACTACATGCGAGAGGAAAGTGTTTAATGCAAATTGATAAACTGGGAAACAACAGCTTTTAATCTAACCATCAAACCGCATAGCAATAACCAGAGGCGGAGCCATGTGGGGGCGAAGGGCCCCCCTGACTTTTCTAAACTTCTACTACATCCTACTACTATTATGAGTATCTAATAACAATACCCTTATAATAGGAACATATATGCCCTGGGTGAGTTAATATATTTTCACTACTACCATTCAAAAAATATTTAAAGAAATTATGTCCCACTGTTTCTATTTTCTGGCTCTGCTACTGGCGAAAAGTTGAGTTCAGCTTCCTACTGAATAACATCAAGAGGGGAATCAACATGACATAATGCAATTGAAAGTTATGTAACAGAGAAATCTTGTCTTTCTTTGCCTAGTATTTGAAGCAAGCTCCAAGATAGATATCACCCAGATCAATCTTATTGGAGAACAAAGAAATAAACCTATCATTCATCCACTAGGTAGAATTATCAGACCTCGTTGTCCAATGTTGTTTTATAGTAGTACTCACTAAATAAACAGGAAATACTTGTCATCCTCATAAAAGCACGAGTAATACCAATCTCACATTTTAGATAGGTATCTCCGAGGAGCCTGAAACAGTTGCAATCGGCTCCATCCATCCAGCATTAGATGATGCAGCCTGCAGGTGGAGTAAATATCTGTACAAGACACAGACAGAACTGAAAAAAAAAAGGAAAAATTAAGTATCACCATGTGCCCTTGTCATAGCCATAATAACGAGAATCAAGTGCCATTGATTTTTCCAAAAAAAAACACAACTTACCTGGTAGTCATAAAAAATGCTCAGAAGATATTAAAGGGGGGAGCACACATTACCATAGAGAAAAAGCAAAGGGTACTGGCCACAGGGATGATGACTCCGGAATTGAGGCAGGGAGACACCTATTTATGCTATGGTACTGCTGTTACTTACGTCCTCCTTCTTCTCTTTGCTCTTAACCCTTTCTTTTTCTTCTCAGTCTCTTACATATGAGTGATGGATTCAGTTAAATGGTTGCACTAAACACTGTGCTTTTATGGAATCCAGGAAAGAAATAAGTTAAGATTCTTAGGTTCGGTGCATGGACATGGTAGTTAGAGTTCTTCAACATCTCACTCTTCACTGGCTTTTAATGGAGACAAACCCCATACCAGAGGAATACTAGAATAGAAGCCTCTACAAGGCTCTCTTTGCCCTGTAGGTCCGTTTAGAAGGTACCTATTTAATTTTGTAGGAAAAAACATCTTGAATCGAAAAGGTAACTTCTGGTTTTGATTTTTTTTTAACCATAATGGCATGGAGCTAGATCTCCGGGACTCATGTCCAAAAAGTTTCCTAAAGATGGATACGAATTTCTGTTAGAAATGGCATCTTAGGACAAACGCCACTGATGTGCGTAGGAAAGCTGCAAGAGAAAACAGTGGGATTTCTCCAAGTAGAAACTTTATATGACCAAAATGCACCAAGAAATCATAATTTGCCACAAGTGTAAAAGACTGACTCTCCTCTCAGTTATTTCTTTTCCAGTACTTGGTCATGATGAAATCATAAAATTACAATTTCGCAGTAATTTCCCAAGTAAGGCCAAGTGAATTTGTATATACATATACTGTATGTACACACACACACACACATAAATATACTCATTCCGTCCTATTTCATGTGTCTTATTTGAATATTCGAGGATTAAGGTGGTGCTTTTTGACTTTTCTGTAAGATGACACATATTTTGGAAGAACCGTTTTTCGAAAAGGTGGACATATAAAATGAAACAGAGGGAGGACATATCATAGTCCTAAACTTTCTCAAATGAGCCAACACAACATTGATTAAAATTGGCACGTCAAAAGAAGATCGAGTACGATTAAGCTCAAGTGCATGCATAGTGGACAAGCCTAATCTATGTATCATGCGACAATCTAGTACACAAGTTTCAACTCAAGACCTCCAAACAAGCGCCCAAATACTTGAGTCTCAAGGTGTCAAAGGGCAGGGGTTGGAGGAGGGCTGAGAGGGGAGTGGGGCGGTCCGGGTTGTTGGGGGAGGAAAGTGTTCCGGGCCAGTTAGGAGCTAAACGCCATTAATTCAGGACCGGGAGGGGTCGGTCCAGATTAAAAATGGTCAATTGGGGCTGGGGCTGAGGGTGGTAGGAGGCCGGGCTGGCCCTCTTGACACCGTGACTTGAGTCTGCATGCCCAACCAAATCAACAGTACGCTGGAAAGGATTTAAACACTGCATATGGTGTTGGTTTAGGTTTGATTGTGATGGAACAGCTTGTAACTCTCAAACCAGATTCTGATGGAGATATCTGTGGGGGGAGGAAGAAGTCCACAACATCATTCAAACCACAAGTGAAGAAAGGGAGAGAGGTAGGCTCACAATAACATTCATATTCTCATTGTCTTTTCCTCTTCGGTTACTTTGTTCGCCATGTATAGTACCGAGTTCATTGTACTCTTTACAGAGACAAAGACATAACAGGAGGAGAGCATTGAATTTTAATCTTAATGTAAAAAGATTTTACTTTAGTACTGAATGGGAAATACAGCTTGAAAAGGGGAACACTAGCAACTATAAACATCTGCAATCAAAAGACTTGGTCGCTGTAGCCAATAAATGTGCAGTAACTCCTGAAGAACTGTGATGGGGAAAGCTCGGTACAGTCTGGGAACGACTTTGTGAAGAATAGTCATTTAATGGATTAAACTCACATAACTAGTCATATGAAAGGGAAAGCTCGGTACAAGAGAGAGGAAAGTGTTTAATGCAAATTGATAAACTGGAAAACAACGGTTTCCATAAGCTTAAATCTAGGGTAAAAGACATTCTCCACCCTCGGAGTATGGAGAAAATACATCCTGCCCCATAATTTATGAATAAATACATTTTCACCCCCATCAGAGTTAAAAACTAACACCACATTAACGGCGGGGAAAAAAGACAAAAATACCCCTGAAAGTTACCAAATTACCATAATAAAATTCACTCCCTTCCCTTCTATCCTCATATCCTAACCCTAGCCACACCCTCTCTCCCTCTCTCTCACGGTTGAATCGAGGCGGTACAGAAGATGCCATGGTCAGATCGATCAGTGGAACAAAGCCACCAACGTCGCCCTCGGGATCCTCTTCCCCAGCGAGCGCCGCCCTGCGACGGAGGAGGAGAAGGCACACTCACACCATCACCTCAGTTGCCTCCTCCTCTCCACCGCACCATAACCTCTTTCTCTCTTCTTATTATTTTTCTTCTTCGTTCGCCAAGGATGTGGGTGGTGCGGATCTTGGCGAAATCGCCCCTTCTGGTTGCGAGGATCCACAGATCGTGTTATGTTTTTGGTGATTCAAGCTCCTAGCTAGTTGTTGGATGAAACGGCGAAGCAATTGGCGAAGCAAGGAAGAAGAACAAAGACGCGAGAATCGGTATTGCCAGTGTCTTCGCGAAGACAATTATCTTCTTACGAAGAGTCTTCGTGCGAAGACATCAAGGCTGGGGCGGTTTCGGTTTTGTCCATGTTCAATTTTGGAATGTTTCTTCGTTTCTTTGGGCACAAGTCAGTATCCTAGACCTATATAAAGACCCAGGGTCGAGACTAACATTGTGTGGTGAATTGTATTGGCTTCTCATCGAAATAAAATTGGTTCGTTTTGGCCGTGAAGGTAGCTAGCCTAAAAACTAATGAACCACGTTAATTCGTTGTGTTGTTTCTTCATCGTGTTCATCGTCTCATCGCTCCTCTTGGCTTCCGCTGTCTTTTCTTAACAGATCAGAGAGCTGCCGCAGAGAAGAAAGCCGTCGATGGTCGAATGCAATGGCCTGTTAAGCTATTCTTCGGTTCGTTCCAGGGTTTGGCACTGGCAGGGATCCTAATTGTTCATCTTCATCACTCAGTTCACTTCTTCGAGCTCGCTCTAACCATGGAATCTACCGACTGGTCCAGGCAAGAACAAACCCACCTCTGGAAACCATTTGGGTCTATTCGGCCTTGAGGTTTCGGCTCAGGAATTCACTAAAAGAGGAGCCTTTGGATCGAGTTTCGACATTAAAAGACCTGTTCCAACTCGTTTCAGGTTTCTATGCTTCGTGCAACTCTTCAAAGAGCATATCTTTGTTGGGTCCTGTCATCTATGAAGTGCATAAAGTGGTTGCTGGGTTGAATAAAGATCTGGGTTATAAGAAAGAGAAGAAATTGATGAAAGAGATTAAGTCTTTGGTTAATGCAGTTCTTGAGTATATTAGCCTCTGCATTTCTTCAAATGATTCAGGTAAGTTTGATTTTGGTTATGATTCGGATGGTTTGATTCGACCGACTAAGGATTTAATTGGTGTTTGGATTGGTGAGAGTGCAGAATCAAAAGATCAAACCCACCTTTGGAAACCATCTGGGTCTACTTGGCCTTGACATTTTGGCTCACTCTTCCTCCTCTGAGACCCAAAACCAGAACCCGCAAGCTGGGTTGGTGGCAGGGACGGTGGTTGTTTGATTTGGGTTTGTAATAACAAGAGAAGGTGGTAAAACAAAGTTCTCAAGGGGGTTTGTAACTTCAAGAGAAGGGAGTTTATTTTGGTTCGATTTAGGTTTATCTCTTTTATTCTTCATGGGTTCGATTTGGGTTTCGGTTGTGTTCATCAATTGGTGCTGTGGTGGTAATTCAGTTGGTAATTGTAGTGGAGTGGTGTAGTTCATGGAGATGGATGTATTGGATAGGTAGTTTATGTTGGTATAATGGGTGTTCAAGTGGTGTTGTTTATGTTAATTGAGGTGGTAGTGGCTGATGCTTGTGAAGGCTGCCGGTTGGGGTACTGGGTTATGGGGAAGGAGATGGTCAGTGGCTAAGAGGATGAAGTGGTGCTGGTGGTGGTATTGTTGGTGGGGTGGTGGTGGTTTGTTGGTGGGGATTTTATGGAAGTGGAGGTAATGCTCAAGAACACCAAGAACATCAAGAACATGATGAACACTATAATAAACAAAAAAATGACGATATTTCTCCACAATCAATAATGGTAAAATGGTCACAAAAAGTCAGTTTGCAACCCACCATCCACTGACAGAGGTGCAAAATGTATTTATCCATAAATCAGGGGACAAAGTGTATTTTTTTCATACTTGGAGGGTGGAAAATGTCCTTTACCCTTAAATCTAACCACATAGCAACAAGTAAGGGTGGAGGGGCCCCTGATTTATGGATACATCAGTCTACAATATTCAGAGTATCTAATAACAACAATCTTATAATACAGATATAAATGGCCCGACTGAGTTCATATATGTTAACTAATACCCTTTAAAAGATATTTACAGAACTATGCCCCAGCTGTTTCAATTTTTGTGGTTACGCCATTGGTGACAAGCTGAATTCAGCTCCCTATTGAATAACATCTTCAAAGGAGAATCTCATAAGGCGTGTTTCTATCGCATCTAAAGTGGAAGATGCTTGAATGATCAACACGAAAGAAAAGCAGTAGACAATAAGACACCGTCACGTACTATTTTGAGGGTCTGATTGACTAGGAAAGGCAATAAACGCGCTGAGATCACCTAAACCATGGAATAGAGAATCAACATGGCATAGTGCATTTGAAAGTTATCACACAAATCAATCTTATTGGAGAACAAAGGAATAGACCTATCATGAAGGTAAAATTATCAACCCTCGATGTCCGAAAAAATAGTAAATAAACAAGAAATAATCGCGGAGGCTATGGTACGTCCTGGCCCCACGCGGAAGAAACCGGCTCAGCCAGTTATTGCCGGTAAATACGGTTTTACCCGCAAAAAGACAAAAAAATGGACCCCAGGGCGCCGCCATCAGAATTTTGGATAGAAATGTAAAGAAATGGATAAAACTGTAAAGATGGAGATAAAACTACAGATATAAATAATTAAAAATGGACAGAAATGATTAGAATCGGATAAAACTTAAACAAACCAGATAGAAACGCAAACAACGCTCTACAACTAAGCTATTACAGCAGATTTGCAAGCACTGGAGGTTTAAAGGGAAGATACATGACTTGTGAAACATAAAAGTGGACAGAAGCACACCTTGCAACTGTCGTTTCACTTAAAAAAAATAACAATTATTGCGAAAAGTAACGCAAATGCAAGAACGATGATGCATGTGTGCGATATCCTTTGTCTCCTTAGCATTTCTTGATTTTCAGACCTCATTCGCCTTGTTGTTTCAATAATTCTGGACCATCGTTGCATTGTCTCCTCGCAAAAGCATGGCGGTTCTTCGTCCGCCCATACAAAGTAACTACATTGAGACCCCTGAGGCAGTGGGCACCGGTAGAAATCTCGACCTGAGTTCTTTGTGTTAGGACCAGCTCTTCTCATCACTCGTATCCTTCCACAGTTACAATACCTTGGTCTATACTCGGGGTTACGACGGTATTGGTTAGAGGAGGAGCTGAATGAGGTATGTGACATGGTGGTGATGAGAATTTGGAGATATTTGGAGGAGGAGAAGATGGTAGAGAGCAAATGGCAGGTGTGCTTGTGCAAGAGTGGTTGGGTGCATAAGTAGGAGAAGGGAAGAGTGGTTTGTTGTTGGACATAAATGTGGAGTAAATGGTTCATAAATACAGGTTTGACTACACTGTTACCAAAGTATATGCTGATTAACAAAGTAAAGGAATCAGTGAATGTGGTCACGACTGGGAAACAGATTTGACCAAAATGTAGATAGAAATCTAAAACACACAGATACTATTTATGAACAGGTAGACTGTAATGTAGTTCACATGAACAAAAATAGTTAAGTTCATGGTTTTGAAACCACAACCACACAACTATTACAGCCACAGAAAGAGTCACCACCCTCATTGTCAAACAAACATACATAAACAGGTAAAAATCCAAAACACACAGGCTTTATTTATGTCAAACAAACAAACATAAACAAAAAATGCAGATAACAATCCAAAACATACAGACAAGATTTAGAAACAGGTAGCATACAATGTAGTTGACATGAACAAAAATAGAGTTTTTGGAACCTCAATCACACAACTATTACATCCCCAGAAAGATTCACCACCCTCATTGTCAACATTCTCAAACAAACATACATAAGTTAAATTGTTTTCAAAACAACACCAAATCACATATTTGTCATGGACTACTCAAAAGTAACGATTCCTAAAGGCTGAATAGACCGTAGGTATGTCCTTGTACTTTCTGGCAAATAAGTCCTCATTGTTTTCCTCATACTTGAATTTGTCCACAGCATCAAGAAGGTCCCGTCGGAGGTCGTTGAACTCGGAACGGCCAATTTCATTGGCGAGCCAGATTCTTATGTATTTTTCATTGATCTTTATCCTCCGAACAGGGTCTGGGATCAGCTCCCTCAGATTTGCCATGTAGAAGCACACGTAAGCTCCACAGTCATGGCTGGAAAAAGGAAAGTAAGTAGCATTACAGAACAATTGGATAAAAATGTAAACAACATAGATTGAACTATTAGTATGAAGACATTACTTGTTATGTTGCCTTGGAATGTCAGGCTTTGTCCAAACAATCTCCCACTTTCTGATGTCATGAACAGCTCTATATTCTGGCAGGGATATGCTGAAATTTGTGTGCATTTATCCAAGCTTCTCACGAATGGCATGCGGTAGGTAATGTACCTCGACATCGGATCAAGGATGTACACTTTTTGCTCAATAAAGTGCAATACCATGAGAAAGTAATGCGTGTCGTGGATGTTGAGGGAAATAGAAACCTGTACATAAGCCAAAGAACAAACCAAGTCAAAAATGCCCTTCTTATTGACACTTGGAGGACTAGGACGTAACGCTTACCATAGACATTGAGTTCATGTCCCCCATGTATATCGGATTTATCCCACCATTTGCATTCTTCTGACCCAATGGCTGTGCATGAAAATGACCGCATTAAAGAAATGTAGTATTGATCAATCAACGACGAAATTAAGTGCAATGATTCCAGTGTTTTAATTACTTACAGCATACATGCATGGAAAGAACCATATCTTCTTTTCCTCATCAGTCCTAAATTTCTCTCGGAGGTGGAGGATGTGGGACATGCAGTCGATCATCTGCAGATTGAATGGATATAATTTTGGATAAAATTTTAAAACAATCAAACAGTTCTGTTAACTCGTGGAGGATGTGGGACATGCAGTCGATCATCTCCTAAGAGGAAGTTTGATCTCAATGAGCCTCCTCCCACTGATGATGACGCAGATTTCTCCAATGTCATACACGATAATGATATAGTGAATGGTAAGATAATATCCCCACACTTACCATTTGCGCGTCCCGAGCAATCTATCAAAACTGGCCATCATCTCCAAACTTTCTCCCCAACAAATCATGGTATGAGTCTAACAAATTGCATACTTTTCGAAACACCACTTGAATACAAACCAAGACTAGCCGACTCGACATAAACACGACTCAATACATGACTCAACGATGCAACAATATGAACATGCAATATATACAATGCACATAACAAAATAACACCTTTTTTTTTCTTTTCTTTTGCGAGATTGGGCAATCTCAATTAGCTCAAACCGGTTCTCATGGAGTGATGATCAATCTAGGAACAAGGCGTGATTGCAACTAAACTCGACAACGAGAATTTCCCCTAGTTAGTATAGAGAGCCTAGCGTTACTATATAAAAGAATACCTACCTCTTCGCATGTGTCGACAAAAATAAGAGGCTACGCTAGGCTAAGCCACGTTCAAGGTCCGAGCTCCTATTCCGCTAACGGTTTAGAATGTTGAGGCTTAGGGACGAAAGGATAATTATGCAGTAACAAGTCCTAAGCGTCACATTCTCACATTAAACCCCACATCTCACACAACCTCACCACGATGATAAAAACCGCAACCCGAAACTCACCGTCTCCGGCCCTCGATCCCCTCAAACCCCGGTACAATAACGATCTCCGTGGCCACCATGGCGATACGTGCACGAAATGCAAACTGTCGTCAACGAACTAGTAATTTTCCACCACTCAATTTCCAATAAGCTCAAATTTACTCCTTTATTCCATCTCTCCTTTTTTTTCTCTCTTTGTTTTTTTTTCTTTTTTTTTTCATTCTTTTTTCTTTTTCATCTCTCAATATAACAAAATGTCGTAAAAGTATCCGACTGGTCTTCCAAGAATCAAGCAAAGTAAATATGTTAAGGGGAGGAATTAGACGATCCAATGAATGTATATCACAAGTAAAATTCATCTCCCCCTACTCAATGAAGTACACGGTGTCACCAAACAAAGCCGCCAAATAGTCAAAGCGCGTGTGTAGGGATGGAGTCGTCAGAAGCTCAATCTCGATGTCCGTAGTCAAAAGTCGACATCCCCACACTAGAATGTAAACATGCCCTCTCTCAAGTAATCAAATGTATGTAAGTCTCGTGCCTAATCCAACCGATCCTCCTACACCGTGATGATGAAAAGAAACGATACCTAGTACGATCCACCAATTAAGATCAACCACCCCATTGTTGTGCGGATTAGACGTCACGCACTCACGGCTCTCCACAACTGTGTCCATGGTGTAGTGACATGGAACACCGCCACACCGAAGTGCGCAAGCCTACTCACTCACCCTCGCATCCCCTCGAAGATATGTAATAATACGCAAGCGATCATGTAGAACTCACAAGTATATGCAGTAGAGCTCTCCCTCATCGAACCCCCTCAACTACGACCCCCTCGTGACGCACTAAAGTGGTGATTCTAAACGATTTATGATGAAGGCCAAGAATTGTCACCCTAGGTCAAGATTATGAATAAAACCAAGGTTCAAATTAGGCTTTCTAATGGTCTTACAAGGTGAGATCTATCAAGCAGTGAGTGCTCTAATACGCATCCTCGCACAGCTGTTCTGTGTGCTACTACGAGGCGGGCTGGCGACTACCTAAGACGTACACATGAACGTTCGGCTTGTTTAGCTCACACCTAGCTCAACTCTTGTAAAAGAAAACGACACACACTTCAAATTTGCAAATCAAGTAAGTGTAATAAAATAGGTAGACATTCCCGTAAAGGAAGTCTCTCTATACGTACTAGGGGGAACTCAATTTGTCCTTCTCGGTCACAAGTCACGCCCTACGCCTAAAATTCTCACACTCTTCGATTCTACCAAATTTTACGCTTCTTTTGATTGCTCTTTCTCAAATTTTTATTCTTTTTTTTTTCTTTTTCAAATTTTTAATTTTTTTTGTATTTTTACTTTATTTATTCTAACTCTACATGCAAGGCTAGACGCGAAAGAAGACTCGAAACTGACTCAGTTTGTTTGGGTAGATAGACTCAATTAAATAAACGTGCAAGAATCTATCACTAACACATATATATAACTAACATACACATTACGACACTAAAACAAAACACGACACGGACCACGAAGACGACACAATACGCCCTAACAATCTATATGTGAGTGGTTAATGCAAACACGGACTGGCTAGTCAAGATTAAAAATCCTCCCCACACTTGAATGCTTCGTTGTCCTCAACGAATTTAGAGATAAATCAAGAGGACTCGGCAATTCTAGTGCGAGATGCGGTGAATCTACTCAGGGCCATCATCACCCTCTTCCTCAACTACTTTTTGTCTTCCTACATTCAAACTCGTGCGCCTTACTCTTCTTACTTCTAAACGGTCTCATTTCACAAGAAAGTAGCAATTCAAATTTTAGAGATTAAATTCGCTACGTGAACGTGACAAGGAGTGTTTAGTGAATCAAAGCAAGAAAACAATTTAGCATATAGGTCCTAGGACACTAGTCAATCGCCCCCAAACGTCGCAACTAAGCGACAACAATAATAAATTTGGGCTTTTACTCAATGTGCCTAGACTCGATAAAATTAAATTGCAAGAGAAAGATTAGTGATACCTGAAGCCCCGGAGTTCTGTTCAAACGGGACTGAATCGACAAAATCAGTCAAGAAGGACCATACGGTCGACTGATTTTTCGATACTTTTCGCGATTTGAGATTTCTATCTCAATAGCTTCTCCTCGTTGTCCCCGTCACAACCCCGCAAACGGTTTGCTCTAATTCATACCGATTGAGAATGAATTTCAGATTTATCGTGACCAAAACCCTAGCTTTCACTTGCTTCGCCCACACTAATCTTCGCCAATTCTTCAAAATTGAACACCGGATTTCGCCGGCGCTGATCAGAGGAGAAAAACCCACCAAAGCTCGCCGGATTCTGGCGATTTTTCCGACCAGTTGAAGTGTAGGATAGCTGCTGTGTTCTTAGAGCTCTGTTGCGTGGTTTTGGACCAACAAATCCCGTCGCTGCTTGATGCAGCGTCGTTGTAACCTCCCACCGTCGTCGGCGCTGGTAGGCGGAGCAGAACCCACCAAACGCCGGCGATTTACGGCGAGTTTCCCGCTGGCTGTTCTGTTCGTGAAAGCTCTCCGTGGGGTCTTCTGCGTTCTGTAGTTCATAGCTCTCTTCAGAAAGTCGCCACCGGAGACCGTTGGCTTTTCTGTGCCGAGCGAAACCCACCAAACGTCGGCGAAAATCCGGCGAGTTCCCAGTCGGCAGCGATTGCAAGCATCGCTGCTTGTGTTCTTTGGATTGCCGTGGGTCGAAGAACGACCCGTCGCTGCTAGTTGCAGCGTGTTCACATTCTTTTCCTTTTTTTTTAACTTTAAATGACATATATGCCCTTTATTAATGAAGCTTCAGCGTGGGAGAGCCAAAACCTGATCCTGCGATCAGCGGAAGTGCCACACGATCAACTTTTGTGATCTTGCATTAACAGTGAGTTGCCTAGACATTCCAGCTCTCTCTTTTCTTTTTTTTCTAAGTACCAGCCCAGTTTTTTTTTCTTTTTTTTTCTTCGTCATGCAAAAAGTCTCTAGTTTGCGCCCCGAACTCCGATGCATGCATATTATATACCGTTGGAACGCTTGTTTCGCGCACATTCTGATTTTGCACAAGTAACACCAAATTGCTGGAGGAAAACTTCATAATTTATGACCTTAAATTTCATGATCATTACGTCACTTTCTCGGATTTTGTTCGTTTATTCCACATGCATCAAGAAGGGGAGTCCAGACCGCGCCTTCAACCTGTATTCCTGCAGAGACTCAAATCAAATGTAAGATTCTCACTCTCTCACCCCTCAGATAAGAAAACTGTATTGAAAAACGCACACAACAATATTTAAACACACACTCTACACTAAAGCATAAAAATACGTTGGGTTGCCTCCCAACAAGCGCCGTGTAATTTAAGGTCGACGACCCGACCCAGTTACCTCAAAATATGTTAAGGAGGTCTAGCACGACGTGCCTCCTCCTTCAATTTCTTGCTCTTGATTTTCTGCACCACATCATGTGCACTCACCACATTTGGCTTCTTCTCTGATTCGGGTGGATCGGGATGCAAAACGGTAGGCAACCCAAGAGACGGATCCACACGATCTTCTCTAAACTTTATCATGGCCAGTTTACTCTTCCCCTTGCTCGGAACAAATGCCTTGAACACGAGTGATGAGTCTAGAGCCTTGATAGTCAACTCCTCAGTCTCTAGATCTACATTTGCGCGCATTGTCTTCAACAGCGGTCTTCCAAAGATTAGTGGAACATCGCGATCCTCCTTGATATCCACTATCACAAAGTCAGCTGGAAAGACAAATGCGCCCACTTTGACTAGCAAATTCTCAATCACCCCATTTGCCGTAACTATAGAATTGTCTGCAAATTGCAGACCCATCTTCACAGGGGTCGGCGCGCCAATGCCCAATCTCTGAAACAGAGACAATGGCATGAGATTAATACTCGCGCCCAAATCACAGAGACCATGTGTATGATATCTTCCCCCAAGAGTGCAGCCTAAGATGACACTGCCTGGATCTCTCATCTTGGGAATGTCTCTTTGTATGACAGTGCTACACGTCTCTGTTAGCTTTACCGTGGCATAGGGTTCTATGCTCTTCTTCCCCCATAGGATTTCCTTCAAGAACTTCTTATACCTGGGCATCTGAGCAAGTGCTTCTACAAGAGGAATGTTGATATGCAATTGTTTGAATATATCCATAAATCTCCCAAAGTGTTCCTCATCATTCCTCTTTATTGCCGCCGGATATGGAATCCGTGGCTCATAAGTAGCTGGATCTGGAGTGCTCTTGGACTCTTCTTTCTTCTCAACCGTGTCCTTTGATTGGGGACTCACGACCTTGGGCAACTCTTCACCCAATTCCTTCTCTGTAGCTTTTGTAGCTTCGGCTCTCGCATGGCTAGGATATGGAGGATCCTGAGTAGTCACACCACTGCGAGTAGTAATAGCTTTGAGCTGCTCAGTAGGAAGAATGGTATTGGAAGGAAGCATACCTGACGGAAATTTAGCATTCTGATTGGCAATCTGCCCAATCTGAGTCTCGTGGCTCTTTATTGTTGCTTGTAGTGAGACAATCGTGCTCTCCATCCTGTCTTGATTAGCTAGTAACTTTCTCAATAAGGCATTTGTCTCTTGCTCTTCTGGTTGCTGAGCCTGTTGCTGTTGAAATTTCCCTTGAGCTTGATACTGAGAATTCGGCTGCTGTCCGGGCGCATATAACCCACTGTTAGGGTTGGCATAGCTAAAGTTGGGGTGATTGCGGTTGTTGGGATGGTAAGTGTTAGTCCACTGCTGCTGTCGTGGTGGACCCATATAATTCACATCTTCAATGGAGCCATATCCCTGATTCTCATCCGCGAGTAACTCACCCATGGGCTTCACTTGTGATGGAGGTTGCATGCTGTGAAATGCTGAGGTCATGGATTCCAGCTTTTGCTCCATAGACTCAATCTTGTTGACTAAGGCTGCATCCCCCGGTTTGGAGTACCTACGAGTTTCAGCTCGTGTAGTCTCCCTCTTCGACACGTTATTCAGCAGATCTTGAGCTCGCTGTGCCCCAAGCCCCATAAAATTACCTCCAGCTAGCATATCTAACTGGTCAGCTGTCTCCTTGTCTAATGCAGTGTAGAAATAATGGAGAAGCTTGTGCCATGGCTCCCCATGATTCGGACATCTACGGAGAATTTGGCTAAACTTCCTCCAAGCATCTCCCAATGAGCTGTCTTCTTCCTGAGTGAAATTTGCAATCTCAGCCATCTGCTGAGCGACTCGGGATGGTGGTAGATACTTCCTCAGAAACTCATGACAACAATCCGCCCATGTCACTATGCTACCAGCTGGCAGCTCCATAAGCCACTTCTTGGCTTTTCCAGATAAGGAGAAGGGAAATAGTAATAGCTTAACTGTTTCATCTGGAACTCGTTGGTCGTGCAGGGTTGATGTGATTTTCTCAAATACCAGCAGATGGTGATTGGGATCATCTCCTGGAGCTTCGTTGAATGCGCACTCATCACGAACCATATTGATCATATGTTGGCGCAACTCGAAGTGTTGGGCATTGATCTGTGGCCTGACAACGGTAGGCTGATAACACGCTGGAGTAGTCCTGAAATAATCCACCATAGGGCGTTCTTCAATCTCGGCATTGTTCTGCCTGTTGTTTCCCCCATTATTCCCTTTATTGTTCCCACCGATGTTCGCCACTTGTGCCCCCACACCAGCACGTGGTTGTGGATTTGGGGGAGCCAAGCGATCCATCATTGCCTGCATCTCAGCCATTTGAGCCCTCAGCTCCTCAGTTTCTCGTGCTTTATTGGCTGCATCCTCTACAGCTGCTGCTCTAGCTGCCTCCGCATCCTGCATACCTTTGCGGATCCTCTCAAACTCAGCTCTAGTTTCGTCATCCATAGCAACTGAGCTTGTCTTCCTCTTGTCTCTACGTTGTGCGCGTAACAAAGTTTCCGGGTCCTCAAGTGTTGGGTGCAAAGGCTCGTCTCGAGAACGGGACATGCACCGTGAAGTTCAACCTGAAAACACAGATTACACACAGAAAGTAGGTGAGTAATAGATATAAACAATAAAATAAAATCCCTAAGGCTAGGAATTATAACTAATTTAGCCGAAGTCCCCGGCAACGGCGCCAAAAACTTGACACGTCTAAACCACAAGTGTATGGCTGTCGGTGCAGTAATAATCGGAAAAGTCCGAATTGTCGAATCCCAAGAGACTTCCTTGTAAATTAGCTATTAGTTCTTAACCTTGTGTGGGCAAAGCGCAGTGGTTTGTTCTACTAACTCTACTGAAATTAAAAGACAAAGATCTCAATTAATCAGGTGAAAAGCTTCACGATTAACGAAGAATGATTTTTTAGTTACTTAACAAGTGGACAAATTCAGGATATCTCTACGGGTTCACTAGGGAATTCACACCACTTATGATTTATGTTCATGCAACACGGATATTTTCTACTTAGCCAAACGAGCAATTTCACTTTGAAGATTCCTCAACCAAAGCCTATATTCAAACTCTTGTACCTGATTCCTCTAGCCTACTCAAGTTTAAATACGCATTATGATCTTGATATCAACTCTTAGTTCTAGTTAACTAGCAAGATTCCTCAACCCTAGATTCGACTAGTGCAAGATTCAAGTTCAAGCAATAACTATTGATTCCTCTAATAATTATCACCTAGATCAATCCTATTGTGACGTCAACCAATATGAAAGATAGAATTACGCGTATGAATCAAGCATAACTAAGCATAAACATCCAATTAAGTCAATAAACATGAAGCATAATCCATAAATCACCAAAATATGGTGTTCAAAACCCTAGTTCCCTATGAGATATCCCGAATAGAGGGTTTAGCTACTAAAACACATGATCAAAGTACAAAGTTTCAATGATCATAAACAAAAACTAGGGAGGGGAAGAAAATAGAGAATCAAACGATGGTCTCCAAGCTCCCAAGAATGCTCCTTGCTCTCCAATGGCGTAGAATGATGAATAATACAAGCCCTAGGTCGTTCTCCTTGTTAAATCACGTCACTTCTTTCAAGTTTTTAAAAATTACACTTTTTACCCCTTTTCTAATCACGTCAGATCTACTAATGTGATCTTGGGATCACAATTTGTGATCCTAGGATCACCTTTGTAGTTGTAGAGTCACGTTACTCTTCTATGTGATCTTGCACTTTGATCTTGTGATCATAGGATCACCTTTGTAGGATCACAATGATCTTCCATGTGAGTTTGCTTCTTTTCACTCTTCTTCTATTCTCTCATGCATTCCTTGAGTTTCTTTCTTTCCGAAGTTCGCTTCCCCTCCAAAATCCGCACTCCACGCTTCCGGTTCCTGAAATCACAACACGAACAAATACCGGAAGATCAAATGCGACAAATAAAGCATAAAACATGCATAAAACGCCCGGATTACACCATGAAGTCCAAACACTCAAGTATACTCAAAACTATCAAAACTCGGCCTAAAACACACATAAATGCATCGAAAGTACGCGAAACGACAAGTAATCACAATAGAATATAACTCCAACTATGGAGTTATCAATATATTATTGGATGTTTTTGATTAAGAGTATGATGTAGTGCACTAGTTACTTAAAAATGTGCTTCTTGTTTCAGAGGGATCACTCTCCGAAGAACAAATCATGGAGAAGAGGTTCAATAGCGAAGAAGAGGCGTACGATTGGTACCTTTTGTATGCATTTGTAAATGGATTCGGCATTCGGAGGGATAACCGTAGGTGTTTCGACAAATACGGACAACAAATCAAGTCAAGAATCTTCGTATGTGCCCGACAAGGCCATCGATTAAAGAAGTGCTACTTAAGGCCTGAGAGTAAGAGAGAGCATAAGGATGACACTAGATGTGACTGTCCAGCACGAATTCGTATTGCTCGATCTACCCCGAACGAACAGTTTCGTGTTAAGCAAGTCACTTCTGAGCACTCGCATCCCCTAGCGGACCCCAAAGTAAAACACAAGCTTAGGTGTCATAGGAAGGTCAGTCAACATGATTTGGAACACGTTATTTCACTAAGGGAAGTGGGTATAAGAACTTGTGAAGCATTCCAATTAATGGTCTCACAAGCCGGTGGTTACGCCAAAGTTGGTTACACTGTCAAAGACATGTACAACAAGTTACAGTCATTGAGAAAGGCTTACTCTAACTCTGGAGATGGGCAGCTGGCCTTGCAATACATTGACACCCTTGAGCATACCCACGGGGGTGTATTCAAAAGGTATTGTTTGAAATACTGTCATTTTGTTTGTCGTTATTTTCTATTTGCATTAGATTTCTATCTGATATATCAAATTACTATACTGTTTCATGTTGGTTTAAAATAATTTTCTACATGCTTATAGATTCTATCCAGATTCCTGAAACAAATATCTTTGCTTTTCAGTTTCCAGTTGGGTGAAAATCAACAGTTACAAAGCATTTTCTGGCGTGACGAGATTATGGAGATGCAAACGAGATTATGTAAGGTTTGGAGATGTTTTGGTGCTTGACTCCACCTACAAAACCAACATGTACCTAAAGCTGATAACTCTATATTAGAGTTATATTTCTTCTACGTTTGTGTACCGTTTTGTGTAGTTTCCGGGTTGAATATATTAGAAATACACTATGAACTTGAGGAAATTGGATAAGTTTAGCTTTGAGTGATAAATTATTAATCCGGGCGTTTTTCACATTATTTACATTTATTTTGTCACTTTTGATCGCACGGGGTGTTTTCGTGTTGTGTTGGACAAGAAACGGAGCTCATGGATCAAGTGGAGGAGGAAAACGAACTTCGGAACATATGCGGAAGCTTGGGAGAGAAAGAAATTGGAAGAAAAGAGGACAAAGATGGAAAAAGGGGGTCAAAGTGTCATTTGAGAAAGTTTGAAGTGTAGGATCAAAAGTTGATCCTAGGATCAAAGCAGATCGCACGATCAACTTTAGTGATCGTACGATCTGCTAGGGGAGAACTCACTGACTTATAGGATCAAGTAGCAGATCATACGACCAAGTAGCAGATCGCACGATCAAGTAGCAGATCGTACGATCTGCTAGCAGACCCAGCAACGCACGGTGGAAAAGCCAGAAATTAGGGTTATTAATTAATATTTCTTGATTATTAATTAATATACCCTAAGTGAAGTAAAAAAGGGACCTAATAACAAAAGAAAAAGACACACGAGAGGAGGAACGTGAAGAAGAGACAGACGCAAGGAGAAGAGAAGGAGGACTCCTCCTCCATTGAAGCTCTAAGTTGATTTCTTCTTCTTCTCTCTCAATCTTTCTATGGAGAAGCTAGTAAGTCTTGTTTGGTTTATTAGTATTAGCTAGACGTTTTGCTAGGCGTCTCTTTGAGAGCCTAGGGTTTATGTAAACGATGATATTTTTCCGGATTTGATCTTTGCTTCATGATTTCTTGATTTCTTCTTTTGAATCAATTCTAGTTTCTTGTTTATGTTAGTAATCCTAATTGAGTGACACGATTAGGAGATAAAACTAGGGTTCAAGAACTAGGGTTTCACTCAATAGTTGATTCATTCTTAAAGTTAGCTTATTTTTATTCAATTGTTCTTGTTCTACGCTTAATCTTTAGTATGAATGGAGTAGCTACCCGGACGTGCTAACTAATTAGATGAGTGCACGACAGTGACTCAACCTAATTGTGTAGAGAACTTGAACATCAATCCCGTATCACTGAGACTGAGAAGAGACGTGTTAGGATTGGCCAAATGTGGGTAGATTCGGTAGGTGAGATTCGACGGTTTCGTGCAACGGTGGACCGACAGGACCCGTTGTCGTGCATGTCGTTAGCCTACTAGAACGGACCGGTAGACACATGAGACCGATAGGAGATTGTATTCTACCGTGAAGTAGAATGACTTGAGACCGATAGGAGATAGTCAGCGCTGTTACCCGGCTTAATTAGAATATAGTTAACGTGTTGCTCAGATAATCCGGAAATCGTCTACAACCCTAGGTGATCTAGAGATTGCCTAGTTTCTCCAAACTTATATCTTAAATATAAAAATCCAAAAATATTAACTTAGTTGTTATTTCAATTCTAGCAATCAATCAAATCTTTCCTCCTGCACCGTACTCTAAATTAAATAACTAATTAAATAATCTCAAGCATGTCCTCGTGGGATCGATAACTCGGGGTTGAAATACCACCCCTATATTACTTGACCGTGCACTTGCGCATACGCGTTAAGAATCCGCGTCAAGTTTTCTATCTGATATATCAAATTACTATACTGTTTCATGTTGGTTTAAAATAATTTTCTACATGCTTATAGATTCTATCCAGATTCCTGAAACAAATATCTTTGCTTTTCAGTTTCCAGTTGGGTGAAAATCAACAGTTACAAAGCATTTTCTGGCGTGACGAGAGATGCAAACGAGATTATGTAAGGTTTGGAGATGTTTTGGTGCTTGACTCCACCTACAAAACCAACATGTACCTAAAGCCTCTTGTCATACTCTCCGGTGTTAACAATCACTTTCAGACGTGCGTTTTCGCAGTTGCAGTTCTACAAGATGAGACCACGGAATCGTACAAATGGGTATTAAATTGCTTCCTAGAAGCAATGGATAACAAGGTACCCATATCGGTCATAACGATGGAGACTTGGCAATGAAAGCCGCTATTGCGGAAGTTCTTCCACTAGCGAAGCATCGTTTGTGTGCATGGCATCTATGTCGCAATGCCGAAGGAACCCTAAAGTTGGGGTCAGAATTTATGAAGGACTTTCGAAAATGCTTGAGCAAGAGATCCGATGTTAACCAATGGAACGATGATTGGCAATACATGGTAGACAAGTGGGGTATTGCGAACAAGCGGTGGGTAACGAGTGCCTACATGACGCGCAACTTATGGGCAGAGGCTTTTCTCAAGGAATTTTTTTCGCCGGTCAGACAACTACACAAAGGTGTGAGAGTATCAACAAATTTTTCAAACAATATTTGAACTGCAAGAACAATCTCCTCGATCTTATTAAGGGAATCATGCGGGGTATCGAGAAGCTTCGTGAGAACGAGCGAGGCCAACATTGTACTTCTGACCAATCACTTCCTGTCCTAACAAGCCAATTTAAGCTACTTGAAGAGCATGCGGCCATGTTCTACACTAGGGCTGTGTTTGCGAAGTTCAGGGAGCAAGCCAGGAAGGCAAGTCAATACAAAGCTATTGGTGTTGAAGAAATACCTGAATATGACATGGATGCAATCTATGTCACAAGGGAGAAGGAAAGGGCATCTCTAGTAAGTTCACATGATACACTATCTCTTATGACTGCTTTAAACTGTTATCTGTTATATTTAGGTATCAATCTAGTTTGTCAATTGAAATATCTGATGTCCTTATTTTACATCACAGTTCTTTCCAGTACTTTCATTCTTATCTATATGTTCATAACTTCTATCTAACCTGTCAAATAAAATATCTGAAAGCTTTGATCTTTTTCCTGGCAGCACACCGTTTTCTGTCAACGTGATAATAACGTGCTCTACTGTTCCTGCAAGAGGTTTGAGTCATCACATATGGTTTGTGGCCACATTATTTTTGTGCTCTTTCATAAAGGAGTACAATTCATTCCGGAAAACTTGTTATCGAAACGATGGCAGAAGACGGATAGTGACTTCTACAAGAATGATCCAGCCATGCAGGAGCCAAAAATAAGACGGTGTGACGATCCAAAAACCCAGGCATTTCGTCGGGGTTGCATGAAGGGACGAATGGAGATGATTAGTGACATGGGTGGAACATCACAAGAGACTTACGACTATTGGCAAAAACATGTTGACTTGATGATACGGGGTCTCAAGGACATTATTTTGAAGCAAGAAAATGGTGAAGAGCCTGTGGTTAATGTCAACTCACAAGAGTACGCCCACGTAATGCCTCCATCCAAAGGTGATACAAAACCAAAAGGGAGCTCCAAAAATGTTCGAAAGAAGTGCGGGAGATGCCAAGAATACGGACACAATCGAACTACATGCCCGAATCCTCCAGTTGGTGTTTCCGGTCAAGATGTCGGCCAATCTCAATCGCAAGCGTCGCAACAAACTATGATTTCCAACTGCGAATACAACTGGTCCGAGGGAATAGGTGACCAAAACTCTTCAAGACGTGTTGGGAATGACTGGACTGATTTATTCTAGGGATTACATTAACTGTGTGAATGTTTTAGTTAAGTACCTTGACATTTTTATCCGTTATTTGACCTTTTTTGTCTGATCATTTACTGTGTTATCCGGTTCTTTGCGTTTTTATCCACTGTTGTGAATTCTGGAAAATGCTGCATCAGTTTCTTTGCAGTTTTATCCAAATCTGCGCGTTTTTATCCACTGGGGGTGGTGACCTGCTAGAACCGGTCACCACCCCATGATTTTCCGTGTTTTTTGTCCGGTAGTGGGTGGGGCCCACCGCAAAAAAAATTGCAGCAAGGCCCCTGGGACGCATACTAGACAGACCCAAATAATTCCCAGCCTCATAAAAACATGAGTAATATCAATCTCACATTAGTTAGGTATCTCTGAGCTCGAATAGTTGCCTGGGGATTGCCGCCATCAGCTCCATTTAGCATTAGATGCTGCTGGTTGAGTAAAGATCCGTACAAGACATCAGAACTGAAGAAATAAAATTAAGTATCACCATGTGGCCTGCCATAGCCAAAATAACGGAAATAATCAACTGCCATTAGTTTTCCATTTTTTTTATTTTTTTTTAAACCTGGTAGTCATAGAAATGCTCAGAAGAAATTAAAGGGGAATGCGGCACATGTTTCTAGCGGATGTAAGCGCAAATGATGTCCAGAAGAGTGGCAGACGCCTATTGATGTCCCAGCAGCTGGTACTGTAGTTACTTTACTCCTCCTCTATGCTCTTCACCTTGTTTTTTGTTCTTAGTCTCTACACAGAGTGATGGAGTCAGTTAAATGGTTGCTTTCACTAAACACTGTGGTATATACGAATCCAGGAAAGAAACGAGTTAAGAAGATACTTAGGTTTCCCAATGACAGTGCATGGACTTGGTAGTTAGAGTTCTTGAACAGCTCACTCTTTACTGGGCTTTAATGGAGGAGCCAAAACCAATACCAGAGGAATAGAACCCTCTACAAGGCTCTGTGGCCTGTAGGACCTTTGAAGGTAGTAATAATTTGATTTTTGAGACTGGACCTATTTAATTTTCTAAGACAAAATATCTCGAAATCCAAAGGTAACTTCTGGTTTTGGTTCTTTTTACCATGATGGCTTGGAGCTGGATCTCCGGGTCTCATGTCCAAAAACTTACCTAACGTAGATACGATTTCTGTTATAGATCGGGGGCTCGGATTGTGCTGCAGAGAAAACGCCATTGATGAGCTGCAGAGAAAACAATGGGACTTCTCCAAGTAGCATCTTTACAAGATCAAATGTATAAAGAAATCATTATTTTCCCACAAATCTAAGAGACAGACTCTCTCAGTTACTTCTGTCTTAGTACTTGGTCATGATGAAATCATAAATTCACTTTGCCAAGCGAATTCATATTCATATATGCATATACATATATGTATACATATACATATATGTATATACTCCTTCCGTCCTATTTTATGTGTTCTGCTAGAATTTTCACGAGAATTAAGGTGTTGCTTTTGACTTTTATGTAAGATGACACATAGTATGAAACACTCATTTTAAAAAAAGCGGACACATAAAAATGGAATAGAGGGCATAGTTTTAAAAAATAGATGCAGATGACGTATTGCTCGCGGTCACGTGTAACAGAATCGGCCCGTAACGGAGAGACTATAGCCGAAAACGGGAATCATATGCGTGAATTTTAAAAAAACGTCACACATGTAACAAAATTACAACTAAAACCTCGTCTTTGTATATGAAACATGTTTATAGACTATTTACTACTTGTTTAGACTATGTATACTTGTGTTATGTAACGTTTGAATTATCGTTTCACGTTTTTTTATCTAATTTAACACATAGTAGTACAAACAATATAATTCGTCACACTACAGAATACTCACTTCGAGAAATAATTAACTATATAAAATTACTTTTAGCAGAATTATATTTATTATTTATTTTCAAATATATGCATTGTTAAGATATTAACATTATCTATATTTATTTGTAATAATTTTCAAACATGGACTGAAATATAAAATATTATTACATCATTGGTTTAAAAAAATTACTCCACTCGGAAGTAAGAAAAACACAAGCCCACTAACTTTTTTTTTTAAGAATACAAGCCCACTAACTTGGGACTTCTGTCATTGGATAAGATTATAGGCAACAGATGGTTATCTACTACTCTCATCATCAATTTCTTAGAGAGAGTAAAATACAAAGAGGAAGAGGAAGAAAGTGACGAGCGACGACGACGTACGAGCAGCGACGACGCACAAGCAGCGATGACGATGACGATGAGGCGACCATGCGACTATGATTGTGACTGTCTATCTATTGAGTACTCACTCAATTGAAGGGACGAAGTATTAAGGCTTCTGGTGATTTAAAATTGGGACTTTTGTGCTTCAGTTAAATTAGGGGTTCTTCTCTTATAGAACCGGGTAAGTCTAGTAATTAGTTTATGTTTTCTCTTCTGCCGACGTGAAACGGCCGTTACGCAACAGAAACGGAAAAAACGAGGGATTTGGATGTGAATTAAATTCACAGTACACGTAACGAGAAAAGCGGTGACGGGATCTGTTAGTCATCTGCAACCAAAAACACACAATTAATCATTAGAATTAACAATTAAAATAATTTAGATAACTCATAAAATGATCAAATAGAATAGAACACAATAATGAAGGATATAATAACGCTGACCTGGGTGTGAGAGGCATGTTATGTAGGACATTGTCCTACAACGTAGATCCTTCCCACGTGAGGGTGCTACCGGTATTCGACGAAGTAGGATTCAACCCACACTCGAGCCAGCTCCTACAAGCGTCACACTGGTTGTAGGACTTGTGAACTGTCACGAACCGTTGTTGCCCAGAACAAGAGTTTCATAGTATAATAGTATGATATAGAATAGTTAAAGAATATTGCGTATATATGGTAGTGCACTCTATTATCATCTCATATTCCTCCATCCATCTCCCTTACAAAATGACACTCACATATGCATAGAAACTAGTAACCGCCTAGTATTAATATTAGAGTAATGGTCATAAACCACCTCCCAATCATGCTACATTAAACCAAATATTTCATGTTCAAAACACATGTAATGCGGGAGTTACAAATATGTAATAACAACCTCAGAATTACAAATATTAAAATATGAAATATAATTATTAATTATTATTAAAGTTTTGGAATTTTCCTAAAATTCCCAACAACGCCCACAAAATTTCAAAACTTTAAACTAAAAAAAAAAAATCAATTATAAGTTATAAAAATAATTGAGTAAAATATCGACGATTATATAATGGGCAACTTTCGTACCGTGCAATAGGTGAGGTGTCTTCCGATTTGAACCTCACTTAGTGATAAGAGTCTCACCCAGAAGGATCATAGTGGACTATGCCTTGAACTAGACCTTTGTGTCCGAATTCAACTGAAAACACACACAGTACCGGCATTGGACATGGTTCGCGGGTTAGTGCGTTACGGCCATGCACTCGAATCAAATCATGAGAGCCTCTAGGGAAAAAGCCCAATCCCATAGCCACAGCCTCAATGCGACTCTCACTTAGGTGAATCCTCCAAGGGTATGTGTGACCCATACCTTGCAACAAATTACTCTCCTTGGATCCATTAAGGGTAAAAACCCAACCTTAACGTCACAATTTTTTTTTTCATCACAGCACAATGCCATAGGGATGGGAGGAGAGTCTTAGAATTCTCCTATAAATAAGTGCGGGAAATCTCAGTCACTCATCATGGATTGTTTCTACCCATTGAATCTCTTTCATGGGATCTCCAGTCACAGAGATTGGGTTACCTCCAGCGGTGACTATATTTTGGGCTTAGCCCATCCCCCTCGACATATCCAGGACTCCGCTCCTAGACTTGACTCTTAATGGTCATCTATGCGAATCTTAGCATATGACAATGTTTTTTTTATAAATATTTTTCATTTTTCAATGGTGGAATCCATCAGGAGTTTTCAAACTCCATCCCAAGATTTAAGGACTATGGAACCAATACATACTTTTTATTATTTGTGATCTTGCGGCTTGTTCACTTCTTTGCATCCCCTTTCAAATTTATCCATCAACTTTATCTCACATATGCGGTGCACACCAAATTAAACCTGTGAAGCACAATATTTGCACTAGATACAAAATTAGTAAATTAATTGATAACAAATATATATTTCATCAAAGAATTATCGCCTCATCAACAACATCACTATTCAAATCACGTCACTAAGATATTGATTCACATGTCTCCTTTATAACCCCCACATTATCTCATATTCAATGAGGCACCTAATTGTACTTAATGTAAAATAATAGACAATAAGGGATGACTATATAATTCACAAAAGGATAGCATGTTACATCTCCATAAACATTGCTATTGCTAGTAGTTAAGTATAATGCGAACCGAGTATGTTACATCTCATATTCAATGAGACACTGTCAAGAACCGTTGTTGCCCAAGAACAAGAGTTCCATAGTATAATAGTATGATATAGAATAGTCAAAGAATATTGCGTATGTATGGTAGTGCACTCTATTATCATCTCATATTCCTCCATCCATCTCCCATACAAAATCACACTCACATATATATATATATATATATATATAGATGTGCATAGAAACTAGTAACCCCTAGTATTAATATTAGAGTTATGGTCATAATAACCACCTCCCAATAATGCTACATTAAACCAAATATTTCATGTTTAATACACATGTAATGCGGGAGTTACAAATATATAATAATAACCTCATAATTAAAAATATTAAAATATGAAATATAATTACTAATTATTATTAAAGTTTTGGAATTTTCCTGAAATTCCCAACAGGATCTGCCAAATCCGTTACAAAACTGCTGCTCCGCGCCAATTTTCCCGTTTTTTGAAACTATGATAGAGGGAGGACATATTATAGTCCTAAAGTTTCTTGAAGGAGGCCAACATTAATTAAAAACTAGCAGGTTAAAAGAATCTCGAGCACAATTAAGCTCAAGTGTATGAATAGTGGACAAGGGTTCCAGGCAAACGTCCAAAGCCTTAAGTCTGCATGCTCAACCAAATCAACTGCACGCCGGTGACGAGAAATGATTTAAACACTGCGTGTAGTGTTGGTTTAGGTTTGATAGTGATGGAAGAGCATGCAACTCTCTTACCAATGTCTATGGGGAGGAAGAAAACAGCAACATCATTCGAACCACACGTGACGAAAGGGAGAGAGGTAGGCTCACAATAAAAAGAAGACTTAATTGTCTTTGCTTTCAAGTTAACTTGAAAGAACCTGTGACACAGAGACATGTTGTGTGAGCTTGGAGACTTCAAAATTACAAAGTCCAAATTCTAAGGGCCATAAGATTAGGCCCCATATTAATAAAGCATTTCCAACAGTAATATGTAATTCTTATGCAAATTATACTTAAAATTGTTGTTTTACATTTTGCAAAAGGTGTCCAACTATAACAGTAATTTGTGAAAGTTATACAAAATATTCTTTTTTATTTAATTTTTACTCACAACACGTGCAAATAATGTGGATGAAAGAGAAATCTAAATTGTAGGAATACAGTTATCATCATATACAAAATTTAAGAAAATAGGTTGAGAAAACATGTTGAAGTTATTTTGAGAACCAATCATCCTTGCCAAATTCGGCGAGGTTTTGCATGTTCTGCATTTTGTCTCCCAAGATGCATGTACTGTTGGAGTCCTATTTTTTACCAAGTCCTTTATATTTTACATAAAATGTTAATTTGCATGATTTGTTGGAAATGTTCTTACTATTGTCATTCGTGTTACGAATATCAGCTATGTTTGGGTACTACGGATGTTAGATTATTGGATTATAAATTATTGGAATGAGGTAAAGAGAATATTAGATATTTTGTCATATTGAGCCTGTTTGGATGAGTTAAGTCGAGAGGTAAAGGAAGGTCAAAAATTTGGTCAAACCTCTCCAAACCCAAAAAACAATCTGGAATTCTGACAAAAAAAATCCCGAAGTCCGGCTACAAATCCGGATTTTTTAGCCTGAATCCGAATTTGTACCCCAAATTCCGGATTTTTTTGGGTGATTTCGGAATTATTTAAATAAAATGCGAATCCAACAAAAAAATTACCGACAAACTACAATAATCTACCGCATCCATACTGATAAAATGAGCTTTTAAGCTCACCCCTCACTTATTTCAGCTCATCCAAACAATCCAATTGTCTATGATAGAAAACGATGCGGAAGCGCCAAGAGGAGCGATGAGACGAAGAATACGAAGAATAACAACACGAGAATTAACGTGGTTCACTAGTTTTCTCCACGACTAAAACAAACCAATTTTATTGTTGAGAAGCAAATACAATTCACCACACAATATATGTCTCGACCCTAGGTCCTTATATAGGCCTAGGATCCTGACTTGTGCCCAAAGAAACGAAGAAACATTCCAAAATTCAACAAGGAAACAACGAAACCGTTCCAACCCCGAATGTCTTCGCACAAAGACCCAACAGATTCTTCCAATGTCGTTTCATTCTTCTTCCTTGCTTCGCCAGTTGCTTCGCCGTTTCGTCCACACTTAGCTAGGAGCTTGAATCACCAAAAACATAACAAATCTCCACCTTGATTCAAGTTCCCTAGCAACCAATCCAATGTTCTCATCAATCCAATCGACCGATAGGATCTATTCTCAAATTTTACGGTATTGCCAATGGATGTGGAGTAACTCCTCAAGAACTGTGATGGGAAAAGCTCGGTACAGCCTGGGAACGACTTTGTGTAGAATTGTTATTTAAAGTTACGATTTAAAAGGATTAAATTGTAACATATGAAAGGGAAAGCTCGGTACACGCGAGAGAGGAAAGTGTTGGCAAATTGATAAACTGGAAAAATTTCCGAGCTATCAAAAAAAAAAAAAAAAAAAACTGGAAAAGAGCTTTGTAACATAAGCTTAAGTGCGTGTTTGGGAACCCCAATTTGAATCAGTTTTATTAAAATTGGGCATTTTAATTTAATTATGTTTATAACATAAATTTAAGCTCAAAATCTACAGATTAAAATAATCTCCGCGCAATTGTAGAATATCAAAATTTGAGATTATGCCGCTGGAAATATCAAATAATAATAATAATAATAATAATAATAATAATGATAATAATAATAATAATAATAATAATAATAATAATAATAATGTGTTATTGACACTAACATGATCTTAGTTCATTTAGAAGTACAGTAACACCTATATAAATTAATAATGTTGGGACGGGGATATTTTATTAATTTAGCGATATATTATTACATCGATAAATTAATAATTTATTAATTTAAAGAGGTTTTTTGTTTGACCTTTAAATATCCAAGTCCAGTGTACTACTTAAATGTATATAAATTATAGATGAAAACTAAATTATAAAAGCAAGTTTCAAGGCACATTTTAGGAATATACATTTACGAATTAATTGAATTTGTCCAATCTATTATTTTTAATAAGTAAAAAAAAGTGTGTTCATGATACCAAAAAGTTGGTCCATGGTACCAACTCAATACATTAAACATTGTTACAAATCAATCACAATAAAAAGGTTCATTGAAAAACTTTAAAATCACATCAACTATTAATTATTGCTCCTAAGCTACAAGGTGTTCAAAAATCACTCATGACCAATCAACAAAGAAATTCTTTACGCGAGTATAAGAGATATCACCAAAGATGTACTCAACAAGATTTGGTGAAGTGGGTTGGCAAAACTTTCAATTTGAAAGTTAGTCAAGGAAAAATATAAAAAACTCTCAAGCGATCATTAGAGTTCGTATCAGCTGATTGACAAAGGTGGATCTTCCAAGCGTCATAAACCAGCCAAGTACCCGGACATGAAGAAAGTGAAATGAGGATATTTAAAGATGAAAATCGGTATAGATTTGAAGTTCAAGAAAAAACATAGATTCATCTTTTACTAGACAATCTTAAAATTTGAAACTTTTTTAGTAATTTCTACCTTCGTTTCTTCTCTATCGCACCGGTTCGACTTTTGTCACTATTCACTGGGTCACTTTGACCAAGTGATTTGTGTAGCAAAACGATGCAATTTTTTAATAATTTTTTCATGGCGTTGTGGAGTAAGAATTGCTCTATAACACGGTAAAAAAATTATCAAAAAATTGCATCGTTTTGCTACCCAAATCACCCGGTCAAAGTAACCTAGATACGAGTCAAAAAGTCAAACCGGTGTGATAGAGAAGAAACGGAGGTAGTATTAATTTATAATTTGGTTGGGACTAATATATATACATTGGGATTTCAGAAAAAGTATTATCTTATTATTTTATCTATTGGAGTCCAATTTTGTACTGGTCCCAAGTTGAGACCGGACAAATTATTAATTTTATCGAAATTATTAATTTATCGAGTATTAATTTATAGAGATTTTACTGTAGGTGTATTCAAGTAGTTGACTAAATATATCTTTAAACTTTGTTAAATTGATCAAATTAGCAATCGACATTTTCAGCTCATACAAAATTAGCAATCTACATTTTCAGATGCTGGTGGAGTAAAGATCCGTACAAAACACAGAGCTGGAAAAAATTAAACTTTCAACCCATATTACATATTTCTCTCAGCAATCTATTAAGATCGTCATTTCAACCCTTAAATAAATCAAAATTTATCAAAAGATCCGTTATTAAACTAAATTTTTTTATCTAGCCCCACTATGCCAAATATATGGATCCGTGATGCAGGAGCAGACGATCCAGATGAAGCTGAACTGTCAGATGCGACTAATTTGGCGCTTCTCTACCATGATATGGAAGATAAGCGCAAGGGACGGAAGAAATTGCAGCTTTTGGTGTCGCCGCACTGTTTCGGCCATAACTTTGGCTGCGGGTATCAGAATGACGCGAGCCACCCCAATTCGGAAAGCTCTCGACGAGACGCACAGTGTCCCGATCGAGCTACGCTCCATCGGGGTCCATCTTCATCCCCAAATTCAAGTGTTTGACCTATCAAACGGACGTTTTTAGTAACATTTCCATTGCTTATTAGGACCTCAGTTTGACACCGTTTTGGGTCAAACTTTCACGTACGTGTTTCTTTCAATAAGGCCAAACTGTTGGGCCAATTTCGGGATTTTGCCTTTTTTGGCATATTTTATGATTTCAGCTATATATGCCCGGCTTGTGGGCAGAATTGGGCAGTTTTTGATCAATAGATATTTTCTTCGAACCCTAGAGTCTCTCTACTGGTTTATGCCTTTCTTTTCGTTGTTCTGATGCGTTTGATCCCTCGCCTTGATTCAATTCGGCGTTAATCCGCCCCAGCACAAACAAGTATATATTCCTTCCATCCTACTTAATGCGACCTGCTTGAATTCTCACGAAGATTAGGGTGGTGCTTTTGACTTTTGTTTAACATGACAGATATTTTGGAACACCCATTTTAGAAAAGTCCACATAAAATGGAATGGAGGGAGGACATATCATACTCCTAAAGTTTCTCGAAGGAGCCAACCCAACATTAATTAAAATTAGCACGTCAAAAGAAGCTTGAGCATGATTAAGCTCAAGTGTATGCATAGCGGACAAGCCTATCTATATTTCATGCGACAATCCAGTATGCAAGTTTCAAACTCAAGACCTCAAAGCAAGCAAGTGTCCAAAGACTTGAGTCTACATGCTGGAACCAACTCAACTGCACCCCGAATGACGAGAAAGGATTTAAGCGCTGCATATGGTTTAGGTCTGAGAGTGATGGAACAGAGTGATGGAGATATCTATGGGAGGAATAAGTCAGCAACATCATTCTAACAACAAATGAAGAAAGGGAGAGAGGTAGGCTCACAATAAACGAAGACTTAATCGTCTCTAAAGATTTCAAGTTAACTTGAAAGAATCATTGACACAGAGACATGTTGTGTGAGCTTGGAGACTTCGAAATTAGGAAGTCCAAATTCAAGGCCCATAAGATTAGCCCAATATCAAGGCCCGTCAAATTAGCCCAATATCAAGGCCCATAAGATTAGCCCAAAAGTATCATTCATGTTACAAATAGCATCCACGTTGGGGTGATACGAATATTAGATTATTGGATTATAGATTATTGCAATGTGGTAACGAGAATATTAGACTATCATTACCCAAATAGGGCCATCTTGCCTGAAGTCTTTATCATTATTACATCCTCGCCGAAGTGCCCAGAATTGCTTAATAAGCACCAAGAAAGAAAATATAATTCAGCACTATTATTCTTAACTCATGCTCTCTTTATATTCAGTACTTATTCAGCTTGGTTAAGCCATGGTCTCCTACTTGTGTGTTCTCTATATAAGTTTTCAAGCGAGAAAAACCTATATTTTTTAGTTCATAAACGCAGAGCATCTATAACCCAGAAGAGTTGCATGTGTGTTACCTTTGCACAATTGAACTCGTACAGTTTCACCATATTGATATATCGAAAACTTGCTATACAGATATTATTATAAATAATTGTTTAATGGCTACATGGATTAGCGCCTAGTACCTCGTCCTCCTTCGATATTTAGTTGGGTCATTACATGAGCCGTCAAAAGAAAGCAAACTTCAGACGAGGAAAGTGCAAGACCCACAATATTCAAGCGATGATCCGAACTTAAGATGGAAAAATGCAAGTAAATTTAACAGAGCACCCCATAGACAAGCAAAGGAGTCATGTTGTCCTCCTCCATAAAACATTGATTCCTTTACTCCATAATATTGTCTACTACGTTTATTTTGTATCATGCTGAATCCTCGTAAACCTATAGACAGCCCAGCGTAATTATAAAGTAAATTTACAGTAGCTCCCATTTCTTATCTTAGCGCTTATAGATAGTTGCAAAACGACATACCACCTTGAGTCATGGATAACACATGTCCTCTTTTAATCACGCTTTATTAGCGAAGATATTGTGGCGGTTCAGTCTAGAGAAGGAGAGTCTTTGGAGAAAGGTAATCGATTCTAGGCTTGACTCGCGTAGGGGCTGGTGTTCTAGCCTGGTTGTGGGTCAACGGGGGATTTGAGTGCGTTGGGATCAGTTCGCGGAGAGTGTGAGGTTTAAGGTCTGGTCTAGGGAACCATGTTCTCTTCTGTGATGATTTGTGGGCGGGAGCGATGAAGAGGGGGTGGGGATGTTAGGTTTAGGCCTAAACGTGCAAAACTGGGAGGTCAATGACTTGGTAGCTTTTCACAGTAATCTTTATCGCATGCAATTCATCAAGGGGGATCAAATTCTACGGTGTTCATTCTTATTATTCCTCATTTGTATGGGACACATATGTATCCTAAGTCCCAGCTCCTTTCATATAATACGTGGAGGCTCTTTTGAAGGTTTGCAACTTTGCATGGTGTGCAGCTTGTGACAGGATCTTGACAAATGACAACTTGGTTCGGTGTCAGCAGGTGTTAGTGAACAAATGGTGTTACATGTCAAAGTCAAGTTCCGATCAGTTAACCACCTTCTGTTGCATTGTCCTGCTGTGAGGTCCTTCTGGGGTCTGGTTCTATGGATGTTTGGCATTTGCTATGTAACTCCTGATACAGTTTTTGAGTTTCTGATTGCCTGGGGAGAACTTCAGGTGGATAGAGAGAGAGACGGAAGGTTTGGAGGTTGGCTCATTTGGTGATTTGGAGGGTGCGCAATTGAGAAACCTTTGATGAGATTCGTATGTCAGATGCCTTTGTTCAAGGGCTAATCCTTCAGTTGTTGGAACGGCACTCCTGGATACAGCGAATTTTGATTGACCATTTGTTATATTTCGTGAATTCCTTAGCATGTTTGATTTTTAGTAGCATTTTTACTTCTGATGGGTAGGTTATGCGAGAACGACCTACAGTGCGTCTGTAAATAATTATTTTTCTACTAGTTTAATACTTTATTTACTACCTATACAAAAATGTTTTCCCTTTTTTTTACCCTATTGAACTTAAGTTATCGATACTCAAGTTATTTCTCATTAGATGAGTAATTCAAGTGAGATTCAGTAAATGAACCAATAATTATTCTGAGTGGACCATGGTTCAGATATTTAAGGCATTTGCTGAGCATTCATTGATTGGTTGTAGTCTATAACTTGTTGATAAATCATGTCAAATTGTATGGTTCTTTTGGAAACTGGGTACCTTTCAGATCATCTATATACTAATAGAGGTGGGTCTTTTACTGTTCATCAACGGTTATGTGCATAAATTTCTACCGTTGGATTGAATAGCTTCTACCCTTTAGATCTTTGCCACCTGTCAATATGCTCTCAACTCTACATTTCTTCTCATCTGACATCATAGTACTAAAGTTAAGGAGAAAACCTGTCATTGGGCCACATAACTAAAAGATTGAAGAAGAAAAAAAATTGGGTTTTTCGTTTTTTTTTAAGGAAAAAAGTGGGTTTTTAGTTTACTTGCTGTAGATACTGCTTTCTGAGCTGACAGATCTTGGCCACGTGGCAGCCATCCAGCACACCATATTGTACTCCACACACACTGGATCACCAACCGAGCTGATCCATGTGGGGGCTGCGAGACAGAGCCCTCGCATACCACTGCACGGGACTTGTAGGGACTTTGTGGTTTGGAGGCTAGAGTAAGCCCTGTCGCGTGTGAGCCAAGCCCGCACGCGACCTTTAGTAACTGTTTTGAGAGATTTATGGCACGAGCCGCATAACAATTCAGCCCTCTGGACCGAAATGGTCGCAGGCGTAGCCGCAGATAGCTGCTCCAAAATCCAGATGGCTTCAGTAAGAAACAGCCTCCTGTCGAAGGGCCCTATCTCCAGAGATCTCACAAACGACTGCGGGTAGGTCAGACGCATTCGAACCACCCAGTCTACATCGGTTTGCTTCAAACCTGAGGAGACGTCAAAAATAAGTTATGATGTCAAAACTCGCAAGCGAATAATGCGATGTGCGAACAGTAAAGCTCTACTTACCAGTTCCTTCCAGAATCTCATGAAGGGAAGGAATGCGGGCTGCCGGGTTGTTCGAAGATTGCCCTCGCTCCATAGCTCTCCTATCAGCTGCGAGCTCCAATCTCTCGTAGTCGGGAGGAAGAGTGTAGGCCGCACCAGCTGCGACTGCATTCCCAACCTGCGAGCCCCAAATGCTCCACGCAGGAATAGGTACCTCGGGCTCAGTCGTCGCCGGAGGCGAAGGGACAGCCGAAGTCGCTTGGCGAAGGACACTCTCAGATGCGAACGCATTAGCAGCACTTGTCCTTACTTCCTCAGCACTAGCATGGACATCTTCATCCATCAGCACAGTATCAGCTCCAGCATCGTCGGAAAGCTCGATGATGTCCTCAAGAGGCTCACCCGCGTGGTCAGCAGCTGCGACGGGCTTCTCGGTATGGGAGCTCGGAATTGGAACATAGGACGCAGAAGGCCGACTTCTCTGCTCCAGCTCAGGTTCCTCAGCATAACATGCGACATTAAAAGCGATGACATGAGGTAACTTGCGTTATAAGTTATATTGCTATCTTTGCTAAAGTTAAGAGAAAGCACCTCCACGCGAAGGTGGGATTGAGGTATCCTCATCATACACTAAGGACGTGGAACCATGCCCTATCAGTGTGTCAATATGCTCTCATCTCTACATTTCTTCTCATCTGACATCATAGTACTAAAGTTAAGGAGAAAACCTGTCATGGGGCCACATAACTAAAAGATTGAAGAAAAGAAAAATTGGGTTTTTCGTTTTTTTTTAAGGAAAAAAGTGGGTTTTTAGTTTACTTGCAAATTTTCTTGATATTTAAATTTATATGATTCTACATCTATATACTAATAGAGGTCGGTCTTTTACTTTTCATCAACGGTTATGTGCATGAATTTCTACCGTTGGATTGAATAGCATCTACCCTTTAGATCTTTGCCACTTGTCAATATGCTCTCATCTCTACATTTCTTCTCATCTGACATCATAGTACTAAAGTTAAGGAGAAAACTTGTCATGGGGCCACATAACTAAAAGATTGAAGAAAAGAAAAATTGGGTTTTTCGTTTTTTTTAAGGAAAAAAGTGGGTTTTTAGTTTACTTGCAAATTTTCTTGATATTTAAATGTATATGATTCTACATCTATATTAATAGAGGTGGGTCTTTTACTGTTCATCGACGGTTATGTGCATGAATTTCTACCGTTGGATTGAATAGCTTCTACCCTTTAGATCTTTGCCACCTGTCAATATGCTCTCATCTCTACATTTCTTGTCATCTGACATCATAGCACTAAAGTTAAGGTGAAAACCTGTCATGGGGCCACATAACTAAAAGATTGAAGAAAAGAAAAATTGGGTTTTTCGTTTTTTTAAGGAAAAAAGTGGATTTTTAGTTTACTTGCAAATTTTCTTGATATTTAAATTTATATGATTCTAAAATTAAGTAAATTATATGTATGGCTGGATATATTCTTTACGTCGATCTTAAAACTTATTACTTTTATTTGATAATATCAATTTTAAAAAAGTCAATAAATAGTTAGTGTGATCTTAATCTCGGGTAGTAGTCCCAACGGGACGGGTATTTCACTAGTATACTAATAGAGGTGGGTCTTTTACTGTTTATTAACGGTTATGTGCATGAATTTCTACCGTTGGATTGAATAGCTTCTACCCTTTAGATCTTTAGCACTTGTCAATATGCTCTCATCTCTACATTTCTTCTCATCTGACATCATAGTACTAAAGTTAAGGAGAAAACATGTCATGGGGCTACATAACTAAAAGATTGAAGAAAAGAAAAATTGGGTTTTTCGTTTTTTTTAAGGAAAAAGTGGGTTTTTAGTTTACTTGCAAATTTTCTTGATATTTAAATTTATATGATTCTACATCTATATACTAATAGAGGTCGGTCTTTTACTTTTCATCAACGGTTATGTGCATGAATTTCTACCGTTGGATTGAATAACATCTACCCTTTAGATCTTTGCCACTTGTCAATATGCTCTCATCTCTACATTTCTTCTCATCTGACATCATAGTACTAAAGTTAAGGAGAAAACTTGTCATGGGGCCACATAACTAAAAGATTGAAGAAAAGAAAAATTGGGTTTTTCGTTTTTTTTAAGGAAAAAAGTGGGTTTTTAGTTTACTTGCAAATTTTCTTGATATTTAAATTTATATGATTCTACAATTAAGTATATTATATGTATGGCTGGATGTATTCTTTACGTCGATCTTAAAACTTATTACTTTTATTTGATAATATCAATTTTAAAAAAGTCAATAAATAGTTAGTGTGATCTTAATCTCGGGTAGTAGTCCCAACGGGAAGTATACTAATAGAGGTGGGTCTTTTACTGTTCATCAACGGTTATGTGCATGAATTTCTACCGTTGGATTGAATAGCTTCTACCCTTTAGATCTTTGCCACCTGTCAATATGCTCTCATCTCTACATTTCTTCTCATCTGACATCATAGTACTAAAGTTAAGGAGAAAACCTGTCATGGGCCACATAACTAAAAGATTGAAGAAAAGAAAAATTGGGTTTTTCGTTTTTTTAAGGAAAAAAGTGGGTTTTTAGTTTACTTGCAAATTTTCTTGATATTTAAATTTATATGATTCTACATCTATATACTAATAGAGGTGGGTCTTTTACTGTTCATCAACGGTTATGTGCATGAATTTCTACCGTTGGATTGAATAGCTTCTACCCTTTAGATCTTTGCCACCTGTCAATATGCTCTCATCTCTACATTTCTTCTCATCTGACATCATAGTACTAAAGTTAAGGAGAAAACCTGTCATGGGGCCACATAACTAAAAGATTGAAGAAAAGAAAAATTGGGTATTTCGTTTTTTTAAGGAAAAAAGTGGGTTTTTAGTTTACTTGCAAATTTTCTTGATATTTAAATTTATATGATTCTACAATTAAGTGTATTATATGTATGGCTGGATATATTCTTTACGTCGATCTTAAAACTTATTACTTTTATTTGATAATATCAATTTTAAAAAAGTCAATAAATAGTTATTGTGATCTTAATCTCGGGTAGTAGTCCCAACGGGACGGGTATTTCACTGGTATACTAATAGAGGTGGGTCTTTTACTGTTCATCAACGGTTATGTGCATGAATTTCTACCGTTGGATTGAATAGCTTCTACCCTTTAGATCTTTGCCACCTGTCAATATGCTCTCATCTCTACATTTCTTCTCATCTGACATCATAGTACTAAAGTTAAGGAGAAACTTGTCATGGGGCCACATAACTAAAAGATTGAAGAAACGAAAAATTGGGTTTTCGTTATTTTTAAGGAAAAAAGTGGGTTTTTAGTTTACTTGCAAATTTTCTTGATAAATTTATATGATTCTACATCTATATACTAATAGAGGTGGGTCTTTTACTGTTCATCAACGGTTATAGGCATGAATTTCTACCGTTGGATTGAATAGCTTCTACCCTTTAGATCTTTGCCACCTGTCAAAATGCTCTCATCTCTACATTTCATCTCATCTGACATCATAGTACTAAAGTTAAGGAGAAAACCTGTCATGGGGCCACATAACTAAAAGATTGAAGAAAAGAAAAATTGGGTTTTTCGTTTTTTTTAGGGAAAAAAGTGGGTTTTTAGTTTACTTGCAAATTTTCTTGATATTTAAATTTATATGATTCTACATCTATATACTAATAGAGGTGGGTCTTTTACTGTTCATCAACGGTTATGTGCATGAATTTCTACCGTTGGATTGAATAGCTTCTACCCTTTAGATCTTTGCCACCTGTCAATATGCCCTCATCTCTACATTTCTTCTCATCTGACATCATAGTACTAAAGTTAAGGAGAAAACCTGTCATGGGGCCACATAACTAAAAGATTGAAGAAAAGAAAAATTGGGTTTTTCGTTTTTTTTAAGGAAAAAAGTGGGTTTTTAGTTTACTTGCAAATTTTCTTGATATTTAAATTTATATGATTCTACAATTAAGTATATTATATGTATGGCTGGATGTATTCTTTACGTCGATCTTAAAACTTATTACTTTTATTTGATAATATCAATTTTAAAAAAGTCAATAAATAGTTAGTGTGATCTTAATCTCGGGTAGTAGTCCCAACGGGACGGGTATTTCACTAGTATACTAATAGAGGTGGGTCTTTTACTGTTCATCAACGGTTATGTGCATGAATTTCTACCGTTGGATTGAATAGCTTCTACCCTTTAGATCTTTGCCACCTGTCAATATGCTCTCATCTCTACATTTCTTCTCATCTGACATCATAGTACTAAAGTTCAGGAGAAAACCTGTCCTGGGGCCACATAACTAAAGGATTGAAGAAAAGAAAAATTGGGTTTTTCGTTTTTTTTAAGGAAAAAGTGGGTTTTTAGTTTACTTGCAAATTTTCTTGATATTTAAATTTATATGATTCTACATCTATATACTAATAGAGGTCGGTCTTTTACTTTTCATCAACGGTTATGTGCATGAATTTCTACCGTTGGATTGAATAGCATCTACCCTTTAGATCTTTGCCACTTGTCAATATGCTCTCATCTCTACATTTCTTCTCATCTGACATCATAGTACTAAAGTTAAGGAGAAAACTTGTCATGGGGCCACATAACTAAAAGATTGAAGAAAAGAAAAATTGGGTTTTTCGTTTTTTTTAAGGAAAAAAGTGGGTTTTTAGTTTACTTGCAAATTTTCTTGATATTTAAATTTATATGATTCTACAATTAAGTATATTATATGTATGGCTGGATATATTCTTTACGTCGATCTTAAAACTTATTACTTTTATTTGATAATATCAATTTTAAAAAAGTCAATAAATAGTTAGTGTGATCTTAATCTCGGGTAGTAGTCCCAACGGGAAGTATACTAATAGAGGTGGGTCTTTTACTGTTCATCAACGGTTATGTGCATGAATTTCTACCGTTGGATTGAATAGCTTCTACCATTTAGATCTTTGCCACCTGTCAATATGCTCTCATCTCTACATTTCTTCTCATCTGACATCATAGTACTAAAGTTAAGGAGAAAACCTGTCATGGGCCACATAACTAAAAGATTGAAGAAAAGAAAAATTGGGCTTTTCGTTTTTTTAAGGAAAAAAGTGGGTTTTTAGTTTACTTGCAAATTTTCTTGATATTTAAATTTATATGATTCTACATCTATATACTAATAGAGGTGGGTCTTTTACTGTTCATCAACGGTTATGTGCATGAATTTCTACCGTTGGATTGAATAGCTTCTACCCTTTAGATCTTTGCCACCTGTCAATATGCTCTCATCTCTACATTTCTTCTCATCTGACATCATAGTACTAAAGTTAAGGAGAAAACCTGTCATGGGGCCACATAACTAAAAGATTGAAGAAAAGAAAAATTGGGTATTTCGTTTTTTTAAGGAAAAAAGTGGGTTTTTAGTTTACTTGCAAATTTTCTTGATATTTAAATTTATATGATTCTACAATTAAGTGTATTATATGTATGGCTGGATATATTCTTTACGTCGATCTTAAAACTTATTACTTTTATTTGATAATATCAATTTTAAAAAAGTCAATAAATAGTTATTGTGATCTTAATCTCGGGTAGTAGTCCAAACGGGACGGGTATTTCACTGGTATACTAATAGAGGTGGGTCTTTTACTGTTCATCAACGGTTATGTGCATGAATTTCTACCGTTGGATTGAATAGCTTCTACCCTTTAGATCTTTGCCACCTGTCAATATGCTCTCATCTCTACATTTCTTCTCATCTGACATCATAGTACTAAAGTTAAGGAGAAACTTGTCATGGGGCCACATAACTAAAAGATTGAAGAAACGAAAAATTGGGTTTTCGTTATTTTTAAGGAAAAAAGTGGGTTTTTAGTTTACTTGCAAATTTTCTTGATAAATTTATATGATTCTACATCTATATACTAATAGAGGTGGGTCTTTTACTGTTCATCAACGGTTATAGGCATGAATTTCTACCGTTGGATTGAATAGCTTCTACCCTTTAGATCTTTGCCACCTGTCAAAATGCTCTCATCTCTACATTTCATCTCATCTGACATCATAGTACTAAAGTTAAGGAGAAAACCTGTCATGGGGCCACATAACTAAAAGATTGAAGAAAAGAAAAATTGGGTTTTTCGTTTTTTTTAGGGAAAAAAGTGGGTTTTTAGTTTACTTGCAAATTTTCTTGATATTTAAATTTATATGATTCTACATCTATATACTAATAGAGGTGGGTCTTTTACTGTTCATCAACGGTTATGTGCATGAATTTCTACCGTTGGATTGAATAGCTTCTACCCTTTAGATCTTTGCCACCTGTCAATATGCCCTCATCTCTACATTTCTTCTCATCTGACATCATAGTACTAAAGTTAAGGAGAAAACCTGTCATGGGGCCACATAACTAAAAGATTGAAGAAAAGAAAAATTGGGTTTTTCGTTTTTTTTAAGGAAAAAAGTGGGTTTTTAGTTTACTTGCAAATTTTCTTGATATTTAAATTTATATGATTCTACAATTAAGTATATTATATGTATGGCTGGATGTATTCTTTACGTCGATCTTAAAACTTATTACTTTTATTTGATAATATCAATTTTAAAAAAGTCAATAAATAGTTAGTGTGATCTTAATCTCGGGTAGTAGTCCCAACGGGACGGGTATTTCACTAGTATACTAATAGAGGTGGGTCTTTTACTGTTCATCAACGGTTATGTGCATGAATTTCTACCGTTGGATTGAATAGCTTCTACCCTTTAGATCTTTGCCACCTGTCAATATGCTCTCATCTCTACATTTCTTCTCATCTGACATCATAGTACTAAAGTTCAGGAGAAAACCTGTCCTGGGGCCACATAACTAAAGGATTGAAGAAAAGAAAAATTGGGTTTTTCGTTTTTTTTAAGGAAAAAGTGGGTTTTTAGTTTACTTGCAAATTTTCTTGATATTTAAATTTATATGATTCTACATCTATATACTAATAGAGGTCGGTCTTTTACTTTTCATCAACGGTTATGTGCATGAATTTCTACCGTTGGATTGAATAGCATCTACCCTTTAGATCTTTGCCACTTGTCAATATGCTCTCATCTCTACATTTCTTCTCATCTGACATCATAGTACTAAAGTTAAGGAGAAAACTTGTCATGGGGCCACATAACTAAAAGATTGAAGAAAAGAAAAATTGGGTTTTTCGTTTTTTTTAAGGAAAAAAGTGGGTTTTTAGTTTACTTGCAAATTTTCTTGATATTTAAATTTATATGATTCTACAATTAAGTATATTATATGTATGGCTGGATATATTCTTTACGTCGATCTTAAAACTTATTACTTTTATTTGATAATATCAATTTTAAAAAAGTCAATAAATAGTTAGTGTGATCTTAATCTCGGGTAGTAGTCCCAACGGGAAGTATACTAATAGAGGTGGGTCTTTTACTGTTCATCAACGGTTATGTGCATGAATTTCTACCGTTGGATTGAATAGCTTCTACCATTTAGATCTTTGCCACCTGTCAATATGCTCTCATCTCTACATTTCTTCTCATCTGACATCATAGTACTAAAGTTAAGGAGAAAACCTGTCATGGGCCACATAACTAAAAGATTGAAGAAAAGAAAAATTGGGCTTTTCGTTTTTTTAAGGAAAAAAGTGGGTTTTTAGTTTACTTGCAAATTTTCTTGATATTTAAATTTATATGATTCTACATCTATATACTAATAGAGGTGGGTCTTTTACTGTTCATCAACGGTTATGTGCATGAATTTCTACCGTTGGATTGAATAGCTTCTACCCTTTAGATCTTTGCCACCTGTCAATATGCTCTCATCTCTACATTTCTTCTCATCTGACATCATAGTACTAAAGTTAAGGAGAAAACCTGTCATGGGGCCACATAACTAAAAGATTGAAGAAAAGAAAAATTGGGTATTTCGTTTTTTTAAGGAAAAAAGTGGGTTTTTAGTTTACTTGCAAATTTTCTTGATATTTAAATTTATATGATTCTACAATTAAGTGTATTATATGTATGGCTGGATATATTCTTTACGTCGATCTTAAAACTTATTACTTTTATTTGATAATATCAATTTTAAAAAAGTCAATAAATAGTTATTGTGATCTTAATCTCGGGTAGTAGTCCAAACGGGACGGGTATTTCACTGGTATACTAATAGAGGTGGGTCTTTTACTGTTCATCAACGGTTATGTGCATGAATTTCTACCGTTGGATTGAATAGCTTCTACCCTTTAGATCTTTGCCACCTGTCAATATGCTCTCATCTCTACATTTCTTCTCATCTGACATCATAGTACTAAAGTTAAGGAGAAACTTGTCATGGGGCCACATAACTAAAAGATTGAAGAAACGAAAAATTGGGTTTTCGTTATTTTTAAGGAAAAAAGTGGGTTTTTAGTTTACTTGCAAATTTTCTTGATAAATTTATATGATTCTACATCTATATACTAATAGAGGTGGGTCTTTTACTGTTCATCAACGGTTATAGGCATGAATTTCTACCGTTGGATTGAATAGCTTCTACCCTTTAGATCTTTGCCACCTGTCAAAATGCTCTCATCTCTACATTTCATCTCATCTGACATCATAGTACTAAAGTTAAGGAGAAAACCTGTCATGGGGCCACATAACTAAAAGATTGAAGAAAAGAAAAATTGGGTTTTTCGTTTTTTTTAGGGAAAAAAGTGGGTTTTTAGTTTACTTGCAAATTTTCTTGATATTTAAATTTATATGATTCTACATCTATATACTAATAGAGGTGGGTCTTTTACTGTTCATCAACGGTTATGTGCATGAATTTCTACCGTTGGATTGAATAGCTTCTACCCTTTAGATCTTTGCCACCTGTCAATATGCCCTCATCTCTACATTTCTTCTCATCTGACATCATAGTACTAAAGTTAAGGAGAAAACCTGTCATGGGGCCACATAACTAAAAGATTTTTTTTTTTGAAAATGGGTTTTTCGTTTTTTTTAAGGAAAAAAGTGGGTTTTTAGTTTACTTGCAAATTTTCTTGATATTTAAATTTATATGATTCTACAATTAAGTATATTATATGTATGGCTGGATGTATTCTTTACGTCGATCTTAAAACTTATTACTTTTATTTGATAATATCAATTTTAAAAAAGTCAATAAATAGTTAGTGTGATCTTAATCTCGGGTAGTAGTCCCAACGGGACGGGTATTTCACTAGTATACTAATAGAGGTGGGTCTTTTACTGTTCATCAACGGTTATGTGCATGAATTTCTACCGTTGGATTGAATAGCTTCTACCCTTTAGATCTTTGCCACCTGTCAATATGCTCTCATCTCTACATTTCTTCTCATCTGACATCATAGTACTAAAGTTAAGGAGAAAACCTGTCCTGGGGCCACATAACTAAAGGATTGAAGAAAAGAAAAATTGGGTTTTTCGTTTTTTTTAAGGAAAAAGTGGGTTTTTAGTTTACTTGCAAATTTTCTTGATATTTAAATTTATATGATTCTACATCTATATACTAATAGAGGTCGGTCTTTTACTTTTCATCAACGGTTATGTGCATGAATTTCTACCGTTGGATTGAATAGCATCTACCCTTTAGATCTTTGCCACTTGTCAATATGCTCTCATCTCTACATTTCTTCTCATCTGACATCATAGTACTAAAGTTAAGGAGAAAACTTGTCATGGGGCCACATAACTAAAAGATTGAAGAAAAGAAAAATTGGGTTTTTCGTTTTTTTTAAGGAAAAAAGTGGGTTTTTAGTTTACTTGCAAATTTTCTTGATATTTAAATTTATATGATTCTACAATTAAGTATATTATATGTATGGCTGGATATATTCTTTACGTCGATCTTAAAACTTATTACTTTTATTTGATAATATCAATTTTAAAAAAGTCAATAAATAGTTAGTGTGATCTTAATCTCGGGTAGTAGTCCCAACGGGAAGTATACTAATAGAGGTGGGTCTTTTACTGTTCATCAACGGTTATGTGCATGAATTTCTACCGTTGGATTGAATAGCTTCTACCCTTTAGATCTTTGCCACCTGTCAATATGCTCTCATCTCTACATTTCTTCTCATCTGACATCATAGTACTAAAGTTAAGGAGAAAACCTGTCATGGGCCACATAACTAAAAGATTGAAGAAAAGAAAAATTGGGCTTTTCGTTTTTTTAAGGAAAAAAGTGGGTTTTTAGTTTACTTGCAAATTTTCTTGATATTTAAATTTATATGATTCTACATCTATATACTAATAGAGGTGGGTCTTTTACTGTTCATCAACGGTTATGTGCATGAATTTCTACCGTTGGATTGAATAGCTTCTACCCTTTAGATCTTTGCCACCTGTCAATATGCTCTCATCTCTACATTTCTTCTCATCTGACATCATAGTACTAAAGTTAAGGAGAAAACCTGTCATGGGGCCACATAACTAAAAGATTGAAGAAAAGAAAAATTGGGTATTTCGTTTTGTTAAGGAAAAAAGTGGGTTTTAGTTTACTTGCAAATTTTCTTGATATTTAAATTTATATGATTCTACAATTAAGTGTATTATATGTATGGCTGGATATATTCTTTACGTCGATCTTAAAACTTATTACTTTTATTTGATAATATCAATTTTAAAAAAGTCAATAAATAGTTATTGTGATCTTAATCTCGGGTAGTAGTCCCAACGGGACGGGTATTTCACTGGTATACTAATAGAGGTGGGTCTTTTACTGTTCATCAACGGTTATGTGCATGAATTTCTACCGTTGGATTGAATAGCTTCTACCCTTTAGATCTTTGCCACCTGTCAATATGCTCTCATCTCTACATTTCTTCTCATCTGACATCATAGTACTAAAGTTAAGGAGAAACTTGTCATGGGGCCACATAACTAAAAGATTGAAGAAACGAAAAATTGGGTTTTCGTTATTTTTAAGGAAAAAAGTGGGTTTTTAGTTTACTTGCAAATTTTCTTGATATTTAAATTTATATGATTCTACATCTATATACTAATAGAGGTGGGCCTTTTACTGTTCATCAACGGTTATGTGCATGAACTTCTACCGTTGGATTGAAAAGCTTCTACCCTTTAGATCTTTGCCACCTGTCAATATGCTCTCATCTCTACATTTCTTCTCATCTGACATCATAGTACTAAAGTTAAGGAGAAAACCTGTCATGGGGCCACATAACTAAAAGATTGAAGAAAAGAAAAATTGGGTCTTTCCTTTTTTTTAAGGAAAAAAGTGGGTTTTTAGTGTTCTTGCAAATTTTCTTGATATTTAAATTTATATGATTCTACAATTAAGTATATTATATGTATGGCTGGATATATTCTTTACGTCGATCTTAAAACTTATTACTTTTATTTGGTAATATCAATTTTTAAAAAGTCAATAAATAGTTAGTGTGTTCTTAATCTCGGGTAGTAGTCCCAACGGGACGGGTATTTCACTAGTATACTAATAGAGGTGGGTCTTTTACTGTTCATCAACAGTTATGTGCATGAATTTCTACCGTTGGATTGAATAGCTTCTACCCTTTAGATCTTTGCCACCTGTCAATATGCTCTCATCTCTACATTTCTTCTCATCTGACATCATAGTACTAAAGTTAAGGAGAAAACCTGTCATGGGGCCACATAACTAAAACATTGAAGAAAAGAAAAATTGGGTTTTTCATTTTTTTTAAACAAAAAAGTGGGTTTTTAGTTTACTTGCAAATTTTCTTGATATTTAAATTTATATGATTCTACATCTATATACTAATAGAGGTGGGTCTTTTACTGTTCATCAACGGTTATGTGCATGAATTTCTACCGTTGGATTGAATAGCTTCTACCCTTTAGATCTTTGCCACCTGTCAATATGCTCTCATCTCTACCTTTCTTCTCATCTGACATCATAGTACTAAAGTTAAGGAGAAAACCTGTCATGGGGCCACATAACTAAAAGACTGAAGAAAAGAAAATTTGGGTTTTTCGTTTTTTTTTAAGGAAAAAAGTGGGTTTTTAGTTTACTTGCAAATTTTCTTGATATTTAAATTTATATGATTCTACAATTAAGTATATTATATGTATGGCTGGATATATTCTTTACGTCGATCTTAAAACTTATTACTTTTATTTGATAATATCAATTTTAAAAAAGTCAATAAATAGTTAGTGTGATCTTAATCTCGGGTAGTAGTCCCAACGGGACGGGTATTTCACAAGTATACTGATAGAGGTGGGTCTTTTACTGTTCATCAACGGTTATGTGCATGAATTTCTACCGTTGGATTGAATAGCTTCTACCCTTTAGATCTTTGCCACCTGTCAATATGCTCTCATCTCTACATTTCTTCTCATCTGACATCATAGTACTAAAGTTAAGGAGAAAACCTGTCATGGGGACACATAACTAAAAGTTTGAAGAAAAGAAAAATTGGGTTTTTGGTTTTTTTTTAGGAAAAAAGTGGGTTTTTAGTTTACTTGCAATTTTTCTTGATATTTAAATTTATATGATTCTACATCTATATACTAATAGAGGTGGGTCTTTTACTGTTCATCAACGGTTATGTGCATGAATTTCTACCGTTGGAATAAATAGCTTCTACCCTTTAGATCTTTGCCACCTGTCAATATGCTCTCATCTCTACATTTCTTCTCATCTGACATCATAGTACTAAAGTTAAGGAGAAAACCTGTCATGGGGCCACATAACTAAAAGATTGAAGAAAAGAAAAATTGGGTACTACGTTTTTTTAAGGAAAAAAGTGGGTTTTTAGTTTACTTGCAAATTTTCTTGATATTTAAATTTAGGCTTAATTACTTAATGCATACCCCCAATATAGCGAAACTAACACATTACAACCCCCACTACTAGAATAAGCTTAATGCATCCCCCAGTTGCAAAATATCCTACTTATTGAAACTGGTAAAAAAGTCCATCCAAACATCATCCATATGCGGAGGGTATATTTTTCAATACAAAAATAACACATTTTTATTAGAAATAAAAGAAATAGAAGATGAGAAGTTAAAGAAGAAGAATACGCAGAGTGGAAGGGCAGGAGGAGATGAATAAGGATAAGAAGAAGAATAAGGGAGCATAACATAGTTGCTCTGGTATCTTTCTTGATTTAATTCTTTTATTCCTGTGTCCATGTAATCCCCTTCTTCCTCTCTTGCTCCGATGTAGATCCACCTTTTCCACCAGCATCGTGCCTTGTTGCGGAGCCATGACTGCCGCCGTCTCCCATCCGGAAAAACCACTTCCAAAACCGCAATTCGTCATCTTATCGAATAATCTGGAGAACCCTCAATGGTGATTGTTGTTCTCTCTCACAATTGTAACTCTGCCTCTGTCACTCTGGATGTTTAATTGGAGGTTTGTGTTTGTGCCTTTTTGACCATGTATCTCGATTCGAGGGTTCAATGGTTTTATTGAGGTTTGAGTCATTGACTTGGAGGATGGCGAAGGTGGCAGCAACGGGGTATGGTTGATTGCGAATTTCGATGCGGTGTTTCTGGGTGGCTTATTGGCGATGTATTGGCTGGAATTCATGGCGGCCGGAGAACATGGTCAAACTTGGTTTTATGGGTTGATTAGAACCAGGTATAGGCCAAGGAAAGTACGGGACATAGGGAGGTTGTGTTTAAGTGGGTTGTGCTCATCAGGATCCATGGTGGCAGCGGCAGGTGGTGGCGTAGTCGCCGGAATCTGGGCTGGTTATGGCGGCCCCGGTGGAATATGCATCGGTGTTCATACTTTACTTTTAAGGGGTTAGACAGTTTTCCCTCAATAAAATGTTCTTTTTGGTCAACTAACGGAGCATTCCGTTAAGTATTGGATGAAACATTTTTACCAGTTTCAATAAGTAGGATATTTTGCAACTGGGGGATGCATTAAGCTTATTCTAGTAGTGGGGGTTGCAATGTGTTAGTTTCGCTATATGGGGGGTATGCATTAAGTAATTAAGCCTTAAATTTATATGATTCTACAATTAAGTGTATTATATGTATGGCTGGATATATTCTTTACGTCGATCTTAAAACTTATTACTTTTATTTGATAATATCAATTTTAAAAAAGTCAATAAATAGCTAGTGTGATCTTAATCTCGGGTAGTAGTCCCAACGGGACGGGTATTTCACTAGTATACTAATAGAGGTGGGTCTTTTACTGTTCATCAACAGTTATGTGCATGAATTTCTACCGTTGGATTGAATAGCTTCTACCCTTTAGATCTTTGCCACCTGTCAATATGCTCTCATCTCTACATTTCTTCTCATCAGACATCATAGTACTAAAGTTAAGGAGAAAACCTGTCATGGGGCCACATAACTAAAAGAATGAAGAAAAGAAAATTTGGGTTTTCGTTTTTTTTTAAGGAAAAAAGTGGGTTTTCAGTTTACTTGCAAATTTTCTTGATATTTAAATTTATATGATTCTACATCTATATACTAATAGAGGTGGGTCTTTTACTGTTCATCAACGGTTATGGGCATGAATTTCTACCGTTGGATTGAATAGCTTCTACCCTTTAGATCTTTGCCACCTGTCAATATGCTCTCATCTCTACATTTCATCTCATCTGACATCATAGTACTAAAGTTAAGGAAAAAACCTGTCATGGGGCCACATAACTAAAAGATTGAAGAAAAGAAAAATTGGGTTTTTCGTTTTTTTTAGGGAAAAAAGTGGTTTTTTAGTTTACTTGCAAATTTTCTTGATATTTAAATTTATATGATTCTACATCTATATACTAATAGAGGTGGGTCTTTTTCTGTTCATCAACGGTTATGTGCATGAATTTCTACCGTTGGATTGAATAGCTTCTACCCTTTAGATCTTTGCCACCTTTCAATATGCTCTCATCTCTACATTTCTTCTCATCTGACATCATAGTACTAAAGTTAAGGAGAAAACCTGTCATGGGGCCACATAACCAAAAGATTGAAGAAAAGAAAAATTGGGTTTTTCGTTTTTTTTAAGGAAAAAAGTGGGTTTTGAGTTTACTTGCAAATTTTCTTGATATTTAAATTTATATGATTCTACATCTATATACTAATAGAGGTGGGTCTTTTACTGTTCATCAACGGTTATGTGCATGAACTTCTACCGTTGGATTGAATAGCTTCTACCCTTTAGATCTTTGCCACCTGTCAATATGCTCTCATCTCTACATTTCTTCTCATCTGACATCATAGTACTAAAGTTAAGGAGAAAACCTGTCATGGGGCCACATAACTAAAAGATTGAATAAAAGAAAAATTGGGTCTTTCGTTTTTTTTAAGGAAAAAAGTGGGTTTTTAGTGTTCTTGCAAATTTTCTTGATATTTAAATTTATATGATTCTACAATTAAGTATATTATATGTATGGCTGGATATATTCTTTACGTCGATCTTAAAACTTATTACTTTTATTTGGTAATATCAATTTTAAAAAAGTCAATAAATAGTTAGTGTGTTCTTAATCTCGGGTAGTAGTCCCAACGGGACGGGTATTTCACTAGTATACTAATAGAGGTGGGTCTTTTACTGTTCATCAACAGTTATGTGCATGAATTTCTACCGTTGGATTGAATAGCTTCTACCCTTTAGATCTTTGCCACCTGTCAATATGCTCTCATCTCTACATTTCTTCTCATCTGACATCATAGTACTAAAGTTAAGGAGAAAACCTGTCATGGGGCCACATAACTAAAACACTGAAGAAAAGAAAAATTGGGTTTTTCATTTTTTTTAAACAAAAAGTGGGTTTTTAGTTTACTTGCAAATTTTCTTGATATTTAAATTTATATGATTCTACATCTATATACTAATAGAGGTGGGTCTTTTACTGTTCATCAACGGTTATGTGCATGAATTTCTACCGTTGGATTGAATAGCTTCTACCCTTTAGATCTTTGCCACCTGTCAATATGCTCTCATCTCTACCTTTCTTCTCATCTGACATCATAGTACTAAAGTTAAGGAGAAAACCTGTCATGGGGCCACATAACTAAAAGACTGAAGAAAAGAAAAATTGGGTTTTTCGTTTTTTTTTTAAGGAAAAAAGTGGGTTTTTAGTTTACTTGCAAATTTTCTTGATATTTAAATTTATATGATTCTACAATTAAGTATATTATATGTATGGCTGGATATATTCTTTACGTCGATCTTAAAACTTATTACTTTTATTTGATAATATCAATTTTAAAAAAGTCAATAAATAGTTAGTGTGATCTTAATCTCGGGTAGTAGTCCCAACGGGACGGGTATTTCACAAGTATACTAATAGAGGTGGGTCTTTTACTGTTCATCAACGGTTATGTGCATGAATTTCTACCGTTGGATTGAATAGCTTCTACCCTTTAGATCTTTGCCACCTGTCAATATGCTCTCATCTCTACATTTCTTCTCATCTGACATCATAGTACTAAAGTTAAGGAGAAAACCTGTCATGGGGCCACATAACTAAAAGATTGAAGAAAAGAAAAATTGGGTTTTTGGTTTTTTTTAAGGAAAAAAGTGGGTTTTTAGTTTACTTGCAATTTTTCTTGATATTTAAATTTATATGATTCTACATCTATATACTAATAGAGGTGGGTCTTTTACTGTTCATCAACGGTTATGTGCATGAATTTCTACCGTTGGAATAAATAGCTTCTACCCTTTAGATCTTTGCCACCTGTCAATATGCTCTCATCTCTACATTTCTTCTCATCTGACATCATAGTACTAAAGTTAAGGAGAAAACCTGTCATGGGGCCACATAACTAAAAGATTGAAGAAAAGAAAAATTGGGTACTTCGTTTTTTTAAGGAAAAAAGTGGGTTTTTAGTTTACTTGCAAATTTTCTTGATATTTAAATTTAGGCTTAATTACTTAATGCATACCCCCAATATAGCGAAACTAACACATTACTACCCCCACTACTAGAATAAGCTTAATGCATCCCCAGTTGCAAAATATCCTACTTATTAAAACTGGTAAAAAAGTCCATCCAAACATCATCCATATGCGGAGGGTATATTTTTCAATACAAAAATAACACATTTTTATTAGAAATAAAAGAAATAGAAGATGAGAAGTTAAAGAAGAAGAATACGCAGAGTGGAAGGGCAGGAGGAGATGAATAAGGATAAGAAGAAGAATAAGGGAGCAGACCATAGTTGCTCTGGTATCTTTCTTGATTTAATTCTTTTATTCCTGTGTCCATGTAATCCCCTTCTTCCTCTCTTGCTCCGATGTAGATCCACCTTTTCCACCAGCACCGTGCCTTGTTGCGGAGCCATGACTGCCGCCGTCTCCCATCCGGAAAAACCACTTCCAAAACCGCAATTCGTCATCTTATCGAATAATCTGGAGAACCCTCAATGGTGATTGTTGTTCTCTCTCACAATTGTAACTCTGCCTCTGTCACTCTGGATGTTTAATTGGAGGTTTGTGTTTGTGCCTTTTTGACCATGTATCTCGATTCGAGGGTTCAATGGTTTTATTGAGGTTTGAGTCATTGACTTGGAGGATGGCGAAGGTGGCAGCAACGGGGTATGGCTGATTGCGAATTTCGATGCGGTGTTTCTGGGTGGCTTATTGGCGATGTATTGGCTGGAATTCATGGCGGCCGGAGAACATGGTCAAACTTGGTTTTATGGGTTGATTAGAACCAGGTATAGGCCAAGGAAAGTACGGGACATAGGGAGGTTGTGTTTAAGTGGGTTGTGCTCATCAGGATCCATGGTGGCAGCGGCAGGTGGTGGGTAGTCGCCGGAATCTGGGCTGGTTATGGCGGCCCCGGTGGAATATGCATCGGTGTTCATACTTTACTTTTAAGGGGTTAGACAGTTTTCCCTCAATAAAATGTTCTTTTTGGTCAACTAACGGAGCATTCCGTTAAGTATTGGATGAAACTTTTTTACCAGTTTCAATAAGTAGGATATTTTGCAACTGGGGGATGCATTAAGCTTATTCTAGTAGTGGGGGTTGCAATGTGTTAGTTTCGCTATATTGGGGGTATGCATTAAGTAATTAAGCCTTAAATTTATATGATTCTACAATTAAGTGTATTATATGTATGGCTGGATATATTCTTTACGTCGATCTTAAAACTTATTACTTTTATTTGATAATATCAATTTTAAAAAAGTCAATAAATAGCTAGTGTGATCTTAATCTCGGGTAGTAGTTCCAACGGGACGGGTATTTCACTAGTATACTAATAGAGGTGGGTCTTTTACTGTTCATCAACGGTTATGTGCATGAATTTCTACCGTTGGATTGAATAGCTTCTACCCTTTAGATCTTTGCCACCTGTCAATATGCTCTCATCTCTACATTTCTTCTCATCAGACATCATAGTACTAAAGTTAAGGAGAAAACCTGTCATGGGGCCACATAACTAAAAGAATGAAGAAAAGAAAATTTGGGTTTTCGTTTTTTTTTAAGGAAAAAAGTGGGTTTTCAGTTTACTTGCAAATTTTCTTGATATTTAAATTTATATGATTCTACATCTATATATTAATAGAGGTGGGTCTTTTACTGTTCATCAACGGTTATGGGCATGAATTTCTACCGTTGGATTGAAGCTTCTACCCTTTAGATCTTTGCCACCTGTCAATATGCTCTCATCTCTACATTTCATCTCATCTGACATCATAGTACTAAAGTTAAGGAAAAAACCTGTCATGGGGCCACATAACTAAAAGATTGAAGAAAAGAAAAATTGGGTTTTTCGTTTTTTTAGGGAAAAAAGTGGTTTTTTAGTTTACTTGCAAATTTTCTTGATATTTAAATTTATATGATTCTACATCTATATACTAATAGAGGTGGGTCTTTTTCTGTTCATCAACGGTTATGTGCATGAATTTCTACCGTTGGATTGAATAGCTTCTACCCTTTAGATCTATGCCACCTGTCAATATGCTCTCATCTCTACATTTCTTCTCATCTGACATCATAGTACTAAAGTTAAGGAGAAAACCTGTCATGGGGCCACATAACCAAAAGATTGAAGAAAAGAAAAATTGGGTTTTTCGTTTTTTTTAAGGAAAAAAGTGGGTTTTTAGTTTACTTGCAAATTTTCTTGATATTTAAATTTATATGATTCTACAATTAAGTATATTATATGTATGGCTGGATGTATTCTTTACGTCGATCTTAAAACTTATTACTTTTATTTGATAATATCAATTTTAAAAAAGTCAATAAATAGTTAGTGTGATCTTAATCTCGGGTAGTAGTCCCAACGGGACGGGTATTTCACTAGTATACTAATAGAGGTGGGTCTTTTACTGTTCATCAACGGTTATGTGCATGAATTTCTACCGTTGGATTGAATAGCTTCTACCCTTTAGATCTTTGCCACCTGTCAATATGCTCTCATTTCTACATTTCTTCTCATCTGACATCATAGTACTAAAGTTAAGGAGAAAACCTGTCATGGGGCCACATAACTAAAAGATTGAAGAAAAGAAAAATTGGGTACTTCGTTTTTTTAAGGAAAAAAGTGGGTTTTTAGTTTACTTGCAAATTTTCTTGATATTTAAATTTAGGCTTAATTACTTAATGCATACCCCCAATATAGCGAAACTAACACATTACTACCCCCACTACTAGAATAAGCTTAATGCATCCCCAGTTGCAAAATATCCTACTTATTAAAACTGGTAAAAAAGTCCATCCAAACATCATCCATATGCGGAGGGTATATTTTTCAATACAAAAATAACACATTTTTATTAGAAATAAAAGAAATAGAAGATGAGAAGTTAAAGAAGAAGAATACGCAGAGTGGAAGGGCAGGAGGAGATGAATAAGGATAAGAAGAAGAATAAGGGAGCAGACCATAGTTGCTCTGGTATCTTTCTTGATTTAATTCTTTTATTCCTGTGTCCATGTAATCCCCTTCTTCCTCTCTTGCTCCGATGTAGATCCACCTTTTCCACCAGCACCGTGCCTTGTTGCGGAGCCATGACTGCCGCCGTCTCCCATCCGGAAAAACCACTTCCAAAACCGCAATTCGTCATCTTATCGAATAATCTGGAGAACCCTCAATGGTGATTGTTGTTCTCTCTCACAATTGTAACTCTGCCTCTGTCACTCTGGATGTTTAATTGGAGGTTTGTGTTTGTGCCTTTTTGACCATGTATCTCGATTCGAGGGTTCAATGGTTTTATTGAGGTTTGAGTCATTGACTTGGAGGATGGCGAAGGTGGCAGCAACGGGGTATGGCTGATTGCGAATTTCGATGCGGTGTTTCTGGGTGGCTTATTGGCGATGTATTGGCTGGAATTCATGGCGGCCGGAGAACATGGTCAAACTTGGTTTTATGGGTTGATTAGAACCAGGTATAGGCCAAGGAAAGTACGGGACATAGGGAGGTTGTGTTTAAGTGGGTTGTGCTCATCAGGATCCATGGTGGCAGCGGCAGGTGGTGGGTAGTCGCCGGAATCTGGGCTGGTTATGGCGGCCCCGGTGGAATATGCATCGGTGTTCATACTTTACTTTTAAGGGGTTAGACAGTTTTCCCTCAATAAAATGTTCTTTTTGGTCAACTAACGGAGCATTCCGTTAAGTATTGGATGAAACTTTTTTACCAGTTTCAATAAGTAGGATATTTTGCAACTGGGGGATGCATTAAGCTTATTCTAGTAGTGGGCGTTGCAATGTGTTAGTTTCGCTATATTGGGGGTATGCATTAAGTAATTAAGCCATAAATTTATATGATTCTACAATTAAGTGTATTATATGTATGGCTGGATATATTCTTTACGTCGATCTTAAAACTTATTACTTTTATTTGATAATATCAATTTTAAAAAGTCAATAAATAGCTAGTGTGATCTTAATCTCGGGTAGTAGTCCCAACGGGACGGGTATTTCACTAGTATACTAATAGAGGTGGGTCTTTTACTGTTCATCAACGGTTATGTGCATGAATTTCTACCGTTGGATTGAATAGCTTCTACCCTTTAGATCTTTGCCACCTGTCAATATGCTCTCATCTCTACATTTCTTCTCATCAGACATCATAGTACTAAAGTTAAGGAGAAAACCTGTCATGGGGCCACATAACTAAAAGAATGAAGAAAAGAAAATTTGGGTTTTCGTTTTTTTTTAAGGAAAAAAGTGGGTTTTCAGTTTACTTGCAAATTTTCTTGATATTTAAATTTATATGATTCTACATCTATATATTAATAGAGGTGGGTCTTTTACTGTTCATCAACGGTTATGGGCATGAATTTCTACCGTTGGATTGAAGCTTCTACCCTTTAGATCTTTGCCACCTGTCAATATGCTCTCATCTCTACATTTCATCTCATCTGACATCATAGTACTAAAGTTAAGGAAAAAACCTGTCATGGGGCCACATAACTAAAAGATTGAAGAAAAGAAAAATTGGGTTTTTCGTTTTTTTAGGGAAAAAAGTGGTTTTTTAGTTTACTTGCAAATTTTCTTGATATTTAAATTTATATGATTCTACATCTATATACTAATAGAGGTGGGTCTTTTTCTGTTCATCAACGGTTATGTGCATGAATTTCTACCGTTGGATTGAATAGCTTCTACCCTTTAGATCTATGCCACCTGTCAATATGCTCTCATCTCTACATTTCTTCTCATCTGACATCATAGTACTAAAGTTAAGGAGAAAACCTGTCATGGGGCCACATAACCAAAAGATTGAAGAAAAGAAAAATTGGGTTTTTCGTTTTTTTTAAGGAAAAAAGTGGGTTTTTAGTTTACTTGCAAATTTTCTTGATATTTAAATTTATATGATTCTACAATTAAGTATATTATATGTATGGCTGGATGTATTCTTTACGTCGATCTTAAAACTTATTACTTTTATTTGATAATATCAATTTTAAAAAAGTCAATAAATAGTTAGTGTGATCTTAATCTCGGGTAGTAGTCCCAACGGGACGGGTATTTCACTAGTATACTAATAGAGGTGGGTCTTTTACTGTTCATCAACGGTTATGTGCATGAATTTCTACCGTTGGATTGAATAGCTTCTACCCTTTAGATCTTTGCCACCTGTCAATATGCTCTCATTTCTACATTTCTTCTCATCTGACATCATAGTACTAAAGTTAAGGAGAAAACCTGTCATGGGGCCACATAACTAAAGGATTGAAGAAAAGAAAAATTGGGTTTTTCGTTTTTTTAAGGAAAAAAGTGGGTTTTTAGTTTACTTGCAAATTTTCTTGATATTTAAATTTATATGATTCTACATCTATATACTAATAGAGGTGGGTCTTTTACTGTTCATCAACGGTTATGTGCATGAATTTCTACCGTTGGATTGAATAGCTTCTACCCTTTAGATCTTTGCCACCTGTCAATATGCTCTCATCTCTACATTTCATCTCATCTGACATCATAGTACTAAAGTTAAGGAAAAAACCTGTCATGGGGCCACATAACTAAGAGATTGAAGAAAAGAAAAATTGGGTTTTTCGTTTTTTTTAGGGAAAAAAGTGGTTTTTTAGTTTACTTGCAAATTTTCTTGATATTTAAATTTATATGATTCTACATCTATATACTAATAGAGGTGGGTCTTTTTCTGTTCATCAACGGTTATGTGCATGAATTTCTACCGTTGGATTGAATAGCTTCTACCCTTTAGATCTTTGCCACCTGTCAATATGCTCTCATCTCTACATTTCTTCTCATCTGACATCATAGTACTAAAGTTAAGGAGAAAACCTGTCATGGGGCCACCAAACCAAAAGATTGAAGAAAAGAAAAATTGGGTTTTTCGTTTTTTTTAAGGAAAAAAGTGGGTTTTTAGTTTACTTGCAAATTTTCTTCATATTTAAATTTATATGATTCTACAATTAAGTATATTATATGTATGGCTGGATGTATTCTTTACGTCGATCTTAAAACTTATTTCTTTTATTTGATAATATCAATTTTAAAAAAGTCAATAAATAGTTAGTGTGATCTTAATCTCGGGTAGTAGTCCCAACGGGACGGGTATTTCACTAGTATACTAATAGAGGTGGGTCTTTTACTGTTCATCAACGGTTATGTGCATGAATTTCTACCGTTGGATTGAATAGCTTCTACCCTTTAGATCTTTGCCACCTGTCAATATGCTCTCATTTCTACATTTCTTCTCATCTGACATCATAGTACTAAAGTTAAGGAGAAAACCTGTCATGGGGCCACATAACTAAAGGATTGAAGAAAAGAAAAATTGGGTTTTTCGTTTTTTTAAGGAAAAAAGTGGGTTTTTAGTTTACTTGCAAATTTTCTTGATATTTAAATTTATATGATTCTACATCTATATACTAATAGAGGTGGGTCTTTTACTGTTCATCAACGGTTATGTGCATGAATTTCTACCGTTGGATTGAATAGCTTCTACCCTTTAGATCTTTGCCACCTGTCAATATGCTCTCATCTCTACATTTCATCTCATCTGACATCATAGTACTAAAGTTAAGGAAAAAACCTGTCATGGGGCCACATAACTAAAAGATTGAAGAAAAGAAAAATTGGGTTTTTCGTTTTTTTTAGGGAAAAAAGTGTTTTTTTAGTTTACTTGCAAATTTTCTTGATATTTAAATTTATATGATTCTACATCTATATACTAATAGAGGTGGGTCTTTTTCTGTTCATCAACGGTTATGTGCATGAATTTCTACCGTTGGATTGAATAGCTTCTACCCTTTAGATCTTTGCCACCTGTCAATATGCTCTCATCTCTACATTTCTTCTCATCTGACATCATAGTACTAAAGTTAAGGAGAAAACCTGTCATGGGGCCACCAAACCAAAAGATTGAAGAAAAGAAAAATTGGGTTTTTCGTTTTTTTTAAGGAAAAAAGTGGGTTTTTAGTTTACTTGCAAATTTTCTTGATATTTAAATTTATATGATTCTACAATTAAGTATATTATATGTATGGCTGGATGTATTCTTTACGTCGATCTTAAAACTTATTACTTTTATTTGATAATATCAATTTTAAAAAAGTCAATAAATAGTTAGTGTGATCTTAATCTCGGGTAGTAGTCCCAACGGGACGGGTATTTCACTAGTATACTAATAGAGGTGGGTCTTTTACTGTTCATCAACGGTTATGTGCATGAATTTCTACCGTTGGATTGAATAGCTTCTACCCTTTAGATCTTTGCCACCTGTCAATATGCTCTCATTTCTACATTTCTTCTCATCTGACATCATAGTACTAAAGTTAAGGAGAAAACCTGTCATGGGGCCACATAACTAAAAGATTGAAGAAAAGAAAAATTGGGTTTTTCGTTTTTTTTAAGGAAAAAAGTGGGTTTTTAGTTTACTTGCAAATTTTCTTGATATTTAAATTTATATGATTCTACATCTATATACTAATAGAGGTGGGTCTTTTACTGTTCATCAACGGTTATGTGCATGAATTTCTACCGTTGGATTGAATAGCTTCTACCCTTTAGATCTTTGCCACCTGTCAATATGCTCTCATCTTTACATTTCTTCTCATCTGACATCATAGTACTAAAGTTAAGGAGAAAACCTGTCATGGGGCCACATAACTAAAAGATTGAAGAAAAGAAAAATTGGGTATTTCGTTTTTTTAAGGAAAAAAGTGGGTTTTTAGTTTACTTGCAAATTTTCTTGATATTTAAATTTATATGATTCTACAATTAAGTATATTATATGTATGGCTGGATATATTCTTTACGTCGATCTTAAAACTTATTAATTTTATTTGATAATATCAATTTTAAAAATGTCAATAAATAGTTAGTGTGATCTTAATCTCGGGTAGTAGTCCCAACGGGACGAGTATTTCACTAGTATACTAATAGAGGTGGGTCTTTTACTGTTCATCAACGGTTATGTGCATGAATTTCTACCGTTGGATTGAATAGCTTCTACCCTTTAGATCTTTGGCACCTGTCAATATGCTCTCATTTCTACATTTCTTCTCATCTGACATCATAGTACTAAATTTAAGGAGAAAACCTGTCATGGGGCCACATAACTAAAAGATTGAAGAAAAGAAAAATTGGGTTTTTCGTTTTTTTAAGGAAAAAAGTGGGTTTTTAGTTTACTTGCAAATTTTCTTGATATTTAAATTTATATGATTCTACATCTATATACTAATAGAGGTGGGTCTTTTACTGTTCATCAACGGTTATGTGCATGAATTTCTACCGTTGGATTGAATAGCTTCTACCCTTTAGATCTTTGCCACCTGTCAATATGCTCTCATCTCTACATTTCTTCTCATCTGACATCATAGTACTAAAGTTAAGGAGAAAACTTGTCATGGGGCCACATAACTAAAAGATTGATGAAAAGAAAAATTGGGTTTTTCGTTTTTTTTAAGGAAAAAAGTGGGTTTTTAGTTTACTTGCAAATTTTCTTGATATTTAAATTTATATGATTCTTCATCTATATACTAATAGAGGTGGGTCTTTTACTGTTCATCAACGGTTATGTGCATGAATTTCTACCGTTGGAATGAATAGCTTCTACCCTTTAGATCTTTGCCACCTGTCAATATGCTCTCATCTCTACATTTCTTCTCATCTGACATCATAGTACTGAAGTTAAGGAGAAAACCTGTCATGGGGCCACATAACTAAAAGATTGAAGAAAAGAAAAATTGGGTATTTCGTTTCTTTAAGGAAAAAAGTGGGTTTTTAGTTTACTTGCAAATTTTCTTGATATTTAAATTTATATGATTCTACAATTAAGTATATTATATGTATGGCTGGATGTATTCTTTACGTCGATCTTAAAACTTATTACTTTTATTTGATAATATCAATTTTAAAAAAGTCAATAAATAGTTAGTGTGATCTTAATCTCGGGTAGTAGTCCCAACGGGACGGGTATTTCACTAGTATACTAATAGAGATGGGTCTTTTACTGTTCATCAACGGTTATGTGCATGAATTTCTACCGTTGGATTGAATAGCTTCTACCCTTTAGATCTTTGCCACCTGTCAATATGCTTTCATTTCTACATTTTTTCTCATCTGACATCATAGTACTAAAGTTAAGGAGAAAACCTGTCATGGGGCCACATAACTAAAAGATTGAAGAAAAGAAAAATTGGGTTTTTCGTTTTTTTTAAGGAAAAAAGTGGGTTTTTAGTTTACTTGCGAATTTTTTTGATATTTAAATTTATATGATTCTACATCTATATACTAATAGAGGTGGGTCTTTTACTGTTCATCAACGGTTATGTGCATGAATTTCGACCGTTGGATTGAATAGCTTCTACCCTTTAGATCTTTGCCACCTGTCAATATGCTCTCATCTCTACATTTCTTCTCATCTGACATCATAGTACTAAAGTTAAGGAGAAAACCTGTCATGAGGCCACATAACTAAAAGATTGAAGAAAAGAAAATTGGGTATTTCGTTTTTTTAAGGAAAAAGTGGGTTTTTAGTTTACTTGCAAATTTTCTTGATATTTAAATTTATATTATTCTACAATTAAGTATATTATATGTATGGCTGGATGTATTCTTTTTACGTCGATCTTAAAACTTATTACTTTTATTTGATAATATCAATTTTAAAAAAGTCAATAAATAGTTAGTGTGATCTTAATCTCGGGTAGTAGTCCCAACGGGACGGGTATTTCACTAGTATACTAATAGAGGTGGGTCTTTTACTGTTCATCAACGGTTATGTGCATGAATTTCTACCGTTGGATTGAATAGCTTCTACCCTTTAGATCTTTGCCACCTGTCAATATGCTCTCATTTCTACATTTCTTCTCATCTGACATCATAGTACTAAAGTTAAGGAGAAAACCTGTCATGGGGCCACATAACTAAAAGATTAAAGAAAAGAAAAATTGGGTTTTTCGTTTTTTTTAAGGAAAAAAGTGGGTTTTTAGTTTACTTGCAAATTTTCTTGATATTTAAATTTATATGATTCTACATCTATATACTAATAGAGGTGGGTCTTTTACTGTTCATCAACGGTTATGTGCATGAATTTCTACCGTTGGATTGAATAGCTTCTACCCTTTAGATCTTTGCCACCTGTCAATATGCTCTCATCTCTACATTTCTTCTCATCTGACATCATAGTACTAAAGTTAAGGAGAAAACCTGTCATGGGGCCACATAACTAAAAGATTGAAGAAAAGAAAAATTGGGTATTTGGTTTTTTTAAGGAAAAAAGTGGGTTTTTAGTTTACTTGCAAATTTTCTTGATATTTAAATTTATATGATTCTACAATTAAGTATATTATATGTATGGCTGGATATATTCTTTACGTCGATCTTAAAACTTATTACTTTTTTTGATAATATCAATTTTAAAAAAGTCAATAAATAGTTAGTGTGATCTTAATCTCGGGTAGTAGTCCCAACGGGACGGGTATTTCACTAGTATACTAATAGAGGTGGGTCTTATACTGTTCATCAACGGTTATGTGCATGAATTTCTACCGTTGGATTGAATAGCTTCTATCCTTTAGATCTTTGCCACCCTTCAATATGCTCTCAACTCTACATTTCTTCTGATCCGACATCATAGTACTAAAGTTAAGGAGAAAACATGTCATGGGGCCACATAACTAAAAGATTGAAGAAAAGAAAAATTGGGTTTTTCGTTTTTTTTAAGGAAAAAAGTGGGTTTTTAGTTTACTTGCAAATTTTCTTGATATTTAAATTTATATGATTCTACATCTATATACTAATAGAGGTGGGTCTTTTACTGTTCATCAACGGTTATGTGCATGAATTTCTACCGTTGGATTGAATAGCTTCTACCCTTTAGATCTTTGCCACCTGTCAATATGCTCTCATCGCTACATTTCTTCTCATCTGACATCATAGTACTAAAGTTAAGGAGAAAACCTTTCATGGGGCCACATAACTAAAAGATTGAAGAAAAGAAAAATTGGGTCTTTCGTTTTTTTTAAGGAAAAAAGTGGGTTTTTAGTGTTCTTGCAAATTTTCTTGATATTTAAATTTATATGATTCTACAATTCAGTATATTATATGTTTGGCTGGATATATTCTTTACGTCGATCTTAAAACTTATTACTTTTATTTGATAATATCAATTTTTAAAAAGTCAATAAATAGTTAGTGTGATCTTAATCTCGGGTAGTAGTCCCAACGGGACGGGTATTTCACTAGTATACTAATAGAGGTGGGTCTTTTACTGTTCATCAACGGTTATGTGCATGAATTTCTACCGTTGGATTGAATAGCTTCTACCCTTTAGATCTTTGCCACCTGTCAATATGCTCTCATCTCTACATTTCTTCTCATCTGACATCATAGTACTAAAGTTAAGGAGAAAACTTGTCATGGGGCCACATAACTAAAAGATTGATGAAAAGAAAAATTGGGTTTTTCGTTTTTTTAAGGAAAAAAGTGGGTTTTTAGTTTACTTGCAAATTTTCTTGATATTTAAATTTATATGATTCTACATCTATATACTAATAGAGGTGGGTCTTTTACTGTTCATCAACGGTTATGTGCATGAATTTCTACCGTTGGAATGAATAGCTTCTACCCTTTAGATCTTTGCCACCTGTCAATATGCTCTCATCTCTACATTTCTTCTCATCTGACATCATAGTACTGAAGTTAAGGAGAAAACCTGTCATGGGGCCATATAACTAAAAGATTGAAGAAAAGAAAAATTGGGTATTTCGTTTCTTTAAGGAAAAAAGTGGGTTTTTAGTTTACTTGCAAATTTTATTGATATTTAAATTTATATGATTCTACAATTAAGTATATTATATGTATGGCTGGATATATTCTTTACGTCGATCGTAAAACTTATTACTTTTATTTGATAATATCAATTTTAAAAAAGTCAATAAATAGTTAGTGTGATCTTAATCTCGAGTAGTAGTCCCAACGGGACGGGTATTTCACTAGTATACTAATAGAGGTGGGTCTTTTACTGTTCATCAACAGTTATGTGCATGAATTTCTACCGTTGGATTGAATAGCTTCTACCCTTTAGATCTTTGCCACCTGTCAATATGCTCTCATCTCTACATTTCTTCTCATCTGACATCATAGTACTAAAGTTAAGGAGAAAACTCGTCATGGGGCCACATAACTAAAAGATTGAAGAAAAGAAAAATTGGGTTTTTCGTTTTTTTTAAGGAAAAAGTGGGTTTTTAGTTTACTTGCAAATTTTCTTGATATTTAAATTTATATGATTCTACATCTATATACTAATAGAGGTGGGTCTTTTACTGTTCATCAACGGTTATGTGCATGAATTTCTACCGTTGGAATGAATAGCTTCTACCCTTTAGATCTTTGCCACCTGTCAATATGCTCTCATCTCTACATTTCTTCTCATGACATCATAGTACTAAAGTTAAGGAGAAAACCTGTCATGGGGCCACATAACTAAAAGATTGAAGAAAAAAAAATTGGGTTCTTTTGTTTTTTTTTTAAGGAAAAAAGTGGGTTTTTAGTTTACTTGCAAATTTTCTTGATATTTAAATTTATATGATTCTACAATTAAGTATATTATATGTATGGCTGGATGTATTCTTTACGTCGATCTTAAAACTTATTACTTTTATTTGATAATATCAATTTTAAAAATGTCAATAAATAGTTAGTGTGATCTTAATCTCGGGTTGTAGTCCCAACGGGACGGGTATTTCACTAGTATACTAACAGAGGTGGGTCTTTTACTGTTCATCAATGGTTATGTGCATGAATTTCTACCGTTGGATTGAATAGCTTCTACCCTTTAGATCTTTGCCACCTGTCAATATGCTCTCAACTCTACATTTCTTCTCATCTGACATCATAGTACTAAAGTTAAGGAGAAAACATGTCATGGGGCCACATAACTAAAAGATTGAAGAAAAGAAAAATTGGGTTTTTCGTTTTTTTAAGGAAAAGAGTGGGTTTTTAGTTTACTTGCAAATTTTCTTGATATTTAAATTTATATGATTCTACATCTATATACTAATAGAGGAGGGTCTTTTACTGTTCATCAACGGTTATGTGCATGAATTTCTACCGTTGGATTGAATAGCTTCTACCCTTTAGATCTTTGCCACCTGTCAATATGCTCTCATCTCTACATTTCTTCTCATCTGACATCATAGTACTAAAGTTAAGGAGAAAACCTGTCATGGGGCCACATAACTAAAAGATTGAAGAAAAGAAAAATTGGGTCTTTCGTTTTTTTTAAGGAAAAAAGTGGATTTTTAGTGTTCTTGCAAATTTTCTTGATATTTAAATTTATATGATTCTACAATTAAGTATATTATATGTATGGCTGGATATATTCTTTACATTCTTTACGTCGATCTTAAAACTTATTACTTTTATTTGATAATATCAATTTTAAAAAAGTCAATAAATAGTTAGTGTGATCTTAATCTCGGGTAGTAGTTCCAACGGGACAGGTATTTCACTAGTATACTAATAGAGGTGGGTCTTTTACTGTTCATCAACGGTTATGTGCATGAATTTCTACTGTTGGATTGAATAGCTTCTACCCTATAGATCTTTGCCACCGGTCAATATGCTCTCATCTCTACATTTCTTCTCATCTGACATCATAGTACTAAAGTTAAGGAGAAAACCTGTCATGGGGCCACATAACTAAAAGATTGAAGAAAAGAAAAATTGGGTTTTTCGTTTTTTTTAAGGAAAAAAGTGGGTTTTTAGTTTACTTGCAAATTTTCTTGATATTTAAATTTATATGATTCTACATCTATATACTAATAGAGGTGGGTCTTTAACTGTTCATCAACGGTTATGTGCATGAATTTCTACCGTTGGATTGAATAGCTTCTACCCTTTAGATCTTTGCCACCTGTCAATATGCTCTCATCTCTACATTTCTTCTCATCTGACATCATAGTACTAAAGTTAAGGAGAAAACCTGTCATGGGCCACATAACTAAAAGATTGAAGAAAAGAAAAATTGGGTATTTCGTTTTTTTAAGGAAAAAAGTGGGTTTTTAGTTTACTTGCAAATTTTCTTGATATTTAAATTTATATGATTCTACAATTAAGTATATTATATGTATGGCTGGATATATTCTTTACGTCGATCTTAAAACTTATTACTTTTATTTGATAATATAAATTTTAAAAAAGTCAATAAATAGTTAGTGTGATCCTAATCTCGGGTAGTAGTCCCAACGGGACGGGTATTTCACTAGTATACTAATAGAGGTGGGTCTTTTACTGTTCATCAACGGTTATGTGCATGAATTTCTACCGTTGGATTGAATAGCTTCTAACCTTTAGATCTTTGCCACATGTCAGTATGCTCTCATTTCTACATTTCTTCTCATCTGACATCATAGTACTAAAGTTAAGGAGAAAACCTGTCATGGGGCCACATAACTAAAAGATTGAATAAAAGAAAAATTGGGTTTTTTCGTTTTTTTTAAGGAAAAAAGTGGGTTTTTAGTTTACTTGCAAATTTTCTTGATATTTAAATTTATATGATTCTACATCTATATACTAATAGAGGTGGGTCTTTTACTGTTCATCAACGGTCATGTGCATGAATTTCTACCGTTAGATTGAATAGCTTCTACCCTTTAGATCTTTGCCACCTGTCAATATGATCTCATCTCTACATTTCTTCTCATCTGACATCATAGTACTAAAGTTAAGGAGAAAACCTGTCATGGGGCCACATAACTAAAAGATTGAAGAAAAGAAAAATTGGGTATTTCGTTTTTTTAAGGAAAAAAGTGGGTTTTTAGTTTACTTGCAAATTTTCTTGATATTTAAATTTATATGATTCTACAATTAAGTATATCATATGTATGGCTGGATATATTATTTACGTCGATCTTAAAACTTATTACTTTTATTTGATAATATCAATTTTAAAAAAGTCAATAAATAGTTAGTGTGATCTTAATCTCGGGTAGTAGTCCCAACGGGACGGGTATTTCACTAGTATAATAATAGAGGTGGGTCTTTTACTGTTCATCAACGGTTATGTGCATGAATTTCTACCGTTGGATTGAATAGCTTCTACCCTTTAGATCTTTGCCACCTGTCAATATGCTCTCAACTCTACATTTCTTCTCATCTGACATCATAGTACTAAAGTTAAGGAGAAAACATGTCATGGGGCCACATAACTAAAAGATTGAAGAAAAGAAAAATTGGGTTTTTCGTTTTTCTTTAAGGAAAAAAGTGGGTTTTTAGTTTACTTGCAAATTTTCTTGATATTTAAATTTATATGATTCTACATCTATATACTAATAGAGGAGGGTCTTTTACTGTTCATCAACGGTTATGTGCATGAATTTCTACCGTTGGATTAAATAGCTTCTACCCTTTAGATCTTTGCCACCTGTCAATATGCTCTCATCTCTACATTTCTTCTCATCTGACATCATAGTACTAAAGTTAAGGAGAAAACCTGTCATGGGGCCACATAACTAAAAGATTGAAGAAAAGGAAAATTTGGTCTTTCGTTTTTTTTAAGGAAAAAAGTGGGTTTTTAGTGTTCTTGCAAATTTTCTTGATATTTAAATTTATATGATTCTACAATTAAGTATATTATATGTATGGCTGGATATATTCTTTACGTCGATCTTAAAACTTATTTCTTTTATTTGATAATATCAATTTTAAAAAAGTCAATAAATAGTTAGTGTGATCTTAATCTCGGGTAGTAGTTCCAACGGGACGGGTATTTCACTAGTATACTAATAGAGGTGGGTCTTTTACTGTTCATCAACGGTTATGTGCATCAACGGTTATGTGCATGAATTTCTACTGTTGGATTGAATAACTTCTACCCTTTAGATCTTTGCCACCGGTTAATATGCTCTCATCTCTACATTTCTTCTCATCTGACATCATAGTACTAAAGTTAAGGAGAAAACCTGTCATGGGGCCACATAACTAAAAGATTGAAGAAAAGAAAAATTGGGTTTTTCGTTTTTTTTAAGGAAAAAAGTGGGTTTTTAGTTTACTTGCAAATTTTCTTGATATTTAAATTTATATGATTCTACATCTATATACTAATAGAGGTGGGTCTTTAACTGTTCATCAACGGTTATGTGCATGAATTTCTACCGTTGGATTGAATAGCTTCTACCCTTTAGATCTTTGCCACCTGTCAATATGCTCTCATCTCTACATTTCTTCTCATCTGACATCATAGTACTAAAGTTAAGGAGAAAACCTGTCATGGGCCACATAACTAAAAGATTGAAGAAAAGAAAAATTGGGTATTTCGTTTTTTTAAGGAAAAAAGTGGGTTTTTAGTTTACTTGCAAATTTTCTTGATATTTAAATTTATATGATTCTACAATTAAGTATATTATATGTATGGCTGGATATATTCTTTACGTCGATCTTAAAACTTATTACTTTTATTTGATAATATAAATTTTTAAAAAGTCAATAAATAGTTAGTGTGATCTTAATCTCGGGTAGTAGTCCCAACGGGACGGGTATTTCACTAGTATACTAATAGAGGTGGGTCTTTTACTGTTAATCAACGGTTATGTGCATGAATTTCTACCGTTGGATTGAATAGCTTCTACCCTTTAGATCTTTGCCACATGTCAGTATGCTCTCATTTCTACATTTCTTCTCATCTGACATCATAGTACTAAAGTTAAGGAGAAAACTTGTCATGGGGCCACATAACTAAAAGATTGAAGAAAAGAAAAATTGGGTTTTTCGTTTTTTTTTAAGGAAAAAAGTGGGTTTTTAGTTTACTTGCAAATTTTCTTGATATTTAAATTTATATGACTCTACATCTATATACTAATAGAGGTGGGTCTTTTACTGTTCATCAACGGTCATGTGCATGAATTTCTACCGTTGGATTGAATAGCTTCTACCCTTTAGATCTTTGCCACCTATCAATATGATCTCATCTCTACATTTCTTCTCATCTGACATCATAGTACTAAAGTTAAGGAGAAAACCTGTCATGGGGCCACATAACTAAAAGATTGAAGAAAAGAAAAATTGGATATTTCGTTTTTTTAAGGAAAAAAGTGGGCTTTTAGTTTACTTGCAAATTTTCTTGATATTTAAATTTATATGATTCTACATCTATATACTAATAGAGGTGGGTCTTTAACTGTTCATCAACGGTTATGTGCATGAATTTCTACCGTTGGATTGAATAGCTTCTACCCTTTAGATCTTTGCCACCTGTCAATATGCTCTCATCTCTACATTTCTTCTCATCTGACATCATAGTACTAAAGTTAAGGAGAAAACTTGTCATGGGCCACATAACTAAAAGATTGAAGAAAAGAAAAATTGGGTATTTCGTTTTTTTAAGGAAAAAAGTGGGTTTTTAGTTTACTTGCAAATTTTCTTGATATTTAAATTTATATGATTCTACAATTAAGTATATTATATGTATGGCTGGATATATTCTTTACGTCGATCTAAAAACTTATTACTTTTATTTGATAATATAAATTTTTAAAAAGTCAATAAATAGTTAGTGTGATCTTAATCTCGGGTAGTAGTCCCAACGGGACGGGTATTTCACTAGTATACTAATAGAGGTGGGTCTTTTACTGTTCATCAACGGTTATGTGCATGAATTTCTACCGTTGGATTGAATAGCTTCTACCCTTTAGATCTTTGCCACCTGTCAATATGCTCTCATATCTACATTTCTTCTCATCTGACATCATAGTACTAAAGTTAAGGAGAAAACTTGTCATGGGGCCACATAACTAAAAGATTGAAGAAAAGAAAAATTGGGTTTTTCGTTTTTCTTTAAGGAAAAAAGTGGGTTTTTAGGTTACTTGCAAATTTTCTTGATATTTAAATTTATATGACTCTACATCTATATACTAAAAGAGGAGGGTCTTTTACTGTTCATCAACGGTTATGTGCATGAATTTCTACCGTTGGATTGAATAGCTTCTACCCTTTAGATCTTTGCCACCTGTCAATATGCTCTCATCTCTACATTTCTTCTCATCTGACATCATAGTACTAAAGTTAAGAAGAAAACCTGTCATGGGGCCACATAACTAAAAGATTGAAGAAAAGGAAAATTGGGTCTTTCATTTTTTTTAAGGAAAAAAGTGGGTTTTTAGTGTTCTTGCAAATTTTCTTGATATTTAAATTTATATGATTCTACAATTAAGTATATTATATGTATGGCTGGATATATTCTTTACGTCGATCTTAAAACTTATTTCTTTTATTTGATAATATCAATTTTAAAAAAGTCAATAAATAGTTAGTGTGATCTTAATCTCGGGTAGTAGTTCCAACGGTACGGGTATTTTACTAGTATACTAATAGAGGTGGGTCTTTTACTGTTCATCAACGGTTATGTGCATGAATTTCTACTGTTGGATTGAATAACTTCTACCCTTTAGATCTTTGCCACCGGTTAATATGCTCTCATCTCTACATTTCTTCTCATCTGACATCATAGTACTAAAGTTAAGGAGAAAACCTGTCATGGGGCCACATAACTAAAAGATTGAAGAAAAGAAAAATTGGGTTTTTCGTTTTTTTTAAGGAAAAAAGTGGGTTTTTAGTTTACTTGCAAATTTTCTTGATATTTAAATTTATATGATTCTACATCTATATACTAATAGAGGTGGGTCTTTAACTGTTCATCAACGGTTATGTGCATGAATTTCTCCTGTTGGATTGAATAGCTTCTACCCTTTAGATCTTTGCCACCTGTCAATATGTTCTCATCTCTACATTACTTCTCATCTGACATCATAGTACTAAAGTTAAGGAGAAAACCTGTCATGGGCCACATAACTAAAAGATTGAAGAAAAGAAAAATTGGGTATTTCGTTTTTTTAAGGAAAAAAGTGGGTTTTTAGTTTACTTGCAAATTTTCTTGATATTTAAATTTATATGATTCTACAATTAAGTATATTATATGTATGGCTGGATATATTCTTTACGTCGATCTTAAAACTTATTACTTTTATTTGATAATATAAATTTTAAAAAAGTCAATAAATAGTTAGTGTGATCTTAATCTCGGGTAGTAGTCCCAACGGGACGGGTATTTCACTAGTATACTAATAGAGGTGGGTCTTTTACTGTTCATCAACGGTTATGTGCATGAATTTCTACCGTTGGATTGAATAGCTTCTACCCTTTAGATCTTTGCCACATGTCAGTATGCTCTCATTTCTACATTTCTTCTCATCCAACATCATAGTACTAAAGTTAAGGAGAAAACCTGTCATGGGGCCACATAACTAAAAGATTGAAGAAAAGAAAAATTGGGTTTTTCGTTTTTTTTTAAGGAAAAAAGTGGGTTTTTAGTTTACTTGCAAATTTTCTTGATATTTAAATTTATATGACTCTACATCTATATACTAATAGAGGTGGGTCTTTTACTGTTCATCAACGGTCATGTGCATGAATTTCTACCGTTGGATTGAATAGCTTCTACCCTTTAGATCTTTGCCACCTATCAATATGATCTCATCTCTACATTTCTTCTCATCTGACATCATAGTACTAAAGTTAAGGAGAAAACCTGTCATGGGGCCACATAACTAAAAGATTGAAGAAAAGAAAAATTGGATATTTCGTTTTTTAAGGAAAAAAGTGGGTTTTTAGTTTACTTGCAAATTTTCTTGATATTTAAATTTATATGATTCTACATCTATATACTAATAGAGGTGGGTCTTTAACTGTTCATCAACGGTTATGTGCATGAATTTCTACCGTTGGATTGAATAGCTTCTACCCTTTAGATCTTTGCCACCTGTCAATATGCTCTCATCTCTACATTTCTTCTCATCTGACATCATAGTACTAAAGTTAAGGAGAAAACTTGTCATGGGCCACATAACTAAAAGATTGAAGAAAAGAAAAATTGGGTATTTCGTTTTTTTAAGGAAAAAAGTGGGTTTTTAGTTTACTTGCAAATTTTCTTGATATTTAAATTTATATGATTCTACAATTAAGTATATTATATGTATGGCTGGATATATTCTTTACGTCGATCTAAAAACTTATTACTTTTATTTGATAATATAAATTTTTAAAAAGTCAATAAATAGTTAGTGTGATCTTAATCTCGGGTAGTAGTCCCAACGGGACGGGTATTTCACTAGTATACTAATAGAGGTGGGTCTTTTACTGTTCATCAACGGTTATGTGCATGAATTTCTACCGTTGGATTGAATAGCTTCTACCCTTTAGATCTTTGCCACCTGTCAATATGCTCTCATATCTACATTTCTTCTCATCTGACATCATAGTACTAAAGTTAAGGAGAAAACTTGTCATGGGGCCACATAACTAAAAGATTGAAGAAAAGAAAAATTGGGTTTTTCGTTTTTTTTAAGGAAAAAAGTGGGTTTTTAGGTTACTTGCAAATTTTCTTGATATTTAAATTTATATGACTCTACATCTATATACTAATAGAGGTGGGTCTTTTACTGTTCATCAACGGTCATGTGCATGAATTTCTACCGTTGGATTGAATAGCTTCTACCCTTTAGATCTTTGCCACCTATCAATATGATCTCATCTCTACATTTCTTCTCATCTGACATCATAGTACTAAAGTTAAGGAGAAAACCTGTCATGGGGCCACATAACTAAAAGATTGAAGAAAAGAAAAATTGGATATTTCGTTTTTTTAAGGAAAAAAGTGGGTTTTTAGTTTACTTGCAAATTTTCTTGATATTTAAATTTATATGATTCTACATCTATATACTAATAGAGGTGGGTCTTTAACTGTTCATCAACGGTTATGTGCATGAATTTCTACCGTTGGATTGAATAGCTTCTACCCTTTAGATCTTTGCCACCAGTCAATATGCTCTCATCTCTACATTTCTTCTCATCTGACATCATTGTACTAAAGTTAAGGAGAAAACTTGTCATGGGCCACATAACTAAAAGATTGAAGAAAAGAAAAATTGGGTATTTCGTTTTTTTAAGGAAAAAAGTGGGTTTTTAGTTTACTTGCAAATTTTCTTGATATTTAAATTTATATGATTCTACAATTAAGTATATTATATGTATGGCTGGATATATTCTTTACGTCGATCTAAAAACTTATTACTTTTATTTGATAATATCAATTTTAAAAAAGTCAATAAATAGTTAGTGTGATCTTAATCTCGGGTAGTAGTCCCAACGGGACGGGTATTTCACTAGTATACTAATAGAGGTGGGTCTTTTACTGTTCATCAACGGTTATGTGCATGAATTTCTACCGTTGGATTGAATAGCTTCTACCCTTTAGATCTTTGCCACCTGTCAATATGCTCTCATATCTACATTTCTTCTCATCTGACATCATAGTACTAAAGTTAAGGAGAAAACTTGTCATGGGGCCACATAACTAAAAGATTGAAGAAAAGAAAAATTGGGTTTTTCGTTTTTCTTTAAGGAAAAAAGTGGGTTTTTAGGTTACTTGCAAATTTTCTTGATATTTAAATTTATATGACTCTACATCTATATACTAAAAGAGGAGGGTCTTTTACTGTTCATCAACGGTTATGTGCATGAATTTCTACCGTTGGATTGAATAGCTTCTACCCTTTAGATCTTTGCCACCTGTCAATATGCTCTCATCTCTACATTTCTTCTCATCTGACATCATAGTACTAAAGTTAAGGAGAAAACCTGTCATGGGGCCACATAACTAAAAGATTGAAGAAAAGGAAAATTGGTTCTTTCGTTTTTTTTAAGGAAAAAAGTGGGTTTTTAGTGTTCTTGCAAATTTTCTTGATATTTAAATTTATATGATTCTACAATTAAGTATATTATATGTATGGCTGGATATATTCTTTACGTCGATCTTAAAACTTATTTCTTTTATTTGATAATATCAATTTTAAAAAAGTCAATAAATAGTTAGTGTGATCTTAATCTCGGGTAGTAGTTCCAACGGGACGGGTATTTCACTAGTATACTAATAGAGGTGGGTCTTTTACTCTTCATCAACGGTTATGTGCATGAATTTCTACTGTTGGATTGAATAACTTCTACCCTTTAGATCTTTGCCACCGGTTAATATGCTCTCATCTCTACATTTCTTCTCATCTGACATCATAGTACTAAAGTTAAGGAGAAAACCTGTCATGGGGCCACATAACTAAAAGATTGAAGAAAAGAAAAATTGGGTTTTTCGTTTTTTTTAAGGAAAAAAGTGGGTTTTTAGTTTACTTGCAAATTTTCTTGATATTTAAATTTATATGATTCTACATCTATATACTAATAGAGGTGGGTCTTTAACTGTTCATCAACGGTTATGTGCATGAATTTCTACCGTTGGATTGAATAGCTTCAACCCTTTAGATCTTTGCCACCTGTCAATATGTTCTCATCTCTACATTTCTTCTCATCTGACATCATAGTACTAAAGTTAAGGAGAAAACCTGTCATGGGCCACATAACTAAAAGATTGAAGAAAAGAAAAATTGGGTATTTCGTTTTTTTAAGGAAAAAAGTGGGTTTTTAGTTTACTTGGAAATTTTCTTGATATTTAAATTTATATGATTCTACAATTAAGTATATTATATGTATGGCTGGATATATTCTTTACGTCGATCTTAAAACTTATTACTTTTATTTGATAATATAAATTTTAAAAAAGTCAATAAATAGTTAGTGTGATCTTAATCTCGGGTAGTAGTCCCAACGGGACGGGTATTTCACTAGTATACTAATAGAGGTGGGTCTTTTACTGTTCATCAACGGTTATGTGCATGAATTTCTACCGTTGGATTGAATAGCTTCTACCCTTTAGATCTTTGCCACATGTCAGTATGCTCTCATTTCTACATTTCTTCTCATCTGACATCATAGTACTAAAGTTAAGGAGAAAACCTGTCATGGGGCCACATAACTAAAAGATTGAAGAAAAGAAAAATTGGGTTTTTCGTTTTTTTTTAAGGAAAAAAGTGGGTTTTTAGTTTACTTGCAAATTTTCTTGATATTTAAATTTATATGACTCTACATCTATATACTAATAGAGGTGGGTCTTTCACTGTTCATCAACGGTCATGTGCATGAATTTCTACCGTTGGATTGAATAGCTTCTACCCTTTAGATCTTTGCCACCTATCAATATGATCTCATCTCTACATTTCTTCTCATCTGACATCATAGTACTAAAGTTAAGGAGAAAACCTGTCATGGGGCCACATAACTAAAAGATTGAAGAAAAGAAAAATTGGATATTTCGTTTTTTTAAGGAAAAAAGTGGGTTTTTAGTTTACTTGCAAATTTTCTTGATATTTAAATTTATATGATTCTACATCTATATACTAATAGAGGTGGGTCTTTAACTGTTCATCAACGGTTATGTGCATGAATTTCTACCGTTGGATTGAATAGCTTCTACCCTTTAGATCTTTGCCACCTGTCAATATGCTCTCATCTCTACATTTCTTCTCATCTGACATTATAGTACTAAAGTTAAGGAGAAAACTTGTCATGGGCCACATAACTAAAAGATTGAAGAAAAGAAAAATTGGGTATTTCGTTTTTTTAAGGAAAAAAGTGGGTTTTTAGTTTACTTGCAAATTTTCTTGATATTTAAATTTATATGATTCTACAATTAAGTATATTATATGTATGGCTGGATATATTCTTTACGTCGATCTAAAAACTTATTACTTTTATTTGATAATATAAATTTTTAAAAAGTCAATAAATAGTTAGTGTGATCTTAATCTCGGGTAGTAGTCCCAACGGGACGGGTATTTCACTAGTATACTAATAGAGGTGGGTCTTTTACTGTTCATCAACGGTTATGTGCATGAATTTCTACCGTTGGATTGAATAGCTTCTACCCTTTAGATCTTTGCCACCTGTCAATATGCTCTCATATCTACATTTCTTCTCATCTGACATCATAGTACTAAAGTTAAGGAGAAAACTTGTCATGGGGCCACATAACTAAAAGATTGAAGAAAAGAAAAATTGGGTTTTTCGTTTTTTTTAAGGAAAAAAGTGGGTTTTTAGGTTACTTGCAAATTTTCTTGATATTTAAATTTATATGACTCTACATCTATATACTAATAGAGGTGGGTCTTTTACTGTTCATCAACGGTCATGTGCATGAATTTCTACCGTTGGATTGAATAGCTTCTACCCTTTAGATCTTTGCCACCTATCAATATGATCTCATCTCTACATTTCTTCTCATCTGACATCATAGTACTAAAGTTAAGGAGAAAACCTGTCATGGGGCCACATAACTAAAAGATTGAAGAAAAGAAAAATTGGATATTTCGTTTTTTTAAGGAAAAAAGTGGGTTTTTAGTTTACTTGCAAATTTTCTTGATATTTAAATTTATATGATTCTACATCTATATACTAATAGAGGTGGGTCTTTAACTGTTCATCAACGGTTATGTGCATGAATTTCTACCGTTGGATTGAATAGCTTCTACCCTTTAGATCTTTGCCACCTGTCAATATGCTCTCATCTCTACATTTCTTCTCATCTGACATCATAGTACTAAAGTTAAGGAGAAAACTTGTCATGGGCCACATAACTAAAAGATTGAAGAAAAGAAAAATTGGGTATTTCGTTTTTTTAAGGAAAAAAGTGGGTTTTTAGTTTACTTGCAAATTTTCTTGATATTTAAATTTATATGATTCTACAATTAAGTATATTATATGTATGGCTGGATATATTCTTTACGTCGATCTAAAAACTTATTACTTTTATTTGATAATATAAATTTTTAAAAAGTCAATAAATAGTTAGTGTGATCTTAATCTCGGGTAGTAGTCCCAACGGGACGGGTATTTCACTAGTATACTAATAGAGGTGGGTCTTTTACTGTTCATCAACGGTTATGTGCATGAATTTCTACCGTTGGATTGAATAGCTTCTACCCTTTAGATCTTTGCCACCTGTCAATATGCTCTCATATCTACATTTCTTCTCATCTGACATCATAGTACTAAAGTTAAGGAGAAAACTTGTCATGGGGCCACATAACTAAAAGATTGAAGAAAAGAAAAATTGGGTTTTTCGTTTTTTTTAAGGAAAAAAGTGGGTTTTTAGGTTACTTGCAAATTTTCTTGATATTTAAATTTATATGATTCTACATCTATATACTAATAGAGGTGGGTCTTTTACTGTTCATCAACGGTTATGTGCATGAATTTCTACCGTTGGATTGAATAGCTTCTACCCTTTAGATCTTTGCCACCTGTCAATATGCTCTCATCTCTACATTTCTTCTCATCTGACATCATAGTACTAAAGTTAAGGAGAAAACCTGTCATGGGACCACATGGCTAAAAGATTGAAGAAAAGAAAAATAAGGTTTTTCGTTTTTTTTAAGGAAAAAAGTGGGTTTTTAGTTTACTTGCAAATTTTCTTGATATTTAAATTTATATGATTCTACATCTATATACTAATAGAGGTGGGTCTTTTACTGTTCATCAACGGTTATGTGCATGAATTTCTACCGTTGGATTGAATAGCTTCTACCCTTTAGATCTTTGACACCTGTCAATATGCTCTCATCTCTACATTTCTTCTCATCTGACATCATAGTACTAAAGTTAAGGAGAAAACCTGTCATGGGGCCACATAACTAAAAGATTTAAGGAAAGAAAAAATGGGTTTTTCGTTTTTTTTTAAGGAAAAAAGTGGGTTTTTATTTTACTTGCAAATTTTCTTGATATTTAAATTTATATGATTCTACAATTAAGTATATTATATGTATGGCTGGATATATTCTTTACGTCGATCTTAAAACTTATTACTTTTATTTGATAATATCAATTTTAAAAATGTCAATAAATAGTTAGTGTGATCTTAATCTCGGGTAGTAGTCCCAACGGGACGAGTATTTCACTAGTATACTAATAGAGGTGGGTCTTTTACTGTTCATCAACGGTTATGTGCATGAATTTCTACCGTTGGATTGAATAGCTTCTACCCTTTAGATCTTTGCCACCTGTCAATATGCTCTCATCTCTACATTTCTTCTCATCTGACATCATAGTACTAAAGTTAAGGAGAAAACCTGTCATGGGGCCACATAACTAAAAGATTGAAGAAAAGAAAAATTGGATATTTCGTTTTTTTAAGGAAAAAAGTGGGTTTTTAGTTTACTTGCAAATTTTCTTGATATTTAAATTTATATGATTCTACAATTAAGTATATTATATGTATGGCTGGATATATTCTTTACGTCGATCTTAAAACTTATTACTTTTATTTGATAATATCAATTTTAAAAAAGTCAATAAATAGTTAGTGTGATCTGAATCTCGGGTAGTAGCCCCAACGGGACGGGTATTTCACTAGTATACTAATAGAGGTGGGTCTTTTACTGTTCATCAACGGTTATGTGCATGAATTTCTACCGTTGGATTGAATAGCTTCTACCCTTTAGATCTTTGCCACCTGTCAATATGCTCTCATCTCTACATTTCTTCTCATCTGACATCATAGTACTAAAGTTAAGGAGAAAACTTGTCATGGGGCCACATAACTAAAAGATTGAAGAAAAGAAAAATTGGGTTTTTCGTTTTTTTTAAGGAAAAAAGTGGGTTTTTAGTTTACTTGCAAATTTTCTTGATATTTAAATTTATATGATTCTACATCTATATACTAATAGAGGTGGGTCTTTTACTGTTCATCAACGGTTATGTGCATGAATTTCTACTGTTGGATTGAATGGCTTCTACCCTTTAGATCTTTGCCACCTGTCAATATGCTCTCATCTCTACATTTCTTCTCATCTGACATCATACACTACTAGAAAAATAGGCTTTAGCCACGGGTATTGAATGTGGCAGAAATACGTATTACCGTGGCAAAAACTAATCGCCACGGGAGACGCCACTGTAATTAACCGTGGCCGTAGGAGGCGTGGTTTTTCATGTTCGCCACGCGTAACAGCCGTGGCAAAAACTTTGCCACGGTATGTCCCGTGGCTAGCTGCGTTCAACTATTTAACCACAGTAATACCAAAGCCCGTGGCTATGGTGATCATTCGCCACGGCCATCTACCGTGGCTAGTCTAGCTTTTTGCCATGCTTGTTAACTATGGCTACGGTACTAATGGCCACGGCAATTAACCGTGGTAATTGTTTTGTTTACCCGCCAGATGAATGTGAGCTTGCCATATTGGTCTCCCGTGGCCTATTGATAATATCAACTGCCATATTAAACTATAAATGCATGAAAGATTAATTCCTGGGTTACAATAAAATTCTGAAAGTTCAAAAACTATAAAAGCTATCAAATGATTACATCGAGCTATATAAATTAAGACAAATACATTCAGATCGAATTTGCGTCAACTGTTCAAAGTCACATCATATTACACAAAAACCATAAAAAAATAGAAAACTCATGTTCTATTTTGAATAAAAAAATTATGAAAATATAGACTGTCATATCTTCGACACTCCGGGCCGAAAGTAGCATCTCTTCAAAGCAGTGGACATCGCTCTCCTATATATCCCCTGTTAAACACCTGCAATAAACAGTCAAAGAATGTTAGTTAAACTTGCGCTTCTCTGTTTTGGTCACATATTCACAAAATAACATTGCTTCTATACACCATTGAATGCTCATCTTGTGAAGATCAAATACTAAGGCTGACATTGCTTCTATACTCTGACATTCCTCTTAAAGTTAATGCATTCATAACAGATCAAGTCCTAGTTCTGTACATATTGGTCAGTTGAATGTGTTTATGACTGGAGTATTTACCCTGTCTTCTCTAATGTTTTAGTTCTGTTTTGCATAGATCTCTAAATTCAAACGACTTCACTGGAGGAATACCTCCTTCACTTGGTAATCTGAACGTTTATTGGTTGGACCTTGCTGACAAGTCAAAGTAACTCTCCGAAGTGCAGTCCGAACGCACAACTCCAAGTCAAAGTAGACTCTCCAAAGTGCAATACGCACGCACAACCAATTCACCCATAAGATTTATTATAAGTCACTGAATTCTAAAGATATAAATACTACGGACACGGACCACCTAAGCAAATAGTTTTCTGAAAGAAACTGTTCATGAGACCATTTTAAAATCCAGGATATGGCCTGATGCCATGTTTTTGTAGTTGAGTTCTTGTCATCCTTTCTTACAAAAGGTCATCTGGTACTAGTTCCACCAAGTTATCACACAACCTATTTTGGTTAGCAAAGTATTTCGTATTCTGTGTAAACAAGTATCTTATGCTTGTGTCTTCAAGGTAAATAAAATGAATATTCCACACATAGGTAGTTAAACTGGAAGTACGTATGAGCCAATATATTCAAAAAATAAGCATGCAAATATGAACATAAAAAAAGAGTCAAGCAACAGTGCATAAGGACAGAAAAATCACATGAAAAATGTTCCAAAAGCTAAACGAGTAGAGAAAGACACTGGAAATGTGCAAAGACTTACAAATCTCTTGAAAGATCATTCAGCAGGAAGTAAAAAAAAAGAGCAGCAAAATTATCGCTACCGACAAACTGGTAGAACTGTTTACACACGGCATATTTAAAACATGCACCAAGTTGTCCTCATTAAGAACCCAGTAACATCCCTCCTAAGACTTAAACCTTGGCTGTAAAAAAAGAGAAATTTCAGACATGGATATTTAATCTTAGAAGCAAAAGGGGCAGCAATTCTTGGATTCTCAGTTATCTACAAAGATGCAAAAATCCTAACTGGTCCATTAAGCTTTGTATTCAGGGTATTAGAGATGTAAAAGTAACATCACCATTTTGAAATGTGATGCGCAGACTTTTTTACAAAGCCTTATTTTCCATGGTGTTTCATGTGACGAGTTTAATGGACTCAAATGTTGTTACTGAACAAACCTAGTGTCCAATTCGCTCATAGAACAGAGAAGAAACACGTGATTGACCCGTGTCTTCTCGGACAACGTACATCCCGAGCAAGTTATAAATATCATTTGAGTCATTGGAGGATGTTTTGGGGAATTTAGAAGTCTGTACACAGTGTTACAAATGGGCTAGACACCATTGAGTAAGGCTGCTTGGCCATCCAAACCCAAACTGCACAAGGGAAGTGAGGTCTGAAGTTGTCACCATTACGGTCATTTAATAATCATGGGGAAGGCCCCTGAGGCATAGCTTCGCTGGTGAAGACATGTCTCACAGGGGCATAGCTTAACCGACAAAGAGCTGTAATGGCCTTGTTTACTGAAACATTCGCAATTTACAGAGAATATGCCCAACATAACATTTCGCGAAGAATACTGTAATTTTAGCTACTTATATCTAGATATGATATGAATCTGTTTGGGGACCATCCATACACCTAAATTGGAAATTCTGAACATCGCTAATATCTTTTAATCGTATAATCATGAGAAATGAGTGAACATTACTTTTAGCTAATTATATCTAGATATCTAACCTATACCTCAAGATTTCTGAAACCAGATGCATTGAGCCTATCAATGAAATTCTCCCTTTGTGATTATTCTAATTTCTTTCGTACACGGGCATATGATTTCTATTAATTCCTCCAAAAACATGTAAGAGTCCTTGTTGTAGTTAAATTTCGTACAATATTCGTTATATGCCCTTGTAACATGAATGTATTACTTCCCTTTTTCCCCTAGAATATAGCTAAAGATGATAGTTCCATTACATTTCCCATTTCATTGAGTCACCGAGACAATTGGTGGTTGTTCTCAGGAAACCATTAAGTTACCTCAGACCTTAAATCAGAAAACATCAAAATCCTGCAGATTCCAAGATCAAACAACAGTGCATAAGGACAGAAAAATCACATGAAAAATGTTCCAAAAGCTAAACGAGTAGAGAAAGACACTGGAAATGTGCAAAGACTTACAAATCTCTTGAAAGATCATTCAGCAGGAAGTAAAATAGAAAAAGAGCAGCAAAATTATCGCTACGGACAAACTGGTAGAACTGTTTACACACGGCATATTTAAAACATGCACCAAGTTGTTCTCATTAAGAACCCAGTAATATCCCTCCTAAGACTTAAACATTGGCTGTACAAAAGAGAAAGTTCAGACATGGATATTTAATCTTAGAAGCAAAAAGGGCAGCAGTTCTTGGATTCTCAGTTATCTACAAAGATGCAAAAATCATAACTGGTCCATTAAGCTTTGTATTCAGGGTATTAGAGATGTAAAAGTAACATCACCATTTTTGAAATGTGATGCGCAGATTTTTTACGAAGCCTTATTTTCCATGGTGTTTCACCACACTTCTAAATTATCAACCACAAAAAAGAGAGAAACTTAGTGATAAAACCAATAAAAAACATGGATGGAACTACTCAAAACCCACCCATTGACTTCTCAATCACAGTTGATGATACTCATTGCAACAAATAGATAGTAACTAGCAGCTAGCATATTGAAATGCCCACAACAAAAAAAAGCTTAATTATGCAACTCAGCTTCAGAATTGAAGCTACAAAATTGGTAGATAATCTGAATCCAAAGAACCCAGTTCAGAAATCAAACAATATCATCGAACTCAAAGCATATTCTTCACCAATTCCAAATCATCTCCCCCACCAACTTTAAAACCTTGACTACAAGCAGAAACAAAATCCCGAAAAAAACAGTGATTGAAAACCTTATAAAACAGTGAGGAGATAAGAACCCATCAGCTAAAACGACCCTTGTGTAAGGAATGTAACATTTTCGTTTCGATTACATTCTACACAGAAAGAAATGTAAAATATTACAAGCTTTGTATTCAGGGATGTGTTTCCGCTGTTCTGATGTGTATAAGAGATAAAGAAAACCTCTCAACCGAAAAGATACCGAGCAAATCTGTGTTCAGATCCAAAATACTACTAATATGTTATTCGTCTCATTGGTTCCCGTTTCTTTTCCCTCGTCGTCGTTTTTAGATTTCGAAATACTATTCCCACAAATTGAAAGAAATAACAGTAAACCCTAGAACTTATAGTCAATGACATACATCAGAGAGGGAGGGAGAGGAACAAAAGAGGAGGAAGAATAGGAGGGGAGAGTGAAGGAGACAAACTTACCTACAAACGGTCAGAGTAGAGGACGACGATGACGCAAAGAGGACTGAAACTTTGCACTGAATCGATCGATCGATCGATGAGAGCCTGGGGATCGATCGTTCCACTTCAATTCCCTATATTCTTTCTTCATCTCACACTAAATCGGCGCTGAATCGATCGATGAGAGCCTAGAGAGATCGGTCATTCGATGAGAACAGGAGGAAGAGAAAGGGACTGGGTCTACCCAGCGCTCTGCGACAAAAGGGTTTTTTTAATGAACCGCGAACAAATTTTGGTTTCACCGGATAGAAATTTTTAGTACGACGGTATTTTTGGAAAGTAAACAAGTAGCCACGGTATGTTCCGTGGCGAATTTTATTATTCTTTCTGATTGCCACGGGGATACAAATTTTCCGTGGTTAACACATAATTTTGACACGGTATTTTCTAATTACATGTGGCTGTCTTAAAATAAATTAGCCATGGTTATATACCTTGGTTAATATAACTTATTGCCACATTAGTCACTTGTGGCTAAATTTAGCGTGGCCAAAAACCATTTTTCTGGTAGTGATAGTACTAAAGTTAAGGAGAAAACCTGTCATGGGGCCACATAACTAAAAGATTGAAGAAAAGAAAAATCGGGTATTTCGTTTTTTTAAGGAAAAAAGTGGGTTTTTAGTTTACTTGCAAATTTTCTTGATATTTAAATTTATATGATTCTACATCTATATACTAATAGAGATGGGTCTTTAACTGTTCATCAACGGTTATCTGCATGAATTTCTACTGTTGGATTGAATAGCTTCTACCCTTTAGATCTTTGCCACCTGTCAATATGCTCTCATCTCTACATTTCTTTTCATCTGACATCATAGTACTAAAGTTAAGGAGAAAACCTGTCATGGGACCACATAGCTAAAAGATTGAAGAAAAGAAAAATTGGGTTTTTCGTTTTTTTTAAGGAAAAAAGTGGGTTTTTAGTTTACTTGCAAATTTTCTTGATATTTAAATTTATATGATTCTACATCTATATACTAATAGAGGTGGGTCTTTTACTGTTCATCAACGGTTATGTGCATGAATTTCTACCGTTGGATTGAATAGCTTCTACCCTTTAGATCTTTGCCACCTGTCAATATGCTCTCATCTCTACATTTCTTCTCATCTGACATCATAGTACTAAAGTTAAGGAGAAAACCTGTCATGGGGCCACATAACTAAAAGATTTAAGGAAAGAAAAAATGGGTTTTTCGTTTTTTTTTAAGGAAAAAAGTGGGTTTTTAGTTTACTTGCAAATTTTCTTGATATTTAAATTTATATGATTCTACAATTAAGTATATTATATGTATGGCTGGATATATTCTTTACGTCGATCTTAAAACTTATTACTTTTATTTGATAATATCAATTTTAAAAATGTCAATAAATAGTTAGTGTGATCTTAATCTCGGGTAGTAGTCCCAACGAGACGAGTATTTCACTAGTATACTAATAGAGGTGGGTCTTTTACTGTTCATCAACGGTTATGTGCATGAATATCTACCGTTGGATTGAATAGCTTCTACCCTTTAGATCTTTGCCACCTGTCAATATGCTCTCATCTCTACATTTCTTCTCGTCTGACATCATAGTACTAAAGTTAAGGAGAAAACCTGTCATGGGGCCACATAACTAAAATATTGAAGAAAAGAAAAATTGGATATTTCGTTTTTTTAAGGAAAAAAGTGGGTTTTTAATTTACTTGCAAATTTTCTTGATATTTAAATTTATATGATTCTACAATTAAGTATATTATATGTATGGCTGGATATATTCTTTACGTCGATCTTAAAACTTATTACTTTTATTTGATAATATCAATTTTAAAAAAGTCAATAAATAGTTAGTGTGATCTGAATCTCGGGTAGTAGTCCCAACAAGACGGGTATTTCACTAGTATACTAATAGAGGTGGGTCTTTCACTGTTCATCAACGGTTATGTGCATGAATTTCTACCGTTGGATTGAATAGCTTCTACCCTTTAGATCTTTGCCACCTGTCAATATGCTCTCATCTCTACATTTCTTCTCATCTGACATCATAGTACTAAAGTTAAGGAGAAAACCTGTCATGGGGCCACATAACTAAAAGATTGAAGAAAAGAAAAATTGAATATTTCGTTTTTTTAAGGAAAAAAGTGGGTTTTTAGTTTACTTGCAAATTTTCTTGATATTTAAATTTATATGATTCTACAATTAAGTATATTATATGTATGGCTGGATATATTCTTTACGTCGATCTTAAAACTTATTACTTTTATTTGATAATATCAATTTTAAAAAAGTCAATAAATAGTTAGTGTGATCTGAATCACGGGTAGTAGTCCCAACGGGACGGGTATTTCACTAGTATACTAATAGAGGTGGGTCTTTTACTGTTCATCAACGGTTATGTGCATGAATTTCTACTGTTGGATTGAATAGCTTCTACCCTATAGATCTTTGCCACCGGTCAATATGCTCTCATCTCTACATTTCTTCTCATCTGACATCATAGTACTAAAGTTAAGGAGAAAACCTGTCATGGGGCCACATAACTAAAAGATTGAAGAAAAGAAAAATCGGGTATTTCGTTTTTTTAAGGAAAAAAGTGGGTTTTTAGTTTACTTGCAAATTTTCTTGATATTTAAATTTATATGATTCTACATCTATGTACTAATAGAGATGGGTCTTTAACTGTTCATCAACGGTTATCTGCATGAATTTCTACTGTTGGATTGAATAGCTTCTACCCTTTAGATCTTTGCCACCTGTCAATATGCTCTCATCTCTACATTTCTTTTCATCTGACATCATAGTACTAAAGTTAAGGAGAAAACCTGTCATGGGACCACATAGCTAAAAGATTGAAGAAAAGAAAAATTGGGTTTTTCGTTTTTTTTAAGGAAAAAAGTGGGTTTTTAGTTTACTTGCAAATTTTCTTGATATTTAAATTTATATGATTCTACATCTATATACTAATAGAGGTGGGTCTTTTACTGTTCATCAACGGTTATGTGCATGAATTTCTACCGTTGGATTGAATAGCTTCTACCCTTTAGATCTTTGCCACCTGTCAATATGCTCTCATCTCTACATTTCTTCTCATCTGACATCATAGTACTAAAGTTAAGGAGAAAACCTGTCATGGGGCCACATAACTAAAAGATTTAAGGAAAGAAAAAATGGGTTTTTCGTTTTTTTTTTAAGGAAAAAAGTGGGTTTTTAGTTTACTTGCAAATTTTCTTGATATTTAAATTTATATGATTCTACAATTAAGTATATTATATGTATGGCTTGATATATTCTTTACGTCGATCTTAAAACTTATTACTTTATTTGATAATATATATTTTAAAAATGTCAATAAATAGTTAGTGTGATCTTAATCTCGGGTAGTAGTCCCAACGAGACGAGTATTTCACTAGTATACTAATAGAGGTGGGTCTTTTACTGTTCATCAACGGTTATGTGCATGAATATCTACCGTTGGATTGAATAGCTTCTACCCTTTAGATCTTTGCCACCTGTCAATATGCTCTCATCTCTACATTTCTTCTCATCTGACATCATAGTACTAAAGTTAAGGAGAAAACCTGTCATAGGGCCACATAACTAAAATATTGAAGAAAAGAAAAATTGGATATTTCGTTTTTTTAAGGAAAAAAGTGGGTTTTTAATTTACTTGCAAATTTTCTTGATATTTAAATTTATATGATTCTACAATTAAGTATATTATATGTATGGCTGGATATATTCTTTACGTCGATCTTAAAACTTATTACTTTTATTTGATAATATCAATTTTAAAAAAGTCAATAAATAGTTAGTGTGATCTGAATCTCGGGTAGTAGTCCCAACGGGACGGGTATTTCACTAGTATACTAATAGAGGTGGGTCTTTTACTGTTCATCAACGGTTATGTGCATGAATTTCTACCGTTGGATTGAATAGCTTCTACCCTTTAGATCTTTGCCACCTGTCAATATGCTCTCATCTCTACATTTCTTCTCATCTGACATCATAGTACTAAAGTTAAGGAGAAAACCTGTCATGGGGCCACATAACTAAAAGATTGAAGAAAAGAAAAATTGAATATTTCGTTTTTTTAAGGAAAAAAGTGGGTTTTTAGTTTACTTGCAAATTTTCTTGATATTTAAATTTATATGATTCTACAATTAAGTATATTATATGTATGGCTGGATATATTCTTTACGTCGATCTTAAAACTTATTACTTTTATTTGATAATATCAATTTTAAAAAAGTCAATAAATAGTTAGTGTGATCTGAATCTCGGGTAGTAGTCCCAACGGGACGGGTATTTCACTAGTATACTAATAGAGGTGGGTCTTTTACTGTTCATCAACGGTTATGTGCATGAATTTCTACCGTTGGATTGAATAGCTTCTACCCTTTAGATCTTTGCAACCTGTCAATATGCTCTCATCTCTACATTTCTTCTCATCTGACATCATAGTACTAAAGTTAAGGAGAAAACCTGTCATGGGGCCACATAACTAAAAGATTGAAGAAAAGAAAAATTGAATATTTCGTTTTTTTAAGGAAAAAAGTGGGTTTTTAGTTTACTTGCAAATTTTCTTGATATTTAAATTTATATGATTCTACAATTAAGTATAATATATGTATGGCTGGATATATTCTTTACGTCGATCTTAAAACTTATTACTTTTATTTGATAATATCAATTTTAAAAAAGTCAATAAATAGTTAGTGTGATCTGAATCACGGGTAGTAGTCCCAACGGGACGGGTATTTCACTAGTATACTAATAGAGGTGGGTCTTTTACTGTTCATCAACGGTTATGTGCATGAATTTCTACTGTTGGATTGAATAGCTTCTACCCTATAGATCTTTGCCACCGGTCAATATGCTCTCATCTCTACATTTCTTCTCATCTGACATCATAGTACTAAAGTTAAGGAGAAAACCTGTCATGGGGCCACATAACTAAAAGATTGAAGAAAAGAAAAATCGGGTATTTCGTTTTTTTAAGGAAAAAAGTGGGTTTTTAGTTTACTTGCAAATTTTCTTGATATTTAAATTTATATGATTCTACATCTATGTACTAATAGAGATGGGTCTTTAACTGTTCATCAACGGTTATCTGCATGAATTTCTACTGTTGGATTGAATAGCTTCTACCCTTTAGATCTTTGCCACCTGTCAATATGCTCTCATCTCTACATTTCTTTTCATCTGACATCATAGTACTAAAGTTAAGGAGAAAACCTGTCATGGGACCACATAGCTAAAAGATTGAAGAAAAGAAAAATTGGGTTTTTCGTTTTTTTTAAGGAAAAAAGTGGGTTTTTAGTTTACTTGCAAATTTTCTTGATATTTAAATTTATATGATTCTACATCTATATACTAATAGAGGTGGGTCTTTTACTGTTCATCAACGGTTATGTGCATGAATTTCTACCGTTGGATTGAATAGCTTCTACCCTTTAGATCTTTGCCACCTGTCAATATGCTCTCATCTCTACATTTCTTCTCATCTGACATCATAGTACTAAAGTTAAGGAGAAAACCTGTCATGGGGCCACATAACTAAAAGATTTAAGGAAAGAAAAAATGGGTTTTTCGTTTTTTTTTTAAGGAAAAAAGTGGGTTTTTAGTTTACTTGCAAATTTTCTAGATATTTAAATTTATATGATTCTACAATTAAGTATATTATATGTATGGCTTGATATATTCTTTACGTCGATCTTAAAACTTATTACTTTATTTGATAATATATATTTTAAAAATGTCAATAAATAGTTAGTGTGATCTTAATCTCGGGTAGTAGTCCCAACGAGACGAGTATTTCACTAGTATACTAATAGAGGTGGGTCTTTTACTGTTCATCAACGGTTATGTGCATGAATATCTACCGTTGGATTGAATAGCTTCTACCCTTTAGATCTTTGCCACCTGTCAATATGCTCTCATCTCTACATTTCTTCTCATCTGACATCATAGTACTAAAGTTAAGGAGAAAACCTGTCATGGGGCCACATAACTAAAATATTGAAGAAAAGAAAAATTGGATATTTCGTTTTTTTAAGGAAAAAAGTGGGTTTTTAATTTACTTGCAAATTTTCTTGATATTTAAATTTATATGATTCTACAATTAAGTATATTATATGTATGGCTGGATATATTCTTTACGTCGATCTTAAAACTTATTACTTTTATTTGATAATATCAATTTTAAAAAAGTCAATAAATAGTTAGTGTGATCTGAATCTCGGGTAGTAGTCCCAACGGGACGGGTATTTCACTAGTATACTAATAGAGGTGGGTCTTTTACTGTTCATCAACGGTTATGTGCATGAATTTCTACCGTTGGATTGAATAGCTTCTACCCTTTAGATCTTTGCCACCTGTCAATATGCTCTCATCTCTACATTTCTTCTCATCTGACATCATAGTACTAAAGTTAAGGAGAAAACCTGTCATGGGGCCACATAACTAAAAGATTGAAGAAAAGAAAAATTGAATATTTCGTTTTTTTAAGGAAAAAAGTGGGTTTTTAGTTTACTTGCAAATTTTCTTGATATTTAAATTTATATGATTCTACAATTAAGTATATTATATGTATGGCTGGATATATTCTTTACGTCGATCTTAAAACTTAATACTTTTATTTGATAATATCAATTTTAAAAAAGTCAATAAATAGTTAGTGTGATCTGAATCTCGGGTAGTAGTCCCAACGGGACGGGTATTTCACTAGTATACTAATAGAGGTGGGTCTTTTACTGTTCATCAACGGTTATGTGCATGAATTTCTACCGTTGGATTGAATAGCTTCTACCCTTTAGATCTTTGCAACCTGTCAATATACTCTCATCTCTACATTTCTTCTCATCTGACATCATAGTACTAAAGTTAAGGAGAAAACCTGTCATGGGGCCACATAACTAAAAGATTGAAGAAAAGAAAAATTGAATATTTCGTTTTTTTAAGGAAAAAAGTGGGTTTTTAGTTTACTTGCAAATTTTCTTGATATTTAAATTTATATGATTCTACAATTAAGTATATTATATGTATGGCTGGATATATTCTTTACGTCGATCTTAAAACTTATTACTTTTATTTTATAATATCAATTTTAAAAAATTCAATAAATAGTTAGTGTGATCTGAATCTCGGGTAGTAGTCCCAACGGGACGGGTATTTCACTAGTATACTAATAGAGGTGGGTCTTTTACTGTTCATCAACGGTTATGTGCATGAATTTCTACCGTTGGATTGAATAGCTTATACCCTTTAGATCTTTGCCACCTGTCAATATGCTCTCATCTCTACATTTCTTCTCATCTGACATCATAGTACTAAAGTTAAGGAGAAAACTAGTCATGGGGCCACATAACTAAAAGATTGAAGAAAAGAAAAATTGGGTTTTTCGTTTTTTTTTAAGGAAAAAAGTGGGTTTTTAGTTTACTTGCAAATTTTCTTGATATTTAAATTTATATGATTCTACATCTATATACTAATAGAGGTGGGTCTTTTACTGTTCATCAACGGTTATGTGCATGAATTTCTACCGTTGGATTGAATAGCTTCTACCCTTTAGATCTTTGCCACCTGTCAATATGCTCTCATCTCTACATTTCTTTTCATCTGACATCATAGTACTAAAGTTAAGGAGAAAACCTGTCATGGGACCACATAACTAAAAGATTGAAGAAAAGAAAAATTGGGTTTTTCGTTTTTTTAAAGGAAAAAAGTGGGTTTTTAGTTTACTTGCAAATTTTCTTGATATTTAAATTTATATGATTCTACATCTATATACTAATAGAGGTGGGTCTTTTACTGTTCATCAACGGTTATGTGCATGAATTTCTACCGTTGGATTGAATAGCTTCTACCCTTTAGATCTTTGCCACCTGTCAATATGCTCTCATCTCTACATTTCTTCTCATCTGACATCATAGTACTAAAGTTAAGGAGAAAACCTGTCATGGGGCCACATAACTAAAAGATTTAAGGAAAGAAAAAATGGGTTTTTTCGTATTTTTTAAGGAAAAAAGTGGGTTTTTAGTTTACTTGCAAATTTTCTTGATATTTAAATTTATATGATTCTACAATTAAGTATATTATATGTATGGCTGGATATATTCTTTACGTCGATCTTAAAACTTATTACTTTTATTTGATAATATCAATTTTAAAAAAGTCAATAAATAGTTAGTGTGATCTTAATCTCGGGTAGTAGTCCCAACGAGACGAGTATTTCACTAGTATACTAATAGAGGTGGGTCTTTTACTGCTCATCAACGGTTATGTGCATGAATTTCTACCGTTGGATTGAATAGCTTCTACCCTTTAGATCTTTGCCACCTGTCAATATGCTCTCATCTCTACATTTCTTCTCATCTGACATCATAGTACTAAAGTTAAGGAGAAAACCTGTCATGGGGCCACATAACTAAAAGATTGAAGAAAAGAAAAATTGGATATTTCGTTTTTTTAAGGAAAAAAGTGGGTTTTTAGTTTACTTGCAAATTTTCTTGATATTTAAATTTATATGATTCTACAATTAAGTATATTATCTGTATGGCTGGATATATTCTTTACGTCGATCTTAAAACTTATTACTTTTATTTGATAATATCAATTTTAAAAAAGTCAATAAATAGTTAGTGTGATCTGAATCTCGGGTAGTAGTCCCAACGGGACGGGTATTTCACTAGTATACTAATAGAGGTGGGTCTTTTACTGTTCATCAACGGTTATGTGCATGAATTTCTACCGTTGGATTGAATAGCTTCTACCCTTTAGATCTTTGCCACCTGTCAATATGCTCTCATCTCTACATTTCTTCTCATCTGACATCATAGTACTAAAGTTAAGGAGAAAACCTGTCATGGGGCCACATAACTAAAAGATTGAAGAAAAGAAAAATTGAATATTTCGTTTTTTTAAGGAAAAAAGTGGGTTTTTAGTTTACTTGCAAATTTTCTTGATATTTAAATTTATATGATTCTACAATTAAGTATATTATATGTATGGCTGGATATATTCTTTACGTCGATCTTAAAACTTATTACTTTTATTTGATAATATCAATTTTAAAAAATTCAATAAATAGTTAGTGTGATCTGAATCTCGGGTAGTAGTCCCAACGGGACGGGTATTTCACTAGTATACTAATAGAGGTGGGTCTTTTACTGTTCATCAACGGTTATGTGCATGAATTTCTACCGTTGGATTGAATAGCTTCTACCCTTTAGATCTTTGCCACCTGTCAATATGCTCTCATCTCTACATTTCTTTTCATCTGACATCATAGTACTAAAGTTAAGGAGAAAACCTGTCATGGGACCACATAACTAAAAGATTGAAGAAAAGAAAAATTGGGTTTTTCGTTTTTTTAAAGGAAAAAAGTGGGTTTTTAGTTTACTTGCAAATTTTCTTGATATTTAAATTTATATGATTCTACATCTATATACTAATAGAGGTGGGTCTTTTACTGTTCATCAACGGTTATGTGCATGAATTTCTACCGTTGGATTGAATAGCTTCTACCCTTTAGATCTTTGCCACCTGTCAATATGCTCTCATCTCTACATTTCTTCTCATCTGACATCATAGTACTAAAGTTAAGGAGAAAACCTGTCATGGGGCCACATAACTAAAAGATTTAAGGAAAGAAAAAATGGGTTTTTTCGTTTTTTTTAAGGAAAAAAGTGGGTTTTTAGTTTACTTGCAAATTTTCTTGATATTTAAATTTATATGATTCTACAATTAAGTATATTATATGTATGGCTGGATATATTCTTTACGTCGATCTTAAAACTTATTACTTTTATTTGATAATATCAATTTTAAAAAAGTCAATAAATAGTTAGTGTGATCTTAATCTCGGGTAGTAGTCCCAACGAGACGAGTATTTCACTAGTATACTAATAGAGGTGGGTCTTTTACTGCTCATCAACGGTTATGTGCATGAATTTCTACCGTTGGATTGAATAGCTTCTACCCTTTAGATCTTTGCCACCTGTCAATATGCTCTCATCTCTACATTTCTTCTCATCTGACATCATAGTACTAAAGTTAAGGAGAAAACCTGTCATGGGGCCACATAACTAAAAGATTGAAGAAAAGAAAAATTGGATATTTCGTTTTTTTAAGGAAAAAAGTGGGTTTTTAGTTTACTTGCAAATTTTCTTGATATTTAAATTTATATGATTCTACAATTAAGTATATTATATGTATGGCTGGATATATTCTTTACGTCGATCTTAAAACTTATTACTTTTATTTGATAATATCAATTTTAAAAAAGTCAATAAATAGTTAGTGTGATCTTAATCTCGGGTAGTAGTCCCAACGGGACGGGTATTTCACTAGTATACTAATAGAGGTGGGTCTTTTACTGTTCATCAACGGTTATGTGCATGAATTTCTACCGTTGGATTGAATAGCTTCTACCCTTTAGATCTTTGCCACCTGTCAATATGCTCTCATCTCTACATTTCTTCTCATCTGACATCATAGTACTAAAGTTAAGGAGAAAACCTGTCATGGGGCCACATAACTAAAAGATTGAAGAAAAGAAAAATTGGATATTTCGTTTTTTTAAGGAAAAAAGTGGGTTTTTAGTTTACTTGCAAATTTTCTTGATATTTAAATTTATATGATTCTACAATTAAGTATATTATATGTATGGCTGGATATATTCTTTACGTCGATCTTAAAACTTATTACTTTTATTTGATAATATCAATTTCAAAAAAGTCAATAAATAGTTAGTGTGATCTTAATCTCGGGTAGTAGTCCCAACGAGACGAGTATTTCACTAGTATACTAATAGAGGTGGGTCTTTTACTGCTCATCAACGGTTATGTGCATGAATTTCTACCGTTGGATTGAATAGCTTCTACCCTTTAGATCTTTGCCACCTGTCAATATGCTCTCATCTCTACATTTCTTCTCATCTGACATCATAGTACTAAAGTTAAGGAGAAAACCTGTCATGGGGCCACATAACTAAAAGATTGAAGAAAAGAAAAATTGGGTTTTTTGTTTTTTTTAAGGAAAAAAGTGGGTTTTTAGTTTACTTGCAAATTTTCTTGATATTTAAATTTATATGATTCTACATCTATATACTAATAGAGGTGGGTCTTTTACTGTTCATCAACGGTTATGTGCATGAATTTCTACCGTTGGATTGAATAGCTTCTACCCTTTAGATCTTTGCCACCTGTCAATATGCTCTCATCTCTACATTTCTTTTCATCTGACATCATAGTACTAAAGTTAAGGAGAAAACCTGTCATGGGACCACATAACTAAAAGATTGAAGAAAAGAAAAATTGGGTTTTTCGTTTTTTTTAAGGAAAAAAGTGGGTTTTTAGTTTACTTGCAAATTTTCTTGATATTTAAATTTATATGATTCTACATCTATATACTAATAGAGGTGGGTCTTTTACTGTTCATCAACGGTTATGTGCATGAATTTCTACCGTTGGATTGAATAGCTTCTACCCTTTAGATCTTTGCCACCTGTCAATATGCTCTCATCTCTACATTTCTTCTCATCTGACATCATAGTACTAAAGTTAAGGAGAAAACCTGTCATGGGGCCACATAACTAAAAGATTTAAGGAAAGAAAAAATGGGTTTTTTCTTTTTTTTTTAAGGAAAAAAGTGGGTTTTTAGTTTACTTGCAAATTTTCTTGATATTTAAATTTATATGATTCTACAATTAAGTAAATTATATGTATGGCTGGATATATTCTTTACGTCGATCTTAAAACTTATTACTTTTATTTGATAATATCAATTTTAAAAAAGTCAATAAATAGTTAGTGTGATCTTAATCTCGGGTAGTAGTCCCAACGAGACGAGTATTTCACTAGTATACTAATAGAGGTGGGTCTTTTACTGTTCATCAACGGTTATGTGCATGAATATCTACCGTTGGATTGAATAGCTTCTACCCTTTAGATCTTTGCCACCTGTCAATATGCTCTCATCTCTACATTTCTTCTCATCTGACATCATAGTACTAAAGTTAAGGAGAAAACCTGTCATGGGGCCACATAACTAAAATATTGAAGAAAAGAAAAATTGGATATTTCGTTTTTTTAAGGAAAAAAGTGGGTTTTTAATTTACTTGCAAATTTTCTTGATATTTAAATTTATATGATTCTACAATTAGGTATATTATATGTATGGCTGGATATATTCTTTACGTCGATCTTAAAACCTATTACTTTTATTTGATAATATCAATTTTAAAAAAGTCAATAAATAGTTAGTGTGATCTGAATCTCGGGTAGTAGTCCCAACGGGACGGGTATTTCACTAGTATACTAATAGAGGTGGGTCTTTTACTGTTCATCAACGGTTATGTGCATGAATTTCTACCGTTGGATTGAATAGCTTCTACCCTTTAGATCTTTGCCACCTGTCAATATGCTCTCATCTCTACATTTCTTCTCATCTGACATCATAGTACTAAAGTTAAGGAGAAAACCTGTCATGGGGCCACATAACTAAAAGATTGAAGAAAAGAAAAATTGAATATTTCGTTTTTTTAAGGAAAAAAGTGGGTTTTTAGTTTACTTGCAAATTTTCTTGATATTTAAATTTATATGATTCTACAATTAAGTATATTATATGTATGGCTGGATATATTCTTTACGTCGATCTTAAAACTTATTACTTTTATTTGATAATATCAATTTTAAAAAAGTCAATAAATAGTTAGTGTGATCTGAATCTCGGGTAGTAGTCCCAACGGGACGGGTATTTCACTAGTATACTATTAGAGGTGGGTCTTTTACTGTTCATCAACGGTTATGTGCATGAATTTCTACCGTTGCATTGAATAGCTTCTACCCTTTAGATCTTTGCCACCTGTCAATATGCTCTCATCTCTACATTTCTTCTCATCTGACATCATAGTACTAAGGTTAAGAAGAAAACTAGTCATGGGGCCACATAACTAAAAGATTGAAGAAAAGAAAAATTGGGTTTTTCGTTTTTTTTTAAGGAAAAAAGTGGGTTTTTAGTTTACTTGCAAATTTTCTTGATATTTAAATTTATATGATTCTACATCTATATACTAATAGAGGTGGGTCTTTTACTGTTCATCAACGGTTATGTGCATGAATTTCTACCGTTGGATTGAATAGCTTCTACCCTTTAGATCTTTGCCACCTGTCAATATGCTCTCACCTCTACATTTCTTTTCATCTGACATCATAGTACTAAAGTTAAGGAGAAAACCTGTCATGGGACCACATAACTAAAAGATTGAAGAAAAGAAAAATTGGGTTTTTCGTTTTTTTTAAGGAAAAAAGTGGGTTTTTAGTTTACTTGCAAATTTTCTTGATATTTAAATTTATATGATTCTACATCTATATACTATTAGAGGTGGGTCTTTTACTGTTCATCAACGGTTATGTGCATGAATTTCTACCGTTGGATTGAATAGCTTCTACCCTTTAGATCTTTGCCACCTGTCAATATGCTCTCATCTCTACATTTCTTCTCATCTGACATCATAGTACTAAAGTTAAGGAGAAAACCTGTCATGGGGCCACATAACTAAAAGATTTAAGGAAAGAAAAAATGGGTTTTTTCGTTTTTTTTTAAGGAAAAAAGTGGGTTTTTAGTTTACTTGCAAATTTTCTTGATATTTAAATTTATATGATCTACAATTAAGTATATTATATGTATGGCTGGATATATTCTTTACGTCGATCTTAAAACTTATTACTTTTATTTGATAATATCAATTTTAAAAAAGTCAATAAATAGTTAGTGTGATCTTAATCTCGGGTAGTAGTCCCAACGAGACGAGTATTTCACTAGTATACTAATAGAGGTGGGTCTTTTACTGCTCATCAACGGTTATGTGCATGAATTTCTACCGTTGGATTGAATAGCTTCTACCCTTTAGATCTTTGCCACCTGTCAATATGCTCTCATCTGTACATTTCTTCTCATCTGACATCATAGTACTAAAGTTAAGGAGAAAACCTGTCATGGGGCCACATAACTAAAAGATTGAAGAAAAGAAAAATTGGATATTTCGTTTTTTTAAGGAAAAAAGTGGGTTTTTAGTTTACTTGCAAATTTTCTTGATATTTAAATTTATATGATTCTACAATTAAGTATATTATATGTATGGCTGGATATATTCTTTACGTCGATCTTAAAACTTATTACTTTTATTTGATAATATCAATTTTAAAAAAGTCAATAAATGGTTAGTGTGATCTTAATCTCGGGTAGTAGTCCCAACGGGACGGGTATTTTACTAGTATACTAATAGAGGTGGGTCTTTTACTGTTCATCAACGGTTATGTGCATGAATTTCTACCGTTGGATTGAATAGCTTCTACCCTTTAGATCTTTGCCACCTGTCAATATGCTCTCATCTCTACATTTCTTCTCATCTGACATCATAGTACTAAAGTTAAGGAGAAAACTAGTCATGGGGCCACATAACTAAAAGATTGAAGAAAAGAAAAATTGGGTTTTTTGTTTTTTTTAAGGAAAAAAGTGGGTTTTTAGTTTACTTGCAAATTTTCTTGATAGTTAAATTTATATGATTCTACATCTATATACTAATAGAGGTGCGTCTTTTACTGTTCATCAACGGTTATGTGCATGAATTTCTACCGTTGGATTGAATAGCTTCTACCCTTTAGATCTTTGCCACCTGTCAATATGCTCTCATCTCTACATTTCTTTTCATCTGACATCATAGTACTAAAGTTAAGGAGAAAACCTGTCATGGGACCACATAACTAAAAGATTGAAGAAAAGAAAAATTGGGTTTTTCGTTTTTTTTAAGGAAAAAAGTGGGTTTTTAGTTTACTTGCAAATTTTCTTGATATTTAAATTTATATGATTCTACATCTATATACTAATAGAGGTGGGTCTTTTACTGTTCATCAACGGTTATGTGCATGAATTTCTACCGTTGGATTGAATAGCTTCTACCCTTTAGATCTTTGCCACCTGTCAATATGCTCTCATATCTACATTTCTTCTCATCTGACATCATAGTACTAAAGTTAAGGAGAAAACCTGTCATGGGGCCACATAACTAAAAGATTTAAGGAAAGAAAAAATGGGTTTTTTCTTTTTTTTTAAGGAAAAAAGTGGGTTTTTAGTTTACTTGCAAATTTTCTTGATATTTAAATTTATATGATTCTACAATTAAGTAAATTATATGTATGGCTGGATATATTCTTTACGTCGATCTTAAAACTTATTACTTTTATTTGATAATATCAATTTTAAAAAAGTCAATAAATAGTTAGTGTGATCTTAATCTCGGGTAGTAGTCCCAACGAGACGAGTATTTCACTAGTATACTAATAGAGGTGGGTCTTTCACTGCTCATCAACGGTTATGTGCATGAATTTCTACCGTTGGATTGAATAGCTTCTACCCTTTAGATCTTTGCCACCTGTCAATATGCTCTCATCTCTACATTTCTTCTCATCTGACATCATAGTACTAAAGTTAAGGAGAAAACCTGTCATGGGGCCACATAACTAAAAGATTGAAGAAAAGAAAAATTGGATATTTCGTTTTTTTAAGGAAAAAATGGATTTTTAGTTTACTTGCAAATTTTCTTGATATTTAAATTTATATGATTCTACAATTAAGTATATTATATGTATGGCTGGATATATTCTTTACGTCGATCTTAAAACTTATTACTTTTATTTGATAATATCAATTTTAAAAAAGTCAATAAATAGTTAGTGTGATCTTAATCTCGGGTAGTAGTTCCAACGGGACGGGTATTTCACTAGTATACTAATAGAGGTGGGTCTTTTACTGTTCATCAACGGTTATGTGCATGAATTTCTACCGTTGGATTGAATAGCTTCTACCCTTTAGATCTTTGCCACCTGTCAATATGCTCTCATCTCTACATTTCTTCTCATCTGACATCATAGTACTAAAGTTAACGAGAAAACCTGTCATGGGGCCACATAACTAAAAGATTTAAGGTAAGAAAAAATGGGTTTTTCGTTTTTTTTAAGGAAAAAAATGGGTTTTTAGTTTACTTGCAAATTTTCTTGATATTTAAATTTATATGATTCTACAATAAAGTATATTATATGTATGGGTGGATATATTCTTTACGTCGATCTTAAAACTTATTACTTTTATTTGAGAATATCAATTTTAAAAATGTCAGTAAATAGTTAGTTTGATCTTAATCTCGGGTAGTAGTCCCAACGGGACGAGTATTTCACTAGTATACTAATAGAGGTGGGTCTTTTAGAGTTCATCAACGGTTATGTGCATGAATTTCTATCGTTGGATGGAATAGCTTCTACCCTTTAGATCTTTGCCACCTGTCAATATGCTCTCATCTCTACATTTCTTCTCATCTGACATCATAGTACTAAAGTTAAGGAGAAAACCTGTCATGGGGCCACATAACTAAAAGATTGAAGAAAAGAAAAATTGGATATTTCATTTTTTTAAGGAAAAAAGTGGGTTTTTAGTTTACTTGCAAATTTTCTTGATATTTAAATTTATATGATTCTACAATTAAGTATATTATATGTATGGCTGGATATATTCTTTACGTCGATCTTAAAACTTATTACTTTTATTTGATAATATCAATTTTAAAAAAGTCAATAAATGGTTAGTGTGATCTTAATCTCGGGTAGTAGTCCCAACGGGACGGGTATTTCACTAGTATACTAATAGAGGTGGGTCTTTTACTGTTCATCAACGGTTATGTGCATGAATTTCTACCGTTGGATTGAATAGCTTCTACCCTTTAGATCTTTTCCACCTGTCAATATGCTCTCATCTCTACATTTCTTCTCATCTGACATCATAGTACTAAAGTTAAGGAGAAAACTAGTCATGGGCCCACATAACTAAAAGATTGAAGAAAAGAAAAATTGGGTTTTTCGTTTTTTTTAAGGACAAAAGTGGGTTTTTAGTTTACTTGCAAATTTTCTTGATATTTAAATTTATATGATTCTACATCTATATACTAATAGAGGTGGGTCTTTTACTGTTCATCAACGGTTATGTGAATGAATTTCTACCGTTGGATTGAATAGCTTCTACCCTTTAGATCTTTGCCACCTGTCAATATGCTCTCATCTCTACATTTCTTTTCATCTGACATCATAGTACTAAAGTTAAGGAGAAAACCTGTCATGGGACCACATAACTAAAAGATTGAAGAAAAGAAAAATTGGGTTTTTCGTTTTTTTTTAAGGAAAAAAGTGGGTTTTTAGTTTACTTGCAAATTTTCTTGATATTTAAATTTATATGATTCTACATCTATATACTAATAGAGGTGGGTCTTTTACTGTTCATCAACGGTTATGTGCATGAATTTCAACCGTTGGATTGAATAGCTTCTACCCTTTAGATCTTTGCCACCTGTCAATATGCTCTCATCTCTACATTTCTTCTCATCTGACATCATAGTACTAAAGTTAAGGAGAAAACTAGTCATGGGCCCACATAACTAAGAGATTGAAGAAAAGAAAAATTGGGTTTTTCGTTTTTTTTAAGGACAAAAGTGGGTTTTTAGTTTACTTGCAAATTTTCTTGATATTTAAATTTATATGATTCTACATCTATATACTAATAGAGGTGGGTCTTTTACTGTTCATCAACGGTTATGTGAATGAATTTCTACCGTTGGATTGAATAGCTTCTACCCTTTAGATCTTTGCCACCTGTCAATATGCTCTCATCTCTACATTTCTTTTCATCTGACATCATAGTACTAAAGTTAAGGAGAAAACCTGTCATGGGACCACATAACTAAAAGATTGAAGAAAAGAAAAATTGGGTTTTTCGTTTTTTTTTAAGGAAAAAAGTGGGTTTTTAGTTTACTTGCAAATTTTCTTGATATTTAAATTTATATGATTCTACATCTATATACTAATAGAGGTGGGTCTTTTACTGTTCATCAACGGTTATGTGCATGAATTTCTACCGTTGGATTGAATAGCTTCTACCCTTTAGATCTTTGCCACCTGTCAATATGCTCTCATCTCTACATTTCTTCTCATCTGACATCATAGTACTAAAGTTAAGGAGAAAACCTGTCATGGGGCCACATAACTAAAAGATTTAAGGTAAGAAAAAATGGGTTTTTCGTTTTTTTTAAGGAAAAAAGTGGGTTTTTAGTTTACTTGCAAATTTTCTTGATATTTAAATTTATATGATTCTACAATTAAGTATATTATATGTATGGGTGGATATATTCTTTACGTCGATCTTAAAACTTATTACTTTTATTTGATAATATCAATTTTAAAAATGTCAATAAATAGTTAGTTTGATCTTAATTTCGGGTAGTAGTCCCAACGGGACGAGTATTTCACTAGTATACTAATAGAGGTGGGTCTTTTAGTGTTCATCAAGGGTTATGTGCATGAATTTCTATCGTTGGATTGAATAGCTTCTACCCTTTAGATCTTTGCCACCTGTCAATATGCTCTCATCTCTACATTTCTTCTCATCTGACATCATAGTACTAAAGTTAAGGAGAAAACCTGTCATGGGGCCACATAACTAAAAGATTGAAGAAAAGAAAAATTGGATATTTCGTTTTTTTAAGGAAAAAAATGGGTTTTTAGTTTACTTGCAAATTTTCTTGATATTTAAATTTATATGATTCTACAATTAAGTATATTATATGTATGGCTGGATATATTCTTTACGTCGATCTTAAAACTTATTACTTTTATTTGATAATATCAATTTTAAAAAAGTCAATAAATAGTTAGTGTGATCTGAATCTCGGGTAGTAGTCCCAACGGGACGGGTATTTCACTAGTATACTAATAGAGGTGGGTCTTTTACTGTTCATCAACGGTTATGTGCATGAATTTCTACCGTTGGATTGAATAGCTTCTACCCTTTAGATCTTTGCCACCTGTCAATATGCTCTCATCTCTACATTTCTTCTCATCTGACATCATAGTACTAAAGTTAAGGAGAAAACTTGTCATGGGGCCACATAACTAAAAGATTGAAGAAAAGAAAAATTGGGTTTTTCGTTTTTTTTAAGGAAAAAAGTGGGGTTTTAGTTTACTTGCAAATTTTCTTGATATTTAAATTTATATGATTCTACATCTATATACTAATAGAGGTGGGTCTTTTACTGTTCATCAACGGTTATGTGCATGAATTTCTACCGTTGGATTGAATAGCTTCTACCCTTTAGATCTTTGCCACCTGTCAATATGCTCTCATCTCTACATTTCTTCTCATCTGACATCATAGTACTAAAGTTAAGGAGAAAACCTGTCATGGGGCCACATAACTAAAAGATTGAAGAAAAGAAAAATTGGGTATTTCGTTTTTTAAGGAAAAAAGTGGGTTTTTAGTTTACTTGCAAATTTTCTTGATATTTAAATTTATATGATTCTACAATTAAGTATATTATATGTATGGCTGGATATATTCTTTACGTCGATCTTAAAACTTATTACTTTTATTTGATAATATCAATTTTAAAAAAGTCAATAAATAGTTAGTGTGATCTTAATCTCGGGTAGTAGTCCCAACGGGACGGGTATTTCACTAGTATACTAATAGAGGTGGGTCTTTTACTGTTCATCAACGGTTATGTGCATGAATTTCTACCGTTGGATTGAATAGCTTCTACCCGTTAGATCTTTGCCACCTGTCAATATGCTCTCATCTCTACATTTCTTCTCATCTGACATCATAGTACTAAAGTTAAGGAGAAAACCTGTCATGGGGCCACATAACTAAAAGATTGAAGAAAAGAAAAATTGGGTTTTTCGTTTTTTTTAAGGAAAAAAGTGGGTTTTTAGTTTACTTTCAAATTTTCTTGATATTTAAATTTATATGATTCTACATCTACATACTGATAGAGGTGGGTCTTTTACTGTTTATCAACGGTTATGTGCATGAATTTCTACCGTTGGATTGAATAGCTTCTACCCTTTAGATCTTTGCCACCTGTCAATATGCTCTCATCTCTACATTTCTTCTCATCTGACATCATAGTACTAAAGTTAAGGAGAAAACCTGTCATGGGGCCACATAACTAAAAGATTGAAGAAAAGAAAAATTGGGTATTTCGTTCTTTTAAGGAAAAAAGTGGGTTTTTAGTTTACTTGCAAATTTTCTTGATATTTAAATTTATATGATTCTACAATTCAGTATATTATATGTATGGCTGGATATATTCTTTACGTCGATCTTAAAACTTATTACTTTTATTTGATAATATCAATTTTAAAAAAGTCAATAAATAGTTAGTGTGATCTTAATCTCGGGTAGTAGTCCCAACGGGACGGGTATTTCACTAGTATACTAATAGAGGTGGGTCTTTTACTGTTCATCAACGGTTATGTGCATGAATTTCTACCGTTGGATTGAATAGCTTCTACCCTTTAGATCTTTGCCACCTGTCAATATGCTCTCAACTCTACATTTCTTCTCATCTGACATCATAGTACTAAAGTTAAGGAGAAAATCTGTCATGGGGCCACATAACAAAAAGATTGAAGAAAAGAAAAATTGGGTTTTTCGTTTTTTTTAAGGAAAAAAGTGGGTTTTTAGTTTACTTGCAAATTTTCTTGATATTTAAATTTATATGATTCTACATCTATATACTAATAGAGGTGGGTCTTTTACTGTTCATCAACGGTTATGTGCATGAATTTCTACCGTTGGATTTAATAGCTTCTACCCTTTAGATCTTTGCCACCTGTCAATATGCTCTAATCTCTACATTTCTTCTCATCTGACATCATAGTACTAAAGTTAAGGAGAAAACCTGTCATGGGGCCACATAACTAAAAGATTGAAGAAAAGAAAAATTGGGTCATTCGTTTTTTTTAAGGAAAAAAGTGGGTTTTTAGTTTACTTGCAAATTTTCTTGATATTTCAATTTATATGATTGTACAATTAAGTATATTATATGTATGGCTGCATATATTCTTTACGTCGATCTTAAAACTTATTACTTTTATTTGATAATATCAATTTTAAAAAAGTCAATAAATAGTTACTGTGATCTTAATCTCGGGTAGTAGTCCCAACGGGACGGGTATTTCACTAGTATACTAATAGAGGTGGGTCTTTTACTGTTCATCAACGGTTATGTGCATGAATTTCTACCGTTGGATTGAATAGCTTCTACCCTTTAGATCTTTGTCACCTGTCAATATGCTCTCATCTCTACATTTCTTCTCATCTGACATCATAGTACTAAAGTTAAGGAGAAAACTTGTCATGGGGCCACATAACTAAAAGATTGAAGAAAAGAAAAATTGGGTATTTCGTTTTTTTAAGGAAAAAAGTGGGTTTTTAGTTTACTTGCAAATTTTCTTGATATTTAAATTTATATGATTCTACAATTAAGTATATTATATGTATGGCTGGATATATTCTTTACGTCGATCTTAAAACTTATTACTTTTATTTGATAATATCAATTTTAAAAAAGTCAATAAATAGTTAGTGTGATCTTAATCTCGGGTAGTAGTCCCAACGGGACGGGTATTTCACTAGTATACTAATAGAGGTGGGTCTTTTACTGTTCATCAACGGTTATGTGCATGAATTTCTACCGTTGGATTGAATAGCTTCTACCCGTTAGATCTTTGCCACCTGTCAATATGCTCTCATCTCTACATTTCTTCTCATCTGACATCATAGTACTAAAATTAAGGAGAAAACCTGTCATGGGGCCACATAACTAAAAGATTGAAGAAAAGAAAAATTGGGTTTTTCGTTTTTTTTAAGGAAAAAAGTGGGTTTTTAGTTTACTTTCAAATTTTCTTGATATTTAAATTTATATGATTCTACATCTACATACTGATAGAGGTGGGTCTTTTACTGTTTATCAACGGTTATGTGCATGTATTTCTACCGTTGGATTGAATAGCTTCTACCCTTTAGATCTTTGCCACCTGTCAATATGCTCTAATCTCTATATTTCTTCTCATCTGACATCATAGTACTAAAGTTAAGGAGAAAACCTGTCATGGGGCCACATAACTAAAAGATTGAAGAAAAGAATAATTGGGTATTTCGTTCTTTTAAGGAAAAAAGTGGGTTTTTAGTTTACTTGCAAATTTTCTTGATATTTAAATTTATATGATTCTACAATTCAGTATATTATATGTATGGCTGGATATATTCTTTACGTCGATCTTAAAACTTATTACTTTTATTTGATAATATCAATTTTAAAAAAGTCAATAAATAGTTAGTGTGATCTTAATCTCGGGTAGTAGTCCCAACGGGACGGGTATTTCACTAGTATACTAATAGAGGTGGGTCTTTTACTGTTCATCAACGGTTATGTGCATGAATTTCTACCGTTGGATTGAATAGCTTCTACCCTTTAGATCTTTGCCACCTGTCAATATGCTCTCAACTCTACATTTCTTCTCATCTGACATCATAGTACTAAAGTTAAGGAGAAAATCTGTCATGGGGCCACATAACAAAAAGATTGAAGAAAAGAAAAATTGGGTTTTTCGTTTTTTTTAAGGAAAAAAGTGGGTTTTTAGTTTACTTTCAAATTTTCTTGATATTTAAATTTATATGATTCTACATCTACATACTGATAGAGGTGGGTCTTTTACTGTTTATCAACGGTTATGTGCATGAATTTCTACCGTTGGATTGAATAGCTTCTACCCTTTAGATCTTTGCCACCTGTGAATATGCTCTCATCTCTATATTTCTTCTCATCTGACATCATAGTACTAAAGTTAAGGAGAAAACCTGTCATGGGGCCACATAACTAAAAGATTGAAGAAAAGAAAAATTGGGTATTTCGTTCTTTTAAGGAAAAAAGTGGGTTTTTAGTTTACTTGCAAATTTTCTTGATATTTAAATTTATATGATTCTACAATTCAGTATATTATATGTATGGCTGGATATATTCTTTACGTCGATCTTAAAACTTATTACTTTTATTTGATAATATCAATTTTAAAAAAGTCAATAAATAGTTAGTGTGATCTTAATCTCGGGTAGTAGTCCCAACGGGACGGGTATTTCACTAGTATACTAATAGAGGTGGGTCTTTTACTGTTCATCAACGGTTATGTGCATGAATTTCTACCGTTGGATTGAATAGCTTCTACCCTTTAGATCTTTGCCACCTGTCAATATGCTCTCAACTCTACATTTCTTCTCATCTGACATCATAGTACTAAAGTTAAGGAGAAAATCTGTCATGGGGCCACATAACAAAAAGATTGAAGAAAAGAAAAATTGGGTTTTTCGTTTTTTTTAAGGAAAAAAGTGGGTTTTTAGTTTACTTGCAAATTTTCTTGATATTTAAATTTATATGATTCTACATCTATATACTAATAGAGGTGGGTCTTTTACTGTTCATCAACGGTTATGTGCATGAATTTCTACCGTTGGATTTAATAGCTTCTACCCTTTAGATCTTTGCCACCTGTCAATATGCTCTAATCTCTACATTTCTTCTCATCTGACATCATAGTACTAAAGTTAAGGAGAAAACCTGTCATGGGGCCACATAACTAAAAGATTGAAGAAAAGAAAAATTGGGTCATTCGTTTTTTTTAAGGAAAAAAGTGGGTTTTTAGTTTACTTGCAAATTTTCTTGATATTTCAATTTATATGATTCTACAATTAAGTATATTATATGTATGGCTGGATATATTCTTTACGTCGATCTTAAAACTTATTACTTTTATTTGATAATATCAATTTTAAAAAAGTCAATAAATAGTTACTGTGATCTTAATCTCGGGTAGTAGTCCCAACGGGACGGGTATTTCACTAGTATACTAATAGAGGTGGGTCTTTTACTGTTCATCAACGGTTATGTGCATGAATTTCTACCGTTGGATTGAATAGCTTCTACCCTTTAGATCTTTGCCACCTGTCAATATGCTCTCATCTCTACATTTCTTCTCATCTGACATCATAGTACTAAAGTTAAGGAGAAAACTTGTCATGGGGCCACATAACTAAAAGATTGAAGAAAAGAAAAATTGGGTTTTTCGTTTTTTTTAAGGAAAAAAGTGGGGTTTTAGTTTACTTGCAAATTTTCTTGATATTTAAATTTATATGATTCTACATCTATATACTAATAGAGGTGGGTCTTTTACTGTTCATCAACGGTTATGTGCATGAATTTCTACCGTTGGATTGAATAGCTTCTACCCTTTAGATCTTTGCCACCTGTCAATATGCTCTCATCTCTACATTTTTTCTCATCTGACATCATAGTACTAAAGTTAAGGAGAAAACCTGTCATGGGGCCACATAACTAAAAGATTGAAGAAAAGAAAAATTGGGTATTTCGTTTTTTTAAGGAAAAAAGTGGGTTTTTAGTTTACTTGCAAATTTTCTTGATATTTAAATTTATATGATTCTACAATTAAGTATATTATATGTATGGCTGGATATATTCTTTACGTCGATCTTAAAACTTATTACTTTTATTTGATAATATCAATTTTAAAAAAGTCAATAAATAGTTAGTGTGATCTTAATCTCGGGTAGTAGTCCCAACGGGACGGGTATTTCACTAGTATACTAATAGAGGTTGGTCTTTTACTGTTCATCAACGGTTATGTGCATGAATTTCTACCGTTGGATTGAATAGCTTCTACCCGTTAGATCTTTGCCACCTGTCAATATGCTCTCATCTCTACATTTCTTCTCATCTGACATCATAGTACTAAAGTTAAGGAGAAAACCTGTCATGGGGCCACATAACTAAAAGATTGAAGAAAAGAAAAATTGGGTTTTTCGTTTTTTTTAAGGAAAAAAGTGGGTTTTTAGTTTACTTTCAAATTTTCTTGATATTTAAATTTATATGATTCTACATCTACATACTGATAGAGGTGGGTCTTTTACTGTTTATCAACGGTTATGTGCATGAATTTCTACCGTTGGATTGAATAGCTTCTACCCTTTAGATCTTTGCCACCTGTCAATATGCTCTCATCTCTACATTTCTTCTCATCTGACATCATAGTACTAAAGTTAAGGAGAAAACCTGTCATGGGGCCACATAACTAAAAGATTGAAGAAAAGAAAAATTGGGTATTTCGTTCTTTTAAGGAAAAAAGTGGGTTTTTAGTTTACTTGCAAATTTTCTTGATATTTAAATTTATATGATTCTACAATAAAGTATATTATATGTATGGGTGGATATATTCTTTACGTCGATCTTAAAACTTATTACTTTTATTTGAGAATATCAATTTTAAAAATGTCAGTAAATAGTTAGTTTGATCTTAATCTCGGGTAGTAGTCCCAACGGGACGAGTATTTCACTAGTATACTAATAGAGGTGGGTCTTTTAGAGTTCATCAACGGTTATGTGCATGAATTTCTATCGTTGGATGGAATAGCTTCTACCCTTTAGATCTTTGCCACCTGTCAATATGCTCTCATCTCTACATTTCTTCTCATCTGACATCATAGTACTAAAGTTAAGGAGAAAACCTGTCATGGGGCCACATAACTAAAAGATTGAAGAAAAGAAAAATTGGATATTTCATTTTTTTAAGGAAAAAAGTGGGTTTTTAGTTTACTTGCAAATTTTCTTGATATTTAAATTTATATGATTCTACAATTAAGTATATTATATGTATGGCTGGATATATTCTTTACGTCGATCTTAAAACTTATTACTTTTATTTGATAATATCAATTTTAAAAAAGTCAATAAATGGTTAGTGTGATCTTAATCTCGGGTAGTAGTCCCAACGGGACGGGTATTTCACTAGTATACTAATAGAGGTGGGTCTTTTACTGTTCATCAACGGTTATGTGCATGAATTTCTACCGTTGGATTGAATAGCTTCTACCCTTTAGATCTTTTCCACCTGTCAATATGCTCTCATCTCTACATTTCTTCTCATCTGACATCATAGTACTAAAGTTAAGGAGAAAACTAGTCATGGGCCCACATAACTAAAAGATTGAAGAAAAGAAAAATTGGGTTTTTCGTTTTTTTTAAGGACAAAAGTGGGTTTTTAGTTTACTTGCAAATTTTCTTGATATTTAAATTTATATGATTCTACATCTATATACTAATAGAGGTGGGTCTTTTACTGTTCATCAACGGTTATGTGAATGAATTTCTACCGTTGGATTGAATAGCTTCTACCCTTTAGATCTTTGCCACCTGTCAATATGCTCTCATCTCTACATTTCTTTTCATCTGACATCATAGTACTAAAGTTAAGGAGAAAACCTGTCATGGGACCACATAACTAAAAGATTGAAGAAAAGAAAAATTGGGTTTTTCGTTTTTTTTTAAGGAAAAAAGTGGGTTTTTAGTTTACTTGCAAATTTTCTTGATATTTAAATTTATATGATTCTACATCTATATACTAATAGAGGTGGGTCTTTTACTGTTCATCAACGGTTATGTGCATGAATTTCAACCGTTGGATTGAATAGCTTCTACCCTTTAGATCTTTGCCACCTGTCAATATGCTCTCATCTCTACATTTCTTCTCATCTGACATCATAGTACTAAAGTTAAGGAGAAAACTAGTCATGGGCCCACATAACTAAGAGATTGAAGAAAAGAAAAATTGGGTTTTTCGTTTTTTTTAAGGACAAAAGTGGGTTTTTAGTTTACTTGCAAATTTTCTTGATATTTAAATTTATATGATTCTACATCTATATACTAATAGAGGTGGGTCTTTTACTGTTCATCAACGGTTATGTGAATGAATTTCTACCGTTGGATTGAATAGCTTCTACCCTTTAGATCTTTGCCACCTGTCAATATGCTCTCATCTCTACATTTCTTTTCATCTGACATCATAGTACTAAAGTTAAGGAGAAAACCTGTCATGGGACCACATAACTAAAAGATTGAAGAAAAGAAAAATTGGGTTTTTCGTTTTTTTTTAAGGAAAAAAGTGGGTTTTTAGTTTACTTGCAAATTTTCTTGATATTTAAATTTATATGATTCTACATCTATATACTAATAGAGGTGGGTCTTTTACTGTTCATCAACGGTTATGTGCATGAATTTCTACCGTTGGATTGAATAGCTTCTACCCTTTAGATCTTTGCCACCTGTCAATATGCTCTCATCTCTACATTTCTTCTCATCTGACATCATAGTACTAAAGTTAAGGAGAAAACCTGTCATGGGGCCACATAACTAAAAGATTTAAGGTAAGAAAAAATGGGTTTTTCGTTTTTTTTAAGGAAAAAAGTGGGTTTTTAGTTTACTTGCAAATTTTCTTGATATTTAAATTTATATGATTCTACAATTAAGTATATTATATGTATGGGTGGATATATTCTTTACGTCGATCTTAAAACTTATTACTTTTATTTGATAATATCAATTTTAAAAATGTCAATAAATAGTTAGTTTGATCTTAATTTCGGGTAGTAGTCCCAACGGGACGAGTATTTCACTAGTATACTAATAGAGGTGGGTCTTTTAGTGTTCATCAAGGGTTATGTGCATGAATTTCTATCGTTGGATTGAATAGCTTCTACCCTTTAGATCTTTGCCACCTGTCAATATGCTCTCATCTCTACATTTCTTCTCATCTGACATCATAGTACTAAAGTTAAGGAGAAAACCTGTCATGGGGCCACATAACTAAAAGATTGAAGAAAAGAAAAATTGGATATTTCGTTTTTTTAAGGAAAAAAATGGGTTTTTAGTTTACTTGCAAATTTTCTTGATATTTAAATTTATATGATTCTACAATTAAGTATATTATATGTATGGCTGGATATATTCTTTACGTCGATCTTAAAACTTATTACTTTTATTTGATAATATCAATTTTAAAAAAGTCAATAAATAGTTAGTGTGATCTGAATCTCGGGTAGTAGTCCCAACGGGACGGGTATTTCACTAGTATACTAATAGAGGTGGGTCTTTTACTGTTCATCAACGGTTATGTGCATGAATTTCTACCGTTGGATTGAATAGCTTCTACCCTTTAGATCTTTGCCACCTGTCAATATGCTCTCATCTCTACATTTCTTCTCATCTGACATCATAGTACTAAAGTTAAGGAGAAAACTTGTCATGGGGCCACATAACTAAAAGATTGAAGAAAAGAAAAATTGGGTTTTTCGTTTTTTTTAAGGAAAAAAGTGGGGTTTTAGTTTACTTGCAAATTTTCTTGATATTTAAATTTATATGATTCTACATCTATATACTAATAGAGGTGGGTCTTTTACTGTTCATCAACGGTTATGTGCATGAATTTCTACCGTTGGATTGAATAGCTTCTACCCTTTAGATCTTTGCCACCTGTCAATATGCTCTCATCTCTACATTTCTTCTCATCTGACATCATAGTACTAAAGTTAAGGAGAAAACCTGTCATGGGGCCACATAACTAAAAGATTGAAGAAAAGAAAAATTGGGTATTTCGTTTTTTAAGGAAAAAAGTGGGTTTTTAGTTTACTTGCAAATTTTCTTGATATTTAAATTTATATGATTCTACAATTAAGTATATTATATGTATGGCTGGATATATTCTTTACGTCGATCTTAAAACTTATTACTTTTATTTGATAATATCAATTTTAAAAAAGTCAATAAATAGTTAGTGTGATCTTAATCTCGGGTAGTAGTCCCAACGGGACGGGTATTTCACTAGTATACTAATAGAGGTGGGTCTTTTACTGTTCATCAACGGTTATGTGCATGAATTTCTACCGTTGGATTGAATAGCTTCTACCCGTTAGATCTTTGCCACCTGTCAATATGCTCTCATCTCTACATTTCTTCTCATCTGACATCATAGTACTAAAGTTAAGGAGAAAACCTGTCATGGGGCCACATAACTAAAAGATTGAAGAAAAGAAAAATTGGGTTTTTCGTTTTTTTTAAGGAAAAAAGTGGGTTTTTAGTTTACTTTCAAATTTTCTTGATATTTAAATTTATATGATTCTACATCTACATACTGATAGAGGTGGGTCTTTTACTGTTTATCAACGGTTATGTGCATGAATTTCTACCGTTGGATTGAATAGCTTCTACCCTTTAGATCTTTGCCACCTGTCAATATGCTCTCATCTCTACATTTCTTCTCATCTGACATCATAGTACTAAAGTTAAGGAGAAAACCTGTCATGGGGCCACATAACTAAAAGATTGAAGAAAAGAAAAATTGGGTATTTCGTTCTTTTAAGGAAAAAAGTGGGTTTTTAGTTTACTTGCAAATTTTCTTGATATTTAAATTTATATGATTCTACAATTCAGTATATTATATGTATGGCTGGATATATTCTTTACGTCGATCTTAAAACTTATTACTTTTATTTGATAATATCAATTTTAAAAAAGTCAATAAATAGTTAGTGTGATCTTAATCTCGGGTAGTAGTCCCAACGGGACGGGTATTTCACTAGTATACTAATAGAGGTGGGTCTTTTACTGTTCATCAACGGTTATGTGCATGAATTTCTACCGTTGGATTGAATAGCTTCTACCCTTTAGATCTTTGCCACCTGTCAATATGCTCTCAACTCTACATTTCTTCTCATCTGACATCATAGTACTAAAGTTAAGGAGAAAATCTGTCATGGGGCCACATAACAAAAAGATTGAAGAAAAGAAAAATTGGGTTTTTCGTTTTTTTTAAGGAAAAAAGTGGGTTTTTAGTTTACTTGCAAATTTTCTTGATATTTAAATTTATATGATTCTACATCTATATACTAATAGAGGTGGGTCTTTTACTGTTCATCAACGGTTATGTGCATGAATTTCTACCGTTGGATTTAATAGCTTCTACCCTTTAGATCTTTGCCACCTGTCAATATGCTCTAATCTCTACATTTCTTCTCATCTGACATCATAGTACTAAAGTTAAGGAGAAAACCTGTCATGGGGCCACATAACTAAAAGATTGAAGAAAAGAAAAATTGGGTCATTCGTTTTTTTTAAGGAAAAAAGTGGGTTTTTAGTTTACTTGCAAATTTTCTTGATATTTCAATTTATATGATTCTACAATTAAGTATATTATATGTATGGCTGGATATATTCTTTACGTCGATCTTAAAACTTATTACTTTTATTTGATAATATCAATTTTAAAAAAGTCAATAAATAGTTACTGTGATCTTAATCTCGGGTAGTAGTCCCAACGGGACGGGTATTTCACTAGTATACTAATAGAGGTGGGTCTTTTACTGTTCATCAACGGTTATGTGCATGAATTTCTACCGTTGGATTGAATAGCTTCTACCCTTTAGATCTTTGTCACCTGTCAATATGCTCTCATCTCTACATTTCTTCTCATCTGACATCATAGTACTAAAGTTAAGGAGAAAACTTGTCATGGGGCCACATAACTAAAAGATTGAAGAAAAGAAAAATTGGGTATTTCGTTTTTTTAAGGAAAAAAGTGGGTTTTTAGTTTACTTGCAAATTTTCTTGATATTTAAATTTATATGATTCTACAATTAAGTATATTATATGTATGGCTGGATATATTCTTTACGTCGATCTTAAAACTTATTACTTTTATTTGATAATATCAATTTTAAAAAAGTCAATAAATAGTTAGTGTGATCTTAATCTCGGGTAGTAGTCCCAACGGGACGGGTATTTCACTAGTATACTAATAGAGGTGGGTCTTTTACTGTTCATCAACGGTTATGTGCATGAATTTCTACCGTTGGATTGAATAGCTTCTACCCGTTAGATCTTTGCCACCTGTCAATATGCTCTCATCTCTACATTTCTTCTCATCTGACATCATAGTACTAAAATTAAGGAGAAAACCTGTCATGGGGCCACATAACTAAAAGATTGAAGAAAAGAAAAATTGGGTTTTTCGTTTTTTTTAAGGAAAAAAGTGGGTTTTTAGTTTACTTTCAAATTTTCTTGATATTTAAATTTATATGATTCTACATCTACATACTGATAGAGGTGGGTCTTTTACTGTTTATCAACGGTTATGTGCATGTATTTCTACCGTTGGATTGAATAGCTTCTACCCTTTAGATCTTTGCCACCTGTCAATATGCTCTAATCTCTATATTTCTTCTCATCTGACATCATAGTACTAAAGTTAAGGAGAAAACCTGTCATGGGGCCACATAACTAAAAGATTGAAGAAAAGAAAAATTGGGTATTTCGTTCTTTTAAGGAAAAAAGTGGGTTTTTAGTTTACTTGCAAATTTTCTTGATATTTAAATTTATATGATTCTACAATTCAGTATATTATATGTATGGCTGGATATATTCTTTACGTCGATCTTAAAACTTATTACTTTTATTTGATAATATCAATTTTAAAAAAGTCAATAAATAGTTAGTGTGATCTTAATCTCGGGTAGTAGTCCCAACGGGACGGGTATTTCACTAGTATACTAATAGAGGTGGGTCTTTTACTGTTCATCAACGGTTATGTGCATGAATTTCTACCGTTGGATTGAATAGCTTCTACCCTTTAGATCTTTGCCACCTGTCAATATGCTCTCAACTCTACATTTCTTCTCATCTGACATCATAGTACTAAAGTTAAGGAGAAAATCTGTCATGGGGCCACATAACAAAAAGATTGAAGAAAAGAAAAATTGGGTTTTTCGTTTTTTTTAAGGAAAAAAGTGGGTTTTTAGTTTACTTTCAAATTTTCTTGATATTTAAATTTATATGATTCTACATCTACATACTGATAGAGGTGGGTCTTTTACTGTTTATCAACGGTTATGTGCATGAATTTCTACCGTTGGATTGAATAGCTTCTACCCTTTAGATCTTTGCCACCTGTGAATATGCTCTCATCTCTATATTTCTTCTCATCTGACATCATAGTACTAAAGTTAAGGAGAAAACCTGTCATGGGGCCACATAACTAAAAGATTGAAGAAAAGAAAAATTGGGTATTTCGTTCTTTTAAGGAAAAAAGTGGGTTTTTAGTTTACTTGCAAATTTTCTTGATATTTAAATTTATATGATTCTACAATTCAGTATATTATATGTATGGCTGGATATATTCTTTACGTCGATCTTAAAACTTATTACTTTTATTTGATAATATCAATTTTAAAAAAGTCAATAAATAGTTAGTGTGATCTTAATCTCGGGTAGTAGTCCCAACGGGACGGGTATTTCACTAGTATACTAATAGAGGTGGGTCTTTTACTGTTCATCAACGGTTATGTGCATGAATTTCTACCGTTGGATTGAATAGCTTCTACCCTTTAGATCTTTGCCACCTGTCAATATGCTCTCAACTCTACATTTCTTCTCATCTGACATCATAGTACTAAAGTTAAGGAGAAAATCTGTCATGGGGCCACATAACAAAAAGATTGAAGAAAAGAAAAATTGGGTTTTTCGTTTTTTTTAAGGAAAAAAGTGGGTTTTTAGTTTACTTGCAAATTTTCTTGATATTTAAATTTATATGATTCTACATCTATATACTAATAGAGGTGGGTCTTTTACTGTTCATCAACGGTTATGTGCATGAATTTCTACCGTTGGATTTAATAGCTTCTACCCTTTAGATCTTTGCCACCTGTCAATATGCTCTAATCTCTACATTTCTTCTCATCTGACATCATAGTACTAAAGTTAAGGAGAAAACCTGTCATGGGGCCACATAACTAAAAGATTGAAGAAAAGAAAAATTGGGTCATTCGTTTTTTTTAAGGAAAAAAGTGGGTTTTTAGTTTACTTGCAAATTTTCTTGATATTTCAATTTATATGATTCTACAATTAAGTATATTATATGTATGGCTGGATATATTCTTTACGTCGATCTTAAAACTTATTACTTTTATTTGATAATATCAATTTTAAAAAAGTCAATAAATAGTTACTGTGATCTTAATCTCGGGTAGTAGTCCCAACGGGACGGGTATTTCACTAGTATACTAATAGAGGTGGGTCTTTTACTGTTCATCAACGGTTATGTGCATGAATTTCTACCGTTGGATTGAATAGCTTCTACCCTTTAGATCTTTGCCACCTGTCAATATGCTCTCATCTCTACATTTCTTCTCATCTGACATCATAGTACTAAAGTTAAGGAGAAAACTTGTCATGGGGCCACATAACTAAAAGATTGAAGAAAAGAAAAATTGGGTTTTTCGTTTTTTTTAAGGAAAAAAGTGGGGTTTTAGTTTACTTGCAAATTTTCTTGATATTTAAATTTATATGATTCTACATCTATATACTAATAGAGGTGGGTCTTTTACTGTTCATCAACGGTTATGTGCATGAATTTCTACCGTTGGATTGAATAGCTTCTACCCTTTAGATCTTTGCCACCTGTCAATATGCTCTCATCTCTACATTTTTTCTCATCTGACATCATAGTACTAAAGTTAAGGAGAAAACCTGTCATGGGGCCACATAACTAAAAGATTGAAGAAAAGAAAAATTGGGTATTTCGTTTTTTTAAGGAAAAAAGTGGGTTTTTAGTTTACTTGCAAATTTTCTTGATATTTAAATTTATATGATTCTACAATTAAGTATATTATATGTATGGCTGGATATATTCTTTACGTCGATCTTAAAACTTATTACTTTTATTTGATAATATCAATTTTAAAAAAGTCAATAAATAGTTAGTGTGATCTTAATCTCGGGTAGTAGTCCCAACGGGACGGGTATTTCACTAGTATACTAATAGAGGTTGGTCTTTTACTGTTCATCAACGGTTATGTGCATGAATTTCTACCGTTGGATTGAATAGCTTCTACCCGTTAGATCTTTGCCACCTGTCAATATGCTCTCATCTCTACATTTCTTCTCATCTGACATCATAGTACTAAAGTTAAGGAGAAAACCTGTCATGGGGCCACATAACTAAAAGATTGAAGAAAAGAAAAATTGGGTTTTTCGTTTTTTTTAAGGAAAAAAGTGGGTTTTTAGTTTACTTTCAAATTTTCTTGATATTTAAATTTATATGATTCTACATCTACATACTGATAGAGGTGGGTCTTTTACTGTTTATCAACGGTTATGTGCATGAATTTCTACCGTTGGATTGAATAGCTTCTACCCTTTAGATCTTTGCCACCTGTCAATATGCTCTCATCTCTACATTTCTTCTCATCTGACATCATAGTACTAAAGTTAAGGAGAAAACCTGTCATGGGGCCACATAACTAAAAGATTGAAGAAAAGAAAAATTGGGTATTTCGTTCTTTTAAGGAAAAAAGTGGGTTTTTAGTTTACTTGCAAATTTTCTTGATATTTAAATTTATATGATTCTACAATTCAGTATATTATATGTATGGCTGGATATATTCTTTACGTCGATCTTAAAACTTATTACTTTTATTTGATAATATCAATTTTAAAAAAGTCAATAAATAGTTAGTGTGATCTTAATCTCGGGTAGTAGTCCCAACGGGACGGGTATTTCACTAGTATACTAATAGAGGTGGGTCTTTTACTGTTCATCAACGGTTATGTGCATGAATTTCTACCGTTGGATTGAATAGCTTCTACCCTTTAGATCTTTGCCACCTGTCAATATGCTCTCAACTCTACATTTCTTCTCATCTGACATCATAGTACTAAAGTTAAGGAGAAAATCTGTCATGGGGCCACATAACAAAAAGATTGAAGAAAAGAAAAATTGGGTTTTTCGTTTTTTTTAAGGAAAAAAATGGGTTTTTAGTTTACTTGCAAATTTTCTTGATATTTAAATTTATATGATTCTACATCTATATACTAATAGAGGTGGGTCTTTTACTGTTCATCAACGGTTATGTGCATGAATTTCTACCGTTGGATTTAATAGCTTCTACCCTTTAGATCTTTGCCACCTGTCAATATGCTCTAATCTCTACATTTCTTCTCATCTGACATCATAGTACTAAAGTTAAGGAGAAAACCTGTCATGGGGCCACATAACTAAAAGATTGAAGAAAAGAAAAATTGGGTCATTCGTTTTTTTTAAGGAAAAAAGTGGGTTTTTAGTTTACTTGCAAATTTTCTTGATATTTCAATTTATATGATTCTACAATTAAGTATATTATATGTATGGCTGGATATATTCTTTACGTCGATCTTAAAACTTATTACTTTTATTTGATAATATCAATTTTAAAAAAGTCAATAAATAGTTACTGTGATCTTAATCTCGGGTAGTAGTCCCAACGGGACGGGTATTTCACTAGTATACTAATAGAGGTGGGTCTTTTACTGTTCATCAACGGTTATGTGCATGAATTTCTACCGTTGGATTGAATAGCTTCTACCCTTTAGATCTTTGCCACCTGTCAATATGCTCTCATCTCTACATTTCTTCTCATCTGACATCATAGTACTAAAGTTAAGGAGAAAACTTGTCATGGGGCCACATAACTAAAAGATTGAAGAAAAGAAAAATTGGGTTTTTCGTTTTTTTTAAGGAAAAAAGTGGGGTTTTAGTTTACTTGCAAATTTTCTTGATATTTAAATTTATATGATTCTACATCTATATACTAATAGAGGTGGGTCTTTTACTGTTCATCAACGGTTATGTGCATGAATTTCTACCGTTGGATTGAATAGCTTCTACCCTTTAGATCTTTGCCACCTGTCAATATGCTCTCATCTCTACATTTTTTCTCATCTGACATCATAGTACTAAAGTTAAGGAGAAAACCTGTCATGGGGCCACATAACTAAAAGATTGAAGAAAAGAAAAATTGGGTATTTCGTTTTTTTAAGGAAAAAAGTGGGTTTTTAGTTTACTTGCAAATTTTCTTGATATTTAAATTTATATGATTCTACAATTAAGTATATTATATGTATGGCTGGATATATTCTTTACGTCGATCTTAAAACTTATTACTTTTATTTGATAATATCAATTTTAAAAAAGTCAATAAATAGTTAGTGTGATCTTAATCTCGGGTAGTAGTCCCAACGGGACGGGTATTTCACTAGTATACTAATAGAGGTTGGTCTTTTACTGTTCATCAACGGTTATGTGCATGAATTTCTACCGTTGGATTGAATAGCTTCTACCCGTTAGATCTTTGCCACCTGTCAATATGCTCTCATCTCTACATTTCTTCTCATCTGACATCATAGTACTAAAGTTAAGGAGAAAACCTGTCATGGGGCCACATAACTAAAAGATTGAAGAAAAGAAAAATTGGGTTTTTCGTTTTTTTTAAGGAAAAAAGTGGGTTTTTAGTTTACTTTCAAATTTTCTTGATATTTAAATTTATATGATTCTACATCTACATACTGATAGAGGTGGGTCTTTTACTGTTTATCAACGGTTATGTGCATGAATTTCTACCGTTGGATTGAATAGCTTCTACCCTTTAGATCTTTGCCACCTGTCAATATGCTCTCATCTCTACATTTCTTCTCATCTGACATCATAGTACTAAAGTTAAGGAGAAAACCTGTCATGGGGCCACATAACTAAAAGATTGAAGAAAAGAAAAATTGGGTATTTCGTTCTTTTAAGGAAAAAAGTGGGTTTTTAGTTTACTTGCAAATTTTCTTGATATTTAAATTTATATGATTCTACAATTCAGTATATTATATGTATGGCTGGATATATTCTTTACGTCGATCTTAAAACTTATTACTTTTATTTGATAATATCAATTTTAAAAAAGTCAATAAATAGTTAGTGTGATCTTAATCTCGGGTAGTAGTCCCAACGGGACGGGTATTTCACTAGTATACTAATAGAGGTGGGTCTTTTACTGTTCATCAACGGTTATGTGCATGAATTTCTACCGTTGGATTGAATAGCTTCTACCCTTTAGATCTTTGCCACCTGTCAATATGCTCTCAACTCTACATTTCTTCTCATCTGACATCATAGTACTAAAGTTAAGGAGAAAATCTGTCATGGGGCCACATAACAAAAAGATTGAAGAAAAGAAAAATTGGGTTTTTCGTTTTTTTTAAGGAAAAAAGTGGGTTTTTAGTTTACTTGCAAATTTTCTTGATATTTAAATTTATATGATTCTACATCTATATACTAATAGAGGTGGGTCTTTTACTGTTCATCAACGGTTATGTGCATGAATTTCTACCTTTGGATTTAATAGCTTCTACCCTTTAGATCTTTGCCACCTGTCAATATGCTCTAATCTCTACATTTCTTCTCATCTGACATCATAGTACTAAAGTTAAGGAGAAAACCTGTCATGGGGCCACATAACTAAAAGATTGAAGAAAAGAAAAATTGGGTCATTCGTTTTTTTTAAGGAAAAAAGTGGGTTTTTAGTTTACTTGCAAATTTTCTTGATATTTCAATTTATATGATTCTACAATTAAGTATATTATATGTATGGCTGGATATATTCTTTACGTCGATCTTAAAACTTATTACTTTTATTTGATAATATCAATTTTAAAAAAGTCAATAAATAGTTACTGTGATCTTAATCTCGGGTAGTAGTCCCAACGGGACGGGTATTTCACTAGTATACTAATAGAGGTGGGTCTTTTACTGTTCATCAACGGTTATGTGCATGAATTTCTACCGTTGGATTGAATAGCTTCTACCCTTTAGATCTTTGCCACCTGTCAATATGCTCTCATCTCTACATTTCTTCTCATCTGACATCATAGTACTAAAGTTAAGGAGAAAACCTGTCATGGGGCCACATAACTAAAAGATTGAAGAAAGAAAAATTGGGTTTTTCGTTTTTTTTAAGGAAAAAAGTGGGTTTTTAGTTTACTTGCAAATTTTCTTGATATTTAAATTTATATGATTCTACATCTATATACTAATAGAGGTGGGTCTTTTACTGTTCATCAACGGTTATGTGCATGAATTTCTACCGTTGGATTGAATAGCTTCTACCCTTTAGATCTTTGCCACCTGTCAATATGCTCTCATCTCTACATTTCTTCTCATCTGACATCATAGTACTAAAGTTAAGGAGAAAACCTGTCATGGGGCCACATAACTAAAAGATTGAAGAAAAGAAAATTGGGTTTTTCGTTTTTTTTAAGGAAAAAAGTGGGTTTTTAGTTTACTTGCAAATTTTCTTGATATTTAAATTTATATGATTCTACATCTATATACTAATAGAGGTGGGTCTTTTACTGTTCATCAACGGTTATGTGTATGAATTTCTACCGTTGGATTGAATAGCTTCTACCCTTTAGATCTTTGCCACCTGTCAATATGCTCTCATCTCTACATTTCTTCTCATCTGACATTATAGTACTAAAGTTAAGGAGAAAACCTGTCATGGGGCCACATAACTAAAAGATTGAAGAAAAGAAAAATTGGGTTTTTCGTTTTTTTTAAAGAAAAAGGTGGGTTTTTAGTTTACTTGCAAATTTTCTTGATTTTTAAATTTATATGATTCTACAATTAAGTATATTTTATGTATGGCTGGATATATTCTTTACGTCGATCTTAAAACTTATTACTTTTATTTGATAATATAAATTTTAAAAAAGTCAATAAATAGTTAGTGTGATCTTAATCTCGGGTTGTAGTCCCAACGGGACGGGTATTTCACTAGTCTACCTATCATATCATCTACCTATCATATCCCAAGATCTTCTCCCCTTTCTTACCTTCTTTTTACCACTAGGGACCCTTCTATCTTTATTTTTTCAACGTATATCATCAAGTTTCATTTATTTCTTCTTGTCGAAAGAAAAACAATTTTCACATAAATGTCATTGTTATGTTTTTCAGGGAAGTCTATAATTTGACATTATTGCGTAAGAGTGCAGTTTGGTTAAAGTTCGCTTGACCTCGGTTTGCGGAGATCAAATGCGAAATGTGTACCAATATAGAATCACCTAAGTCTAATAAAATGGATTTTAGCCATTAAATATCGCTCTAATTTGAATAGTCATAGCTACATTTTGTAACTTTCTAATTTGAGACTACTCAACAATTACATTCATTTACATAGCCTCTTTGATAGTGTGGTTTCGACGCATTTTAATATTTCGAATTTATCTGAGTAATAGTAAATAAACTCTGACATAGAAACTCTAACATAGAAAAGTCTGAAAATTAGGCAAGTCAAATTTTGGTGAACTCAAAACTTAAAATTCCAACTTTAAAAGTTGAATAGAATAAAAACATAAACAAACGAAAACTTGGCTCGGCTTATTTCTTTTAGACTAGACAGAGTTGTGCAAGTTAGTCCAATTATATAAAAGGTCTAGAAATAATATATTGCATCGCTTTCAAGCATAGTTTTCAAGGGTGTCCCTCTCATGAAAAGTGGAGTTTCGCAACCCACAATGCTGTGAACATATATATCTTCCTATTTATTATACCTCTTTCCTTATTTTGATTTGTCACCAGTGAGGCAATGTGGAACTCCTTCTTTTTCAAGTCCTCATTCTGTTTGAGATATGCTTTTCAAGTACGATGGTATCATGCGAATACAATACCCTAAAGGAACAGGCACCCACTTCCTCATTCCCAAAACGTTTCCTGTTTGGAACAGCTTCCTCATCTTATCAGGTCCTTTTACCTCTTCTGTTTCTTCCATTTTTTATTTGCTTTCTGTACGAACAACTTGTGATGCTTTTCTTTTTGTTTATTTGGCGCTTTTTTGTAGTTTGAAGGAGCTTTCCAGAGTGATGGAAAAGGTCTCAATAACGGGGTTGTTTTCTCTCATGATTCTGGTGAGACTTCCTATTTACATTTTTATTTTCTTACTCTTTTTACAATGACTGCCAAATTGTTGACTTCGTAACCTCTTTAAGGTAAAATTGTTGATGGAAGCAATCTTGCCGTCGACCGTTAGCACCTTTATCAGGTCAGTCGGCTGTTCTCAGTGAGATACTTGATTAACGTCAATATTCATATAAAATTAACCATGAGGTTTCTGGAATAATAAGATATAGTTCTGGTCTCTGAATAGCCCAAGGGGTCTCTGGATAGCCCAAAAAAAAAGAATAACCCAAGGGGTTCCTACTGAAATCAATTGGCTTGAAATGAAATAGCACCGGATCTTAAAAATTGCAGCAAATAATTAAGTTGTTCTAAGAAGCTAAGATAATGATTGTAGGACCAATTATTCGGTTCAGCAGTTTTGATATAACATTTTATTGAACGGAAACCTAAATCTAAGATTTTGATTTTAGCTTGTTTTTATACGAGAAATAGGAGGATCTGAATCTCATGGAGTATATTGGGGAACAGCTTCCGGTTCTCCACATCATGGGCAAGAATACTACTTAGTAAGTTCTCCAATTTCCCCCAAAAAAACATGAATGTTTAACATCAGCCGTCCAGGATACTAAGAAACTATTGGCTTTTCTTGCCACGAAATCAGAAGGGAGACATGGAAAACTGAACATGGCAGGCAACAAGCACTACAACAAACTCATTGATGGACTTCTTCGTAAAGGTTATCTTTTAGGCTTAATTACTTAATGCACTCTCCTAGTATACCGAAATTAGCACATTGCATCCCCCAGTTCTAGAATGAGCTGATTGTAACCCCCATTTGCAAAAAATATGTCAATTTGAAACTGGTAAATTTTTTCCGTCCATGACTTAACGGAATGCACTGTTAGTTGACAATTAAGTCCTTTTATTTGAGGGTAAAATGGTATATTCGATAAAAATAAGAACAAAGCCACAACCACCATCATATTGACGCTGCGACCTCCCAGATTCCGGTCAAATACATTTCTCGTCTTCTTAATTTCTGACTTTAATCCTTCAAAGCAGTAACATTTGGATTAAATCAGAACCCTACAGCTTAAAACCATAAAATTATTTGAGGTGAATGTCATAGCAGAGATGGAGACGAGCAGCCAGTAATCAAACTAATTGGTTGTTGTAACTAGAGATTAGAAGAAACCAAGACAAATGGTGATGACACAGAAATGACCCAAACTATGAGCAGCAAGAACATGATATCCAAACAAGAATTGGCAACAAGATTGCAACTTGCAAGATCAATGGTCAAATGTGCACCAAATGGGCTTGTTGATGACTCATAACAGTCTAACATCAACAACATCAACAGCAGATCCAAACCAATGGAACCCAGTGGCAGTACTCAAGAGTTTTGAAAATCACAAAGATGAAAAGTCTAACAAATCACGACCACAAGACAATTGCCGCCGCCCTCTCCCATCGCCGATGTTGTCTCCGGCCAGACCTGCAAACACCCACTGCATACCCTTTTTCTCTACCATAAATGTCACACTAGCAATTAAACCCCCTGCTTCTTCCTCGTCTCCAGGTCAAATCGACACCGGAAAAATAAAAAATCGATCCAAAAATTGAGAAAATTCGAATCAAAATCCGTCATTCCAATTTAAGCAGACCAAAAATCAGATCCAGAAGAAAGAGATAACAGAGGAAAGACGAAGGTAGAGGCGGTGACACCCAATCACTCCATCTCCTCAATCTGCGGTCCTCATTGGCAGCAGTGAGAGGTGAATCGAGAGAGACAAAACAGATAGATCGAGTGAGAGCGGGGAGCCTGAGCAAAGAGGATGGGGGTTAAAGGAATCGAGAGGCATCTCTGTTTCCCATCTCTCTCATCTTCTCATTATTTATTTTTTTATTTTCATTTTTTAACTTTTTTGCTGATTTTATGTTTTAAGACAAATTTGCCCCTCCATATCTAACAAACTTCTGTTAATTCTCATTAATTGACAACTGTAATTGAGATTACATTTATATGAGACTCATGCTATCTCTAACAACTCTACCAGCTATTACACAACTAACCTCATACTTTGTAGAGATTACAATCTAGTCCTTAACATCCCCTCTGAAACTAACCCCTCTGACATTGTTTTACTCAAAACAGAGCATAACCAGAAAACAAAGTATTACCAGAAAAAAAAAGCATCAAACAAAACATTAAAAACAGAACACGCTGCTGCAAACTAATCATTTTGCTGGAATCACCTTCAATTTGTCTCTGAGATAAAGAAACTGATGATTGAGTAGTCCTTTAGTGAATATATCAGCTGACTGTTCTTTTGATGAAATATACCTGACTTGAACAGATTTGGCAAGAACTTGCTCTCTAACATAGTGATAGTCAAGCTCTATGTGCTTTGCTCGAGCATGAAAAACTGGGTTGGAGGCTAATGCTATTGCAGACTGATTGTCACACCAGAGAATTGATTGTTCAACCTGAATGAGTAAATCTCTCAACAAATAACCCAGCCATTTGAGTTCTAAGGTCACAGAGGCTAAAGCTCTGTATTCAGCTTCAGTGGAGCTCCTACTAACTGTGTTTTGTTTCTTTGAAGACCAGGAGATAAGATTTGTGCCCAAAAAGACACCATAACCTCTAGTAGATCTTCTTGTAACAGGGTCACCTGTCGAGTAAACTTGAGAAAACTTGAGACCAAAATCACATGTCCCTTTGATATACCTCAGAATTCTTTTGACTGATTGAAAATGACTATTTGTAGGGTTGTGAAGAAACTGACACACAGTATTGAATGCATAATGAATGTCTGGTCTAGTAACAGTTAAGTACTGTAAACCTCCCACAATGCTTCTGTAACGAACTTGATCACCAAACAGATTAAAGTCTTCCTGTTTTGATTTTGGAGCTACTAGAGATACAGAAGGCTTACAATCAACCATACCTGCCTTGCTGAGTAGCTCATGTGCATATTTGCTTTGATGCAAAATCAAACCACCTTCAGCAGTATGTGTGACTTCAACACCCAGAAAATAAGATAGGGGACCTGAATCCTTCATGTCAAATCTAGACCTCAAGATATTAACACAGTCTTGAACCAAGTTTTCTGAAATTCCACAAATCAGTATATCATCCACATAGATAAGAATGACTAAAGATTGTCTTCTGTGATGTTTAACAAACAAAGAAGAATTAGCTAAACTTGATTTAAAACCTTGCTCACTTAAAAAGGAAGCCAGTAAAGTATATACCAAGACCTGGGTGCTTGCTTGAGACCATACAGAGACTTCTTGAGTTTACAAACCAGATGTGGATTTCTTGGATCAACAAATCCAGCTGGTTGATCCATCTAGACTTCTTCTTCTAGTTGACCATGTAGAAAAGCATTTAAAACATCAAATTGTCTTACAGACCACTTGTGATGAAGAGCCAAACTTAAAACAAGACTGATAGTAGATTGTTTGACTACATGACTAAAGGTATCTGTAAAGTCAACTCCATAATGTTGCAAGAATCCTTTAGCTACCAACCTAACTTTATATCTTGCCAAGGACCCATCTGCATTATGTTTTACTCTAAAAACCCATTTACAGCCAATAGCATGTGTATAAGGAGGCAAAGAAATCAATTCCCATGTACCTTGTCTTATCAAGGCTTGATATTCCTCAGACATTGCCTGTTTCCACTCTGGTACAGTCAAAGCTTCATGACAAGTTCTGGGCTCAGGAAGGAAGGTATTGGTGTTTTTGATTGCAGGACTGGTATATTTAGGATTAGGTTTTAGATTACCAGTTTGAGATCTGGTCATGTATCTAGGAGCAGAAATAGGAGGAGAAATTGAAGGTGTGTGTGAAGAAGAAGAAGATTGAAGTAGGAGAATGAGTAGAAGGTGGAGATGATGTGTTAGGTGAATGTGTAGATGATGTGACAGGTGGCACAAAGGGAGTGACACTAGGAGCTAAAGAGGGAGGATTTGTAACAATGGGAGTGTAGATAGGTGGAAACAAGTTTTTATGATTAGAAGAAGAGTGTAACTCAGAGGATGAATTAGGTGATTGCTGAAATGGAAAGACATGTTAAAAGAATTGAACATGTCTTGCGATATAGACTTTGTGAGATGAGAGTTCATAGCACCTGAATCCTTTTGAAGAAAAACAGTAACCCAAGAAGACACATCTAGAAGATTTGGGTTGAAGCTTATGTTGTGTGTATGGTTTAAGCCATGGAAAACACAAGCACCCAAAAGTTTTAAAAATAGAGTAATTTGGGAAACACCATGTAATTTGTGAAATGGAGATTGAAAAGAAAGACTTTTCTTGGGCATTCTATTAGTTAAAAAATTAGCTGTAACAATGGCTTCAAGAGAAAATGTAGAAGGCATGTGTGAATGAGATAAAAGAGCCAAAGAAGCTTCTACCAAGTGTCTATGTTTTCTTTCCACCCTACCATTCTGTTCAGGAGTATGTGGACAAGACGTTTTATGAATAGTTCCTTCTTGTTGAAGAAATAAACCAAAATTTTGATTTATGTATTATGTTCCATCGTCAGTTCTAAATTTCCTGACTTTGTTTTGAAACTGAGTAGACACAAGAGCAGTAAAATGACAATAAGCAGAGTAAGCTTGTGACTTAGATTTTAAAGGGTATAGCCAACAAAACTTAGTGAAATCATCCACAAATAAAATGTAATAGATAAAACCTTTTAAAGAGGGAACATGAGCAGGACCCCATATATCAAAGTGTACAAGTGCAAACGGAAAAGTAGTTTTTGATTTAGAAAATGGAAAGGGGAGTTTGTGTGTCTTGCTAACAGCACAAGCTTCACATACACATGACTTAGACTGACAAGGTACATGTAAATGAGATGCTAAAACATTATAGATTCAGCTGAAGGATGCCCTAGCCTATAATGCCAAACTGAAGGAAGAGTACATGAAGAATGTGTTAAATTTGTAGTCAAAGTTGTATGAGAGACATGAGTGACAGCAACAGGAGTAGAAGCTGGTAGAAGATAGAGTCCTTCCTTACATGGGCCCTTAAATAGAGTTCTCTTGGTGGAATTGTCTTGTATGACAAATCCACTGGAGTTAAAAGTAATACAGCAATCATGATCTTTAGTAAACTGAGACACATATAACAAATTGGATGCAAGAGATGTAGAGTGAAGCAAATTTGATAAAGAGTATTTGCAAGTGGATATAATGATCTCACCTTGACCAATGTTGTTGATTGCCATGCCTGCACCATTTCCAACCATGATAGAGTCATTACCATTATAGGGCTGACCAATATGAAGTTGTTGCAAGTCATTAGTGAGATGATTGGTAGCTCCTGTATCTACACACCAGGGCATGGACTTGGAATAATTGAGATTTGTGGAGCCAGAGAAGCAATTTGTATTCTGAGTTTGAGACATGTAGGCAGCATTAAGACCAGGAATGTAGCCAATAGTACTATCAACACCAGTGAGAGAACCATGATTATAACCAGAAGCAGCACCACCAGAAAAACCGGAATTCAAGCCCACACCAGAAGCCAGATGAGATTGTTTGAAGTTTTTCTTGCTTTGATACTTTGCATTGTCAAGTCTATACCAACAATCCAATGTTGTATGTCTAGTTCTATTGCAAATTTGACAAACCAAGGTATTTGGATATGATCTAGATTCATATCCAGGTGGTCTTGGAGAAGGTCTTCCACCATGTGCATTATTGTAGGAGCCAAAATTTGGTCTAGGTTTACTGAAATTAGGTTTAAACCTTGATTGAGATCCATAAGAACCAGTAGTCTGATAGGCAGTAACAATATCGAAAGTTTGAGGCTTAGAACTAGTAGCAACATGCAATTCCTCATTGAAAAATAAGTTTTAAAAATCAGGCAAGGCAATTGAGACATTATGAATGCGAATTGTAGGTCTAAACACATCATATTCCTTAGGTAATCCTCGCATAATATAGAGCATGGGATCTTCATCAGAGACTAATTCATTGACTTGCAACAATTGATCCACAATTTGCTTAACTAAATCAAGATAAACAGTCATAGATTGCGAACCCTTGTCAAGAGACCAGAGTCGAGACTTCAACTGTTGAACATGAGAACGAGAAAGCGAAGTAAATCGCTGTTGAAGACAACTCCAGTTGAATTTCAACTGCAGATTGCAGATGAAGCACAATTGGAAGAATTCCTGGAGTAATTGCAGCAATTAAGAAGGTATGCAAGTGTTGATCCACACATTTCCATGTCGAATGGGAGGAATTAGGTCAAGAACCACCAGGTCTGTCAGAATTCGTCGGAAGAAGAACCGGACCTTGAATATGTTCAAGAACACCATTCGCAGCAAAGAAGGCTTGCATTTGGGCACGCCATATGCGGTAATTAGCACTGTCAAGCTTGATTTTCACCAAAGAATTCAATTTTGACAGAAGAAATGTGAGACCATCAGGAAAATCTGCCATGATTAGAGAAACGAAGAAGAAAATCCTAGAGAGGGGAAGAGGAGCGTCGCAGTTACGCGTACAGGCTCTGATACCATAACAAACTTTTGTTAATTCTCATTAATTGAAAACTGTAATTGAGATTACATTTATATGAGACTCATGCTATCTCTAACAACTCTACCAGCTATTACACAACTAACCTCATACTTTGTAGAGATTACAATCTAATCCTTAACAATATCCGTTAGTGTTTGGATGGTTTTTTTTTTACTTGTTTCAAATTGACATGTTTATTGCAAATGGGGGATGCAATCAGCTTATTCGTAGAAGTGGGGGTTGCAATGTGCTAGTTTCTGTTTTCTGGAGGTATGCATTAAGTAATTAAGCCTATCTTTTAACTTGGTTTGGTGCAATCCGATTATTGTTCTTCTTGTAAACTTCTATCAAGAACAGAAAAAAAAAAAATTATCAGTCTACTTGCACAGGGATTGAACCTATTGTGACGCTGACTCACTATGATATCCCTCAAGAACTTGAAGATAGATATGGAGCTTGGCTAAGCTCCCAAGTGCAGGGATGATTTCAGACACTACGCAGACATATGTTTCGAATATTTTGGAGATCGAGTGAAGTACTGGGTTACCTTTAATGAGCCCAATGTCGTAGCAATTCGTGGTTATCGGTCAGGGATCTACCCCCCAAGTCGCTGCTCTGGCTCATTTGGGAACTGCAACAATGGCAATTCTGAGAGAGACCCTTTGGTTGCAGCTCACAACATCACCATGTCTCCTGCAACTGCCATCGATGTTTATTGAACTAAATACCAGGTATACAAAATGATGAAAACCATTTATGTACAAGCTTTGAATGATGAAACCATTTGCATACCTTGCTAAACGTTCAGAAGAAGCAAGGCGGTCGCATTGGGATCGCAATGAATGCTATGTGGCTTGAAGAGTTGAACCAAGCAGCGACTCCTTAGAAGACAAAGTGGCAACTGAGAGAGCTCAATCTTTCTACATTAACTGGTAAGAAGCTTTACACTCTGAAACTGCAGCCTATATCATGAATGACTCGAGATTCTGGGACCATTACTTCCTGTATTTTCTGCAGAAGACATGAAGAAGCTGAAATGGGGATTGGACTTTATCGACATCAACCATTATACTAGTTTTTACATCCAAGACTGCATTTTCTCTACCTGTGAACAAGGACCAGGAACTTTTAAGATAGAGGGTTATACTTTGAGGACTACAGTAAAAGATGGAGCCTACATCGGGAAACCTGTACGTATAGTTGATATTACAACAAAAAAAAATGCTCAAATAATTCAGAGAAAACTGATATGGTTTCCTTTTGACCATGTAGACTGCAGTCGACTGGTTATACAATCACCCTGAAGGAATGGAAAAAATGGCGGCGTTCGTAAAAGAAAGATATAACAACACCCCAATGTTTATCACAGAAAATGGCAAGTCAAGATAACTATGAAAATGCTTTCAGAAAGTTTTCAACTAAGCACATTGCAACTTTACTCTGTTATTTCTCAGGGTTTCCAGAGATGAACAATCCAGATAACACGATTGACCAATTTCTTGATGATGTAGAAAGGGTGGAGTACATGAGAGAGTACTTGGATGCCCTAGCAACCGCAATAAGGTGGTTTTGTACTTGCATGAGTGAAAAGATAACTGGCTGGGACAAGGACTTCTAGAAAATTTGATAACAAGATCGTTGTCTTTCTAAGTTTTTTAATAAACCGTACAAAACATTAAGTCAAGCTATATTAATACATCCGCTAACTTGTAAGCGAGGAGAAACAGAAAAGAAATATACGAAAAGAAGAAAAGATAGGAAAATAAATGAGTTGATAGATATTCAGATGCATCTTGTCTCAGTTTCAAGGTTTTAGTCAGCTATTTTCATCTTTAAAAGAATAGTTTAAATCAATTATACCAGGAGGTCAACTTAGGAAAAGTGTAGCACATGGTGTCATGCCAAAGTGAATCTGATGATGTTGTATGGAAGATGGATCTCTCTGGTTCCCGGAACATGAAAGCTCAAATTCAGTACACCAAGGATATGTTTCTTTGGATGGCTTGGACAGACAAAAAAGTTAGCCAGTGATCCAGATTTAGAGAAAACCTCAGATTCACTTCCTATATTTTGTCAGGTGAAATGCTAGTTGTTTAGTTTTTAACACATTTGAGTTTGATTTTCTTAAGAAAGCATTTTACGATAAGAAAATGGTAAATCATGACAGTGATTACTTTCTATCACACCGTTCCAGATCGAAAGTGTACCATGTTCCGAAACGTGGTGAATATACAATTCTCAAAGGTGTGAGAGAATTGTAACAGCACATTCTCAAAAAATAAAAAATAAAACACACACACACACACACACACACACACACTTACTAGACCAGCATTCTCATTTTGTCTTTATTAGCCCATCTAAACTTGATTTTCTCCTCAAGGAAACTGTTGTGATAACAAATGATACATGATCGTAACGATTACTTTAATCACTAAAATCAGTGTTCCAGAACAAAAGTGATACATGTTCAAGAATGGATGATTGAATCCATAACTCGCAAAGGTATGAGAAAATTTTATAGCACTTTCTCACTTTCTCACATAATATACATGCATTCCCATCAACTATTATTCTCAAGTAGAAGCAGAATGGGATCACTCATAGTTCATATAAATCGTTGAGCTTTGATAATGTTAAAACATGAAGTGTAAATAGATCATGTACGTACAGAGGTACCAGCTGCTTTATCTAGAACCACATAGGATTCAGACACAGCTATATTCTTGGTTTCCAGTCGATCTCATAGCACCTAAAAGACACAAATGTGTTAAAACTTACAAGGGTACTATTCCACCAACATAAAGTTACTACGAGGGCATAATATACAGCCCCAAAATGAATAAGATGTGCAACATACCTAAAATAAAAGAAAAACATACCACTCAACCTAAGGAAACAAAAGATACTCATATACGATGACACTATGAAAAATATGGAATCACTGAATTACTCACAGGGCAGGAAGATCCAAAGCTTCCTTAATATAATCAAGAACAGGTCCCCCTTCCGACACGACTAAGTGCTCAACTCTTGGAGGACTACTGTGCAAGGGACATGGAAGCAACCTATGATACTCTGGGTAGCTGGACAAGATCAAGTCGGCACATTAAACCAAAATTCTAGAAAGCAAGACAAGAATACAATGTTGTTGTTTCAAATCAAAGGAGAAAACAGAAATGTATCACAATGCTTGAAACCATTTATACTGATAATAACACATGGTAGGTATGACATCGACAAGTTTCATGTCCTATAGATACGATTTTATGTAGGAAATCATCACAACAGGGACACTCCCATGGTACGAGAAATCTACCCCTGAGATGACCACATAAATGGCTATACTCTAATGGAAGACAGGAAACTATAATTGGACACTAATACTCTAATGGTGGAGAGGCCACATTTGCTGCATGATTGGATTATTTTTTTTCAAAGCTACACAAAACATCTTGGAATCTTCTAATAAATTAACAGGACATTTCAAAATTGTGCTTTCATATGAACCTCAAATCCATTAAAACCAAACCCCACAAAGCGCATAGCAAAACAATTAAGTTATTTTCCTTCTGGGTATAACATAGAACCACAAAATGGTCACCCAAGACTAACCTAAACACAAATGTGCTTGCAATCCTGCAGTACACATTGAGAGAGTGGACAAGTTTATACCTTTTAGGGTCAGAAACCTGCTTCGGAGGATGATTTATAAACTTAGTTCTTCTTTCTCTGCACGGAGTTTTTGCCTCTCCGGGAACGCCATAAAGACTCGCCCTTTGGCTGATTCCTGTGATACCCATAAGATGCTAACGTACGCACCAATCGCCATTTTCTTATAGCATTCGAGCAAGAAACGATAAGTGGATTCTTGGGGACGCATTTGTATTTGTTAGAATTCGTGATCCAACTTGAACTTTGAGATAATTTCATTTTCAACCCAAAAGTTCAGGACTAAACGCAATAGACTCCTCTCTAACTCATTACTTTTTTTTTTGAGAAGTAGAGAAGGTCTATTCATGGGTAGTCAAACCAGTTGAATCATTGTTCATTAATAGCACAAGAAGGTGTTTGAAAATAATAACTAATATCATCCTCCTCCATTGCTTTTGACGCTAGCAAGTGAGCAAAATTGTTCCCTTCCCTGTAAATAAGTTGGTACTCGATTTCTTGAAACTGTGATGCTAAAGCTTTGCATTTGACGAGCACTGAAGATCAGAGGTTCCTTCGTTACACTATATGAGCCAGCAGAGAGTTTGCAGATGAGCAAAACAAGGCCTAGACAATGAGACTCCATAATTGTTCTCGAGTAACCGAGCTCAACACCCAGCCGAAGCCCTTCTCTAACTGCACAAGCTTCCGTCATGAGATCCGACCGTTGCCGGAAAAATCTGCATTGCCTTCCCACCATAATGTCCGTGTCTCCTCGCAAACCACCATACCAAGTATAGAAGCTTCACCATACTCTTTCCACGACGCATCGACATTAATTTTAATGAAGTTTGGTTTAGGCGCAGCCCACACATACGTCGTTTGGTTTGGTGATGTCGAGAGCTCCTTCATTTTTGCAGTAATTCTGATTTCTTGACACCACTGATAATAGTTCAGACTATCCATCACTACTTTGTTCGGATCCTTGCCATTTTTGTGAAAAATCTGCTCCTTGCGATTTCTCTAAATAGCCCACACTGCAAGAGCAATTTTTTCACGCATTTCAGCCTTTCCTTTCGTGTAAACTTCGATAGTCCATTCCTTGATATCTCCTTGTTGCAAGTTCTGAAACTCGTCACCCATAATACCTCTCCAAACTTCTTTTGAGTGAGTGCACCTACAAAATAAATGATCTGCAGATTCACGTTCATCCATGCATAAACAACAACTAGAAGAGACCTCCACTCCCCTATTAATCAGTTTCTCGCAAACGGGAAGAGATGAGTGCCATAAAAGCCGGCACGGGACCAACAGTTTCTTCGGAAGCTTGGTGCGCCACAAATTGTCAAGCCAATTCACATTAGAGAAGTTACCCAAAGAAGAAGCAGTCGGATCTGATAATTGTCGAGCAGCTTTATAGCCTGTTTTCACCGAGTAGCAGCCATTATCCGAATAGATCCAGTAACACGAATCTGTTCCCCCCGCTGGACCCAGCGGTGTGGCTAGTACCGGGTCAACATCGATCGGCCAAAGCACATGACAAACCTTGTCTTCATCCCAAGCACTACCATCCACATTCATAAGTTCGCTAACCTTTGAATTATCCATCCCTTCCGGACAAGTCGTGATAACACTGGGTATTTGGACTCATCACTCATTGATCACCAAAAACTTTAACATCATTCCCGGTTCCAATTTTCCACACAAAGCCACTCTTTAAAAGGTCACGTTCTGCAAGAATGCTTTTAAAAGCATATGACACTTGGGAGTTTTTCTTCAAACCGAAATCACGAGTAGAGGAGTTGCGGTAATACTTAACTTTGTAGACACGACTAATCAATGAATTCGGGTTCTGAATAAAACGCCAAGTATGCTTTGCAAGCATTGCTTTGTTGAAATCCTGAAAATCTCAAAAAACAATACCTCTTTCAACCCTTCCTTTCTTCAGATTATTTCACGCAATCCAATGGATCTTTCTTTTAGTTCCATCTCCACCCCACCAAAATTGACGGATCACACTTTCGATATCATGAAAAATTCGGGCTGGTAGAAGGAAACAACTCATAATATATGTAGGAATTGCCTGAACATCTGGTTTGATAAGGACTTCTCTCCGAATTGTGGAGAGAGATGTGCCCTTCCGACCTTTCAATTTATTGAAAACATTTTCCATCTTGGACTGAAACTAGCATTAAGATTTCTGCCGATTTGGGTAGGGAGACCCAAGTAGTTGTCGTGTTGAGTATCTATCTGAACACCACACAAGGCACTGAGAGATAGTCGCTGCTCTTCTGAAACATTGTCTGAAAACACTACCGAAGACTTGCGAAGATTCAGAATCTGATCGGAAGTAGTCTCATAGTTAGCAAGAATACTCCGAAGAGCACTGATCTCCTCAGTAGTGGCATTTGTAAACAAAAGGCTATCATCTGCAAAAAATAGGTGAGAAACAACCTTACCACCACGGGAAGCTGCAAGGCCTTAAATTTTTCCCTCATGCACCGCACAGATTAGGCTACAGGATGAAGTTTCACAATCCAGCAGAAATAAGTAGAGCGAAAGTGGACAAACCTGGCGGAGACCACGCTTCGGAATGACATGACTGTGAACTTCTCCGTTGAAGATGATACTATAAGTGGCCGATGAAATACACCTCATCACTAGATTAATCCAGCAAACGCCAAATCCCATCCTTTCCATAACAGCTCTCAAAGAGTCCCATTCAACATGGTCATAAGCTTTACTCATATCATCTTTAAGGGCCCTATAACCCATCTTCCTCTTCTTTCGGTTTTTCATAGAATGGAGAAATTCAAAAGCAGTCAAAACATTATCAAAAATCAGTCTACCAGGGACAAAAGAAGACTGGTTCTCAGCGATAATTGAGTCTAAAATCAACTTTAGGCAATTAGCCATCGTTTTAGTAACAATTTTATAAACACTGGAACAAAGGCTGATGGGACGAAGTTCAGTTGGCCTTCAAAACTGTTTGACCTTCAGAATAAGAACAATCAGTGTATGGTTGAATTTCGAGACATCTCCATTACTGTTCAGAATACCGAGGAACATCTCTTCCACTTCAGCACCAACAATATTCTAATACTTTTGAAAGAAAACAGCTGGAGAGCCATCAACCCCCGGAGCTTTGGCCGGCGCAAGCTGACCTAGGACAGCCCGTACCTCAGTGGCCGAATAAGGATGCTCATGTTCGACCCTATGCTCCGAAGAAACCAAGTCATCAACACCTACAAGCATTGGTTTCATCTGGCTTCAAAGCAGATCAGTAGAAGTAAAAATATTATTAAAATAACTTTCAAGAATAGATATAACATGATGCTTATCCGTCGTCCAAGTGACATTAACATCCTCCAATCCTACAATAAGATTTCTGTTTCGCCGAATAGAAGTCTTGCGATGAAAGAAGTTTTTTTTTGGTCTCTCTTCCTCAACCAGACCTCTATCGAGCGATGTCTCCACACTTCTTCTTCACGGAGTAACAACTGTAGAACATTTTGACCAATGACTCTAGACTCATCCCCCACTGCCGCGGACTGCACCCCTTCGGCTAGGGTTAGAAGCCTTCTTCTGAAATTCCGTAACTACAGTTTGACATTTACGAAGACTTCACGATCCCAAACTTTAAGAGCTAAAGCCAATCGGTCAAACTTACGGACTACAGGTCAGTAGTAGTCCTGTAATATCCCATCCCACATCGAGACATTTTGGATTGATATTGTGTGTGTGTGTGTGTGTGTGTGTGTGTGTGTGTGTATATATATATATGATTGTGAGATTGTGATATCATATCCCACATTGGAGATTTGTGAGTTTGACATCTGGTATATGGTGAACCTTATGGATTACTACTAAAACATTCAAGGCTTAAGTATTTTTATCCGGTGGTACGGGTAAAGAAGTTTTTGGGACAGTAATCCACGGGTGTGCCAAATGGTATCAGATCCAAACCTGATCCCGCAAGGGCTCCGTGGCGATGCAGTGCGCCGCCAGCCAAGGGGATACAGGACTGGGCACACTCGACGAGGACGTAGAGTATATAAGGTGGGGGGATTGTAATATCCCATCCACATCGAGACATCGTGGATTGATATTGTGGATGAGATGTGTATATATATGGTTGTGAGATTGTGATATCATGTCCCACTATGGATATTTGTGAGTTTGACATATGGTATATGGTAAACCTTGTGGATTACTACTAGCACCTTCAAGGCTTAAGTATTTTTATCCGATGGTACGGGTAAAGAAGTTGTTGGGAAAATAATCAACGGGTTTTAAAAGTTCTCCACTCCTCAACAAATTTTGAACACCTTTGATCTTGTAGCCACATAGTTTCAAACTGAAAACATTTATTAACTTTGGCATTACGAATAACACCTGAAGGCCAAACCACTAGGACTGGTACGTAGTCAGAGATTTAGGCTATCAAATGATCCACCTTCCCATTACCAAAATCATCGGACCAATCATCCGTGACAAGATATCTATCGAGCCTCTCTCTGATTGAGTGCTCACCACCCTGATTATTGTTCCATGTGAAACGGACTCCAGCAAAGCCAAGATCTCGGAGATGCAATCGGTTAATAACACCACAGAAATCCTCTATCTGAATGAAAGAGACATATATTCCTTCTTCCTTATCGCTGACAGACGAAAAGGCGTTACAATCACCTACAACACACCAGGGTCGACCGTGGGGGCAGAGACGCTTGAGTGAAGTCCATTAATTGTGGCGCTGTCTCCTAACTGGATCCTATAGAAACCTATTAAATGTCCATGCTTAGTTTCACTAATAATATTGAAATAGCGATGGATAAAGTATCTTGGCTTCTCTGCCAAAGAAAAGCTAACCTATTATGCGAGACCCCCTCTACGATCCTCACAATCCTAAAAGATCCCGTTGCGAAAACCCAGTGTATCACGAATCTGAATAATCACCATTGCATATTGTTTAGTCTTCATTAAGAAGACTATATTGGGCTTATGTCTCCTTACTAAGTCGCAAAGAGAAATAAGGCTACAAGGGTTCCCAAGACCCTGCATGTTCCAACTTAAGAGACTCATTGCGACTGGCTAGGCTGTACAACAGCCTCAGCCAATGAAGAATATGGGTTCTTTAAGGCTCCCCCATCCTGTTTCGGAATCCGCATAGCAGAAACCTGTGTATCAGACTTGTTGCTTGTGAAAACATCCTCCTTCTGACAAACAGTAGGGTCTATGAGAAACATGAGTGGCTTGTATGTTCTTGCGATTGTCTTTATTGTTTCCTCGACCCAATCAAGGGTTTGAGTTTGATCTACCACCCCTAGACCCTCCTCTTCCTGCTCCCCGACCCCGCTGTCCGAAAAAATTCGAACCCCTACCTCCTGTGTTATTAACTGGGCCTCCGCCGATGCTCAACTGACTGTTCTTCGCCTTCACTTTCAGATTTGGGCTAAGAGTAGTTTCATTAGTATTTATCTTTGAACCCGTCGCCGCTTGGCTTAAGGCTACTGCGATGCCTTTCCCCTTATCCTTAAAAGAAAACCGATCGGATTTGTCATTGTTCGCCAGAGGATTATCAAAGAGTGTAACATCACTTCGACCTTTAGAATCTGTAGATCGTACCGACCGACTTACCTTACCACTATAACGTCGTCCGAGAAACTCTCAGACTCCGTATCGACGCCTGTTCCAGCTTCGGTTGGACCGTGATCTGCCAGCCCTTCGTCATCGCTGACAACCCGAGGGTCAGGATTTATCTCGTCACCCATGGCTTCTGGGGGAACTTGATCTTCATTAAACACATCTATCAACCGTTACTTTGGGGGAGGTCTACACAGCAGCCATTCCCCAAATTGGATTCAGCATTTTCTCTACATCGCCTCTCATTAAACAATCGTCTTCATAATGGTTGATCATTCCACACCATTGATAAAGGCACGAAATGCGTTCATACTTGTAGTCAAGCCAAATCTTCTTTCACAAGATTTCGATGAATCGCCACCTACGCAAGGGTTTGTTGATGTCCAAGCTAACCCGAGCTCTCATATAATCTCCACGTGGACCCGAAGATATCTTAGCATCCGTCGTAACAATCTTCCCCGTGTTTTTCAGAATTTTACAGAGATCGTCCTCCGTTTGATGATAGAGGGGAATATTCTTCAGCTCCACCCATGTATCAATCGTCTCAAAAGAGATGCCCTCTGTTCTTTCGTCAGATCCCATTGTTTAAGAACAAGCATGTTCTCATGAAAAATTCATGACCCTCCAGAAAAAAACCAAATCTAGAGATTCAATATTAGGGAAATAGAAACGTTTGAACCCAACTCATGGATGCTTGTTTCATCACCTCCTACCCAGATCCTCTTGAAAAGTAACTTCATCGCCCATATATTGAACCTTATTGGGTGAAGAAACTTACCGATCAAGCATGGACCCCTACCCTTCATTGCAATCAAACCGTACTCCTTATCAAAGACTTCAACTTCTTCTTCTTCAATGGAGAGCTTCCCAAAATCCAGTGAAGACCCAAGGCTCGTCGACATCATCTGCTGTGTACCAGAATATTCACCGAGATCAGACGTTGATCAGAAAATGAGCTTCGTCGTTGACTGTAGAAACCCTGTATCGCCCCAATAACCTCCGAATTATTGGGAGTGATGCGCAAACTAATGTGCTAATCGCGAGTATACGAATCTAATAATACCGGGTGTATTTTAACTCAAGTGATCGTTCCCACGAGGACTATTTTGAGTTTTTTCGAGCTATCAGTTTTATCTTGCAGAGTGTAAAAGGAGGAGTAGTTGAAGGGTATGATTAACTATGAACTAAAAATAAACAAATAAAACGTAAATATGTTTTGTGACATTTTCTGAAAATCTTGAAAGTTTGTAAATCTAGGATTTGAAATACTAGGTCCCGGGATCCCCTAGGGTTTCTTTAGAGTTATGTTCTTCGGTTTGATATGAAAACACTCAGCAGTTTAATTACCCGTGCCATGTACCGATTGTGCAGTAACCTTTCAAATTCCACACGCTGTCACGATCCTGTAGACTTTCGGATTCCTGTTAAGCTGCCTAAGTCTGCAGTCTCGTTCTAAGTCTGCTAGGGTTTCTAACCTGTCCTTATGGCCAGGGTCAGATTCTCTAACAGTTGGTCTATACGTTTTGGCTAGCCCTATCTCCCTTTCTATGGTCGGTCTATCAGGGTAAGGTACTAAATCATGTCTTTTCTTCCTAACCCTAACCTGATGTTTTCACCTACAGGCTCGGGTCTGTAGTAATTCTGGTTCGCGACTCCGATCATGCATAAGCGAATATAATCAAAGACAGAAGAACTGATAATACTGTTGAATTAAGATAACGTAATCATGAATTCATAATCAGACTTACGAACAATGTATGAAAACGAAACCCTAGGTTCACCGAGAACCTAGATAAAAGGTTTAGATACTAAAAGACATAACGAATTAACAAATTTTATGAAATTAAGAGAGAGAATAAGATCAAACTAGGTCTTCGGATCTGGATTCGCGCTTCCGTGCTGTACGGGGATGCTCAGACTTCTCCTTGGATGTATTGTGTTGTTTTTTTTTCGGACATGTCCTGGATGAGCCTTTATATAGTGCTGGAGACATTTCTGGAAACTGCCCGAATTACAAAACTGCCACTGACCGAAACCGCCTCGGGAAACGCGCTGTCTGCGTCCCTGCTGCGTAGCTGGCTGCGTGGCTACCTGCGTGGCTAGCTCTGGACTTGCGTGCATGGCTCCTCGGGGTGGGTGCTAGACTTCTCGGCCATCCTTGACCCTTCTCCTGCATGCCTATTTCATTCCTGACTCTCGCACAAGTCTTGTCCCTGCATAGACAACACGAACAAAAACCCGTGATCAAATCTCGAAATGCGTGAAATAAAGAAGAGTAAAACGGCAAGTCGTAAATTCAAAGGTTAATCAGGGCTGAAATCCGCTAAAACGCTCATTTAGGATGCAAACGCTCGTGATTCCGGGATAAAAGATAAACCCTAGTGGGAAGTTATCAAATACCCCCGCACTACACTTTGCTCGTCCCGAGCAAACCCCTTGCATATTGTCCGGAATTGCATACATATCTGTCTTGCAAACACCCCTGCAATGCACACAACTACCCTTTCCTACCACCAGTCTTGCATACTCTTTCAACTCGGCCTTACAAACCAGACGACTCGATCAGAAACTGACTCAGAAAGAATATACATAGACTCAAATACTGACTCAATTATTTACAAAGAAAATATTTTTTCTGGGCGAGATCGGGCAATATCATTAATGCAGAACGGTACCTCACCTTTTCAACAGGAAGTACCTACCCACACAGGATCGGTGAGTCTAACAGATTAGACGAGTGGATATCCAGCGCCGACACCTATTACTGTAACTTTCGTACTCAACTTGGGCAAATCCGTAGTACACTTACCATCCGAGCTATTTCTGAATCTGGGATCCTAAGACTAACAGGCGGGCTATGTAAGTGTAAATCAGGGTATGGCATGTTCTTACTTGTTACGACATTCTCACTGTTCCTACCTCAAACCCCTCACCAAGTTCCTGAAACTGACCGAAACACCTAAGTTTCTACAACTCAATTCCCAGTCCCCGGTGTGTCATCGCCGTTCTCGCGGCCACGAATCTGAAGCGGTGTCAAATCCAGAACAGAGTATCTACTCAGCTTATAAATAATAAATAACTGTAAAACTGTCAAAATAGAACTTCTAGCTTTTTTTTTTCTCTTTATAACAACAATATATACAAAAAGGTAACAAAAATAACAATACTGACTAAAGCTGAGTAGTGTAGAATATACAATGTGGCGAGGGACGCAAAATATCCTCGAGTGATACCACCCCCCCCACTAAGCATGACGTGTCGACCCCGTATTCGTAGATGAAAACGTGCAGTCCCACCGAACCTCCTCATCACCAAAGACGTAAAAATTCAGCACGACCACCAATGAAAACCTACAACCCCCACTACCCCCACTTTGTGCGGAAAGATGCCTCGTACGCGACTCTCCTCCTGTGATCACTAAGTAATGCAGTGAATCACCGCCGCAAATCAATGAAATTTCCTCTAACTCACCCTGTCCAACCCTCGAAAAACGTGCAAATGTTGAAACTGTCCACCAAATCTGTCATGAAGCTTTCCCTGTCAGAAACCCTCCCTAACTCACTCCCTCCGTCATAACGCGCAGAAACAGCCAACTAATCAAGTGATGTAGGTCACAAAGAAGGTTTCTAGGATACAGGGGCTGTGAATAAAAGGGGTAAACGGCTTCAACAGGGTTCACTAAGTGGACCTAGGGTTAAGAAACAGGACGTGATGTCCGTTATGAGCCGACCACTCCACCAAAAAACGCGATGACTGTGGTGGCGCCCGGAGGCGGGTTGTCGACTACCTAAGTGACGGTGGTGTAGCAACTAGTCGGATTTTTCGCCCAAGTGATAACTACTTGCGGATTCCTAGGCACACAAGCTCTCACTCAATCTACTACACCTCGGTGCGGTTTTTTTCCTTCCAGTGCAAAGACCAGCATTGGTTATTTCCCATCTTTTACTAATTTAATTGCCCTTTCTTAAAATTTGCTGATTTTCTATTTTTTTAGATTTTTTTAAAGTTTTAAATTTTTCTGTTCTTAATTATATACAATGCAAGGCCATAAATGCTGTGGTGGGTAGACTCAAATGAAGAAAATGTGCTGAATCAATAAATAAACTCAAAACTGAAAATAAATATGAAAAAACGTGCAGACTGGGTTCATGCAGACACAACTCCCACCCCAACACTAAGCAATGGCATGTCCTCATGACATGTCCTGATCTGGTACATAAGGCGGGTCAAACCCAGACTCTGAAGTAGCGGATATGCTACTGGCGAAACAGCTAGTAGTCCGGAACCTAGGATTACTAGGCTCGGTGGGTCTCGCGGAACTGATCCCCCGGCGCGCACGCGCTGGCGGCGTCCGGAATGAATGGGGTCGGACTGCTCTGGATCCAGGTCACTGGCATGCAGACTCGACTCAGCCTCGCCGGACCAGCTGTTGGAAAACTCACTGGAGTAAGTCGGCGGGAAATATAAGGGTAGCGGGACCTCTCAGCCTGCGCTCTTTGCCGCCGCTCGCTGCTCCTCTTGAATGCTCATAAGAGCCGCAGCCTGGTCCTTTTCCCTCTTCTCGTTTGTCCGCTGGTTGTGTTTCACCAGCTTCCACAATTTACCGAACTTCTTTTTCCACATGTCCCCAAGGGACTTCTTCGTGGACTCGACCCTCTCATCTATTTGGGTAAGTTTGTGCTGAAGGGCTGCCCATGGGGGAATAATGGTGTCAGGGGCAGCGGCCCTGAATGGCCGGCTACGCTTAGTGGCATCGGCCTTGGATGGTCTGCGAGGCTCGGGGGCAGTGGCCCTAGATGGTCTAGTCGGCCGGCTAGGCTCAGGATGGGTTGGCCGGCTAGAATCATCGTACTCGTAAGTGGGCCGAGAACGATGAAGTTGGACCGGTGGCTCTCTCATGACGGGTCGTTCCTGTGTGGAACGCCTCGTAGGGACAGGGGTAGGAGCATGTACATGGCGGTCCTGGGTCGGTCGCCGGCTAGAGACTGGGGCAGGGTCATGGACAGGAACCCCCCTCTCTCGAGTCGAGCGCCTTCTGGGCACAGGGGTGGGGGTAGGAGCAGGTTCAATCTCAGGGTTTGAGTCATGGTCCAAGTCATGGTCATGCCTATCCTCGTCCATAGGGTCATTACCCTGCTCGCCATCATTACCATATAGGTCAACGAAAGCATCTCCTGGTCCTGGAACCCTGGTGTTCCTCGCTGCCCTCCTTCCTATGCTATGGAATGGATTTAAGGCAGGGGAATCTAAATTTCTGTCATTCTCGAAGTCAACATCATTACTGAGAGGCAAGTCGGGCAATTAGGTTGCAAAACCCAAAACCCTTCCGGTTGTCTGGGTCTGCTCGACACCTAATAGACGACCAAATCCGAAGCGGGAGGTCGACCGGGCGCCGAATCATGAGGCAGTAGACAAGAATAACTACCTCATAAGGCAGCTTGGTGCTATGCTATATCCCCAATACCCATTTACGAACCCACTCAAACCACCATCGAGCCTCTGGGCTATAAAACGTGGCATGGAGTCTACCCTTGTTCACCCAGCGGGCCCCATCTGCCCCAACACATGAAGTCCTCAAATGACCCTACTCGAAGGCGGGTTCGCCAGCATCTCACCATACACACACATCCCCACGAATTCGCTGGGTAGACCATATGCCCATCCGATAGCGAGGGGTGAAAGCCAGATAAAAGACCGACGTCAATAAACCCAATACGGGTAATGAGCCGCCTCACCGTGCTCCTGAAATATGAGGTTACAAAAAAATTCTAGCGTGAGGGCGGAACTAGTCCTCTCGGGAAAGTTCGCTATGGTAAGGCCGAAAAGATTAGCTCTATGAGCATAGGATGCCATGGCTGGAGTCATCCTTCCTCATCTATCTCAAACCTCAAATCCCGAGTTATCCCCTTATCTATATTTCCTAAATAATGAACATGGGCATGGGCACTAACAAACCGAAAGCTATCATAATAAGTATCTGTAATTTCTCTCAATTCTAATTCTACCGCGAAATGCCAACGAAAATCAGCAACTTCCGGTCTGTCAGTCCAATCCATAGGTAAATATAGCGGAAAAACGCAGAAAAACGCAGAAAACGCAGCTAAAAACGCAGAAAAATCTCGACCCGGGTACGGGTTGGTACCTAAAACGTAAAATAAAGCGAAAGAAGGAAATTTGAACCTGAGCACTTGGAGCTAGTCAACGAGTGCAATATTTTGAAAATTTTCGGTTGCCGGAAAGGTCGCCGGAAAATTTTCCGTCGCCAGAAAAAAATTCCGGGCTGGGCACCTCGTAGGTTTCGACCTCCTCTTCGACGTTCCTTCTTTGCGTTTTTCCTAAATCCAACCCGAAGCTGACGAATCTGAAGCTTTTCTACGATTTTTCCTCAAACTTTATCTTCACCCCCACACTCTCTCGAGCCGTGTTTTGCAATTCCAACACTACTGGTAGCCTTCCGTCGTTGCGAGGATTCCAGAAACGTGCTCGGTTTTTTTTGGAGGTGTTTGATTTTTTGGAGGTGTAGAGAAAATGGAGAGAGATAGAGAGAGAGCTTGAAATGAACAATAATGGAGGAGGAAGATGCTCTGGCCGTCCCTGTGCCTATGTGCAGGCCTTTTGAATTTTTTTTCATTTACTTTCCTGTAATTGCACATAAGCCCCCCAAAATTCTAGAAAGTACAGTTTGACCCCAAACAGTTTTGGACAATGCACCTGGACCCCTGCGAATTCCTGAAATGACACTCCGACTCCCTGCGTTCATGTTGGGCTGCTAGGCTGCGTGGCTGCTGAGCCTACGTGGCTGTTGGCCTGCGTGGCGAACGTGCCGCGTGGCTAGCTGCGTGGTTTTTTTTTTTTTTTTTTTTTTTTTTTTTTTTTTTTTTTTTTTTTTGCAATCACTGGTGGCGTGGTTAACCTCTCGGCTTGCAACCCGCTCACTTTTTCTGCTCGAATTTTTCTGCACATACTCGTTTACCCGTTGAGTCACACTCATCTCGTCTCTCTCAAAACTCAAAACTTAAAACAGACTGAAATAAATAAATAAATAAATACTAATACATTGGGTTGCCTCCCAACCAGCGCTTGTAATTTACGGTCAACGGCCCGACCCGGTTACCTCTTACGGGACGTCAAAGTAGACGGGATCTACTTTGGCGACTTCGGCTATCTCGAGATACGGCTTGATTCGATTCCCGTTCACCCTGAAACTGGAGTTATGTTTTGGATTCTCCCGGAAAGAACTGCATTCTTGTGTTGTAGAGAAGCACTTTATCTCCTTCGTTAAACTGCTTTGGCGTGATCCGCTGATCATGCCACTTCTTCGTCTTCTCTTTATAAATCTTGCCGCTCTCTAAAGTCGTTCTGCGGAACTCCTCCAATTCTAGCATAGCCATCTTTCTTTTATCCCCCGCCAGATTCTGGTCCATGTTAAGTAGCTTGATGGCCCAGTAGGCTTTGTGCTCCAATTCAACCGGTAAGTGGCACGCTTTCCCAAACATGAGCTGGTATGGCGACATTCCCGACGGCGTTTTGAAAGCTGTCCTGTAGGCCTAGAGTGCATCGTCGGCCGAGATTCACCGTCTTCTCGAGTATGCTTTTGATCTCTCTGTTCGAAACCTCGGCTTGCCCGTTCGTCAGAGGATGATAAGGTAGTGACACCTTGTGAACTGACACGCCGTATTGTTTCAGAACTTTGGAAAAAACTCGATTGATGAAGTGCGAGCCCTCGTCACTGATCATATCCCTGGGAGTTCTGAAACGTGTAAAAATGTTGCGTTTCAAAAAACGCTCAACGGTAGCTGCATCGTTTTTCTGACACGCGATCGCCTCGATCCATTTAGTCACATAATCCACTGCAAGAAGAATGTAGAGATTTCCCATAGAAGACGGGAATGGTTCCATAAATTCAATACCCCATACATCGAAAGGCTCCACTTCCTGCCACACGGTCATCGGTATCTCGGCCCTGTGTGACGTGTTTCCTGTTCTCTGGCATCTATCACATCCCTGCACATAGTCGTGACAATCCTTAAAGATTTTCGGCCAGAAAAAACCGGACTGCAGTATCTTATGTGTTGTACGTATTCCCCCAAAATAACCCCCACACTGTGCCGAGTGACAGTGTTTGATTACGTTCCAGGCTTCGTGGGTCGGAATACACCTTCTCAAAATGTTATCGGCCCCCTGCTTGAATAAGTACGGGTCATCCCAGAAATACTGTCGGCACTCGGAAACAAACCGTTTTAGCTGAGACGGGATGAGATCCTCGGGAAGCGTGCTAGTTACCAAGTAATTGGCTATGGCGTAGCACCATGGTCTACCGAGTTTAACTGCCATAATATGCTCACCCGGAAAGTTTTTCCTGAATTGGAACATGTTCCACCATGGTGTTCTCCAGTCTTGAAAGGTGGTCAGCAACTACGTTTTCGACTCCTTTCTTGTCTCGAATTTCCACGTCAAATTCCTGTATCAGTAAAACCCACCTCAAAAGTCTCGGTTTTGCGTCCTTCTTGTCCAGCAAGTATTTCAGGGCGCTGTTATCAGTGAAAACGATCACTTTGGACCCGACCAAGTATGGTCGGAATTTGTCTAAAGCGTACACTACAACAAGCAGCTCCTTTTCCGTAGTGCCATAGTTGATCTGGGCTTCGTTGAGGACCCGACTCGCATAATATATTTCATGACAGACCTTGTCCTTCCGCTGCCCAAAAACTGCACCGACTGCGTAATCGCTGGAGTCACACATCAGCTCAAACGGAAGTGACCAGTCCGGCGTAGTGATTACTGGAGATGTGGTCAGTTTCTCCGTCAAATGATCAAAGGCTTGCCGACATGCTGCATCAAATTCAAAGGGCACGACTTTTCCGAGCAAAGCGCAGAGTGGCTTTGTAATCTTGGAAAATTATTTTATGAACCTCCGTTAAAATTCTGCATGTCCCAAAAAGCTCTTGATCGCCTTTACGGTTGTCGGGTATGGGAGCTGTTTTATCACCTCGATCTTGGCCCTGTCCAACTCGAGTCCTTTGCTGGAAATTTTGTGACCCAGCACGATCCCTTCGGTGACCAAAAAGTGACACTTCTCCCAGTTCAGTACTAAATTCGCCTTTTTGCATCGGATTAGAACCTGGCCCAGATGGTGCAGGCAGTCGTCAAAACTGTCCCCGAATAGTGAAAGATCGTCCATAAAGACCTCCAGATTTTTCTCGATCATGTCGGAGAATATCGCCATCATGCATCTCTGAATGTGGCTGGAGCGTTACACAACCCGAATGGCATGCGCCGGAACGCAAACGTACCATACGGGCAGGTAAACGTTGTCTTCTCCTGATCTTCCGGGGCTATGCAAATCTGGTTGTACCCGGAGTACCCGTCCAGAAAACAGTAATACGCGTGATGGGCTAGCCTGTCCAACATCTGGTCCATGAACGGTAGCGGGAAGTGATCTTTCAGTGTTGCATCGTTTAGCCTCCGGTAATCCATACAGATCTGCCATCCTGTAACGGTGCGCTGCGCAATCTGTTCCTGGTCCTCGTTCTGCACCACCGTAATACCCCCCTTTTTGGGCACGCACTGGACCAGGGTGATCCAAGTGCTGTCTGATATGGGGTATATGATTCCTGCCTCCAGCCACTTCATGACCTCCTTGCGCACAACATCATTCAGGTTCGGATTCAGTCTCCGCTGGGGCTGAATCACCGGTTTCTTGCCTTCTTCAATCCTGATCTTGTGCATGCAATAGGAGGGGCTGATCCCCTTAATATCCACAATCGTCTAGGCGATTGCTTCCTTGTGCTCTCGCAATACTTCCAGCAGTTTCTCTTCCTGTTCCTGAGATGAAAGAGAAGAAACAATTACGGACAGAGTACTATTATTACCAATGAACGCATACCTGAGATGGTTCGGGAGCGGTTTAAGCTCGAGTGCAGGTGGCTCCTTGAGCGACGGAACCAGGATCATCTTCTGCCCGCCATCTTCGTCTTGGTGCAAAGTGGTCTAGTCTTCGGCTCTCATGGCCTGATCGCACCGACTCATCTCCGTTTCTTGTCCGTACATGCTATCAATCTCTTCCCATAATTGATCCATCTCCTTGTTTTCCCAGCCTTCTTCAACTACATCGATAGCAAAGATATCTTTGTTCTCATAATAATTTGGTAGTTGCAGATTTTTAAAGATGTTAAATTTAACCTTGTCCTCGTTAATCTGCATGGTCAGTTCTCCGCTCTTGCAATTTATCATAGCTTCTCCAGTGACCAAAAACGGCCTGCCCAGTATGAGCGGTACCTCCCCTGCCTCCATGTCCAGGATCATGAAATCTGCCGGAAAAATCAGCTCACCAACCTTCACCAAATTATCCTCGATAACTCCATAAGCCTGTTTTACGAACCTGTCTGCCATTTGTAGCATGATTCTGGTGGGCCGGGGCTCACCGACTTTCAAACTCTTAAAAATCGTTAATGGCATCAGGTTGATGCTGGCCCCTAGGTCACACAGAGTCTTTCCTGTGTAAGCATTACCTAGGGTGACAGGTATAACAAAACTGTCAGGATCTTTTCTCTTCCTCAGTAGCCCATTCTTTACACAGTTGCTCACTTCTGCTGTCAGGTTTATAGTCTCGAAATCGCTCATTCGCCTCCTCCCATACAAAATGTGTTTGAGGAATTTGGCTTAAGTGGGAATCTTTGCCAAAGCCTCAGCAAAGGGTATGTTGATCTGCAGCTGCTTGAACATCTCGAGAAAACTGGCGTAGTCCTTGCTATCATCCCTCTTTTCGTGTCCCCAAGGGGTATGGCACTTCCTTGGAGAAAGGGACCGTTTCTGCATCTGTCTCGTTCTGAACTGCATCCTGCTCAACCGAGCCCTTCGGCTGGGGGCATTCGACTGAGCTGTTATCCTGGCCAGACAGTTTGCGTTCTACTTCTTTCGATTTTTCTGCACGAGCGTGGCTAGGATACAGTGGATCCTGTAGTGCTAATCCACTCCGAGTGGTGATAGCATTGATCTGAGCACGTGGATTATTTACTGTATTCGAGGGCAGGTTACCTGGCTGTCTTTCCATTAGCTGCTGTGCTAACTGCCCCACTTGTACCTCCAAAGCGCGCATTGACGTTTTGGTCGTCTGCACGTCGGTTTTCAGGGCATCCATATGCGCGAACCGGTACTCCATGGTCTGAAACATGGACTCGATCTTCTTCATCTGGGCGTCGTACTGCTGTGCAGATATGCCTGGATGAACCTGATGTGTCGGTGCAGCCTGATGGGCCGGTGGGCTGTGCTTGAATCCCGGTGCATAAACTGCGGAATTCGGGTTTCCATACCGGAACCCGAGATGATCTCTCGTACCCGGTCTGTACCGGCTCGGGTCCCACTGCTGCTGTACGTAATTGGTATCTTCGGTTCTGAGCTCCTCAATGGCCGCGTCCAAATCAGGTTCTCCTACTGCTCTAACGGCCACCTTGTCCGAGTAGACTTTCTTGACCAAGTCCTGAACGATCTTGGCCAGATTATCCATCCGGTCGTCTTCCTCTGGCTCGGCTCTAGCCGTCATCCTGCAATCGTTAAACAGTCGGGTGTCCTGTTTGGCTAACGGCTTCATCAGGTCATATGCACCATCTTTGTCCACATGGTACAGGAAGTTTCCCCCGACTTCTCTGTCAATCTTGTCAGCACTCTCCCTGTCTAAGGCATGGTAGAATACCTGCAAGATCTTCGCATCTCCAAAATCGTGGTTCGGGCATCTTTTCACCAATCTCATCAATCTGTCCCATGCGTCCACCACCGTCTCCCCTGTCTTCTGCTTGAATGACAGAATCTCGCTTTGCAATTGAATAACCAGGGAGGCGGGAAAAAACTTTGCCAGAAAATCTATGACGCACCCTTCCCATGTAGTAATGGACTTGGGTGGTCGGGATTCGAGCCAGTCTTTGGCTACTCGAAATAGGCAATATGGAAACACGATTAGCATAAGCGCCTCTGCGTCTACCCCCTTGTATCGGACCTTGTTGCAGTAATCCTCGAATTTCCCTATAAAGTCATTCGGGTCTTCGTCAGCTTTGCCATAAAACGGGCAGAGGGTCTGCACCGTCTGGATGGTGGAGGGTTTGATGTCAAAGTGTTGTGCGGTGATCTCGGGCACCACAATAGCTCGCTCATGACCCCCGTGGGGACTTCGAAATTCTCCACCAACGCCTTTTCAGACCGGTTATAAGTTCTCTCGTTGCTCCGCGCAGCAAGGCCTGCTGTGACGTGCTCTTCAATGTAACGAGCCATCTGGGCTGGGGTACGTGTCTCTCGTTCCTCCCCACCGGTTGCTGGGTTTTCAGGATTGTCTCTCTGGTTGGTTGCCATTCTGCTTTCTTGGTTTCTGCGGTTCTGTTCGGTGTACAGTTTCTCTGGATTGTCGAGTGGTGGTACCAAATTGTGAGGCAATCGGGGCATCAATTGAACAGTCCTTAAAAACGCAGTTTCAAAAAGCAGTGAGATAAAAGAAAAATAACGAAACTGAAAATATAAAAACTCTGAAAACTAATTCTGATAACTAAATAAACCCTAAAAATTCCCCGGCAACGGCGCCAAAAACTTGATGCGCAAACTAATGTGCTAATCGCAAGTATACGAATCTAGTAATACCGGGTGTATTTTAACTCGGGTAATCGTTCCCACGAGGACTATTTTGAGTTTTTTCGAGCTATCAGTTTTATCTTGCAGAGTGTAAATGGAGGAGTAGTTGAAGCGTATGATTAACTATGAACTAAAAATAAACAAATAAAACGTAAATATTTTTTGTGACGTTTTCTGAAAATCTTGAAAGTTTGTAAATCAAGGGTTTGAAATACTAGGTCCGGGGATCCCTTAGGGTTTCTTTAGAATTATGTTCTTCGTTTTGATATGAAAACACTCAGCAGTTTAATTACCCGTGCCACGTACCGATTGTGCAGTAACCTTTCAGATTCCACACGCTGTCACGATCCTGCAGACTTTCGGATTCCTGTTAAGCTGCCTAAGTCTGCAGTCTCGTTCTAAGTCTGCTAGGGTTTCTAACCTGTCCTGATGGCCTGGTTCAGATTCTCTAACAATTTGTCTATACGTTTTGGCTAGCCCTATCTCCCTTTCTCTAGTCGGTTGTGTACGAGAGAATCCTGCAGAGAGAATTCCATATACACCAAGAGTAGGGGATAGAAGGAACACGGGAAGGGTAAGGTTGTGTGTAGGGAGAGAGTAAGACAATAACACTGTATGAGAGAGAGACAGGATTTTGACACAGCTTCCGCGTATCTCAGGTGATTCGCCCCTGTATGGAAGGGTTAACGTTCCTATATATAACAGAGAATGTGACCGTTGTAGTAGGTTAATGCGCCCATTAATGGCGACTTAATTAGCTTAACCACAACGGCACGTTCGTCCGTGTAGATAGGGACCGTTACGGCATGTTACCCGCGTATACCGGAACCGTTATGAGGTTGACCGGGTTTATGGAGCTCGTGCCATAAATCTCTCAAAGCAGTTACTAAAGGTCGCACGCGGGCTTGGTTGTCGCTCGCGCGCGACAGGACTTACTCTATCCTCCAAACCACTAAGTCCCTACAGGTCCCGTGTGGTGGTATGCGAGGGCCCTGTCTCGCAGCCCCCTCGTGGATCAGCGCGGTTGTGATCCAGTGTGTGTGGAGCACAAATGGATGTGTTGGATGATCGCCACGTGGCTAAGATCTGTCTGTCCTGAAAGAACTATCTACATTAGCCCCCTTTCTGCGCGTGAAGGCACACAGCCGGATAGACTTCAATGCGCAGGAACCAATGCACGCGTGGCCGCCACGCTCCAATTCAAATACACGCAAATTCAGCCCCCGTGCGTGTCATTATGACCCAAAATCCCTAGATTCGTGCCGTGTGGCCTTTTAGGGTTTTAGGCATGACTTCAGCTTGTCCTGTGATTGCGCGATTCGACGGTGACGGTTGCGATTCGACTACTGAAAGGACGCGACTCCTCATTGTTTCTTTTGGATAAATACTCTGTTCTCTCCATTGTTGCAAAGCATCACTTCTTTCTCTTATAGTGAATGATACCTGGAAGCCTTCAAGAGCTGATTCAAGTGATTAATCATCAATTCTTTCTTGTCAATCGTCTCCTCCGACTGGCTTCATCAAAACAAGCTTTACCAAAACAAGGTTGGCTTTTGCTCCATTCCATTTAATGTACTGAAATATGCTTTGAACTGTATTGGATCTGCAAACCCGTGACCATTTGAAACATGTCATTTCTGAGAACTGCAAAAGAGACCTTGTTCTTTAAACCCAGAACTGATCTAATCACCAGATTGTAACGATTTTGAATGGGGAACTTCTGAAATTCCAAGCAATATTAGCAATTCTGAACTTTCAAACCCAAAATTGACCCTGGACTGTTCATTTTCTTTTGACAAAACATAGTTGCCTCAAACTGAAATTCGAACTGATTCTTGAAATTCAAACTGAAAGTGTGTGTGTTTCTCCCCACTTTTTTCTTGCTTTTCCGCAGGAATGGCAAAGACAAAAGGAACTGAACCCATTAAAGAGGCTGAAGAAATACCTTATCTTCCCCAAACCTTATGGCGGAAAGCCCCCTATTGGGGCGGAAAAGATTTTTATCATGCTAGGGTTAAAGTGAAGAATCTGCCAACTCCTGTTCCCTCTGGAGAGTTGGAGACATTGACCCTGCCTGTTAACGCTGCCATGCTTGAATTGATCGATTCCAAGGATGTGGTTTGATTAGGGGTTGAAAATGGGTTTTTCCCCTATACCGCCGTTTCTACCCAAGCGTTTGTCCGAAAATTGGACTTCATGGATGAGTGGATCGACCACGTATTAACCCACCATGCCTTCACATTGAACAATGCTGGCGTTTATTTCGCAGTTCGTGTTATGAAGGTTGCTGCCGTGAAGTTGGATCAGTCCATGCTTCTAAACCTTCTCTCCCGTTATTCGCCTGCGACTCATACCTTCCATTTTGCTGAGTTCGAGGCTGTTCCCACTCTTGAGGATGTACACATGTTGTATGATCTTTCTCCCGTTGGTGAGGTGGATCCTTTGAGTCCTTTGAGGACGGATCCGTTGCTCTATACAAGCAGATGGAGGAATGCTTGTCTGAGGTAAAGAAGATTTCCACACGGTGGACATCTGCGAAAGTTCTTCCTGACTGGCAGCTTGTTGATACATCTGCGAAGAACACCTGGGGCAAGTGGGTGCAGTACTTCTTTCGCGAATATGCGAGTAGCAGTATCACGAAGAAAATACTGGAGCAGAACCCAAAGGCGAAGAATTATGTGAATGGGAAAGGGTACCATCTCACCTTGTGTGGCTTCCTCTGTGCCTGGTTATCAAGGTACCTGATCAATGGTCACCCTCATGATGGGGTTTTCTATCATGTCCTTCCTCCTGCTGTAAGATTGACCCTTGGTCAAAGAGTCGCACTCGGGCCGCTAGTTTTGGGTACTTTGTATCACTGACTGGATCAATTGGTAGTGGCGACCAAGGACTCTCGCGGCCGTCTTGATGTGCTGACCTATGTCAACATCGCATTCGTGACCATGTGGGTCTTTGAGCGATGGCCCTCCTATGCTCCTGTTCCTTCTAAGCCCACCAAGTGGTGTGTCCCAGGTGCGACGGACGAGCTTTCAAGTGGGAGAGCTGCTCGATGGTTCAGAATGCACCTGGAGTTTGATATGCGATGACCGAAGCAAGTTTACGGCTAGGCCTTATGCCTCGCGAATTGAGAATGAGCGATGGTTTTCAAAATTGTATCCTGCCAAACCTCTTGCATTCTCGGAAGAGCTTCTTTTCGAGGGTCATGAGCGCTTCCATGAGCGCTATCGTGAATTCTTCTGCTGGTGTCTAAGGGGTTCCCTTCCTCCTCTTGCGGAGCATGTTTCTGAGCTTACTCCCAGGTATGAGAGAATTACAGTGGATGTCGATCCAACTCGCGTTTCTCCCCAACTTGGCTTTGATGCAGTGGCACCCTCAGTTTGGCCTAGATCTATCGTGAGAGGCTGCTACAAGCGGCTGTTGTCTGGGGAATGCCAAACGATCTTGAGGAGCAACTTGCCTTTTGCTCAACCTTCAGGTGGCCGCGCAGGCCGCTTCTCCAAGAATTGGGTCGCTTACTGGACTACTCAGCAGGCCAGATTCGAGACACAGTTGACCCCTCAGCCCAGCAAAGCTCCTATAATCAAGAGAAATTCCTTCCCATTCCGTCCCAACTGCAGTTTGGATGACTCCCAGTATGGCTGCTACTCATTGCTGGACCATGAGAATCACTTGTGCCCGTCCACCATTCTTGAGGAAAAGATGGCCGCAGTTAGGGATGGCGCTTCGCACGTTATCAAGTACAGCGAAGATTTTGCTGAGGTAAACAATTTTCTTTGTGCGTTCTAAGTTTATTTTCCTTGATGCATTAATACTTACACCATTTCCTGCTTTAGTGCTATCTGAGGAGGTTTGCATCTGGGGAGCGTTCCAAGTCGCTGATCAACACCATTGTAGCTGCGAGAAGGCGGGGCGAGAAAATTCTGCTGTCAATGGGAATGGCTCCCGCAGTTGAGGCCCGGATTCAAGAAGTAATGGATGCATTCGCTGACTCGCTGATAGACAACACTCCAGCCTTGTCTCCTCCCAGGAACGCTCCATCTCCTCGAGCAGTTGCCGCTCCAAGGGCAAAGAGACCAAGGCAGAAGGGAATCACAATTTCTTCCCCTAGGAGTGCTCCAGCTTCCTCCCCTGCGAAGTCCCTTAATTCTAGGGACAAAGGCAAAGGTCGCATTCCAAGCAAGGTGCGGAAAGAGCTCGCAGTCGAGACTTTTAATCCGTTTGGTCAGGAGGAAGAGGAGGATGAGAGGAGAGAGGTGAGAGAAAGAGATGATGATGAAGAATAAGAAAGAGTCGAAAGTGAAAGAGAAGAAGAAAGAGGTGAGATACAAGAGGAATATTCGGAAGGTATCTCGAACGAACTTATCTTCTCATTACTTTAGCTCTCGCACTCTTTATTGAACAGTTTGTTCTTTCGCAGATGATGATGCAGAAACCATCAGCGGCCTTCTGGCCAAGAAGCAGAAAAGGGGATCTCACTCTGGCGTTTCCAGCGAAGCCATAGACGAGGACATCCTTGCTGAGTCTAGAAGAACAGATGCGGAGGCTGCGGAAAGAAGAAGGAAGCGAGAAGAAGATGAGATCGAACTCATAAAGAAGAGGAGTTTGGAAGAGCAACATGTTGACGACTTGGTGCAGCAAGCCGATGAGGAAGATACGGCGGATGATTCGGATGCGGCTGCTCTGGAACAGGCTCAAGCAGATTTTGAGGAAATCGCATGCGGTAAACAAGGTGAGATTTTTAACCTCGCTGTGACTTATCAAGAAGTGATTACGGGTGAATTAAAGCATGGCTTGTCAAAAGCTGACATCTGCCAATGGCTAGTAAGCAACTGCGGTGAACCCTCAGGTAATCATTCAAGCAGTGTTTGTAAACTAGGCTTAGTAACCCAAGCATCATCATAACTGGTTTCTTCGCACCCCAGGTCACACAAAGCTTAAGGATGTGCTTAATGAAGAAACCCTAATAGGATATGGTGTAGCGTCTTTACCATATGATGAAGATGCCACAATCCCACCTACGTGTGGAGGTGCTTTCTCATGATCTATCAAAATAACAAAACATTGTATGATACAAATTACCTCACATTTTCCTGTCTTGTATCGCAGGCGATGCTGATGAGGCCATGCCGGAACAAAGAAGTCAACCCTCTGCATCTTATGCCCCAGAGCGAAGCTCTCATGTTGAGAAGCCTGTCGCAGCTGCCGATTATGCGGGAGAGCCCTTGGAGGATGTCATCGAAGTTTCTGATGATATCGAAGCTGACACCGTGCTGATGGAAGAAGATGTTGATGCTGCAGCTGATGAAATGGAGACAGATGCTGCCGGGGCTGAGGTTCGTGAGAATGAGCAGGTTGTGGAAGACGGGACATCTCATGCAAATGTGAATGTTCAGACGAATGCTCCCGAGCCCCACGAGCCCCTCGCACCCGAAGGAGTTCCTGATCGAGCGACATCTTCTGCAGTTGCCATTCCTCCAACAGTGATAGAGCTTCCAGAGGTTCCTCAAGCATGGAGTTTTTGGAGCTCGCAAGTAGGAACTGCAATCGCACCTTTTGCGGCCTATACCCTTCCTGCCAACTATGAGAAACTAGAGCTCGCAGCTGATAGACGAGCAATGGAGCGAGGACAGACTTCAGCCCTTCCAGCAATGCGCATTCCTTCTTTGCGCGAGATCCTTGAAGGAACCGGTATGTCACCATTTTTCGCATCTTACATCCTCATTTACAAGTTTCATGCTCTAAACTTGAATCCACATTTTTAGGATTGAGGCAAGCTGATGTGGACTGGCTAGTTCAGATGCGTCTCTCCTATCCCCAGTCATTTGCGAGATCTCTAGAGATAGAGCCTTTTAACAGGAGACTGTTCTTGACCGAAGCCATCTGGATTTTGGAGCAGCTGGCTGCGGCCACCCCTGCGACCATTTCTCCTCAAAGTGCGCAGCTGCTTTTCAGCATGTGCCAAGGCCTTCAAGCCAAAGTTCAAGGCAAGCTGGGCTTCGGGTATCTTCTCAACACGGTCACCCAGATTCGTGCAGCTGTGAATTTGAAGCGCGACTTCCACAATCTCGCAGCTCAGGGGCGAAAGGTAGAGGAGCAAAGGCAGAAAGCTGAAGAGGCTGTCAAACTCTTCCATGAGATGAACGCCAAGTACGAGCAGCTGAAGCGAGAAGTGGACCAAGTGAGAGATACATCGCTCTCGTTTTCTCCTGATGACCCCCTGATCAAATATTTATTTTGAAAAATAGAAAGTATTGCTTTGAAACAAAAACATAATTGTAATGTTGCTAGGGTTTATCCCCCTTTTTTTATTCAATACTTGCATGCCCCGTTTTGCCCTTCCGGGGATTTGCTCAAGTATTTTATGAGTATCAATTATGACGTCACCTGGTGACATATCTGCCTTGATTTTTGTGCTAACTACTTATTAGATAAGCACGCTTTCCTTGGGAAATCCATCCGTATCATAACCTTCTGTCATTAATTAGGACACGCCACCGAATCGTCAAAGCCTCTAGTAGGGTAATTGAATGTTACCTCTTTTAAAACGCAAGTAATTGATTCTTACCCCTTTTCCAAGCTTTGCTGACTCAGCTGGGGAACTGAAGGGTCTCCGTAGGGTCTATATAAACCCTGCCTCTTGCTGCTTGGGTTCCTCATCCCAAAATGTGGCTTGCCATGAGTCCTTACGACTACTGGCTTCAACGCTTGTCTTTTGTTGGTTCATGGCAATTTCAAGTTGTGAAACCTGAGTTTGTGTTTTGTGCCATAGAAATAGCTTCCAATATCTTCTTTACGAGGCTTATTGATATTTATAACCATCATAAAGAAGATGCACAAAATACCTCATGCTTGTTCGAAGATTTTTCTTCGTCTATTATGTTTGCAGGTCGTATTCCCGGCTGCCTTCCGGCGAGGTGCAGTGCTGTACTGACCTTCTTACCAGCTCATAATGAACGGAGTGTTTCTCCTCTAGCTTTCCCGGAGGAGAACTATTTACCTCCATGTTCTTGAACTAGGGGTGGCGAGCCATTGTGCTCGTCTCCGTGGACAAGGAGCTTCCTGCCCCAGGAGTTGCTCCCTGCCTGTTCTTCACCGCCGCATCCGCCTGAACAGGTGGTTCATCTGGCATATCTCTTGGGCATGAGACCAGACAGAGGCCTTGTGCAGATCCCGGATCTTGACGCTGACGTCGCATAGCTTTGTTAGGAACAGTAAGCCGCTCATTTTATAGTAAGATTTACATTACCATTAGCTTTCACTTGTAAGCTGATATCTAGACAAATAGATTGTAAGTCATTTTGACTCTTAATGAAATACACTTTTGAGTATTTCCTGTCCTTCGCTTTGATAGATCAGTTTGTAATATCGCATGCGAGTCGGCTATAACACAAGTTATGTTTCTTTCGCCTTTTGCATTTGGATATTTGCCTGCATAATTCTTCGTTTTACACAGAGTGTTGCTGCTCTAGCTGGCTATCTAATAGATAGGTTCGCAGATTATAAAGATCATATATTAGAGCTGCTATCTTAGGCAGATAAGTTTTTAGATCATTTGAGATCGCATTTGAATATCGCTGCTATCCTGGCAGATAGGCTTTAGGATCAATTTAGATCGCATTCGAGTATTGCTGCTATCTCGGCAGATAGGCTTCAAGATCATTTTAGATCGCATTTGCATAGTGCTGCTATCTCGGCAGATAGGCTTTGGGATCTCTTAAGATCATATTAGAATATTTCTGCTATCCCGGCAGATAGGCTTTGGGATCAATTAAGATAGTATTGGATTGGTGCTGCTATCTCGGCAGATAGGCTTTAGATCAATTAAGATCGTCTTTGATTAGTGCTGCTATCTCGGCAGATAGGCTTTAGATCGCATAAGATCATATTTGAATAGCGCTGCTATCTTGACAGACAGGCTTTTTATTGTAAATAAGCGGAGAAGTAAACAAAGCGATGAAAAGACAACCATAGTCATAAAAGTCTTCTCGTTTGGGAGAATTCTTTTATTATAAGCACCTTCATATGGGAAAGGCGAAATTACAAATCCCTCATATGGGAGGAACGACTCATGAGTCTATCGTAATACTAGACATAAATAGGCATTGTATTCTGATGCATGTAAAGAGAGAAGTTAAGGATAATACTTCTTAATCCAACGCATGTTGACTGAGCTTGGAGTTGTGGCCGTCCCATGTAGCCTCTGTATATTGCAGTAGCCACTGTCAAAGACTTCCTTGACTTCGAATGGTCCTTCCCAGTTGGCTGCGAACTTTGGGTGAGCCGCCTCCCGCATGCAGTGATCCGATGCGCGCAGGACCAGGTCCCCAACCGCGAAGTCTCGATGTTGGACTGTTTTGTTGTATGCGCGGGCGATCCTCTCCTTGTACTGTTTATTAGTCCGCTTGGCTTGCTCTCCCTTTTCTTCCAATAAAATCAAGTCATGGTCACGCTGATTGTCATATGGTGTGTGAAAGGCCAACCTTGCGGAGTTAATTTTCACCTCCGCCGGTACTACAGCTTCTGCTCCATAGCATAAAAGAAGTGGGGAGACTCCTTTGGGAGTCCTCGGAGAAGTTTGATACGCCCACAACGCTATGTTCAAAGAATCGGCCCATTTCTTATGATCGTCCGCGACCATCTTGCTTAGGATTCTTAGCAGCGTCTTGCGGTTGCTTCTGCTTGACCATTCCCTTTTGGATAATAAGGGGTAGAGCAGACCTGCCTAATATTGTACTTCGCTAGCTTTGCTGCCACCTGGCGATTTACAAAAGGGGTACCATTATCTGAGAGGATTGTGTTGGGAATCCCGAACCTGTATATGATGTTTTCTTGGATGAAATGGACCACAGCAAGCGCGTTTGCTGTCTTCTGTGGTATTGCCTCCACCCACTTGGTAAATAGCTCAGTCGCGGTAAGGATGAACTGGTTCCCAAGTGAGGCTGGTCGGATGGGGCCAACAAAATCTAGAGCCAAAGTGTGGAACGGCCATGGTGTCCCTAACGCGTGTAAATCTACAGCGGTGGCATGCACGAGGTTGCCTTTGAATTGACACTCTTGGAATCTCCTTACTTTAGTGCGGCAATCCGCTTCCATGGTGGGCCAGAAATAGCCATATGTGAGTAGTTGTCTGCATAATTTTGCACCTCCTTGATGCTCTACTTGGTGAGAGAGATCCATCACCTCTTGTGCTTCCTTGTTGTCTAAGCATCGAAGTAGGTTACCCTCGTGACCCCTTCGCCAGAGTATGTTTTCTTACACCACGTACCGGGCTGCCTTTCTTTTCAATTTCTCGGCTTCTTTTCTTGACTCAGGCTCGATTCCTTCCGTGAGGAAATAGAAGAGCGGCTTCCTCCAATCCGCATCATCATCAACCAGAGCAATTTTTAAGGAATCCCTGATCAATGGGCAACTCTCGCAGTTCCCTTGAATTAACGCAGCAGCCGTTTACATGTCCGGACAGTGAATCCCATACCTTTGGGCTTTTCGATAGATTGACACCTCACTTTCTCCGCAACTGTGCTGGTGAATATTTTCCAGTAGTGCTTGCCCCTCCTGCTGCTAGACGCATCGCATAAGTATTCCACCTGACCATTTTTAGTAGAGAGCGTTGTCATGTATGCTGTACCCCTTAGTGGATGCCTAATTTTCTTTACTCGTTCCCTCTGCAATGGCGTGCAATATTGGTTTCCTCCAGTCTGCCTCGTCCATACATTCATCCTCACACGCGTCCTCTGTCAACGCCGATGACATTCGTACTTCAATCGAGATTCTCGCAGGGCACTTATCCGCACTAACTTTAGATCCCAGAGTGGCCAAAGCGTCTGCATGCCGATTATCTGCTCTGGGTGTATGCTCGTACCTGACATCGCAAAATTTTTGTACCAGCTTCTGCACCAGAGTCCGGTAGGGCAAAAGATTCACTTCTTTTAACCCGTACTCGCCTGAAGCTTGTTTGACAATTAAATTGGAATCCCCCATAACCGTCAAATTGCTTACTTCAAGTGCCTTTACTGCTCGGAGACCTGCGATGAGAGCCTCATACTCCGCTTCATTGTTGGTGACTGCGAAATCGAGTTTCGTGGAAGTTTGTATGACCTCTCCATCAGGTTTGGTCAGAACAATTCCAATTCCTCCACCTTTCCTTGTTGACGATCCATCAAAATGAAGCGTCCAGTAGGGCAACTCAACCGCATAGATCTCGAGTCCCTATAGTTCCTCCTCGATCATGGGATCGTGGCTGTTATCAGGGAACTGTGCTAGCAAATCCGCCACCGCTTGCGATTTGATTGCCCGCGGTCGAACACATGTGATGTCGTATTTAGAGATGGTCATATACCATTTTGCCAGTCTTCCGCCAAGAGAAGTGTGAGTCAAGAGGTACCGTATGGGGTCACTCTTTGTAACCACTACCACTTTGTGCGAGGCGAAATAGTGCTTCAACTTTTCTATTACAAAGAATAGAGCAAGGCAATGACGCTCAATATCTGTGTACCTTGATTCGGCTGGTTGCACTAAGCGAGAAATATAGTAAATCGGCCTTTCTTGCCCTTCATATTCATGAGCAAAAACTGCCCCTATAGACCTCTTTGTTGATGTTAGGTACATCAAAAGCGGCGATCCGAGCTGTGGTGCGATCATTACCATTTGTGATGTCAGCAAGTCCTTTAGCCTCCCGAACGCGGCCTCATGTTCTATGGTCCAGTTGTACACATCATTCTTCTTGAGGAGATCGCTAACGCAAAAGGTTATTTCTGCGATCGCAGGGATGAACCTTCGCAGGTAAGATAACTTCCCCAAGAATATTTTCAGAGCACTCTGATTGTGCGGCGCCGTCATGCTAGTGATGGCTGATACTTTTGCGGGATCAGGCTCGATGCCCTGGCGATGTATTACACATCCCAAGAACTTCCTCGAGGTCACTCCGAATGCGCACTTCATGGGGTTCATCTTTAGCTGGAAACTTCTACATCTTTCAAATACTTTCTGCAGGGCCCCCATGTGGTCCGCTTCTTCCTTGGACTTGACAACCAAGTCATCAACATAAAATTTCACTTCTTTGTGCATCATGTCATGGAATTGAGCCATCTTGGCTCGCTGATAAGTCGCGCCTGCGTTCTTGAGTCCAAAAGGCATAACCGTATAATTAAAGACTCCTACCAGCGTGATGAACGCAGTTTTTCATGCATCTTCGGGGTCCATTTTGATCTGATTGTACCCGCTGAAACCATCCATGAAACTGAACATGCGAAGACCCGCAGTCGAATCGATGAGTAGATCGATGTTGGGCAGCGGAAAATCATCCTTAGGGCAGAAACGGTTAAGATCTCGGAAGTCTACACAAATGCGAAGCTGGCCATTCTTCTTTACCACATGCACGATGTTAGCCAACCATGTAGGATGGTGATTTTTCTCGATGAATTTGGCAGTCAGTAGCTTGACGATTTCTTGCTTGATTTTCACGTTTATCTCCGTCCTGAAGCTCCTTGTGCTCTGCTTTACCGGCTTGGATCCCGGGATTACATCTAACCTGTGCATGGTAATGCTCACGTCCAGGCCAGACATCTCATCGTATTCCCATGAAAACACATCTTTGTACTCAGTCAGAAGCTGCAGTAGTCTTTCTTCCTCCTCGATCGTGAGGTATGCACTCATAAAGACGAGTCTATTCTTTTCTTCGCTTGGGCTTAGGAATACTTCCTTCAGCTCTTGCTTCCGCAGTTTCGGATTATCCTCCATGCACTCAGGCGCCTCTCATCCTCCGAAACGTCTGGTGTCGGCTTGTCTTCCTCCATGACACGTTCGATTTGATTGATTTGCTCAGGGATATCCCCATGCCCGCGTGGGAGTATCCCCGCGCACCTTCATATGCGATAACATTTCTTCCCGTTAGAGTAAAAGCTTTATATCTCTTTGCCCGCGGGATCGTGCTTTACTTTCCTTTTCAGAGTGTACACGTTCTTTCTTTGGTAGTCGACCTGCGGTGCTTCTTCTCGCACAGAAAACTTTTCCCTGGCCTCCTCCCTTGTCACCATTACTCCTGATGGTGATTGATCCTTGATGTCCTCCCATCGGGGCAAAGGAGTGGGATTGAACAGCCCTGGCGTTTGCTCATCTGCCATTTTTGTGAACCACACTGCTTTGGTGAGGTGCGCCTCATCCAGATTAAAAGGATTTACCGAAGCTGGTATCTCCACTATTGTGTCGTTCCAGATAGCTTTCATCACCTGGTGGGCAGTCGAGGGGACTGCATCGAAGCGACGAATCCAAGCTCGCCCTATGATCATGTGATACGTAGTGTTCGCATCAATGACGTAAAATTTTGCTGAACACGTGATTTTTCCTGTCTGGATGCCCAGACGAATCCATCCTATTGTCATCCTAGAATCGCTTCCAAATCCCATCAGCGGGGATGGACGTCTGACAATCTTCTTCTACGGAATTCCCGCTAACTTTAAGGTGTTGAGCGAGACCACGTTGAATCACCGCCGTTACATACAAAGGCTTCTGGTGGCTCGCATCTGTCTTCTTGTCGCTTGCGGAGAAGGTTATGACTTTTTCTGTGGAGCGGGACGCCCTGACAACCTTCCCGTTGGAAACCATGATGTCTTCTTCATAGTCCTCCGCTATCCTTAGGATTGCTTTCGTCATCTCCTTTCGGCACTTATCCGAAAAGTTCATTTCATCGAAGAACTTGCTAAACCCGTGCGACCCCTTCATCCGATCGGCACGTTCGTCCTCTGTGTCTATACTGTAGTCCTCATCATTGTAGACTTCAGAAATGATGGTCAAACCGTCTTCCGCAATCTCTTCTAGGTCCATGATCGCGATCATGGCTACTTCTTTGCCTTTCGGCTCTTGCTCCGCATGAGCTGGCAGTGGGTTGCTTCGCACATCCTGCCTATGATCGCTGACGATCAACTCACCGTCTTTCATTTTCCGGCTTACCATGTTCTTGAGTTTCTTGCAATCATCCGTGGGATGCATAATTTTCTCGTGGCACTCGCACCACTTCGGGTCCCTCATTATCTCCTTAGAGGGTATCCTTTCGAGCGGAGGTAAGATACCATCTTTATGCCACTGCTTACACAAGTCCATCGCTTCCTCCACCGAGCATGGTAGGGGTGGCGCATCCAAGTTTGTAACTCTGGGCTGCTTTTGCGGCGAAACCGTATTAACCTCAGCTTTAAGCCCCCTCTTGTAACTGAACCTTCCGATCTTAAAAGTGGTTCCCCCTGAAGGTCATTTAGGGGCGTGCTTCTTCTTCTACCTTTCCACTATAGGCTCTATGTTCTTTGTGCACTCGATCAACTTTGAAAAGGTAGGAGTTTTTAGGTTGATCAGCATACATTTGTACTCGTCTCGCATACCTTGCAGACATATTTCCACAAGCCTGCCCTCCAGCACTTCATCTCTGCATTCCAAGGACTTGACTCTGAATTTCTTAATGAATGTGAATCCATCCTCCTCGCGTTTCTGGTACATACGAGAGAGATGAATCATTGTCACCTTCTCTTCCACTTGGAAGAATTTCGTATAAACCTTCAGAACCATGTCATCCTAGGTCTTTACAGATCCGGCCTCTAACGTCCTGTACCTCTTGCAGGCCACGTTTCCCAGAGATTTCAGGAACTCACGCATCAGCAACTTGGGATCAGCCCCATATGGTCCCATCACATCGATGAAACGCATAACATGCTCGTGGGAGTTTCCGTTAACATCTTCGAACTTGTCCCACTTAGGAGCCTTGTACCCAGCGGGGTTAGGCATGAGGTAGATCTCGCGTGGGATAGGAGGATCATTGTCAACCTTCGGTATGATGGTGTCAGCGAACAGTTGGTTGGCCAAGAAAGTTTCCATGCGCCGCTGCAGCGACGTCATACACTCTGGTGCACTTCCCCCAGCAGCAGGAGGAAGGGTTGTGGTGGTCGGCGACGACACATACGTCGCGGTTGGGCTAAGAGTGTACTGTGAAGTCATGTTGCCCAGTAGTGCCGGCGGAGGAAGTAAGGGGTATTGTGAAGAAAGGTTGGGTGCCACAGTTGGTGGTTGAGGAATATGTGCGGTAAAAGGCGGTATTTGAGCCGTTTGCCCCTGGACCGAGGGAAAATGCACCGTTGTCGGTGGGGTTTGCAGATTAGGATTAGGTGGCATGGGTATCGCTCCAGTCCCTTGGGTGGTGGAGACTCCTCCTCCCTGAGAGACGACAGTGCCTGATGTAGGATTCGGGGAAAGGGTTCCCAGAATTGCCATTATCTGTTCCATCTGTGTGGACTGAGCCTGAAAAGCCTTTCCCTGATTCTGAATGGTGGCGTTCAGAGCCTCCAACGTCGGAGTCTCACTGATGACCACATAAGCGTGACGGGTCTCCTGTCCTAAGGTAGTCTCTGTGGAGGGCGATCTGTTACTGACATCATCTTCATGAGACATGGTTGCTTGCAATGGTAAGTTTCACGTCGGGTTCACCAAATGTGTATGAGAGAATCCTGCAGAGAGAATTCAATATACACCAAGAGTAGGGGATAGAAGGAACACGGGAAGGGTTAGGTTGTGTGTAGGGAGAGAGTAAGACAATAGCACTGTATGAGAGAGAGAGAAAGGTTTTTGGCAGAGCTTCCGCGTATCTCAGGTGATTCGCCCCTGTATGGAAGGGTTAACGTTCCTATATATAACGGAGAATGTAACCGTTGTAGTAGGTTAATGCGCCCATTAATGGCGGCTTAATTAGCTTAACCACAACGACACGTTCGTCCGCGTATATAGGGACCGTTACGGCACGTTACCCGCGTATACCAGAACCGTTATGAGGTTGACCGGGTTTATGGAGCTCGTGCCATAAATCTCTCAAAGCAGTTACTAAAGGTCGCGCGCGGGCTTGGTTGTCGCTCGCACGCGACAGGACTTACTCTAGCCTCCAAACCACTAAGTCCCTACAGGTCCCGTGTGGTGGTATGTGAGGGCCCTGTCTCGCAGCCCCCGCGTGGATCAGAGCGGCTGGTGATCCAGTGTGTGTGGAGCACAGCTGGGTGTGCTGGATGATCGCCACGTGGCTAAGATCTGTCTGTCCAGAAAGCACTATCTACATCGGTCTATCAGGGTAAGGTACTAAATCCTGTCTTTTCTTCTAACCCTAACCTGAAGTTTTCACCTACAGGCTCGGGTATGTAGAAATTCTGGTTCGCGACTCCCATCATGCACAAGCGAATATAATCAAAGACAGAAGAACTCATAATACTGCTGAATTAAGATAACGTAATCATGAATTCATAATCAGACTTCCAAACAATGTATGAAAACGAAACCCTAGGTTCACCGAGAACCTAGGTAAAAGGTTTAGCTACTAAACGACATAACGAATTAACAAAGTTTCTGAAATTAAGAGAGAGAATAAGATCAAACTAAGTCTTCGGATCTGGATTCGCGCTTCCGTGCTCTCCGGGGATGCTCAGACTTCTCCTTGGATGTATTTTGTTGTGTTTTTTTTCCACACAGGTCCTGGACGAGTCTTTATATAGTGCTGGAGACGTTTTTGGAAATTTCCTGAATTACGAAACTGCCACTGACCGAAACCGCCTCGGGAAATGCGCTGTCTGCGTCCCTGCTGCGTGGCTACCACGCAGGATGCGTAGCTAGATGCGTGGCTAGCTCTGGACTTGCGTAATTGGCTCCTCGGGGTGCGTGCTAGCCTTCTCGGCCTTCCTTGACCCTTCTCCTGCATGCCTGCTTCATTCCCGACTCCCGCACAAGTCCTTTCCGTGCATAGACAACACGAACAATAAACTTGTGATCAAATCTCGAAATGCGTGAAATAAAGAAGTTGTGTACGAGAGAATCTTGCGGGGAGGATTCAATATACACCAAGAGCAGCGGATAGAAAGAACACAGGAAGAGTAAGGTTGTATGTAGGGAGAGAGTAAACAATAGCACTGTATGAGAGAGAGACAGAATTTTGGCAGAGCTTCCGCGTATCTCAGGTGATTCGCCCCTGTATGGAAGGGTTAACGATCCTATATATAACGGAGAATGTGACCGTTGTAGTGGGTTAATGCGCCCATTAATGGCGGCTTAATTAGCTTAACCACAACGGCACGTTCGTCCGCGTATATAGGGACCGTTACGCACGTTAACCGCGTATATCGGAACCGTTATGAGGTTGACCGGGTTTATGGAGCTCATGCCATAAATCTCTCAAAGCAGTTACTAAGGTCGCGCGCGGGCTTGGTTGTCGCTCGCGCGCGACAAGACTTACTCTAGCCTCCAAACCACTAAGTCCCTAGTAGTCCCGTGTGGTAGTATGCGAGGGCCCTGTCTCGCAGCCCCCACGTGGATCAGCGCGGGTGGTGATCTAGTGTGTGTGGAGCACAGCTAGGTGTGCTGGTTGATTGCCACGTGGTTAAGATATGTCTGTCCAGAAAGCACTATCTACATTAGCCCCCTTTCTGTGCGTGAAGACACATAGCCGGATAGACTTCGATGCGCAAGAACAAATGCACGCGTCGCTGCCACGCACCAATTCAAATACACGCAAAATCAGCCCCCGTGCGTGCCATTATGACTTAGAATCCCTAGAGTCGTGTCGTCTAATCCTTTAGGGTTTTAGGCGTGATGTCAGCTTGTCCTGTGATTGCGCTATTCGACGGTGGCGGTTGCGATTCGACTACTGAAAGGACGCGACTCATTGTTTTGGATAAATACTATGTGCTCTCCATTGTTGCAAATAATCACTTCTTTCTATAAAGTGAATGATACCTGGAAGCCTTCAAGAGCAGATTCAAGTGATCATTCATCAATTCTTCCTTGTCAATTGTCTCCTTCAACTTGCTTCATCAAAACAAGCTTTACCAAAACAAGGTTGGCTTTGCTCAATTCCATTTAATGTACTCGAATGTTGTTTGAACTATATTGGATCTGTAAACCCATGGTTATTTGGGATATGTCGTTCATTGAAAACTGAAAAAGAGGCCCTTTTCTTAAACCCAGAACTGATCCAATCACCAGATTGTGACGATTTTGAATGTAGAACTTCTGAAATTCTGAGCAATATAGACGAATTCTGAACTTCTAAACCCAGAATTGACCCCGGACTGTTCATCTTATTTGACAAAAACATAATTGCTTCCTGAAATTCAAACTGAAAGTGTGTATATTTCTCCCCCCTTTTTCTTGCTCTTCTGCAGGAATGGCCAAGACAAAAGGATCCAAACCCATTAAAGAGGCCGAAGAAACACCAGATCTTCCCCAGACCTTGTGGCTAAAAGCCCCCTATTTGGGTGGAAAAGATTTATATCATGCTAGGGTTAAGGTGAAGAATCTTCCGACTCCTGTTTGCTCCGGAGAATTGCGCACATTGACCCCGCCTGTCAATGCAGCCATGCTAGAGTTAATCGACTCCAAGGATGTGATTAGGTTAGGAGTTGAAAATGGGTTTTTCCCCCATACTGCGATTTCTACCCAAGCATTTGTCCAAAAATTGGACTTCATGGATGAGTGGATCGACCATGTATTGACCCACCATGCCATCGCATTGAACAATGCTTGTATTTATTTCGCAGTTCGTGCTATGAAGGGTGCTGCCCTGAAGTTGGATCCGTCCATGCTTCTAAACCTTCTTTCTCGCTATCACCTGCGACTGATACCTTCCACTTTGCTGAGTTCGAGGCTGCTCCCACTTTGGAGGATGTGCACATGTTGTATGACCTTTCTCTCATTGGTTACGTGGATCCTCTGAGCCCTTTGAGGACTGATCCAGAACTTGCTCTATACAAGCAGATGGAGGACTGCCTGTCCAAAGGTAAAGAAAATCTCCACTCGTTGGACATCTGCGAAAGTTCTTCCTGACTTGCAGCTTGTTGATACATCTGCGAAGAACACCTGGGGAAAGTGGGTGTAATACTTCTTTAGCGACTATGCGAATAGTAGTATCACCAAGAAACTTCTGGACAAGAACCCAAATGCGAAAAATTATGTTAATGGGAAAGGGTACCATCTAACCTTGTGCGGCTTCCTCTGTGCCAGGCTATCAAGGTACCTGATCGATGGTCACCCTTATGATGGGGTTTTTTATCATGTCCTCCCTCTCGCTGTCAAATTGGCCCTCGGCCAGAGAGTCGCACTTGGGCCTCTGGTCTTGGGCACTTTATATCACAGACTGGACCAATTGGTAGTGGCAATCAAGGACTCTCGCGTTCGTCTCGATATACTGACTTATGTTAACATCGCATTTCTGACCATGTGGGTTTTTGAGCGATGGCCCTCCTATGCTCCTGTTTGTCCCAGGACCGGAGGATGAACTTTCCTGTGGGAGAGCTGCTCGATGGTTTAGAACCAATCCTCCCAAGTGCACCTGGAGCCTGATATGCGATGACCGGAGCAAGTTTACGGCTAGGCCCTATGCCACGCGTATTGAGAATGTGCGATGATTCCCGAAGCTGTATCCCACAAAATCTCTTGCTTTTTCAGAAGAGCTCCTCTTCGAAGGTCATGAGCGCTCTCATGAGCGCTATCGCGAATTCTTCTGCTCGTGTTTAAGGGGTTCTCTCCCTGCTCTTGCTGAGTATGTTCCTGAACTTACTCCCAGGTATGAAAGGATCACAGTCGACGTTGATCCATCTCGCGTTTCTCCCCAGTTTGGTTTTGATGCAGTGGCGCCTTCTGTTTGGCCAAGATCAATTGTAATTGGCTGCTACAAGCGACTGTTGTCTGGAGATTGTCAAACGATCTTCCGGAGCAACTTGCCCTTCATTCAACCTTCAGGTGTCTGTGTAGGTCGCCTCTCCAAAAATTGGGTTGCTTACTGGACTACTCAGCAGGCCAGGTTCGAGACGCAGTCGGCTCCTCAGCCCAGCAGAGCTCCTACAATCAAGAGGAATTCCTTCCCGTTCCATCCTAATTGCATCTTGGATGACTCCCAGTATGGCTGCTACTCCTTGTTAGATCTTGACAATCATTTGTGCCCTTCCACCATTCTTGAGGAGAAGATGACCGCTGTTAGGGATGGTGCTTCGCATGTTATCAAATACAGCGAAGATTTTGCCAAGGTAAACAATTTCCTCTGTGCGTGTTAAACTCCCTTCCTTTGATGCATTGAAACTTACACTCTATTTTCTGTTTTAGTGCTATCTGAGGCGGTTTTCATCTGGGGAGCGCTCCAAGTCGCTGATTAATACTATTGTTGCTGCGAGAAGGCAGGGGCGAGAAAATTCTGTTAACAATGGGAATGGCTCCCACAGTAGAGGCTCGGATTCACGAGGTAATGGATGCATTCGCTGACTCGCTGATAGACAATACCCCGGCTCCGTCTCCTCCCAGGGATACTCCATTTTCTCCAGCAGATGTTGCCCCGAGGGCCAAGAGACAAAAGCAGAAGGGTATTACAATCTCCTCTCCTCCTAAGAGTGCTCCAACTTCTTCTCCTGTGAATTCTCTTTCTTCTAAGGACAAAGGCAAAGGTCGCATGCCAAGAAAAGTGCGGAAAGAGCTCGCAGTTGAGACTTTTGTTCCTTTTGGTCAGGAGGAAGAGGAGGATGAGGGGAGAGAAGTGAGAGGAAGAGATGATGATGAAGAAGAAAGGGGCTAAAGCGAAGGAGAATAAGAAAGAGGTGAGATACAAGAAGAAGATTCGGAAGTTATCTCAAACAAACTTATCTTCTTCGTACCTTAGTTCTTGCAATAGTTGTTGAACAGTTTGTTCTTTTGCAGGTGATGATACAGAAACCATCGGCGGCCTCTTGGCCAAGAAAAAGAAGAAAACCAAGGGTTCTTACCCTGGCGTTTCCAGCGAAGTCATAGACGAAGATATCCTTGCTGAGTCTGAAAGGACGGCTGCAGAAGCCGCAGAGAGAAGGAGGAAGCGAGAAGAAGATGAGATCAAGCTCATAAAGAGAAGAAGCTTAGAAGAGCAGCATGTTGATGACTTGGCAGAGCAAGTTGATGATTTAGATGCGGCTGCTTTGGAGAAAGCTCAAGCGGACTTTGAGGAGATCGCAGGTGGCAAACAAGGTGAGATTTTTAACCTTGCTGTGACTTACCAAGAAGTGATTACTGGTGCGTTAAAGCATGGCTTATCAAAAGCTGATATTCCCCGATGGCTAGTAGGAAAGTGTGGTGAACCCTCAGGTAATCATTCAAGCAATGTTTGTAAAACAGGCTTAGTAACCCAATCATCATCGTAACGAGTTTCTTCGCACCCCAGGTCATGCCCATCTTAAAGATGTGCTTAATGAAGATACCCTAGTAAGATATGGTGTCGCGTCTTTAACATATGATGAAGGTGCTGCGATCCCACCCAAGTGTGGAGGTCCCCGCTTTCGATTTATCAAAATAACAAAACACTGCGATACAAGTTACCTCACTATTTTCCTGTCCTGTATCACAGGCGATGCTGAAGAGGATGTGCCGGAGCGAAGGAGTCAGCCTCCTACCTCTTATGCTCCAGAGCGAAGACCGTACGTTGAGAAGCCTATCGCAGCTACTGAATATGCGGGTAAGCCTTTGGAGGACATCATTGAGGTGTCTGATGATATCGAAGCTGACACCGTGCTAAGAGAGGAAGATGATGATGCTGCAGTTGAGGAAATGGATACAGATGGTGCTGGAGATGAACTTCATGAAAATGAACAAGTCATGGAAGACACAGCATCGCACCCAAATATTGATGTCCAAATGAATGCTCCTTAGCCACAAGAGCCCCTCTCAGCCGAAGAAGTTCCTGGTCGAGAAGCAGCTACTACTGTTGCCATTCCTTCAACAGAGGTAGAGCTTCCAGAGGTTCTCCAAGCTTGGAGTTTTTGGAGCTCGCAAGTTGGAGCTGCTGTCGCACCTTTTACGGCCTATACTCTCCCTGCCAACTATGATGAGCTCGAGCTTGCGGCTGACAGATGAGCAATGGAGCGAGGGCAGACTTCAACTTTTCCAGCAATGCGCATTCCCTCCTTGCGTGAAATCCTCGAAGGAACTTGTATGTTACCATTTTTCGCATTCTACAACCTTGTTTAAAAGCTTTCATGCTCTAAACTTGAATTAACTTTATCAGGATTGAAGCAAGCTGATGTTGACTGGCTGGTTCAGATGCGCCTCTCATACCCCTGGTCATTCGCGAGATCTCTAGAGATAGAGCCGTATGACAGGAGGCTTTTCTTGACCGAAGCCATCTGGATTCTAGAGCAACTATTTGTGGCTACTCCTGCGACCATTTCTCCTCACAGTGCACAGCTGCTTTTTAGCACATGCCAAGGGCTTCAGGCTAAAGTTTAAGGCAAGCTAGGCTTTGGGTACCTTCTCAACAGAATCACCCAAATTCGCGCAGCTGTGAATTTGAAACACGGCTTCCACAACCTCGCATCTGAGAGACGGAAGGTAGAGGAACAAAGGCAGAAGGCCGAAGAAGCTGTCAACCTCTTTCATGCGATGAATGCCAAGTACGAACAGCTGAAGCGAGAATTGGACCAAGTAAGAGAGGCATCACTCTCGTTTTCTCCAGAAGACCCTTTGATCAAGGATTTATTTTAGAAACAAGAATATTTGTTTAAAATAGCATATTATTTTAATCCTAATGCTTCTCCCCCTTTTTTTTATCTGGAACTCTATGTCCCGTTTTGCCCTTTTGGGGATTTTCACGAATATCTAGTTGTGTATCAATTATGACGTCACATGGTGACGTATGTGCCTTGATTTTCGCGCTAATTATTTATTAGATAAGCACGATTTGCTGGGGAAGCCCATCCTTATTATGACCTTCCGTCATTAATTAGGGCATGCCACCGAATCGTCATAGCCATTAGTAGGGTAATTGAATTTTACCTCTTTTGAGACGTAAGTAATTGATTCTTACCCGTTTTCCAAGCTTTGCTGACTCAGCTAGGGAACTGAAGAGTCCCCCTAAAGTTTATATAAACCCTGCCCCTTGCTGCTTGGGTTCTTCATCCCAAAATGTGGCTCGCCATGAGTCCTTACGACTGCTGGCTTCATTGCTTGTCTTTTGTTGAGTCATGGCAATTTCCAGTTGTGAAATATGAGTTTGTGCCTTGTGCCATAGAAATAGATTGCAAGATCTTATTTATAAATCTTACTGTCCTTCATGATTGCTTGAAAGAATATATAGATAATACCTCATGCTTCTACGAAGATTCTTCTTCGTCTATTATGTTTGCAGGTCATATCTCCGGCTGCCTTCCGGCGAGGTGCAGTTCCATACTGACCTTTTTACCGAATCTTAATGAATGGAGTGTTTCTCCTCTAGCTTTCCTACAGGAGAACTATTTGCCTCCACGTTCTTGAACTAGGGGTGACGAGCCATGGCGCTCGTCTCCGTGGACAATAAGCTTTCTGCCCCAGGAGTTGTTCTCCACTTGTTCTTCACCGCCCCATCCACCTGGACATGGGGTTCATCTGGCACATCTCTTGGGCAGAATACCAAACAAGAGCATTGTTTAGATCTAGGACCTCGACGTTAGCGTCGCATAGCTTTTGTTAGCATTTGTAGGACGTTCCTTTTATAGTAAGAATCTTCTTACTATGAGTTTTTGCTTGTAAGCTGCTATCTAGACAAATATTGTAAGTCATTTTAACTGTTAATGAAATGTGCTTTAGCTCAGTATGAACTTTCGCTTGTAAGTTGCTATCTAGAGAGATTGTTAGTCATTTTGACTATTAATGAAATGCGCTTTAGTATTTGCTTTTCTTGTTTGATACAACAAATTGTTATATCGCATGCGTGTTGGCTATAAAACAAGTTATGTTTCTTTCACCTTTTGCATTCGGATGTTCGCCTGAATAATTCTTTATTTCAAGCTTGATAAAATTTTGCATTCGCACAGGGTTGCTATAGCTTGCTATCTAAGCATATAGGCTTACAGATCAGTTAAGATCACTTCTGTAATCCCAGGAAATGGGCTTTGGATCGCATGGGATCGCATATTATGGCTGTTATCTAGGCAGAAAGGCTTTTGGATCAGTTAAAATCATATACCGTGGATGCTATCTAAGCAGATAGGCTTTTAGATCACTTAAGATCGTATTTGAACATTGCTGCTATCTCGGCAGATAGGCTTTGGATCGCATAGGATCATACATTATGGCTGCTATCTAGGCAGATAGGCTTTTAGATCACTTAAGATCGTATTTGAAAATTGCTGCTATCTCGGCAGATAGACTTTGGATCGCATAGGATAGCATATTAAGACTGCTATCTTGGCAGATAGGCTTTTGTTTTAAATAAGCAAAGAAGTAAATAAAATGATAAGAGACGACTAAGGTAATAAAATTCTTCTCATATGGGAGAATTCTTTTATTAAAAGCACCCTCATATGGGAGAGGCAAGATTACAAGTTCCTCATATGGGAGGAAACAACGCATGAATCTATCAGAGTACTTAGACATACATTTCAATAGACATTTAAATCCTATGTATGTAAAGAGAGAGTTTTAAGGATAATACTTTTTAATCCAGCGCATATTGACTGAGCTTGGGGTTGTGGCAGTCCCATGAAGCCTCTGTATTTTGCAGTAACCACTGTCAAAGACTTCTTTAACTTCGAATGGTCCTTCCCAGTTAGCTGCGAACTTTGGATGGGCTTCCTCCCGCATGCAATGATCTGAAGCGCGCAAAACCAGGTCCCCAACCGCGAAGTCTCGATGTTGGACTGTCTTGTCGTATGCGCGAGCGATCCTCTCCTTGTACCGCTTGTTAGCCCGCTTAGCTTGCTCTCGCTTTTCCTCCAACAAGATCAAGTCGTGGTCGCGTTGATTGTCATATAGTGCATGAAAGGCAAATCTTGCAGAGTTGATTTTCACCTCCGCTGGCACAACGGCTTCAGCTCCATATCATAAAAGGAACGGGGAGACTCCTGTGGGAGTCCTCAAGGAAGTTCGATATGCCCACAATGCTATGTTCAAAGAATCAGCCCAATTCTTGTGATCGTCTGCGACCATCTTGCTCAGAATTCTTAGTAGTGTCTTGTTGGTTGCTTCTGCTTGACCATTCCCTTTCGGATAATAAGGAGTGGAACAGACCTGCCTTATGTTGTACTCTGCTAGTTTTGCGGCTACTTGTCGATTTACAAAGGGCGTGCCATTATCCGAGAGGATTGTAATGGGGATTCCGAACCTGTATATGATGTTTTCTTGAACGAAATTCACCACTGTGAGCGCATTAGGTGTCTTGAGCGGTATTGCCTCCACCCACTTAGTAAACAACTCAGTCGCAGTCAGGATGAACTTGCTCCCATGTAAGGCCGGTCGAATGGGGCCAACAAAATCTAGAGCCCAACTGTGGAATGGCCATGGAGTCCCTAATGCGTGTAGATCTACGGCAGGGGAATGTACGAGGTTGCCCTTGAATTGACATTCCTTGCATCTCCTTACTTTGGTGCGACAATCTGCCTCCATCGTGGGCCAAAAATAACCAACTGTGAGGAGCTGTCTACATAGCTTCGCGCCCCCCTGATGCTCCACTTGGTGAGATAGATTCATCACCTCTTGCGCTTCTTTGTTATCTAGGCATCGAAGTAGATTACCTTCATGAACCCTTCGCCAGAGTATGTTTTCCTGTACCACATATCGAGCTTCCTTTCTTTTCAGTTTCTCGGCTTCTTTTGTTTGTTCAGGCTCGATTCCTTCTGTGAGAAAGTCGAAGAGTGGCTTTCTCCATTCTGTGTCATCATCAACCAAAGTGATTGTTAGAGAATCCTTGATCAATGCGCAGCTTTCACAATTCCCTTGAATTATCGCAGCAGCTGTTGACATGTCCGGCCAGTGAATCCCATATCTTTGGGCTTTCCGATAGATTGACACCTCACTTTCTCCACAAGTATGCTGGTGAAACTTTTCCAATAGTGCTTGTCCCTCCTGCTGCGAGACGCATCGCATGAGTATTCCTCCTGGGCCTTTGTAGTAGAGGGTGTTATCATGTATGCAGTATCCTTTAGTGGATGCCCAGTTCCCTTTGCTTGTCCCCTCGGCAATTGCATGCAATATCGGTTTTCTCCAATCTTCCGCATCCATGGACTCATCCTCGCATGCATCCTCTGTCAATGCCGGTGACATTCGGACTTCGATCGAAATTTCCGTAGGGAATTTGTCTGTACTCACTTTAGATCCCAGAGTGGCTAAAGCATCAACATGCCGATTATCAACTCTAGGTGTTTGTTCGTACCTAACATCGCAGAATTTTTGTACCAGCTTCTGCTCCAAAGTCCGATAGGGTAACAGATTTACCTCTTTCAATCCATAGTCGCCTGAAGCCTGTTTGACGATTAACTTAGAATCCCCCATGACCGTCAAATTGCTTACTTCCAGTGCCCTAGCTGCACGGAGGGCTGCGATAAGAGCCTCATACTCCGCTTCATTGTTGGTCACTGGGAAATCAAGTTTTGTGGACATTTGGATGACCTCCCCATCTGGTTTAGTCAAACTATTCCAATTCCTCCACATTTCCTTGTTGACGATCCATCAAAATGAAGCGTCCAGTAAGGCAACTCGACTGCATAGATCTCGGGTCCCTCTAGTTCCTCCTCGATCATGGGCTCATAGCTATTATCCGGGAACTGTGCCAGAAGATCCGTCACTGATTGCGATTTGATTGCTCCTGGTCAAACACACGTGATGTCATATTGGGAAATGGTCATATACCATTTTGCCAATCTTCCGCCGAGAGAGGTGTGAGTCAAGAGATACCGTATGGGGTCGCTCTTTGTAACCACCATTACTTTGTGCGAGGCGAAGTAGTGCTTTAACTTTTCTATTACGAAGAATAAGGCAAGACAATGGCGTTCGATATCTGTTTACCTTGATTCAGCTGGCTGCACTATGCGAGAAATATAGTAAATCGGTCTTTCTTGCCCTTCATATTCTTGAGCCAAAAGCGCCCCTATAGACTTCTTTGTCGATGTCAGGTACAACAGAAGCGGCGATCCAAGCTGTGGTGCAATCATTACTCTTTGCGATGTCAGCAAGTCCCTTAGCCTTCCGAATGCGGCCTCGTGTTCCGTGGTCCAATTGTACACGGCATTCTTCTTGAGGAGATCGCTGAAGCAGAAGGTTATTTCTGCGATTGCTGGAATGAATCTCCGCAGGTAAGATAGTTTCCCCAAAAACGTCTTCAGAGTACTTTGATTGTGTGACGTCGTCATGCTTGTGATAGCGGATACCTTCGCGGGATCAGGCTCGATGCCCTGGCGATATATCACGCTTCCCAATAACTTCCCTGAAGTCACTCCGAATGCGCACTTCATGGGATTCATCTTTAGATGGAAACTCCTGCATCTTTCAAATACTTTACGCAGGTCTCCCAAATGATCCGCTTCCTCTTTGGACTTGACAACCAAATCATCAACATAGAATTCCACTTCCTGGTGCATCATATCGTGAAATAGAGCCATCATTGCTCGCTGATAGGTCGCACCTGCGTTCTTGAGTCCGAACGGCATGACCGTGTAATTAAAGACTCCCACCGGCGTGATGAACGCGGTTTTCCGTGCATCTTCAGGGCCCATTTTGATTTGGTTGTACCCGCTGAAATCATCCATGAAGCTGAACATGCGATGACCCGCAGTCGAGTCGATGAGCAGATCGATGTTGGGAAACGGAAAATCATCCTTGGGGCAGAAGCGGTTGAGGTATCTAAAATCTACGCATATGCGAAGTTGCCCATTCTTCTTCACCACTGGCACAATGTTAGCCAATCAGGTGAGATGATGATTCAGCTCGATGAACCTGGCATTCAACAGCTTGACGATTTCTTGCTTGATTTTAACATTTATCTCTAGCCTGAAGCTTCTCGTACTTTGCTTTACCTGTTTGGATCCTGGGATAACATTTAACCTGTGCAGAGTGATGCTCGTGTCTAAACGAGGAATTTCATCGTATTCACAGGCAAACACATCTATGTATTCAGTCAGCAGCTGCAGCAATCTTGCTTGTTCATCGCTTGTGAGGTCTGCACTCAAAAAGACGAGCCTCTGCTTTTTTTTGCCCGGGCTTAGGAACACTTCCTTCAACTCTTGCTTCTGGGGGTTCGGCTTATCCTCCATGCATTCAGGTGCTTCTTTCAGCTTTTCCTCTGAAACCTCTGATGTTGGTTTGACATGCTCGATCTGATTGATTTGCTCAGGCATATCTGCATGCTCGGATGGGGGTACCCCCGCGCACCTTCATATGCGGTAGCATTTCTTTCCATTGGAGTAGAAACTTTCTATCTCGTTGCCTGCGAGATCATGTTTTACCACTCTTTTTAGAGTGTACACGTTCTTTCTTTGATAGGAAACCGGCGGTGCCTCCTCGTGTGTGGAAAACTTTTCCTTAGCATCTTCCCTTGTCACCATTACTCCCGCTGGCGATTGATCCTTGATGTCTTCCCATCGAGGTAAAGGAGTCGGATTAAACGGCCCTGACGTTTTCTCGTCCGCCATTTCGGTAAACCACACTGCTTCAGTGAGATGGGCCTCAACTAGATTGAAAGGATTTACCGAAGCCGGTATCTCCACCACCCTGTCGTTCCAGATAGCCTTCATCACTTGGTGAGCTGTCGAGGGGACTGCATCGAAGAGATGAATCCAAGCTCGCCCTATAATCATGTCATACGTAGTATTCGCATTAATGACGTAGAATTTGGCTGAACATTTGATTTTCCCTATCTGGACGCCCAGACGAATCCATCGTATCGTCATTCTGGAATCACTGCCGAATCCCATCAGAGGGCAGGGGCGTCTGACAATCTTCTTCTCCGGGATTCCTGCCAATTTTAGAGTGTTGAGCGAGACCACATTGACGGCTTCTCCTCCATCAACAAATGCCCTTTTGAATTCGACATCATTAATCACCTCCGTCACGGACAAAGGCTTCTGGTGACTCGAGTCCGACTTCTTATAACTGCGGAGAAGGTCATAACCTTTTCCGTAGAGCGAGACGCCCTAACAACTTTTCCATTTGAGACCACAATATCCTCCTCGAAGTCTTCCTCTACCCTTAAAATTGCCTTTTTCATTTCTTTCCGGCACTTATCTGAAAAGTTAATTTCGTCGAAGAACTTACTGAACCCGTAAGACCCCTTCATTCGATCGACACGCTCTTCCTCCGTGTCTATGCTTTAGTCCTCATCATTGTGAATTTCTGCAATGATAGGCAGGCCATCTTATGAAATCTCTTCAAGATCCATAATCGCGATCATGGCTACCTCTTTACCTTTCGACTCTTGCTCCGCATGAGCTGGCAGCGGGTCGCTTCACACGTCCTGCCTCTGATCGCTGACAATCAACTCGCCGTCCTTCATTTTTCGACTCACCATGTTCCTGAGCTTCTTTCAGTCAGCTGTGGGATGCATAATTTTTCCGTGGCACTCGCACCACTTCAGTTCCCTCATCATCTCCTTAGAGGGTATCCTCTCGAGCGGAGGCAAGATTCCATCTTTACGCCACTGTTTTCACAAGTCAGTAACTTCCTCTATCGAGCATGGTAGGGGTGGCGCGTATGAGTTCGTGACTCTGGGCTGCTTGTGTGGTGAAACTGTATTAACCTCAACTTCGCGCCCCCTCTTGTAGCTAAACCTTCCAATCTTGAAAGTGGTTCCCCCTGAGGTTCGTTCAGGGGCGTGCTTCTTTTTCTGCCTTTCCACTATAGGCTCTATGTTTTTCGTGCATTCAATCAGCTTTGAAAAGGTAGGAGTTTGTAGGTTGATCAGCATACCTTTGTACTCATCTCGCATGCCTTGTAGGCATATCTCCACGAGCCTGCCCTCAAGCACCTCGTCTTTGCACTCCAAGGATTTGGCCATGAATTTCTTGATGAATGTGACTCCATCTTCCTCGCGCTTCTGATACATGCGGGAGAGATGAATCATTGTAACCTTCTCTTCCACCTGGAAGTACTTCGTGTAGAAATTCAGAACCATATCGTCCCAAGTTTTAACAGATCCGGCCTCCAACGTTCTATACCACTTGTAGGCCACATTTCCCAAAGACTTAGGGAACTCGCGCATCAGAAACTTGGGATCAGCTCCATATGATCCCATTACATCAATGAAGCGCATGACATGCTCGTGGGCATTCTAGTTGACATCTTCAAACTTGTCCCACTTAGGAGCCTTATACCTTGCGGGGTTAGGCATGAGATAGATCTCACGTGGAATAGGCGAATCATTGTCGACCTTCGGGATAATGGTGTCTGCGAACGGCTTATTGGCCAAGAATGTCTCTATGCGCCGCTGCAGCGACGTCATACATTCCGGTGTGCTTCGCCCAGAAGCAGGAGGAAGGTTTGTAGCCGGCGGGGACACATATGCTGCGGGCTAGGGGTATAAGTCACATCACTCAGTAGTGCTAGCGGAGGAGGCAAGGGGTATTGTGAAGAAAGATTGGGTTGCCACAGTTGGTGGTTGAGGAATATGTGTAGTAAGGGGCGGTATTTGGGCTGTTTGCCTCTGAACAGAGGGTAATTGCACCATTGCTGGTGGGGTTTGTGAATTAGGGTTAGGTGGTGTCGGTACCAACCCTGTCCCCTGAGTGGTAGAGGTTCCCCCTCCCTGAGAGACAGACGTGCTCACTGTAGGGCGTTTAGAGCCTCCAGCGTCGGAGTCCCACTGGCGGCCGCAGGAGTGTGACGGGTCTCCTCTCCTGAGGTGGTCTTCGTGGAGGGCGATCTGTTACTGACATCATCTTCGTGAGACATGGTTGCTTGTAGTGGTAAGTTTCACTTGGGGTCACCAAATGTGTACGAGAGAATCCTACGGGGAGGATTCAATATACACCAAGAGCAGGGGATAGAAAGAACACAGGAAGAGTAGGGTTGTGTGTAGGGAGAGAGTAAGACAATAGCACTGTATGAGAGAGAGACAGAATTTTGGCAGAGCTTCCGCGTATCTCAGGTGATTCATCCCTATATGGAAGGGTTAACGATCCTATATATAACGGAGAATGTGACCGTTGTAGTGGCTTAATGCGCCAATTAATGGCGGCTTAATTAGCTTAACCACAACGGCACGTTCGTCCGTGTATATAGGGACCGTTACGCACGTTAACCGCGTATATCGGAACCGTTATGAGGTTGACCGGGTTTATAGAGCTCGTGCCATAAATCTCTCAAAGTAGTTACTAAGGTCGCTCGCGCGCGACAGTACTTACTCTAGCCTCCAAACCACTAAGTCCCTACAAGTCACGTGTGGTGGTATGCGAGGGCCCTGTCTCGCAGCCCCCACGTGGATCAGCGCGGGTGGTGATCCAGTGTGTGTGGAGCACAGCTAGGTGTGCTAGATGATTGCCACGTGGCTAAGATATGTCTGTCCAAAAAGCACTATCTACAGCAGTTATGTGTCAAGAAGAGTAAAACAGCAAGTCGTAAATTCAAAGGTTAATCGGGGCTGAAATCCAGCTAAAACGCTCATTTAAGATGCAGACGCTCGTGATTCCGGGATAAAAGATAAACTATAGTGGGGAGTTATCAGGGAGCTATTTTAACCTAGCGCAACTTTTTCATTAACTCATAGTACTACGTTGATTCCTTTAGTAAAAGGCATTAGTAAAATTTAATCCCAATATGGCAATATCTCATCCTTTCTGGTTTGGGTACAATTTCACCCCTCAGGTTTGACACAAAGACACTTTCACCCCTTCTAGTATGAGAAATGACACTTTCACCGCTTTGGCGCTCCAAATTTTAGGACATATACATCCGCAGTGTATGCGACGACAATGGAATAGACCATTTAATAATGCCCAGAAGTACGGAAATCTTTGTCGTTTATTGAAACCATTCCCCATACATTATTGATACTCAACTTCCTCCTACGGTAAATTTTATTCTATTTTTTTTGTGCTGAGTAATTCAAGTGAAGATAAGCAGAAATAAGTCAGTGCGGTGGAAGAGAATAAGTCAAGACCGCACCTTAATCATCCTTACGTGTTGGGGTTTGGTCAGCGCAACATAGGGTTTGAGGATGAGAGGATGAATACCTGCTGATGTAAACCTAGAACTCAGCTCATTATGTATGGGATTTCAGAAATTTCACCTCCTGAGTTCATATATTTTCACTACCTGAACATAATTTCCTTACCCGTTGCCTCTCTTCCAATTTTAGCATTTGAAGTTCATCCTTCATAATTTCCTTACGTGTTGCATGTGAACAAAAAATCAATTATTTTCGTGTTACGACATAAACCTGTGCAATGCTTGGAGTATGCAAACTTTACCATAAAGCATTATCTCACAGTATCACACAAATCCAGGTCCATAATTTACAAATTAGGGTTCTGGGTTGTGTAAAACCGGAACCCTAATTTCTTGAATAGGGTTTCAAATGGTCCAGACTCTTCTACCAAAAATAGGGTTCCGGATGAGTCATTTTTTAAAATATAAAATAAACCAGAACCTTTTGCAACTCCAAATCAGGTTTTCGGATTTTTCATAATTTGAACGACTAATCAGAACTTGGTAGTCATAAAAATGCTCAGAAAAAATCAAAGGGGGGATGCTGTAGATGTTTACCACACAGAGAGAGATGTTTGTAAATTACTCCTCGTAGACACCTATTTATGTCCCAGCAGCTGTTACTGTTTGTTACTTACTCCTCCTCGTCCTTCTTCTCTTTGCCTTTAACCCTTTCTTTTTCTTCTCAGTCTCTACATAAGAGTGATGGAGACAGTTAACTGGTTGCACAGAAATCCAGGAAAGAAACAAAGGACTTGGGAGTTAGAGTCCTTGAACAGCTCACTCTTTACTGGCTTTTAATGGAGCCAAACCCCATACGAGAGGAATACCGTACTACCAGCCCGTCTCTTCTCTTTAGCCCCATTTTGACATTTTGACTCGTATCTCGGTCACTTTGACCGAATGATTTGGACAGCAAAACAATGCGTTTTTTTAATAATTTTTTCACCACATTATAGAATAATTTTTACTCTACAACACCATTAAAAAATTAATATAAATTGTATCATTTTAATATTCAAATTAACAGATAAAAGTGACCAAATGAATAGTGACAAAATCAAAATTGAGCTAAAGAGAAAAGACAGAGTGGTAGAATAGAAGCCTTTACAAGGCTTGTGCCTTGTAGGCCCCTTTAGAAGGTACTACCTCTGTTTCTTCTATTTCACTTTAGGCTGATTTTTTTACATGTAGCTGGGTCACTTTGACTCGGTGATTTGGATAGCAAAACAATGTAACTTTTTTGCAATTTTTTCGTAGTAGTGTAGAGTAAAGTCTCTACAAGATCATGCAAAAATTACCAAATTTGTGTACTTTTTTGCTAACCAAATCACCGGGTCAAAGTGACCCAGTGAATAATGTCAAAAAATGAAGGGAAGTAAGGTGATATAGAAGAAACAGAGGCAGTACCTATTTAATTTTGTAGGACAAAAGATCTGGAAATCCAAAGTACCTGTTGATGGATACAAATTTCTGTTAGAACCAGGGAACGACTTTGTGAAGTATCAACAAAGCTTGAAGGAGGAAAATAAAAACAGTGGAATTGATTGATTGAATTAAAATGTAAACAATCGATTACAGTATTTACACTAACTACAACTAGGCGATGCCCGTGTTTTTTGCGGGATTAGTGAGGAAATGACTAGTATCTCTTATCCATGTAACTAACTTAGATTTGATTAATCTTCTCTACTATAAAAAGGTGAAGGAGACTTTAGTGTTTAACACATTAAGTGTTTTACGCTTTTGAGAGTTTAACACTTCCAAGTGTTTTCTCCCTATTCTGGCTTCTTACACTTTTTAGTATACCGTAAATATCCTTAACTAAAACTGATATTTACTCCTCCTCCTTTACCCTTCTTAGTTTTTGCATTTACACATTTTCAGTTTTTGATTTGCTTATGTTTTTTAGCATTTATTCTTTTCCACTTTTAGCAAGTAACGACACTTTTTATTTCAATATTTTCGTATTAATTACTTTATCAAAACTTTCAACGTTGATTTTATGGTTAGTTACCTAAATTTTAATTCAATTGCATTCTTTTAGCATAATCTTGAATGACGATTTTGGTGTCAGTTACAAAAAAGGAATTCCACTCCCGCTTTGAATAGATTATGAAAGAGAATTGGTTGAAATCGTTTTTCATCCTAAAATGTGATCTACATTATTTAATGTTTTAAATTCATTTAACTGGCTTCGTACATTTCCACCTCTCTCTCCATGGTGGAGGTTACAAACAAATTACAAGGTTCTTTTGATCTCCTACTGTAAACTGTATCTTTGACAGCCCTTTAAACGACACGTAGCATCAAATTTTTAGACCCTTGTTTTTCTTACACATTCATTCAACTAACTATTTTCTTCTTGATGCCCTCGCAGGTTGATCTCAACGATTTGACTGTCGAAACTTCAAGGTTTTCTCAAATATCTACAGTTGTGTTTTCTCAAATATATCTACAGTTGTTGATTCTTCATTGCGGATTTTTAGAATTCAATTTCAAATATTTTTTTCTGCAGATACGCTACTAAGTTCACCATATAGATTTTGTTGTAGTGAATTGAGGTACTCGATTTTCTGTTTACCTCGTCATCTCTCCGCCAATGCAACTTGATTATCTTGCTTTTTCATATTCTACTTTCTTCAAGACTAAACAAACTCTCACTTTAAAATAATAATTCTATAGAATTTTAGTTTATCCAAAATTGAAAATGGAAATTAAAATTAAGATAAAACAAATTGAAGCCAATGACACTACACCAAGCATAGGTGAAGGCAAAGCGCTTGACCTGATCTTTTCTATCCACTTTTCTTAGCCTAATTCAGTATGTCAACATGTGACATTTGTTTTATTGTTTTAATTTTTATGGATCTTTACTTATTTATAGAATTAAAAACAATGCACTTATTTTTTTATGTCCATATATTTCATGCTCTGCTCAATATATTAATTGTTGTGAATTAGTTTCCTTTATCATGTTTTTAAAACCTTAAAAATTAATTACTCAGCAGTGAGTCCAAAACTATTAGATTGATTGTCTGTTCGGCCAGTGGACTAATCAAATTCACCCTTGGGGGGACAACTTTGGGCACATATACTGTTAGAAACCTTGCTCATTATCTTATTTATTTTAAATTTGATTTAAGCACTAGATAGAGGAAGTCTCCGATTAAGTATCCATTTTTTTTCAAGGCACCAGAGAGATTGTAGTCCACCTTAGTCGCTCTAATATATGAATAAGAACACTTCACTTTTTAGTTTAACACATTCTCAATGTAGTAAAAATTAAGATTAACAATGTTATGCCTTGTAGCTGCTTGCAAAAATTGTGTAGCCCAACCTCAACTACAAAATTGCACTAAATAGACAAATTATTGTGCATATGGTGCAAATAATCATATATTTCAGATTGTAAGAAATTAAAATATAGCTTCATGTACATCTTATTATTGGTTCCAAAGTAAATAAACAAAGTAACACTTGAGAATGTGATGCATAACATATGCTGCGATAAATATATGTCCCTTCCTTTCCTTTTTTTTAGGTAAATCAGTATCATTTCTTTATAACAACCGTACCAATACTTGTTCCTATGAGAGAATTCGTTCGATTCTGGTTCTCGGTCTCCTTAACTAACCCCAGTACTCGGTGATGTTGGCTTGCTTCATCATTCTCCAGCAGGCAATTTGGTTTTACTTGTCTACACAATTCTACTCTCTGATTCGACTGATGGTTTACTGATCAAATCATTCACGAACACACATATGAATTCAGAACAAATTGATCAGGATTCATAGGCGGGTTCGTGAATGATTTAATCTGAACAGTTTTTTCTATATGTCTTTCCACTTCCAATATACATTAGTAATTCTGTACAAAGTTAATTGCTATTTGAAAGGAAATGATAGCATTTAAAGCCTTTTAAATATTAATAAGTTTATTTGATATTTATGCTTGTGATCGGAAATTGAGAGGAGAAGGAAGGGCGGGCTCATGAGCAGGGTTTGATGGTGATGGACTGGGAATATTTAATGAATAAGTTGTGTTGTGCAAAGGGTCCTTTAGGTGTCTAGGTCTTGTCTCAAATGGGCTTACCACATTTGTGGCACAATTTTAATTAGGCTTTGTTCTTGAACTCTAATTGGCCTTTTAATTAGTACGTAGTTCTGCGGTTTATGAATAATCATGAACAAAATCATTACTAATCATTACATTTTCACCATACATGAAAATATATCGGTCTGGGATCGAGTCAGGTTTAATTTTTGTCATATTCCAAATAGATTCTAGGTCGTATAAAAACTTAAAGTGTCGTTGGTTTATTAATAAATATAGGTTAGTAAACATACTAAGTCAGATTCAGTATGAATGGAATTGTAATTTTTATTATAGTATAATTTGAATTTAAAAGTATATGTGTTGAATTTAGTCAATTTAATATCACAAAAAATTAAATTATATAGAACATTTGGTCTTTTTGATAATGGCATTACTGAATCACCTACTAAGAGTAATGTAATGTAAGTGAGTGGAGATTTCTTATGCAATCTATTATACATGATTAAATAGATCCAAAATGCTCTCACGAATAACAAATTTAGTGATTCATGTGTTTTATTGGGAGTTGGATGCCTTAAAAGATTGGATTGGATTGAAAACTTTAAATTTAATTTAACTAACCCTAATGTAAAATGTAACGTGAGCATGTGCATGAACTAGTGTATATAAAAGATTAAAAAAGAACTGGTGAAGAAATGAAAATCTCATATCCCTGTAATTAACTTAGATTTGACTAATGTAAATGAAATTTAGTTATAATCTAGATGGAAGCTTATTGAGTTTGAGACATTTCGTACGTTTTGTACCAGTGCACACAGCTTTATACTCTTATTGTAGACTAATGTTTATGTTATTCTCCCTAGGAAGACGTTAAAAACTTACCTTCATTTTGGAAATCGGACATTAGATCGAACATTCATTTCTCGTTAAATTTTTTTAAGTTTTAAACTTGGAAATAATGGACCGATTCTTCAAACCAATAAAGGTTTTGAGTGTGACGTGTTAAAATATTTTGTTTTTAAGTTAGATTCTAAAAGAAAGAGATATCACCCGTATCAGAAGAAATATGTACCATCTATGAGTAACATGGTAAAAAAAAATCTTCCAAATGTTGTAGAGATCCTTTCACATTTAATTTTGATAAATTTGTTGCAAATCATGGCAATAACTTGGCCTAATTGGATGATATTCATTCCTCTTCTAAAAAAATATTCAAATTGCTTGTGCCTTTTTTTTCCGCAGAGAATGGGAAACCAAGTATTGTTGGGAGTCTTTAGTGTGTTTCTTTTCTTTTACCAAATTTCCAAATTTTTATTCCAACAAATTATATTAAAACAATAATTTTTACGGATATAGTGGATTTAAGCAGATTTAGAAAATGCTCGAGAATCCAGTGAAAGTCATGTAAAGTAGTCAGGATATCATAAAAATGGAAAAATACATAGACAGACTTAACAAAGAGTAAACAGAAACCTACACTTAATTTTCCACGTTAAACCAACATGGTTCAGTCTACTCATTTGCTTCCTCGAACCTTCTCCACAACTTTACATGAGATTTTAAGAGTAAGCTATTAGTAACGAGTGGAAAAATATTTTCAAAACATTAGATTGTACCATGTGTATTTGTATAGATAAGCACAATCACATAACGGACAATCGATGTAATTAAGAATTTTTCATTCCACGTAGTGGGTTCAATTAGAATCATCTGAGTCTTCTCATACGTTAATATTAGATATTATATGATAAATTAATAAATTTTATCGTACTTTTTGTATGCATATAAAATTATATACCATGTTTATATCCATTAATAGAATTTAAAAGGTCCCCTAACGAATGAGAGAATTTAAAAGATTTAATTTACTTCCATCAGTAAATAACCTCTTACATCATATTTATAGACTTTTAGAGAATTAAACCTTTTGTAGCAAAAAAAAAATAGGTTAGTATCTTTGGCTTCCATGGTATATATATACCATATTTTAATACAGAAACGGTAGAGAAAAGTTCCAAATATACTCACTTCTTTTATTTTTCACTTGAAGTTTTATTTTTCTTTTTTTACGAAAAACAAATATCATTACGAATTGATAGTCATGCCCAAGAAGAGTATCAAATGCATAAACAAGAATGCTTGTATCCTTTGATGCCAAAAGGATGCCCAATAAATTTTCATTTAGTGGCTGTCTGGGATTTTTTTTTTCTACCATAAACTAAGGTAGAAGCAAAACATGAACAACCAAAAAAATTCAGTGATCATAGCTAGGAATGGAATTGTAAAGCATTTCATATGGAGTTTTACCTCGCAAAACACATTATGGGGTTATGTTGATGAGGTATGCAGCAATTAGTATGCATTCCCCCCACAAAGATATGGGTATGTTAGACTAGAATTCAAAGCTCTGGCTATGTTCAACAAGTGCTGATGCTTTCTCTCAACAGTAGAGTTTGGTTCACGGATTTTCAAACAAGAAAGCCAATGAATAATGCCCTTGGATGCAAAGAAATAAGTGAGATCAAACTCAGTAGCTTGATCTGATCTAATGATCTTGATTACAGTGTTGAATTGAGTGGCTATTACATTATAGAAAGCAGGGATTAGAACAATAGCATCACTCTTGAATTTCATGAGATAAATTTAAGTAGTTTTGGAGTAGTCATCAACAATGTTTAAGATGTATTTATAATCACCACGTGAAGGAATCTTATAAGGACCCCATGTGTCAGTGTGGACTAAGTGAAAAGGAGAAACAACAAAAGAAGATGAATTAGGAAATGACGGTTTCTTTTGCTTAGCCCTATGACAAACATCACAACAAGATTTCTCTGAGTTACATATTTTGAGAGAAGGAAAAAAAGAATACGTAATGGAATCAGATAGGTTTCCTAATATGTGATGCCACAAAGTCTTGTTTTCATGAGAGGATAGCAGCAGCAATAGTTACAGCTTGAGTCTCAGAAGAATTGAAACCAGGAGAAGAATTTAAAATGTAAACTCCCCCTTTCTTGTTTTCTTGAGCAAGAATGTGACCTTTAGTAAGGTCATGAACAACACAAGACTCAGGCAAACAATAGAAAGAATAGTGAGAATCTTGTAAAAATTTTGAAACATGGATAAGATTAAAATGAAAAGAAGGAATGCACAAACCATGATGAAGGGCCAAAGTTGGTGTGAGAATAATTTGACCAATGTGTGTGACTGGAATGGTTTCACCATTTGGGAGATGCACAAAAAGATTGGTTACTGGAGTAGGTTGATGGAAAAGGGACAAGGTGTTGCACATGTGATCCGTAGCACCTGAAACAAAAATCCAGGAAGGTGCTGCGTATGTGATCACACTGAGAATGAGTAAGAGCAAGTCCTGAAACAGTGCTCGGAGATTCCCCAATCGCATTATTTGAGTGAGGCTGAGAGGAAAGGTTATAATGAGGTCCTCCTAATCCACCGTAACAACCGTGACCTGAAGCATTTTGTCTGGAAAGTTGATTACCATCTCCATAAACATATATGATGTTTCTTGTTGTTCTTGAAACCAGGAGGATAACCATGGAGTTTGTAACATTTGTATTTCATATGTCCACGACAACCACAAAAGGTTCACACACGCCTAGATCTTCTCGTTCCAGAAACTTGATTTGTAAATACATAATCAATATCCATTTGAGCAGCAGCAGTCGTAGGATTACTCAATATACTCTGATTACCAAGACTTATTTCATATTGTGTTTTTGTTGAATAACCTTTCTAAACACCTTGTTTAGTGGTGGAAAAGGATCTATAAGAAGACTTGATCACTGACGGAGGAACTTGAGTCATTACGACTTGTCAAGAGTTGAAGAAAACAATTAGCATTGTGCGATCTTGATACCATATTGACATTGCAGATACAATTCTTCATGACATCACAAGTGCATTCAGGCGCAATCTTGAAATTATAAACTTCATTCCATAGAGAATGAAGTTTAGTATAATATGCAGTGACAGAGAGATCATTTTGCCTCAGGGTGGAGATTGATTGAGTGAGTTGAAACATGTGAGGCATATTAGATTGAGAGAAGTGATCAAGAAGATGAATCTATATATCTCTATCAGTAAGCTTGCAAATAATACTACCATCAATTTCTTGAGAAATAAAATTCAAGAGCCAAGACATAACCATATTATCACAACGATACCAGAATTCACGGAGATGATCATCTATTTCGGGTTCAAGAATCGCAAATGATGAATCCAAATTTGTTCTTCGCACGAAGATCCAGAAGAACATAAGCGTCCAGGTGTTATATTTGTCACAAATGAGCAGCTGCGTAACAAGGATGGTGCCAATATTGTCAAAATTTGCTGAGGAAGAACGAAAAAGAGGCGTCCGACGTGGTGAATTCGGAGATCTGAGGCATGATGAACGGAACTCAGTAACTCGGGAAAACTCGGCAAGTAACTCGAGCAGAACTCAGTCAACTCGGAAAAATTTGGCAGACGAATCGATAAAGAACTCAGGGAGTCAAATTGTTCCCAATTCGAGAAGAATCACTTGTTCAGAAACCAGAATCAATAATTATTTATGAGAACGGCGTCAGAAAACATCAAGAGCACTGCCATGTAGAAGAAATCGAATCTGAAAACGAAGAGAGAAAAATGGAAATCGAAGCAGTGAGAGAAGAAGAAACCGAGAAGAAATTGATGCGTCGGAGAGAGATGGAGCGAAGAAAAAAGAGTCGGGACAAAGCCAGAGAGGAAATAATCGAATAAGGGGACCAAAAAGCGATTAGAAAGGAAGCGAAAGCCTAGCTTCCGATTGGCTCTGATACAATACCAACAAAGCTTGACTGAGGTTAAAAACAGTGGAATTGATTCACTGAATTGAGATGTAAACAGTTGATTACACTTTGACTATTTACAAACTGACCCCTTTATTCAACTTACATATATTTGAAATATGATGAATAGTCGGCTAAAGCTACGTTTTAAAAAAGGATTAAACTGTAACTTAAGTCACATATGAAAGGGAAAGCTCGGTACATGTTAGAGGAAAGTGTTACATGAAAATTGATAAACTCGAAAAAAGCTTCACAAGCTTGAATCTAACCAATCAAAGTTAAGAGGTCTAAATCACAAGGAGGTAATAACTTTCGAGATTTTCATTATTTCAATCTGGACCTTCTTTCAAAGCAGGGTTGGCGGATACTTACTAAGCCGGACTCGCTAATGGATCGACTTTTAAAGGCCGAGTATTTCGCATCAGACGACTTTTTCAAGGCTTCGGTGGGTTCAAACCCATCACAAACATGGCGTGGCATCATTGCGGGGCGAAAATTAATTGAAAGGGGTGCTTACCAACAAGTAGGGAATGGTAAATCTATCAATTCTTTAAGGGAAGATGGATACCACGACCAACTTCCTTCAATATGTGCTCCACAAGCAATAACAACGATGACTTACGGGTTAGTGAGTTCATACATGGCGAAACAAATAGTTGGGATTGGGATCGTCTATCTTCTGTTCTTAATGCACCCAATATTGATGCAGTCGGCCGGGTTTTTCTCCCAGTTACGCCACAGGTTGATGCTTCTCATGGTTTTATGAGAAAAATTGAAATTACTCGGTCAAGTCCAGATACTACATTGCCGAGGAGCTAAGGCTGAATACAATGTCGAGTGGGAGTTCGTCTGCAAAAGCGATCTCTGTTCTTTGGAGTACGGAAGTCCCCCCACGCGCAATATTTACTTTTTTGCGAGCTCTCCATAGTGCGCTTCCTACGAAAGTTCATCTGGCCAAGCAAGGGATTGACATCCCTTTAAAGTGCCCGCGATGCCAAAAATCAAACGACACGGAGGAGCATTTGTTTATGAACTGTACCGTCATGAAACAAGTCTGGAATTTGGTTCTTGGTGTTCGTTCCATTCACGGAAACTATGGCTCTGTTGGGGACTGGATTTTAGCTTCGTTGGAGAATTTTTCGTCGGAAGATCGAGCAATTTTCGTCACAACTATCTGGATCGAGTGGAGGGCGCGGAATTTAAGGATCAAAATTCGCCATAAGCCATTGCTGATCAAATCCTTCGTTCTCGGGTAGAGTTTCGTACAGCCACAAACTCTACCCCCACACCTGTAATACCCCGTTTTAATACGAAGGATAAATTGGTAATTTATGTGAAAAATTTGATTTTACTACAAGTAACGAATTGGGTAATTTTCGGGTTCAAAATATAGACTCGAAGTTCGTGTATTAATTCTAGAAATCCATATCTTTGTAGAGTATTTGTTTTTAGCATTTTATTCATTTTATGCAAAGTGATAAATTGCCTACTCTAGTGGTGTGCCCAACACACTAGATTTCTCTAGCTTGTTGTACTCCCAACACACCCTAACATTACTAATAAAAAAAATAAAAAATAAAAATTTTTTCTCCCGTTTTTCGGTAATTCACCCAATCCCCAACACATCTCTCTCTCTCTCTCTCTCTCTCTCTCTCTCTCTCTCTCTCTCTCTCTCTCTCTCTCTCTCTCTCTCTCTCTCTCTCTTCCCATCCTTCTTCTCTTTTTCTTCTTATACTTCATCTTCTTCTTCTTCATACATCACCACCAACACCATCGCAACCACCATCTCCATCACTTATCCTTCTCCACCTCTCAGCCTCTCTCTCGATCTCCCTCTCTTCTCTTTTTTCTGACCGGCGAAAACAGAGCAGCCACAGCAGCGACACAAGGCCGCTGCCGTCCCCGGCGAGCAACACCGCCACCACCACCTGCATCTCTCTCTCTCCCTCTATTTCGACCAAATAGCTCTCTTCGTCAATCTGTTTCGAGCCAAGAAGGAGAAACAGAGGCAGCAAGTCGCTGCAAAAAGGAGACCCTGAACCACCACACGCTGCCGGCCACCATTAACGCCGGCACGAAGCTCGGCCCGAACCATCCGGCGCTACCCACCCCCTCAAATCGATCCAAATCGACTCCTACAGGCCCAAGGAAGTCATAACCGGCGCCAATTGAAGAAAAGAACGCCGGAGATTTTTGGTGTGGGTAACTCCAAAATCATCATCTAGTCATAACCGGCGCTATGACCACGACGACGACGGACTTAACCGGACCCAAATCTCGACCGTTTTTCGAGATTTTTGGTGTGGGTAACTCCAAAATCATCATCTAGTTCGTTATTGATCATCAAAATCTGATTTTGTTAGCTCTAAAACGAATCGACATATTGGGTTGAAAAATGAATACGTGTGTTCATGTTAGGGGGTAGCTTTGTACTTTCTAAAAAGTTGGGGGAGATTTTTGTATCATCAGAAACTGCATTTGTTAGTGGAGGGTGTTTACTTGTCCTTTATGAGAACTTGGGGGATCCACTTGTTGTTTATATAAACTGCATTTATAATATGAAAAAAAATGCAATTTTTTATATTAGAATTAATTCTTAACATTCTAGTTATTTTTTTTAAAAGAAAACATTCTAGTTATTTTTTTAATTATGTAAAAGAAATTTTGGCTATTAAAATTATATATGAATATTTTAATATAAAATATGGTTTTTACTCTTAAAAATAGGCAAGATAAAAATATAACTTGTTAAATAAATATTTTCAAGTACTTATGAACTAGTATTATGACTAAAATATGTTATTTTTTTAACATTGATAAAATAAAATAGGTTAGGAAGCTGATTAAGAAAAATATGTAATAGTAATTTCTTAATTAATAAATGGATAAAACTTGATTATTATTTGTAGATATTAGAAATTATTTCTCCAAAATAAAATTATAATTATGTGTGACTAAACACTTGTTTTTTTAGTAAACATTTTGTATATTTCATTTATGAATTTAATGCTTTTATAGTATATACATTTTCTAATAAATGATTAGCTATAATTAAATTTGTTTATATTAATTTTTGTAGTCACTTACAAATAAATATGATGTATAATAAATTATTATTTCCTAAATATTAGAGTGTATAAATTTAATATGCGATTTCTTACTTAATAATTTCTAAGAGTTAATATTTATATAAGTAGTGATTTTTATGAGAAAAAATACAATTGTTTACGTCATCGGTTTGTTAGGAATCATAGAATTTTTCAGCCTACTTGCACGGTTGAACTTGTAATTAATTTCGGAGGTATAAATTGTAGGTGATGAGTTCTTAGACGAGGGTTACATATATCCGTAGATGCGCAATCGTGTTGTTTGCTTTGCTACTCGAGGTGAGTAAATATGCCTTACCTAATGTGCACGTCCTCCGTTCCTTTCTAAATATTGTTATGCTTTTATGTCTCAAAATATGATTTGTGATATACGTGCTCGACGTGAGAATTCAAATACTTGTCTAAATGATTCTTTGGAAACTATATCACATGGAATTAATAACATGTAATAACGTAAAGTGGAAACAGTTGTGCGGCTGAACCTTATTCAACTTCTTGTATACACTGTGGTTATGATATTTTGCTCGGTTGCAATTGTCCCGGGTTGCTCCCTGTACTCATCTCTCTGTCCGAAAAAGTCTTAGGGGGGGGTGTCGGAACTTAAGGTCTTGGATCCATGTGAGATGGGTGTTCTATATTATTGGATTAGTTCGTTCCCCGCTACAACTAAAATAATAAAGGTGTATTTTTTTTTCATATGGGATGAAAGCAATGGATGCTTTGAAATTGTGTAATGGTTTGAGGATGCCAAGTAAAGAGTTGGAATATTCATATCTACGCTTTCGCAATAACAAGTGGGTTCACTTCCATATTATTCCTCTTTATTTAAAGTGAAAATATGTATGGAAATTCCATGTTTACAAGTTTGGGTGTTTATGTGCTCAGCATTTTGTGCTGACTTTGGAAAAACTGCAGTCTTGTTTCTTTCCCCCGCAGGTGTAGTCGAAGGAAGATCGGCTTAAGGGATCGGAGACTCACCTAGCTATGTTAGTACTAAATAAATGATTCGCCTAGACAATGATGATCTTGTTTAATAATATGTAATATTTAACTTTTGGAGACAATTGTGGTTTGTAACTATGTTGGTGTTTGATTTTGATTACCATTGTTCCTTGCCCCCGAGAGCGATCTCGGGCGGGGAGCGGCATTCCCGTATTTCTCCCACGACGGAACGCGGTGTGTCGCAACACCAGTTGCCGCTGCTAATGGGAATGTCCGACCGGCGACGTCTTGGAGTCCCCTGATTGCTAGGTGGTTCAAAGTCAATTACGACGATGCTTGGGATGAAAGGGGAGGTAAATCAGGCGATATAAAGGCGGTTGTTGTTTCGGGTTTGCCACAGGTAGGATCACGAAGAATCGCAGAAGGTTTAGCTGTGAGGGAGGGGCTTGTCCTGGCGGCACGACTGAACTTCAGGAAAATCCAGGTAGAAGTTGATCTCCAATCAATCCCGGATATTCTAAGCGGGAATAGCAAGTTGGGTAGCGACTGGTCTTCGTTTGAGGTGATTATGGCGGATTGTCAGGCTATTTTGCGACGTTTCTCGGAGTTCGTTATTTCTTGGAGTCCTAGAACTACAAACAAAGTTGCATATTGCTATGCAAAAGCGGCGTTGGAGTACGATACTACGAATGTTTGGATAGGATCGATTCCAAATTGGGAACAACAATGTACTATTAAAGATATGGTCGTCCAAGACCAAAATTAATGAAAATCACTTTTATTTAAAAAAAACACGTAGTGACAACCAGGGGGCTGAGCTATGTAGGGTTAAGGGGTCCCGCTACCCCAACTTTTTCAAAATTCTACTGCAACCCTAATACTTGAGTATCTAATAACAATACATTTATAATAGGTATATTAGTTCCCTGGCTGAGTTCATTCACTTATACCCTTCAATAAAATATTGAAAAAAATATATGTCCCAACTGTTTCAATTTTGTGGCTCCGTCACTCAACAACAAGCTGAGTTCATCTCCCTACTGAAAAATATCTTCAAGGATAATCTCATAACATATGTAGCTATCGCATAAGTGGAAGATGTTTGAATTATCAACACAAACAAAATAGTAAACATTAAGACTTTGTCAACCTATATAAGATGGTATATGTGTTATTTTGAGGGACTGATTGACCGGGAAAGACAATAAACGCCTAAACCATGGAAATAGGGAATCAACATGACATAATGCAATTGAAAGTTATGTAAACAGGTCAATATCGTCTCTCTTTTCCTAGTACTAGCCTTAACCCCACCTCATGGTGCGGGATGCGTACGTAAACGTAACTGAAATTTCTTGAAAGATGACGTACATTTATGGGACTCCAATTCTTGATAATATACATCTAACGCATAATTATAATGGAACAACGAACCGAAAGTAATCTTAATTTCATAATGAATTAATTTATTATATAAATCGATATGACTTTCTCATAGAAGCAATATGGAAGTGATAACATGAAAACAATTTCTTACACTCATTGCATACCTAAAAATGATGTGCTAGTTTGCATTGAATTGTTCGAAAAATATGTGTAGTTTTGTAGATCTATTAATTAAAGCTAGAGTATAATTATCCTCCATGTTGTATCTATCGTTTAAGCTTAGCATTTTTTTTTTAAGTAGCACATTCACATTCTGAATGTTAAACATATGTGATTGTCCATCTCGTCTATCTTTTTATATAACAAAAGTGAGTTCCAAATGGAGAATGACACAGTAAATGAAGCGTGTTTTTTGAGAAACAATCAATGAGATATAAAGTTTGTATACCCACCTCGATTGGACCATTATTCTATGAGTATTTGTTGTGTTTTATCTTTAGGTGTAATACTTTGTAACGCGTTCCTTGGTCAGAACTTCTGGTATGGTCTCTCACGAAGTCCCATCCTGATCCTACGTATTAATGTAGTAAATCTTTCAAAATAAGCAATTTAAAGAAATTATCCCTTTTAATGAAATTAGAACATTACTAATACTGTGAGATATCTCGTAAGTTTGCCGTTGGCTTTTCATTTAACGTGAATGTTAATTTTCGTTTCTATTTTTAAGAACTTCTGGGATAATTTTCGGAGAACGATTTATTGATCTTGCGCATATGTGTTTAGAATGAAATAAATATTCAAAATAGGCAATGTAAGGAAAGTACTTCATGAACTAAGATAGTAAGCTAACATTGTCAGATATCCAGTTCGAGTTCTTTGTAGATCCTTTAGCCTTTGAGCTTAATTTTTATTTGTGATAGACATTTTTTGTCAAAATTTTCGGGAAGGTGTACGACAAAGTGGCATCATACTCATGCATATAAGTTTATTGTAAGAACTCTTTAAATAGGGTAGTGCAGATTTTGACGCAAGGAAATGAAATTTCGTGAAAAAATAGTACTAATGAAATCTTAAACTGTAATAATAAAAATAAATATAGAAAGGAAATTAACTAATAAATAAATTTTATTTTATTCCATCAGTGGCAGCAAATAAAATTCATGTTTCTTTTAAGTTCCTCCACCGACCCATTGACACGCTTTCTTATGTGTTACCGCAAGTGCACGGTTCAAGTAAGATAGGGTAATATTTCAACCCCAAGTTATCGATCCCACGAGGACAAACTTGAGACTATTTAATTAGTTATTAACTTAGAGTACTGTAACAGGAGGAAGAATTGTGATTAACTAAGGCGTCACCCACAAACAAATGACTGAAATTAAATAACAACTAAACTAATATTTTTTGGATTTTTAATTTATTAAACAAATAAGGAGAAACTAGGCATTCTCTAGATCACCTAGGGCTGTAGACAATTTTCGGATTAGCAAAGTAACACGTTAATCCTATTCTAGTTAAGCCGGGTAATAGTACTGACAATCTCCTCTCGGTCTCATGTCGTTCTACGTTACGGTTTACTTGGTGTCCTGCCGGTCCACCTACATCTACCGGTCCATTCTAGTAGGCTAATGACAGTGCACAGAATGATGTCCTCTCAGACCACCACCACACGAACACCTCACTGTCTCCTACCGAATCGATCCACTAAGGCCAATCCTACACACTTATCTTTTCAGTCTTCGTGATTAAGGATTCTTGTTCATATCTCATCACTGCTAGGTCTAAGTCGCTCTCACGCACTCGCTAGCTAATTAACAAGCCTGGTTGATCAATCCGTTCTTGCTAAGGATTCAGCATAGCATATGAACAATAACTAGAATGAAATTAACATTAAGCAAGAAATTGATTCACTAATAAATCCTAAGCTCATGATTATCAAATCATAATCTAGCCGTGTCAATAAACTGGATTCAATAACAATATCAAGAAACTAAACATTGATTCAATTAATCTAAATCCAAAAGCATGAAACAAACTCTCAAATCCGGAAAACATATTGTCTACATAAACCCTAGGCTTTCTAGAGAAGCCTAGAAAAACGTCTAGTTACTAATAATCTTAGCAACACAACAATGTTTCTCCATACAAGTGGTTAAAAGCGGGAAAAAGAGATCAAACGCTAGAGATCGGGAAGATTAGCGCGATCTGGGCTCTTCTCCTTGCTTGAGGTTGCTCCCAATGGAATCTCCTTGCTCTCCTCCTTGGTCGTGGCTCTCAATAGGCGTGAATGATGACGATTTCCGTCCCTAGGTCGTCCTTCCTTCATAACCCGCAGAAGTCTTCAGTAATTGCAGAATAGCCCCCTGAAATCTGCTCCTGACTTCAATAGACCATATATTTTTCGTCCAAACTCGGATTTAGCTCTGTGACCTATCGATGGAAAGCTCTATGATTCTAATTTCATTTGGAACCGGCATCACTCAAAAATTATTTGTAGAACTCTAGCTAAGATCAAAATAGTGCAGACTGGTCATCCAAGCTCCTCCAACTCGGCTTCTCTTGACTCCACTTGAGCTCCCGTTGTTTCCGAAGTTCGTTCCACGCCTCCTATCAACCGATTAGCATCCGTCCCTACCAAAACAACATGAAAAAACATACCAAGTGATAATATTTGACAAATAACAAAAAAATATGCATGAATGACGCCCGGACTAAAATATAGCACATGGTAGCAACAAGTGATAGAACGACCTATAATCTCTAACATTTGGATCAAATCATTCTCAAATACCTATTAACATGTGGTAAATGCTAAAGAATTATAGACCCTAAAAGGTGCTATCAAACTCCCTTACACTTACTCTCTTGCTCGTCTCGAGCAACAATGAAGCACACAACCACCACACTTGAGACATTGCATACATACCACAACCAAACTAATGCATACCCCACCGCCTTGCATACTTCACTTTCCGCTAGCCAACATGACTCACGACTCAATACAAAAAGACATGACTATGGTAAGATAAGAAATCAATAACACACGTTATGGTTTTTCCTTTGATGACTTCAAACGCGAATAGTGTCACGTTCTCTATAGTTGATCCACGCCTAGAGTTGAATTCTAGATCTTCCTACTCCTTTGTGCTAGCCCAGAATTGAGGAAGAGGAAGAAGAAATCACACAACGCGAGGAACAAGGAGGTTTCGGCCTCCTTGTTTGGGCCGACGGGATGGGCGGCGGCAAGGGGGGCGGGCGAGCCTCTCTTGCTTGCTTGCTCTCTCCTTTTGTTCTCTCCCACTCAAGTTATGATCAATAATGTCATAAGTGTGGGAAGGAAGGAAGGAGAATCCTTTATATAGTCCAACAAATCCTTGCCAACTACCTAAAGGACCCATTCTAGTCCTACTAGAATTCGGTTTAGTCCATTCCTTGCAAATTAGTCCTACTAAGTTTGCAAGGTCTTGCAAAGTGATCCTTTTAATTAATTAATAAAACTAATTAATTCCCATATCTAGTTCAACTCTATATAGCGTGTGACCCCATATTTTCTATCTAGTTGGTAGCAACAATTTGCTAATATGGAGCGGTTTCTAGCAAAACATCCATTCTAGCCAACTAATAGAATAGTCATCCGACAAACCTTGTACAAGTAATTGTCTCATCCCTTTGTCTCCATATCTGGATTGGACATGAGACATACAAGTCACACTCGCATATCCAATCCAGTTTCTCGATCCATGGGAATAGCCTTATTCGTGCAAATAACATCAATATCCCATATTGATTTATTTGAGTCTGGCAAGACATTCTATAAGCACTATCCCTCGAGTGGCCTATGATATTTGCTCCCGTTATGTGGGAGGGACAAATTCTATCTACGTCCACTATGATCTCTAATCTTGCTTCTTATTTTATCCGGTACACGCCTTTATAACTACCCAGTTACGGTGTAGCGTTTAACGCTACCAAAATAACAATAATCCACAACTAGAATATCTAGTGACTTCAAGTCTAAGGATGACAATACCATTGCACCACGAGAAGCACTTGTGACTTAACATAACGTGTATGTAGCCTTCTCGGAGATGGGTCGATCCAGTGTGTCATTACCCTTAATGCACACCCATGTGTTGGATCATGATATCTCTATATGAATCCAACCCCATACTAGTCTATAGATGATTGTCCGAGTAATCATTATACTCGACTAGGGATATTTAAGATAAACAACACAATTGTAAATCTAAGGACTTCATTATATTAAATATTCAATAAATAATACAATGAATGTTCTAGCCATAAATAAATTCATACTAAACTAGATTGCCTCTAGGGCATCTATTCCAACAGATACAACACACAAAACCCGATTCTCATATTCCCTCACCAAAATGCAAGGAACCCCACCGAACTAACTACTTCGGCCCTCATTCCCTCAATCTTGGCGCAACGCCGTTCTCGCGGCCACAAACATGAAGAAGTGATCTCGAACAATAGCTAATCTCCTCGGTCTTCATGAAGTTTAATTTCCGGCTCCCTATTCCATTTCAATTCCCACTTTCTATTTTTGCTTCTTATTTTTTTTTTTATTTTCATTCTCATACCAAATAAGCACATGGAGCCACCAATGATGATACAATATCCAAGGAGATCAAATCAATATAGATAACAGGGGGTGGAATGTGTCAAATCAAATGATGAAATCAAATATATGTCGACACCCCCACACTTAATATAAAGCATATCCAAAACCCGGTAGTCAACATGTAAACGTGCTAATTCCAACCAATCCTCCTCATCACCTAAGATGTAGAAAATATGAATGAAGTGCAAGAACATCCTCCTATAAGATCAACCAACCCCCACCCCCATATCGTGCGGAAAGAAAGTCGCGCACTACGGCACTCCACATGTGATCGTGGTGTAATGACACGACTCACCGCCACACAGAAGTGGGCTGCCGTCTCTAACTCACCCTCAGATCCCCTCAAAAGATGACATGTAAGAATGTCCACTCAAGATGTATCAAATCAGCTCACCCTCATCAAACCTCCCTAACTCAACTCCCTCTATCATGACGCATAGGAAGGGACCATTCGAACTAGTGATAGAAGTCACAAGGAACGGCTTCCTAGGCTAGACGGTGTGAATAAAAGGGGTAAATGGATCAAATTGGGGTAACTAGTGGACTTAGGCGATGGAGACGGGACGTGAGGTCCCCATGAAAATCACTCGCACAGTTGTTCCGTTGCCACTACGAGGAGGGTTGATGACTACCTAAGTGACGGTGGTGTAACGCTAGTAGGATAACTAGTTTAAGAGACAGCTACTCACAACTCTCAAGTGCATTGGCCCTATAGCCTTCCTACTCCAGATATTCTCGCGTGTCTACCTCAGCTCAGATTTTCATACTACCTAGGGAATACTATCATTGAGCCCTCTCCACGCTTGCTCTCTTCAATTGTCCTTTCTAAAAAAAATTCAATTTTTAGGATTTTTATTTTTTTTTTATTTTTTACTTATTTTTATTTGTATTTTTTTAGACATTATATGTAACTGGCTAACTCGATTAACCAACAAAATAGGGTAGGTGGACTCAATATTTAAAAGTGCAACAATATATAGAATGAAAATATTTAAACATGCACATGTAATCCTATGGACCAACTCTATATGCATAACAAACTCACTAAACTACATGTAACAAGGCTATGCAATGGCTAACTAGCGGATAGATAAAAACTCCCCCACACTTAAGCGCGTCGTTGTCCTCAACGAAAAATAGAGTGAAATCAAGAGGACTCGGCTGCTCAAGCGTAGGGTCGGTGGGTCTAGTCGGAGTGAGCTAAACAAGTATCCAATAATCCAAGTATGAGCTAGTAAAATTTTTCAAGAAATCAAGCCTTAAGAGTGCCTAAGAAAGAATTAAAGCCGAGAGAGAGAAAATTGTACCAATTTTTTCGGAAACACGAGCTAGTGAAGGCATGAGTACCTCCTTAAGCTCCTCGGTGTCCCCGTCTTAATTTCCTCTTTGAGCTTTGGCCGAATCCCCTCCAAAGAAACGAATTGGAAGATTTAAGTTCTTGGAGCTTTTCTTCTTTGAATTTCCCCACACTCAATCCGCTCACCATCTCAAAAGCTCAAGAGTTAATCTTGTAAATTTTGCGATTTTGATGCGTTTTGGGTTAGGGGTGTGTTGGTGTTCTTGCGAGTTAGGAGAGGAAGAAGATGAAGACAAGGAGTGTTTGATCCAAATTGGGGTGTTATGGGACTTTCTGGTTTGTTCTTGGCTTTAAAAATCCTCCAAAATGTCAAAATAACCCCCCAAAAGTATCAAAAATACCCCCAAAAAGTGAGTTGTCCGGGCCATTTTGGCCCAAAACGGAGCCCGAAATCAATGGATTTCAGCCTCCATTTCGGCCGGCATTCTGCTTCAAAATTTCCCAGTGATTTCGGCCTCTATTTCAGGCCGAAATAGGGGCATTTCGGCCTCCATTTCGGCCCAAAATGGTGCCCGAAATGCCTGGAACTCTCCAACTTGTCTTTGCTCTATCTTCTTCATCCGACATCTGTTTCGCGCGATTCTTTCACCGATGGACTCCATATTCGACGAGGAATCTATATTTGACTAGAAAATTCCCAAACCAAGAAATTCCATTTCTTCTCAATTTATCTCTCTTGTGCAAAGAATCGCGCCTCCAAAGTTCTTGAACTCTATTTTCACTCCGGATTTCGATGCGTGCAACCCCGATATTCCAACTCGCTACCATGCTCCTCATGACTATTTGGCTACTCCTCGAACTCTAGTAGCTTCTTTATTAAGCTCAATGCTCCCGGTTAGCCAGTTGTTCCTCGTTTTGCCTGCGAAATCGTGCACATGCATCAAGAATGGGAATCCGGGGAGTTCTTCGGTACCTGTGTCCTGTACGTTCATAGAAAATATTAAAACAACTCTCTCTCGCCCCTCACAATCAAATATGGAGAACTCAAAAAAAAAAAAAAATATCAAACTCTACTCTACATTGGGTTGCCTCCCAAGAAGCGCTTGTAATTTAAGGTCGACGGCCTGACCCGGTTACCTCAACCGAAAAGGATAGTGGAGGCAGATTTATCCCTCCACTTCTTTTCCACCATATTTTCTCCATAACTTCAAGTGCACCCATGTGTTGTGCGGATGGTGGCTAGTTATGGAAGCTAACCCCTTTCATCTTGCAATTTTTCTTCTTAATCAGCTTCCACGAAGTACTAATGGGCTCAGGTGAATCTCTAGCCATGAAATCATCCCAGTAGTACCTTTCTGGTGCTATATGCTCTTCATTCGACACATGCATTTCACTCATACCCCCACACTTGCTGATTTCCAAAACCTCAATAACAACAATCACAAGTGTTTCATCAGCTTCATCATCAGCACCCACAACTTCTCAATGTATGTGTCATCCCAATCATGCCAAGGCTGTAAGATAATTTGAGATTTCCTTGCAGCGAGCATCGCCTCCTCTATTGTTGGACACACAAATCCACCCCAGTCTGAATCAGAGTCTGAGTCCTCATAAATGGCAGAGTCCACCAATGCTTCATGGACTGCATTCTTTGCTCGGCTCATGTATCTCTTCTTCCACAACTGCAGCTTGGGATGCGGATTCTCGTTCTTTCTCCATCCTAGCCATCAGTGTCCGTTGCATCTCTAGGACAGCTGGTAGCCAATGAGGTTCATCCAAACCATCTTGTGATGGTGTCCACTGAGACTCAATTAAGGGCTTAATGGCATGTGGCAGAGGTTCCTCTTGTGGCTCATCTGTAATAAGGGACATCTTTGTGATGCGCGCTTGGATCTCCCCCATAATATTGTGCAAGTCTTCCATGCTTGCTGATGAGTCCTCTTGATGCTGATGAAGCTGTGGTGGATCGAATATACATGCGTCTTCATACTTGTGATCCTTCTTGCATTTGTATCACCAAATCATTGATCAGGTGTCATCATTGTGCCAAGCTCTGCATTTAGCACAGTAGTAGGGGTAATCATAGATCCCCACATAATCCTCGTCGCTCCACATGCTCATTATATCTCCTAATTCTAGCGTTCCTGCAAAAACAAACTCATAAGAAACCCGTGAAGCACAGAGATGGAAACAAAATAAAACAAACTAAAAGAAAATAAAAGTACTCCAAACTAACTCCTAATTAAATAAACTACCGCTGTCCCCGGCAACGGCGCCAAAAACTTGACACGCTTTCTTACGTGTTACCGCAAGTGCACGGTTTAAGTAATATAGGGTAATATTTCAACCCCGAGTTATCGATCCCACGATCACAAGCTTGAGACTATTTAATTAGTTATTAACTTAGAGTAGTGTAACAGTAGGAAGAATTGTGATTAACTAAGGCGTCAACCACAAACAAGTTACTGAAATTAAATAACAACTAAAATAATATTTTTGGATTTTTAATTTATTAAACAAATAAGGAGAAACTAGGCATTCTCTAGATCACCTAGGGCGGTAGATGATTTTCGGATTAGCAAAGTAACATGTTAATCCTATTCTAGTTAAGCCGGGTAATAGTACTGACAATCTCTTCTCGGTCTCATGTCGTTCTACGTTACGGTTTACTTGGTGTCCTGTCGGTCCACCTACATCTACCGGTCCGTTCTACTAGGCTAATGACAGTGCACGGAATGATGTCCTCTCAGACCACCACCACATGAACACCTCACTATCTCTTACCGAATCTACCCACTAAGGCCAATCCTACACACTTCTCTTCTCAGTCTCCCTGATTAAGGATTCTTGTTAATATCTCATCACAGCTAGGTCTAAGTGGCTCTCACGCACTCGCTAGCTAATTAAAAAGTCTGGTTGATCACTCCGTTCTTGCTAAGGATTAAGCATAGAATATGAACAATAACTAGAATGAAATTAACATTAAGCAATAAATTGATTCACTAATAAATCCTAAGTCTCATGATTATCAAATCATAATCTAGCCGTGTTAATAGACTGGATTCAATAACAATATCAAGAAACTAAACATTGATTCAATTAATCTAAATCCAAAAGCATGAAACAAAGTCTCAAATCCGGAAAACATATTGTCTACATAAACCCTAGGCTTTCTAGAGAAGCCTAGCAAAACGTTTAGTTACTAATAATCTTAGCAACACAACAAAGTTTCTCCATACAAGTGGTTAAAAGAGGGAAGAAGAGATCAAACGCTAGAAATCGGGAAGATTGGCACGATTTGGGCTCTTCTCCTTGCTTGAGGTTGCTCCCAATGGAGTCTCCTTGCTCTCCTTCTTGATCGTGGCTCTCAACAGGCGTGAATGATAATGATTTCCGTCCCTAGGCCGTCCTTCCTTCATAACCCGCATAAGTCTTCTGTAATTGCACAATAGCCCCCTGAAATCTGCTCCTGACTTCAATATGCCATATCGTTTTTCGTCCGAACTCGGATTTAGCTCCGTGACCTATCGATGGAAAGCTCTATGAGTCTACTTTCATTTGGCACCGGTATCACTCCAAAATTATTTTTAAAATTCCAGCTAGGATCAAAATAGTGCAGACTAGTCATCCAAGCTCCTCCAATTCGGCTTCTCTTGACTCCACTTGATCTCTCGTTGTTTCCGAAGTTCGTTCCATGCCTCCTATCAACCGATTAGCATCCGTCCCTGTCAAAACAACATGAACAAACATACCAAGAGATTATATTTGACGAATAACAATAAAATATGCATGAAAAACGCTCGGACTAACAATATAGCACACGGTAGCAACAAGTGATAGAACGACCTATAATCTCTAACATTAGGCTCAAATAATTCTCAAATACCTATTAACATGTGGTAAATGCTAAAGAATTATAGCCCCTAAAAGGTGCTATCACCCATGTACAATATGATGCAAGATCAACATACAACGGCAGCCTAATAAATAAGTACATCGTAAGAAAAATAAGAAATTATTCTATTCCATAAGTGTTAGTAGTTGAACCCATGTTCCTCCATCAATCAATGTACAATATGATACAAAATCAAAATGCAACGGGTGTATAATAAGTACATAAATCAATTTTACTACTATTTTACCCGTGAATCACGTCGACTACGTAGGAGCAACTTATAAGGGATTCTGTAATTTAGCAATCAAATGTAAAACTTTAGAGAGTAACTAAAATTCGTGAGCGTAATTCTTTCATGACATAAGTCAAGAGGTGGACTTTGAAACAAATAATTCTAAAAATATGAAATTATTACAACAGTAAAATAGTATTTCAAATCTAAACTTAGTGTTCATTGTATCGCTTGTGGCATCTCCTGTAGTCGTGGGATCAAAGATGGGGAAGAAGGAGAAGAATATGCAAACAAACATTATATCTACGGAACAATTTTTTTATAGGAAATATTAAAATACTTTAATAATAAATTGATAAGTTCAGTATAAATACCAATAAAAAGACATGAAACATATAAATCCTGCATATAAATGTCTACAATAGCATGAGGGAAATTAGTTTATGCACTATAATTATCATGTTTTATATCCACTCCTTTTCTGGAGATGTTAGTTTGCCAATATTTTGTAAATTTTCAAAATTTTCTTTTTTTTTTTGAAATGAAATTTTCAAAATTTTCTCAGAAAATTGTTGTTACACATCAAAACACTTAACCATTTAGTTTTTTATGCCTGCTTGTATTTACCATATTCTTAAAACTATAAAGTAAATATACTTCAATGAAAAAATGAATTGACATGTTATGTTTACACTAACAGTCTTTTATGCTTGTTGCTCATGTCCCCTTTTTCTGTTTTTACCCATGTTAAGATCATTAAAAAAAATAGAATGTCCGTAAATATGGGTACACTCTAAGAAATCGGTATGCATATTTGCTTATATTTGAGCCATTTTAATTAAATGAAAGTAAGAAAATCGTTATGGAAAAAAAAACTGACACGTGAAACTTTGACTGCATATTTGTTTGTTGATCGTTTGCTTATATTGGTTCATCTTTTGAATAAATATAAAATATCGTCTACACATTAAGAAAATTAAGAGTTTGATTTCACTTTCATTTACCGAACATTTGTTTTCCATTCTTTAGTTTAGCGTTACTACACACTGAAAAGTTAAGAACTCTTGTTCATTTTTCATACCCATTCTTATGTTTAGAACCATTTAAATTTAAGAGTAAATAACTTAAATTTTTAATTAAAAATTAACGCATTGTTTCTCATGTTTAAGATGTTTACAAACAAACAAACAGAGAAAAGTTGTTATAAAATAGGACTAATTGAATTTGTCAACAACTTTATTATGCATAAAAGGCTACCATTTTATTGCAAATATGCTTTATGCTTGTGGCACCTGTTGTAAATAAAAGAATATTGTTTATGTCTAACTGTTTTGAATTCTGTTTCTTACTTTCCATTATTGTGTATTTGGTTGCCCTTGTTCAGTATTTTTTCATATATTCTTAAAATACATTGTCACGTCTTAAAAAATCAACAATTCTCCCCTCAAAAAAAAAAAAAAAATCAACACTTCAATTCTTTATTTTTCATATTTGTTTGCTATTAGATATTTCTAATGAACAGAAAAACCATTCTTTTAACTAAAATAATTAAAATGTGTTTTTTTCACCCATATCTGTATATTGTTTTTGAAAAATATTCTTTAGTATATTTCATTGGCCTTAGAGTTCTGTAAAAAAACCTTCTTCCATATGAAAGAAGTTTGTTATGAAATAATGTTCATTGGATCTGCCATACAAAATAAAGGTTGCTAGCATCTTTAATTTACCAAATGCATTGTTAAATTCAAAATGCATTTTTCAATTACCAATGCATAGAGATTTTAAAAGTTTAAGAGAGATGATAATTGTTATGTGTTACATGTCACTAAAATTAAGTTTTCAACATTTGATTGGCTTTCATGTTTCTTACATGTAAATGAAAATTGAGTTGGCAAAATTTGATTCGTCAATTATGCCACGTAAGATGACACGTGCCACATTTATATTTTTTCTCAAATCCTACGTGGCATAAGGAGGATAAACCTCTCTCATAGTTTTGCTTTTATATAGGTATAGATTTGAAGCCAGTTCAAGATAGATATCACACAGATCAATCTTACTTATTGGAGAACAAATGAATAAACCTATCATTTCATGATATGTTTCCACAAGGAAGAATTCTCAGTCTCATAAAAGCACGAGCAATATCAATCTCACATTAGTTGCTTGGGGATTGCAGCAATCGGCTCCGTCCAGCATTAGATGCTGGCTGGAGTAAAGCTCCTTACAAGACACAGAACCGAAGAAGGAAAATTAAGTCTCGCCATGTGGTCTGTCATAGCCATAATAACAAAAAAACAACTGCCATTGGTTTTTTACAAAATAATAATAATAATAATAATAATAATAATAATAATAATAATAATAATAATAATAATAATAATAGTAATAATAATAATAATAATAATAATAATAATAATAATAATACTACCTGGTACTGGTAGTCATAAAAATGCTCAGAAGAAATTAAAGGGGGATGCTAAATGATGGAACAGAACATTATGAGAGACGCAGAAACTAGAAAGCAAAGGTACTGGGCGCAGGGACGACTCCGGAATACTGGCAGACGCCTATTTATTACTTACTCCTCTTTCATCTTCTTACTCTTCACCTTCTTTCTCTTCTCAGTGTCTACATAGAGCAATCAGTAATGGAGTCAGTTAAATGGTTGAAATATGATAGTTACCTGGTTGCACTCAACACTGTGATTTTACGGAACCCAGGAAAGAAACTAGTTAAGATTAGTTAGGTTTTACTTACCATTTCCAGTGACAGTGCATGGACTTTGTAGTTAGAGTTCTTGAACAGCTCACTCTTTACTGGCTTTGAATGTAGCCAAACTGACTTGTACTAAGGGTAATACCATAATAGAAGCCTCTACAATTCTCTGTGGCCTGCAGGCCCCATTGAAGGTAGTAATAATTTTGAGACTGGACCTATTTAATTTTGTTGGACAAAATACCTCGAAACCCAAAGGTAACTTCTGGTTTTAAACTGGCCACGATGGTATGGAGCTAGATCTCCGGGTCTCATGTCCCAAAACTTACCTAATGATAGATACGATTTCTGTTAAGAGATCGTGTCTCAGGACAAACGCCATTGATGTGCTGCAGAGAAAACAATGGGAATTCTCCAAGTCGCAACTTTACAAGATCAAAATGCACCAAGAAATCATAATTTTCCACAAATGTAAGAGACTGACTATCAGTAATTCTCTCTGAGTACTTGGTCGTGATGAAATCATAAATTCACTTTCACGGCAATTTTCCAAACAAGGCCAAGTGAATTCTTATATAAGTACTTTGGTTGGGGGTCATTTTTGTTTTTTCTAAAAATATAACATGGGATGTTTGGTAGGATTAGGTTTTTTCTTTGTTTTGGAGAAAATGTGTATTTTTTTCTTCGGTCTTTGAATTAACAAAAAAAAAAAAAAAAGATTCTTAAACTTTAAGTAACGAAAAAACTAGCTCTAGTCGAACTAGCTCATATACTGCACGTATACAAAGTACAAACACACACACACGTGATAGTTACCTGGTTGCACTCAGCACTTGAATTTTACGTGAATTAAGGTGATAGTTTTGACTTTTTTTATGATGACACATATTTCGGAACACCCATTTTAGAAAAGGCAGACACATAAAATGGTACAGAAAGATTACATATCATACTCCAGATGTTTCTCAAAGAAGCCAGTTAACCCAATATTAATTAAAATTTCTGCGTCAAAAGAAACTCAAGCATGCGACTATCTAGTACTACCTCTGTTTCGCCTGTTTCAGCCTACTTCACTTTTTGTCACTATTCACTGGGTTACTTTCATCTGGTGATTTGATTAGCAAAACGATACAAGAATTTGGTAATCTTTGCATGGTGTTATAGAGAAAAGTTTATTTTAAAATACCATGAAAAAATTGTTAAAAAATTACATCGTTTTGGTACCCAAATCACCAAGTCAAAGTGACTCAGTTACGGGTTAAAAAATCAAACGCAGACGAAACAGACGAAACGGAGGTAGTACACAAATTATAAGTTTTGCTATCTATGTCGAGGCATTGAATGTAACTTGAGTCACCAAATGGAACAAATACCACTGCTACAGACCCTTAACTATGGTCAGAACAGTTTAATTATTAAATCCATATTAGTCGTAACAATAACCAAGTGGAGATGGCAATTACACAAGAACTATGCTTATGGAACGTTTTGATTGGAATTAGGTTTACAAAAACCGAAAGAAGGAAATGAAGAAAGGGAAAAGATGAGAAAGATACTGTATTCATTAACCTTCAATACAATACATGAAATGTATATATACAACACTCTACTACTCTAACTACTTTTGACAACCTCTAATTCATTAACCTTCAAGAAGTTGGAACTAATATTTTATTATATCACGTAGTATAAAAAGACTAATATATATATATATATATATATAAGATAATAATAATATTGATGTATCCGTACCGTATTGTATCCCTATTTTTTTTAGAAAATAAACGTATACCGTGTCCGTTCTCGTATCATATCCCGTATCCGTGTCCATACCTGTGCTTCTTAGGTTGTGTGAATTTAGAGACGTAAAATTAGGAAGTCCAAATTCAAGGCCCATAGTATTAGCCCAATATCATTACTATTATCATTCGTGTTACAAATATTAGCCATGTTTGGGCGATACAAATATTAGGTTATTGGATTATAGATTATTGGAGTGAGGTAACGAGCATATTAGATTGCTGGGTCATCTCGTCTAATATTCTCATTACACAAACAAGGCCAAGTCCTTATCAATATAACATCATTGCCATGTGCCCAGCCCATGTAGCCCATATGCTTAATAAGCACCATAGGTGTCGGAATCTGACAATTCACAATTTGTATCATATGATCTGACTCAATTAACTCATGTAACGATGTGAATCCCTTAGTGAATTTTTAATGGTCAAAATATTATTTGTATCTCGATTCAAGAGTCTGAATCTTATGATTCAGTGCAATCAAGACTGATTCGTACGATTCACCTTAGGAAGGTCTAATTGACTTACAAAATAAGTCTAAGAAATAATACTTTCTACAATACTTCTTACGTTTATGTCTGTTTTGCAACATACATTTCTTTTCAATTACTAGTGCATTTTGCTTGAGTCAAAGGCTATACATTCATTTTTGTTATGTCAAACCACCTCACGAACGAAGAACGAATAAAGAAGAACACGGGTATTTTACGTGGTTCGCTAGTAAAATATTTACTAGCTACCTCCACGGCGGAAAAGCACTCTTTATTCGCTTAATAAGAACAAGACTACAAGAATGTTTTTGCATACCTAATAATGTGACTACTAGGTTCTTTATATAGTGCTAGGAAATTCCTAAAGTTTTCAAATCCGATTTGGAAACAACTTGTTTCTTAACTAATCCTCCACTGCCTTTGACTTCCAATACTTTCCTAATCAAAGTTGGAAACAAAGTATTTGGTCGCCTTTGACCAATTCAAGGCACCAACTCAACAAATCTCCACCTTAACTTGAATTGTCTCGTCAACAACAGCTGCACCTCTTCTCGTAAATAATGCTACGTCTTCTCCGTACCTAATGTCTCTCGTCACAGAGACTCACTGGACCCCCACCGGGTCCGACATGGCCCCTAAGGGCCTCACTGACTCAAGATGTTGAGCAATTCCAGACAATGCTGGAACTTGCTCTCCGGAACCGGCTTGGTGAACATATCCGCGGGGTTGTCAGCAGTCCCCACCTTCATCACCTTGATCCTTCTCTCGTTTCTCAGAAAATGATACCTGACGTCGATATGCTTGGTCCTTTCATGATGAACCTGGTCCTTAGTCAAGCAAATTGCACGCAAGCTGTCACAGTAGACTATCGCCTGATCTTGACGTAGCCCTAGATCATTAACCATTCCCTTGAGCCATATTGTCTCCTTTGCTGATTCCGTTAGAGCCATATACTCCGCCTCCGTGGTGGACAAAGTCACCGTCGGCTGTAGCGTCGCCTTCCAACTCACAACAGATGCTCCCAGAGCAAATACATAGCCTGTCATTGATCTTCTACTATCAATATCCCCTGCATAGTCTGCATCCGAGAAACCAGCTACCAAGATGTTTTCACGTGACCCATAGCGTAGGCCAATGTCTGACGTACCCTTAAGGTACCTGAATATCCGCTTCACCGCCTGCCAATGGTCCCTACCCGGATGAGCCATAAAACGACTAACCACACTAACAGCGAATGCTATGTCCGGTCGAGTACAGACCATAGCATACATGAGACTTCCAACTGCGCCAGCATATGGAACCTTGGACATGTACTCCTTCTCCTCCTCAGTCTGAACGGTGTACATTCCTAGTTTGCTGTTAGTTGCCATAGGAGTATCTATAGCTTTAGCAGATAACATCCCGAATCTTGCCAAGATCTTCTTGATGTATCCCTGCTGTGATAAGAAAAGCTTCTTCTTCTTCCTGTCTCTATAGATCTCAACTCCTAATATCTTCCGAGCAGCTCCCAGATCCTTCATATCGAATTCCGCACCAATGGACCTCTTCAGTTCTCTAATGTCCTTGATATTCGAGTTACAATCAAAATATCATCCACATATAGAACTAGGTAAATACGTGATCCACCATGCAACTCTTTGTGGTACACGCAGCAATCATACTCGCACTTGTGGTAACCAATCTTCAACATGAAGCTGTTAAACCTCTTGTACCATTGCCTCGGTGACTGCTTAAGTCCGTAGAGAGATCTCTTCAGCTTGCACACATAATTATCTATTCCGGGAACTTGGAACCCCTCCGGTTGGCTCATGTATATTTCCTCCTCCAACTCTCCGTGCAGGAAAGCTGTCTTGACATCCAATTGCTCAAGTTCTAGGTCGTGGTGTGCCACTAAAGCTAGTAACACCCGGATAGAAGTATGTCTGACCACCGGTGAGAAGATCTCGTTGTAGTCTACACCCTCATTCTGACTGAACCCTCTTGCAACTAGCCTTGCCTTATACTTGTTGCCCTCTCCAGATGTAGTTCCTTCCTTTCTTCTGAAAACCCACTTGCAGCTGACTATCTTCCTTCCCGCTGGCAATTTAACAAGCTCCCAAGTCGAGTTCTTTCTAAGAGACTCCATCTCCTCTCCCATTGCGGCAATCCATTGTGCTGACTCAAAACTAGATATAGCGGCCTTGTAGGAAGATGGCTCGTCCTCTACCTCTTCCGCTACCTGTAATGCATATCCCACCATACCGTCATCTCTGTATCTCGATGGAGGCTTTATGAATCTCCTTGGTCTTCCTTCAGCAATACTAGGATGAACCGGTTCCTCTGGTGTAGACGCATCCTCACTATCATACTCTTCTGCTTCTTCCTCTTCGGCTTCCGGCGGCGGTGTAGGGATTTCGGAATCCTTAGCATCAATAGAATCCGACTCTCCCTCCACATTATTCTTTGCATCCCCAAGCTCCACCTCCACGGAGTTTTTCAAAATATGAGTCTCATCAAAGACTACACTTCTGCTAAGTATAATCTTGTTGTCTGCCCATATCTTGTATCCCTTCACACCTGTTCCGAAACCCATGAATACTCCCTTCTTAGCTCTTGGTTCTAGTTTGCCATAATCAACGTGATAATAGGCAACACAACCAAAAATTCTCAAATCCGAGTAATCCACTGCATTACCGGACAAGACTTCCATAGGAATCTTGCATCCTAAACCTGTGTGCAGGCTCCGATTAACGAGATAGCATGCCATGGAAACTGCCTCTCCCCAAAAACTTCTAGAAAGACCTGCATTCGAAAGCATGCACCTTGCTTTTGCTAAAAGTGTCTGATTCATTCTCTCGGCTACACCGTTCTGCTGCGGTGTGTGCCGGACGGTGCGATGGCGTGCTATTCCCTGATCCTTGCAGAATCCAGCAAACTCTGATGAACAAAACTCTAAGCCGTTGTCCGTGCGCAGCCTCTTCACCTTCTTTCCCACCTGATTCTCTACTAGTGTCTTCAACTCCTTGAATCTTGCGAAGGCTTCACTCTTGTGCTTTATCACGAATATCCAAGTCATCCTGGAGTAGTCGTCTATGATGCTTAGGAAATACCTGTACCCTCCAATCGCCTCGACTCGAGATGGACCCCAGCAATCTGAATGGTTATAATCAAGAGTACCTTTCGTTCTATGAACCGCCTTAGGGAACTTGCTACGCTGTAGCTTCCCATACACGCAGTGCTCACAAAACCTTAGGCTCTTGGGCGCATGCCCGGTGAGATAGCCTTTCTTGTGAAGTTCCTGCAATCCACGTTCACTAATATGACCGAGCCTCATATGCCACAATTTAGTTAGATCCGCTTCCTTAATCTCGGCTGAGACAACTCCAGCAGAACCTGTGATCGTCGAACCTTGCAACATGTACAAAGTCCCATTCTTGACTCCCCTGAGAATCATCTTAGAACCCTTGCAGACTTGTAGATCTCCACCTTCACCTTTGAAACTGTATCCCTTGCTGTCGAGTAGACTCAAGGAGATCATATTCTTCATAATATGTGGTACATGCCTGACTTGCTCTAAAGTACATAACTTCCCTTCATTCGTCTTCATTCTAACTGAGCCGCTCCCAATCACCTTACAGATGGCTCCGTTTTCCCTGTAGACAGACCCTCCATCCGTTTGGTCGTACGTCGAGAATAGCTCCCTGTTAGAGCAAATATGATAGGAAGCTCCGGAATCATGGACCCACGCATCCTGAGAGTGCGTGACAACATCCTCCATTAAAACGTAATCATCCTCAGACAAGTTACCTTGTTCTGCTACGGCTGCGGATCCATTCTGCCCCTGTGGACCTCGTTTCGGGCAATCTCTCTTCCAGTGCCCCTTATCCTTGCAAAAGGCACAGACATCCTTGGGTAAATTAGAACCTGAGAACTGCTTCTTCTTGTTCTTCTTACCCTTCTTGCTGCCCCTGTTGCCATCAGTCGGGAAGCATGGTCCTCTATACCTGTGCCTGCACCCTTATGGCGCAGTTCCCTAGCATGGAGCGCCGATCTCACCTCCTCTAGGGATATGTCGTCCTTGTTCACAATGAACGACTGCACGAAGTTCTCATATGTTGGGTGTAACGAGATCAATAACAAAAGTGCAGCATCCTCATCCTCCACCTTCTCGCCAATATTACACAAATCTAACAGAATTGTGTTCAATTGATCAAGATGGTCCTTGAGAGCCGTACCTTCGAGCATCCGCAGGGTGAAGAGCCTTTGCTTTAGCATCAACTTGCTAGTGAGACTCTTCGTCATGTAGAGACTCTCCAACTTGATCCAGAGCTTCGCTGCTTCCTTCTGATCTGCGATCTCGATGATCACGTCATCCGATAAGCACAGCATAATCGTTGCGTGTGCCTTCTCCTCTATCTCCTTGAACTTCGCTGATGCAACATTCATGCCTCCCTTGTCCGCGGTCAAAGGTGCCCACAAGCCTTGCGATTTGAGAAAAGCCTCCATCTTTATCTTCCGCAGACTGAAGCTGTTCCCTCCTGTGAACCTGTCGATCTTCAACATCGATCCAGACATCGTTCTTGGTGGATCTTGAACCCTAGTCACGTGCTCCACCTAGATCGCAAAACCCTAGCTTTGATTTCACCAAGTTGTGAAACCCTTGCTTTGCTCCGCCTTGATCTTGGTATTGAAACACCGTCAACCTGAGCTCTGATACCAGTTTGTTATGTCAAACCACCTCACGAACGAAGAATGAATAAAGAAGAACACGAGTATTTTACGTGATTCGCTAGTAAAATATTTACTAGCTACCTCCACGGCGGAAAAGCACTCTTTATTCACTTAAGAGGAACAAGACTACAAGAATGTTTTTGCATACCTAATAATGTGACTACTATGTTCTTTACATAGTGTTAGGAAATCCCTAAATTTTCCAAATCCGATTTGGAAACAACTTGTTTCCTAACTAATCCTCCACTGCCTTTGACTTCCAATACTTTCCTAATCAAAGTTGGAAACAAAGTATTTGGTCGCCTTTGACCAATTCAAGGCACCAACTCAACAATTTTATTTTCAATATCCGTGGCATCTTGTATTTCCTTGCTCCACATGCCTATCTATATCTTGATTCCTCAGTTTTAGATGTGTGGACTCCTAATCACTAGTTATGGGTGCAAGTTTGCAATAATTTAAGCTTTCTTTTTGTAATAATATGAATACTTCTTTCTTCAATGTTATAGCTTGATGATATATTTTATTAAATTTACATAAAATTGTTGCAAATTTAATCTTAAGAATTGACAATTCAATTCACAATTCGGTGAATGTTAAATTCGACTCACTATCTGAATCCTGGTTCGACAGCTATGATAAGCACCGAGAAAGAAAATATAGATCTGCATTATTCTTAATCCATGCACTCTCTTTATTTGTAGTGCCAGTCTACTTATTCAGCTTGGTTCTACTTGTATGTTTTCTATATAAGTTTTCAAGCGAGAAAACCCTATGAGTTCATTATCACAGAGCATGAATAACCCATAAGAAGTGCATGTCTGTCACCTTTGCACAAATGAACTCGTTATGTTGGTCTAGATACGTTGGTCATCCATGTCATTTCATATGATAATTGTCAATAGGGGAGGTCAAGACGATGAAAAGCACATAGTGCATTTGTTCACTCTTGTAAGTTTGTTCTTCAGTTCTGCAGAAAATAGGACGCAAACGTGATTATTTTCCTTCCGCGAAATTTTACTACAAACATGATATAGAAGAAATACAGTATCTTGACAAGGAAATAAGAAGACCCAAAATATTCAAGTGATGATCCGAATTTTAAGATGGAATAATGTTCGCCCATAGACAAGAAAAAGAGTCATGTTGTCCTCCATAACCCATTGATTCCTTTACTCCATAATATTGTCTCCTAGATTTATTTTCCATCACGTTGAATCATTTGTAAACCGTTTGATAACCCAGCATAATGATAACGTAATTTTTTATCGTATTGCATGCAATTCATCAAGGGGGATCAAATACTACGGGGTGGAACTTAATCTAGCTCATCCAAACACCCACCATGCTGTTATCATGGAAGAGTAGTTTCAAGTGTAGAAACCCTATTTGGAGTTATCTTTGTGGGGGGCCTTGTATTTTCCTTCTGCATGAGTTGTTGCTGTCATGCATGAACGTACGTAAAACACACATTTACGCTTGCAGAAGACATGCAAGAACATCAATTTTTTTCCAATAGTAGTAGTAATTAGTTATCGAATCAGGTCGCCTACCTCAGAAAATACAGAAAATTAATAAATTTTCTGACCAAAACAACTGAAATGTGCGAGCACCATATACAGAACAAACTAGTATTTAAGGTCTGGATATATTGGGAGGACAATGTTGCAGATTCTTCTTCTTCTTCTTCTTCTTCTTCTTCTTCTTCTTCTTCTTCTTCTTCTTCTTCTTCTTCAAACCTCTCATTTTAAACTAGCAATCATGTATGACGAGCAGTTGGAGGAAATTTTGAGATATGGGAGCCAATCAGATGGGAATGAGATCACACAAGCAGCCTCCTCCGGCAACCAAGATTCTCCTCCTAACCAGCAGCCCCCCAAAAAGAAGCCCTACCAACGCCACACCAAGCTCCAAATCCAGGAACTCGAAGCGTAAGTAGCTGCTAGATCCCACACACATACATGCAAACACAGATACGACGACATTTGCAGCATCCATCCATCCATCCATCCATCTCCAAATCCAGTAGGAAGTTAATTTGATGGGTTGGGTATTCTAATATTTTGCGTTAAAATGTTTTGTGAATTTCTTTCAGGTTCTTCAAAGCGTGTCCTCACCCTGAAGACAAGCAAAGGAAAGAATTGGCCCATAGACTGTCGTTGGAGTCTTTGCAAATCAAGTTTTGGTTCCAGAACAAGCGCACCCAACTGAAGGTAACTCCTTGAGAATCATTGTTTGCCCCACATTGGGACTCGGTCTGTTTCGCCAGTGCCTAATAAGATACTTGAGTTACTACCCTCATTGCCAATTGATTCTCAAGTTTCTTAACATGGTATTAGAGCCGTGTTCTGTCTGATCCGTCTGAATATGTTCCTGTCTATCTGTCAACATTGGGACTAAGTTTGCTTCGCCTGTGCCATATAAGATAGAATATGTTCCAGTCTATCTGTCAACATTGGGATTAAGTTTGCTTCGCCTGTGCCTAGTAAGATACTTGGGCTATCACCAGGATTAAAAAACCCCTCCCCTTTTTAACTACTATGATAATTGCTTTCATGTAACTGATCAATATATCCCTGCTTATTTCTCAAAAGATACTCTGGTATTAGCTAGCTGGGAAATGCTACATACTCGTACTTATTAACTCTTGTTTATGTCCCATGCAGGCTCAAAACGACCGTCATGAGAACTCTCAGTTAACTGCTGAGAACGAAAAGCTTCGCGCAGATAACATCAAGTACAGACAAGCACTCCTCACCAACACTACTACTTGTCTTACCTGTTGCCGTCCTCCTACAGCTATCATCAGTAATATGTCATTAGAAGAGCAGCAGCACCAGCAGCTGAGGATAGAAAACATCCGTCTCCGCAAAGAGGTAACATAACTCTGGATTCTCTCGTGTTCGATTGCTACTACTATTACCCAAAAAATAAAAAGGATGGGTTAATATCACAATGCTACTGTTTCGACGTCAAAACATGCTATTATATTGGATCATTCAATATTTAGTCTACTTCAATTAAGTGGATTTGTTACTATAATAATTACGAGAATCTATTATTTATTTTCAGCAGATTGACCTCCTTAGGTTGCTATATGGTCCTACTCAAGCGAACAAGCCTCTGATCATTGAGCTTGCGGTGTCTGCAATGGAGGAACTCATGGGAATGGCTCAAGCTGGGCAACCCTTATGGATGCCGTCAAAGCCTGACAACACCTCTACTACGGAGACTCTGAACCAAGATCAGTACTTGAGCACCTTCCCTCAATTAATAGGCCCGACACCTCTTGGGATGAAGTCAGAAGCTTCTCGCGACTCTGCAGTGGTCATCATGAGCCACATTAACCTCGTTCAGATTCTGATGGATGTCGTAAGATTCAGTTACTCTTTAGCATAGTTGTCGTATCAAGATTCAGATCACGAATTGAAATTTCACTTTACTGAATCTCAAATCGATTCGAATCGTGAATCGTACAGATTCGGTTAAATATTTTTAGATATATAATCCTTAAATATGTAGGCATATGTGAATAATACATTCATATCTCAACAAGTGAACACAAGTTTTCAAAAAATTACAGCCGTAACGAGTGATCATGAGCCTTATGCATCTACTCAAAAGATAAAATATGACAAAGATACAAGAAGGTACGCATGTAGAGCAAGTAACCATAAGATACCAAGATAACATAAAATAATAAGAAAACAATTAGCCTTAGTCTTGGCCTTAAAAAAGTGTACTAGCTATTTTGAAACAGACATGGGTAGCAAAACAGACATAAATAGAAAAAGTATGATTCCGTAGACTGAAGCTAACTAAGTTAGACCTTGCCCGCATCGATGATGAAATCGCTAAAAAATGTAGGATTCAGGCTCTTGAATCATCTGATTATTTTTGCTCCATTTAAGATTCAAAGAGGAATGCGTATCATTCATGGGTGAATCGAATCGTATAAATCAGACCGTGAATAGTAATATTTTGATAACTATGCTCTTTAGAAACTAAATTCAATGTTTGATAATTGGTCTAACCTTTCTAAGAGTAATCTAAGAGTAATATATCATATTTAGGATCAATGGATCAGTGTGTTTCCCGGCATTGTATCAACTGCTACAACCTTGGAAGTCCTATCAGCAGGAGTTGCGGGAACCTACAATGGAGCTCTTCAAGTGGTAATTGTCCACAACGTGTATTAACATTATCTTTTACCCGTTTCAGTCAATTAAATGGATCACTCATGCTAACTATTGTTCAGATGACAGCGGAGTTCCAAGTCCCTTCACCGCTCGTTCCAATCAGAGAGCACTACTTCGTCAGGTACTGTAAGCAGCATCCTAACGGGACTTGGGCAGTGGTAGACGTTTCGTTGCACAACTTGTGTCCCAACATCATCGCTGGAAGTTGTAGAAGATGTCCGTCTGGGTGTTTGATCCAAGAACTACCAAATGGGTACTGAAAGGTCGTAATCTTTCTTTCCCATTTAGCATCATACTACATTTTTTTCTCTACAGTTAGTACTAATTGTTTTGCTTCGATATCGTTTTCTAATTCAATAGGTTATATGGGTTGAACATGTTGAGGTGGATGATAGAGATGTCCATAGCCTTTACAAGCCGCTAGTTGATTCAGGTCTTGGGTTTGGAGCGAAAAGATGGGTTGTTACACTTGATAGACAGTGTGAGCGCCTAGCCAGCGCTTTATCCAGTAACATAACAGCAGGAGAATTTGGATGTAAGATCCTTTCTTTATCACCATAAAATTATTTGTTTTTTATGGTTTATGGTTTATCAGCATGACTATGAGGTATGGGTAATTTCTTTTGCACTGGCGTCAGTGCTTCCACAGCTCATACATGGGCAAAAATATCAGGTGGTTGCAACGATGTGAGAGTCATGATCAGAAAGAGTGTGGATGAGCCAGGGAAGCCTCCTGGCATCGTGTTAAGTGCTGCAACATCATTGTGGCTGCCTGTTCCACCTAAGAAAGTGTTCGATTTTCTCCGAGATAAGAACTCCCGAAGCCAGGTATTATTAAAATCAAATGATTTTTGGCTCACTTTATTGTCGAAATAGACCTTCGATGATGGAATAATTCTAAATTATGTCCATTCTACTCTGAACAGTGGGATATCCTCTCAAATGGTGGCACAGTTCAGGAAATGGTACGTATACCTAACGGTCGCGATCCAGGAAACTCGGTCTCTTTGTTACGAGTAAACGTGAGTTTTCTTAGTTAATTTATTATTATTATTTTTTTAAAAATTGGGGGTTCCGGCAAAAAATTGGGGGGTCAGATTATTATTATTCTATAATTTATATTCGGACTCATATAACCTCTTCCGTAAATTAATAAAAAGATTTGGTAATAAATTTTGACAGAGCTCAAACTCAAGCCAGAGCAACATGCTGATTCTACAAGAGAGTATCACAGATGCAACAGGCTCTTATGTGATATCTGCTCCAGTAGATATATTTGCCATGAATGTGGTATTAAGTGGGGAAAATCCTGATTACGTCTCCTTTCTGCCATCTGGCTTTGCCATACTTCCTGATGTTTGTTCTGGTGGTTCGCTACTAACAGTGGCGTTCCAGATCTTAGTGGATTCAGTTCCAACAGCAAAGCTGTCTCTGGGATCCGTGGCGACAGTGAATTCTTTGATTAAGTGCACTGTTGAGAGGATCCGAAGTTCTGTATGCAGTGACAATGAGTTTTAAGTTTTGGCTGGGGTAAGACTTTAAACCATTTGAAGTCCATATATGTATATAGGTATATATATATATATGTATATATATATGTATATATATATATATACACACACATATACATACATACATACACACGAAACCTCTGACGTTTATTCAACATCATTTAAATTGTACTGAACTTCAACCAACCTAGGGTAATTTCTTCATTTTTTTACAGAGTAATTCAAGAGAAGATAAGGAGAAATAAGCCGGTGTGGCAGAAGAGAAGAGGTTAAGACCGCACCTTAATCATCCTTGCCTTGTGGGGTTTGGCCAGCGCAGCATTAGAGGGCTGAATACCTGATTGAGAATTAGAGGTTGAAGAAGACCTGCTGATGTGAACTTAGTACTCTGAGCATTTAAATTTGTTAATTTCATTCTAGGAGAGTTCAATTATGTATGGAAATTTTAGAAATTCGCCGTCGTGTTCATTTAGAGCATCCTGTTGTCGAGGTATGTGAAACTTCAGCATTGCTAGAAAGCAATGTCGGTCTCTTTCCAGCAACTGTTGCAGCTTTTGAAATTGATCAGTCAAACATTTCCTTACCTGTTGCATGTGAAAAACTCTCAATCAATGGGATTTGAGTGTAAAAAAGTTGGCCAGTTCAAATCACCATAAAGTAGGGGTGTAACGGGGCCAGTTTGGTACGGTTTAGACTCATACCATAAACCAAACCGAATATACCGGTTTGGTGATTCACTAAATCAAACCAAACCCTGTGATATGAACATACCAAACCAAACTAAACCAAACCAAACCGCTCATATTCCACCCCGCTACTCTGTATTTACCACTCCCGAGTTTAGGTATAATTCCACCGCGCTACCATGTATTTTGGAAAAAGACACTCCGCACCTAATTAACGGAATATTCCGTGGTTAGTTAGCAACCTTCTGTTAGGTTCCGTTAGAAAATTGGGTGATTGGATTTTTTTGGACCGTATGTATTTTTTTATACTTTTTTTTTTGCCTCTTTTATCATCAAGAACATCAAGAACATCCACCAAAAATATCAACAACACCAAAACATCTCATTTTGAACCCAAAACATCAACAACACCAATAAACAAACTAATTTACCTCTATGGTGTCATGTTTTTTGTGTTGATGTTTTATCAAGAACGCGAAGAACACAAAGAGCACCAAACTAATAATTTCACTACACCAAAAACCACATATAACAACTTAAACAGAGTTTTTGAAGCCTAATCAGAATGGACTGATCCACCAACACATTAGATAAAAGATCAGCAGAAACAGGACATATGAGCAATGTTGCAATACCCATGAAACCCATAAAGTTGGTGTTATGACAAACCACCTCACGAACAATGAACAAATAAAGAAGAACACGAGTATTTTACGTGGTTCGCTAGCAAAATATTTGATAACTACCTCCACGGCCTTTGACTTACAATGTTTCTTAATCAAAGTTGGAAACAATGAGTTTAGCCGCCTTTGACCAATTCAAGGCACCAACAACAGCTGCTCCTCTTCTCGTAAACAAAGCTACGTCTTCTCCGCTCCCAATTGTCTCTCGTCACAGAGACTCACTGGACCCCCACCGGGTCCGACATGCCCCGAAGGGCTTCACTGGCTCAAGATGTTGAGCAATTCCAGACAATGCTGGAGCTTGCTCTCCGGAACCGGCTTGGTAAACATATCCGCGGGGTTGTCAGCAGTCCCTACCTTCATCACCTTGATCCTGCTCTCGTTTCTCAGAAAATGATACCTGACGTCGATATGCTTGGTCCTTTCATGATGAACCTGGTCTCTAGTCAAGCAAATCGCACTCAAGCTATCACAGTAGACTATCGCCTTATCTTGAAGTTTCCCTAGATCATTGACCATTCCCTTAAGCCAAATTGCCTCCTTTGCTGCTTCCGTTAGAGCCATATACTCCGCCTCCGTGGTGGACAAAGACACCGTCGGCTGTAGCGTCGCCTTCCAACTCACAACAGATGCTCCCACAGCAAATACGTAGCCTGTCATTGATCTTCTACTGTCAATATCCCGTGCATAGTCCGCATCCGAGAAACCAACTACCAAGATTTTTTCACGTGACCCATAGCATAGGACAATGTGTGACGTACCCTTAAGTTACCTGAATATACGCTTCACCGCCTGCGAATGGTCCCTACCCGGATGAGCCATAAAACGACTAACCACACTAACAGCGAATGCTATGTCCGGTCGAGTACAGACCATATCATACATGAGACTTCCAACTGCGCTAGCATATAGAACTTTGGACATGTACTCCTTCTCCTCCTCAGTCTGAACGGTGTACATTCCTAGCTTGCTGTTAGTTGCCATAGGAGTATCTATAGCTTTAGCTGATAACATCCCGAATCTTGCCAAGATCTTTTTGATGTATCCCTGCTGTGATAAGAAAAGCTTCTTCTTCTTCCTATCTATATTCCCAATATCTTCCGAGCAGCTCCCAGATCCTTCATCTTGAATTCCGCACTAAGGGACCTCTTCAGTTCTCTAATATCCTTGATATTTCGAGTTGCAATCAAAATCATCCACATATAGAACTAGGTAAATACGTGATCCACTATGCAACTCTTTGTGATACACGCATCAATCATACTCGCACTTTTGGTAACCAATCTTCAACATGAAGCTGTCAAACCTCTTATACCATTGCCTCGGCGACTGCTTAAGTCCGTAGAGAGATCTTTTCAGCTTGCACACGTGGTTCTCTCTTCCGGGAACTTGGAACCACTCCGGTTGGCTCATGTATATTTCCTCCTCCAACTCTCCGTGCAGGAAAGCTGTCTTGACATCCAATTGCTCAAGCTCTAGGTCGTGGTGTGCCACCAAAGCTAGTAACACCCGGATAGAAGTATGTCTGACCACCGGTGAGAAGATCTCGTTGTAGTCAACTCCTTCTTTCTGACTGAACCCTCTTGCAACTAGCCTTGCCTTATACTTGACGCCCTCTCCAGATGTAGTTCCTTCTTTTCTTCTGAAAACCCACTTGCAGCTGACTGTCTACCTTCCCGCTGGAAATTTAACAAGCTCCCAAGTCGAGTTTTTGCTAAGAGACTTCATCTCTTCTCCCATCGCGACAATCCATTGTGCTGACTCCGAACTAGATATAGCGGCCTTGTAGGAGGATGGCTCGTCCTCTACCTCTTCCGCTACCTGTAATGCATATCCCACCATACAGTCATCTCTGTATCTCGCTGGAGGCTTTATGACTCTCCTTGGTCTTCCTTCAGTAATACGTTGATGAACCGGTTCCTCTGGTGTAGACGCATCCTCACTATCAGACTCTTCTACTTTTGGCGGCGGTGTAAAGATTTCGGAATCCTTAGGATCAATATAATACGACTCTCCCTCCACCTTCTTCTTTGCATCCCCAAGCTCCACCTCCACGGAGTTTTTCAACGTATGAGACTCATTAAAGACTACACTTCTGCTAAGTATAATCTTGTTGTCTGCCCATATCTTACATCCCTTCACACCTGTTCCGAAACCCATGAATACTCCCTTCTTAGCTCTTGGTTCTAGTTTGTCATCATCAACGTGATAATAGGAAACACAACCAAGAACTCTCAAATCCGAGTAATCCACTGCATTACCGGACCAGACTTCCATTTGAATCTTGCATCCTATACCTGTGTGCGGGCTCTGATTTATGAGATAGGATGCCATGGAAACTGCCTCTCACCAGAAACCTCTAGAAAGTCTTGCATTCGAAAGCATGCACCTTGCTTTTGCTAAAACTGTCTGATTCATTCTCTCGGCTACACCGTTCTGCTGCGGTGTGTGCCGAACGGTGCGATGGCGTGCTATTCCCTGATCCTTGCAGAATTCATCAAAATCTGATGAACAGAACTCTAAGCCGTTGTCCGTGCGCAGCCTCTTCACCTTCTTTCCCACCTGATTCTCTACTAGTGCCTTCCACTCATTGAATCTTGCGAAGGCTTCAATCATGTGCTTCATCAAACTCTGATGAACAGAACTCTAAGTCATCCTGGAGTAGTCGTCTATGATGCTTAGGAAATACCTGTATCCTTTAATCGCCTCGACTCGAGATGGACCCCAGCAATCCGAATGGATATAATCAAGAGTACCTTTCGTTCTATGAACCGCCTTAGGGAACTTGCTACGCTGTAGCTTCCCATACATGCAGTGCTCACAAAACCCTAGGCTCTTGGGCGCATGCCCGGTGAGATACCCCTTCTTGTGAAGTTCCTGCATTCCACGTTAACTCATATGACCGAGCCTCATATGCCACATCTTGGTTAGATCAGCTTCCTTAATCTCGGCTGAGACAACTCCAGCAGAACCTGTGATCGTCGAACTTTGCAACATGTACAAAGTCCCATTCTTGACTCCCCTGAGAATCACCTTAGAACCCTTGCAGACTTGTAGATCTCACCTTCACCTTTGAAACTGTATCCCTTGTTGTCGAGTAGACTCAAGGAGATCAGATTCTTCTTAATATGTGATACATGCCTGACTTGCTCTAAAGTACATACCTTCCCTTCATTCGTCTTCAATCTAACTGAGCCGCTCCCAATCACCTTACAGACGGCTCCGTTTGCCATGTAAACAGACCCTCCATCTGTTTGGTTGTACGTCGAGAATAGCTCCCTGTTAGAGCAAATATGATAGGAAGCTCTGGAATCAAGGACCCACGCATCCCGAGGGTACGTGAAAACATCCGCCATTAGAACGTAATCATCCTCAGACGAGTTACCTTGTTCTGCTACGGCTGTGGATCCATTCTGCCCCTGTTGACCTCGTTTCGAGCAATCTCTCTTCCAGTGCCCCTTTTCTTTGCAAAAGGCACAGACATCCTTGGGTAACTTAGAACCTGAAAACTGCTTCTTCTTGTTCTTCTTACCCTTCTTGCTTTCCCCCGTTGTCATCATTCCGGATGCATGGTCCTCTATACTTATGCCTGCACCCTTATGGCGGAGTTCCCTAGCATGGAGCGCCGATCTCACCTCCTCTAGGGATAAGTCGTACTTGTTCACAATGAACGACAGAACGAAGTTCTCATATGATGGAGGTAACGAGATCAATAACAAAAGTGCAGCATCCTCATCCTCCACCTTCTCGCCAATATTACGCAAATCTAACAGAATTGTGTTCAATTGATCAAGATGGTCCTTGAGAGCCGTACCTTCGAGCATCCGCAGGGTGAAGAGCCTTTGCTTTAGCATCAACTTGCTAGAGAGACTCTTCGTCATGTAGATACTCTCCAACTTGAGCCAGAGCTTCGCTGCTTCCTTCTGATCTGCGATCTCGATGATCACGTCATCTGATAAGCACAGCATAATCGTTGCGTGTGCCTTCTCCTCCATCTCCTTGAACTGCGCTGATGCAACATTCATGCCTCCCTTGTCCGCGGTCAAAGGTGCCCACAAGCCTTGCGATTTGAGCAAAGCCTCCATCTTTATCTTCCACAGACTGATGCTGTTCCCTCTAGTGAACCTGTCGATCTTCAACATTGATCCGGACATGGTTCTTGGCGGATCTTGAACCCTAGTCGCGTGCTCCACCTAGATCGCAAAACCCTAGCTTTGATTTCACTAAGTTGTGAAACCCTAGCTTTGCTCCGCCTTGATCTTGATCTTTAAACACCGCCAACCTTGGCTCTGATACCAGTTTGTTATGACAAACCACCTCACGAACAATGAACGAATAAAGAAGAACACGAGTATTTTACGTGGTTCGCTAGTAAAATATTTGCTAACTACCTCCACGGCCTTTGACTTACAATGTTTCTTAATCAAAGTTGGAAACAATGAGTTTAGCCGCCTTTGACCAATTCAAGGCACCAACTCAACAGTTGTAGCGTCCGAACTGTCTTCCTCAGAATCTCGAAGGCACTGCTTGATTGAAATCGGTGATCAGAACGAGACCCATCAACGAATGTTTCCAATTAGAAATTTTGAACTTCTGGGTCGTCATCCTTCTCCTTTGAGGGACTAATCTCACTAGAGATTTCCATCTACCACCTCAAAATCTCACAAATTAGAAAAAACCCAATTGCATAACACAAACAGACAGACAGACAAACAAACCCCTAATCCACTAAACCCAGACAAACAAACCCCTCCTAATCAGAGACACCAACCACTTCCGAACAAGCTGCAACAGCAGCGCTGAGCACCTAGTAGTCACGTCGGTCCGACGAATTCGACAAGACCCCTCGCCAGCCTCATTCCCGTTCGCTCGCTGCTCTGCAAACATCGAACACATATCCAATACTGCAGAAGAGGCATAGGGAGGAAGCTATTGCAGAGAAAGAAGATGAAAGGCAAACATCGAACACATATCCTCTCCTCTCCTTCTTGGGCCACTTCACAGACAATGAAGACGAAGCCCTCGATCTACTCGTCGACTGTTCTGGGTTCGCTTTCGAAGGTGATTTCGCTATGAAGTGGCCGATTTCGGACTTGCAACCGGTGCATCGAATTTTGAGCCTCCTATTGGAAGTCGACGCCGTTGCGGGGGACGACGGCCCCAGCAACAACAACGGTGATTTTGGAGGTGGATTCAGATATATATATATATATATATATATATATATATATATATATATATATATATATATATATATATATATATATAGAGAGAGAGAGAGAGAGAGAGAGAGAGAGAGAGAGAGAGAGAGAGAGAGAGAGGGGGGGGGAGAAGAGGAAAAATGGCCGGCGACTGGTTTATCAGCATGGGGAAGAGAGAAAGAGGGGGAAGAGAGAGAGAGAGAAATTAGGGTTAGAATTGAATGAGAGATGGGTTAGGGTAATATAGGGGTAATTTTGGAACATTTTAGGGATACAATTATCTTTTTGTCCGTAAAGTTGGTCAACCGTTAGCCTCCATCAAAAAGAAGTGCACAGTGTCTTTTTCCAAAACACAGGGTAGCGGGATGGAATTATGCCTAATCTGAGGGGTGGTAACTGTCTTTTACCCTTGTTCATTTCATCATAGGACAGTTAATAATGTAAGGGATTTTAGAAACTCACCTCCGCAACATTTGTTAGAAAGGAATGCCGATCTCTTTCCAGTAACAGCTAAGATGCAATAGACAAGTGTAATACATCAATCACAAAACTTACATGAGCAGATTTCACTGGAATTTAAGAAGCAACTTTCAATAGCAAAGTATCGAAAGCCTATGGAACACAGTTGTGAGTGGTAACATATTAATAAAGATCTATACTTCAGTAATCTCACCATATGGCCTGCCATAGCCATAATAACGAAAATCAACTGCCACTGGCTCTCTTAACTTCTCGCTGGTTGCATTGAGTACCGTGCTTTACAGAATCCAGGAAAGAAACAAGTTAAGAAGATTGTTAGCTCTTGCTCACCACTAGAGTATCACCCGTGCCCGAGGTCACTACTTCGAAACAAATGAACATGTCAATATATATTATTGTCTAGGCAACATGTCAAAATATTAATATTAATAGAATTGAGGGGTAAAATATGGAGATAAAGTGAGCAACCTACCTAAGAAATTCAAAACATTCAAATGACTGAAATGGTAGGCCACCCTAAAATGTCAGAGAATGTGAGATAATAAAGGCAGCTATAACAAATTTAGAACCGTAGATCTAAAAAGAATCTAAGGGTGCAAATGATGGACACACCTCTCCTTTGAACAGTAACCATTGAATATTGAATTGTAAATGGGCGGCTGTGATTTCATCTTACAAAAACCATCCAATGACCCTCGTGAAGACAACAAATTAAAATGAAATAGTAAAACCCCGTCTTGATTTCATATATAGATATAACAGATTCAGAACCGTAGATCAAAAAAGAATGTAAGGGTGCAAATGATGGACACACCCCTCCTATGAACAATAAAACCCCTTTATGTTTTAGTATATAGATTTCCAGTGAAGGGCTCCCTCTTTACTGCCTTTAACGGACCCAGAGGAATAGTAGAATAGAAGCCTTTACAAGGCTGTGGCTTTAATGGAGCCAGAGGAAAATGGTCCATTGGAGGTTGACTGCACCTATTTAATTTTGTTGTACAAACGATCTCGAAATCCAAAGGTAACATCTGGTTTTAATTTTACCATAATGGCATAAGGCTAGATCTCCGGGTCTAATGTTCAAAAAATTACCAAATGATAGATACAATTTCTTCTGTTATACATCACGTCTCAGACAACGCACGCCATTGATGTGCTGCAGAGAAATTTACAAAATCAAAGGCAAAAAAAGAACAAAAAACAAAAAAACAAAAAAACAAAAAACATAATGAAAGAAAAATAACAAAAAAAAAAAAACACGGCGGAATAATGCGGAATAATATTTTGGTTGAATGACTGTTTTATCCCGAATGACCAATTTTCTACATTAAATGGCTTAATGGCACATATCTACTTTACAAATCCAGATTGTGTTACAGACTTACAGTACCTCCATGGCTCCATCCCATACTACAGTAGTACAGCCATGGACACCAAGTTATCAAACCGGATCTTTTTCTTTTCTCACTATTTCCTGCTCAATCTCCCTTTCTGTTAATCTCAAATCAAAATTGAAAACAACCACAAACCTTAACAGAACCCCAGTGAAGACCCTGTAAATCAAAAACGAAAGCAAACAACATATTATCTGACTCAGCAAACACCAATCAGGAAACACAGAAACAGAAACAATTTTCACTTTTGTTTAAGATGACAAATTTTGGACAAGCCTAATCTATGTTTCATGTGACAATCTAGGATGCAAATTTAAAGTTTTCCTATATCTGTCGAGGCATTCATCTTCATTTGAGCCACCAAATGAAACATATACCTCCACTACAGGCTCTTCACTATGATTCAGAGTCTAGGAAGGGAAAAACATGGCGGAATATTATTTTTATCCTCGAAAGTGGGGAGGAATTAATTAGATCCATATCGGTCTTAATAATGACCAATCATAGTTTACATTTACACAAGAACTATGCTTACAGAACATTTATGCTTTGGTCACGTCACTAATGTTTTCAGAGTTTTATAATTTGTTCAGCAACTCCAGTGACCACTAGCTTAAACCACCGTAGTAATAATAAGCAAAAGTATGAGATTATATAAATAACTAATACTTGCAAGATATAAAGTGGTAACCTAACTGTACAATTTACAACTTCCTATAAGCAGCATCATGCAACTTTGAGATGAAGAATTTAAACAGTATACATGCAATTCTGATAAGGGAAAAAGTTTTTTTTTTTTTTTTTTTTTTTTCTACGACTTGGGAACCCACACCAGAAATGGTAAACCAGCCTGTGTAAGTCCTAGCTTAAAGCTCGCAGTTTTAGCAGGCCAAGAGGCAATTCCTTAAATCTCCCCCAAGTTTCGAACTCAACACTTTCGGCAATAGCTCAAAGACTTGATAAGCATGCATGTCCGACCAACTCAACTGCAACCCGAATGACGAGAAAGGATTTATCAACACTGCATGTGGTGTTTGTGTAGGTTTAGGCATGATAGTGATGGAAAAGCTTTTGAACCACAAGTGAAGAAAGGGAGAGAGGTGGGCTCACAATATGAGAAGACGTAATTGTCTTTTAAGCTTTCAAGTCAACTTCAAAGAATCATTATCGACACTGCAGCCATGTATAGTTGTGTGAGCTTGGAGCCTTCAAAATCAGGAAGTCCAAATTTAAGGCCATAAGAGTAGCCCAATATCATTACTGTTAGCATTCATGTTACAAATATCAGCCACTTTTGGATAATACGGACATCAGATTATTGGATTATAGGCTATTGGAACAAGGTAGCGAGAATATAAGATTATTGGATTATCTTGTCTAATATTCTCGTTATCCAAACAGGGTGATCTTGTCTGAACAACATGACACGCAGGTTTCACTTTGTCAAAGGTCTTTATTACTACAGCATCAAACTTCCAAGCCGAAATGCCCAGCCAATGTAGCCCAGAACTGCTTAATAAGCACCAAGAAAGAAGGTGTAAATCAGCATTATTCTTAATCCACGCTCTCTTTATATTCAGTGCCAGTGTACTTATTCAGATCGGTTAAGCCTTGCTCTCCTACTTGTATGTTCTCTATATAAGTTTTCAAGCAAGAAAAACTTATATATTTGAGTTCATAAACACGAAGCATCCATAAACCAGAAGAGGTGCATGTGTGTTATCTTCGCACAATTGAACTCGTACAGCGTACTAGCTGTCGCAGTGGCAATTTTGCTTTTCAAATAATCCACTCCTGCCATAGATTTGTTTGTCTCCCCTGTTATTTCATAAGATATTTTCAATAGGGGAGATCAAGATGATGAAAATATATAGTGCGTTCGTTCACTTGTTCTGAGGTTCTTCAATTCTGCAGAAAATAGGACGTAAATGTGATTATTTTCCTTCCCCAAAATTTCTACTACAAACATAATATACAAAAAATACGGTATGTTCAACCCAAGAAAAACTCACTGTTTTATAGAAAGAAGAAAATTCCGAAGATCAGAAAACGCTCGTAGAAATAGATGAGACAAATAGGGCTACGTAAGGCACCACTATATGTGGGAACGATGAAGAGGGGGTGGGGAGTGCGGCATGGGATGTCACAATGATCTTTATTGTAATGCAATTCATCAAGGGGGATCAAGTTCTACGGAGTGGTATACATAATGTTCAATCTTTAGTATTCCTGTTTGTATGGGAGACATATATCATGCGTCCCAGCTCCTTTCACATGGTTGTCAGGGCTCCTTTCAATGTTTTTTTTTTCAAGACGTGCAGCTTGTGACAATTGACAACTTGTCATCAGGTGTTTGATGCAGGAAGAATTTTGAAAGAATATCTGACAGCTTCAGAAAAGCAGTTTCGGTCAAAACGCAGAATCATGGGCAGAATTGAAGGATGTCGGATTCGGGCAAAATCATACATTTTTTGAGTGAAAACGATGTTATAAAAAGAACCCGTGATAAATCACGGGCACCGCTCTGATTTGGTCAAATTCGGTCATTTAAATGTCAAATCGCCAGTTTTCTATTTTCAGTCATTTGTTTCATTAATTAGGATGCTAATTTTAACCCAATTTGGGTGGATCTTTTTGATGAATTTTTTATTAGGTTAGAATTATTATTAGCATTAATTTTAGGATTTTTATCATATTTGATAATTAGACTTTTTAGCTATTTATACCTGGCTTGTGGGTAAATTTCTGGGTAGACTTTGATATTATTTTTATTCTGAATTCTAGAGAGTTTTGTGCCCTAGTTTCTTTGCCTTTTCATTGTTGATTGCGCTGTGAACCCTCGCTTGGTGTTTTATCTGGCGTTAGTTTGGTATCAGAGCAAGTTCGACTTGGGAGGAAGATCATCATCAACGATGGTGCGTGGACGTCCTGGCGGCTGCGGGCAGGTTCCGGCTGAGGAAGCCCCCCAACGGGATTGTAACGTCCAAGACGTTATGATGATACAAGATATGTAAGGGCAGATTGCATACCTAACTCATAGCCTTGCGGTGCGGTATTTGCGGCGACAAGTTGCAGATTTAACTCGACACTTAGCGGCACGGGAGTTTCAAGTATTGCAAGGCCTTTGATCACGACTCGCAGCCCGCGTTCGAGATCCGCTACGACGGTGATTCTGGTGGTCGGAACGAGCGTTATGGAGGAGCGAGTTTCAAGAATTATGTACCAAATTATTCGGTTATGTCACAATGCGGTGACTGTTTTAATTTTCCTGACGAAAAAGAAGAACCAATTGTTGAGGAGTTCAAGTATAATTTCTATGAGGCAATTTTTGTTGAGATTAGTTCATCTTCAAGTGAATGCGTTGTTGATTGGTCTAAGCCTCCAATTTATGACGACTATGGAGATGATGATGAAGAGTTGATTGTGGAAGATGACGAGTATACCTCGGATTTTCCGATTCGGTATGAGGTAATTTTAGATTCGTGTCCAGTAATTTCTCAATCAATTAATTCTTATCAAGTTGGAGAAGAAGATGGAGTTGAAGAGGTTAGAATTGAATTAGATAAGTCTTTGATTTTTCCAATCAAGCCGCCTTCGTTTTATTGTGATCCATTCTTGGTGGAGCGTTTTGTTCAAGTGCCTATATTAAACTCGAGGACGAGTTCTTTTGAAGAATGAGTGACTGATTGATAACGCCCAAATAGGGGTTATCTTTTAGCCTGAACTCACGTGCCTTTGTGTCGGAAAGCCGTGTTTTAGCCAGAATTCACCCTCAAAAAGCCTCGGTTTTAAGAACGAGATGTTTATTTGCTCTTCGTAAATTTCTGCGTATTTCACGCATTCGAGATATGATCGCGGGTTTGTTCATGTTGTCTTTACAAGAACAGGTTCGGAAAGTGCATTGGGATGCGTGCCGAGACAGAACCAGGTTCGCCTCGGGAAACGTTCAGAAAATGCTCGGAGCAGGATTTGTCCGAGACTGGTACAAGGGAGAGCGGAATGGAAAACGGAAAGACCGGAGGAAAAAACGAGTAGTGAGTACCGACTGAGGAAGCTGAAAACGCCAAACCGAGAATCATCGGGATGCGCTCGGTTGACAATGTCTTGAGCTTGACTTGGAATTTTGAAGTGAAACCAGGGGAAAAAGAACGGAGACGTCAAGGGCTTTCCGAAAACAGGTTATAATGCTGAAACGGAGTCCGGCCGAAAAACCGACTCCCGTCAAGTGTGGGTCCCAGATAGGGCACGTCCGAGTAAGGAGTCTCGGTTTCCGGTGTATGGAATCACGGTCAACTGTTTCATGTTCGTGACGATTTCTGGGACAGTTTTGGCCTAGGGGTATTTTGGTCATTTTGGCACCGGGCCCGGGTTTTCGGAATCGAGTTCAGATTTTGTCTCCCAAATTCAGTCAGCAGTTTTCCTATGGCCAGAGTCAGGATTGGGCAGAATTTGGAGCGGTTTTGGCCCAGGGGTATTTTGGTAATTTTGACAAGTTTCGGGTCAAAACGCAAGACGGGAATACGGGAAAGCATGAAGACACCAAGGAAGGCAAATTGGAGATATCAGGCAGAATTGTGGAACCCAGGAGACCCAACCGGGCCCAGCAGAGGATCAAGCCGGGCCAGGGCAACCCCCTGCCTGCGTATATACGCAGGGGCCGCGTATATACGCAGGGGCCGCGTATATACGCAGCTGTTGCGTATATACGCAAGCAGGAGGTGGGGGATGATGATTTTGTGGGCCCTGGTTTCGTATATACGCAACCCTTGCGTATATACGCAGCCAGGTTGACTTTTTTCCCGAGTCGGTCACTACTAGAAAAATGGCCTTTGGCCATGCTAAAGTTAACCACACGTAACTAATGTTGCAAAAAGTACTATTAACCACAGTAAATAACTGTGGTTAATTAATTTTACCACTGCCACGGTTAGTAGAAAAGTCCCGTGGCGAATTTATCCTTTAACCACGTTAATTTATTTTCCGTAGTAATTTCATCCCGTAACCGAGTTTGCCACTGTTCTTAACTGTGGCTATTGGAATTACTTAACAAAAAATACCCTCGGACCATCAAATTTCTAACCCCGACTCAAAAGTTGTAGGCGGTTCCTTTTCCCAGAGCCCTCGTCCCTCTATCGTCAAAATTTTCCTTCTCATTGATTCCATGCGCAAACAAACTTCAATCAATCTAGCTACTCTACAGGTTCAATCGATCGACCGTCGCGTGGGTGAAGTAGCAATTCTGGTATTCTGTTGTCGCCTCTAGTCCTATAGGTATGGCTCCATTCAAACCCTCCCTTCCAGCCACGTCTTATCCTTGTGTGAAGGATTTTTTTTGCGGTAGTTGTGAGATCTGCAGTTGATTTATGCCCCGTTCCCGTTTGACGGTTTTTCCTCTACTTATAGCTCAAAACTTTTATTTACCCATTTGTATTGCACATCAAATATGACGTTCATCTCCTCTTCTGTCTCTCTCCCTCCCTCTCCGATATCAGTAATTGGTACAATTTTCTAGGGTTTATAATATGTGTCAGTTGACAATGGTTGGATCCTCATTTGGATTGCTTTTTTGGATCTTCAGGGACAAAGAAATTGAATCAACAATTTTGCTTGGAACTTTAATTAGGTAAGTTCAAGTCTGATGGGTATTTTTGACTGGCAATGCAGGATTGATAACTGAAGTTGGATAGGTTTCTAAGAATATGTTAGAATATTTACATACAGGCTTCTAAGTATGGCTGATTAGTTCATGGTTTTTGTGATTGTTTTTGTTAATTTGTTTCTTTTTTTTGGGGACGACATTTTCTTGAAAGGAGCAGTTTGCTTTTGTCTTCATTTTGTAGCATCCGCCTGAGGTTCTAATAGCATAGACCCCCTAAGCTCTTCTTTATGTTGCATCCACCGGATGTTGTATTGGCAGAGACGCCCTGAGGAGTGTTGAAAGTTTTATCAACTTACTATAGTTACTTGGTAGCTCAACTAGAATATCGTGTCTGCACGTTCTACTAGCATGAAGGTTTCCTGTTTTGAATGATAGAAGTGGCCGATGTTCCGATGTACACTGGGTTTCGAACTTCAAGTGTAAATTAACTTATGAAAAGAATGAGAGTAAATTAGTTGTGTCTTCCTTGTTTAATCATCTCCCCTTTTCCCGAGATATTAACCTATTCCCTGAGATATTAACCTCTTCCTTGAGATATTAACCTTTTCCAGTGGCATAGATTTAGCGCACACACACATAATTTCAAGTTAAATGTATAAATTTGTTAGCATGGATGTTACCAAGAATATTGGTAATTGATTTTTAGGGAAAATATGACATTATTATAATTCTTATATGAGGTTATTTCAATTTAGGTGGGACTGGGCAGGTTTCTTTTGTCTTCTTTCTGTATCACCCACCTGAGTATCTAGATCCCCTAAGCTCTTTTTTATGTTGCATCCACCTGATGTTCTATTGGCAGAGACGCCCAGAGGAGTGTTCGTCAGTCTTACGTTGTTACTGCTTGAGCCATTTGCCTGCATGTTTCTACTTAAGTTGTTTGCCTGCATGCTAATGACTATAAGCTTGTCCTTCCACTCCACAAGTCTTAGATAATGATCTGTATATCAGCAGATAACTGGATCTTGGAGTAACAATGGTAAGATGAATGGACAATATCTAACCTTAGTAATAACTGAAGTGGTGAAATTTTCCAAAACTTTAAAACTTGTGAAGGCACCCGTTCTGCAACTCTCCTCTGTCTCTGTAACTCGTCCCCAAATTAGACTCTCACTCTACGTCTTCAACTTCTACCAACTGTAGGTACTCTCTCTCACAAGCTCACTTCTATCTCTAATTGATGTGATTATACTCTATTGATCATATCTGCAACATAACTTTTTAATGGAGCTCACGATGCAGAGGGTCTCTTCTGAATCAACCCACAGGATACCTGGAGATAAATTATTCATATCCATCTCTGTTCATCAAGCTGATTGAGAAATTTCTTACATAATCAAGGCCACATACAAGTTGAAGGAAGCCAATGAGCCAAAATATCAACTATCAAGTACAGGGACGATCTGGCCAGCCTACAATGAAGCTCACCTAACGGTTATAGTAAGTTATTTTATCCTTCATAATTCACCGCCACCCAAAATGAATGATTCACTTAGTTCACTTTCGTGGAAATCAAATTATATCTCTTAGTGTATGCTGCGTAGCTCGGCTCCATGATGTATATCCTTTGCTTAGTTCTTTTTACTTTCATGTCTTGATCACATTAGATTTGTCTGCATTTTATTGTCTCGATCCTCAAATTGCACTCTCCAAGTTTTTTTATTATCTGCGTTCATACTTAAAATGTGGTCTCTTGATTGGCACTGGAATCTATTAATATTCCTACAAGGCTGAATAATGTCCTAGCTTAATTTCCTAACTAAGGAAAGACCTGTGATGGAGCAGGTCTCCCAACCCACAACTATATGGGTTACATTGATGACGCCAATGATCCTTTCATGTTAAAATTTTATTCTACTCATTTCCATATCTTAAGAGTATTTAGTCGGGCAAACTAAATGGATTCTGAGTTATAGAAAGAACATCTTTTTCCATATGTTGTAGCTTGAAAATCCAGCCATTGTTGTGGATGGAGTGAATTGTTTTGTTTATATAATTCAATGTGTTAGTGTTTCTAACAGTTGGATATTTGAAAGAAATGTGTTAAATTTGATTTTTCATCATAAACTTATGAATTTGGGATGCTCAGTGCAAACAAGCACATATTCCTAACTTTTTTTGGCTAAAAGCTGAAGCATTTCCTTAAAAGAGATTCAATAGCTATAATATCATGGTAGATAAATGAGCTTGATCAATACTTCTCGTGGACTAATTTTTCTGATGAACCCATGACTGTTTCAGCAAATTTATATTGAGGTTTCGATATTTTGTGGTGCAAAGTTGATACTATAAAGTAGGCTGTGGTCTTGGAGTTGTCAATCTTGATCAGGGATCTTCATGTCATGGGGATTTTTTCTGTGCATGTGCCTCATGGTTGTAATCCTCTCATCCTAGAAGGCATGGCTATCACAAGATCAATTTTGATTGCATCAGAAAGAGGCTACAGAAAGATCCAATTCAGCTCAGACTCAAAGATCTCAATTGACAATCTCAAACAAGTCTAGGTGCATGTCTACCATTTCTCAAGTTATTTTAGAATGTAAGCACCTGTTGTCTTCATTTCCCCCCTTCTTGAGTAGGGATTCAAATTGGGAAGCTCATTTATGTGCAAAAAGAGCTTTATCCCTGTTGTAATCTTGGTCTTGGACCTCTTTTCTGAATGACATAAGACTTTTACTGAAATGCTGCAACATTGATAAAAAAGATTCGTACCGACTATTTTAAATGTTTATTTCAAGGATCATATCTGCTGTGACGTTCAATTTTGTTCTTTCTTTCTAGTTCCTCTTGCAATACGCCCACTAGTGCTCGTATACAGAGAAGTAGAGTTGTGACAGTACATGTCTTAGCAATTGGAGAGTCATGTGGCTAAATATGGTGTTTAAAGTCTCAATTAGCCACGGGAATTTTTTTGTCGCAAAGTCAATCAAATCTGGCACAAAAAATGAATTTGCCACGGGTAACAACCGTGGTGCAAAGAAATACTAGCCACGGTAATTGAAAATGTGTGGTTAAATGGTGGAGACTAATTAGCCACGGGAGATACCGTGGGAAAATATTCGCCACGGCTGTTACCCGTGGCCAATCTGAAAAACCACGCCACTTTTAGCCACGGTCGCTTACCGTGGCATCTCCCGTGGCTAATACTTTTGGCCACGGGTATTGAGTTTTTAGCCACATGAGTTGCCCGTGGCAAAAGGCCGTTTTTCTGGTAGTGGGTGGACCGATGGCAGTTTTCGTAAATTCTGGCGCAAGCGTTTCGGGAAAAACAACACTATTTAAAGACTCGTCCAGACTCGTTTTGAGACACAATAGACAATACACACAACACATCCACGGAGAGGTCGGAGCATCACCGGAGAGCACGGAAACGTGAATCCAGATTCAAGACACCCGTTTGCTTTTCCTCTCTCTCATTCAAAAACTGTGTTATTAATGTTATGAATTTCAGTAGCTAAACTTTTACCTAGGTTCTCGGTGAACCTGGGGTTTCGTTTTCAGAGATTAGTTCTACATTTTGACTATGAATTATTCATAATTGTACTATCTTAATTCAGCAGTTTTTATCAGCTATTCTGTCTTTGATTATTATTGTTTATGCATGAATGGAGTCGCGAACCAGAATTTCTACAGACTCGAGCCTTTAGGTGAAAACTTCAGGTTAGGGTTAGGACGAGAAGACAGAATTTAGCACCTTACCCCGATGGGCCGACTAGCTAAGGGGATTTAGGACTAGCCTGAAATCGTTGAGAACAACTGTTAGAGAATCTGACCCGGGCCATCAGGACAGGTTAGAAACCCTAGTAGCCTTAGAATGAGACTGAAGATTTAGGCAGCTTAACAGGAATCCGACAGTCTACTGGATTGTGATAACGTGCAGGAAAAGAAAAGATACTGCACAATTGGTACGTGGCACGGATAACGAGACTGCTGTGTGTTTTCATGTCAAACAAAGAACGAAAATCTAAAGAACCCTAGGGGATCCCGGGACCTAGTATCTCAAACCCTAGTTTTACAACCTTAAGATTATTCAGAAAATTCCCACAAAAAGATTTACGTTTCAGTTAATTAATTTCAGTACTTAGTTAGCAAGAAAATTCTCAAAATATTCCTCCTTTTTACACTCTGTTCGTTAAAACTGATTACTAGAAAAATCTACAAAGTCCCTATGGGGTCAATAATCCGAGTTGAAAATACTCTCTATATTACTTGATTCGTATACTTGCGAATAGCACGCTAAAAAGCGCATCAAGTTTTTGGCACCGTTGCCGGGGACTTTTTAGGTTCCTGAGCACGTGCTTGGATTTCTGGTGCGACCTGGGTTCCTTTGATTGCGCGATCACCCCAGTGTTGTCACAATACAACTCAACTGGATCCGCAATGCTAGGAACCACACCAAGTTTAGAAACAAACTTTCTGATCCAAACAGCTTCCTTTGCTGCGCCATTTGCAGCAATGTACTCAGCCTCTGTTGTAGAATCAGCCACCGTATCTTGCTTGGAACTCTTCCAGCTCACCGCTGCTCCATTCAGGCAAAACACATATCCCGACTGTGATCTAAAGTCATCTATGTCGGTTTGGAAGCTTGCATCAGTGTAACCCCTTACACGCAACTCTTCCTCACCGCCAAATATCAAGAAGGCATCCTTAGTTCTTCTCAAGTACTTTAGGATGTTTTTGACTGCAATCCAATGACTCTCACCTGGATTGGATTGGTATTTGCTTGTCATACTCAAGGCATATGACACATCTGGTCTAGTGCATAACATGGCGTACATGATAGATCCTATGGCCGAGGCATAGGGAATTATACTCATGTGTTCCTTCTCAATCTCATTGGAAAGACAACCACTCTTCGAAAGAGTGATTCCGTGGGACATGGGCAAGAATCCCTTCTTGGAATCTTGCATGTTGAACTGTTTCAACACCTTGTCAATATATGTACTTTGACTTAGGCCTAGCAGTCTCTTAGATCTATCTCTATAGATCTTTATGCCGAGTATATAGGCTGCTTCCCCTAAGTCCTTCATTGAGAAACACTTCCCTAGCCAATCTTTAACAGATTGCAGCATGGGAACGTCGTTTCCAATGAGTAGTATGTCGTCCACATACAAGACCAGAAAAGCTACAGAGCTCCCACTAACCTTCTTGTAGAAGCAAGACTCATCTTCGTTTCTGATGAAGCCAAACTCTTTGACTACTTCATCAAAACCTCGATTCCAACTCCTAGAAGCTTGCTTCAATCCATAAATGGATCGTTGCAGCTTACAGACTTTGTTGGCTTGCTTTGGATCCTCAAAACCCTTTGGATGTATCATATACACGTCCTCGAGGAGATTCCTATAAAGGAATGTTGTTTTGACATCCATATGCCAAATCTCATAGTCATGGTATGCTGCAATCGCAAGTAGGATTCGGATGGATTTGGTCATAGCGACTGGTGAAAAGGTTTCATCATAGTCAATACCATGATCTGTCTGAATCCTTTAGCCACCAATCGGCTCTTATAGGTAATCACATTACCATCCATGTCGATCTTCTTCTTGAAGACCCACTTGCACCCTATGGGCCGCGCCCCTTTGGGTGGTTCCACCAAAGTCCATACTTTATTGGTATACATGGATTCCATCTCGGATCTCATGGCTTCTAGCCACTTCTGAGAGTATGGGCCCTTCATGGCCTCTTCATAGGTTGTAGGCTCATCATCTATGAGCATCGTGTCACCATAATAGGTTACGATAAGTCCATACCTCTCGGGTTCCTGGCGCACTCTACTAGATCTACGAAACTCTTGTGTTACCTGAACAGGTTGCTCCACAACCGCTTGTGGTTCCTGTTCATGTTCCATAATCGGTTCAGTGATTTGTGGTTCTTGAACCTCTTCAAGTTCTACAGTCCTCCCACTTGCTTCTTTAGAGACAAACTCTCTTTCTAGAAACACGCCGGTCCGAGCAACAAACAATTTGTTCTCGGTTGGATTGTAGAAGTAGTAACCCTTAGTTTCCTTAGGGTACCCCACAAATTTACACTTATCTGATTTTGGCCCTAGCTTGTCTGATTGTAAACGTTTTACATAGACATCGCAGCCCCAAATCCTCATGAACGACAGTGTGGGACGCCTCCCACTCCACATCTCATATGGTGTCTTCATGACTGATTTGGATGGAACACGGTTAATGTTGAAAGCTGCACTTAATAGAGCGTGGCCCCAAAACGATAATGGAAGATCGATTTGACACATCATAGATCGTACCATATCCAATAAGGTTCGATTCCTCCTCTCAGACACGCCATTCTATTGTGGCGTTCCGGGTGGAGTGAGTTGGGACACGATCCCACACTCTCTAAGATAGTCGTCAAACTCTTGGCTCAAGTATTCTCCTCCACGATCTGATCGTAGAGCCTTGATACTTTTGCCAAGTTGCTTTTCTACTTCATTCTTGAATTCTTTGAACACTTCAAAGGATTCGGATTTGACCCTCATGAGGTACACAAATCCATATCTACTGTAATCATCAGTAAATGTAATGAAGTAGACATAACCACCCCTGGCAGGCGTGGCAAATGGTCCACACACATCATTATGTATGAGCGCCAATTGCTCACTAGTCCTCTCACCTTGTTTATTGAAAGGGGAATTTTTCATTTTTTCCAATAAACAAGCCTCACATGTCTCATATGATTCAAAATCAAATGAGTCTAGTAGTCCATCCTTATGGAGTCTAGAAACACGTTTCTCGTTTATGTGGCCTAAACGACAATGCCATAAATAAGCAGGATTTAAATCATTTATTTTAATCCGCTTGGTATTAATGTTGTAGACAGGATTGCTTAGATCAAGGACATACAGTCCATTAAATAATCGCGCACTAAAATAGTGAATATTATTCAAAAAAAAAGAAACAAAAATTGTTCTTTATTGAAATAATAAAACCATCCTTGTCCAAACAAGAAACAGAAATAATGTTTCTGCACATAGCAGGATCAAAATAGCAATTATTTAATTCTAAAACTAATCCTTACGGCAGAGATAGCTCGCACACGCCTACGGCTAACGCAACAACTTTTGCTCCATTCCCAACGCGCAGATCTATCTCCCCTTTAGCCAATCATCTACTTCTCTTTAGATTCTGCACATTTCGACAAATGTGAGATTTACATCCAGTATCTAATACCCATGATGTAGAGACAGTTAAATTGACATCTACAACAAAAATATCTGGTGGTGGTGGCATCACTATTCCAAGCCTCTTATCCTCCAGATATTTTGGGCAGTTCCTCCTCCAGTGTCCAGGCTGACTGCAGTAGTGACACTCACGTTTAGTCACACCTTTGGCAATGCCACCAACAGGCTTCAGGGCAGGTTCCTTGGACTTGGCAACTGACTTGCCTTTGCCCTTGGAGGATGAGGCAAATCTTTTGCCCTTTCCTTTCTGCACCATCATAATGGCCTTGCCCTTACCCTTGTTGATGCTCTGTTCAGCTGTCCTCAACATATTGAGTAAATCTGGCAGTGGTTTCACGATCTCGTTCATGTTATAGTTCATGATGAACTGTCCATAACTCTCGGGCAACGATTGCAACACGAGATCGGCTGCCAACTCTTGGCCGACCGGGAACCCTTGTCGGGCGAGATTCTCCAAGTACCCGATCATACGGAGTACATGGGGTCCCACCGGGTTCCCTTCTGCCAGATGACACTTGAACAGTGCCTTAGAGACCTCATACCTCTCAACCCTTGCCTGCTCTTGGAAGAGCTGCTTCAGATGCTCGATCATATCGACAACATTCATGTTTTCGTGTTGCTTCTGAAGCTTAGAAGTCATGGTGCATAGCATAAGGCAGGCCGCATCATTAGCTTCATCAACACGCTTTTGATACGCCTTTAGGGCAGCAGGTGTTTGGTTCTCTGGACCTGCTGGAACTTGCTGCTATATTGCGTACAGTTTCTTCTCTTGCTTGAGAACGATTCTCAAGTTTCTGTACCAATCAAGGAAGTTGGTTCCAGAGAGCTTGTCCTTCTCAAGGACAGATCGTAGGGAATGTTGTGAACTCGATGAGTTGTTTGCCATTTGGAATTCTACAAAAGGAAAATACGCAAGTTTTAGTATTTGTGAATTTTTGACTATATTCAACAATGACTAGTTTATCAAATATAGCTCCCACTATTTTTCTACGGATTAATAACCCTCAAGATATTAATGCGGAAAATATCCTTATATTTTCTAGTGGACCAAGATCCATGTTTCATCTCCTTATGAGCTAGCTTTGGCAGGTCACCCATAATTTGACTACT